>CM070771.1:129480371-130887871 GCA_036346955.1 Dipus sagitta | reverse complement strand
AATAAATAGAAAAATAGTGAAGAGCCAACCTCACTCCATTTTAATAGCAAGAGCCATTTTGATATAATGACTGTTTCTCTAAGTTTCTATGTCTGAGTTGGGGCCATAAACTGTTCCCTGGTTACTGTTCCCAGGATTATGTATTCATAACATTCCGGGAAGTAGTTTAACTATAATGGCTGATCTGCTTCTGTTACTATGCTTGCTTGCCTCTGAAAACCCCCAACCCTGTGATTTCTATGGTTTTGCCCTATAAAAAGAGCCTGAGAAGTTGACTCGGGGCTGCTATCTACAGCCCCACCTTAGGGAGGCAGCCGCCAGACCAGCTCTATTGTGCACAGTTAAAAGCTTGCTTCAATTTGGCCCTAATTTGTGTTCGGTGGTCTTTATTCTCACGAATTCTGGGTTAACATAATGGAAGCCCCAGCAAGATAGAGACCCCAACCCAAATTCAGAAGCCAGATTCTTCTCTCTGAGCATCTGGGACTGAAGCATTGTTCCCAGGGGGTGTGCACCTTGAGGATGTTCCAAGGCCCTGGAGCACACCTGTTTCACAGACAGCCAATGTGAACGGCCGTACAAAAGTGAAACCAGCAAGCACTGGTCTGGAGAGCTCTCAACTGGTAAGTCATAGTTTTCCTTCTACGACATCTGGTACTGGTTCTGGTGGGATCCTTTCTGGGGACAGAAAGGTATCTGATGTGGCACATGCACACTCCTGTGTAGGGCAGTTGCAAGTCATTGTACTGCCCACCTGGTTCAGGACAACAGCAGAGCCCGCGTTGTCCACTTGGTCATGATTCTAGGCAACAGGAAGACATCATGTTTTCTACTTGGTTCTGGTTTTGGGGCCCATATATTATTCGATTGTTGTCTGTCTCTTGTTTGTCCTTTTTCTGTCTTGTGTTTCTATGACTGTTAGTGGCTGGCCTTTGGTGACTGGACTGATGGACAAAATGTGAAATAAGTCTAGCAAATCTCCTGCCCCCCCCCAGACAGTGTACTAAAAACATTTTGACAAACTATATCCCTCTGTAATAAAACAGGATTATGACTATCCCATCACCAAAAGTCACCTCAGAACCTTCTGTGAGCTAGACTGGCCCACCTTCAGAGTTGAATGGCCCTCTGAGGGCTCATTCAATCCCCAGGTGGCTTGGGCAGTGGTTGTCCTAGGCAACCCTGGCCACCCAGACCAAATAGATATATTTTGCCCTTGGCAGAGGCAACTTCAGATCTGCACCCCCCTCCCCCCGCCCAGGAAGGTTTGTATGGTCAAGAACAGCCAGAGAAACCAAGCTTTGGTTGTTACAAGGGGAAAACATCCAGAGCCCTCAAAGAAATATCAGGAGATCCCCAAGTCTCCAGTTTTACATGACTCCTAAGAGGATCCCCTTCTCCCTCTGTATGTTCCTCCCTGTCCTTCATTACCTCAATCTCAACCTCAGCCTCTTCCCCAGTCCCCTCACACTACTATCCTCTCTGCTCATAATCCCTCACCCTCTTCCTTACACATTTCTTCTCCTCCTCACACCTGGCAGAGACTCCCCTATGGCATCTCTGAAAACTGTCTGGGACAGGTGCCAGATTCTGTCCTCCCCTTACCCCAAGTTCCCCCTGATAAGATCTTTATATTTATGTTACTTTCTCTACAACTAACCTATACAACTAGAAAAACCAGAATCCCTCTTTCAGTCAGTATAGACCCAAGTTCTCTGACTTCCTTAATTGACTGTTTTCTTTAATAACCTTCCCACCTGGGATGACTGCTGACAACTCCTGCACACCCTTTTTATTACAGAAGAAAAGGAACAAATACTAACAAGCTACAAAAGCAACACCCAACTTTGTGGGGTAGATACCCAACCCAGTGAGCAGAGAACTGAAACAATTGACCGTATTCTGCCCAGAAAGAGACCTAACTGGGACTGTAGGACAGAAGAAGGTAAGAGGTCTCTCTGTGAGCTCCTAGAAGGATCAAAAAGTGGGCAGCCCGAAAGCCCACTAATTTATCTAAGGTGACAGATGTAAAACAGGGGCCAGAAAAATCTACTTCAGCATCCCTTGAGCACCTCTTGGAGGCATACGGCCTGTATACTCCTATCGACCTGGAGGATCCAGAGAACCTTAAGGCAATTAACTTGGTCTTTGTAACCCAGTCGGCCTAAAACATATGTAAAAGGATCCAAAAACTGGATAGGCTTTCAGGGAAGAATAGGTCAGAATTACTAGAGATTTCCCAAAAGGTGTTCGATAATAGAGACAGAAAAGAAGACCAGATGATAAAGAAAATAAATCAAATTACAGTGGCAGCATTATGTGTCCCAAGGGCCTTTAATCTTGAACAAAGAATTATCTACCAGAACAAACCTGGGCAGGAAATGAACTACCAGGGCAGGCTGCCTCTACAGAAAGACCAATGTGCCTATTGCAAAGAACTAGGACACTGGAAACATGAATGTCCTCAGTGGAAGAGAAGAGGTCCACCTCAACCAAAGGCAATTATGTCTCCAGAAGAATAGCGGGTCCATGGCTCCTTCAAATTAGGCCCCTGAGAGCCACTGGTAGCCTTTTCAGTTGGGGCCAACCTGTAAGATTCTTGATGGACACAGACACCTCATGTTCAGTACTACAAAAGCCCCTGGGGCCCTCTCAACAATCAAACAGTGGAGGTAGAAGGGGCAACAGGGGAAAGGAAAAAATACAATCAGGACCTCTGAATGAACTGTTGGCCTGGGACATGGGACAGTCACTCCCTAATTCCTTGTCATCCCTGAATGTCCATTTCCCCTTTTGGGAAGAGATCTTCTAAACAAATTTCAGGCAACTCTTTCATTCTCAGGGAACATACCTGAACTCCAACTGGGAAATCCACCTCAGATTTTAACAATTACCAGTCCCTTGAGTGAGGAATACCTCCTGCTCAAAAATCCTACCCAATGTGGGCTACAAGAGGGCCTACATGTATTAAATTCTCTATTAAAAAAAAAAAGTAAGGGGTATCTCATTTGTCCTGGTGCTAACTTACTCTCCGTTGGAGAATCTGCTTCTCTTTTTCAGATAGATGTAGATCCTAAGGAGAGTGCCACCCCATCATACCTCAAAAGGGCCCTGGCTGAAACTAAGAAAACTGGAGAAACAAGCAAGGGGGCTGTTTTCCTGATGAACCGGATACCAGCACAAGGGGGAAGGAGATCAGCACAGAGAAAAATCAACTCCTACCAGATCAGAGAGCCACAGCCTCAGAGGCCCCCAACACCTCATCACTGAAGCAGACCAAAAATGAACCCAACATGGCTCAGGGAAATTGTGCGGAAGAGGGGGCGGAAAGAATGTCAGAGTCACATGTTGGGTCATGATATGCAGAGACATTTAGCTTACCCATAACTGTGGGCTAACTCCACAATGCATGACCCATATACCTCAACAAGGAGGGGCCAAGGGGAGGGGGTAGGTCACGGATGAGCCCAATAATGGTACCAAACTGACTGTATTTGCTGAATACAGAACTGACTAATAAAGAAAAAAGAAAAAAGAAAAAAAAAAGATATAGATGAAATCTAAAAAAAAAATCCTACCCAAATGCCTGAAGAGGAATTAAGAGAGCAACTAGTCAGGGAAGTCCCAGTTGTATGGGCAGAAGACAAACCCCCAGGCCTAGCCAGACATGTGCCACCAGTAGTACTCCAATTATCCTCAGGAGATATACCTGTTCAAGTGAAGATAATAACTCCTCAGTCAGGAAGCTAAAGAAGGTCTAAAAAGGTCACATCAGACGCCTTCTCAAGACAGGCATACTTACTCCCTGCCAGTCGGCCTGGAACACTCCTTTACCACCAGTTCAAAAGCCAGGAACTCAAGATTATAGGCCAGTACAAGACTTAAGGGAAGTAAATAAAAGAGTGGTAACTGTCCACCCAGTTCCTAATCCTTATACTCTGCTCAGCATGCTACCACCTGAATACAAAACCTACACTGTTCTACATTTAAAGGATGCTTTCTCCTTTATTCCCCTATCAAAACTAAGTCAGCCCACCTTCACTTTTGAATGGACTGACACTGAGCTGGGAATAGCAGGACAACTAACTTGGACCCGATAGATACCACAGGGATTCAGGAATTCCCCCACTATTTTGATGAAGCCCTAAACCAGGATCTGAGACCATTTCACAGTGAGTACCCACATGTTACATTACTCTAATATGCAGATGTCCTGTTGCTGCCTGCAAAAGACAGAGGGTTGTTTACAAGCAACCCAGGATTTTAAGGACCTTGGCTCAGTTGGGGTACTGAGTTTCTAAGAAGAAAGCCAAGGTATATCAATCATGGAACACCTATTTAGGTTATGAATTAAAAGAAGGAAAAAGACTATTCTCTCAGACCCACATAGAGGCCATCATGAGAATCCCTACTCCAAGTTCAAGGAGGCATGTGAAAGAATTCTTAGGGGCAGTGGGGTATTGCGGCCTGTGGATTCCTGGGTTTGCAGATATTGCTAAGCCCTTTTATTCAGCTGTAGCAGGAGGGAATGCTCACCTAGAATGGACTGAAGAGCATGAGCAGGCCTTTAAGAATTTAAAGGAGGCCCTTACACAGGCCTCTGCCCTTACCCTCCTGGATATCTCTAAGCCTTTCCACCTCTATGTGCACGAGAAAAAGGGCATTGCAAAAGGGGTTTTGACTCGGGCCCTAGGCCCTTGGAAAAGGCTGATTGCCTATATTTCAAAGAGACAGGATCCAGTGGCATCTGGATGGCCTCCTTGTTTACAGGCCATAGAAGCTACTGCAGTCCTTGTAAGAGAAGCAGATAAGCTTACTCTTGGACAGATTTTGACCACAGTAGCCGCTCATGTTGTGGAAGCATTATTAAGAGATGCAACTAACCACTGGATGTCAGATGCTCATTTAACCCAATATCAGGCCTTTCTCTTAGACAAAAATAGATTGATTTTTGATAAGTGTATCACCATCAACTCTGCTACCCTGTTGCTGAATGATGACCCTCAAGAACCCATCCAGGATGGCCTTGAGATGCTGGATGTCCAGTCTGAAAGATCTAAACCAATTGGCCCTAATGAAAACCTCCTACCACCCCCTCATGTCTTACCAGCCCCTCAGCCTCCTACTAAAGCAGGGGCTACTGCTGCCCATCCTTCTACCCCTCTAACTCCTCTACATACTGAAATCCCTTTATTAACGATGTTAACAGCCACCTTTTCCACTATCAACAACTCTCACCCCAACATAACCAAGGATTGTTGGCTTTGCCTAGATCCCAAGCCCCCTTATTATTTAGGAATAGCCTATAACTTGTCCTTAGAGTCCCTTCCCTTGGGAAAAAGCTCATGCTTGCTCCTGGTCTCAGCCTAAGCTTACCCTGAGTGATGTACAAGGTCGAGGGTTATGTTTGACCTCCAAGCCCTCTGACAAACTTATTTTCCAATATTGTGACAACTGTGCATACCTAACTCAAGGCCCAGAGACAGAAAATAACCAAAGCCAGCAATTCTTTTGCCCGGCTCCTAATGGCACTTGGTGGGCCTCACAGATGGCCTCACTCAATGTCTATCTGTCACACACAGGCATGAGAGTCAGCCTCTCCTCTGTATTCTCACCCACATTCTGCCCCAAATATCTGTTTATGACAGGGATGCTGGCCAGCTTACACTTAGCCATGCTTCATAATCATCTTCAGAGCAGACGAGCCCCCCAATATTGGTTCCACTCCTGGTAGGCACTGGTATCATGTGGTCAGTGGCCATACATACCTCAGCACTAATTGTGCATGACCAAGAGTTCAAACAACACAACACAAAGATTGAACAGGATCTGAGGTACCTAGAAGACTCAGTCTATAGACTAGAACATCAGATAGATTCACTAGAGAGGTTGTTCTACAAAACAAAAGAGGCTTAGATTTACTCTTCATGAAACAAGGACTTTGTGTGGCCTTGGGAGAAACATGCTGTTTTTATGTGAACCAGTCAGGAGTAACTAGAGAAACACTAGTTATTGTAAGAAATAATCTCAAAACTAAATATCTGAATCCACAAGAAGGAAGTAACTGCATCAATCTCTGTTCAATTGGTCCTGCTGATTAACTACTCTTATCTCAGCTGCAGTGGACCTGCTTACTACTTGTGTTACTTTCCCTAACAATTGGACCATGCATCCTCTGGGGCATCACAAGTTTTATACCTAGACAGACAGAAACTAGTAAAATACTTATTCTTCATAAACATTATCAACCAATACAGCAATGGAAATAGAAACCCCCTATCAAAGATTTGGCAAGTATACATAAGAAAAGAGGAGAATGAAGAGCCAACCTGACTCTACTTTAATAGCAAGAGCCATTCCGATATAATGATTAGGGTAAGTTTCTGTTTATCTAAGTTTCTATGTCTGAGTTGGGGCCATAAACTGTTCCCCAGTTACTGTACCCGGGATTGTGTACCCATAACATTCCGGGAAGTAATTTAACTATAATTGCTGGTCTGCTTCTGTCACCATGCTTGCTTGCCTCTGAAAACCCCCTACCCTATAATTTTTACAGTTTTGCCCTATAAAAAGAACCTGAGAAATTAACTTTGGGTTGCTCTCTACACCCCTGCGGTAAGGAGACAGCTGCCAGACCAGCTCTATTGTGCAAAATTAAAAGCTTGTTTCAATTTGGTCATAATTTGTGGTCAGTGGTCTTTATTCCATGAATTCTGGGTTAACGGTAGATAGATAGGTAGGTAGATAGATAGATAGATGACAGATAGATAGATGATAGATAGATAGATAGATAGATAGATAGATAGATAGATAGCAGATAGATAGATAGTTAGATAGATAGATAGATGACAGATAGATAGATGAAAGACAAAAATAGAAGGGAGAATAAAGAAGAAGGTCTTCAGTAGGAGGGATTCATAAGGAGGAAAAGGACAGAGTGGTGGAGGGTATTACGATTGTGTTATGTTGTATATATGTATGGAAGTTGTCATTAAAAAGTTCAAAAAAAGGAAATTTAAACTTTAATGTGGGTGAGGTAGGGCTGAGCTTTACAGTGGCAAAACCAGCAGAACAGCTGCAAGCAGCCAACCAACTTGGATCCTACTTCTCACATTCACCTTCCAAGCTTACCCAACCCCCCAAAAATCATCTGAAGAAGGGCTGAAGTAGAGGGCAACTGTGTGCCAGCCTCAGCCCCTAGGAGAAACTTGGAAAAAAAGCCAGGTCTCCCAAGTTCTTCCTCAGGTTTTTCCAGAATAGGCACAGTGAAAGTAGACCCTGCTCAGGATCAAGTTCACCCACCCCAATCCAGTGGAGAGTCTTCAGTCCCACCCCCACGTTGATCAGTTTAGACGAGGCTACCCAACACAAGCTATATAACAGTTGCCATTGCCACATCCTCAGTGAGACAACTGAACTCAAGATGGGAAGACCCCGACATAAAGCAAATAACACCCAGTGAAGGGATCCCCATCAAGATTGCCCACACCCACAATGGAAGCCTCCAATAAAAGCTTAAAGGAAACTCAAGGATTAGAACCCCAGAATGAAATCTCAACAAACATTTTACACTAACTTAATGAAACCATGAACAAATGGCTTGTTGAATGGGAAGAAATGGGAAAAAGTAATCAAACATTAAATGCAAGAATTGCTGAATAAAATTGGCAAAAAGAATTCAAATTACATATCAAAGGATGGCTCAGTGAATTGGAAGAAAGGCAACAAAAAGAATTCAAAGGATGGATGAAGAAAATGGAAGATAATCAACAAGCACATCTGAATAGATGACTGAAGGAAAGCAAAGAGAATCAGGAAACAGTACTCCATAGACATCTTAATGAAATTGAAGACAATCACAAGGACATCAACATAAGGCTAAAGGAATTTGAGGAGAACCAACAAATAAATAAGCTCATGGGCCAGTGGATCAAACTCAACAAGGACATATCCAAATGCAGGAATAAACTCCAAGAGATGACGAAAAGGTCAAGCCAAGAAATGAAAATGAAATCTAAGCAAGAGACGGAAATTCCTAAGACAAATGTAACAGAAAACAGAAATACACTAACCCTCTTTGAAGGCTCCCAAGAAAGCCTCACCAACAGAGTAGACCCCATGGAAGACAGAATTTTGGAACTCAAGGACAAGACAGAGAAATTAAATGGGGGGCAGGTAGATGCAGGGAAACCTGCTCACTGGGGACAAGGAGCCACTGGGGAAAGCCCGCTCACTGGGGGCAGATAGAGACTGGGAAAAATGCTCACTGGGGGCAGGTAGACATATCAGAAGTTCTCTCTGGGGGTAGGTTGACACCAGGGAAGTGCTTCCTGGGGGCAGGTAGACACGGAAAAATCTTGCTGGGGAAAGGGATCCTCTGGGAAAGTGCTTGCTGGAGGAAGGTAGACGCCAGGGAAAACTTTCTCACCTGGGGGCAGGGAGCCACCAGGAAAGCCTGCTCATGGGGAATAGGTAGACTTCATGAAACCCTGCTCACAGGGTATAGGTAGGCATAGGTGAACCCACTCACAGTCTAGCCTCAAGTGCCTCCACTGATTGGTACCAAGCCATGCCTCTGGCTAACTCCATATTCCTGTGTTCCTGTCACAGTCACCTTTGCAGACCAATGCCACCACACCTAGGTCAGCCCTGGTCCTTGAATCCTGCAGGGTTCCACTCTTTCCCATGCCACCCCTGCTCTCATCCACCAGCTGGTATCCCCACACCTCACTGGAAACTCGTTCCTGCCCCAGATGGGGAGCACTTGAGTATCTGGCAAGTGCTTGCCAGGGGGTATTAGCACACCTCCATAACCTGCTCAGCTGAGACACAATGGGAAATAGGGACAAGAGCTACTGCTCCTTAGCCCCACAGGCAAGGCAAAGCTTTGATCAGGGGCTGAAGAGAATCCAGACCTTCAACCCATCTCTCCTATGAGCCATCAGCTCAGAGCTGCTGGCACACTTGTGACCTCCACAACCTGTGCATCTGCCAACATAACCCCATCTCACTCCCATCCAGTTCAAACCTAAAACAGAACACTCACTGAAGATCCTACAAGGGCAAACACTTTCTTCCTCCTTTATAAAATAAGACTTTGACTTGGAGATGGGTAGACCACAAAACAAAAAATAAAGAAAGGACCAAAAAAAAAAAAAAAAGACATTGCCACCAATGTTGCCTAGTACCACAATGGAAGCCTGCAATGAAAATAAAGAAAACAAAAGAAATTGAATCCCAAAATTAAAGCACAATAAACTATGTGACCCTGACCAAGCAAATTGCTGAATTGGAAGCAAATCAGTATAAAATCAGCAATCACGTAAATAAAATGGACATAGCCTTTGTCACTAGGCTTAACTTAAGGAAAACCAGAGAGACATCAAAAGAGAGATAATGACTGAAAGGTGAGTCAACAAATACAGGATCTCAATAACCAGCTGATTAAGCTTAATGAAGACATGATCAAATGCAATAATGAATTCCAGGAAGCATCAAGAAAGTCAAATTACAACCTGAAATTGTTATTCAACAAAGAGATGGACACAATGCAGAAAAATGCAACAGAAAACAAAAATCAAATAGAGCTTTTCAAAACCTCCCTAGAAGCACTCACTAATACAGTTGATCTTGTGGAACACAGAACCTCAGGTCTGGAAGTCAAGACAGAAAACTGATAAGTTCAAAAAAAATCATGCAAACAGAATATGAAGGAATCATGGGATTCCATAAAATGACTAAACATCCAGATCATGGGTATGCCAGAAGGAAAAGAAATCCACTTCAGAGGCATAGAGAACATATACAACAAAACTGTTGAAGAAAGATTTCCCAATCTTGCAAAAGAGAGGCCCATCCAGACACAAGAAGCCCACTGAACACCCTAAAGACAGGACTAAAGAAGGAACTCTCCAAGGCACATCATGGTTAAAACTCTGAACAAGGAAATCAAAGAGAGAGTGCTGAAAGCAGTAAGAGAGAAACAGCTCATTACATACAAAAGCAATCCCTTTAGAGTTACCTAAGACTTTTCAATGGAATCCATGATAGCCAAAAGGGCTTTGACTAGAGTACTTCAAATCCAAAAAGCTATGGTTTCCAACCCCAAATCCTGGGTACAGTGAAAGTATCCTCTATAATAGATGGAGAAAGGAAAACTTTCCATGACAAAAGTCAGCTATATGATTATATGAACACAAAGCCAAAACTACAGAGAATACTTCAAGAAATATTCCACACAGAAGAATTGAACAAACAACCTCAAGAGCCTATGAGAGAATGAACATGATAACCAAAATCTAGAACAGGCATGAAAATGTACAAAGCACCAAACAACATAAACTGTCCACCCAGGCAGGGATTAAATAAAACCTCATAATTATAACTCTAAATATAAATGGACTTAACTCACCCATAAAAAAGCACAGGCTTAACAAGGTGATTCAGAAGAATGGAACTTTCTACTTGCTGTCTTCAAGAAACCCACGTCACCACTAAGGATAGACAACTACTCAGGGTGAAAGGATGGAAAATTCCTTTCCAGGTAAATTGAAGTAAGAAACAAGTGGCTGTGGCTATATTAATATCTGACAAAATAGACTTCAAACCAAAAGTAGTTAAAATGGACAAAGAAGACCACTTTTTACTAGTCAAGGAAACAGTCCAACAAAAGGACACCATAATCATCAATCTGTATGCATCAAAACAGGTGCCCCACAGTTTATAGAGCAAAAACCTACTTCACAACAAATCAGAAATAAATTCCAATACCATCATAGTAAGGGACTTCAATACCCCACTATCATTAGATCATTCAAGCAGAAAACTAACAGGGAAATAATAGATCTTATCAACAAGATAGATCATTAGACCTAACAGACATCTACAGAACATTATACCCCAATTTTTCAGAATAAACGTTCTTCTCAGCAGCCCATGAAACCTTCTTCAAAATAGATCATATATAAGAACATAAAGTATGCCTCCATAAGTTCAGGAAAATTAACATAATTTCCTGCATCATATTAGATCACAATTTGTTATTCTAGAAATTGACAAAAGAAGCAACAGAAATTACACCAGGTCCTGGAGACTGAACCACACACAATTAAACAATGAACGAATTGGGGAAGAAAACAAAAAGGAAATTGTAAAATTCTATGACCTGAATGATTACCAAAACACAACATACCAAAAGTTATGGGACACGATCAGGGCAGACTTAAGAGGAAAATTTATAGCACTTAATGCCTTCATTACAAAGACAGATCTCTAACTAATAACCTAACCATCCACCTAAAGGTGTTGGAAAAACAAGAAGAATCCAACCCTAAGAGCTCCAGACAGGAGGGACCAGCTGAGCAGCTGCTGAAGGAGAACACAAACAGGACCAGCTGAGCAGCTCTGATACAACTCCAGGCATCTTGCACAGCCTCCCATGCCCCACCCGTCAGAGAACCCATTCACCCCTGGCCACACCACATGTAGCACAGCCCATCAGAATGCTAAAACCACAGTGCAACAGAGAGGGATTGAGGTGGGCATTCAGCATTGGTGAGAATGGAAGCTATCTCAAAAGGTAAAAGGGACTACTTACAGAAAGGCAGGTATACTGGCCTGTACTGGAACTGCTAATCTCTCTTTCCAAATCAGGGCAGGTTATATGTTACATATTCTTGTTAGGCTGTATCATTCTCAAATAAGCTATATGTTGATGCTGAATATTACTGCCTTTGATGTTCCCTGATTCATAAGGCCTTTGTCTTTTTCTTCTGTCATTATTGAAGCCAGGGTTTGACTTGGCCCCAGGCTGATCTGGAAGCCATTTCAGGCCAGAAATCACAACTTTCCGGTTGACACGATTAAGGGTGTGGGGAAACACACACCCTTAGGGACTTTGGCTTCATTAGATTATCTGTCTGTTTTTGTCCCCACTACTGCATCTATGATAACAGCATGTTATTCAACACAACTTTAAAAGCCAGAAGGGCTTGGAATGATATATTCCAAGTTTGGAAAGATAACAACTGTCAACCAATATCACTATACTCTGCAAAGCTATACATCCAAATTGATGGATAAATGAGGACATTACTCACCAAAAACTGGCTAAAGGAATATAGGAACACTAAATCAGGTCTACAGAAAATACTTGAAGGGATCCCCCATGCAGAAGAGAAAAAAACACACACATAAGGAAACAAACAACAACAAAAACAAAAACCATACTCAAGTAATAGTTAATACAATAGAGTAAAGAAAAAACAGAAGATCTACAGAACAAGAAGAATGGCAAGAATAAATGCATACCTTTCTATAATAACTCTAAATACCAGTAGCCTCCAAGCCCCAAACAAAAGACACAGGTTTTCAGACTGGGTTAAAAAGCAGGATCCTTTGATTTGTTTCCTCCAAGAAACCCACCTTTCCATAAAAGATGGACATTATCTTAGAGTAAAAGGTTGGAAAACAGTGTCTCAAGCAAATGGACCTAGAAAACAAGCAGGTGTAGCTATCCTAATATCTGACAGGGTAAACCTCAAACCAACATTAGTTAGGAAAGATAAAGAAGGTCACTTTATACTGATTAAAGGAACACTCCAAGAGGAGGACATTACAATCCTAAACATATATGCATCTAACATGGGGGAATCCCAATTTCATCAAATAAACACTATTGAATTAATGTCAGAGATAATAGCAAACACTTATAGTGAGTGACTTCAACACCTGACTCTTACCAGTGGTCAGGTCATCCTGGTAAAAATTAAACAGAGAAGTACCTGGATTAAATGAGGTCATAGAGCAAATGGACCAACAGATACCTACAAAAAATTCATCCAAATATACAGAATACACATTCTTTTTGGAAGCACACGAAACATTCTCTAAAATAGACCACATATTAGGACACAAAGAAAATCTTAACAAATACAGGAAAATTGAAATAATCTCTTGCAATCTGTCAGATCACAATGGGATTAAACTACAACAGCAAGAAAAGCTACAGCACATACATAAAATCATGGAAACTAAACAATACACAACTAAATGATGAATGAGTCGATGAAGAAATCAAGGAGGAAATTTAAGAATTCATAGAATCAAATGATAATAAGAACATAACATACCAAAACCTTTGGGACACAATGAAGGCAGTTCTAAGAGAGAAATTCATAGCTTTAAGGGCCTATATTAAGAAATTAGAAATGTTGCAAGTAAACAATTTAATGCTTTACGTTAAGGCCCTTAAAGAAAGAAAACAAGGCAAACCAAAAATCATTAGATGGGAAGAAACAATAAAAATTAAGGCAGAAATCCACGAAATTGAAACCAAAAAGACAACACACACACACACACACACACACAAAAAAAAAAAATCAATGAAACAAAGAGTTGGTTCTTTGAATGGATAAACAAGATTGAGAAACCCTTACCAAATCTGACCAAAAGAAAGAGAGAAGAGATACAAATTAATAAAACTATAGATGAAAAAGGCACCATTCCAACAGATACCAAAGAAATTCAAAAAATTGTAAGGACATACTTTAAGAACATATACTCCCCTAAATTTGAAAATCAGAAAGAAATGTATGATTTCCTTGATATATATGACCTACCAAAATTAAATCAAGATGAGATTAACCACTTATAGACCTATAACAAGTACAGAGATCTAAGCTCAAGAAGTGTCCTGTTGTTCAAAAAAAAGTCTGCTTTATTCCCCCCTTGGTTAACAAATTGTCACCCTACCTTGTATTGTGTAGTATAAGAAATGCAGAAGAGGGTCACTGACTTTGAAACATGGTCTTGTGTTTTGGAAATGACCATGGGCAGTGTGAAGCAGGTTTGCTGAATGCCTACATGGAGACCCCACTGGGGCCACGAGGATGAACCATGGATTGCAGTGGAGACCCAGTGGAGATGCCAGGACCATGAGACGGCTGCTAATGAAAGCTGCCAGCCTGATGAAGTTTTCTAGGACTGTAAGTAGCCTAGCTGGAGGGGTGGAATTGGAACTCCAGAGACTTATTGCTGGTTAGAATTATTGGACTTGGAGATTTGTCACTAGGTAGAGTTGTTGGACTTAGAGCTACAGAGTTTGATGTTTGCCCTGGTTGTTTTAAATCTTGTATTGGTTGAATGTTTCTTTGCTATGCCCAATGCCATCTTTTGCAGTGTGAAAGTTTATTCTGTGCCATTATGGGTTTTGGGGGGATTTTTTCGGTATTATGTCTCAGTTAAAAGACCCTGGATTATGGGAATGTTTGAACATCATTGGGATTGATAAAAAGTATGGGAATTTTTTTTCTTTTTTCTTTTGTTTTTTTGAAGTAGGGTTTCACTATAGCTCAGGCTCTCCTGGAATTAACTATGTAGTCTCAGGGTGGCCTCAAACTTGTGGCAATCCTCCTACCTCTGCCTCCTGAGTGCTGGGATTAAAGGCGTGTGCCACCATGCCCAGCTAAAAGCATGGGGACTTTTAAAGTTGGACTGAATGCATTGCATTTTAAATCATGTATGTATGTCAGTTTATGGGGGCCAGAGGTGGAATGTGAATATAGATATGAAAATTCTCAAAAAAAAAATGGCAATCAGAATACAAGAATATATCAGAAAGATCATTGACTCCAACCAAGTAGGCTTTATCCCAGAGATGCAGGGATGGTTCAACATATGCAAAACTATAAATGTAATACACTATATAAATGGACTGAAGGACAAAAATCACATGATCATATCATTAGACGCAGAAAAAAAATTTGACAAAATCCAACATCCATTCATGATAAAAGTCCTACAGAAACTGGGAATAGAGGAACATATCTCAACATTATAAAGTCTATTTATGGTAAACCTACAGCCAAGTAATACTAAATGGAGAAAAACTTGAAGCTTTTCCACTAAAATCAGGAAAAGACAAGGGTCCCCACTCTCTGATTTTATTTAATATAGTACTAGAAGTCTTAGCCATAGCAATAAGGCAAGAGACACTCATAAAAGTGATACTAATTGGAAAGGAAAATATAAAATTATAATTACTTGCAGATGATATTCTTTACATAAAGGACCCTAAAGATGCTAACAGCAAATTGTTAGAGCTGATAAACACTTATAGCAATGTAGCAGGATACAAACTAAACACATATAAATCAGTAGCCTTCCTATATGCTAACAACAAACATGCTGAGGATGAAATCCAGGAATCACTCCCTGTGATTTTCTATTTCTGTGAGCCTAAGGACCCATGTTTGATTCTCCAGATCCCACACAAGCCAGATGCACAAATGTGAAGCAAGCAAAAGGTCACACATGCCCACTAGGCAGCACAAAGGTCTGGAGTTGGATTGCAGTGGCTGATGAGTGGATAATGAAAATGTGGTACATTTATTCAATGGAGTTCTATTCAGTGGAAAAGAAATACGAAATTTGCAGGGAAATGGATTGATGTGGAAAAAATCACACTTATTGAGGCAATCCAGGCCCGGAAAGCCAAATGTCACATGTTCTGTCTCATATGTGGATCCTAGATACAAATGTTTGGATTTGTATGTGAGTTGGAATAAAACTCAGTAGCAGAGGCCAGTTAGCTAGAAAGGGGATATAAAGGGAATAGAAAGGGAGGAAGGAGAGGGGACATAAGAGGATGGTAGTATGTATTTGTGTGTGTGTAGAGAAGAGATTACTGGGGGTGGAAAAGTAGGAGTATGGATAATCAAAATCTAAGAGGGTATGAGTAAGTCATATTGAACTTCTTTTTTTTTTTTTTTGGACAATGGCACACACAGAAGCCAAATATTGTTACTAGAAAATTTTCAGTGCCAGGGATGGTATACCTTTGAGTGAGTTGCTGGCCAGGGAGGTCCCTGATGCCTCCCAAAACATGATAAACCATTGCCAAGGCTCTTGGTTTCCCACTAGGAATAGATGGAAAGACCCTATTACTGAAGACACCATATACTTGGGCTGAAAGGTCACTGAGAAATCCTGCTGGGACTCAGCTGAAAACTCCTCCATGTAGATCAGCCGACAGAAAGCTGGTAAAAGCTATGCCGCATGCAGTTCCATGGGAAAGAGAGGAGCTACGAGTGGAGATAAACAACAGTGAACACTGTAAGCCTTAAGTTTGGCCAGCCAGGCCAAATGAGCCAATGGGTGCAAAATGAGCAATGGGTGCAATGGGGCATGTCTGTTACGGGGGAAACCAACTGCTCTCTAATTGGACTTGAGGCTCCACTCTATGGGAGGGAATACATGCCTGATACTGAAAATCTACAACAGGGGAAGTCATAAACCCTAGTGGTGTAACATTGGCTGATGTCTGGCTAAATGTATACACTATGCTCACCAAACTGTCCTGTAAACACTTGTGTTAATGTTCATGCCTATACATTAATGCTGCTCTTGCTTTTGGTTAGAGAAGCTTCTCTTTTCAGATGGTGTTGACATTGAAATGACTCAGAAGGTACCATGGTGTTGAGAAGAAGTGACAGAGGAGTGCTCAGCACTGAAACATCTCTGTCACACCTCTCAAGGCTCATGGTCCATTGTGGAAGAGGTGGCGGAAAGAATGTAAGAGTGAAAAGAAGGTTAGGACTCCTTACAATGTACTCCTCCAGACACAAAATGGCCTGGATATCTGTGACCTTGCAGTGTCTAACACCACCTGCACAAGGCCATCATAATAGGAGGAAAAGATGATGACATCAAAATAAAAGAGTAACTGGGCTGGAGAGATGGCTTAGTGATTAATGTGCTTTCTTCTAAAGCCTAAGGACCCATGTTTGATTCCCCAGATCTCACACAAGCCAGATGCACAAATGTGAGGCAAGCAAAAGGTCACACATGCCCACTAGGCAGCACTAGTGTCTGGAGTTGCAGTGGCTGAGGCCCTGACACACCAATTTTCTCTCTCTCTTCTTCTGGCTCTCTCTCTCTCTCTTGTTCTCTCTAAAAATATAATTAAAAAAATAAAAGAGACTAATTGAGAAGATGAGGGGGTATGATGGAGAGTGGGGTTGCAAAGGGGAAAGTGGTGGTGGTGGGTGGAAGGAATTACCATGGCTTATTGCCTATAATTATGGAAGCTATCAAAATTTTTTTTCAAAAGAAGGTGGGAAAAACTTAACGTTCTCAAAAGCATGGGATCTGGCTGTAATTCCTAGGTACAGAGCTGGGTCCCCCCACCCACAATGTGGTATTGACAAGGGATATCCATGAGGTCCTCAAACAATCTAGGCCATTGTATAAACATGTGAATACCTTCCAGAGCTAACAGGTAGGACCCTGTTGCTGAAGATAGCACAGGCCATGGTCACAGGACAAGGGATTACCATGCTGGAACTGAAAGGGAATCTAGCTTTCACCTGGCTAGCCTCTGGAAGGAAATAGTCACCAACAGTATTAATAAGAAGGGACCCTGAAGAATACAAAATCAACAAGATGGACCAGAAGTAAACACTTGTACAATAGTGGCACATAGCCTCTGTGGGTAACCATCTGTTCTCTGATTAGATATCAGGCCTGCTCAGTAGGAGAGAACTCATATCTGGTACTGGAAACCAAGTCACGTTCCCATAATCAGGAAATTCACACTTCAGAGAGAAGCTCCCACTAGTCTCTGGAGAAGTAGTGTGAGACTGTATGCCAAAAATCTCTCACATAATTTTTCATAGCCCCTTTAACCCAAGCTGCTCTCACTCTTGGCTGGAGAATCTGCTTTCTTTTACAGATGGAAGAGGATATGGAGGAGAGTCAGGATCCATCAATAAGACAAGAAGATAACTGACTGCCCACTGTTGCAGTCAGGTTTGCATTGCTGGCAGAAAACACCTGACCAAAAGCAGCTTGTGGGAAAAGGGGTTTATTGTGGCTTATAGACTCGAGGGGAAGCTCCATGGTGGCAGGAGAAAATGATGGCATGAGCAGAGATTGGTCAGCACCTCGTGGCCAGCATAATATGGACAATATCAACAAAAGAGTAAGGCATTGGCAAGAGGAAGCTAGCTATAACAAACACTCATGTGTTTGTCCCCAACAATACACTGAGGTTTAAATTATGAAATTGGCACCAACTGAGGATCTGGCATTCAGAACACATAAGTTTATGGGGGACACCTGAATCAAACCACATTCCACCCCTGGCCTCCATAAACTGATAACCATACATAATATAAAATACAATACATTCAGTCAAACTTTAGAAGTCCACATAGTTTTATGAATTTTAATGATGTTCATACATCCCTGTAGTCAAATATCTTTTAACTGAGCAATAATACAAAAAACAAAACAAACAAAAAAATCACCCCCCAACCCATAATGGCACAGAGTAAACATTCACACTGCAAAAGATGGTATTGGGCATAGCAAGGAAATATTCAACCAAAATAAGATTTAAACAGGGCAAACATCAAACTCTGTAGCTCCAAGTCCAACAACTCTAGCCAGTGACAAATCTCCAAGTCTGATAGTGCTAACAAACAACAATCTCTGGAGTTCCAATTCCACCCCTCCAGCTAGGCTACTCACAGTCCTGGAAAATGTCATCTGGTGTGGTAGCTCTCTTTGCAGCCATATCATAGTCCTAGCATCTCAATTGGGTCTCTTCTGCAACCCATGGTGCATCCTCATGGCTCCGTTTGGGTCTCCACATAGGTAATCCAACAAGTCTGCTTCACACTGCCATGGCCATTTCCAAAATACAAAACCATGTTGCAAATTCAATGAGCCTCTCTTTCCTGCGTTTGTTATGCTCTATAATACCAGGTGGGCTGCCAACTTGTTAACCCAGGGTGGACTAAAGCTGACTTTGAAGAATGGGACATTGCTTTAGCATTCAGGCCTCTTCCAAAGAGTCTGCATTCTGCCTGTTTTCCCAGTGCAGGTCAGCTGGCACAATCTCAACGTTTGTAACCTCTCAAACAATTGCAGCTGAAGGGGCAGCAGTTTTGGCCCAAAGATTTCATTTTTTCTGTGCCATATCCCTCTGGACACACCAGTCCATTTCTATGCAATGCAAACTTGCACAAGTTATTAGGACATGGGCATGACAGCAAGCCTCTCATGCAAACTGCTTGTAGCCCAGTCCAGAAAAAGCTTTTTCGCACCTTCACAAGCCAAACCTCATAGTCCTTACTTCTTACTGCATTCAGGTCTTTCAACTCTGACCAGAATAGTCCATCAAGCTGTACTTA
The DNA here is from genome assembly GCA_036346955.1 of Dipus sagitta. NCBI lineage: Eukaryota > Metazoa > Chordata > Mammalia > Rodentia > Dipodidae > Dipus > Dipus sagitta. The sequence goes on along the minus strand of CM070771.1, from coordinate 130,868,675 downwards.
CAGCACTGCAAGGCATCTCTTAGGCCGAGGTTTCAAATCATCTCAAAAATCAGCTCCAAAAGGACAAAAGCCATACAGTCAAGTTTCTAGCAGTAATCACCCCACTTCTGGTACTAGCTTTACTGTTGCAGTCAGGTTCACATTGCTGACAGAAAACACCCAACCAAGAGTAGTTTGTCAGAATAAGGGTTTATTTTGTCTTACACACTCGAGGGGAAGCTCCATGATGGCAGGGGCTAACGATGGTATATGTACAGAGTGGACATCACCTCCTGGCCAATATCAGATGGACAATAGCAACAACAGAGTGTGCCAAACACTTGCAAGGGGAAACTGGATATAACACCCATAATCCCATCCCCAACAATACACTACCTCCAGGAGGTTTCAATTCCCAAATTTCTACCAGCTGAGGACACAGAATTCCAAACACTTAAGTTCTGGGGGTACCCCTGAATCAAACTGCCACACCCACCATGAGACTTTCCATCTTCAACACCGGCCAGGGCCTAGGAGATTTTGCACTGGAAAGGGCGCCATGAACACTGCTCTTACTGCTAGCCTGAAAACCAGTTCCAGGTTGATGGTGACAGACATAGTAATCAAGCAAAACCTACCAAAGCAGAAATGCAGAGGTTACAAAGAACTCAACATCAAATTAGACTGTCAACAGGCCTGACATGTTTCAGAGAACATTGTGGAAGTGGGGGCAGAAAGAATGTATGAGCCGCGGGGGGCGGGGGGAATGGGGAATACCCTAAGGCACAGTCCCCTCACTATACATTGGGACTGATTGTGCCCTTCATGACCTCACAGTTAATCCCATAACCACATAGGAGAGGGCCCCATGGACATAGGAACAGGGGAGAGGGAAGAATGTGTATAATCTGTTAAAAAATTAATTAAAAAAATGTGGCCAAGTTTCTGCTTTCTATGAACATAAAATAGCAATTTTATTATGTTTTATGAACCTACCTTACCACCAACACTATTAAATATACTCCTGTATTTTCTTAACAAAGTATATTTTGTGTTTCACAATTAATTATTTTCTTCATGTAGAGTTTATCTTTGTTTGTAATCTAGGCAATAATACTTTCCTTGTGGGTAGTCAATTGCTCCTGCCCCACACACTCATAATTGATCATTGTCTATTCAATTAAGTTCAATTCCAGCTTGGCACTTTTCTGGTATATTTCACCACATCCTTTTACGGCTCACCACACCCTTCCATAATAGCCTTATCTTCTTGTTAAGCCAACCAACTTACTGTATTTATTCTTCTTGAAATGTGCTAGAAATATGTTTTTGTTTTCTCCACATGTCAAATTCCCTTAAAATATTGCAAGTCTCTTGTGCAAAAAATTTCTTTGAACAATTCATTTTTTTCACTTTCCATACTTTTTGGTCAAGTAGACTTTCAATTTTAATCTGAATTTCACTGAGGCCAGACAGATAGAGACTTCTATCTAGTACAAGCTATGCATCCATGCATTTCGGAACTTTCAAGACACTTTCAATGCTTAGGAACCACAGACATCATTTCTCCCCTTATTTACAGGGCCATCTTTGGCTCTCTGGGTTTGGTGCTAACAGACATCAAGGTTTATCAGTATCAATTGTCATCTGCAGGTGTGGCCTGGAGTTGTCCTTTTGGGTTAGGTGCCAGGAGTTAGCCCCTCCTTGACCCAGTTCGAAGGTGAGGCCATGCATCTGCAAGATGTTCACATCCACTCTGTCTTCCCTCTTCACCTCTCCAGGTGTCTGGCCCAAACTGCAAGTTGGGGCAACCGCTTTGAAAGTTCACTCCGGTCCTCACATGGAATGCCGGAGTGTCAAGCTGTCAGCATTCTTAGTGACAGCAAAGTTCTCAGGAAACTTCTAGAATCTCACCAGTTTACCAGCTGCCTGGTTACCACACTGAGCCAGGGGTCCAAAACTCAGGCCCCAGACCTGAACCTACTGCCTAGCCTTCTAGTCCTCGGGCGCTGGGCCCAGGCGCCGGGGGGGCGGGTCCGCGGAGGATGGATGGGGCGGTGCCAGGACTTCATTTCCCATAGGCCTGCGCGGCGCCGCCCTCCGCCTCTACCGAGGCCGGGCCAGGCCAGGCCGAGACCGCGGGCCGCCGCGCCGGGGTCCGCCCGACCGCAGTAGTGCTTTTGAACGGCGGCGGGAGCGCGGACGCGATGGCGAGCCCGAGCCTGCGGCTGTGCGTGGTCGCCCTGCTCCTGTGCGGGCTCGCGAGCCTCGGCTCGTTCCGACCCCACCAGCGCGTCACCCAGAAGCCCATCATCGGTAAGAGCCCAGACCCAGGCCCGCGGAGCTGCCCTGCTCCTAACTATAAACACGAATAGGCAGACTTGGTTATTTTCAGCATCAGGGTACAGCGGTAGCTGATAAGTTCCGAATACGTAAATGAAACATATAATTTTTTTTCCCTTAAAAAAATTTTTTTTTTTCTGTCACGTTTATGTTTTAGACCAGACAGTTGAGGCAGGATCAGGGAAAGCTACCTAGGAGAAATCAGCTTGTAGTTAAAATTTGCCAAGAGAAATTGATGGATAGACAATGAACACTGTCAGATTCTTCCTTTCTACATTTTTGTTCCACAAACCTCACAACTATATTCTGTAACTAAATGGAAACTAGAACATTATTTTACTTGTTTGGGCTGTCTTGTTCTGTAGCTAAGCGATGGTTAGGTTCTTTAAGGCGAATCATATAGCCATGTAGTGAGTTGTACCTTGTGTGTGCAGGAAGAGGAGAAAGAAAAGAGCACGGGAGATTCATTTCTGTTCTAGAATTGGAGGTAATTGGAGTTTAAATATGGAGAAGGCTTTTTGGTCACTTGGATTAAGACAAAATACTTGACTGAGCATTTAGTATAGGCAAGGCACCGGGAAATACAAAGCATTCAAAGACACCTGTAAGGTGCCTTCAGTGTGTTGCGTTTTTGTCACCTGTTTATGGACAGAGTGTGCGGTGTGAGTGGGAAAAGTGAGTGCCCAGCCCCGGGAAGAGAATGGTGGTAAAATTTCATCTGATTTTCTATTTCTGGCACCTTTTAATTCTGTGATGTGTCGTGCCTTCCTTTGTGGCACCTCCCTTGCCTGCCCTCTATCTTTCTATTTTCAGCGGCACTCCCTTTTTCTTTTTTCCTTAGCCAAATTTCATTTCCATTGTGAATATGATCTTACCTACTGGCGAGGAGAGAAACATTCTTCTGAACACATTTTGACATTTGACATGCATTAATACATTCATAAATACATAATGATTCATACCAGTTATTGTTTGAAGTTGGGATTACAGGTGTGATTAATATAAATGACTGGTGTCAAGTGTCCCACTGAAACATTTAAAGTGTTCCAAGTGAAATACTGAATGATATAGACACGGGTACTTAAATGCCCCCCCTTTTTTTCCCTGGTACTGGGGATGGAATACAACCTGGCAAGCATGTACTGTCATGTTTTTAAAAATATATTTTATTTCTTTATTTTCAAGCAGAGAGGGTCAGAGAGAGAGAGAGAGAGAATGGAATGGACACTGTAGCTCCCTCACCCACTACTGCAAACAAACTCAAAATGCATCTAGCTTTAGTGAGTACTGGGGAATTGAACCTGGGTTATTAGGCTTTAAAGGCAAGCACCTTAAACCTGAGCCATCTCCCCAGCCCACTGTCATGTTTTTTCTTTCTTTTTTTTGGTTTTTCAAGGTAGGGTCTCACTCTAGCCCAGGATGACCTGGAATTCACTATGGAGTCTCAGGGTGGCCTCGAACTCACGGCAATCCTCCTACCTCTGCCTCCTGAGTGCTGGGATTAAAGGCGTGTGCCACTATGCCCTGCCCACTATCATGTTTTAATGTATGTTGTATGCCAATTCTGTGCTGGGCTTGAGTATCAGTGGTAAGAGGTCAGTAGAGTAGGTGGGGAGAACACAGGAGTTCTACAGAATTTTTAGTCTAGGAGCCACTGAGGCACGTTACTTGGGAACCACTGAGGCATGTTAATTGTTGCCTTCTTCCCTCACATGCCCTAGGTAGTTGATTTCCTGCAGTTTGACAAGATGACCTTTACACATCCTGTACGTTCAGCCTGAGTTGCTGTCCCCGACATAGACATGGGCATGTGGACACGAACATAGGCATGTTCTGTCATCTGTCTGAGGTCTTGACTTAAATGTCGTGTTCCACGGTGTTAAGAGATGTTATAAATGGGACACTCTTTTCTTTGTTTTCCTTTTTCATTTATCACATACACCAGTCTGTGCATATACACTGTATATTATACTTACAAAAATCCTCTGTATTTTTTGGTATTGCTTCTTCTCTTTCCCACTCACTAGCATTAAAGCTCACAAGAAAGGGGTTTTTCTTCCTTTATTCCTGGTCTCTAGCACTGAGGCCCATTGTACTGGCATGCAATATGATTCAACACGAATGTTGAATGAATGAATGATTTGATCAGCTTTGTTTTCATATGGAAAATGGGTTGGAGGGTTATTTAAGAAAACAATCTTTGAGTAGTCTGGGATGGAGCTGGCTAATGCTGGTCACTTGGTTGATGGCAGTGGCAGAGAGGTGTGGATGGAACACATGTCCACTCTTGCTCTGCTGTCATGGAAACAGTTGTGTTTTTGAGTGTGCTTGCAAAGAAAGTGGCCACCTTATATAGTTGGTAGCTCTGAATGGATGGGTGGATGAATGTTTAAGATTGCGTGGAGGAAGCTCGTGCTATCATAAACTTGCTTTAGTGTCTTATATGACTCCTTGATGAGATGTGGGAGAAGGGAGGCTCCTGAAAGCAAGCCTTAGCTCACCTGTCCATGCTGCCTTCTCCAAGTCTGTGGATGTGTGTATGGATGGATAGTTTAAGGTTGCATGAAAGAAGTTTGATGTCTTATATAATTCTTTGATGTGATGTAGGGGGCTTCTGAAACCCCTGAGCCTCAGATCACCCCTCATACTGCCTTTTCCAAGTCTGTGGATGGGCTTGTACAAGTTGTAAATTGGGAAATGAAAATATATGAGTGATCTTCTTACTGTGCAATGATTCACTTTCTGAGAAAGGAATAAAGGAATTTGGGTTGAGGTGATGGCTTAGTGCTTAAGGGCACTTGCTTATAAAGCCTAATGACCTGGGTTTGATTCCCAGTACCCATGTAAAATCCGATGCACAAAGCAACACATTTGTCTGCAGTTCATTTGCAGTAGCAAGAGGTCCTGGCACACCCAACCTCTCTCTCTGTCTGTCTCTCTTCCCTGTCTTTCCACATAAATAAATAAATATTTTCAAAAAAGGAATAAAGGAATTTTCTTGAAACAACAACTTTCTTTTTAAATTTAGGAGTATTAATGCAAAGATGCGTTAGTAAGCAAATGAAAAACCTTGGAAAATACTACATTGCTGCATCCTATGTGAAGTATCTAGAGTCTGCAGGGGCAAGAGTTGTGCCAATAAGGTATGCTTTGGTTTTTTGTTTTGCTTTTTATAAAATATGTAAAAAATTACTCTTTTATCTCTAAAATCAAAGCTTTCTCTCCTATGTTTATATCATTTAAGTATCGTAACATTGCATCTCATTTTTACCACAAACCTAATGCCTACAGTATCCCATTAAATTGTTTAATGTGTGAAGCTGTGTGTCCATAATACCATTACAGGTATGCTGTTTATCGATTAGCATCGAGAATGAAATGATAGATTCCTTTACCTCAGAAAAGATGGTCCTTTCAAACATCATGAAAAAAATGATATAGCATAATCTACAAATAGGTCAACTTTCTCTCTAATACTAAGATAGAGAGACACTTAAAAGATGAAAGAGATTTTTTTTTTGTAGAAGATGGCTATTAAAATATCTCCACATAAAAGTTAATCAGTGACTAATGTAACAGTGATCTTTTGGTATTATAATGCATAGGTGTTGCAGATTTAAAGGTGTTACATACAGTTCATGGTAACATAACCCAGTGAAAATAATATGATTAATTTTATACTTTCATCTGGAAGGAGAATTCATGTCACACTTTACTTTGGAAAGAGTTAACAAAAAAAATCTGCAAAGTACGTACACTGTTAGCTAAAATTAGTGCATGACAATCTCCCAGAATCCTCATCTACTCCATTGTATATAATCTTACATACAAATGCAACTGTCCTATGCAGATTATTTTGTAAATAATTCTGTCTTTTTTTTTTTCTCTTTTTTGGACTCAGTCTGTGCTCAGCAATTTCCATCACGTGGCTCCCAGAACTCAGAGTATACAGTGGTCACGTTATCATTGACGCGAGGCAGCCAGGGTATCCCTAAACCTCCCTCCATCCCTGCCTCACCTGACCCTCACCATTTCTTTCCCCACGCCAGGTCCCCTGGTCCTAAGTCACCTGCCACACTTTCATAATTCTCTCAGGCTCCACACTCCATCTAGGGCCTGATCATATAAGGAAAATAGTGTGGCCTCACTCGGGCGTGCACCGGGTCTCAGGAGCACCCTGCTCTTGTAAATAATTCTTTGTGGAAAATTATAACAAAGGATTATTCTCTCACTTAAATTACTGAAATCAAATAGGCAACTTAGAAAATTATATCACAAAATAGCCTTGTGTTCAAATTCATAAGGATTGTGTTCCTTGAATTTTCACATTTGTACTCTCTATACCTTAAGATGTACACTATTTAAAAAATATTTATTTATTTATGAGAGAGAGAGAGAGAGAGAAAGGGAGAAAGACAGACAGTGGGTGCACTGGGGACTATAATCCCTGCAAACAAACTCCAGATGCATGTGTCACCATGTGCATCTGTCTTACATGGGTTCTGGGGAATCAAACTTGGGTCTGTAGGCTTTGAAGGCAAATGCCTTAACTGCTAAGCCATCTCTACAGCCTGAACACTGTTTTTTTAAACTTTTTTTTTTTTTATCACCAGCTTCCATAGTCACAGACAATGAACCATGACAATTCTCTCCCCTCCCGCTCTCCATTAGTTTCTCTTTTATTTTGATGTCATCATCTTTTCCTCCTATTATGAGGGTCTTGTGATGGCTGGGCACTGCGAGGTTATGGATATTGAAGCCAATTTCTTTCTGAATGATTACATTGTAAGCAGTCCTACCCTTCCTTTGGTGCTTACATTCTTTTCACCACCTTTTCCTCAATGGACCCTGAGCCTTGGAAGGTGGGATAGAGATGTTTCAGTGCTGAACACTCCTCTGTCACTTCTTCCCAGCACCTTGGTGCCTTTTGGGTCATTTCAGTAGTCACTGCCATCTGAAAAGAAAAGCTTCTCTAACCAAAAGTGAGTGTAGTGTTAATATGGGTATGAATGTTAGGCAAAGTGCTTACAGGGCAGTTTGGTGAGTATAATATAGGCTTTTAGCCAGAGAAGAGCAGGCATTACACTCTTAAGGATCATGACCTCCCCCACCATAGGCTTTTGATTAGATTTTCAGTACCAGGCGTGTATTCCCTCCCATAGAGTGGGCCTCCAGTCCAATTAGAGAGCAGTTGGTTTCCCCCATAACAGACATGTCACTACTGCACCTGTTTTCTTATTTGACCTCACTTGAGGCTTCCAGTATCCACTTTTTTTTTTTACTGTTGATGACTTCTGTCTCCCATAGGGCTGTATGCAGTATCCAGGTTTCTGTCAACTGAACACTAACTTTTAATATTAGTGTTTAATGTTTGTTTTAGTAGCAGATCTAATTTTTCACTTGAGATCTTTGGAACCTAGGGAAAAGTAGAGTTTTAGAGCCAAGGCTCATGAAAATCCTCAACACAGTATTTCAAGGTTTTGATGATGCCTTTTATCTCAAACTATTCTTTTAGGAGGTTAGTGCAAGTGATGTGGGTGAGACAATGCTGAAGCCACAAAAGCCGGCAGCCCAGTTCTGAGGCTGTTGGGGAGCACTGGGTGTAAAGTGTAGGAGGGTGTGGCAGAGAGCAGTCGTGGTGAGATGATAGGCACATGTCCTTGAAAAGGATCAGTAAAGCATGGTGACTCATAAAATAAAATGGCATAGGCAGGAAGAAATCTATGAGAATGATGGGAGTTTTGAAACCTGGAGCATTTTGAAACCTAGGAAGTTTTGAAACCAAAGCCTTTTGAAACCAGATGACTTGTGGAATATCAGCATTTATGACAGAGACTCTTAAAAACATGTCTGACAGCATATGGGTTAATCTTGGGTTTCCAACGTTCATTTTGAGGATGATTGCTTGGAAGTGGAATCCCTTCTCACCCTAGGCATGCTGGGATTACGCACATTAGTGCCACAATGTTTGGCTTTACACAGGTGCTTGGTTTCCAAGCTGAGGAGCTCAGGCTTACATGGCAAGAGCTGTATCCACTCTCTATCAACCATCGCTCTAGCAGTCAAAACCATCTTTGAACGTTTACAAATAAGTTTTGGCAAAAGACTCAATTTTGGGCTTCTTTTGAAGATAGCGATGGGGATGTGATGCAAAGTGGGGCAGGTAGTGTCCACAGGCAGTGGCACATCCACTGCTCTGCGCACTGCTGGAGTGAAATGGCCTTTGCTGTCATTACAGTGGTGGTTTTGATGGAGAGGGGGGCTGTTTCTCATGTGCTGTTGACAAGGGTTTTTGTTTCAAGAAGTGCCTGAGAACATGCAAATGACAGCTGTGTTTAAAAATGGTTTGCTTAGCCAGGCATGGTGGCGGCGCACGCCTTTAATCCCAGCACTTGGGAGGCAGATATAGGAGGATCATCCTGAGACTACAGAGTGAATTCCAGGTCAGCCTGGGCTAGAGCAAGAACCTACCTTGAAAAAAAAAAAAAAAAAAAAAAAAAAAAAAAAAGGTAATTAAATAAAAATAAAAGTAGTTTGCCTGGGATGGAGAGATAGTTCAGTAGTTAAGGTGCTTGCCTACAAAGCCCAAGGACCTGGGTTCAGTTCCTCAGTACCTATGTAAAGACAGATGCACAAGGTAGTACATGCATCGGAAGTTCGTTTGCAGTGGCTAGAGGCCTTGGCATGCCCATTCTCTTTCTCTCTCTCCCCCCTCTCTCTACTTGTAAACAAACAAACAAAAGTGCTAAAAAGTTTGGTTTTCCTTCCTTCATAGGTTCTCCTCAGGCAGGAGAGTTCATGATCATTCAGCAGTGATGAATAGTGAGTGATAGGTGAGGCTAAAGAACTCGGTCCTGAACAGTGTGTGAGCCTTCTGTTTAGCTGGTTCAGGGGTTCTTGGCATGCAGTTGAGTCATGTTGGAGGCTGCCCATCCTGGTCTAAATATTCATGGGGAGGATTTTGAGATCACTGGGGCAATCTGTAAAGATTGGACGGGTAGGACATGTGAATTTGAGGACTCACATTTCGCCTCCCTATCACTTGACGGCTTGGCGTGTTGCCAGTGTGATCTCCATTTAAGACAGTGGTTATGCCTTCTGCCAGGGTCCACTGCCTTGTGGCTTAGAGCCTAGAGGAACTTTGCTATAACTTCCTGTCGCAGTCAGGTTCATATTGCTGGCGCAAATCACCCAACCAAGAGCAGCTTGTGGGGAAAAAAGGTTTATTTTGGCTTACAGACTTGAGGGGAAGCTCTACCATGTCAGGGGAAAACAATGGCATGAGCAGAGGGTGGACAAAGGAACAGGAGAGTGCCAAACACTGGCAAGGGAAAACTGGCTATAATACGCATATAAGTCTGCCTCCAACAATACACCTTCTCCAGGAGGTGTTAATTCCCAAATCGCAATCAGCTGGGAACCCAGCATTCAGGACACCTAAGTTGATGGGGGACACCTGAATCAAATCACCACACTTCCAGGTGGAAGACAGGGACTTCCAAGCTTAGAAGAGCCCAGAGTGCTACTGGCAGAGCTCAGGCAAGTCTTAAGTCACCATGGCAGGTGACTTATCAATGGGCTAGGTGCTTGGAGTCCACCTCAGTGTTTTCCTTGGGCAAAAGTGGACTGTAGTTGACTTGTGATTTTAAAGCTAGTTGTGGAGGTAGTTGGGAGAGTGTATACCTCCTATTCTCTTATCAAAACAGATTGCTGCTAAATGTCAGAGTTCTTACAGGGATAGCAGACACGTTTCTTTAATTTGAACTTTTACTGAGCAGACATCTTACTGTGACTTAATTAAAGGTTGAAGCCTGTTGTCAGAGACTAGGCCCTTTGGGTTTTTTTTTTTTTTTTTTCTGGTTGTGTGCTTCCAAATGACTAGGTCAGTTCCCAGTGGTCTGTCTGTGATGTGTCATTATACTTGAATTATTGTGTACTCCGAATGCACAGTGGGTGGTGGTGATGGGGTTCAATCGGGATTGACACTCACTGGTGTTCTTCCCCACAGAGCTTCTTCTAGTCAACACGGGCACGACAATAAAGGTTTTTATAAAACGACTTAATGTTCTAAGTTTCCTTTTTATGTCTTGGCTAACAGAAATTACAGGTTCTGTTTGACATATTCACATACACTTGGCAATATTAAATTTCATTAAACTACAGGAAAACACATTCATCTCTCTGATTCGCCAAGGAGGAATAATTACGTGGCTTTTATGTAATTTGAAAATAAAATGCCTCTAGGAGGGCAGAGGTATAATGTTATCTAATGTTTAGGAATTATGTATCAGGTAGGGATGCAGTCCAGTAATGGAGTGCTTGCTTCACATGTGTGAGGCCCGAAGCTCCATCTGTGGTATTTCAAAAATACTATTTCTCATTCTTCTCTTAAAAATGTGATTTCATTTGGAAGCTTTCTCGCCACCCCTCCCCTTAGGCTTTAGAAATGGATGTTTTATATAAGCTAATTTTTTTTGAATCATTTCCAGGCCTGATCTTACACACATAGAATATGGAGAACTTTTTAAGTCCATCAATGGGTAAGTTGTCTTGATACAGTTTGTATGTTGTTTGGTTTAATGCATTGTATCAATATTTTCAAATTTGCTTTTGCAATAAATACATAATATTGTATATGTCTTTAGAACTGTCTTAGAATTGTGTAACATTAGCTTTCCAAGTTCTTTTGTAGGAAATATTTTGTTGGGAGACTTTTTACCTTCCATAAAAAGCAGGAGGTAGAGCCAGGCCTGGTGGCTCAGGCCTGTAATCACAGGTGCATGGGAGCCTAAGGCAGGAGGAGCTCAAGTTTAAGGCCAGTGTGGACAACTTAGTGTGGTCCTGCCTTAAAATAAAGCATGAAGGCTTGAGATGACTCTGTGGGTACAGGAGCTTACTTGCAAAGTCTGGTTCAACTCTCCAGTACCCAGATACACAAAGAGGCACATGTGTCTGGAATTTGTTTGCAGTGACCAGAAGCCCTGGCATGCCCACACTCTGTTGCTTTTCCTCTATTCACAGATAAATAAATAAAAATATTTTAATAAAAAGTAAAAAGTAGCTGGACATGGTGGCACATGCCTTTAATCTCAGCACTCAGAAGACAGAGGTAGGAGGATCATTGTAAGTTCGAGGCCACCCTGAGACTTTGTAGTGGATTCCAGGTCAGCCTGTGCTAGAGTGAGACCCTACCTCAAAAAACAAAAACAAACAAACAAACAAACAAACAAAAAACTGAAAAGATGTTGGGTTATGATACACAGAGACATTGCCTCCCACTCTTAACTGATGGCTAACCCCACAGAGCACGACCCATATTCCACAGCAAGGAGGGTCCCTGCGGAGGGGTAGGTCAGGGAGGAGGTTAACAGTGGTACCAACTTCACTGTATCCAGTGCAAAACTAATAATAAAAAAAGTAAAAAGAACACTGTGGATATTGCTCTGAGGCAGACTGCTTGCCTAGTTTGTAGTTTATATGAAGCTTTAAGTTCTATCTCCAGTACTGCAAAAAGAAAAAATCAACAATAAAAATAAAGAGGAAAGGGCTGGAGAGATGGCTTAGCGGTTAAGCGCTTGCCTGTGAAGCCTAAGGACCCCGGTTCGAGGCTCGACTCCCCAGGACCCACGTTAGCCAGATGCACAAGGGGGGCGCACGCATCTGGAGTTCGTTTGCAGTGGTTGGAGGCCCTGGCGCGCCCATTCTCTCTCTGTCTCTCTCTCTCTGTCTGTCGCTCTCAAATAAATAAAAATAAACAAAAATATTAAAAAAAAATAAATAAAGAGGAAGGTTAGAAAATACACAGTTGTTCCATAGCAAACTCATCATTGTGTTTCCGTAATATCTATTCTCTTTAATGTTTTAAATATTTTATTTATTTGAGAGAGAGAAAGAGACATCTTTCTATCTATCATCTATTTATACACACACATACACACACACGAGGGTGGGAGGGAGAGAGGGAGAGAGGGAGAGAGGGAGAGGGAGAGAGAGAGAGAGAGAGAGAATGAATGGGTATGCCAGGGACTCCAGTCGCTGCAAACAAACTCCAGATGCATGCACTGCACCACTTTGTGCATCCAGCTTTACATGGATACTGGGGAATTGAATGAGGTCCTTAGGCTTTGCAGACAAATATCTTAACCACTGAGCAGTCTTTATTCTTTTAATGCTAATATATTTTGAAGCCATGTTATGACAGGGTACATGGCCTGCTTAGCAGATTTGTAAGTCCTGTGTCTGAGGATACTCAGCAGTTACCTTTCAGAGATAACTTGACTAGAACTTAGGAAACAGTGAATTTTCCAATTTTACCACAAGTTTGGGATTGTTCATCTCACAGAAAAGGTTTCTAATTATGGAAAATACTTTATGTTACTCTTAATTTAAGGAAGAATAGCTTGGGCATGGTAGCACATGCCTTTAATCCCAGCACTTGGGAGGCAGAGGTAGGAGAATCTGTGAGTTCAAGGCCACCTTGCAACTACATAGGGCATTCCAGGTCAACCTGGGCTAGAGTGAGACCCTACCTTGAAAACAAAAAGATCAGTATTGTAGCAATTCAAATCCAGGTTGGTAGAGATCAGAAATTTTGTTAAAACTGTATAATGAAGGTAGGAGGAAGTAAGTATTCTCACACTTATTAGTAAAAGGGTAAATTATATAGTCTTTCAGGTGTAATTTTGCAGTAACTTTTGAAATTAGGAATATATTCACTTTTTGACCTGTCCTGAGAATTTGAAAGAATTTTTTTTCCCCCTGAGGCAGGGTTTCACTCTAGCCCAGGCTGACCTGGAATTCACTATGTAGTCTCAGGCTGGCCTCGAACTCATGGCGATCCTCCTACCTCTGCCTCCCAGGTGGTGGGATTAAAGGCGTGTGCCACCACGCCCGGCACTTGAAAGACAACTTTACTTTACAAATCTATTATCTTACTTATGTAATGACTCAGGCTCAAACATAGGTATTATCTGTAAAGCTCCCCAATTTGGAAATTACTCAACAGGCCAATAGAAGAGATTGTGTACATTTAATAGACTAATATGCAGGAGCTTAAAAATGAAGAATTTATAGATGCTGTTTTGGATCACAGTTGTCATGTAAACAATATGTGGAAAAAGCAAAGTATAGAATGGTGCTTCCAGGATACTTACAGATTGCTTTTTTTTAAGGTAGGGTTGAAGAGATGTGCATAGCATATTTCTACCCAAGACACAACAAACTTAAACAGGAGTTGTTTATGAGCAGGCTAGAAAAGAATCTTGTTTACTGTAAAGTTTTTTAAAGAATAGCTTTGTTGTTATGTTACCTTTAAAAACAAATGTTCATATATTGATATTTTTTTAATTTTTTTGGTTTATTTTTATTTATTTGAAAGTGATAAAGAGAGAAAGAGGCAGATAGATAGATAGATAGAGAGAGAGAGAGAGAATGGGCACGCTAGGGCCTCCAGCTATTTTTTAAAAAAACAAAGTTTGAAAAATTATTTGCCAAAAGTTCACTTTTTAATGAAACTAGGTCAATTTAATAAAACATTTACCATACTTGATAAGGGCAAAGTTTTTGGCAAGAACCAATATAAATAAGTCCAGGCCAGAAAGATTGCCTGAAATATGCTTTTGAGTCACTTAACTCTTCTGCCTCTCTCCTTGTGGCATTGGGAGGCATCTGAAGCAGTCATGGCATAGACTGCAGTAAAGGGTGTGTCTTCATGGAAATCAGCACCAGTTCTAACTTGACTAGGGAGTCATTTTGCATTGACCCCATCTGCATCCTTTATAGACACCAACTTTCTCCCCTAGGCTGTGAACTGGGGAAAACCAGAGGCCAATTTTTCTGTTTTGAATGGTACCAGGAAAATATAGTATTCTAATCTAACTTTATAAACACCTTTGTTGAGGTCCTGTCATACACTGGTGACCATACTGTTTTGTGGGAAAATACTTCGCAAATGAAATACAGAGCCTGTCATATAGGAGGTTTTTCATCTGGGAGGGACAGTCAAGGTTTGCTATATGACAGAACTTTGGGATTATACATACCAGCTTTGGTCAGAGCCAGCTTTTTAAGTCCTGAGTTAAAGGAACAAGACCGGCTACTAAGTCTTGATTAAACCATTGTTGTGGTTTCCTGCTGTGGTGGTGTGGCAGATGTCTTAGCACACAGGTGTTTAAATCTTTTCCATTAGACTGTGATCCAACTAACAACAAAAATAACTTAGCTTTTTTATAGGCTAGTACCAACCCAGACTCTTAGAGGAAACAGAATAAATTTCTAGAGTAAACCCCCCCCCCCAATATGATATTTCATATCTCAAATTCTTATGTAAATATTTTCAGAATTTTAATAGGCTTTGTCCAGCTTTTTAAAAAATTTAGCCCTTTCTTAATATCCTTATTTTAAGGCCTGTTACCCAGTCACCCCCCCCCCCCTTGGTTTTTGGAGATAGATTCTCACTCTAGCCCAGTCTGACCTGGAATTCACTATGTAGTCTCAGACTGGCCTTGAACTCACAGTGATCCTCCTACCTCTGCCTCCTGAATGCTGGGATTAAAGGCATGCACCACCACGCCCAGCTTCCAAGTTTTTTTTTAAAACAAATTAATTTTTAAGGAAAACAGAGAAAGACACACAATTTTGTGTATCTGGCTTTATGTGGGTACTGGTGTAATAGGGTTGCGGGGCTTAAGGAAAATTTCTTGAACTCCAAACCCTGGGCTTTTATCTGTTTTTAATAAACAATTGAAATAAACAAACTGAAAAGGATAGATTTTAAATCATTACATTTATTCAAGGCATTTAGGGGATTTTATGATTTAAGGGATTTAAGGGCCTGAGAGCCCATGCAGGAAGCTGAGCATAGGCATAGAGTGAAAGATGAAAGGGTTATTTCTTGAAGAGAAATTTATAAAGAGGGGAGTTCAGCTTAAAGAAGCTAGGAGGTAGTAAGGGAATAGAGAAAAAAATAATCTCTGCCAGAGTGGGGTCCCCGCGGTTCAGGCATAGAGAGATGAACAGTCAAGAAGAAGGGGAAGGAGAGGGTATTGCACCACTGGGTAATCCTCTATTTATAATTTCATTGCAGTGGGCTTACTTTCAGGCTCAGGTGAGTCAGAGATAATTGGTCTGGTCTCAGGGGGCTGATTTAGGATGAGGCTAGTATACCTGAGTAGGCTGTGAGAGAGAGAGCTGATTGGTTTAGACTCAGAGGGCTGGAGGCCTGCTCAAGAAGAGGCCAGCTCACCTGAGTAGGGTGCTGTCACTGAGGGATGAGACTGGGTCAGACAGAATTCTGTTTCTGCTGAAGCAGGTGATGCGGCATCTCTTTTGGTTCCCTCTTTGGGCCCTCTCCTGGATGACTGTTATAGGTAAAAAGGTGAACTACTTTGCTCTAATTTCCCCTTCACTGGAGAATAGAACCTGGGCCATCAGGCTTTGCAAGCAAGTGCCTCAATCCACTGAGCCATCTCTCTAGTCCCATGTTACCAAGTTTTAAATGTAGAGTTAATTTTAAAAGCTTGTATAAAATCATAGTAAATATTTTTTCTACGTTTTACCTTTATGGCTAGAGTAAAAAAAAAAAAAAAAAGTGTTTGTGGCTCTCCTTTTTTGTGAGGCTTTTTCAAGATTTTCTAACATTTTGCTATTCCTGAAGAAGAAAATCCTTATAGATATTTAATTACAATCTAAATAATATCTTATGCTTAGTTCATGTTTTATAGTTTTGAATAGTATTTGTAAGTTGAAACCATTATGCTCTAAAGTTGATTTGTCCTTACAGAGCACCTTAACCGACACTCTGTTGCCCTGGGATTTTTTTCCTCTTTGAGTTCTTGCTCTGGGCACTCTTCTGTTCTACTATCTTTTATTTACCTTTAATTTGTTCATACTATGTTTCCTTACACATGGAAGTTTTAAAAGAATGTTCACTAGTGTTTTGGCAATAATAGTTTTGGAATAGTTATGATTGTAAATCTTATATATGTATATACATACACATAATATGTTTGTGTATTAGTTTTCTTAATTATCTTACTGCTTATGTAATGAGGAAAATTGCTTTAAGATGAATGTTTATTTTATTTATGGGCAGGGTAATGCTTCTTAACTGATGTTGTTTCAGAATCCTTTTCCCTGGAGGAAGTGCTAGCTTAGTGCACTCAGATTATGCCCATGTGGCGAAGATATTTTACACTTTGGCTATACAGGTAAACATATCACTGCATATGGGCTTCTCTATTTCTGTGAGGGTCTGTCTTCCTTCCTTCCTTCCTTCCTTTCTTTCTTTCTTTTTTAATGTGGTACTGTTTACTTCACAGTTACCCCAGCTTTGTCTCCGTAGACACCTGTTCTCCAGTAGCCAGTGGCTATTCTCACCTGTTATATTTGAAATTTGGGGCTTTTAGATGTGAGCCCCATCCTGTCATAACTTGGTACTGCTTGTGTCTCCATCTAGCCTCTGGTCTTCATTTATGTACTGAGCATTGTTTTATGCTACTAATTCTCATCTCTTGAGATCTGTCCTTCTCACTGTCCATCCTATTTCATCTTTCTTCACCTGTCAATATAAAACTTAGCTCTTGCCCCACAAGGAATCAGAGACAGCTTATTCCTAGCTAAATATGAGTGACAATGGCCTAGGAATAGGATACAAGTTACTCTGAATGACATGTTCCTCTGTAGAATAGGTTACACGAACATGTGGGGTCATACAGCAAAAGAAAGTACAAAGAAAAATAAATCAATGTATTTACCAAATTGTGGGGATACTATGTAGGCAGACTATAGCAGAGAGGAAAAAATATCTTCTGTAAGTTTCAGATGGTACCTTATAATAATCTTAGCTTCAGGATTGGTGGAAGTCAGAGGTCTGCTAAATCTAGCAATACATTCCAAAAGTTTTATCAAGTGCTCAGCCAGGTACGGAAATTGGAAGTCAGTGGTTTTTAAAGGGGAGTAAAAAGAGTAAAAATAGCCCAAGACAATTTTGACTTTCTTTTTAATAGAATTATTTATTATTATTTTCAGGCAGGAAGGGAAGAAGGGAGGGAGGGAGAGAAAGAGAAAGAGAGAGAGAATGAGAATGGGTACACCAGTCCTCTAGCCACTGTAAATACACTCCAGATGCATGCGCCAGCCACTTTGTGCATCTGGCTTTATATGGATACTGGGGGATGGAATCTGTATCATCAGGCTTTCAACCAAGTGCCTTAACTGCTCAGTCTTGTCTTCAGCTCCCAATTCTGACTTTTTATTTGCAGCATTCCATTTCTCCATCAGGCACAGTGATGAGGTCAGTCTGTCAGTCAATACTCTACAGATGTGGCTTCTTCTAAGAACTTGAGCACACATACTCCTGGCCATGTTATTTACCATACAGATTTTGATGCCTCACAGTGGGCCTGCCTCTTCACCATAGCTTTAGCTTCTGAAGTACTGACAGCAATCTTTCTAATAATTCTTGCTGCTTCTAGTATCTTGCCAGCCTTCCTTTAAATGTTCCCTTAAGTAATTGCTTTTAGCATTAGAGATACTTGCTTAATAACTATTGTTGTTGTTTTTTGAGGTGGGATCTCACTCTAGCCCAGGCTGACCTGGAATTGACTCTGTAATCCTAGGCTAGCCTTGAATTTATAGTGATCCTCCTACTCTGCCTCCCAAGTGCTAGGCTTAAAGGTGTTCATCACCATGCCCAACCTTAACACGTTCTAATAGCTGGACTAAATAAACCATGGCCTTTAATAGTCTTTGAACCAAGACCTGCAGTGTGTCCATAGCTCTTCTTTTCCAGCCTGTATGGGGACTTGGGATGAAAGTGGATTAAGTAATAGTATACTTATGTATCTTGGAAAAATCTCAGAAATCTGTGTATAACTCAGGTGCCTAGTTGGTAATGACAAGCCAGACATGTCATTATGGTTTTAAAAATTTAACTAAATAAAGCTCTTTTTTTTTCCCTTTCCAAAGAGTTTTGATGATGGAGACTATTTTCCTGTGTGGGGCACATGCCTGGGATTTGAAGAGCTTACATATCTCGTTAGTGGGGAGTTTTTACTGACTCTCACTAACACTTCCTCAAAGAAATTGCCTTTGAGCTTCACTGGAGGTGAGAATACTCAAATCTTAAAAACATGTATTGAACAGGATTAGCTAGCAGCAAATATCAAAGTCAGAAATGCTCAAAACATTAATTTGTAAATCATTTAGAGACTGATGTTATAGGTCTTTTAATTCAGTTGTGAGAATGACTTAAACTTTGAATTTGACTAACTGTTTGCTCTCCGTGGTGTCTCCACTGTGTGAAACTGAGAACTCTGAAATTGGTCCTGGTTTTGAGTCCTCGCTTTCTCACTTTGGCCTTGGAGAATCATTTAATCTCTCCTAAGTTTCTCCGTATACAATGGTCTATCTTAGAGGTCTTGGTGAGAATTAATTACATGACATTTTGCAGACAAAGTGCTTAGTATACTCCATGGAGTTTTAGAAATATCAGCCATTGTTCCTGTGATGTCAGTGTTCTCCTGTTGGCTTGACATTTTGTTTTAGTCCCAAACAGCTTCACTGAAATTTAAGTCTAGTCCTCTTTGCTTAGAATTAGAACCAATGCTGCAAGTTAAAAGTTCTTGGTTTCAAACAAGTCTGAACTTGCATACGCCCTAACAAGTGACATCAAGCAACCACCTACTTTTCTTAATAGCTGCTATAAGTGTTCAGAGCCCCTCAATTGATAATTCACCAGAACAATTCACTGAGCTCAGGAGCATGTTGATTGCTAACCAGCTAGGGACGCCATGAGGTTGGGCTGCTAGAGTTCCAGAGATTTGTTGGAATTTCATTTGCAAAGCATCATTGAATCATTGGCCACTTCCTTGGATTCTGTCTCCAGCCCCTTTTCCATTGCTGGGGGTCAGATGGGCTCAAAGTTCCAGTCCTCTCATGAAGGGGTTTGTCATTCTGGTAATCAGCCCCTCATTAGCATACCTCATTACATACTAATTACACTCTTTTCACTCCCTCAATCTCAGTGGTTCTAGGAGGCTTTTTATCAGAAACCCAGGACAAACTCCATATTTATGATTCTTATGGGTTACTTGATCTCTGGATCCTCACAGTGAAGTGCTACTAGCCACTGCTGTTCTCATTAAGGGTTTTGGAAGGAAAGTAGTAGTGATCATACACTGAACCTATCAAAAGCTTTATTCTTGTGAAAGCTCCACCCCACCCCATTATCTAGTCACTGTAAGAATCTTATGAGAAGTATGTATTTTAAGTCGAGGCATTTTGGTTGTGTGTGACAAAAAAAAACCCAGTTTATACTATTAAACAATTATTCAAGGGGCTGTCATTGAAGCCATTCACAAGAATGAGAGGCTTGGGTTGGAACGGCTGCATCAGAGCCTTGAGCACATCAGAAGTTGCATATGCCTGAGTACGGGGCTGTCCACTAAGACCTTTGTTCAGCTTATCGACTAGAACTGATTTGGCTTGGTTTAATGTTCTTTTCTCCATAGCTGAATATATTTAACCTTTTATGTCCCAGATACCTTTGAAAATATTATAAGAAATTTTAGACCCTTTTCTGGGTAAATGAATGCATGCATACTTAGAAAGTCTTCCTTGTTTTTCAGAGGTATGTGGGGGACTGAAGTTAGGCTTCTGTGTTCTCTGGGTAGCCTATAGGAGCTGATATCAGAAATTTACTATTAAAACTCTGAAAGAAATCTGACTAAGTCTGGAGCTTACTTGAGTCTGTTCCACCGTGTGCATTGCTGCTGAGTTCTGTGGAGGCCACCTGTGCTGCTCACCATCTAGGCGTCTTGATTGTGTCTTTGCCAGCAGATCAGTGATGCCAGTGGAGTTTAGTTTTTCTGATGTTTAAGTTATTTATGTGTTTAACGTTTCAGGTTCATTAAAGAGTAGAATGTTCGAGAACTTTCCTGCTGATTTATTGCTGTCATTAGCAGTGGAACCTCTGACTGCAAATTTTCACAAATGGAGCCTCTCTGTGCAGGTATCACATTAGTTTCTCAATGAAATGTGTACATTTAGAGTAACTACAGGATTCATCCTTGTGTTTTATGTTTGCATTCCAGAACTTCACAACAAATGAGAAGTTAAAGAAGTTTTTCAATGTATTAACTACAAATACAGATGGCAACATTGATTTCATTTCATCAATGGAAGGTAACTATGTACAGAGCAATTTCATTTGTGTAAGTCCCTTTCTTGTGACCTTGGAGCCTGGAGAGGGAAGTGAGGGCATTTTTGGAGATAAAAGGCATGATATGTCCATGTTCCAAATAAGTTTTCTGGTGTTGAAGTAACGTGTGCTCAGCAGAAGGAATACTTCTCATCTTTGCACAGCAGGAGTGCCCATGACTGAGTAGTGCCTAGGCGTGCACACAGCAGGAGTAGTAATGCACACCTGTGTGTGACAGAAGCACTAGTGCCCATTTGTGCATACAGCAGGAGTAGTGCACACCTGTGTGTAACAGAAGGAGTAGTGCCTGCGTGTGCACATTACAAAAGGAGTACTACACACCTGTGTTCAACAGAAGGAGTAGTGCCCATGCGTGCACACGGCAGGAGTAGTGCCACTGCCCGCGTGTGCAGATGTCAGGAGGAACAGTGCCCGCGTGTGCAGATGTCAGGAGGAACACTGCCCACGTGTGCAGACGTCAGGAGGAACACTGCCCACGTGTGCAGACGTCAGGAGGAACACTGCCCACGTGTGCAGACGTCAGGAGGAACACTGCCCACGTGTGCAGACGTCAGGAGGAACAGTGCCCACGTGTGCAGACGTCAGGAGGAACAGTGCCCACGTGTGCAGACGTCAGGAGGAACAGTGCCCACGTGTGCAGACGTCAGGAGGAACACTGCCCACGTGTGCAGACGTCAGGAGGAACAGTGCCCACGTGTGCAGACGTCAGGAGGAACACTGCCTGTGTGTGCAGATGTCAGGAGGAACACTGCCCACGTGTGCAGACGTCAGGAGGAACACTGCCCACGTGTGCAGACATCAGGAGGAACAGTGCCCACGTGTGCAGATGTCAGGAGGAACACTGCCCACGTGTGCAGACGTCAGGAGGAACACTGTCCACGTGTGCAGACATCAGGAGGAACAGTGCCCACGTGTGCAGATGTCAGGAGGAACACTGCCCACATGTGCAGATGTCAGGAGGAACAGAGCGCATGTGTGCAGATGTCAGGAGGAACAGTGCCCACGTGTGCAGACGTCAGGAGGAACAGTGCCCGCGTGTGCAGATGTCAGGAGGAACACTGCCCACATGTGCAGATGTCAGGAGGAACAGAGCGCATGTGTGCAGATGTCAGGAGGAACAGTGCCCACGTGTGCAGATGTCAGGAGGAACAGTGCCCACGTGTGCAGACGTCAGGAGGAAAACTGCCCGCGTGTGCAGATGTCAGGAGGAACACTGCCCATGTGTGCAGACGTCAGGAGGAACACTGCCCACGTGTGCAGATGTCAGGAGGAACAGTGCCCGCGTGTGCAGATGTCAGGAGGAACAGTGCCCACGTGTGCAGACGTCAGGAGGAAAACTGCCCGCGTGTGCAGATGTCAGGAGGAACAGTGCCCACGTGTGCAGATGTCAGGAGGAACACTGCCCACGTGTGCAGACATCAGGAGGAAAACTGCCCGCGTGTGCAGATGTCAGGAGGAACAGTGCCCGCGTGTGCAGACGTCAGGAGGAACAGTGCCCACGTGTGCAGACATCAGGAGGAACAGTGCCCACGTGTGCAGACGTCAGGAGGAACACTGCCCACGTGTGCAGACATCAGGAGGAACACTGCCCACGTGTGCAGACATCAGGAGGAACACTGCCCACGTGTGCAGACGTCAGGAGGAACAGTGCCCACGTGTGCAGATGTCAGGAGGAACACTGCCCACGTGTGCAGATGTCAGGAGGAACAGTGCGCATGTGTGCAGATGTCAGGAGGAACAGTGCCCGTGTGTGCAGATGTCAGGAGGAACACTGCCCATGTGTGCAGACGGCGGGAGGAACAGTGCCCGCGTGTGCAGATGTCAGGAGGAACACTGCCCGTGTGTGCAGATGTCAGGAGGAACACTGCCCATGTGTGCAGACGTCAGGAGGAACAGTGCCCATGTGTGCAGATGTCAGGAGGAACACTGCCCATGTGTGCAGACGGCGGGAGGAGTAGTGCCTGCGTGTGCAGATGTCAGGAGGAACAGTGCACATGTGTGCAGATGTCAGGAGGAACAGTGCCCATGTGTGCAGATGTCAGGAGGAACAGTGCCCGTGTGTGCAGACGGCGGGAGGAGTAGTGCCCGCGTGTGCAGGTGTCGGGAGGAACAGTGCCCGTGTGTGCAGACGGCGGGAGGAGTAGTGCACACCCTTATGAGACAGTAGTGCTCATACATGCACATGACAGGAGTGGTGCCCGTGCATGCACACTTTAGAAAGAGTAGTGCACACATGTACACATGGTAGGAGCTTGCCCATGTGTGCACTGCAGAAGGGGTCCTGACCACTCATGCACAGCAGAAGTAGTGCTCGCCCATGCCCAGCAGAAGGCATAGTGCCCACGTATACATTCTTGTTACACCATCATTTCAGGCTTAAGGGAATTTCTTCAGATGAGGTTTGAAGGAATATGAGTGGTCCATTGTCCCAATCACTAGTGTACAAGGAAGCAAAGTACCATTATGAGAATTTGGAGAAACAAACAGATGCAGTTAGCACTTACGAAGTTTCTATATTATAATTAGGAGATTAAATTTAACAGTGTATTTTAAGTTTTACAGGATTAAGGAGCACTTGAGAATATAAACATGAAATCAGCTTTGAAAAGACTAAATTCAGATATTGAAAGGAAAAACAGTTCTTATAAAAAAATCTCAGAAGACAGGTTAATCTTTAAACAGGTTAACTAGAAGGGAAAGAAGATTTGAAGACAACATTTAGATTCTGTCTTAGAGAGCCAGACATGTAAAGTTTTGGCACAAAGGTTGGAATCTGGAGGCTGGAGTTGAGAAGTTCTGACATAACCAGCCAGAATTCTAGGGGAAATGAGAAAAGAAGGGCAGCAAGATGTTGTTTTTCCATATTAAAAAGTCAGTGGCTTTAGAGGCAATGAAGGAGAATATGTTTATGTGTGTGTAAGGGATGGAGTTTTCAAGACAAACACCAACCACAAGGAAAAGACTGATGAATTTAACTGAATTAAGAAGTTGGGGTTTGTATACAAAAAAAAAAAAAAAAAAAGCACAGAGAAGAAAAAGATATTTATAATGTATATAACTGGCAAAAGGTCTGTGTCTTATGTACAAAATGAACCCATGGATTAAGAAGAAAAAGCACTGTATTTCAGATAGATAAAAGAATGGACTTCTCTAAGCACATGTGCTGTGCACGTGTGGCTCCGTGAAGCAGGGTGCTCAATGTCATACTCATTTGAGGAGTACCTATGGAAGCTAAGTTTGCTGATGACCAGTGTCACCCAAGAATCTTCCCAGCAGTGCCTTCATGCATGTATGGCTGCGGTGAAAGTGCTTGTAGTAGTTTGGCTTTTCTGAGCATTTTCCAGTTCTATTACCCAGCAGTTCCATTTCATGATTGAAAAATACCTTGTGGAACTGGATATATGTGGTGGCATACATTATCATCTTAATACTCTGTTGGCTGAGGCAGGAAAATAAGGAGTTCCAACCTGGGCTTGGACTATGTAGTAAGAAAAACCATGTCTTAGTGAAACCTTTTTATGTACTAAGAAATGTGCATAGTGTTGTTGTTTATATTAACAAAAAAGAGCAGGTGACAACAGCAATGCAAATGTCCCATAGTGTAGGGGAGAAATACATTAATGTAGTGGGTTACCTTAACATACAGCTGTTTGGGCTTGAGAGATGGCTCATTGGTTAAAAGCAGTTGCTTGTAAAGACTGATTCCCCAGTACCCATGTAAAGCCAGATGCACAAAGGTGCATGAGACTGGAGCTCATTTTCAGTGGAAAGAGGCTCTGGCACACCAAAGTATATACTTTCAATCTTGCTCTCTCTCACTCTTTCTCTCTGTCCTTTCAAATAAATAGAATTATTAAAATTCATTCCTCATTCTGAATGAATGTTGAAAACAATTTTGGCTTTCAAAAAGGACAAGAGAATAGACACTATTTGTGGTTTTCTTTTCTGAGAGAGTGTCTCTGTTGTGGTTAATATTTACTCAATTTGATAGGACCCAGAATCCATAAAAACCAGCTTCTGAGTATGCCTATATGTGATTATCTAGACTATATTAGCTTCTGGGCATGCCTGTGAGAGATTATTTAGATTACATTAGTCTCTGGTATGCCTCTGAGGGATTATCTAGACTAAATTAACCTGTGGGCATGCCTGCAAGGGGTTATCTAGATTATTTTAGCCTCTGGACATGCTTGTGAAGGATTATCTAGACTAACCTCTGGGAAAGCCAGTGAGGGATTATCTAAGATTAAAATAGCTCTGAGCATTCCTGTGAGGAATTATCTACATTAGAGTATCCTCTGGACATGCCTATTAGGAGTTATCTGGACTAGATTAGCCTCTAGGCATGCCTGTGAAGGGTTATCTAGATAAGGTTAGCCACTGGACATGGGTATGAGGGATTATCTGGACTATATTAGCCTCTGGGCATGCCTGTGAGGGTTTATTTAGATTAGACTAGCCTCTGAACATGCCTGTGAGGGATTATCTACACTTGATTAGCCTCTGGGTTTGCATGTCTCTCAGGTTATCTAGATTACATTATTCTCTGTACATGTGTGTGAGGGATTATCTAGACTAGATTAGCCTCTGGACTAATAACTCCTCAGTCATACCCAGCAGCCTCCAAGTATTCCTACCACTTACAATCTTTCTGCCCCCTCTTCCACAATGGTCTGTAGCCATGGTGGGCCTGCTGGCCACCACTGATTTAGTGTTGAGTTCTTTGTAGTCTCTGGATTTCTGCTTGCATAGGTTTTTTTTTTGTTGTTGTTGTTTTTATTTTTCGAGGTAGGTCTCTCTGGCCCAGGCTGACCTGGAATTCACTATGTAGTCTCAGAGTGACCTCAAACTCATGGCAGTTCTCCTACCTCTGCCTCCCTAGTGCTGGGATTAAAGGCTTGTGCCACCACACCCAGCCTGCATAGGTTTTAATTGATCACCATGTCTGTCACTAGCACCTTTGAGCTGATTGTCAGGCTAGCAGTAAGAGCAGTATTCATGTCCCTTCTTCCTCTGCGATTTCTCCTGGGCCCTGGCAGATGTGGTAGGGGTGTTGCATTTTGTGGTGGACCGTCAGCTGTTTTCTTGTCTTACAGGTGGTTTTTGGCTTTCCTACATTTTTTTCCCCTTCCATCTGTAAAATAAAACAGATTCTCCAACCAAGACTGAGAGCAGATTGGACTAAAGGGGGTATGCAATGTTATTTGAGAGATTTTTGGTGTTCAAGCTCACTATTCTTTAGAGAGCACTGGGGCTTCTCTCTGAAGTATGAGTTTCTTGACCACAGGATTCTGATTTGGCTACCAGTACCAGACATGTATTGTTTCCCACTGAGTGGATTTCATATCCAGTGTGAGAAAGTTGGTTACCCATACGGGCTGCATGTCACTATTGCAAAAGTGTGTACTTTTTTACTGGCTGGTTGATTACCTAGTCTGCAGGGAACTATTATTCATGCTGTTGATGACCATTGTCCTCCAGTGATTCCCATGGCGCTCTCCAGTACTGTGAGGGCTAGTCAGGAGGGAGCTAGTTTCCCTTTGGGTTCTAGCATGGTAATCTGATGTCCTGTGGCCAGAGCCTGTGGTGTCCTTAGCAATAGGGTCTTACCTTTTAGCTGTGGCAAGTAATTATTTTGGCAGTGGCCTACATTGTTTTGGGGATGTCATGGGACTGCTTGGTCAATAGCTCACTGTGGGGACAACCCAGTTCTGGGCCTGGGGATTTACCAGCCAGAGTCCATGTTTTTTTTTCAACATTAAAAAATATTTTATCTATTTATTTATTATTTGAGAGAGAGGAAGATGCAGGGAGAGAAGGAGAGAATGGGCACACCAGGACCTCCAGTCACTGCAAATGAACTCCGGATGCATGCACCCCCTTGTGCATCCAGCTTATGTGGGTCCTAGGGAATTGAACCAGGGTCCTTAGGCTTCACAGGAAAATGCCTTAACCATGATGCCATTTCCCTAGTCCCCAGAGTCCATGGTTTTAACATTAAGCTTTTCATACCTGTCTGGACTATTCCCCTCCCTCTTTTTTTATTTTTTATTTTTTTTATTTTTTGTTGTTGTTATTTTTATTTATTTATTTGAAAGTGACAGATAGAGAAAGAGGCAGATAGAGAGGGAGAGAGAATGGGCGCGCCAGGGCCTCCAGCCACTGCAAATGAACTCCAGATGCGTGCGCCCCTTGTGCATCTGGCTAATGTGGGTCCTGGGGAGTTGAGCCTTGAACCAGGGTCCTTAGGCTTCACAGGCAAGCGCTTAACCGCTAAGCCATCTCTTCAGCCCCCTCTTTTTTTAAATATATTTTATTTATTTGTTTATTTATTTGAGAGAGAGAAAGAGGAAGAGAGACACAGAGAGAATGGACACATCAGGGCCTCTAGCCACTGCAAACAAACTCCAGATTCATGTGCTACCTTGTGCATCTGGCTTACATGGGACCTGGAGAGTCGAACTGGCATCCTTTGGCTTTGCTGGCAAGCGCCTTAACAGCTAAGCCACCTCTCCAGCCCCTGTTTTTGTTTTGTGAGGTAGGGTCTCACTCTAGCTCAGGCTGACCTGGAATTAACTATGTAGTCTCAGGGTGGCCTCTAACTCATGGTGATCCTCTTACATCTGCCTCCCGAGTGCTGGGATTAAAGGCATGTGCCAACATGCCTGGCACCCCTTCCCTCTGTATTGATGGTTATATCTTGAAGAATGCTAGCCAGGATTAGGGTTCCCATGAAACTGATTCATGTTGTCTTAACTTTAGTGTAATTCCTTCCCCACCCTCCCCACCCCTTCCCCCTCAAAGCCCCTCCCTTGCCCAATATTCTGTTCCTCCCCTAACCTGTGAGGTAACTCATCCTCTCCTTTCTCCTTCTTCTCTCTACTGCTATTATTCTAGTTTTATGTCCATATTCCTAGTGCAAACTCATCTCCAAATGATCCCAGTTAGGAATTGCAGGTGAGGGAGTACATGTAGCATTTGTGTTTCTTTGCCTGCGTGACCTTACTTATAATGATTTTTTTTCAAAGTCTACTCATTTTCCTGCAAATTTCATTATTTCATTTTCCTTACTGCTGAGTAGATTTCCATTTTGTCTGTGTATCACATCTTCATTGTCCATTTGTCAGTTGATGGGCATCTGGGCTGATTCCAATTCCTAGCTATTGTGAATAGAGCACAACACACATGGCTGAGCAGGTATCTCTGTAGTAAAGAATGGGGTCTTCAGGATATATGCCCAGGAGTGGCGTAGCTGGATCAAATAGATCTATGTTCTTTTCTTTCTTTGTTTTTTTTTTTTTGTTGTTGTTGTTTTTTTTTTTTTTTGTTTTTTTGTTTTTTCCAGGTAGGGTCTCTCTCTAGCCTAGGCTGACCTGGAATAAACTATGTAGTCTCAGGCTGGCCTCAAACTCATAGCAATCCCTCTACCTGTGCTTCTGAGTGCTAGGATTAAAGGTGTGCACCACCATGCCCAGCTTCAAATAGATCTATTTTTATCTTGAATACATTCCTTCTTCCCTCTCCAGATTGTCTTATCTTCCTTCAGCAATAACTGCACCCACCTGCATCGTTGCTCTCACCTTCCAACTGTTCTACATGCTCATCTTTCACTAGTCACAAGCTTAACTCTG
This sequence comes from Dipus sagitta, assembly GCA_036346955.1. Classification (NCBI taxonomy): domain Eukaryota; kingdom Metazoa; phylum Chordata; class Mammalia; order Rodentia; family Dipodidae; genus Dipus; species Dipus sagitta. The sequence goes on along the minus strand of CM070771.1, from coordinate 130,840,502 downwards.
AAAACCACCCTGATTGTATGTCCTGAATAAACTTAATGGGCTTTACCTTTGGAGAGTGAACTCTCATTTTATCTCACATATATTCTATACTCTGTGCCCGTTTCCCTGCAGCCCATGTTCCTATGGGGCCTGAGAACCTACACTGCCCCCGTCCCCAAGTGAGCAGTTTCTCACCTGTGCTTTGTATTCTCCAAAAAGCTCCTCATCACTTCACTCCTCCTCCTCCTGACAGTCTCACAGCCATCTTGAAAACACAGGCCAGCAGTCTCAGCTCTGAGAAGCCATCATCCCTCCTTCCCACATCATTGGGCTCTTCCTTGTCCTTGCTCGTGATCCTTGGGAATGCTGCTTGTCACTCATACTCCTCAAGTTCCAACTTCCCTGTAGATTGAGGGCTCAGTGAGCACAGGAATGTGTCATATGCCTCTGTTTCGAGGGCTTTGGAGAAACCCCAGAGGTGATGAATGAGTGACCACTTAAATGAGAGGGAGTTGGGTTAGAAGTTAGGGATTGAGTTTTCTTGTTGCTGCATTGGGTTGTGCCACCATACTGGGTTCATGAAAATTTTACCACCTGAGAATTTTCTGATACCCCTAACACAGGAACACTTGGGATGCCTGTTTTCATATTTGCTTTGTATTCTTGATTCCCTTGCTCTAATCGAGCGAGGCAGGGCATAGTGCCTATGCTGTGAGGAAATGGCATTGGTGTGTAAAGAAGCAGTTTACTAAAGTAAACCTTGTTTCTGAATGTCACTGTATCTCTGTGTGTATTTGTGTCGACCAGGAAAATCTTCATTATGACTTATTACTTAGGGCATTTTTATCCTCAGTCATGCTTTTTCCCATGTCAGGAAAATACACCAGACACCTGCTTTCTAGTGACTGTGGGCCTCTTACTGTCATTATGCACTGCCCCAGGCAGGAGAAAGCAAGTGCAACCTTATAAGGTGGCGTGGGGAGGGTCAGTGAGAAGTGATGGGAGTCCAGTGCCCAGAGCTTGTGGGTAGTAGGTTTTAACTCTCCAGAACCAAATATTGTCGTAGTGTATGCTCATGGATCAGTCACTATGGGATGAGAACATGTATGAAGAGTGGTGAGAAATAGACCAAACATGGAAGAAACATGTGTCCCTCATTCAGTGCGCACTTGAGCGTGGTGGTACACTTCGGTGAATATGTGCTTAGCATGTTCGACTCCTGGGATAAATCTATAACCAAACAAGCTGTTCCCTTATGCATTGAACTGGAAAGTTCTCCAAGGCTGAAGCTGGAAATGCAAATCTTAAGTATAAACCCGTGGGCTTTTTCCCATCAACTCCAGACAGAAATCTCAAGAGAATGATTGCAGTTTCACATAGTCTGTTATAGTGAATTATAAAGCAATATTTTACATCACATATGTCATGAAACAACTGTAAATCCTAAGTCATTCTTAGTATTCCTGGTTTGTGTTTTCATCCAGGATATAAGTATCCAGTCTATGCTGTCCAGTGGCATCCAGAGAAGGCTCCGTACGAGTGGAAGAAACTAGGTGGTATTTCCCATGCACCAAATGCTGTGAAGACTGCATTTTATTTAGCAGAATTTTTTGTTTCTGAAGGTAATATGTGGGTATATGATTGATAGTACAGTGTGGTTTTGAAGCACAGTGCCTCTTACATTCTCTTTGCTCTGTCTGTAGCTTTAACATAAAAGTATTAAATAATGTGAAAGCAGTAAAACTGAGGAATAAGGTATTCAAATAAAAGTAGGGCAGTTATTTAATGGTATCATACAAGGTACAGTAGGCTAAAGTATTAAACTTAAAGAATATAGCATTTTTTCTTTCTTGAATCAGTATTTTTCAGAATTTTCAAGAATAATTATTTAATTTTAACAGCCTTTGAGCATTACATGTTATTTTCTAAGGCAGTGATATACATTGAATTATCCCCCCCCCACCCCCATACTGTGGCTTTAAGACTTCCTGTCTACAGGCATTGCTTACTAGAGAAAGTTAATACAACTTCCCTGCTGCTTGGTGATGAGAACATCTGATAACAGGGGCAATGCTTATGCTTAAATAGCAAGCTTGAATGCAGATGCTTATATTTTAGTTCAGTTATAACAGGTGTTTTCATTCCAAATGAAAAGAAAGTCATACAAAAACTTTCCAAGTGCAGTAACATAAAGGAGAGTTTTCCACACATGCCGGAGCGAGAAGAGCAGTGGGTAGAGCAGCCTTTGCTGCCGGTTAAGTCATGTGTCAGTTGTTGGGTCTTTACCTGCCAGTGTTCTTTATAGAAATGCTGGAGCGCCTGCATTACATAAATGTTAATAAGAAGCCAGGTTTTCATCCCTGTACAAGCTTATTACTGGAGGGGCTGAAAATGTAGCTTAGTAGTGGAGTGCTTCTTAGCACCACGGGGCCCTGGATCCAAGCCCCAGACCAACTAACCAACCAAACAAACCCAGACTTTCCCTGGGCCACCTTGTTTTTTATCCGCTCTCTTGTCTGCGCACCTGCCCTTTCCCCTCGGCCTCCACTTTACCATGTTCTCCATCATTTTGACTCTTGTAGCATCTCAGTGCCAGTGTACCATGAAGGCAGTTTACCATTTGACTCTGTGTGGCTACTGAGCTATACTTCTCTAGCTGTGGGCCCTTGTCCTGTATGTATTTTCATCCCCAAGCCTGTGTCAAGTCTCACACACGTGTAGCCATGTTGTAAGCATTTGATGAACAGTGGGTGAGTGAGCAGCACACAGGATCTGGTATGGGGCAAGTGCTGGTGCCCCCCGCAGTGGCATCTGACATCAGGAGCTGCTAGAGTTGGAAAGTTCTCTTAACATTTCCCTCTGTGTTGGTGTTTTCCTACTTAATAATAATGCTGGTTGCGGGAAGAAAAATTACAATGTAATCTTGAAAACCTATTTATCTAATTGTTTTAAAAATGACCATTCTTTCTCTTGCAGCTCAGAGAAGCAGTCATCACTTTCAGTCCCCACTTGAGGAGAACGGATCCCTGATATATCATTTCTCTCCTGTTTATACTGGAAATATCTCTTCATTTCAGCAATGTTACATATTTGACTGAAAGTCTTCAGTGTATGAACAGATCAACTTTGAATGATTCTGTGATCAAACTGCTGAATCACTACTCATGGCAATATGAGAAAGCCAGGGATTCCTTTTCTATGTGCCTGGTTTTGATTTTTCTCTTAGTTCATGATTATTTATATCACATTTGATAATTTAGCAGTGAGGCAGACAAGCAATCATGGTGTTTTTTATGGTGTTTTCTTCTTGTAGCTGAAGATTAGAAAAAATAAATTCATTGAAAATGTGCTTTGTGTGATGTATTCTTGATTTTAAAATAAAATTCAACACTAAGACAACCCATCCCATTTTTGCTAAAGTCTTTGTAAGTCCTACCTCCAGCTCTTTGCTATGTTTCCTTCCTTTTCATCTCAGAAGTCTGTCTCTCTCTCTGACTCTGTGTGTGTAGAAATACACACAGATATCACCACTTGTTCTCTGTTTCTTCCCCATAGCTAATGAGCTATAAGCTGAAAGCAAAGTATGCATCTTCAGTATTTCTCTAATACAGTGTCTCATGTAATAGACCCTTGACAAACAAAGCTATTTGTAGAGGAGGAACTTTTCCTCATGGAAAACGAAAAGTTGTATATTTTAATATATTTCTTTCAGCCCTCCTCTGCCCTCACTATCCTATACAAATCTTCAGAAACCTGAATGAACAAACAAGCTGCTAGGAAGTAAATTTTGAGCTTTGTGTAAGAAATGGTGTTTGTACATTTGCATTTGTAGGTCTTTAAAGCTGTGGCTAGAGAAAAATAGATGGTGAATGAGGTTGAAGGGCACGCGGAAATGTAACTGAAGATACTGAGGTCATGTTCTCTGGACAATAAGGATAAATGGAACATGAAAATCAGAGGAATTACAGATCCAGTCATCCAAGAAAACTTTCATGGAAATGTAGCAGATTTGATTTCTCTGCTGGATTTTTTTATTGTGGCACTTGTCATTTCCAGCCAAGTTCATGTCTCCTTCTACTCGAAGAGGGATTGACACTGCGACCCGCCCTTTCCCAGGTATGCCTATCAGAATGACGCAGAGCTGTGTGTCTGCAGAGCCTTAATGGCCCCTTTTTTTTAAAGGATCATTTTATTATTATTTATTTATTTATTGGACAGCAACAGAGAAAGAGGCAGAGAGAGACAGAGATAGTGATAGAGATAGATAGAGAGAGAGAGAATGGACACGCTAGGGCCTCCAGCCACTGCAAATGAACTCCAGACGCGTGCGCCCCCTTGTGCATCTGGCTAACGTGGGTCCTGGGGAATCAAGCCTTGAACCAGGGTCCTTAGGCTTCACAGGCAAGCGCTTAACCATCTTCCCAGCCCTTATTGGCACTTTTGACTGTCCAGCTTTACATACAGCTGCGTCCATCCTGCCTGTGGATACTGGCTGCCAATTGCTCCTGAAGAAACTTACTGTATTTTATTGGTGGTGATCATAAATTCAAGAAAATTTGTTTTCCACTCATATTGAATTTACCACTATTTGAATAGTTTTAAGTGCTTACACTAAAATCACTTTATTGCAAGAATAAAATCTCTTTCAAAGTCAGCTGTCCCCCATCCCAGGCCCCACCATGTATGAAGACCAGGCCTCCCTCATCAAGCTGGTCCCTTGCATCAGTGGGAACAGGTGGACATTGCTTAGAAGATCCTGTTGCTGCATTGTAACACTGTTGGATGGGGTGGCCTGCCTGATGCATAATGTGGAGCCTGTGGAAGGGTGGGGTATGGTTACAAACTTTGTGGTGGGGGGCCCCCACAGGCTGAGGAGGAAGATGGGGGAGTATATGTGGTGTATCAAAAGCTAGAACAAAAAGAAGGACCAAATGGGCCTGGGCCATTCTTCATGGAATCGACAGTGTGTCCCCTTATCAGCTTTTAGCTGATTATAATTTATGGCCAGTTGGAGAACAATCACTAAAGTTCTTCCCTCCTTTCTTCTACGTGGAATGTCCCAGGTGCATTGGAGATGTTCGTCATCGTGGCCCACTATTCAGTTCAATAATTCTGAGGCCCCACCACGTTTTATGGGGAATGCTCATTACGTCTCCACTTTCCACTCCTGAGTAGTGAAGTCATTTAACCGCTGAGACATGGTATTTGGATTAATTCTTTCTCGTTGTTAGGACAAAATGCCAGTGCACAAGCAGCTTAGGGAAGAGGTTATTTTGTCTTACAATTCCAGAAAGTAGCTTCCATCAAGGTAGAGAAAGCATGGCAGGGGCAGGACTCTGGTGTCATATTGGTAGATGGGAAATATAGACCAGCAAGCAGGGCCAAGCTGTAACACCTCAAGGCCCACCCCCAGTAGCACACTTCCTCCTGGAAGTAGCTTCACCTGCTAAAGTTTTTATAACCTTCCCAAGTAGTGGGACCAAGAGTACAAACACATTAGCCTGTCTGGGATATTTTGTACTGAAACCACCACACATGGTCAGGGTGGTCCCATGGCTTCTAAAAAGCACAGAGTCAGCTCGTATGAAAATATATAAGTCCAGGGCCTAGCACGTAGGACCTCAGTAAGGTGCTGTGTGTACATGAGCATGTGTGTGTGCTCACTCGCACAAAGTTTTTCCTGTCTTAACAGAATTGTATTAGAAAATATACCAGTGAAGAACTGTCTCATCAGACAAGAATTCAAAAATGATTTTCATGGCTTAGAAAAAGAGGCACTGCTACTATGTTGCTTGTCATTGTATTCCATTTACTGAAATTATTTTTATTCATACTAAAGGAATATCATTTTCACATTCAAGCTAGTTTAAAATTAACAAGTATCTTGTAGTAGTACATGAGAAACACTAGATGTCAGGAGACAGCCAGCTACTCTTGTGTTTAACTGGTTGTGTTCAAGCAGTTAGAAGGTTGTATTTGGAAATATTGCTAGGAGTGCTATAGCTGGGTCATATGGTAGATCAATTTTTAGCTGTCTTAGGAACCTCCATACTGATTTCCACAATGGCTAGACCAGATTGCATTCCCACCAACAGTGTAGAAGCACTTCTAGGCATATATCCTAAGGACTCATTTCATTACCTTAGAAATACTTGCTCAACCATGTTTATTGCCGCTCAATTCACAATAGCTGGGAAATGGAACCAGCCTAGATGTCCCTCAACTGATGAGTGGATAATGAAGATATGGCACATTTATACAATGGATTTTTACTCAGCAGTAAAGAAAAATGAAGTTATGAAATTTGTAGGAAAATGGATGGATCTGGAAAGGATTATACTAAATGAGGTAGCCCAGGCTCAGAAAGCCAAGCACTGCATGTTCTCTCTCATATGTGGATCCTAGCTACAGATGATTGGGCTTCTGTGTGAGAAGGAAAAAACTCAGTAGCAGAGGCCAGTAAGCTAAAAAAGAGATATAAAGGGAAGAGAAAGGAAGGGAGGGGGGTACTTAATAGGATGGTATTGTATATATGTAAGTAGAAGAATAGATTAACAGGGGTGAAAATGCCCAAAGTGAGGTCAGGGGAAGAGATTGAGTAAAGGAAAGGTTTAGGGAGGGCTAATCAAAATCAAAGAGGATATAAATAAATCATATGGAATCCTACTTTTTTGGACAATGGAACACTCAGGAGCTGTAGATTGTTGCTAGAAAATTTTCAGTGCCAGGGATGGGATACCTTCCAGTGAGTTGTTGGCCAGGGAGGTCCCTGGTGCCCCCAAAACATTATAGGCCATTGCAGAGGCCCTTGGTTTCCCACCAGGAATAGATGGTAAGACCCTATTGCTGAAGACTCCACATACTTGGGCTTCAAGGCCAGTGAGAAATCCTGCTGGAACTGAGCTGATAACCTCCTCCATGTAGACCAGCTGACAGAAAGCTGGAAAAAGCCATTCTATATGCAGTTCAATGGGAGAAAGAAAAATCACCACTGAAGATACTCAGCAGTGGACACTGCAAGCCTTATATTTGGCCAGCCAGGCCAAATGAGCCAACGGGTGCAATAGTGGCACTTTGTGGAGAGCAGGTGTGGATGGCCGCCCGGGCTTCCTGCCAAGGTCGCCGCGGGCTTCCTGCCAAGGTCACCGCCCCAAGGCCGCCCGGGCTTCCTGCCAAGTCTCCGCGAGTATGGCGGCCATTACAAGATGGCGCCTGGGCTGGCTGCCAAGTATCATGACTAAGCATCACTTCCTGCTTCCCCTTCGTACACACTGCAAAGTGCGCATGTACAGCACTAAGTATGATTAGATCACCATCAGGTGGTTGGCTGCGCCCTGTTGCCTACGCCCACGTGGCAGCTGCTGATTAGGTCAGGCTGGCTATTTATAGGGAGGAGGGCTTGGTATCGGGGCCCCACACCCAGATGTCAAGGATTCCTGAATAAACTGCTTCGAGAAGACTCCCAATTGCCGTTGCCTTATTCTGCTGGACGGGAAGGGTAGCGACAGCACTTCTGTCATGGTGGAAACCAACTTCCCTCTAATTGGACTGGAGGCCCGCTCCATATGGGGGAATACATCCCTGATACTGAAAACTTAAAACAGGGGTAGTCATGAGCCCTAGGGGTGTAACATCTGCTGTTGTCTGGCTAAATGTTTATACTATGCTTATCAAACTGTCCAGTAAGCACTTCTCTGAATGTTCAAACCCTTATATGAATGTTACTCTCACTTTTGGTAGAGAATCTTCTCTTTTCAGATGGGACGACTTGGGATGACTCAGAAGATATCATGGTGCTGGAAAGAAGTGACCGGAGTATTCAGTACTGTAATATCTCTATCACACCTTCCACGGCTCGGAGTCTAATGCAGAAGAGGTGGCGGGAAGAATGTAAGAGCCAAAGGAAGGGAAGGACTCCTTACAACGTGCTCCCTCCAGACATAAACTGGCCTGGGTATCCATGACCTCACAGTGCCTGACACTACTTACACAAGACCATCATAAGAGGAGGAAAAGATCATGATATCAAAATAAAAGAGAGACTGATTGAGATGGGGAGGGGATGTGATGGAGAATGGAGTTTCAAAGGGGAAAGTTGGGGGGAGGGAGGGTATTACCATGGGATATTTTTTATAATCATGGAAGATGTTAATAAAAATTTGAAAAAAAATATTGCTAGGATCTGAAGAACATTTACTAGTACAACTATGTTCATGTAAATATTTATGGCTGGATAAACATGGGCTTAACCCTAATAATGCAAGGTCTCCATACCCTCTGATATATCCAGGTGCAGAACGACTGAATGAAAATAAACAGTTTCTAGAACTTAATGGCCAGGGGTTTCTATACACATAACTGTACATATATCGAATTTGATATGCCAGCATTCAAGAGACAGAAGCGAAAGGATTGCCATAAGCTTGAGGTCAGCTTGGTCTACATAGTGAGTTATGGGCCACACACACACACACACACACACACACACACACACACACACGCTCCCTCTGCCCCTTCTGCCTAACCGGGAAAAATTGGGCTCAGAAAAGTTTTCTTTTTCTGGGTGCCAGGAGGCAGCCTCTCCTATGCCAGCTGCATCTTGGGAGATGTGCAGAGGGCGCTCCGAGACAGAAAATCTTGCTATGGGAGAGGCGCTGTATGCAAACATGCAGATCACACCTATGCTGTACTCCAAAGCTTGTCTTGGTATCTCTTTTAAGTTTATGCAAAAATCTTCACTGCTTCATTTTCCTGCTGGACATGTTCCTTTGTGTGCACGAATTTGGCGTGATTATAAGCTTCTAATCTCTGACATCTCTATTAGTTTCTCATCAGCTTGGTTTAGAGCTAGCTCATTTCATAGTATAGCCAGTCTTTGAAAGTGGAAGTATCTTGGTAACACCTTCTGCTAGAATTAATTCAAGTCAATCCCTTCTGAAAGCTTTTCAGGAAGAAACTCAAGAGTTTGGAAAACTTAGAGAATCTCAAAGTAAAAGAGAATTTAGATTGTCTCAGTGAGCACTGAAAACTCATTATTCCCATTAGTGACGCCTGGGGTTTAGCCATATTACATCTGAGCTATGCTGAATTGTTCACAGACTAAAAGTTGCAGTTCTTTCTTGTCTGGGTCTCAGGTCCTACCTTGCAGCTTTTCAGAAGGGAAGAGATAAAGAGCACCAAGTCAGGATATAACCATCAAGACCTCTTCCCAGAACTTTCCCCTAACTGTTAACCTTAGCCTTGAAATATTGTATTTATTCTTTGAGGATATCTGAGTCTTTTATAATTGTCATTCAAATTTTAAAACTCAGAGTAGATATTTTAATAATCTTGATCAATCTGAAAAAAAATACATCCTTTCTTTGGTAGTCAAAGGAATACTTGGCTGTTTTACAATTTATACTTGAGTAGAGAGTAGCTAACCAGAAGTATATGCAAGTCTGTTGGTATCATTAAGGGAGTTATTGACCCCAATTGTGAATGAAGACAACTGCATAACGCAAGCTTTGAGCTGTCTCACAACAGACTTTAGAACAACGATGACAACTTTAAAAAACTGAACCGACTATCTTGTTATTCCTCTTGGCATGTGTTCACACAGTAGCACACCCAGTTTACACCCTGCTTCTTTCAGTTAAGTGGATCACAAATGCACGTTTTAGTGTGGCTGGGTGGCCATGGTAGCTGTCTGGGTATCTACTCTGCAGGATGATGTGACAGCTGAGCCACTGAGCTGACTGGACTGAGCATGCCAGGATTGGTCAGCGTAGGAGGTGGAGAAATCAGCCAGGCAGGAATGCTCTTCCACATGGTCCAAAGTCCAGTAGTGAGACAGATCCAAGTCAAAGTACACCCAGGGAATCAGACAGTAAAGAGCAAAAGGACCAGAGCAGTTAGCTGTTAGTTAATGGAAAGCAGAACCTAGAATTCAGGTTCAAATTGAAGGAAGCTTGAAGTGCAAGCTAGGAGAGTACAGGCTAAGAGCCCCAGTATTCAGAAAAGGTAGAAGTGTGTGTGTGTGTGTGTGTGTGTGTGTGTGTGTGTGTGTATGCCTGTTTGTAGGTATGTGGGTTCACATGTGTGCAGGTGCTCATGTACATGTGTGCACATGGGCGTGGAGGGTGATATCCTGCCCAGTTGCTTTCCACCTTATTTTTCTGAGACAGGGTCTCTCACTGAACTTAGAGCTCACTGATTCCACTAGTCCATCCAGTAACTTCCAGGGATCTGCCTGTCTCTGCCTCCCCAGCACAGTGATTCCAAGTACACACCACCATGCCTGACATTTTGCATGAGTTCTGGGTATCCTAACTCAGGACCTCATGCTTGCATGACAAGTATTTTATGTACTGAGCCATCACCCCAGCCCTGAAAGCTGGCTTTTATCAGGTCACCCCTTGTCACATCTCTGTCCTGGAGATCAAGTAGCAAAGGACTGTACTAGCTCATCTCCAATGATGGCAAGACAGTCCCCTTGCAAAAGCTACCAGCCTTTGCCCATGTTGGACATCACATTAATGGGAAGAGAACCTATTTTGCTGTCTTGCTTATGCCTGGTTTCCAAAGCAGTTTTAGAGTAATGACATCATGAGTGTGTTTCAGTGCTTTCTCGTGTGCTTAGGAAAGAAAGATGAAGGCCGAGACTTCCGAAGACCTCCGCAAGCCTGCAAGGGTAGCTGTGCACAGGTCGTTGCTTCTCTTTCTCAACTGGGCTTCTGCTTACAGTCCTTTTCAGGATGTCGCTTCAGGTCCTGGTGCCAAATGTCACCTTTCTTATGACTGTGAGGCTAGGTGACACCCATACAATGATGGCAGTTATCCCTGGAGTGCCACGCCCCCCCCATTCCCCTTCTTGTTGATAATTAGCGGCAACCCATGCCTCCAAGGAAAGCCAAGTCAGATACCTTCCTATCTCCACCCTCAGCATATGCCTGGACTTTTGAACCTACATCAGTTACTTTTTCATTGTTGTGACCAAATCCTTAACAACAAGCAAATTAGAGGAGAGAGGGCTTATTTTAGTTTACAGTTCCAGGAGTTAGAGTCCATAGTGGTGTGTAAGGCATGGCTTCAGGAGCAGAAGTGGGCTGCTCACATTGTGTCCACAGTCAGCAAGCAGAGACTGATGGATGCCCACACTCAGCGTTCTTTCTCCCTTTTATTCAGTCTGGGACCCCAGCCCAAGGAACAGCACCGCCCACACTGAGAGTCTTCCTACCTCAACTAAACCAATCTAGAAACTCCCTCACAGACAGGCCCAGAGGTTTGTCTCCTAGATGATCGTCGATCCAATCAAGTTGACAGTTGAGGTTAACCATCGCAGAGCCTCTCCGAGTTAGACTTATGTGTTTGTTATTGCTTATTCACAGTCTCAAAGCAAGGCAGAGCTTTAGGGTTACATTATTTGCATCTCATTAAGTTGCTGGCTGTTTCTGCTGGCATCGTGGTAGGAAGAGAAGCCAGCTGTCCTCTGTGGTTCCTGTGCTTCTTCCTCACACGCTCTGCTGGCACACATGGGCCTGGCTGATGGCACACACAGCCCTGGTTATTGGTTATGCCCACTACAGCTGCTGGTCACCCAGGGATCTCCCGGATGCATCTGCTGTAACAAAGACTAACAGCAGCATCTTCCTTAGATCCCCACTGTGATACCTGACAGACGCTGTCACCATTGGCAAGTGACACCCTTCTCTGGTCCTAAGCCAGATCTGAGCTTGCTCTGGATGTCTAGTTTCTTACAATATTTTCATTCCATTTTTAACATTTTTTGTTTCCTTTTTCTTCTTCATCACTTAGATAATTCTCTCATTATCTAAAGTATAATTAATGAGAAACTTGATCTTTGATTCGATTGCAAAGTTACTTGTCATTGGGATCAAAATATTTTACAGTGTATCTGGTAATACATTGTTGTGCCAATTTTACATAATCCTCAGTAGCTTTGAATATTATGATTGAATCCTGCTATGATCTGAATGATTGTGGCCCCCTGAAGTCTATATATTAAAATCCTAATTCCCTTGGTGCTTATATTAGGAGGTAAGGCCTTTTGGAGGCGATTAGAATAGAGCCCTCAGAAAGCAGTTAGTATCCTTACAAATGAGGCCAAGAGACCCCATGCTTCTTCTGCCATGGGAGCTGGATGTGAGGGGGTTTCCATTTATCACTCAGGAGAAAGGCCTCATCAAACACAACACTCTCCATTGCCCTGACCTTTACTTTCCAGCCTCCAGAAACTGTGAGAGTAAGCCTCTGTTCTTTATAATCCACTCTGTCTGTGGTATTCTTTTTCTAAATGTTATTTATTTATTTGCAAGCTGAGAAAGAGAGAGAGAGAGAATAGGCATGCCAAGGCCTCCTGCCACTGCAAAGAAACTCTAGACATGTGCCATTTTGTGCATCTTGCTTTATGAACATAGGGGGAATCAAACCCAGTCCATCAGGCTTTGAAAGCAAGTGCCTTTAACCAGTGAGCAATCTCTCCAGCCCTGACTGTGGTGTTCTTTATAGGACTTTCATTTTATGCTAATAAATGAAGAAAGGCATATCATCATTTCCTCAGTTTATTATTAGTGATATTAATGAGCTTGATTTTAACCTATATTATGAATTAACTATGCATTCATTTTGCTTTTTATTAATCCTTAATATTTTTCTTATTTGGCATACAATTCTTTATATTACAATATAAACCCATATTTGTTATTCTTCTAGAATTTATTTTTCAAATAGATTCTAATATTTTTACTTGAGAGAGAGAGAGAGAGAGAGAGAGAAAAGAGTGATAAAGAGAGTTTGGGTGTGCCAGGGCCTCTGGCCACTGCAAAGAAATTTTAGATGCATGTATCACTGTGGACATCTGGTTTCATATGAATACTGAAAAATTAGGCCCTGGGCTGCCAGGCTTTGCAAGCAAGTACCTTTAACTTCTGAGTCATTTTCCCAGCCCACAGAATTTATTTTCTTACTCTTCTTTGGCTATGTGTAATGTTTTTCCCTTGATATGAAAGGATTTTAATATTATTAGTCAAAGTTTTTAGATTTTTTTTTCTCTTAATGTTGATTCTGTTTATGTCTTTCTGTGAATTTATAGACTCCATTCTTGTAAATTCTCTTTTCTGTTTTTTTCTCTGATATTCTATACATGATGATTTAACTCTAGTTCAGCCAATGTTGATTTTGGAGTATTAAATCAAATTAATGGCAGATTTTTTTAAAAGTTAGTATGTGGTGCATGCGTGTGCAGTGTATGTATGTGTGTAGGCAAATGCACACGGAACATGCTCATGTAGCGGAGGCCAGAGGAGAACATTAAGTGTCCTCTTCAATCACTTCTTTGCCTTATTTCCCTGAGATAACATCTCTCACTGAACCTGAAGCTGCTGTTTTTGCTCAGACTTGCTGACCAGCAAGTTCCACTGATTGTCTTGTCTCTGTTCACCTTAGCGTAGGGTTTACGGGCGTGTATGCTGTGCCTGGCTTTTTGGGTGGGTGCTGGGGATTGATCTCAGACCCTCATGCTTTCACAGCAAGCACTTACCCACTGAGCCATCTTCCCAGCCTCATAGCTGAGTTTTGTACCATATTTACAAGAAGTTTTTCTAGCATCAGTTTCCAGTGATATTTCCCTTCCTCAGTTATTCATGGGATGTACCAAATTACTACAAACATTATTTTATATCATCTACTTTAATTTATGCTTAATTGTATGCCAGCACTTTTAGTTTATTACATTATCTTTCTAATACAAAGTTGATCCTTATTGTTTTTAAACTGTTTTAATAATCTTTTCTATCTATGTGGCAAGCTGAATTTTGGAATTATTTCTTCAAATCTCACTCACCCTGCCTCCCAGTATGGAAAGAAATTTATTGAGAATACAGTAAACTTAAATGTAGAGAAAAAGTCACATCTTTACAATGAATAGCTTTTGTTTGTTTGTTTTGTAATTTTTGAGACTGTGTTTTACTATGTATCCAAGACTGGCTGCAAACTTGGAATCTCACTGCCTCAAGTTTCCTGAGCAGTGCAGAGATTACAGGCATTTGCCACCTAGCTAACATTAGGCTGTTTTAATAAAGTAATGTATTAGCCATTCATAAAATTTATTTATTTGCAATCAGAGAGAGAGAGAGAGAGAGAGAGAGAGAGAGAGAGAGAGAGAGAGAGAGAAGGAGATAATAGGCACGCCAGGGCTTCCAGCCTCTGCAAACAAAGTCCAGATGCATGCACCACTCTGTGCATCTGGCTTTATGTGGGTACTGGGAAACTGAGCCCAGGTCATTAGGCTTTGCAGGCAAATGCCTTTAACCACTGATCCATTTCTTCAGCCCCAAACCACTTTTTGTATTTCCTAATTCAGTAAAAAATTTTAATATATTTTTCTGAGGATTTTGTTATTTACTGCTAATTCTCAATGGGATTTATTTGCTGAATAGAGAGTTTTATACACACATCCCTTGAGCCCATCAAAAAGTGATTTTTGACAGGTTTTATTTAACATGATAGCAGTAAGGGCTAGCTTAGTAGCATTCTACTGATTTTTGTCTGTGAGTATTTGACTTTTTCTTGGAAATTATATTTGTTCTTATTGATCCATGTATTAATATTAGCAATTTCTAAATTGATTTCTAAAGGCTCATTATATTTTATCTTATATAAATATTAATACAATGCCACTATATGTTATACAGAAACTTATTAAAATTAATTATTCATATTTTCACACATATGTGTATTCCATGTGCTGTTCCTTTCTTATAAATAAAGAACTGAGTGCACACATTAAGCTAAGGGTAGTGTGCTGAATACATCTGATACTGAAGTGGTACAATTAAGATCAAATGGCTCAGGCTGGCAGATCCCCACTTTGTATTCCAAGAGGTGATAATCACAGTATGCCATTTTCTAGAATGCATTATCCCAGAGCAGCCCTTTGGAGGTGGAGTCCGGTGCCCAGGGACTGTTGTTGCTCTGCTCCTACAATTAAGCGCTTACTTTTTCTTTGCTTTTAAGCAGAAAGGCCTGACAAATGATGTAGTGCCTTCCGGCATCTGGAAAACCACAGAAATGGTGCTCTGGTGTTGAAGTGTACCTCAGAGAAAGAATGAAGCTGAGCTAATGAGAATGTGTCAAGGTGTTACTAGCACAGGCCCCATCACTTCTAATTAGGGCTTACAGAATTCTCTGGATCCTTCCAGGGCTCTAGCTGGGGTCACTTTAATGTGCTTCCATTTTAAAGCCTGGCAGCTAATGCTGAAGATTTTCCTCTGTGCGTTCTTGACATGATAGCATAAAGGTCTTTTATTCTGCCCCTTTAAAAAATTATTTTTATTTATTTGAGAGAGAAGAAAGAGGGAGAGAGAGAGAATAGGCATGCCAGGGCATCCAACCATGGCAAATGAACTTCAAATGCATGCGTCACGTTGTGCATCTGGCTTACATGGGTCCTGGGGAATGAAACCTGGGTCATTTGGCTTTGCAGGCAACTGACTCAACCTCTAAGCCATCTCTCCAGCCCACTATGCTTCCTTTTATAATGATATATTTGATCAAATTTATTTTAAAATAATTTCAATCACAGAAAATTTGGATATATAACATAAAGAATTCCAACATACCCTTTATTCGTGATACCCAACAATTGACATTTTCACAATAGTATTACCATTCTCATTGTTAATCCTAAATTCGAGTCATATATACTCTCTTTAAAAACAAACAAGTGAAACATTTGAGGTTAAATTGTAGATGTGTTGCCTTTCACTCCTAAATGCTTCAGTGAATATTTTGTTAAAACAAGGATATTCTTATTGGGTACCCTTATCAACATCAACAAAGATTTATTAGATTTTGCTAGTTTTCCCATTATTGTCCTGTAGAACAAGTGAAAAAAAATTGTCCAGTCCAGGATTCCATTCAGAATACCAAGCCACTTTTAATTGTCACTTCTCCTTAGCTTTCTTAATCTATTTTATGATATTGACATTTGTAAAGAGTGTGAGTTATTTTGTCGAAACTTCCTCTTAATTCTAAAGCTTCAACTAATTCCAAAGGCATGACCTTTAACTTATAATTGAGCTCTGGTTAGCTTAATATTTTTCAGGTGTAGAGGCATTAACCTATGATTTATGCTCTAAGAACTCAAATATATAAAGGAAGAAGTGAGGGGAGGGAATTGTCTTGCCCAGCATCTGCAGAACCCTTGTAAGGACAGGTGGAAACAACCTCATTTAATGAGCATATTCTCTAACACATATTATTATTACGATTATCACTTTGCTTTGCAAATGAGGACTGTCAATGACTGTGATCTCCTGAAAGCCACACAGATGGCTCTACATGGACCTTGACATTTGAAGGATCTTGTAGCTTTCTGTGGATCACTCATTTCAGCCACTGGACTGTGATTAGCTCCTGAGGAAGGATTGTAAGTTAATTACTTTGTAAGCTTTCTGCCTAAATCAAAGAATGGAACTTGAACTTCAGTTTGGAATGGAAGCACTGGGTGAATGAGGTCTAAAAGGAATAAGAAATGCACCCTGTGCTCACATATTCATGGTCCATATTCAAGACTACATACCCTGCCTGAGACCTGAAGCCCTCCCTGTGCCCCATGCAGATGGAAACTTCAGCCTCATCAGATGCTGTTCTAGGGGTCTAGAGGCTTCTTTCTATGGTGGGCTCCAGCCTGCCACCCTGACACTGCTGTTCGGGTATACACATTTAAAAATTATATGCTAAGGGCTGGTGAGATTGCTCAGTGGTTAAGGTATTTGCCTGCAAAGCCTAAAGACCCAAGTTCAATTCCCCAGAACCCACGTAAGCCAGATTCACAAGGTGGTACACATATCTGGAGTTTGTTGGCAGTTTCTGGAGGCCCTGGTACACCCATTCACTTTCTCTCTCTTTCTTTCTCAGTGCCTCTTTCTCTCTCTCAAAAAAGGGAAATAAAACATTAGCAAATAAACTAAAGTATTTCTCTGCCAAGCTGGTAAGAATGAATTATCAAAAGGTAAAGATACCAAACACAAATCTTTTTTTGTATTTTCCCACTTGAAAAATGTTGTGAAACAAATAGGAAAAATGATGCCCAATATTAGGAACTTCAAGTTATCATTATTTTCTCCATGCTGAGCATGGAGCCTAGGGCATGCTAGGCTAGTAGTATACCACTGAGCAACACCCAGCCCTTTTGTTTCTTCTTTAATGAATGTCTGTCTTACTAAAAGAATGAATCATTTTATTTTCACCCATTTCTTTTTTTACTCATCTCTGCAACTGGGCTAATGAAAGCAAGATAATGTTGACAGTTACAGTGAATGTAGGTACAGAACCATGATCCTTGGAGAGGTAGGTAAATAGCTGTGTGAAGAGAAAACCAGTGACTATCACATGTGCTTTCATCTATCCATCCCTACTCCCACCCATCCATATGGATGTTTATTAGTTAGTTTTTTTTTGAGAAAGGTAGCTCAGGCTAGCCTCGAACTCATTGTAGCCTAGGATAACCTTCAACTCTTGACAGTCCCCCTGCCTCTGCTTCCCCAGTACTGGGATTATAGACATAAGCTACAATACCAGGTTCATATGTGAATTTAGCTTAACAAACTCAACAGCTAGTGAACAGTAATGAAAAAGCTGAAATGATGAAAAAATGCATACACTGTGTTTTGTGAGTGACATGGCCCCTGTAAGGCAACCAATGATTTCATTAGGTGCTTATCTGGAGAGGGAGCAGGCTGGTCTTAGTACTACTACCATAGTGGAATCTTGTGTGGCTGCACAATTAAAATGCACTTCCTCACCTGTTTCCTCTTTAATTCTAGCTCTTTCCCACCACCTCCCAAAGCTCCAACATCTTTCTCTTCCTTTTAAGATGATACACTTGCTTCTATTAGATCAGAGAAATCAGAAAGGATCAGAGGAGACTCCTGAAAGTTCCATTGCTTAGCATCATTTGTACACCCATTGTCTGCCTTCCCTGCCTGTTCTGTCTGCACTCCCATATTGCATCAGAGACAGAATTTTATGCTGGGTACCAGATCCCTTCTTGACTGCTAGGGGTGTGATGCTAGCAACAGTTTCTCCTTCTCCTGCTCAACCAGTTCTCTCTCTTTCCACAATATTTCTGATCACCCTGCTTACTTGCTATATCAATGCTTACCCTTAAAAAAAATTCCATCTTGAAAAGCCAGGATATATAAAAAACTTGAAAAACAATAACAAATCAAACAATACAGTAAAAAATATGCTATGGAACTGAATAAAGAGTTCTCAAAGGAAGAAATACAGGTGGTCAGTAAACATCTAAAGACATATTCTACATCCTTAGCCATCAGGGAAATGCAAATTAAAGCTACTTTGAGATTATATCTCACTCCTGTCAGAATGCCTACTATCAAGAAAACAAATGACAATAAATGCTGGTGAGTTTGTGGGAAAAGAGGACCCCTCCTACATTGTTGTGGGAATGTAAACTGGTGCAGCCATTGTGAAACTTGGTATGGAGGTTCCTGAGATAGCTAAAAATAGATTTACCATGCAACCCAGCTATACCCCACCTTGGCATATACTCTAAGGACTCTATCCACTATCTTAGAGATACTTGCTCATTTATGCTTATTGCTACTCTATTCACAATAGCTAGGAAGTGGAACGAGCCTAGATTCCCTTCAACTGATGAATGGTTAATGAAGATGTGGTACATTTGTACAATAGAGTTCTATTCAGCAGTACAGAAAAATGAAATTATGACATTTAGAGGGAAATAGACGGATCTGGTAAGTATTACAGTAAGTGAGGTAACCCAGGCCCAGAAAGTCAAACTTCACATGTTTTCTCTCATCTGTGTATCCTAGCTAGAAGTGTTTATATTTGTATATAGGCCGGAATAAAAATCAGTAGTAGGCCAGGAAACTAGAAAGAGGCCCTAAGGGAGAGAGGAGAGGGAAGGGCTGTACATATGTAAGTAGAGGGACAGATTACTGGGGGTGGAATGGTCTAAGTGGGATCAGGGGGAGGGATAGAATAAAGAAAGGGTGGGAAGGGGGCTAATCCAAATTTAAGATGTTAGGAATAAGCCATATGGAAACCAACTTTGTTTCTAGCCAATCATATATATGCTTTAAAAGAGAGGGAGAGTTTGGGCAGAAGTATCCTATGGACATGCATTGTGCACCCAAAAGACCTAAGTTGTTATTAAAAAAAATTCAGTGTCACGGGTGTGATACCTTCCAGTGGGTTGTTGTCCAGGAAGGTCCTTGATGCCCCCAAAACATTTTAGGTCATTGCCAAGGCTCTTCGTTGTCCACCAGAATTAGATGGTTAAGACCCTGTTACTGAAGACTCCATATGCTTGGACTACCAGTTACTGAGAAATCGAGCTGGAAATGAACTGGTAGCCTCCCTCCTGTTGATTGTCTGTCAGAGAGCTGGAAAGAGCTATCCTGTACAGAGACTTTTGGGAAAAAAAGTCATCAATGGTGTTAAGTAGCAGAGTAGACTTAAGACTGTAAGTCTTAAGATTGGTCAGCCAGGACAAATGTGCCAATGGGTACAATAATGGCATGACTGTTATGGGAGAAAACAACTGTTCTCTAATTGGACTAGAGGTCTGCTCCATGGGAGGGAATACATGCCTGGTACTGAAAACCTAGCCAAAAGCTTATGACTGTGGAGGTCATGAGCTCTAGGGGAGTAATGCCTGCTGTTGACTGGCTGAATGTGTATACTGTGCCCACCAAACTGCCCTCTCAGCACTTTTTTATGTTTATACTCATGTATTACTGCTACTCTTTTGGTTAGAGAAGCTTTTCTTCTCAGATGGCAGTGACCACTGGGTTGACACAAAAGTCACTATGGTCCTGAGAAGAAGTGACAGTAGAGTGTTCAGCACTGAGACATCTATATCACACCCTCCAAAGCTCAGGGTCCATTGTGGAAGAGGCAGTGGGAAGAATGTAAGAGCCAAAGGAAGGGTTGGACTACTTACAATGCAATATCCCAACAAAAATGGCCTTGATATTCATGACCTAGCAGTACCTGACATCACAAGATCTACACAAGGCCTTCACAATAGAGGAAAAGATTATGACATCAATACATAAGAGAGACTAATTGGAAAGAAGAGAGTCAGTGGAGGGTGGATTTGAAAGTGGGAGAATGAGAGTGGTGAGGAAATTATCATGGTTTATTGTCTATACTTATGGAAGCTGTCAATAAAAAGTTAAAAAATCCTACCTTGTCTCTACATTCTCTATTTTGTTCATTACTTTATTATGGGACTGTTTTAAAATTTTTTTATTTATGTGTGTGTGTGTGTGTGTGTGTGTGTGTGTGTGTAGTGTCTTTTACTATTGCAAGTGAATGGCTGTCCAGCTTTACATGGGTGGCTGAGGAATAGAACCTGGGCTGGAATATCCACTTAACCATCTCTCCCACCCCTACAATGAAACATTTGAAAGTTATTTCTACTTAATGTTTGTAATTTCTCTCCTGCAGAACTCTTCCAGATCTATTCCATTTGTCTTGGGTGTTTTTACCTCCATGGCCCATCGACAAGATTTCCAGCAGCTTGCACAGGACTAAGTGCAATGTGCACAGTCCCTGAGTAACTTGTAACAGTATTTGGTGTCTGTCTCTTTTTCTGTAGACACTGTCTTCACTTCACACTCTGAAAACATAGTATCTTCTTAAAAATTGCTAATACTAATTGTACTTTACAAATCATAAGGATATATACTCATGATGTACATTGTGATTTTTATATATGTATACAATGTGGAATAATTAAATGATCCATCCTTTATTTCCTTATATTTTATGGTGAGATATTTGAAGTTTACTCTCTTAAATGTTTTTAAGTACAAATTATTGTGCATTTCAGTCACCTTTATATCCAAAAAATCTTAAATTAGTATTTTAAAAATGTATTCATTTTTACTAACAGAAACTATTCTTTGACTAAAAACATCACATACTCTGCAGCTCCCCCTACCTCTACTTATGGTGACCATTATTCTGTTTACTTCTCTGAGTTTAACTTAAAAAAAATTGTTTACTTATGTGTGTGTGTGTGTGTGTGTGTGTGCGTGTGTGTGCATATACCTGTGCCATGGCAAACATGTGGAAGTCAGAGTACAACTTTAAGGTATTTGTGCTCTACCTTCTTTGAGACAGGGTCTCTTGCCATTGGGAATGAACTACGAGACTGCAAACAAATGTCAGACTAGCTGGTCAACTGACCCCAGATTTTCTTGGCCCCATCTCCCATTGGGATCACAGATGCATGGGCCACTGCTATTCTTCATAATAATTATACTAACTTTCATGATCATTAACAATATATTAGAGTTGCTTTTTTTCCATACCTTTTCCAAGACCAGAAGTAAGCCCATGCCTTGACAATCAATTGATTGCTCTTGAAGATGCTGAGACACATGATGGAGAAATTAATGTTGGCAAAACTGGATATTAACATGTAAAAGAAGGTGCCCAAATAGCTGAGTTGGGAGAGTGTTAGACTGAACATGTAAAAGAATAAAAATAGATCTTTTCCTCATATTTAAAAATCAAATAGAAGACTTTAAATCACTAGCAGAAACATAGGGAAATAGCTTTATAGCATAGGGCAGGGAAAGATAGGCCCATTGAAAGAACAGACAAACCTAGATGATGGACCACTTCGAACTATGAAGCTTCTGCATTGGCAAGGGAATAATTAGCATAGTGAAGAAAGAAAACATGAAAGAAAGCATTTGAAAGATAATGTGTCAAACAAGGAGTTAGTACCCCAAATATATAAGAATTCAAACAACTCAGTAGCAATAAACAACCCAATTAAATAACAGACAAAGGCCCTTGTTGTGTGACTTTTTTTTTTTTTGAGGGGACATGAACAAATATTGACCTCAGATAAGGCAATAAGAACAGACCAAAGCAATGGTTTCACCAAGTCCAGCCTGGTGAAAAAATGTGTTTAGTGGAATTATTTAGAGGAGCATGGGTGCAGGGTTGATGAAGCCCAGTGAATTTATTAAGATTATTTATGGAAGTATGAGTGAGTTAAAGACAGTTGCATTGCCAAAGAGCACGCTCTACCATGAGTGACAGTTCATAAGAGCTGCATCCCTGGAGCTCCCTGGCCAGCTTGCAGGGAGGTCTTCTGAAGACAGCCTCCTCTTAAGCCATTGCTTATGTCCCTGTGGACAGGGGCCTTGCAAATCTTGTCAGTTTCTCAGCTTCCTGAATCTTGTAAGTTTGGTGAAATTCTAGAGCCTGTATCTTCAGCTTCCTTAAGCCTATGAGCAAGCTCTGTCCTTCCTCTGACAGGGAATGCTTCAGTTTGGAGGAAACAGCTGTGCCACAGATCCAAACAGACATTTTTCAAAAGATGACACACAAAAGGCCAACAAGTCTGTAAAGAAATGCTTGGCATCATTGATCATTAGCAAAATCTGCTCGAGAATGACGATGAGATATGTCATAATAGCCGTTATTATCATTTCTCATCTGACTTCACTAAGTGCTGAATTAGTGGTCTATATCTTTAGTGGGTTGATTCAGCAAATTCCATCCAATCAGTGTTTGAATCATGATGTGGTGATATTTTTTAAACATCTTACAATGTATCACTGAAAACCAAATAGATAAACCAGCACAGAGTGAAGAAATAAATACCCATTAGAAGCAAACTAAATGGTACAAAAATCATCTAGCTCATGTCTACCATCCGCGTCCCTTCCAACAGGAAACAGCTGTCAGGGGCCAGCAGTCTGATGGTGGGAGTGGCAGAGCCATGAAAACTGAACGTGAACGGTACTACAACTTGCAGAGCCCAGATGTCCCCCGAAACACTTGTTTGTGAACACAGAGCAGCCACTCCAGTAGGATCTGAGCAAATAATAAGTGGCTATGTGAACAACTGGTGAACAGAATGCTCACATGGTCTCAAGTTGCCTGCAAGTACAGAAGGTTGTGGCCAGATTGAGGACAGTCATGGGAGGCTGCTGGTGCCTAATCTTAAAAGCCTCAGAAATTATCCAGGACATAATCTCTTCTGCGTGCTTAAAGCTTTGACCTGAGGGAGAACAACTGGAAGCAGATGGGGGAGGAGGTTGGGGACAAGGAGAAAGAAGTCACAGGAAGTGGAGCAGGTGGAAAGGAGAAAAACGGGAAGTGGGCTCTGGAAGGTTCTCCAATGCTCAGTGCAAATAGGACTGGAAGTAGAGAACCCATCTTGGACACTGGCCTGTGAGGTCTCAGGGGCTGGCCCACCTCATTTCTGTACTCACCCTACTCTTCCTCCCCAGATTGGAGCACTGGCCTGCCTCCAGCATCACCCACTCTCCAAGCACACACTCCTGCCTCTTCTCATCTTTACTTACGGGTGAGCCTTTTCTGAGCACTATTCATAAAATAATGTCTTGTCTTGGCACCGAATCTCCCTTTCCACTGCCTCATTTGTCTTCACAGTATATAAAACTATCTGACATAATTTTATCTACTTGCTCATGTAATTATTTTCTGCCTCCTTACCTGCAATGCAATTTACATGAAGACAAGGGCTTTATTTTGTCTTATATCACTGTCTGCATGTGTCTGGTTACCCATAAATAACTGAAGAGCAGTGTGCTCAATGCCAGGAAATCTTGACTGGGCTGAACGTGAGTGAACACTAAAATCCATGTGCATTGCTATGCAAGAGTGAATTATAGTATTTTTAAAGGAGATTTTTTTTTGACTACACTTAACTTTTGCCATATGCACTCACTTTACAACTTAACCCCTGGGGCAGATTTGACCCCACTCCAGAAGATAGTAACCAGATGGACTCTTTCATTAAATAAATGACATGAAACTTGGTAACCTGAAAGTCTTTAAAGCTGATGATTCTATTTAGTAATAAGTGCTGGGGCCAATGGCCCCAAACACCAGGCAGATTTAAAAACATACTGGGCTCATGATCTCAATTTTAATGAATCTGCCCCAGTAAAATGAATCTTTCTTGCTTCCAACTCAAAATCCATTAGAATATGCAAGGAAAAAAAAACCCACATGACTTATTTCAAAAAGCAGGAAAGAATAATATAGGTGTTTGGATGACATTTTGATGTTTTTAGGAGGTTAAGGATGAGGGCTATTGACTTGTGGATAATACACTAAAATTTCCTAACATACTCTTCAAATATCATTTTTGTTTTCTCCTTGTCTTCCTCCATTCTCTTTCTTTTTTTAAAGGAAAGATATAATTTATTTGGTAAGATGAAAATTGATAAGCTATAACAAAATCTCTCTCTCTCTATCTTTCTATCTATCTTCTCCTTCAATAAAGCAAGAATAAATGAGAACATATAGATCCCCAATATTCAGTGACTTAAACAGAATGAGGAATTCATAGTCCATGGAAATGACACACTAAGCCATGGCTGTAAGACACAGTCTCTTACCACCCCACAGCACCATGAAACACCAGGAAGACTCCAGTGAGTAATACGCTCTAAAGAAGCTTCATTTGATGCCGGGCGTGGTGGCGCACGCCTTTAATCCCAGCACTCGGGAGGCAGAGGTAAGAGGATCGCCATGAGTTCAAGGCCACCCTGAGACTACATAGTGAATTCCAGGTCAGCCTGGACTAGAGTGAGACCTTACCTCAAAAAACTAAAAAAAAAAAAAAAAAAAAAAAAAAAAAAAAAAAAAAGAAGCTTCATTTGTTTCCTTTTCCTTTTAAAACTTAAATCCCAGAATTTTTTTCTGTTCAACTCTCCATTGTTTTTTTTTTTTTTTTTTTTCTGAGGTAGGGTCTCACTCTAGCACAGGTTGACCTGGAATTCACTATGTAGTCTCAGGGTGGGCTTGAACTCATGGCAATCCTCCTACCTCTGCCTCCTAAGTGTTTGGATTAAAGGCATGCACCACCACGCCCAGTTTCACCTCTCCATTCTTATCCAATGATAATATTTTCTTCACAAGTTAATTCTAACATTCTGTTACTTCCTCCCTGCCCTCATCCCTTCTCCATCTCACAAGTCACCAGTTCTATTTTGAGCTTGATTTATGGAAATGCTGTACAGAAAATTCTTTTGAAGGGGAAGGTATTTTATTTTTATGTTCTTTCTTTCAGTAATGAAATTCTAAGTCTGACTGAAGAAAGCATTGCGTCTGCCTACCACCTACCCAGTTGGTCTTCAGAAGACGAGTTTAAGCTATTTTACATCTGATTTGTGTTTATGGGTTTTACATTTATAACACAGGCAAACTTGGGTGTGTTTTCAAGTAGAAAGTGTGTTCTGATGGGTGTCAAGCTTGATAGTGTCCCATGTAGGATTGTCACACCTCAGGTTGCTGGGCCACTGAGTTTCCCATTCAGCGAGCCAAGAACAAGACCTGTGATTCCTCACAAGTTCCCAGAAATGCCACTGATGCTACTTATTTGGGACTAATCTTTGGGATTTTTCTAGATTTATTTTTTTAGTTTTTGACATGTGTGTGGAGAGGTAGTGTATCATGTGTGGTGTGTGCTTGTATGTGTGTATGGATGTGCACTTGCGGACTGTGTGTGCACATGTAGAGTATGTGTGGTATGGTGTGTCACATATGGTACATGTATGTATGTGTAGAACACATGTGGTGTGTCATGTGTGGTATATGTACATGTGTGTGTCCAGATGTGCAGCTGTGGGTTGTGTGTGTATGTACGTGTGTGTAGAGCATGTGTGGTATGGTGTGTCATGTATGGTGCATGTATGTGTGTGTGTAGAACATATGTGGTGTGTAATGTGTGGTGTATGTACATATGTGTGTGTAGATTGTAGCTGTGGGCTGTGTGTGTATGAGTGTGAGTGTAGAGTATGTGTGGTATGGTGTGTCATGTATGGTGCATGTATGTGTGTGTGTAGAACATATGTGGTGTGTAATGTGTGGTGTATGTACATATGTGTGTGTAGATTGTAGCTGTGGGCTGTGTGTGTATGAATGTGAGTGTAGAGTATGTGTGGTATGGTGTGTCATGTATGGTGCATGTATGTGTGTGTGTAGAACATATGTGGTGTGTCATGTGTGGTGTATGCATGTGTATATGTAAAGTATACATGGTGTGATGTGTTGTGGATGGTGTATGTATGTGTGTGTGTGTGTGTGTGTGTGTGTAGAGAAAGAGTGTTCTAGTGTGTCATTTGTGGTGTATATATGTGCATGTGCAGATGTGCATGGTGTGCCAGTGCAGAGACCAGAAGAGAACTTCGGGTGCCCTTCTCTATGCTCATCCACATGAGTGCTTCCTCAAGACAGGGCCTCTCCCTCAACCTAGAGCTGCTGTTTCTTATCATTGAGCCACAGAAGTTCTCTGGCCTCTGATCTGCACCCCCACAGACAGGGTTACAGACATGCATAGCCATGCCCAGCTTGATGTGGGTTCTGGAAAGCGAGCTCATCCAGTTTCAGGCCCTTATGCTTAAGCAGCAAGGTATCATTATCCTGAGTCATCTCCCCAGACCAGTCAGGCTTATTCTGGTCTTTTTCGTCTTTTAAAAAAATGTTCAGCTTTGTTAATGTACAAGTGGCAGAGAGCAATTGTATATATTTAAGGTGAATAGATTGATTTTTTCTTTTATTCTTTCTTCTTCAGATACTGGGGATCAAACCGAGGGTCTCACATATGCTAGGCAAGCACTTGAGCCACTGATTGCTATCTCTGACCTAATGGTTTGATACATGTATACACTGAGAAATGATTGTCCTCTCTCCTAAAAGTTCCTATGCCACTTGAATGTCTCGATTTCTACCTTACTAAGCTCTCTTCCTCCCTTTGTTTCTTCCCTGTCTCTTCTACACCCCTAGTCTGTTTTCCACCCCGTGTCTCCAGGACATTTCTAATGTAGCCTTGGTTTTCAGATCAGCAACAGTGCTGGCCCCACAGTTAGGTCCACCAGAGACTGAGTAGTGTGAGCAAGGTCCTCCTTTCTCTCTGGGTTGAGCTGAGCAACCCCCATTCCAGGAATATCTGCAGTGTGGGTTCCCAAGCCTCTGCTACCTCTCTGCTTACCTTGGTTCGGTATATAGCCCTTGCTCTGTGGCCATTTGAAATGAAATCTTGAAGAGTAGGAAACATATATCTAACATATCCACTTCTTAGGATTCAGCATGAGATGATTATGCCACTCCCATCTAATTTTGACTTATTTGTTTAATATTAAAATGCTCTCAGAGATACATAAGCCATCTGCTTTTCCTCCTGATTCCCTGAGCTCTGATACATTAAGCATCTGTAAAGCTATTTCACTCTGTATCATTAAGGATGGGGATGTGCTAATCAAATGCCAGCTGGAAAGCTTGAGTAGTTTTTCCATATTTTTCAATCATCACGTTTACTGTATTATTATTCTAGATTAGTCTGCTTTGGGTACATTTTCACAGAATCATCAAAGTCTTTCTCTAATATTTATACCTCAAATGACAGATTTAATGGCTTTGGTTAACACCCTGATGATGTAGGCTTAATTTTATGGCTCACCTACTTTTGCATTTTAGTTTTCTGAGCAGTAGTCAAGCTAAAAAAATTATAAGAAAGCAGACTCTGTCCATGAAAGAAACTCCATGTTCCGTAGTAAAACCTAGATTCTCCCTTCTAGTGGGCACCTAAAAGGGACTCTCTACCAGGGGAAGGAAGAACGATGGATGGCATGGCCCCCACACTCCTCTCAAGGTAAAGCCTCCGTCAAAGCAGTGTCAAGGTCACGCTCCTTCTTTGAAATGCCCCAGTTTAAGAGAAAAGCTGTGACTCCTCTCTGTAGCCACAAGCTATAGAGTAGACTACTTAATAATTACTATTTTATTGTCAACGTGGACTTTTCTGAGTGATGGTAAAATTCCCAAGTGTCTCTCTTCTTGGTCTGTAGCCCCCAGTTATGCAGTTCTCCTTTCCCAGAGATGACCAGTGAAATGGACTTTTTCAAGAATCTCCTTGAAACATTTCATACTTAGATGATCAGACAATTCCATCCCTATAGAGTTATGTAGATAGTGGCTGTGTTAGCTTTCTGTCACTGTAACAAATACTTGAGATAAATCAAATTAAATGTGGGAAAGTTTACTGTTTCTCATAGTTTCAGAGACTTTTCTGTTCATAGTCACTTGGCCCCACTGCTTTTGAGCCTGTGGTGGCATAGTATTTCATAGTAAGAGCCCATGGCAAGGGAGCTGCTCACACCATGGTAGCTAGGAAGCAAAGGGAGCAGGATGAGGAAGGTTCTGGCACCCCTCCAAAGACACTACCTCAATGGCCTAACCCCTTTCTACAAAATTGCACTTCCCAAAGCTTCCCCTACCTCTCCATAGCATGAAGATTCAGGGGACCAAGCCTTTAGCTTGTGGGTCTTTGGAGGACATTTGAGACTGAAACAAGGATAACAGACTATTGTACATCCACTGTACATAGATCTCCCCTACCCCATTGGGAAGTTATGGCTACCCAGCACATAGAGTTCCACTTTGCTTTCTAACAGTGGCCCCTCTCATGGTTACACTCAATGATTAAGGTAGTTTCCTGAAGATAGCATTTCTATTGTTTCAACCTTTTCTTGCTACTGTAGTGCTTCATAAAAATGAATAACCATTTTTAAACACTTATGTGACTATATCTGTAGGACAATTTCATAAAAAGTTCTGGGGCCGAGGAGAGCTGTGTCTTCATATTAACGCAGTGTCAAACTTATACTAATATTCAGACTTACAATTACCCACAAATCATGAATGCATTGAAACATGAATTTACAAAGGACTCTGGAAAAATATAAGGACTTATACCAACAAGTTTAGGCAACATGGTTTAAGAGCTATGGCTCTAGTAAGTAGGTCCCTTAGAGAAATACTTTCTTTTCCAAGCCCTAAACTTGCTTTTACCCTCCCATTTCTTTAGGCCAGAAAGTAAAATGAACATTTCTTAGTTAAGGCCTTTCAAGGAATATAAAGCTCCTCAGATGCTTGGCATAATATCCTTCTCATTTTAATGAAAAAGACTTTCTTTTTCCTTTTTTTTGGTTTTTTGAGGTAGGGTCTCACTCTATCTCAGGCTGACCTGGAATTCACTATGGAGTCTCAGGGTGGCCTCGAACTCATGGCGACCCTCCTACCTCTGCCTCCCAAGTGCTGGGTTTAAAGGTGTGCGCCACCACGCCTGGCATGGTAAAAGATTATTGAGACAGAGGTCATTATTTGACTATCTCCCAGTTACTTCTCTTTCTGGGCCTGTATCACTTAGTGTCTCATTCCTGACCTAAAATACTCATTCAGAAGCAACTTATGGAAGGAAAGGGGTTTAATTAATCTTAGAGTTCCAGAGGGTAGAGTCCATCATGCTAGGGAGAACACAGAAGGAACAGGAAACTGGCATTACATCAGCAAGGAGGAAGTAGAAAGTGATCATTGTCAAATGTTCAGCAATCTTGCTTTTTTGTTTTTTAACATACAGTCTAGGAACCCTGCCCATGGGATGGTGCTACCCACTTCAACTAACCTAATTTATAAAATCCCTCATAGACAGGACCAATTTGTTTCTATAGTGACCCTAAATTTTATTTTATTTCATTTTATTTTATTTTATTTTACTTTTTTGAGGCAAGCCCAACAGACTGGCCCTTTTTTATGTGTTTGTGTATGTGTGTGTATGTGTGTGTGTGTGTGTGTGTGTAAAAGAGAGAGAGAGACAATTGGTACACCAGGCCCTCCAGTCAGTGCAATTGAATTTCAGATGTGTGTACTCCCTTGTACTCAAGTGTGACATTGCTCAGTTGCATCACTGTGTGTCTGGCTTACTTGGGACCTGGAGAGTCTGACATGGGTCCAGAGATTAAACATTCTAGGCCTTAATGAAGCTCTCTCTCTGTTTTTTTTTTTTCTTTTCTTATTATTTGGTAGGGCCCATGACAATGACAATGTTGTAGCCTGATACAAATCGGCAGAGTGATATACTCAATTCCCAGTCTGGGTTTTAGTGCCCAAATGCTTACTCAATTATGATCTCTCTCTCAGTTTCCCTTACCAACTTTGTATACATGTAAGCTAAAGACTCTGAAGCCCTGAGTGATATCAAAGCCAAACACAGGATGAAACTTGCTCGCTGAGTTCTGCTTGGAAGAGAGCTGGGAAAGCCTGTTTTGTTCCCTAAATAAACAGATGCTGGCTCTTTCTTTGGATTGGCCTTTGCTGGCAGATTAATGAATTTTGTAGGGTTTTACATACTTCTGAGTAAGTAGACATGAAGACAGGCGTAAAATTCAATTTCAGTATATGAATCATATATATATATATATATATATATATATATATATATATATATGGTTTATCAATCTTAAAAATAAGTACTGGGGATGGCAAGTTGGCTCAGCAGTTAAGAGCTTTTCCTGAGAAAGCATCAGGGCTGGAGGACATTTGAGGCCACTGAGTTTCATTCGCCAGAACCCACATACATAGGTGAGCATTGCCACACATGTCTATAACACCAGTCCTGCGGGAGCAGAGACCAGAGAGTCACTGGGGCTCACACAACCACCTAAGCTGTGGACTCACTGGAGAGATAACAAGCAGATGAGTAATGGAGGTGGAACCTGATGTTCCTCTCTGGCTTCTGAACACATACAGGATGCTGCATCTGTACATACATGTGCGTGCACTCACACATATGTCACACATAAACACACCATATCATAACTACTATTATTACTAATACTACTAGTAACACACACACACACACACACACACACACACACACACACACACACACAGTTCTTCCTTAATTAAGAGAGAGTCAGGTAATTCTCTTTGAGACATCTTGAAATAAAAGCCAAAGTAGTTGCTTACTCTGCATGCTAGGATTCACTTTTATACTTGTCTCCAACCTTGAGATGCCAAGCTTAAGTGAGTAACAGTTTCATGAAAGCCTGTTGCTGTGCGGCATGTCAGGTGAAGAGGAGAAAAAGGACTCTTGAAAGGAGTGGGGAGGTGTGGGAAGACTAAGTTTATGGGGATTATCTATATGTCAGGGCCTGCGTTATCTGTGCTACATGCATGCTTTCTTTTAGCAATCAAATGGGGCACGTACCAAGTTTCTTTTGCAGATGAGGAAGCAGGCTTTGAGAAAATTCATAGACTCAAAATCATAGAATTAATGAGTGATAGAGCTGGAGACTAAAGCAGGGAGATGATTAAGGCAGGAAACTTGGAGATGGGAGGAAAGAAAGGTAGAGAAAAAGCTAGCAATGAAAAAAGGACAGGGGACAAGGGTGGGATATAACATGTGGTACCACTTGAAGTCACCATTCCTCAGTGGCCTCCTTCTCTTTTCCCTGACATTTTTCTGCTACCAGTGATGCAACCTAAGAAAATTGCTTCTTCCAGGTTTTAGTCTCAGTACTCTTTGTCTCTTAAAGACTTGTTTGATCAAAGAGCTCTCCAAGGCTGGCATTAACTAGAGGTGTGCACGGCTCTCATCACCACAGTGATAAAGCTGGATTCCAGCCCCATTAGTGCTGATGGTTCTGCACATATATGTCTTCATTAAAGATCTTTATCATAGCCATCTAAAGAGACATTAGCTTTAGGGAAACACACTTTTTGAAAGTGGCACACGCCTATAACTTCAGCAGTCAGGAGGCAGAGGAAGGAGGATCACTGTGAGTTTGAGGTCAGCCTGGGACTATAGAGTAAATTCCAGGTCAGTCTGGTCTAGAGTAAGACCTTACCTTTAAAAACTAAAAATTCATTTGTGTGAAATAGACACAAGTACCACTTTCTCCAGATATGTCTCTGTCATATCTTGAAATTGTAATGATTGATTTCATTTAAGTAAGATGCAATGCTTTTGTCTGCTGGCCATTTTTTTGATAATCACACAGATTTTCAATGTATATGGCTACGGATGGAAATTCCTTAAATGTAACGTTTTTTTCCTGCATGAAGTGCCCAACATGTGGTGGCCCTGTGGTCAACCAAGTCCTCTGACACAGAGTGATGGCAGTTACATTTGGTAGAAAGGACTCAGCAAGGGAAGGGGAACAAATTAGACACAAATGTATGAAAATGCCATAACAAAACCTGTAACTTTGTATGCTAACTTCAAAAACTAGCAATAAAAACTCAGTAACACATGTCAGAGGTTTCCACTGACTAACCCTGAAGTTCTTGCCATCACCTGCAAGGGTTCTCAAGTAGAGGGCTCCTCAGTTCCTTAGACGTGCCTGATCTTTCGTATCTCACAGGCATTATGATAGCTCCCCTCTCACATCAGAAGGTATCATGCAACAGTCTTGACATATCTGGTTGCTTATTCTTCAGGTCTCAGCTCAGAAGTGTCTCTTCATAGAGGCGTGAAGGGGCCATGCTGGGAAGGTATACCCACCATCCCACTCCACTCATTCCTTTTTTGGGAGGGGGGGGCGTGCTTCCAGGTAGAGTCTTGTGCTTGTCCAGACTGACTTGGAATTAACTATGTACTCTCATGGTGGCCTCAATCTCACAGTGATCCTCCTACCTTGGACTCCCATTAAAGACGTGTGCCACCACACTCGTTAACTCTCTCTTGATCACATCACTCAGTTCCTTTCTCATAACACTCATCCCAATATGGGTTAATTTTAATGTGTTTACAACTTTGACCCAAGTTTACATTTTCTTTGTTATTATTGTCCATTTAACTTTAATCACATAATTCTTTTAACTTCTTCATGGTACTTGTTACCATCAGAATTCATTTATACTTATGTTTTTTTTTTAAAATTTGAAATAGAGAGTGTTTCAGCAATTACCATTCCTTTCCTGCCATATTGATCTCTGTAATATTCTGAGTTTTTTTTTTTTTTTTTTTTTTTTTTTTTTGGTTTTTCGAGGTAGGGTCTCACTCTAGCCCAGGCTGACCTGGAATTCATTATGGAGTCTCAGGGTGGCCTCGAACTCATGGCGATCCTCCTACCTCTGCCTCCCGAGTGCTGGGATTAAAGGCGTGCGCCACCACGCCCGGCATATTCTGAGTTTTGAATGTGCAGTGCTGAAGTGAATGAGGGAATTCTATTTTATTTGCTTGTTTGCTTGAAGTTTACGTTGAAAACAGCTTACATGACAAAAAGAAAGATGCAGATGGTCCAAGACAGGTAATCAAAGTATAATGGCTCAGAATGAATCCTGGAGTTCAGCACAATGCCTGCAACATTATAGAAGTTCACTTGCTAGTTGTTACAAAAACAGAATTAGTGAAAGTGCAGGTAAGATCTTTCTAACACATCAACCTCCAGGCACATACTCAAATTATAACAAATATTATGCATCAAAATCTACCAAATTAGATAAATATGAAAGAGGGGGTGAGGTCTTAGCAAAAACAAGAAAGGGCCATGGGCTGTGAAAAAGATCATATCAGGCCATAGAAGAGGTTGTCCCTTGAGCTTAGGAGTTTAGATTTGTTTCTTCTAGTTGAACATTTCTCACCCTTTGGGTTTTTGAGACTTGGTCTTGTTATATAGCCCACGCAGCCTTGAACTGGCAACAATTCTCCCCCCTCAGCTTC
Source organism: Dipus sagitta (assembly GCA_036346955.1). Lineage (NCBI taxonomy): Eukaryota > Metazoa > Chordata > Mammalia > Rodentia > Dipodidae > Dipus > Dipus sagitta. The sequence continues at coordinate 130,806,970 of CM070771.1, read as the reverse complement.
CAAAGTGCTGGGGTAATAAGCATTTGCCACCATTTCAACTGTTTCATCATTTTAAGCAATACTGATAGAACAAAACCCAGAGCTGTTATTTTAGAAACACAATACTGAGTTGCCAGATGTAGTGGCATACACCTACATCCCCAGCACTCAGAAGGCTGGAAGCACTGCTTGAGCTTAGGAGTTGGTGGCCAGCCTGGCAATACAGTGAGTCTCTGTTTCAAAATATCTACATGTGTGCTCATGTGTGTGCACTATTAAAAACAGAATTTTGGGGACCAGTGGAGGGTTGAACTCCATTAGGAGGTTATTAACTGTTGAGATTAGGCCCATAAATGATGCAGGGATGGTAGAATTACAGAGTAGTAGCTAAGCTAAGAAATGTTGCTAAAATTATTTTGATGGACACAGAAAATGGAAGAGCAGGAAAGAATAGATACTAGTCTGTTGTTGAAGTTGATCACCCTGGTTAGATAATAGGAACATAGGGTATCATTTCCATTTACCCAGCTAAATGTAAGAATTCAAATGCCTAGCCAAGGGAAAAGGCAACATGAAGTACAATCTAAATTTATCATTTATTTTGCTTTTAGGTAGATTGGTGCTCTCAGATTAAACTATATTTTAGTCATCAGTCAAGGGGATAGACCCAACGTAAGTTTTGGTGTCAGGCTTATATTTGTAAAGGAATTTCACTGTGTTGGGCAGCAAATCAATTTACAAAGAGAAAAGGCAGTTTGAGTAGTAGTTTAAGGCCACTCTTGGCTCCATAGTCTGTGCTACATGAGACCCTGTCTTGATGGGGTGGGGGGAGACAGAGAGAGCAAGAAGGGGGCTGGAGAGAGAGTGCTGCAGTCAGGTTCACATTGCTGGCAGAAATCACCCAACGGGCTTAAGGAGAAGCTCCACGATAGCAGGGAAAATGATGGCATGAGCAGAGGGTAGACATCACCCCCTGGCCAACATAAGGTGGACGACAGGAACAGGAGACTGTGCCAAACAGTGGCATGGGGAAACTGGCTATAACACTCATAAGTCAACCCCAACAATACACTCCCAGCAGGAGGCATTAATTTCCAAATCTCCATCAGCTGGGAACCTAGCATTCAGAACACCTAAGTTTATGGGGGACTCCTGAATCAAACCACCACAGAGAGCTTATCTTGGCTCACAGTTTTGGAGGTTGCAGCACCTGATTGACTGGCTTCATTGTTTTGGGGCCTATGAAAAGGCAAGCCATCATGGAGGAGACGCTGCCCATCGTGGTGGACAATAAGAAGCAGAGCAAAAATCTATTATTTCATGGTCAGAATAAGAAGGAGGGTGGAAAAGGAAGGGGACAGGATTGTATTATATCTTCTAAGAGATGTTCCCAATAACCTACGACTGCCCAAGAGGTCATCTTCTCCATCACCTGCCAATGGTTGAGCATCAACCTCTTTACCCTTTAGGAGACATTTAATATGCAAACCATAGCAGTCACTAAGGCAAGTTTCCCCCACTTAAAAAAAAAAACTTGGAAAATTACAGGAAAGTCATAAAAGTAGTACAGAAAGTTTCCATGCCACTTGGCCTCACTTCTGTGTATATAATGAGGACTCACTGTGAGGAGCAATGACTGGTTCAAGATGAATTCATTCACTGTTCTTAGGGGAGATGCAGTGAGGATGGTTCAGAGCAGTTATAAAAGGCTGTCTTAAACTCTGGGAGATTATGCTGGCCAGGGTGGGTAGAGGGTGTTTTGCACAATCCTCTCCAGTGGCTATGAGAAAGTCATCAAGAGTAGGGGTCCCAGAGAGTGATGTGGTGATAGGCAGGTGAGCAGGAAGAGGGGCTAATGGAGTTCAACCTGGAGGATGAAGCCAGCACGACTTCCACTCCCTGGGATCAGAGACCTACTTTTAATCCTCCTATTTGCCATCAAACCTAAGCACAATTTGTTAGTATCCACTTTACTTGGGGTCTGTAAGTAGAGTTCTTGCTTCAGCCTTGTGGGGTGTGGCCTGGAGCAAGCTGCAGTGGCAAGAGCCTGTTGGAGAGCTGACGTCATTGTCAGAGAAGCCTGGAGTAGCTGTTCAGCTGCAAAGCACTTGTGCAGATTTGTGGTGTCCAAACTCTTTCCAGGCTGTCTTGAAATTCCTGGGAAAGAGACTGGTTTCCTAGCTACAAGCCAGAGACTTTCACTTACTTATGAAATAGAAGTGCAAAGTCTTGAGATATGCAAAATGTGGGGACACTCACTATACACATCTGTCCAAGTTTACTATACAAACAGGTGATTCAATATTGCTTCCTGATATGCTTGGGCAAGAAATTTCTTGGATTTTGGAATGTTTCTATTTACAGTGAGATGTTTTAGAGATAACATACAAGACTAAGTAAAAAATTCAACTATATTTCCCATAGCCCCTATACATGTAGACTGAAGGTAATTTTATACGTATTTCTACTGAGTTGTGGTGCGTGAAGCAGTTTCATGACATGAAAATATTGGATGTTAGATTTGGAGATTGGAGACACGGAGTCTATGTCACAAACAAAGACATTAAAAATTTCCATCTTCTATTTCAATGTACAGTTTTATTCGTAATTGAAAAGAATAGTCTGTTACAGCTAACTTGTAAATTCACTGAGAGTCGAAGTGTTCAGGGAGACACAAAAATGCATGTGTTTTCTATTCAATGACACTTTATGATCAGTGTAGAATATGAGCATAGTACACAGGTGTTATATGCACAAAAATGTAAAAAGTAATTGTGATAACAAGTCCTTTCCCAGTTTGTATAAGAAAAAAATGAAATTCATCACCCCCCACAGGCTACTACTAATTTTATATATGGTAATTCTTGAAAGAATTTATGTTATTTTCACTTAATTCATCTGGTAGCTCAGTAATCTATAGAAAAAAGTTAATATACAGTGAAGTCACTACACAGTGTTCTGAGACAGTAGAAATTCATATCAGTACAAAATATTACTAAAGATATTTTACATTGAATTCTAATTTCAAGCTTGAGGGACATCTTGGTTGGTAAGCAATCTGAGAATTATTAAAGATATTTTTGGGAAAAAATTTCTGCTAGTATAACATAAAGTTTAAAAGCGTACAAATAGACAGCAGTTGCTATGTCCTGGTCTTTCTGTCATTGCAGATATTTCCTTACCTTTGAAATAGTATGAAATGCTTCATGTGCTTCCAGTATTTTCCATAAGATGGCAGAGTTGGTATTACAAACATAAAAGTAAATTTATTCTGCCCACTCCAGCAACAAGTACAGATTTAGAGTCAATTCTTGCCATTTATATATTACTATTCAGTTTTTAATGACAACAATAATAACCAGTTTTTCAGAATTAACAGGGAAAAATTATGTTTTAACTTGTGATTGAACTAGTTATCTAGGGGTCTATGCTGGTCACTGTTTTTGATCCTTGGGTTCCCTTTCTTGTAGTAGTGGGGTGTCATTTAAACCCTAGCCAACTACAGTAGGCCCTATGGTTGCACTCTCAGATTACCCCTGAGGTTAGTAGAGTATTTGTGGTATGGCTGTGCCAGGCAGTGGCCATAATGAGTTGGATTATCAATAGCTACTGATCTACCATCTTTCATAAAAATCAGAAGTCTTATGGACTGGCTTTTGTTTGTGTGACTATGGGTGACTATGGTTCTGGAATCTGTTTTTCAGGTCCTGAGTAACAGGGAACTATGGTTCTCATTTGTTGTTCCATACAGTCACATAAATCCATGTGGCACACATGCCCAAATATACAGGTGGCCCAGGACCCTATAGGACTTCAAATCATAAATGACTGGTATTGCCAAAGTTGAGCTCCAGGAAAGATGGCAGCTGCATAAGAGCTACTAGGATTTCTGCAATCAACTTCTCAAGGGAACACTGGTCATTGGATTAGTTTACATCACTCCCCATTCTTCCACAAGCAGATGCTCCCCAACTGTTGAGAGAGAGAGAGAGAGGTAGAAAGCAGTGTAGGGAGGTTGCATGTGGCCTGCTGTTCCTCCTAAGCTTGTGAGAACTCAGCCTGTGCAGGGAGGAAAGTCTGGTATCTCCTACCAGGGCCCAGCTTGTCCAGAATGCTTTTAAATTGGGGTTATGACAATTAAAATACCTCTTCATGATTGACTTCTGTGGGCAGATTCTCTGCTGTTACTTTACATGATATCATTAATATCCAAGGAGCACCTCACATGTTAAGCATTCTGCAGGTGTGTCTTGACAGAAAGGGGCAGTAGCTATTACCCGCCACCTGTGGACCCTGGCGTGTGACGTGGCTTGAAGGAGTTCATGGAATCCTGTCTCCCCTAGCCCATGTGACTGATTTACCAAGTATTAAGTATGTCTGAAACATGCAGTGAAATTTCTAGGTCAATAGTATTTTTCTGGGTAATGCCAGTTCTTCACACCAAAGGGCAAATTAGACTAATTCAGGAACGGGGAAGGAAACATCTGTTTGCTATAAGCTACTGTTAATGGATTTCCATTTACAGGCTAGGAATTGGATGGGAAGCAAAGCTGTTTTAATGTGTGTAAGCAAGAGAAAGCATGCCATACCAAAATTATAAGGGAGTTATCAGGGAATGTGTCCCTTTTCTGTGACTTTTCCAGGACTTTGGGAACATTGCACCTGACCAAGTTGGATCAGAGTATCACAAGGGATAACTCCTGGGAACTAGTATCAGGACCCCAAATCTTGAAAATATATATATATTTTTGTAGAGATAGTTTCTATTGTACCTGGGATATTGCTAATGCTTTACTCTTTGCCTGAGTGCCTTTAACTTAGCTATTATTTTTTTTTTTAGAAAAACTTCCCCCAAAATGTAACTGCCATCACTCTGTGTCAGAGCACTTGGTTGACCACAGGGCCACCACATGTTGGGCACATCATGCAGGAAAAAAAACATTACATTTAAGGAATTTCCATTCATAGCCATATACATTGAAAATCTGTGTGATTATCAAAAAAATGGCCAGCAGACAAAAGCATTGCCTCTTACTTAAATGAAATCAATCATTACAATTTCAAGATATGACAGAGACATATCTGGAGAAAGTGGCACTTGTGTCTATTTCACACAAATGAATTTTTGGTTTTTAAAGGTAAGGTCTTGCTCTAGACCAGACTGACCTGGAATTTACTCTATAGTCCCAGGCTGACCTCAAACTCACAGTGATCCTTCTTCCTCTGCCTCCTGACTGCTGAAGTTATAGGCGTGCGCCACCACGCCTGTCAACAAATGAAAATTTTAATTTAAATCTGGATTCTTCATAATATAAATGAAATACTGTGTTATGAAGTGCTATAATATTGTCCATAGGCTCCCTTAAAGAGATTTTTACCTCAAATATCTCCATCAAACAGTGATTTAAGTTCTTATATTAGCTTTTTTTCTGTTCTTTTAGAGGTAGTAAAGTGCTGTTAGTATTTTTTGCACATTTCATAATTATCTACCTTCCATGTTTTCTGTTTTCTGTTGTGTACTTGAAAATTATTTCATTAAGATAAACTAGAAATGTGTATCAATAATAGTAGGCTTTAAGTGATTGGTTGGAGAGCTTTACTATGCAGAAAACTCAGGAGTTTCAGAGTATGGATTTGTAACATCTCCTAGTAGTGTCAGAGCCTTTTTGTCTGTCTTTTGCTTCTCAGGTCAGATAGGTTGCCAGGCAGCTGGTTCTTGTCATGTACAGGAGCTTTCAGGGAAATTTGAAGAGTACACACAAGCAAGAAGAACATTTTTTAAAACCTATAATGTCAGAAATTCCTCACTGTTTCCAGCGCAAGCGTTCTCAGTAGGAGCTCTCACCTACAAGTTACTACAGGAGCATGAGAAATTGCTTCGCTATTCCATGACAGGCATTTTGCTTTAGGAACTGATGTGGGTATTAATTGTAATTCTCTTCACTTTAGAGTTATCCCCTGAGAATGTGAAAGTATTTTGACGAATGAACATCTACATTTCTTTTGAGTTATAGGGGTTGAAAAATGAAATGTCTGCATCTTTAAAAGAAAATGAAGCACATTTTTATTAGGGTTATCACTGATGCTAATAATACTCTGGCCTTGTAAGAGCATCTGTCACATGGCATCTTAGATGTGCAGAAATGTTAATGAAAACTCTCTTTTGTTAAAGGTTGTAGTAATTACTATGCAGCTCCCTATTTACAGATATGGAAATGCGGGACTCAGGCAGAATGAAATCAAGGAAGGTGGATGGCCATGAGTTCAGAAACAAATGAAAAAAGATGAAACAGGACCTGGAGTAGGGCTTCTCAGAGGTATCCTGAAACTACTTCCACATCTTCTTTGTGATGAGGATTGAGTGAGAGAATGGACTTTAGGCCTCAGGCCACAGAGGGAACTTTACAGAGGGATTTCTATTTCCAGATGAGCGTTAGGCAATTTGATGTCTGTAATCAATGGCCTTTCCTGGTGATGTTAACAAATCTAACACTAATCAACTGATTGTTTGAATCCATTTTTCCAGGAATTAATGCACTCTTCACATCCTATACAGACAAGTTTGCCAGAAGAATTGCTCCAAATTCCTCTCTCTGCATATTTAACTTTCTCCTTTATGTCTTACATTTTGTCTAAAAAAGTGTCATGTCCAGGAAACAATTGCTGTTATAGAGAAACATGGCAAAAATGAAAATTTATGGTAAATATTTCTACATATTGGCTGAATAAATGGATTTAAAACAACATCATAGTGTAAATAACCCTGGACAATGCAAAGATAAGGCTATTATATAGCACAATGCAAATTTTAATGATGGAACTTGAAAGCTACTTTCACCCACACAATGATTGTGCTGTCATTACCTGAATATAATTGTGTTATCATAATTTGAATCCAGTGGTAATAGCAGCAATGTTAAAGTTTTTGGCTTCATATGAGACAGGTGGTCCTAGTGAACTATTTTATAAAAGTGCACTTAGTGACAGTTATTTTCAGCTTAGAATAGGTTTAATAAGCCAGAAGAGAAAGCTGGAGAGCTTCTTTAAAACTGGAGGGTTAGGGCTGGAGAGATGGCTTAGCAGTTAAGGTACTTGCCTGTGAAACCTAAGGACCCATGTTCAATTCCCGAGTATCCACGTAAGCCAGATGCACATGGTGGTGCATGCTTCTGCAGTTTGTTTGCAGTGGCTGGAGGCCCATGCATGCCTATTCTCTTTCTCTCTTGATGTGCCTCTTTTTCCTCAAATAATTAAATAAAAATAAAATATTTTTAAAAGTGCTGGCTGGCAGAGCGTCCTTGGTGAACCTGTCTGGACACGTGGATATGTGTAGAAGCCAAGAGTTAAGAAAGGAGGGGCAGCTGCACCTCGCCGCTGTGCCTTGCAGAAAGCAAAAGACAGTCATGGTCTGTGCTCTGGGATTTCTTATTTCCTTGGGAAGAAAGACAATGACTTTTTGTTTTTTGAGGTAGGGTCTCATTCTAGCCCAGGCTGACCTGGAATTCACTATTGTAGTCTCAGGGTGGCCTCGAACTCATTGCGATCCTCCTACCTCTGCCTCCAAGAGTGCTGGGATTAAAGGCATGTACCACCACACCACCCAGCTAAACAATGACTTTTTGAAAAAAAAAAAAAAAAAGAAAAGAAAAGACAAAAGTCTACTCGCTGCTGCTCAGAGCAACGCAGAAAACAGGTGGTGGGAGCAAGCAAGCAGCAGGCATCTTCCTACTGCTGACTAACCCGGGGCCTGAACACGCAAGGCTGCCCAGGCCTAAGCCAAAAGGGCATCTCATGGCAGTGGTCAGGAAAGCCCCATTCAGTGGACACTGCAGCTGAAGAGTGTGGGATGCAGAGGTGACATGACTGGTCAAGCCTGGGCTACAGAGTGAGTTCCAGGTCAGCCTTAGCTGTTATAAGACCATGACTCAATAACAAAATAAAACCAATTTTTTTCATGGTTTCAAAATTGCAGTTTTCTTAGAGAAATTAAATGGGAATCCCACTTTTGCCAAAGAGGAATTTTTGAAGAAAAAAAAGTGAAGGAAGTGGCAGGACAACTTTTTAAACAATTTTTGTTATTTTTTTATCTTTATTTTTAAATTTGTGGTGGTAGGAATTGAACTCAGGGCCTTGTTCATGCTGTCCAAATGCTTCACCATGGAGTTACATCTCTATCCCTTTAAAAAACATCTTCACATTTTTGAGGCAGGCATGGTGGCGCACGCCTTTAATCCCAGCACTCGGGAGGCAGAGTTAGGAGGATCGCCGTGAGTTCGAGGCCACCCTGAGAATACAGAGTGAATTCCAGGTCAGCCTGGGCTAGAGTGAGACCCTACCTTGAAAAACCAAAAAAAAAAAAAAAAAAAAAAAAAAAAAACAAACCTTTGCATTTTTAGTTTTAGTTTTAGCTTTAGTTTTGACACGGGGTCTAACCAGATTGTCTAGGCTGTCCTTGACCTTGTGATCCTTCTGCTTTGCCCTCCTGAGTAGCTGGAATTTCAGTCCTGTACCACCATGCCTGGCTGGGCCCAACTTTCATGCTGAGGAAATTTCAGAAAAGGAAGGATTGCGTTGCACTAACTTACCTGTGCTGCCCCGCCTTCCTACGCGCTTGTGAACTGTGGCTATTGAGTTAAATACCAACAAAACAGTGGCTTTTAAATCAATTTAGGAGGAAAAAATCTTGCCAAAATAGAGTTTAACCATTGTGACTCTAGAAGAATTAACCTGTGATTATTTTAGGACCGTGGGGATGGGGCTCTGCATAGGATTGGCTCTTTAATTAGATTCATTTTCAAGAGCCAGAAGCTGGAGCATTATGGAAAACAGAAAGATCTAGCACGACATATTTCTTTTTTTTTTTGAATCCATAAAGACTATATATCAAAACAAGAAGTAGAAATTCTTATTTAACAGAGCCAACAATGGACTTCTTCTCAATATTGAACTGATATCTATTTTTCTATAAAGTGTTATAATTAAAGAAAATGAAACCACTATTTCAACAAATCACACCCATAAGTTTAAAGTGTGTGGCAAAGTTTGCTCAATTCTCTATGTATTTATCCTTCTTAGATAATGAAAAATGGAACTCTTAATTTTCACATGGATATTGTATCATCAAGAATATGGGCTATATTCCACCTTCCCTCCCTCCTTCCTTCCTTTACTCCCCCCCCCACCCGCCCCTCTCTCTGCAGTAAGTCTGAGTTAGGTCAAGTTCTGGCCAATGTAATGCAAGTGGAAGTGGTAAGAGTAGCATGGCTAGCTTCTGGGATTTTATCTTAAAGGAAAGGAGCACCTTTATTTCTGCCTTTCAGGTACTCTTTGGCTGGAATAAAAGAAGCAATGGGTAGAGCTACAGCAGCTGTTTTGAATCATGCTGTGATCCTGAGAATGAGACCATATAGGATAAAGCAGCAAGAGACAAGGATCTTAGGACCCTGTCTCTAGGAAACCCACCCCCAGATCTCTGCAGACTGCCTTCAGAATTCTGGACTATGTAGAGGAATAGATCTCTATCATATTTATGCCACTGTCTTGTGTTGTTGGTCATCCTTGGATAAATCTAGTCCTACAACAGTCTGACAAGGCAGTCTACAAGAGCAAATTCTGTGTGGAAAATGACATAGATTACTGCTTTCTTCATATTGTTCTTTGACTCTGAAGGAGAAAGGGAAAGCATGCCTGAAATGGAAAGTGATTCAGTGCTTTTAGTCAATTTAAATAAAACAAAACAAAACAAAACAAACAAATAAACACAACAAATTAAGGATTGACATTGCTGTTCCTTCCAGCCTCTTCACTCCACTTCTTTTCTTTCTTTTTCTTTTTCTTTCTTTCTTTCTTTCTTTCTTTCTTTCTTTCTTTCTTTCTTTCTTTCTTTCTTCCTGTCTCTCACTTTCCTTTTCACCTTCTTGCCTGCCTTCTTTTCTTTTTACTTATCTCTGAAGGTCAAACCAAAGCTTATTTTGGATTCTCTGAATATTTTTTTGTAAATATTTGGCACTTAATAGAATTCATGCCCTTTATAAGAATGCAATTTTAAAGAAAATGATTACTTTTCTATGGACACAATTTTTTTCAAATATTTAAGATTAACTCACTTTCTAGAAATAATGTTGTTTTTCCTTTCCTTCAATGAAGAAATTAAGTGCTTTCAAGCAGGAAAACAACAACAAAACACTGATGAGACTATGTGAATTCTTTTGATAATTCCCTATTTGTTTGGAATAAGGAAATATTTATCAATAAATATAGTCTTCTGATATGTAAAACATATCTGCTTTCTTTATAAGTGATACACCATTTAGTTACATGAGGAATGATTTCTTTTATTGGTTCTTCTTTGAGGCCCTATTTATATGAATATTTGATCATGAGTTCTAGACACTGCAAAAGATCTTCTATCAAAAAATGGTAATAGACTATTCTTAATTTGAAGGAAATATTTTAACAATCCATAGATTTAAAATTTGTAAATGTATATTTTTCTTTTACTTTATTCAGCTATCACTTGAAAGAAAGCAAATACTATCTTAGGCTAAAATGTCAAATTAGAACACTTGGAGTATTCTCTCTTATTCCTTATTAAAGTGACTTAGAAATGGTGAGTGTTTTCCTTAAAAACTAATCATCCAGAATAGTCTCACCCCATAGTGAGAACACATTTGAGGACATCATAATTTTTAATAAAATAAAAGTGTGTTTAATTTGGAAAAGAGTTTAATATTTTATAGATTTTAATTTTTAAAGATTGAAAAGGATGGATGATTTTGATTTTATTTACTTCTTCATGAAGAATGTAGTCTTGATGATTTCTCTTGGCTCTACAATGGACATTTTAATTGGTTCTGATGAAGACAAACTCCTTTCAATTGGGAGTGTTCATTCATTCAGTGAGACCTTGACATCTTTTGTCAGATTCAGTTACTTGAAGCTGGCTGCCTCTGACTTAGGTCTATAGAAATAGCATGGCTTTTTTTTTTTTTCCCCTGAAGGAAAAAGGAAATGAGTCAATACTTTGCTAGAATAAGATATCAAATTGTTTCTTAGACAAATGAGCCAACAACTTCTCAGATTTTGACAAGTGGGGTTTTTGTTTCAAGAACACACCCTTTCACTTTACAATGCCAGGTGGAAGGGAGGCTAAGATTCTTGGAAAAATACACTTTCCTATGAGATCCTTGAGATTTCTCTGATGTGGACTCTTCTATACTCAGGACATTTTCTGTCTCCTGGGACTTTTTTTTAACTCTTCCTGCAGCTCCCCTGACTAACTTTTGCGAATTTTGAAATATAATGGACGATCCAATAACTAAGAGGTGACTGGACATATCCTAATTTCCTCTTGTGGCACTCAGTGTCAGCAGGAGACCCACAAAGAAGGAAAGTCATTCACCCTACAGAAGATGAAGCCTTGGGCAAGGTTGGTCCTGGCTGATAGGGCTTAGTGCCAAGGTCATTCTAGGAGGTAAGACATTGGCTTACATTTCCTTTCACTCATTGCCAAAAACCAAAGGGCAGTGAATGGCCTTTTATCAACTTCAATGAGGCTGCTTCTGAGCAGTGCTTCTGAGCTCTGGGCTGCGCCATCTCTTAGGATGTTAGATTTGTGCAACTGAGTACAAGGCAACAAAGGGAGGTGCTCACTTCCTTACTCTGGCCAGATACACAATTGCATTGGGAGGAGCCACGATTTGATCAGAATCCACATCTAGCAAACAAGTCCTTGTTGAAATGCTTACCGGATACACTTGGTACAAAGTTGAGTGAAGACTCTAAAGCAGGAGGAAGAAGTAAGAACTGGCATAAGGAGTCCATGGGCATCAGCCACTCCATGCTGGAAGAACCTAGATCCATCAGGAACTGCCTGGTGTTACTGCACAGCCCTGCCCTCATTATCCCTTTTCCCCAAGTAAACAGAGCTTGTAAGGAGTGGCCAGAAAGACAGGCAGTGAGAAGACACAAGGGAAGAGGGAGGATGTGAGAATGATCCTTACGGATTGCTTGGGATTGGAGTTGAAGCAGTCATAACTTCATTATTCAAGGGAAGGGAAGAGAGATGAGCGCACATGCCATGTTAACGGGTGATGGGCACTGAATGGTCCTCAGAGGTGAGGATTTCCTCTTCAAATTTGTCACCTATAGCCAGGCAGCATCTAGCTTTGTAGAATATTTTAGAAGGTTGTATAAATTCATATGAGAGAAACAAATTAGTATGGCACATTTTGTAAAATGGTAACTGTTTCCATGTGTGTGAGTGATGAAATAACAGTTTAAATTACCGAAATGACATTTGTTTTGAAATTTGCGTATAAAACTAATTTTTAATTAAAATGTGATTTTCAGCCTGCGTTATTTCAAATTGCTTAAATATGGGCATTTTTTCTATCATTTTAAAGGAAACAGAAACCTTCCTTGTCTCAGTGGGCTTCTCAGAACACTGAAGAGCTTGCAGGAGACGGGACTTCCTACTCTGGCAGTGCAGATGACAAGCATCTCTTTCCACTGTAGACTGCCTTGCAGATTGCAGAGTACTTTATTTTTTACTTATTTATTTTTTACATTTAGCATCAAATCCTCATTCACCTTTGGAAGGTAGAGACGACAGTCTCATTTTATCAATGAGGAAAATACTAGTGTCGAGATATCACACAGGGTCCAAGGCAAAAGCTGTGCACTGGGACCCTAGCCCTAATTCTTGCCTTCTACATTGTCCTCCTTTGGCTATAGCTCTTGGTCCTCTGCCCAAATGCGAGGCTCTGGACATGTCCTACACAGCCATGGGGGTCAGCTCCCTCAGCCATCCAGTGGGATCCTGGGTCCCACCAGCTTCCGGATCCTTGGAGCTCCTTTTCATTTCCAGATTTTGAATCCGGAATTATTCAGTAAGATGAGATACAGTGGGAGTTCACAAGTGTCCGCTGACTAAAGGAAAACATTCCAGAGGACAGGGAGTACAATAAGCCACCAGAGAGCCTGCTACGGCTGTCATGAGCTTGGAGGAACCAGGGAAGACTATATTGTGTTAAATTCTCATTCTTCTTTTTCATATGTATGTGTGTGGAGCGTGTGTGTACATGTGTATTTGAACATATGTGGTGCACGTGCGTGCGTGCGCATGAGTGTGAGGAGCCAGAGATCATTGACATCTGCTGGTATCTTCCTCATTTACTCTCCAGAATTTTTTTATTTTTATTTTTAGATGCGGTTTCTTACTGAACCCCACCGATTCAGCTAGACTGACTAGTAAAGCCTGGGGATCCCTTGTGACTGCTCCCCAACTCTGGGGTAACAAATGCACCACCACGCCCAGCATTTTTGTATGGATTCTGGGGATCCAAACTCAGGTCTTTATGTTTGTGCAGCAAATGCTTTACCCACTACACCATTTCCTCAGCTCAGAATTCTAACAGGGGCTATGGACAGAAGAGGAAGAGGAGGAGAGATTTCTATACACATACAAATTTTGCCCGACTCTAGGTGGTTTATGAGCAGAGATGCCTGGTCCCACTAACCATTTCTGTACTGAGCCATGCGTGAGCAGATACAGAACTTTAACCAAGGAGAAGGTTTACTTCTGTGCTGACATAAAGTGAACAAAACTTATTTTCATGTGGGAAATAGAAATTGGGATCCATGAAAAAGAGAGGTGAAAAGTGTCTGTGTATCATATTGTGAACAGGCAATATTAATCAGCCATGAAAACAAGCATAGTGGTGGTTTCCTAAAGTTATGGAAATGCTCCACATTTTGATTGAAGCTTTAATTACACGTTGTGTGTGTGTTTCTCAAATTAATCAGATTGTGCCCTTAACATCTTTTCATTTCGCCAAATGTAAATTTTATTACAATTACAAAAGCATAATTGTCATGTTTCCAAGACAGTCCTTGGTTCTTCTATTCTAGAGAAAATTATGTTCCCCACATCTTTTTCTTGCTTATTGGCATGGGCTGAGGGAAAGAAAAATGGTTATAGTTCAAACATAAATATTTTCTATAGAAGTTTTTGTAGAGAATTTCATAGCATTTTAATATTCCTTTTGAATATCCTTAGAGCAAAGTTCCTGATCACATATTTATGGCTGTGATTTCTGCCTCACAGTCCATGAGCTGTATCTTTTAGGTCTGACATAAGTGTTCGCAGTGGGACAAAGAGTAGAGAATAGGGACCTCCAAGGCTGATAGCCACATTCCCTTCGCATGGAAAGGAGTTCTATGAATCATTTATTTCATCATTTCACCCTTTCTTGTATCCATCGTGTGTGTGTAACTTGTCATACACAAATCTGAAAAAAATTGAGATTGCTATATTTTTCCAGGGTTTTCAGAGTTGGGAACAAAGACAAACTCCATACTTTGTCATAGGGAGTTGAATCAATGACCTATATTCAGCCTGAAGGCTGCATTCCCTTTTTGTAGTAGGAGCCTACAGGTCTACCTTTGTGCCCGAGGCCCACAGGTCATATCTGCCTGCACGAACCCGTTAGCCTGGGAAAGTCCCAGCATGCAGGCTCACTGATGTCACACCTCAGCAACACACACTGACATTTCTCTTAGGAATGACTCGGAGAAGGTTTTCACAGATTTCTTTTCGTTTTGCATGCCTCACATTAAATATTGTTAAAAAATTAAAACCATTTTTTTTGTTTTTACAATTTACAAGTGCTCATATAAGGAGAAAACGACTAAAAAAATACCCACCCAAGCACCTAGAACTGGGCTAGCAAACAATGCTAATATTACACAGGCTGAGACCAAAGACGGAAGAGCTCCGCCGTTTGTGAGGCAGCAGGAGGCGCTGTCTGCCATCGGGAGGAAGGTGACATTGTCGGATCCAGAGTGGGGCCCGCCGGTGGAGCTTTGTCCCCCTAAGTCAAGTCCAGCAGCCGCATTTCAGAGTCAATGTCATTACTTATTTCGACCTGAAAAAGAAAACATGAATTGCGTTAAAGAGCTGCAATACAGCAAAGGGAAAGCTGGACTATCCATCGGGCCTTTTGAAATGTAAACTAGCTCAGGGCGGGACTGCTCCGAGCTGACAGTAGCAGACAGAAAGCTAGAAAGTCCAGCTTTCCTGCTTCAGAGATTAGCACGTGACTCCAAAGTGCAGGACTCATGTCCTGGGGGAACCTGACAACCATAGCAAATATGGAGTGATGTAGACTTACTGCTCTTGTACTTGGAAGTGAGAGGATAGGGTGGCAGCTAGCTACATCCCTCAGGCACCTCCTAGCTGACTGCACAGCTATTATCCCAGTATGTCTTTCACACCAATTCACCCTGTCCTTACGTACAGCCTATTCCAGAATGCCTACTAGAATGAGTCCATTAAGGCTAGGCCACATTGCCCTGGGGGTATTTGGTCAAAGCTAGCTGCAATGTCACTCAGTGTTGTTACCTGGACTCTTAGTCTCATTAATACACGTATTTAGAAAGGGACCCAGAAGAAAGCTTGAGGAAAAGGTTATTAGCATTTGAGAGAAACGCAAGGGGCTCCACAAGCTGTGAATGTCCACAGCCGCTGGGAGGAGGGAGATGGGCAATAAGAAAGGGGAAAGTCATGCCTTTTGAGTTAGGGTTCAGAAAGCTGGCAGGTTCTGCAGTGGAGGTCTACAGCCACTGCACTGAAGGGGGCGTGGGGATTCTTAAGAGAAAGAGGGAGAAAACCCATAGTGTTTGGATAAGGATGTTTAGGATACTGATCAGGACCCAAAGCAGAAACGAAAAAGGAGAAAGCAGAGAGTTTAGGGGCTCGAGTTAGAACTCAGACAAGCAGCAGGCTCAGCTGTGAGACTGGGGAGCGTCTGTCTGCCTGGAGGGAGGGGCTTCTGCAGGTTTATGAGCCCTGTCTCAGGAAGGGGAGAACTGTTCCTCCCTCCTCCTTAGCATGGCTTTTAGTGATGGGTGCTCTCTTGGTTGAAGGAGTCAGTCGGATTGATAAACTCCTAAGAGACAGGCCACGATCATGTTTTGGGTAACTTAGAAACTCATGGTCAGAGGTAAAACTCAAATCATCTTTTGATCAGGACAAATAGCAGCTTTTCTTCCACAAAGCTCTGCTACCTCCATGCTTGCTTCTCTCTTTACCAGGGAAAAGGCAGGTTGGGCCAACAGGGATCATGAGGGAGTGGCCCATCCTCAATGGCCGCAAGCTGCCCCACAACATCTCAATGACCAGTCTCCTTCAAGTAAGGTAGTTTTTTTCTCCATAATGTAGGTGGGTTTCTTGCCACTGGGGGAAGTTTCTTAAAGGAACTCTGAATCCAGATCACCTGCAAGATCACCTCTTCCTCATCTCCATTCAGCCACCCTGAACTGCAGACCTTGGATTGGCCATTCCCTATAACTGCATAGGCCACTTTCTTAAAAATCTTCTCTTCTCTTCTCTTCTCTTCTCTTCTCTTCTCTTCTCTTCTCTTCTCTTTTCTTCTCTTCTCTTCTCTTCTCTTCTCTTCTCTTCTCTTCTCCTCTCCTCCCCTCCCCTCCCCTCCCCTCCCCTTTCCTCTCCTTTCCTCTCCTCTCTTTCTCTCTCTCTCTCTCCACACACACACACACACACACACACACACACACACTAACCCTAACTAATATACCTTTCTGTGTTCAGTTTGGCCAAACCTCTGTTCATATTACATATTACCAGGTCATAAGGCAGTAAGCGTCTGGAAGGTGAGGGCTCTGAATTACTCACCTTTGTACTAAACCAGTCTCTGCACAGTAGCTTCTGTAGAGTTGACACTTAATAAACATTTGAGGAATAATTTAGCTCCCTCTGTTCCTCACATGTGAAGTCTTTGTTGATGCAAATCCCACCCACTTTTGAAGGCACTGTGGGAGCAAACTCCTTCCTCCACTCCGCCATGCTGCTGTCTCCTCCTGCTGCAGGCCCTGTCCTGCCATCTGTGGTGCGTGCGTGCAGCACATGGCCTCCACTTTCACAGTTCATGCTGAGCTGTTTCACTCAGTCATGGGCTTTCTCCCTTCAACTGAATTATAAGCATCATAGTAGCAGAGACTGTTTTACCCTTATTTTATATTCCTATCTAGAAGCTTCTCTTCCATTTAACTCTGTTCAGTGACTATGGTTTAGAAACGACTTTTCAGTGATATTTTGACAGAGTTAAATATTTTTCACTTTTCCAGTTTCACATTTAAAAAATATTTATTTATTAATTCATTTGTGGGGAGAGAGAGAGAGAGGGAAGAGAAATAGAAGGAATAGGTGCACCAGTGACTCCTGCACTTGCAAATGAACTCCAGATGCATATGCCACTTTGAGCCTCTGGCTTTATGTGGGTATTGGGGAGTGGAACCCAGGTCATTAGGCTCCAGCCCCAGTTTCACATTTTTGATGTTTTCTCACTCCAAATGACAGTCCTTCCTGCACATGCTAGGAGACTTCCAGTTCTCTCCTGCTATCTGGGGGGGGGGGGGTGTTTCTTCTTCTGCTCTTCTCTGTGTTTGGAATAGCTCGTCCACATGTCTAAAACCATTTGACTTCTTTGCAAACAGAATGTAGAGGGTAGGTTCTGAAGTTCATTAATTCACAGGGCACATGAAGCCAGTGTCCACTGAAGCCAGGGCAAAGGGTGAAGGTGTGCTTCTTTGGTAGTGGTAAGTTGGGAAAAGTTTGAAGTATTCACCGCACTTACCTTTGTGTGTGTGCGTGTATGTGTATGTACATGTGTGCAGGTGTATCTGTGCATATGTGCATGTGTGTGTGGAGGCCAGAGGACAATCCCCAGTGTTGTTTCTCAGGTACCATCCACTTTTTATTGACATAGGGTCTCTCATTGGCCTAGAGCTCACAGAATGGGACAAGCCCCAGGGATTCACCCTTCTCCACTTCTCAGTTCTAAGATTATAAATGTGCAACACTATGCCTGGCTTTTTTACATGGGGTCAACATTTTTGCAAGGCAAGCACTTTACTTAGCTCTTTCCTCAGCCTCAACTCTACCTATCTTTTATGTCCACTCTTAGTTAGTCTCCTCCTGAGCTTTAGTGACATGAATTGGGACAGTCTCTGAGCAGGCTGGGCCTGCATCTAAGATGCTTAGAAAGGTTCTGGAAGCATTTACTCCAGAGACTAGGAAATATATGATAGAAGTTATTATTATTATCATTATTGATATTATTATTAGTAGTAGTAGTATCGGTATTTGTGTGTGTGTGTATTGGTGTGCACACATGACTACAGAGTGTGTGTGGAGGTCAGAGGACAACCTTGGGTGCTATTCTTCTCCTTCCATCATGTTTGGGACAGGGTCTCTCTTGTGTTTTCTGTGGCTGCAGGGAAGGCCACATTAGCTGCCCTGCATGAGCTTCATGGTTCTTCTGCCTCCGACTTCAACGGGTGACATTTGCAGCACTTTGTGTCCAGCTGCATGTGGGTGGCTTGGTCAGGAGGCTCGCAGAGGAAATGCCTTTCACCACGGAGCCATCTCCCTAGCTTTAGAACTTTTTGAAGTAACTTAGGGAAAAAGCATTGAAGCAAAAGCATATTGGAAATCCATGGTAGATTTTATTAGATTGAGTTATTATTATTATTGACAAGTTCATGCATGTAGATAATGTATTTTGATGTTATTCACACCTCCATTATCCTCCAAACACAGAGGTGGAGACAATAATAGTGTGAGTCCCTATGCATCCATCCCGCAGGTTCAACTAAAATTAAAATTATTTCATCTAGCCCCTTCCACCTCTATTTTACTGTGTGTGGGGGAGCGTGGTGTGGGGCGAGGTACTTAAAGCATTATCCTAGTCTTCATGTCATTTCATTCTGAACTTCATGTACCTATAACTACTTTGTAATCAAGAACATATACCAACATCTAGAGTCAGTTTGGCATGCCACAATTTGGTAGGCATGTGAGATGGTAAACTTTTGTGGTTGACTTGATGAGGACGGGCTTATGGAGGGCAGAAGACATTCCCCCAGAGTGGACAGCCTTTCATTTCCAGTGGGCAATACAGAAAGAAACTCTGAAAGAACACAGGGCCTTCTGCCTGACTTCCCTTCTACTTGCTGGTGCATGTATCTACCCTGTTGCTGCCGTCTTTCAAGGGCATTGGAGCCTAGTTCATCAGCCTTCTAATGTGGAATCAAGGCCAGCAGCTCCCCAGTAATCCTCCAGGTTTTCAGGACCAGATTATGAGTGTGGCAACCAGCCTGTGCAGCTACAAGGCTTTCCAGCTCTCTAGCTAGCAGATAGCTGTTGTTGGACTGCCCAGCCTGCATGCTGTAAGTCAATCCAACAAATTCTTTTTGTAATAAACATTCCATTGCTTATGTTTCTATATATAACCCTGACTAATGTAGTATGTTAGTGGCATACAGTAGGTGGGAGTTAAGCATGTTGCTAAAAAATCCCACAGTGGTACAGACCCAATATAAATCACTGATTGGGTGAAAGTCAAGGAGGTGTGGCTGAAACAAGCCACCAGGTTGTAAGAACATATCTGTATCCACCTGCTTTTCTGTATACTTTCACATGTCCATAACCACCAACAGTATTTTTATTTTTACTGAGAATTTTCATACATGAACATTTGATCATAATTTAATCACAATCCCTTCCCCCTGCCTTCTTTTCCTCCCTCTCCACTCCCATTCCACTAAACCCCTTCTTTTTTCTAGCTAGTTCGCTTGTATTTGATGTTTGTCTGTTTGTTTTCTCCTCTCTTCTACCATCCATGTCAAAACATTATGGGCTCAAAATTATGCGGGTATTACAACGGTAACTGTTTAATAACATTTAATATCCTGTCAATATTTCTATTTCTTCAGTTGTCCAGAAATGTTTTTTAATAGGTTTATTGAAATTGGGATGCAACAGAACACGTATTATATTTGACTTAATGTCTTTTACAACTCTTTAAATTGCTAAAACTTTCTTATTATTTTATTTCATCTTGCCTTAGACTATTACCCACATCTGGATTTGAATCATTCTGCTGCATTTCTACATCAAGGTCAGGATTGGTTTTATTCATGGGCACTTCATATGTGGTACTGTATGTATTAGGTGGCACATCTGGGAATGCACACTATCTGCTTGTCCCATTTATAAATGATCAGTGGGTCTAGATAAAATAGTTTGAGATTTGGGATTGTTAAGATGAAACCTTTCTTTTAAATATTGATGTATGTAGAAATTTTAGCAATTACCTGAGAATTCCTGTTCTGAAGTAAACAATAAGATCATGAAGTTATTTGAAAGAGTTTCTTTGGAAAGACATTCCTGGTAGGCTTGAGTATCTTTTTCTCTATTGGTTTCCTAAGTGTCTTGGTATTCTTTCTGGTGGATGGATGTGTATATATGAATGTGTGTGTGCTTTTATTTATACTTCATGTATTCTTTTCAATGTTTTGTTTCTTCACTAATTTGACATAGGGATAGTAAATTTCTGTAAATAATCCTTCATCTGTGTTCCCATCAGCAGCCCTAAAACTCACTGGGTCAATCCTCACCCTCCCCAAAAAAGAAAAAGCATGACAATGAAAGGGGCCAGACTGGGAAGAAGAAGGGGATTGGCAAGAGTGGGAGAGGGATAAGAGAGGGTTTTGGAGACTTGAATATGAACAAAATACATTACATGTATATATGAGGATGTCATCACAAAACCCATTGTTATAAACTAATTAAAATAAGAACAAAAAAAACTTAACAAGAAAATAAAATGAAAAAATGTATTTAATTAAAAATTGGTTGATTTCTATTGTCTTTAATTTTAAAATCAGAGGATAGTGTCTCTGATGACATTATTTCACTAATGACGTTGTGTTTATAGCACTGCCATTTACTTTGGCATGGTAGTGGATCATCTCCTCACCATGATATACATTCATTTTACCATTGGTGTCCATGGTAAATACCAAACAAAGTCCTGGGAGCTCTGGAGGAGTCCAGGATTGTTATTTCCTCGGAGTGCACCATTCCTAGGCCCACCATTCACACAGAAGCTTCTTTGAAAATGATTTTTGTTTCTCAGGGCAGTGTGAGAACTCGATGAGGTTCTTGGAGAAGAGGGTGATGTCACATGTCTAAAGAAATGCTGTTTGTATCCCCCAGGAGAATAGGATGGATGACTGACTCTCAGTCATGGTGGCCAAATCAGACTCTCCTGAATGTGCACTGTTGGTGTGTGAGCTATTAGAAAGATGAAATGAACTGCATGCCATCCAAGCCCAGACATTTCATTGCTACATAGTGAAAGAGCTACATATTAGCATATGCTCTTACAGTGGTACTGAAATGGTATAACCATTTCTCATGATGGATCTGAAAGTCACTAACACCAGGGAAAAGGAAAGAGCCAGGGAGATCAATGAGCTCACATGCAGCTACACCGTGCTAAGTATGGCAGGTGGGCAGGGAATCTCCTCTGGGACAACTAAGACTGTACAAAGTGTGTTGTGGTTGTAGTGCTCTTGAGACAGCCCTGGAAAGCTAACACCTCTGTAAGTGCCTTCCATTTCCAGGAATGATGGTGTCACTCAGAGAATGGGATTCCCTGCACAGTTAAAGGAACAAGAGGCAACCATCACTATGAGCAGATTTTAACTACTCTCTGTGCCACAGGGGACAGAGAGCAAGCTGAATTTTACATAGCTTGGCAACCCCTCTATGTAAATATTAAGCTGTGAAAGTCAGTCAGGGACAAATGCAGACAGCATAAAACAGTTATCATTTTATTAATCTTTAGTCTCTTCCTGCATTGTTTGCTCACACATGGCTGGGTGATTGTTGGCTTTCAATTAGGGTTTGAAAGCACATTATTACACCTTTTCAACTCTCTCTCACCTCTCTGTCTCTCTGTCTCTGTCTTTCTCTCTCTCTCTCTCTCTCTCTCTCACACACACACACACACACACTTGTGTGTGTGCCCATGTGTACCTGATTTGTCTTACTAGGTAGTATACAATCAAGATACTAGATGCAAAATGGTCCAGGACTGCACTCCTTCACAAATGGTACCATTATTGTTAAAAAGTGCTGCTCAGGAGGGAGTGGATAGACAGAATCACTCTGCATCTGCTGCCCAGCTTGAGCACTAGAGGTGACACCCAGAGGGGATAACACATGGTGAGAATACTGTGGAGAAGCTGCAACAGTAGCTAGCAGTGGGTACTGGCCTCCTCTGTCATTTAGCACTCCATGGCAATAGCAACCATTCAATCAGCACTGGCTACATAACATGTTCAATTTTTGTGAAGAAAAGTTAGCCTCCAGCAAAGGCAATCAGAAAAGTCAAGATACCAAAGAAGAGTCAAGTTCTCATTTGGAAGTCTTTGAAAATGATTGCTTAAAAGTGATAGGGTAAGCCTGGAGTCAGTGTTCTCATCAAGTCATTCTTAACTGCAGCCACGAGGCATTTTCCTTATGGAAATGCCAAGCAGAATTAGATCTAGTTCTCCTGTCATAGTACAGCTCTGAAGCCCCGCTGATGTCTTTCTTCGATAAACTGCCTTGGTCTAATTCTTTTTATATGAAGAATTATTGTTACATGGAGCTTAATTTTCCCAGTAGCCAGAGGCTAGCCTTTTGGATGGAAATATACCAGTCACGGTTTAATTGAGTGGATCGCTATGATGTTCTCTGAGATTCCATCTCACTCTCATAGATCTATGGCTTTATGTCCTATTACTTTTCTTCTCAGAGGTAATTCTACTTTTTTAGCCCATTCCCTTTCATGGTGGTTAAACTGGATCGACAATTTGACGATGTAATGCGAAATCTAAGAGAACACCTCTGGGAAGGGCTGGGCGGTATTTCCAGGAAGAATTAACTGAGAAGAGAAGACTCTTCCTGGAGGAGGTGACATCTAGCAGGGCCAGGTATGAAGAAGTCTGAGGAAACATCAGTGCGGCTTGCTTTCCTGCCTTCGGTTCTTGCTGGTGGAGTGTCTCTCATGTGGCCACTGCCGCTTGTTGTCGTCCTTTGCTGTCATCTCCACCTCTTCAGACTTCCAACATGGAATGAAGAACAATGCTTCTTTTAGGATCTCCCAGGCCTTCAACACCAGATTGGGACTGAAGAGCCATCTGGCCTCATGGATGGAGCAGCCTCATATATACACTCTATTGTTTCTGTTCCTCTAGAAAGCCCCATCTAGTACACCATTGTTGTCATTGCTACCTCCACTGTCCTCTGCCAAGCCCTGCTGGACTCTAGACACTGACTCTGTGCTCCTGCTGGTAAGAATGGTCCGTCTCCTTGCCCTCATAGGAAGTAGAATCACTTGTGAACAGTGATGCAGGAAGCTTTGGTGGAGATCCCATGGTGAGAGCTACTCCTCACTGGCATCTGTGGCAAGATGATGGACTCCAGCACAGGCAATCCCTGACCTGCGTATGCCATGTTGGCAAGGTTCCAGTGGATGACACACTGTCAAGTACAGAGTGATGTTATTGAGAAAGTAGCATGATACATGCTGAGGTCTCTCGGTGTCCTCCTAGGTTCCCGCTGTGCTGCAGTAGATGCTTCCTTACAGATTTGCTCACTGTCACGTGAGCACATGGCACAAGCCAGAGGGCCCTCCAGAGCTAGCTGCTTAATGCTCCTGGGACATGATTCCCTATGGAGCCACAGAACAGAATGTGGAGTTATGGAAAATTTGGTATCAGTAAAAGGTTTCTGCATGCTGACCACAAATTAATTCAAAATTGAATGCATAATGGTAGGACTGGAGCAATGGCTCAGTGAATAAAGTGCTGACTTAACTCGGCAACCTTAAGTTCAGATCCTCAGACCCCACATAAAAGCTTGAAGCTGTACTGGGCTTCTGTAGTCTCAGAACACCTAGGTGAGAAGTATGAATGTCAAGTTAGTGTGTCTTTGGATTGCATTATGTTAATTCATAAAATAATCATTCAATGAAATTTGGCTTAGGATTATAATAGAATTCCCAACAAATTCCAAAATGGTCCTAATCATATTTCTGCCATTTTGTACTATGGATTTAAAGCAGCATTGTTACCACTGATGATTATAAGATATCAATTGACTCTGAAAAACATTGAAGATGCTATTTGTCCTACAATATCAAATATTCAGCCAAGTTTTAATTCTTTATGTAACAATAAGTAAGTACATCACTCTCAATAGTATGAAAATGTGCTTGTATATTCAATAAGTGCTAAAATTATATGTACTAAATAAGTGTCTTAAGATAATTTTTGTGATTTCCTATCAATAAATGTTGAATTTTTTTCAATATTTTACTTATTTATTTATTTAAGAGAGAGAGAGAGAGAAAGAGGCATATAAGGAGAGAGAGAAAAAATAGAGTGCCACTAGCCACTGCAAACTCTAGACGCATGTACCACCTTGTGCATCTGGCTTATGTGGGTATTAAAGAATTGAGCCTCAGTCCTTAGACTTCACAAGCATGTACCTTAACCACTAAGCCATCTCTCTAGCCCCAAATGTTTGAATTTTATATCTGGTATATGTATCTGGGGTCACCTAAAATTTTTCTTGGGAACAGCCCAAGAAGCCCTGATCTACAGAACAGTTAAGCTAATCAGTTTTCACCTGGGAGACTGCTCTTCTGTGCTGCTTTAGGTTTCATCTTTTAAAGACTTTTTCATTGACATTAAAAAAACATATACTTTTATTTATTTGTGTGAGAGAGAGAAAGAGAGAGAGAGAGTGAGGGAGAGGGAAAGGGAGAGAGAATGGGCACTTCAGTGCGTCCAGCTGCTGCAAATGCATTCCAGACACATGCCCCACCTTGTGTATCTGGCTTATGTGGGTCCTGGAGAATCGAACCTGGGTCCTTTGGCTTTGCAAACAGGAGCCTTAACCTCAAAGCCATTATCTCCAGTCCTCACTGAAATTTTTTATACATGCAAATAAAGTACTTTAATCATAACCCCATCCTCCTGTTAGTTTCTTTTGCCCTCTCCTCCATCCTGCTTCCATTGAACTCCTTTTTCTTTCCAAGGAATCATCTTTCTACTTTGATGATTTTGTTTTATCATTTTTGTTTTTTGTCCTCCTCTGACATCCAAGATGGAATGCTGATGGGCCTAATACCGCCAGGTCTAGTACAGATAATGACAGTCATGTGAGGTCAGTAATGGAATGGTCATGTCCTGTCCAGAAGATCAGGGGTTCAAAGCACTCCTCCTTATCCTCTGTCTCTTACATTCTTTCCAACTCCTCTTCCATAATATACCCTGAGCCTCTGATGGCACCTCATAGATATCTCATATAGCACTGGCTATTCAACAGTTACTCATTCTCAGAACTTCATGAATTTTGAGTCTCCCCGATAGTCACTACCAACTACAAAAAGGTTTGCTGACCAAGCAGCACTAATCTACAGGACATGAACATAAATATTTAGAGAACACATAAATATTTAGATAAGTAACAGTAGTAGCTTATCCTTTAGTGCCTATAAGTTTCCCAACCATGAGTTTTGACTGTTTTGAGTATCAGGCATGAATTTTCGCCTGCAGGGTAAACTTCAAATCCAATTAGGTAGCAGCTGTATACCCCCGTAACAATCACGTCACCATTGCACCAGTGGGAACATCTTGCCTGGCTGGTCAGTGTCATCTCTTGAAGATAATTTTTAGGACAGTTTCAGGTTCACAGCAAAACTGAGAGGAAGGTGCAGAGATATTCCATATGTATATGCCGCCTCTCGCATTATCAACATCCCCACCAAAGTGATTGCATTTGTTGCAGTTGATGAGCCTACACTGCTACATTAGCACCCTAAGTCCACACCGTACAATGAGGTTCACTCTTGGTGCTGTGCATTCTGTGAATTTTGGCAAATGTCTAATGACAAATATCCAACAATTTAATATCATTACAAATAGTTCTACTGCTATAAAATTGATGTGCTCAGTACTGCCTTCCCTAGCTCCTGATTGATTATTATGATGGTTAATATTGATTATCAACATGACAGGAACTAGAATCAGTAAGGGTTATCTCATTTGTCCTGATGCTAACTTACTCTCCGTTGGAGAATCTGCTTCTCTTTTTTAGACAGATGTAGATCCTAAGGAGAGATCCACCTCAAAAGGGCCCCGGCTGAAACTGAGAAAAATTGGAGAAACAAGCAAGGGGGCTGTTTTCCTGATGAACTGGATACCAGCACAAGGGGGAAGGAGATCAACACAGAGAAAAATCAACTCCTACCAAATCATAGAGCTAGAGCCTCAGAGGCCCCCAACACCTCATCACTGAAGCAGACCAAAAATGAGCCCAACATGGCTCAGGGAAATTTTGCGGAAGAGGGGGCGGAAAAAATGTCAGAGCCACATGTTGGGTCATGATATGCAGAGACATTTAGCTTACCCATAACTGTGGGCTAACTCCACAATGCATAACCCGTATACCTCAACAAGGAGGGGCCAAGGGGAGGGGGTAGGTCACGGATGAGCCTAATAATGGTACCAAACTGACTGTATTTGCTGAATACAAAACTAACTAATAAAGAAAAAAAAAACACCTTTGGTTTGTGAGGAAATTTCTAGATTAATTGAGGTAGGGAGACTCACCCTAACTGTGAGCAGCACTGTTTCATGGGCTGGTGCCCAGTTTGGATAAAGAGAAGAAAGTGAGCTGAGCAGCACAGTCATTGCTATCTGCTTTCTGACTGCAGAGTGAATGTGACCAGCTGCCTGAAGCTCCCACAGCCATGTCTTCCTGCATTGTATCCTCATGACTTGTCCACCACTGATGGAACGTATCCTCTTCAATTGTCTCCCATCGATAGACTGTAACCTCTTGAGTTTTCTACCATTGAAGAACTCTGTCTTCTTGAATTGTCTCCCATCAGTGGACTGCATCCTCTTGAATTGTCTTTCGTTGACTGACACTATCCTCTTGAATTGTAAGCCAAAAATAAGTCCTTCCTCTCTTAAATTGCTTCTTGTCAGGTTTTGTCACAGTGATAAGAAAAGTGACTGATGCAGCATTGTCTCCCGGCTTTGCCTTTCTAAAATGTTATATGTTTGTAATCATATAGTACACATGCTTTTCAGTTTTGCTTCCTTCACTCAGAAATGTACATTTAATTTTTATGACTTGACAGCTCTTTTTTCTAACTGTTGAGTAATATTATGTTGCCCTTCTTGCTTTAGCTTATTTATTCATTCATTTACTGTGGGATGTCTTGGTTTCATCTAAGTTTTGAAAATCGTCAGGAAAGCTGCAACAAACATCTACATATACAGATTTATGGATCTAACTTTTCAGGTCCTTTTGGAAACTACCAAATGGTTAAAATCTATAGATCATGTGGTAAAGGCACGTTTACTTTGTGAGAGAATGTAAAACTGCCTTTAAAGGTGGCTGTGCTTATGCTTTTGATAAACTACACCTCAGCTTCTCAATGAAAACTTGGAATCATTTCCAAGTAAAGCTTTTCTTCACTAACAAACAAATAGCAGTTTCCTTTTTTTAGATATTTTTTCGTATTTGGTTATTTCTCTGTAGGTTTCCTTTCCTAGATTACCAGCTACCAGATAGAAGCTAAAACTATAATATTGTTTATCTTTTATAATTTCAGCATCCAGCACAATACCTAGTTTATTATAGTTAACTAATGATTATAAATTAAGCATATGTAATCAGTGGGACTTGACAGTTTGATATCATGACTGCAAAAAGAAAAAGACAACACATAAAAACATGACTTCTGTGGACTACCTCAAGCCTATCACAATTGCACTCCACTATATGCATTCTGCAATCTGACTGTGGGTTGTGGTTGAAAGGTATCTGTTCACATACACATGTCTGGGATATGTCAAACATTCTTCTGGTCCCTTCAATTAAAGTGTTTTCTCCATGTAACTTGACTTTGTACTTGATGGCATTTAAAGACGCATAGTGAAAGTTAAAAACTACCTGAACATTTTGTCCCCTCACTACCAATTATCACAGGAGATTGGTTTTTTTTTTTTTTTCTCCACGCTGTTGCTGGGAGGTATGAATGAGGCCTGATATCACTGAATGGGGTGCAGTGGAATCCAGTATAAAAGACCATGTTATAAGAAATCAAGCAGGCTGACAGATGCTGATTGGACGAACACTGTACTATTTGCATATGGGGAGGAAGACAAACACTCTCCTTTTAAATTGTTTCATATACAATGATTTCAACTCAGGCTTTGATCTTTCAGATTCCTACTCCATTCACAGTTAGAAGCTCTCCATGTTCATGTGACATATATAATGTGTCAAACAAGAGCCTTACTCGATTGCTTTCTGCAGCCTGTAGTTTATGCTACGTTCTGACGAAGTGGTATGGAGTCAGCAATGGACAGTGATGTGGAGAAAACCCTTTGAGCAGATGGCAGAATTGATCAAAGCCTTTTAGGCAATGTTAAGAGGATGTGTTATGTGATCTTGATTCACAGAGTTGGAAAGGACTTCTGAGATCATAAATGGAAGTCACTTGTCCCTGGACATGGATGCCACATGCACATTTTGAAGCTCACAGGTATATGTGAGCCCATTCTTTAAAGTTCCTCAAGAAAGGAATTCCATTATCAACATTAATCAATTACAGTTCTCAATAGCCTCCCCTAATAGAAATATCTCCCTTAAACTGCAACAATTTTCATACTGCAATTTCTCTATAGAGTGATTTTTTTCACAGTAAGATGAAAGTACCCATTCATCATCCTCTTATCTCATAGCAAATACATGAAGGCCTTTCCAGTCCTCACCCAGCATTGTCCCAGTCCTCTGATTTCCAGTGCATTCATCATCCCGATTATGGTTGCAATCCCTGCCAAGCTCCCCAGCCCCCAAATACCAATCCTAGGGCACATCACCTGTGAGCCCTCAGAAGAAGGTGGAATAAGTGGTGGATGTCTGTTCCTGGAGAGTTACATAGGGTGGATGTTTGTCCAAACTGGATTTGTTTTAGGTAATCAAAACTTATTTAAACATTTACCATGTGACAAACATGGCAGTGGTAGGTGTAGCTCGTGAGTAATGTTTGCTCTAATAGATTTCATAGAGGAGCTATGAGACTGATTAGGGCTTTGGTCCCCAGAGCTGCTGGGTGAGCAAGGCAGCCTTGGGCAGGGACAAAAAGCAGCAAACAGGCAGCAGATGAAGCCTTTGCTATGAGTGTGTATCTACTTTACAGGATATTCTCCATCACCATAGAATTACATGATGTTGGGCTGAACAGACAAAACTATCCTCTGAGCAGGTCCTCATCATTCTGGTGACCACTTGTCACCCAGGAGAGAGGATGCACAACTTTCAGCAGTGGGACTTTGAGAGCGCTGCCTAACCCCCATGAGCCTCAGTTTCTTTGTTCAGAAAATGGGAATATTTCTTAGGGTATTGAAGTGTTTGCCCGAGGATTAAATGAGACAATGCAGGCAAAGCGCTTAGCATGTGATAACATAATTTCGTATGGGTTCTAGTTACTGCTTAGAGCTTTCTAGGAGTACTCAATGCATATCTTTCTTTACTGTCCTGTGTTTTATTGATCTGATGATCAAAATTCCTTTCTGAGTCCGAAATTGTTACAATATTACAGGGAACCTTGTTGATTTTTTTCCATGTCCTATTGAGACTTAGAAAACTTGTTTCTGAGGTTTTTAATCAAATATTTGAGGGTAACTATAGACACCTGCAAGCGTGAGCTGGGCTTACTTGGATCACCGTTTTCACTCACTCATCCTTCCACCAGGAAGCACAGTACAGAAGACAAGCCTTAGAGATTATGAGAGAGGCATCTGGAGTCACACAGACAGAATCTAGATTTTAACCCAGTCTTTCTTCCCTTTGTACTCAGCTATGCTGCCCAAAGGCACATGCAGTCTTTACTTCTGTGGAATAAATAATCATGTTCTTTCTTTTCAAATAAAATCAATATGGTATGCAATCAGCTACTAATCAGAGAATTTAAACACAGGCATCATTTTAGAAATACAAGCCATGGTGACTGCTTCAAATCTTTCTGGGATGAGTAATGGCATTGGGTTATGTGCGGGAGGTGTATCTTAATATGAATGGAAAGCTAAAGAGGTGATTAGTAGTCAGTCTCCATTATGTCACGGTGGGTTAGTTTGGGCCGGTTAGAGGGATTAATATTTCATACATGGTCATGTCATACCTCTACTTACAGGTTTAACAGGCTTTAACTCAACATGATCCTGGCAGTGGGGGTGCCCGGCAAGTCCACCTATGAAGTCAACTGAAATACAGCAGCCCAAGTTGAATCAGTGTGTAACTGAAACACATGTAATCCTGAATTTTACAACAGCATACATATGAATAATGCTAACAAAATATCTGCTTACTGAAAAATGAAAAAAATATGTTTAAGCTAAAGGGATATTAAAATATTGTCAATGATTAAAAAGGGGGAGGATTTTAATACCCTAACCTCTTAGGTTCTGAAAAATCATAGTTGCTATTAATTTCAGTAAAAAGTAGAGAAGTCTGAAATAGTATGAAATTTTAAGTGTGTTTATGTGCAAGCAGACAGACATGCCTTTCTCTCTGTATTTCAAAAAGTATTCCTTGTCTTCTTGTTGCCAATATCCATTCCTCTGAAGAACATCCACTGCACCATTAGCCAGGCACCTGGGAAGTCACACAGTCTGTCTCTAAGCCTCTGTCCTCCAGTGATTCCTGTCCTTTGCAAAGGCTCACATGTTCCTAGAGACCCCAGAATTGGTCCTGAGTCCCTAGGAATTTGGTAATCTTTGTCATAGTGTTTCTATAGCATCAATTTCTTTTTCCTCATTTTTTAAATTTGTTTCTCCTGTTATTAGCCATTGGAAATATTAATTACTTCAAGCCAAGCTTTGATTATAGAATAGTACTTTAATATTAACAAATGCATGGGGAAACTGAACTTGTAAGGATATGTGTTTATGTACAGATGCATACAGTAAGATACAATTTATATAAATTGTGTATCATACCTCAGTTCAAGACAGGCATTTCAGAAAACTATGACTGAAAGAGAGTGAATAACCCTAGAAGTTCTGCTGACTTTCTGATTAGCCATAACCACTCTGACCAACCCCTGACCCACTCCATCCTTTATTTTCTTAGGAGGAGCTGAAGTAAGCCCAACACCATCAAAACACCACAGTTCGGGCTGAGAGATGGCTTAGCAGTTAAAGCGTTTGCCTGCAAAGCCAAAGGATCCCAGTTCAATTCTTCAGGACCCACGTTAGCCAGATGTACAAGGGGGTGCATGCATCTGGAGTTCGTTTGCAGTGGCTGGAGGCCCTGGCACACCCATTCTCTCTCTCTGTCTCTCTTTCTCTCTCCCTCTATCTGTCTTCCTCACTGTCAAATAAATAAACATAATATTTTTTAAAAAAACAAAATCATCACAGTTCACTCCATAGATATGTGATTCTGAGGTGCTACCATGTTACAAAGGACTTCGAAAGGCAATGCCTATTGGATATATAATAATAATAATATGTACATATATAATAATAATAGTAATTATTATTATTATATATGTACATGTATATGTAACATATAATATCTATTGGATATATAAATTACTTAGAAACCACCTTAAGGAGAGCAGCAATAAGGAATGAGAGGTAGTCAATCTGAGATACTGGAAGCATTTCTCCCTAAAAGTTTGAGCAATGTCATTTAAAAAAAATTTGTTAACTACTAATTAGCCCGGCGTGGTGGTGCAAGCCTTTAATCCCAGCACTCAGGGGGAAGAGGTAGGAGGAGCGCTGTGATTTCAAGGCCACCCTGTGACTACATAGAATTCCAGGTCAGCCTGGGCTTGAGCGAGACCCTACCTTGAAAAATGAAAAAACAAGTTGCTAACTTAATTGATTGATTGTGCATGTGTATTTGTGTGTTCCTGTGTGAATGTCAGGTGTACTATGTGTGGAGCTCAGGGGACAACTTTTGGGGTCTCACCTTTCACCTTGTTTGAGGCAAGGTCTCTCATTGTTCACCATTTCATTTGCCATTTCCAAGCTTCCAGGAAATTCTCCCATCTTCACCTCCCTCCTCTCTCTTAGTAGGTGCAGGTGGAGTTACAAAAGCCTGCTACAGCTTCTGGCTGCTTTTATGTGGGGCCTGAGGTTCCAAGTGCAGGTACTCAGACTTGCATGGCAAGCTCTTTACCCACTGAGCTATCTTCCCAGCCCCAGAAATACCATTTTTAAGTGGTTGGTTTGGACTGTTTTCCATATGAATTCATAGACTTAGTCACCTCTGTTATGAACACATCATATTGTTAGAGAAGAATATACATATGTTCAGCGTTATTTTCATTAGTTATTTCTTCTTCATTTTTTTACTTATTTGAGAGTGAGAGAGGAAGAGGGAGATAGAAAAAGAGAGAATTGTCCATGCCAGGGCCTCCAGCTACTGCAAACAAACTCCATATGCGTGAGCCACCTTGTACATCTGGCTACTGTGAGTAATGTGAGGGAATCGAACCTGGGTCCTTACTTAGCCTTTG
This sequence comes from Dipus sagitta, assembly GCA_036346955.1. Taxonomy (NCBI): domain Eukaryota; kingdom Metazoa; phylum Chordata; class Mammalia; order Rodentia; family Dipodidae; genus Dipus; species Dipus sagitta. Next base: position 130,774,523 of record CM070771.1, on the reverse strand, counting down.
CAGGCAAATGCCTTAACCACTAAGTAATCTCTCCAGCCCTGTTATTTACTTTTAAAATATTTTTATTTATTAATTATTTGCAAGGAGAGAGAGGGGGAGAGAGAAAGTCAGAGAATGGATAAACCAGAGGCCCTTGCTCCTACAAAGGAACTCCAGCTGTATGCCCCACTTTGTGCATCTGACTTTATGTGGGAACTGGGGAATTGAACCCAGACTGTCAGGCTTTGCAAGCAAGTGCCTCTAACCATTGAGAAATATCTCCAGATCTCATAGTTTTTATAAAGGTATTTACAACCTATTTTTAAGTTTCTTTGTAGGGTGAAGAAATTGGAAATTATGGACACTGTAAGTGCATCTATGAACCATAGTATTTTTTATGGGGACATAATCTCCATTTTCATTCTGTGGAGCACCCAGCTACTTGGTTAAGCAGAAGATAAGTGTATGTATTTCAGCCCAAATATTTTCCTAGGTACTTTCATTTTGCCTCGCTGTATCTATTTCATAGTATCATGCATATTGTACTTTTCTTTGACCAAAATTTTGCATGACAAAAACATAAATTATTTCTATTCATGATTTTTTTCTTCTAATGTGGATGCTGCATAATGTTAGACCCTTTCAGGCCATTTCTGTTCATCTTGTGCACAATCTAAACCTGTACGATTAAAAAGAAGTGCTCCAGCAAGAGTCTCCTCTCAAGGCCAAGGCAATGCAACAGGAAATTATAGAAATGAAAACTCAAATCTTGTCCAACACTTGAGCCCTTATTAATTGATTTGTCCTCTTTTGTGTTGATAAGGATAAATCTCAAATCTCAATGTTTTCCCTTTCATGAGCTTTTAATTGTAACCATTTACTAAAATCTTCCAAAGCTGAGTTTTAGTACCTGCTTTTGAATAAACGGCTTAAGCATTTAAATAATCTTGGACACAACACAACTAAAATGTAGAGGATTTATACATAAAAGTATTTTAGTAATCATACTAATTAAAAAGGTAGTTCTAAGCCTGTTTGGTACAGAGAAGGGAGGAGAAAATTTATTCTTCCATATTGAAGTTCTTGCTTTCAGCATGAAACTCAATGTAAAATTATTCTAGTTTATTTCCTCTACATCCGTATATACTTATGTCTATAAAATTTGAAACCCAGCCTAGTGCTGCTTTCTTAATGAATCTGATACCAGCATAAGGGTGATGGGGATAGATACTGAGAACAATCAACACCTACCAAACCAGAGATCCAGAGATTCCTAAGTGCCCATCACTGAAGTAGAATTAAAATGCTCCTAGCATGGCTCAGGGAATTTTGTGTAAGAGGAGGTAGAAAGATTGTTGGAGCCACAAGTTGGGACATTTTGCACAGAGACATTGCCTCTCCCCCATAACTGACTGCTGCCCCATAATGCATGACCCACAATACCCATGGGGTTGACCTGTATCCCAATGGGGAAGGCCTCTTCAGAAAAGAGGCAGGGAGCAGGGAAAAGTTGGTCCCAACATGTGTTGTTTACATACAAAATATGTCCATACCCAATAAAAAAATGTTGCTTAAATAAAAAAAAATCGAAACCCAGAGTTTCATTTTTCACTAGTAAACCTTTGTGGCATTATTGTTATAAGATTATAAATTATCTATGCACCTGAATTCCAAATATATTTCTGATTTTTTAAAATTTAGTAAGAATACTAAATTTTTAGCCATCTGAAATTTACATTTCTACTGTTTCCACATAACAATTTATCTTTGATATTTTATTATTAACTGAGTTACCACACTATTTAAAATCCTATCAGCAGCTTATGCTGGACAGAATGGACATCTGAAGAGTTTACTTTGATACCAACCATAAGATTAAAAAATTAAATCAAAACTGTTGAAAATCAACTGCTTTTCTGTTGAGAGTAATGAAATGTGATCTGCTGTGCACACTGCTATGCAAAGCTGGTATCAAGTAGCTTATGGCCTTTTGGCTGAGATCAGGTGCTACAAGATTAGTGCCACTATGTTGACTCTGACAAATTCCTTTTTCTCTAATGGATCAACACATTTAATAAACTTTGGCCAGCTCTCCCTGAACTCCATCAACTGGGGTCTGAGAAGGAGCCCCTAGGCAAGGCTTGTGGCTTCTGTGACTCTCCTGCCCCTACTTGAGCCTGGAAGGAGTCTGCCTCCTTCAGCTTCTCTGTCCAAGTATGTGTGTGAGTGTGTGTACCAGACACATGTATAACCGACTGATCTACACTCTGCCTTTGATAGGAAGCTTACAGTAGTATGGTGCCTTTGAAGCATTATTGTTGATTTTCTTATAGATTTAGCCAGGGATTTAAAGAATTTTGTTCACTGAGACTAGAGAAGAGCTTGAGTGCATTATCTTCTTACCATTTCTTGACACTTCTAATACAATTATATTAGTAATATTTCATTTGAAAATTATATATATAAGAAAAAGTCTATATCATAAGGATGCCAGGGCAACTTAAGTTAGGAAGGACTGTTTCCTCAAAACTAGGATATGTGTTCCTCCAGGCTAGGGCATTGAATATGAGCTACTCTTTCTCTGCATATCCGAACTTCAGCATGATGTGAAACTTCTATAAACAAGCTGTCACATGTAGTTTAAATTTAGATTATTAAGACTACAGAACAGGGCTGGAGAGATGGCTTAGCAGTTAAGCGCTTGCCTGTGAAGCCTAAGGACCCCGGTTCGAGGATCGATTCCCCAGGACCCACGTTAGCCAGATGCACAAGGGGTGCACAAGTCTGGAGTTCAATTGCAGTGGCTGGAGGCCCTGGCGTGCCTATTCTCTCTCTCTCTCTCTCTCTCTCTCTCTGCCTTTCCCTCTGTGTCTGTGGCTCTCAATTAAATAAATAAAAAATGAACAAAAAATTTTTTTAAAAAGGCTACAGAACAAAGCCAGGCGGGTGTGGTGGCACACTCCTTTAATCCCAGCACTTGGGAGGGAGAGGTAGGAGGATCACTGTGAGTTCGAGGCCACCCTGAGACTACATAGTGAATTCCAGGTCAGCCTGAACTAGAGTGAAACTCTACCTTGAAAAACCAAAACCAAACCAAACAAACAAACAAAAAACCCTGCAGAACTAGGCAAAGCTACAAAAAATAATAATAATCAAACTCCTACAAAGGAATCATTGACATCAGGAGGTGAAAACATCAAGACTTCTTCATGGATGGGGGCCTACCAGTGAGAAGCCTCCAAGCGCACAGGATGATGACGGGCTCACAAGACACGGTTCCATGTGCACGCACCGACACAAAGGAGGCATTTTGAAGAGGACAAAAGCAACTCAGCAGGGGAGACTTGGGTTTCTGGAGAGGTTTGCAGGAAGGCAGTTCTATCACAGTGACCATGTAAGGGGCAGTTATACGTTTTTAAATTGATGATTATGAGAAAGAAGCTGCTGAATTAGATTCTGCTCCATAGAAGTGACAACATTTGAGTCTATGAAACATAGGAATGACCAGAGAAGGTTTGCGGAGGTATTAGAGATAGAAACAGTGTGATCCTACATAAGGATCCAGAGGATGATGGGCGTGGCAGATGTGGGGGCAGAAGGCAGCACCTGGCACAGCTTGCCAGGCATCTGTAGGACAGTGAAACAGTCCTAGGCACTCTGGTTATTGGAGCCTGGAAGTGTGAAGTATGTTTCAGAAGTTAGCACAATTAGGTATCCACTCACCAGAAATGTCTGCTCTAAAGGACATTGCTATCTATGTTATTCTTGGAAAATGAGGTGTTACCACCACTGGTCTCATGGGGAGAGACCATGGCCCATAAAGCCCTTTGCTTAGTTTTTTTCCAATGCACTTCTTATGCCAACTCACACATCCAGGTAACTAATGTTTGTAGTTGAATATCTTTGTGGTCCCTCAGTGCAGCCATTCAGACTTCTGAGGAGGATTCTCACCCACCTGAATGAATTACAGATCTCCTCTAGATACAGAACCACATATTTTGTACAAATTCATATTTGTGTTCACAACCAGGTTGAACTTCTCTGCTCATCTGCAGGACACCTTTGGTCATGAATGAAATTCTTGTTCATTCAAAGACTCAGTCCTTGCCCAGCTATTTCAAACTGGAGTGCCTGTATATGGAAGTGAAGGAGAGTGCAGAGCAGTTGACACACCTCACCTTGTATATTCGGCCCAGAACATGTGCAAGGGAGTTGGTTGCCAATGCAACGTGATTGGAGGACAAATGATTCACTAGTTGTTTTGTGGCTTCAAATTCACTCTCTTCCCCCGCGGGCTGTGGAGCAAGTGTCTTTCAGCTGTGAGGATTTCCCTGCGCTTCTCACTTCTTGAAGTTCTAATGCTTCCTGTTCCTGTGGAGAGACTTCTGGTGCTTACTGTGATTCCAGACTTGATATATGGTTCCTCCTCTGTGGCTAAAGTTTACTTTTCATCATATCTATGCACATATCTCTTTGGACTGTCAAGATTCTTTTGAGCCAAAAGCCCGAAATATAGGTATGAAGTAACATGGTTACATGATGAAAAAGATATATAATAAGCCAACAAAAATAAGTTCTTCTTTGGTTATCAAAACATTCCAGCATGATTTTTAAGAATTATGACAAATGTACACAATTTGTAATTTAATTCACTTTTCATGTCTGAATTTTATTAGCATACTGGTTTGCTTTTAATTAAACAAAATTTAAAAATTTGATGCTTGCCTTTATCTTTGCTTTTATCTTGGTATTAAATTGTGAAGTCCTTTCAATAGCCAGTAAAACATTTAATATAGAATAATTGGCACTTGTATTTCCATTGTTAGAATCAAACAGTATGAACATTCTGCTATATTTTCATGAAATTTCTTTTGAGTTTAAGAACTACAGATCATAAATACAGGTGAAGGTCTCCCATTCTCTTGACTTGATGTAGCATACCAGCCAGTTTTACTCTTTATTCCAGCTTCATGGCTTGCCATCTTTGGTATTACAGGCACAGTATTTACCTCTTAGTGGCAGTTTGTTCAAATGGTCTAGGTGCTTGCTGTAGTTACCTGTTACCCAATGACAAGCCACCCTATGTTAGCAGCTTATAACAGCTATCATCATTCAGTTTTCTCACCACTGGCAGTTGCAGCAGAATTCATCATGAAAGGCTCATTTCTGCTCCACATTCCTAGCTAGGCTCTTAGACTACTCCTGAGGCGGATGGTTCCAAGGGTAGAAGCTTGAACAGGCTGTTGGACCCTCGGTGGCCTGGGCCTAGAGACCTCATTTCTCCCTTCACCAGCCTCCCTGTAACCAGGACTTACTGGTGGCATGGCAGTTGGAGTCCAGGACTAAACAAACCAAGACACAGAGGCTGAAGTGTCACCTACTATGACATAGTTTGAAGAAAGCCACACAGAGCCATACCTACCAAATTCCATTAGTGTACCTAATTAGGTTCAACGGAAAGAAATGGAAACTAATCCTCATGTATTGCTAGCACTCTGCCGGTCAGCTATATCCATCTGAAACTCTGCTGCTTATTTTCTTAGTATGGTAGTTTGAATGTCAATTAATGTCCCCATAGCCTTAGGTATTTTTGATTAAGATTATACTGCCTACTCAGTCTTCAGTAGGCAGAGACCTGCTGGAAGAGGTGTGTCATGGGGAGGGTGGTTCTTGAGTCCAGCCCTACTAGGTGTGTAGAGAGCCAGCTTGAGCTCTGGCTATTGGTTCTCTCTCTGATACGGATGTATGATGAAGTGAACCAGCTTCCTCTGCCATGATGAAGCTTTCCTTATAATATGTAAGCCTGAAATAAACCCTTTTCTCCCATAACCTGCTTTTGGTTGGGTGTTTGTCCCTGCAATGAAAAGGTAACTGCAACACTGGGTATTTAGTTCTTATTCATAATTATGAACCTAACTCTGCAATATAGCTAGACTTGGAGGGGAATAAGTAAAATATGGAACCCAAAGAACTGCAGTGAGATCACCAAATTATAGATGGGGTGAAGGGTGCTTTCCTGAGCTAGAGAAGGAATGGTCTGATGGTTAAGATGAAATGTTTTATAGTTGTCCACAGTCAGCAATGGTGACATTATTGATACTCTTGCAGTTCCTGAACCCAAGCTGCTTCATTTCTTCCACCCTGTTCATGCTATCATTCACTTTCCCAAAGACCACAAGGCTAGCCATCCAACCACTCAGTCTTGGCAATTAAGATGTAAAATCGGGGACCATTTGTGATTGATCTAGCACTTGTAATAGACAAGATATCAAGACTGTATACTGTAAGATGAAGTTGTCATCCTCAAATTCCTCCCCATGAATGGACTTTTCTCCAGTGCCATTATGATGTATGAAGCTACCACCTTGGCACACACATCCTGGAATAATTCTGTGAAAGCAGGAACCCTATAACCAAATCCTTTCTCTCTAGTGCTCAAAGCATGATAGTTTTCTGCTGTGCTTTGAACTTTTTCTTCAAACACCTTGAAGGAGACACAGTCTAAAGGCTCACCATCAACAGAGATGTCTAAGGTTTTAGTGTGCTATCTTTGATTCTTGTATCTGAGAAGCTTGTCAGTTTCCCATAGGTAATTTTGATGATAACTACTAGTCCTGAGCCTTTGCTCATGGATCTTTATTGCAAAAGTTCTCCTGTCTTTAGAAAAATGTCTATTACACACCTGAACATACCCTCTCTTCCTTATACCTCAGGCCAGTACACATACATTTAAATCTTATTTTCCTCATATTTAGAAAAAGTAGTAAGCTTCTCTTTGCTTTTGTTTCTGATATAGGATCTCTTGTACTCCAAGCTGGTCTTGAAATTGTTATGTAGCTGAGGATGATCTTGAACTCCTGAGCCTACTGCTTTCAGTTCCCAAGTGGTGGGATTATGAGCATGTATCACCCTGCCTACCAAGCTTATTTTCCTTTTCTTACTTTGGTCTTCAAAGTGTACTTTCTGTTCTTTTTAAAGTTTCTCAGCTCCAAAAGCTACCAAAATAATGATACTTCACTGTAGTAGACATGCCCTTAGTTCCTCAGTCAGTTTTCATCAGTAGCTTCATATGAAATGGAATGGCTGCTTCTGGACCAGAGTGTGTTCCTTGAAGGCCCTTGCTAGGTCACTGTAGTTGTTCAGGTGCTGTTTGTTCAGATTCACTGATTACTGAAGCCTCTGGTCAATATTTCTAGGCAGCATTTGGGGTGATATTTTATTCTGGACAAAGCAAAATTTAGGAATCCTGAGGATAACTTCCTCTTCTGTTTTTGGTGCTATCTTACATTTTAATTCAGCTGTGCTTCTGGTTTTGTTCCTCTTGTGAGCTCAGATCTTTGAAGGCAGATGTTTTCTATAATCTTTGCTGACAGTTTCTTCTCACTTTAAAATTTTCTAAGAGTCCGTGATACTTAAAATAATGGGATAATAAATTCTAGAATGCCTTTAGAGTCAATGAAGCAGAATAGAATGGCTAGAAGGAAAAAAAAAAATCATTTCCCAAAAGGCAGAAGATAAAAACAGCTTCAGAATCTAACAACTGTAGATGAATGCTTTTCCTGTGCACTATATCTGCTCTTAGGGACTCAGTTTTTCAAATATACTTTTGTCATTCTTGCTTATGCCTAGGCAATGATTTATATGGTTCTATAGATCAAGTGACAAATATCTGTTGGCTTTGAAGTCTCTATAATTCCTCTTTACTGTCTGTGTCTACAATTTTGTACATTTCACTCTGAAATAGTATTTTATTTTTTATAGTCTGTATTATTACTTTTGGTTCTCTCTTTTTGAGGACAATCTCCATCTAAAATGCTATTTCCTCTCTAAGGTTTCTTATAAATCCTTTTCTCTTTCTATGAATTACTGTACAAAGAAAATTGAATCGGATCCTATCATTCCCAAGATTAAATCTACTCACTGACTCCACATCATCCTGCAGAGCATACCCAGTGATGTGACCCCAGTGGTCAGGAATGGCAGAAGGGCAGTTCCCTCATTCCCGGAGGTGTGTACATGTGCATTTCTGTGTTTGTGCTGAGGGAGCCTGGGGACAGCTAGCTCTCTGGACCAATCATTTTTTGCTAGGCGAAGAGTCATTTATTTTCCACTGTGTGCCTATAGATGTTGGTATTCTCTTAGTGTTCAATATGAAGTAGTTTGGAAATCACTGGTGTAAAACAGCCTCCAAGGTCACTTACAGGCAGACCTAATGTTCACTTATTAAACTGAACACACTCAGCTACTCATGACTTCCTCCTGTGTGATCCACATTTCCCTTGGACTTTTTCAGATGTATTCTGTTATTAGTTTTTTTCTCCCCTCCAAGCTTTGTTGGATTAAGGCACATTTTCCCTGTTATTTAAAATGAATTTTCTTTGTTGCTTTCTTGATGTTGTGATATTCTTTACATATGACCATGGCACAGGCTCTGAGCACCCATGGCCGATTCAGTGACATAGTATGTTTACTTTTCTATGCATTTGGTTCACTTGTCATGGACCGTCATCTTCTCCTCACTCTTCTGTATTATATGCACCAGGCTTTCATGTATTACAATGTGAGATCCTCTGGGAAAGGGACCAAGTTTTATTCATCTCTGCATCCTTGTGGCTAACCACACAGAAGTCCCTCAGTGACTGTTTCTTAAATGAATAGATCAATAAATCCATGAAGGATTAGCTACTTGAGCTAGTTTAGACAATGGAAATGAAACGATAGTAGGCTGGATCAGTACTACCGACACTTCCACATTTGGACAGGTTGATGATCTCAGGATAAGAAAAGATAAACGAGTAATGCAGCTTACGCAAAGACTAAAGTGTCTGCAAGAGTTGCATCCCACCTAGAAAATGGAAAGAATACAGAATGCCAGTAGGAGACATGGCAAAAGAAAGCAAACAGAACCTTAGTGAAGTGCCTGTCGAGCCAGGCTGGGAGACATTAAAATGTTTCAAAGAGGTAACAAGTATAAAAAGCATTAAGTGAAATGAAAATGAGGCTTTTCATAGGCGCACTCTTTTGTCTACTCCATTTAATAGCATATGAGTCCTGGTGCTTTGGGCTGCTATATTAATCACACCTGAAATGCATGGATTGAGAATTCCTTTTTAAATCTATTAGTATAAAGATAGAATCTACTTGAAATTTAGGTCCTGTTTCTCACCTAAAAATTCCTGACCTTGAAGATATTACAAGTTCTTTGAGATATGCATCTATTAAGTGGGTACTGTTAATATTCTTTTATTAAGTATACACTAAGTCTTTATAGCCATTAAGGCAATCTGTTCTGCTTGGAATGTAAAATATCTGTAATTTTTAGTACAATCTAACAGATTTTGTTAGCTACAACAGATTGACCCTGTAAAACCAATTCAAATTTTTAATTGGGCTATTGGATTTTTACTTGCAATTGTAAGTTGACTTAAATTTGTCTGATATTTAAGAAAATTTGAGATTTGATTAGTGTATAAGTTTATTTTATTAGACATAGTTGCAGGGACAAAACCCAGTAAGTATTCTATTTTTATTAGCATAAATGTGTATTAAAAGCTTAGCTGTAGCATGATGTTATTGGGAGATGGTGAAAGTTTTAAGAGTTGGAACCTACTGGTAGGTTTTAAGTCTTTGGGAGTGTGCCCTTAAAAAGGACAAAGGAATTATAGTCCATTCCCCTTTCTCTCCTTTCCTTCTTCCTCCCTCTCTTTTTTCCTCCCTCCCTGTCCTTTGTTTCTTCTTCCCTCCCTATTATCTCTCTCTTCTTCCCTTGCTGTCCCCCCCACCTCTCTCTCTCTCTTTCTAAATACTTCTGCTATGCACTGCTTCCTCACATGTCCACAACAACAGGACCGACCAATCATGGGTTGAAACTTCCAAAATTGTGACCCAAAAGAAACGTTCTCTTTATAAGCTAACTGTCTTAGGTATTGTTATAGCAGCAGAAAGTTGACTGACACAGTCTTTGAGATTCTGTTTGGCATGATGATGAAAGAGGTCTAGAAATGGAGAGGGGAAATGGTGTCAGGGTTGTGAGCCTCTTTAGTAGCCCTGAATTGTATGCTGAAAAATGTTAAAATTATGCCATAGCATCATGTATATTTTGCTATAATAAAACAAAACACACGTCTTTCCAAAATGTATATTAAATTACCTAGATTTATAAGCAGAATGTCAAAATGTCTATGTAGTAGACATAAGGAAAAAATGAGCTGATACCACAGAATCCTTTTATCTTTGGAGATAGCCCAAAAGATATAACTCTCAAAAGGAGTAAGGGGAGAGCACCTAAAAAATAGGGCTCTGGTGAGTATGGAATGAAGCCTAATCTTAAAATAATTTTTTTTTCTGTGTTTGACCTGTAACTCCCAGTACCAGCAATTGGTTGCCACCCACATTGAGCTATTGATCACAGCGATTTATGAGGTCCCCAAATCAAGACAGCTTTCTGTCAAAGCACTTGATTACCTGCCTGAGGCAAAAGCTAAGACCGTATTGCTGAAGATACCATATGCTGCTGACACAGAGCATGGAGAGACCTGGCTGAAATTCAGAAGAAAGCCAGTCCCCAAACAGCCTGTCTAGTGCTGGAAAGTACTACATGAACTACTGGGGGAAAATGGCCAAAAATGGTCTAAGCAACCAGAAGTCTAAGGTACTCAGAAGCAAACACACTGATACAATGTACATAACGGTGCAACAGTAGCACACAGCCTCAGTGGGTAATGAATAGCTTTCTGATTGGCTAAGAGATCTGCTCAGGGTAAAGTATTTTTAAATTTTTATTTATTCATTAGAGACAGAGAGAGGAAAAGAGAGAGAAAGAGAGAGAGAGAGAGAAACAGAGGGAGAGGGAGAGGGAGGGAGAGAGAGAGAGAGAGGAGAGAATGGGCACACCAGGGCCTCTAGCCACTGCAAACAAACTCCAGGCACATGTGCCACCTTGTGCATCTGGCTTAAGTGGGACCTGGAGAATTGAGTCTGGGTCCTTAGGTTTCACAGGCAAGTGTCTCAACTGCTAAGCAATCTCTCTAGCGCCTAGACTTTCTGTTCTTATATTCTGAGGAAAGGAAGGGGAAAAGGAAATGAAGGGAGGCTGATATATTTCTATGAGGCAAAGGTGTGGACAAAATAGAAAATAACTAGACAAAATATATATTGTAATGGATTTACTTTTTTCCTCATACAGATTTCCATGTTGTCATTGAAATTATGTGACTATACCCTATTACCTCATTTATATTCCTGTCTCCCAGAAGGAACACTAAATTATTATTTTTGTGGTCAGTAAAATACTTAGTATAAAGAACATAAGATTAGTGTTCCATATGTGCCGTTCATCACTACTTATTTGTATGACATTTCTTCAAAAGAATTATAAAAATAAGTTCTTCATAAAAATCTTAAATATTTAGTCCAAGACTATAGATTTTGAAACTATTGTGTGTTATTTTATCATCTAAAAGGCATAAGCATCTCTTTTAGTGTCTGGTCTTTAAACTATTCTGTTTTATTGCCAGATTTTAAAATGCTTGCATAAAGCAGCTTGAGCATATATAGTATAAGCTGTGTACTAGGGAAGGCTAGTTAACATTTCATAGACAATGACAAATTACCATGTTAAATGTAGATGGAACTAGTACTTGAAATTTTGTAAGCAGAATTCACATCATAAATTTTGGTGCATTTGCATACAGATTTAGAAATAATATTTAATTTGTAAAGTTTGTGCTGCTGCAGATAAAGGATGGACAGACAAACGCCTGAGATGGGATTGTCAAGGAGCCCAGGAGAGAAAACTTCCAAGGTGGGAGCAGTTTACAGTGACGCCAATGATCCACTCTGTGATCCTTGGTTACACTCATAAGACTTCAACAATCAGGAGGTCATTGCTGGCCTTTGAGACAGGATTTTCAGGGACAGTATAAGACAGAATTCCAGAGACCAGCAGAATAGCAGGAAATGGGAGATAAGAACATGCCTGCTGTCAGTCTGGGTACTCTTAGAAAGGTTTGGACATGAAGTAAAAAGCATGAGAGACAGGGAAGGTAAATACAGGCCATTTGGGGACTTGGGAGCCATTTCTTTAGTGAGACTTTGTAGCAGAGTGAAAAAGTCAATGGAAGAAGAGGCTAGGTTGGCTGTGGGAGGGAGAGGGAAAGAATGATGAATGAGGCAACATTCCCTGATATGGTGGAGGGATGGAGATAAAAGCTGTGCAAACCACAGGATATCAGGAAGAGTATACTCAGGGACAGATAAAGATGGGGAGATGGCTTGGTGGTGAAACGTGCTTTCTGCACAAATACGAGGCCTTGAAAGAGCCTGAGTTGGAGCACCAGCACCCACATAAACAGCTGGGTGGGACCGCACAGCCTATAACCCCAGTCCTGTGGGCAGCAGAGACAGGAGAATTGCAGGGGCTCACTGGTCATCCAGTTTGACCAAAGTAGCAGCTACAGGTTCAGTGATGGACTCTGTCTCTAGGAAACATCATGGAAGAGCTATGCAGGAAGACACCCAACTCATCTCTCATATTTGCAGACATGCAATGGTGAGCAAATGACCACACATTCATATTCGCACACTATAATACTCACATACCACAAACACACACACACGCATACATACATGCACGCACACACAGATGAGAGTAGAGTGAGCCTAGGAACTTGAGGACTCAGAGGCTATGGTCTTATAGTCTCTTTGTTTTGACAATGTTTCCATGGCAGGTGTTAATTCTAAGGATTCTTGTGGGGGGGCTGTGAATCACATCAATGCTTAGAGCTCCCATTGGTCATCCGTAAGCAAGAGTAGAGGTCTGTGATGTGTCTAAAAGCGATGGATGCAGTGTTCTCTAATGTACCAATGACTCAAAGTGTTAATGTTTATGGACCTGGAGAAGGACAATGACTAGGAAAAGATGAGAAGATGGTATGGCAGGGTGGCCAGCTCCTAGGAGACTTTGTGAAGTTCCCTCAGGGAAAGTATGCTAACTGTGCAACTAAGCAGTTCAGGACTCAACATAGAGAAATAGGGCTCAGTGTGGCCAGAGTGGGGCTGGCAGAGTTGAATTAGTGGGCAGTTCACAAAGAGTGAGATAGGGGTAAGGATTAGGGTATTGAATGTAGACTTAAAATAAATAAAACACAAAGGTATTGGCAGAATGTTGTTCTTTGCTTTCCCTTGGGCTCCTAAATTTTACCCCTAATGACCAAAAGGACTAAGGCTATTCATCAAGTCCTTACACTTATTTCCTTCTCGTCATGAGTTCTGGGTGTCTCAAAAGTACGAAGTGTTTTATCTGTTACTCTCCTCTTTCATGATCACATGTGGATCTCAAATCCCTCATTTTCCATTTGTACCATCTGGATGGCTGAATCTTCATTCTTCAGGAACAGAGAGAACAGGTTGATTTACAGTGGTTCCTGCTGTTGACTATTTGTGGCACACTTAAATATATGATTGTACAGCCCTACCTACAGCCATTGTATATAGAACTACAGCATTATTGTGAGAAAGGCCTTGACATGACTGAGGGATGGCAGGTGCCATGGACACATACTGATAGATGGGAAGAGTTAGGGTCACTTTTACTTAAATAATTAAATAACACTTAATTTCTAATTATTCATCATAAGAAGCTATTTTTAAATCTGGTATGGCTTGAATCTTTAAATGTCCCACAAATGCCTATATGCTCAAAGCTTGGGAGATGGTTGGTAGGTGTCAGGTGAATATTTTTGGAGGTAGGGACTAGGGGAAGGATGTTATGTTATTAGGGGTATGCTATTAAAAGGGACATTGTGATCTTTGCACTTTTATGTCTTTTTTTTTTTTTGCCTTCTAGTTGCCACAAAGTACACAGTCTCCTCCACAATGCACTTCCACTACAGCACAAAGCAGTAGGATCAAGTGATTATGAATTGAGGCCTCTGAAATCATGAGCCAAAATAAATGTTTCTGTTTTATAAGTTGATTTTCTCATGTATTTTGTCAAGGAAGCAAAAATAGTAGCAAAGGAAAGTCATTTATACCATACTATAAATTAACCACAATTTTTTCAATGTATATTAATGGGAAATTTAAACTTTCATAGGTCTAGCTTTTAAATTTATTCATTTCAGAGAGATAGGCAGAGAGAGAATGGGCATGCCAGGGCCGCCAGCCACTGCAAACAAACTCCATCTGTGTGCTGCACCTTGCACATCTATTCCCAAGTTTTTAGCTTATGAGAAGAGTGATAATCATCTAATCATCTTTTGAGGTCCATTTGTTCATGTCTTCATTCATTCAGTGCTCACTGTTTTTGTTTAGCCATTTCCTCAGAATTTAAGTATTTCATTTTGGAGGATGAAGGGGGAGGCTCCTTATACTCTGGAAGCTGATGAAATATGTGAGGCTCAGAAACTTGGAAGTGACTCAAACAGCTTAGAATATGACATAATAAACATGGCCACTCCTCAAGGTTATAAAAGCAACAAATCATTGCCGAGAAGAGACCTTCTTCATAGAGCTGGCAGCAAGTGTTAAGTTGTGGCCTAGAATGGGGTGAACTTTCTGGTGATGTAGTTGCCTTTCAGTCACCCATGCTTCTTTAGGTGAGAACCACAGCAGACTCAGTGGTTCACCAAGCTTGACTTGGGTAGAATTATTTCTTTGGTTTGCCATTGGTGCCCTATCTGAGATGGATAGATGGTTTGTTTACATCTCAGGAGAAGTCATACAACTGTATGCTGGATAGGGTGGTATTATGTTTGGAAATGAGATATCATGACTTTTGAAGGTTATAGTTACATTCAATGTTTTCAAGAAAAACACACAATGTAACATGACAATATATACCAATCAATGACATGTCCCTTAATCTAGCCTGGAAAATGTAGAGACAGTGCCGAATTTGGGAAGAGGCACTTGAGCTTGGATAGGAAGAAACATATTTTACTTGGTAGATCAAGGAAGGGGGCCTCCCCCTAAGGCTTAGCGCAAAATAGTAAGTTTAGTGGATTTAGGAACAAATGTAGTGGCACATAAGTGAGGAGATTACCTGGTTATAGATAAACCTGGTTACGATGAATTATGAGTCCTGACAGGGGAGCTGGCCAAGCACTTTTAGGCTGGCCTGGTGAATGGCACCCCTGGCAGTGGGGTCTGTTCTTCTCCCTCAGTCCAGGCTTGCCTGGTGTCTGGGGACAGGTCACAGTGCACCTTCCCAGAGGCTGGCAAATGTGGGAGGACAGCGGCCTCGCAGTGCTGTAGCTGGATGGATCAGGAAGAGGCGTTCTAATGTGGTTAAGAATGTCTTTAGATTCGGAACACGATTTGCAACTTGATATGGGGCATGGGCTCTCAGACGAGCTTCCATCCTGCCCAGTCTGCTCTCATTTCAGCTCATTCATACTGCTATTCTGGGTTTGGGCTATGCTGGAAAGACGACTATCTTATACAGGTTGCAGGTCAATGAATTTGTAAATGCCATGACTACCAAAGAATTTAATTCTGAGAATATTAAGGCAACTTTGGACAATTCCAAACAATCAGTTTTCACTTCTGGGATGTAGGTGGTTGAAAGAAACTTGGCCACTGTGGAAGTCATGTGCCAGATGCACAGATGGCATTGTGTTTGTGGCAGACTCGTGGATGTGGAAAGGATGGAAGAAGCCAAAACTGAACTTGATAAAATAACTAGGATATCAGAAAATCAAGGGCTTCCTGTGTTTATATTTGCTAAAAAGAAAGACCTGTGGGACTCACTGTCTTCCTCAGAAATTGAGAATTGTTAACAATGGGTTAACTGAGCTCATCAACTCCTTGGCATTTGCAGCCTACCTAGGAAATCATAGGAGATGGACTACAGGAAGGACCTGAGAAACAACATGATATGATAACTAAAAGAAGACAAATGTTGTAGCAAAAGAAGAAAACATTACTAGTAATGCCTTTGAAATTGGTGTGGAATAGGTTTTCTCTTGTCTGATTTTGACAAACGGAGGTGTGTCTACAGCCTGGTTTGCCTGTCTGCACTCCTGGATGCTACTAAAGCTTTTTCTCCATCAGTCATATGCCCCACTCCGTTGCCTTATGGAAGACTCATGCTTTTCAAAGTTGTTTCTTCTCCCTAACTCACAGATCTGTGGGTGCGACCAATGTGGGAAGCCAAGTAAGGACAGTAAATTGGACAAAAAATAGTTTTGTGGAAATCTGATTTGACCAAAAGTTGGTGAAAAAAGTCCTGATTTAGAGACTGCAACTTAGTCTCTGCTTCACTGTGAGAGGGTTTTAGCGAAATGCCTTTTCTATCTTGCCTCTGCCTGGTCCATTGGTTTAGTTATGCGGGTGCTTGTGATATTCACCTTGGGAGAAACTGGCTTAATGATCTATCCAAGGACTGGAATCCTGCCTCCACCATAGCACCACAGCCCAGAGCCTTCCCATACTGCCTTACTCAGGCACAGGTGGGCCAGCTAAGATTGTGATTTGCAGGTTCCTGATCTTTGGCAATAGTTTTTGTCCTTTGGCCATACTGGCCAGATTATTTTGCCCCCACATCCCTGACTCATTCTGACAGCATCTACTTTCTGAGTGGTGAAAGTAGAAGAAAGAAGTTTTTTGTGCAGTTAAGTAAGAAGCCTTGAAAATGAGCAGTTTTGCCTTTTGTTCTTGCCTTGGGAAATGCTGTGATTAAAGAACAAGTTAAAACTGCAATGTTGGGAACACTGGGCAAGAAGGTCAAAAGGACTTGCAAGCTGAGCCAGGCTGATCAGCTAAAACAAAGGACAGGGATATGGGAAAAAACAAAACAACCAAACAAAACAATGAAACCCACGTTGGCAGTCTCCAGACAGCCCCCAAGAACCCCTAGAGAAGCACAGGTAAGGTAATGTTGTCCTGACAGTAGTTTTACTTTTCGTCCTGGCTCTGTTCTGCTTCTTGCTTGCAAAACAACCTTGTGACAAAACTGCTCATATTCAGCTATTTCATTAGTGCTTGGAGATGTTCTTCAGAACCCCCGGTCTAGTCACCAGGATGAAAATGTGCGTGATCAATTGCCTGATTGGAAAGAAGATACATGGATACCTTGTAGGGACTGATGATTGTGCCAGAGCTACACTTCCATATCTTAGTCCAATCATTGCAGAGATCAAATTATTTCCTTAATCTAGGAGCCATATGTACCTTTGATCCTACCCCACCCCTTTGGGGACCCATCCCATTATACCTTCTAGTTTTTCCTGCTTTACTCCTTAATAAACTTGTTCTCTTTTTCTCTGAAAATAAGACTTCTATGCTGTAAAAATCTCACTCTTCTTTGTCCTTGAACTTCATTCTTTGAGCTTTTGGGTCAAAGGAACTGTAAGCTCTAGTTCAGAGTGGCATTGGTGAGCATAGATAGTCTGGTACCCTAGTCCCTGAGTTCAGCCCATCCAGGAGACAGGAAAGGCTCAAATATCCCACTGTCACAGTCTCTCTTTTCTCAGGTATGTCCTATCCAGGAATCCACGAAATTGAGCTCATGCACCGCGGATACAACTCAGTGACCTAGCTCCCCAGGGTTGCAAAATAAATGAGCTAATAAACAGGTGAACTGTGGTTCTGACGTGGTGCAGTGGAGATTGAGCCTGTCTCTCTATATCCTGGTTTGCAAACTCACTAAAATCCACCTAATTACATTAATGACACACAGGCCCTTCACTTGCTTCACACGGGTATTTGTACACATCTTGTCCTCCTCAATCTAGCCACTTTTGGGGATTTGAAATTCATTTTGAAAAAAAATTCATCTTAGCAATAAAAATTCATCAAGCTATTTGCAAAACGTTTTTCAAAAGGTTATAGCAGGGCTCAAACCATTGATCCTGGTCTCAAATACTTTTTCATTTACTGGGGAGCTTAGCTAGTAATTGTGCACCTATGTGGCATAGCCATCTCCTCATACTACAGGGAATGATTAGTGTAAGAAAGCCAATATTCGGGATAGTTACATGAAAGCAACCAGGTAGTTTCTGAAAGAAAGTTATATTCTGTGATGATCGATATAGAGTAGTATAAGTTCATAAACATCATGACTCCTTTGAAAGGTTGACTGTGACTTCCAAGCAATTTACCCAAGTCTTACACATTTCTCCACCCATGATTCTCATAATATTCCCCTTGTCTCCCACCTTCAAGTACCTATGCCTTCGGTTTTCTATTCTGAGAATCACCTGGTATCTTTTGTGACCTTTCCCAAGTACCTGACTTTCTTTTGTGGTCACCTTACTTCTTTGGATGTTCTCCATACCTTATAAGTCAAGGAAGGGAAATTTGGAAATTAGCATTCAAAATGGTCAATTTCTCTCCCATTAGCTTCTGTAGTGAATTTTCAGAAGAGATGGTGCTTTTAAAAAACTCGTATTCACATCATCGCTATGGCAACATTGCCTCATGCTCCTACAAAGGAACTGGTGTGCTCCTAGAAGGAACTTGTGGGCAGACACTTATGTGAATACCAGCCAGCAGGAAGCCTCAGAGACAGCATAGATGGGGGATATTTTTCCAATTGTCATGATTCCTACCAATGAAAAAATTTGCTAAAGATATTTCAGCAAGGACCAAATGGGCATATAAAGAACTCTTTTGGGCTTTTCAATGTAGAATATAAAATTCACATCTAAGTTTATTTCCTTAAAAAAATCTACTAGTATTTTCAATGTTTGTTTCTTCTTCACCATTCAACATATACAACATAGATCAAACTTTGTGAGGCCAAATAAATGTTCCAGGTTTAATATAAGAAGTAATGTTAGAACAGATTCTTCAAAAAAGCCAGCCAGTATTGTACAAGTTGACCACCACTTTTCTGTATACTTTGCCTGATTGCTCCATTTTCTTGAATTGAAAATATTGTTTTTAGCAAATCTGACAAGATAGCAACAAGCTGCCAGTTCATTCCAGTGTCATTCACAAACAAGACACACACAAGATTTGTGATTACAGATTCTAAAGACCCTAGTCTCACAAAAGTGCTCTTAGAGATTAATAGATGCATAAAAAGAAGAAATAAAAAGCTGAAGGAAGATGTGCATATTATTTTGTTTTTTCATTAGGACAGATGATGAGAAACATTGACCTGCCACCTGACAGACTGCCTTTTGCCAGGTTTTTATTTCATTGTCTTTGACCTGTAATCATCCTTGTGCAAAAAAGGAGGGTGAGAAGTAACAGGAAAGATGGGTGTCTGGAAATTGTTTCCTCAAACATTTATTACCCCTTAGAAATGCCTGTCTGAAATGTTGGTGCCCTAGAGCCACATAAGAGGTGTCACGGAGAGAAGCAGAGCTATTACTAATTTTTAATAGTGGTTGACAGCTTTCAGTCCAAGAACAAGGCTTACATTTGCATTTTGAATAATGCAGAGATTTTCATTAGTTCGAATAGGAATCAAGATGAGAAAAGACATAGTTATCTGCCAAAATGCTGTGACATGCATTACACTTGCAGTGAGCTTTCCAGAAGTATACTTAGACAAATTGAAAAGCCACTATCATCATTTTCTTATTTTGTGTTTAAATTTTGGGCAAAAAAATTAAAGGACACATTTTCTTTCCTGATGTAAAGTCATATGCAAAGGGCAGTACAGCATTGTGCTTACAAGGTAAGTGTTGGCAGCAATTGTAATAGTGCATGAGATCGTTACAATTGGCTGCAGACATTACTTTTAGCTCACATCTGCCTTCTGAAGACACTGGGACAATTTAATTACACTTGCAATTCTGATTCCCACTTCTTTGAATAAAAATGTAAAATTGCTCACACAGACTAAAATATTGATGATTGCTTTTCATGGTCCTGTTCCAGTAGATGATCATGTTAAGTTGGACTTGTGCCCATTGTTTTGAGCTCCTAAGGCTCTTTCTGACTCTAAGTATTATTAGAATTGATGGCAACACAGCTACTATATCCAGATGTTGCTTTATAATTTAATGTATGGCCCTAATAACAAACACCAGAATTAGACCATCAATAGAGTCAGCTGTGAGCAGATGCTACAATCTAAGTTTGATGGGCATTACATTAGTTGATGCAAGATTTTGATGAGGAAGCTTACTGTAATTAAAGACCTCACAGTCAATGGAACTGCGGTATTTTCTATAGCAACATGGTCCATATCTGCTGACATTGCTGGGCTAAACTTCAATCTAAAGGTAGGCTGGTAGGAGTTCAAAAAGTGTTACCTAGTTAGGTGAGCCTTTATTTCTTATGCCATTATGTGTGTCCCAGTTTCACTTAAAGTCACAAGCCTCAAGGGAACTTTTCCTCTATATATTGTATCAGATAAAGACTAACACTCTAGTTTTTTTTTTTTTTTCTCCTGGGGTAAGATGAGACTGAGTATGGGCAACTTTGAGAGCCTGTCTTTTTGGAGGGTCAGATTAGGGGAAGCTATTCAAGTGTACTTTATAAGAGAATCCATGGAGATGTAAAAATTTGTTAGTTTTGTGAAGTATTCAGCCCAAATCCTAACTCCAGTTAAAATTCATGCTCAACAAAAAATTCTTTCAGGCTGTGCAGTCTGTCATGGCTGTGAGAAGAAGCATAGCTCTTCACTTTCTCTGCACAAACTTTGTCAGAGTGAGGAAAAAATAATGGAACATCTGAAGCCCTATTTCCCAAAGTTAATCTCAAAGTGAAATGTGTTGTTATTTTACCTGTGCTTTGAAATATCAGAAAATCTTTTTCATCTAGCATTAAACCCAAAATGTCTTCAAGTCAGCATAAAATATGGTGAAGTATGGTTGTTTTTATTGCCTGATACCTTTAATCTCAAGGTCTAGTATTTCTTGCATTTATACAAGTCAATTGATCTGAGATTTCCATTCATACATCATGTTCTGCATCTGTGTTGGGGGTACATACACCATATATATATCACTTGGAATTTTGTTCTAGACAGAGTTTATTATGCATAGCCACATAACTTCATTTTGTTAAAGGTTCCATTTTCTGCAATTCAGATAATGGCAATGACAAAATCTTCAGTTTGGTTAAGTATGATTCATCTAGAATTATTCATTTTTAAAAATAGGTTAAGTTTTCTTTGGCATTATATCAGTCCATAGAGAGTTGTGTGAAAAATGCCTTACACATATGCAGGAGTTCAGTAAATGGCATTTTCTGATGTACGCTATTGAATCTGTAATACAACTCCTTCAGGTAATAATCTGTCCTTTGGGAGGATTTATCTTCTAAGCTTTTCAGTAATCTAGTCTTTAATATCTTTTGGATTTTTAAAAATTCCATATTGAAAGGTGTAAGCTTTAGTTTTCTTACAGCATTTTACATAATTTACATACCTAAATAGATGTCATTTTAATGCATTGGGTTGATATCATTGCTGTTAGTCAGACTTCACTAGCATACCTCTAATTGGTGATGGATAGAATAACCCCTGATTACCTAGTCAGCATATATCTAAAGTTGCTACTGAAAAGTCACTGTGACATGGTCTGATAGCAGCCTTCAGAAGTCTGAGTCGTAATATACTCTCCTATGTAACTCAGTCAGAAGGTTTCAGTGTTTAGTGCCTTCGTGCGTGTGTAGTTCACTTTGTCAGGCTTTGACTATAGCTTAGTATGCTGATCAGTTATGTCAGATTCTAAATCTGGACTCTAGACTCTGTGTCGTGGTTCTGTAATGACACAGTTGGGCAGCTACCTCACATTCTATGTGAGCCCCCAGAGAACTGTAACAGGACTTACAGGTGTCTTCTTCTTCCATGGAAATGCTGATCACATAGCAGGCATACACAAAGCCAACCAGCTGCAAAGGACAAAGAACACATGTTAAGAATTTATGCCAATACATAATGTGATACATAATCAATAAATATCAGTAGCTTCTATGAACTTGTAATACAAACATATTTTTCTGAATAGTACCTGTGATTTTATATAGCCCTTTTCCTGTATAAATCACCTAAATAGATTTTCAAAAAGTATACTGGAACCACTTTGTAGTTATTTTACTTAGACTTTGAGTTTGAATTTACAAACTGGCCCAAATTATTCATACCATATGTTTTTCTATTTTTCCTATTTACAGAACAATTTCTGTTCCATTCATTGCTTCCACAACTGTTTTAATGTTTAATACAAACACAAGGAGTCAAAACATGGTGCTCATATATTACATAGTAATCATCTACTTAAATATTTAAAATGTTCGAAGAATGCAATATTCTGTCTATTGCTAAATTGTTTTATGGGGAAATGCATTAACTTTCTGGTGATCAGTTAGTGGTAAAGTGAATAGAAGAAATGATTTATAATTTGGATACTAGTGGCTTGAAGAATAAAGGCAAACACCAAGCACATAGCCTTCATAGCTTTTCATACTTTGTTCTTCACTTATTATACTGAGAACACAATTTCTATTCCACAGAGCCAGGGAGACCGAATTCCTGGAAAATAAAGTTGTCAATGAATCTCAGTGGATCTAAAATAACTCTTTGACAGTTGTGAAAATAGTTACCTCATTAACTGTTGTTGTCTTTCTCCTTGCTCTTTTCTCCATTGTCAAAGCCCAAGTCCTCCTCCTGGGCTCATTACAAAATAACATGGACAAGGAGGCTATTCTGACAGCTCTTCACAGAGTGCAAGGAACAATTCATGTGGGTTTCCAACTTCCCATGTGCTTTACGACCTTGGCTTGTAAATTTTCTCAAGACCATGTAGCCAAAGGCAGGCACGAAGCCCTGGCAGGATGAGTGAGGTCTACAAGCAGGACTCACAGAGGTACTGAATGCTGGGACAGGCAACTTCAGAAGGGTGGTAGCATTTTGGGTCCCAAAGGTAGAACATTAAGTGGCTAGCCTGAGGAATGATGATCTAAAGAAACACATGATGACCCTGAAGCAGGGGGTGAAGTGAGATCCTGAGGCACCCACACAATCACCCTCTAAAGGAATACCAGCCTGTAGGGAACTGTCATAGCCAGAGAATACCCCCTACCAGCTAATAAGTGAACCGGTCATGTTAAGACCATACTCCTTACTTCCCCCATCACTTCCCATGCATCCCATGAACAACTTGCCACTGAAGAGGAGGTGAGCAGGAATGAAAGCAGTCAGCTGCATGTTCCTTTCTCAGTGAAGATTTGCACACTGAAATTGGGAACAAACCAAGGAGCTGACAGTTCATATTAACCTACATGGGACAATTTGACATAGGTGAGGGCCCAGAAAGCTGTAAATTCAACTTAAAATGTGATCCTAACAGTGAGAGAAAACAGGATATTAGAGTGTACCTGAAATAGCATTGCCTTTGACTGGATGCTGTTAGATTCAGTCCATTCAGTGAACCAGTTACATATAAAAGAAAGCAATGGTTCTTAACACCCATAGCTTTCCAACAGATTTCCAACAGAGACATGTTCTGTCTCAGTTACACTCTTACAATCTAAATTAATACTATTCATATGTTTAATTTTTAATAGGTACAAACGTTTATATCATGAAAATATTCTGAAACATACGTAAGCAATACTGTTAAAAAGTCATTTTCATATTATCAATTATATGGTAAATATTAATACTTTCTCCATATACTTTTGTTGATCTTTATTGCTGTATTTTGATTCCCAGAGGTAGAATAATCATAATAAAAGTACAATTAAACATTTCTAGTTGTTAGTGTTCTCACTAATTTGCATGAGGCTTAGGGAGTAAACACTTCACTATAGTCCTTGTAATTTTATTATTTGTATCAGCAAGTGTTATTGGTGACTTCACAGTATTGGAACATCTTGGAATTGGAAGGCATTTGCCAATAGTGATTGTCTAGTTCCAGATGGGCTCTTTGTTAGGTGTGTGTGCAAAGTACACCCATATATGTACATATGTATAAACCAGGAACTCTCTGCTGCTAGTTTTATGCTGCTCATATAACAAATTGGCCTGAATAACATAAATCTATTCTCTTAGAGTTTGGAGGGGAGAATTTCAGAAATGAATTTCACTGCGTAAAGATTAAGGTGTCATCTAGGTTGTAGCCCTTCTGCAAGATATGGAAAGATCTACTTCCTTGCTTTACAGCTTCCACTAGATGTGTCTGCTACCCTTGGCTTGTGTTCCTTTCCCTCTACCTTTCAGGATCAGTAAAATTAGGTAGGTTCTTCCTTCTTAGACTGCCATGCCCCATGTCCTCATGCCTCCTTGTTCTACTTTTTGTGGTGTCCGTAATTGTATTGAGCCCACCTGGGCAATCTTGGAAAATGTCCCCATTTTGGAGACTATCTGATGATCACCTCTCATTCCATCTGCAAACCCAATTCACCTGGATCATTTTTCATGAATATTTACTTATTCACAAGTCAGTTAGATGGGGGCATGATGAGGCTGATGAAATTAATCCAGAAGTCATGTGTTGTTAAAACCTAAATTTTCTTAGGTTTTAGATAAAATAAATAAAAAAGGAATACACTTCCTTTCATGCTCCCATATACTATCTGGGACCCTTCTGACACATATATTCTATGTTGGGTAATCTTGTATGTCATATCGTTAGCCTGCTTTGGAAACCTAACTTTAAAAAGGATTCTTTTGTTTGGAAAATAGTTTATTGTGTTCAGGGGACCTGAGCTTAGTGACATAAACATGGACAGATCAAATCTCTTTGATCTATCCTTGGAGCTAGACCAAGTTGCTGCTACACTGGCTAAAAGCTTCTTCTTGTTCAGTGTGATTAAAATGAACACTTTGAATTTCTTTCTGTTTCACTGGAAAGAGGGAAAAAGGTGGAGGGAATGGATGCATGCTATCTTGGAAACCTGCCTGAACTAGTTCTGTTGTTTGGCACAAAGAAATTTAGATGCACTTTGATAGTTTTATTTTGGATGTGGCCCACATGGCATGATAGTATTTATATTCTAATTTCCATATCAAATAACTAAGGTAAGTTAAATCTCACAAGAAACTTTTTTAAAAATTTTTTGTTCATTTTTTATTTATTGATTTGAGAGTGACACAGAGAGAGAAAGAGGCAGAGAGAGAAAGAGACAGAATGGGCACGCCAGGGCTTCCAGCCACTGCAAACGAACTCCAGACGCGTGCACCCCCTTGTGCATCTGGCTAACTTGGGTCCTGGAGAACAGAGACTTGAACCAGGGTCCTTAGGCTTCACAGACAAGTACTTATCCGCTAAGCCATCTCTCCAGCCCTCACAAGAAACTTTTTGATCTAGATAAGTGACATGTAGACAATGATACATTAAAATGTTTTTATTGATTTATTTATATCAGAAATTTCTAGATTAAAAGCCAAGGACTTTATCCTACTTAATATTAAAATTATTTTTCTATTGTTCTAGTGGACTTTATCATTTTAGAAAAATATGTAAATTTTTTATCCACTCTTTAATGTTGACTTGAAGTAAGGTGAATTATTATGCGGTCTTTTGAGAGGGATACCTAAAGTCTACACGCACATATTGTTAGTCTCCTTGACAGGGAACATATATTTTGGCATTTTCTAATACCGGCTCATTCCATTTGGCATGGCTGAGTCCATCAGCACTTATTGGTAACTCCATCAGCATTTACTGGTTGGTCTATTGGCATTTACTGGAAGAAAGGCCAGAGGATTGATGAGAAGGCCCCTTGAGAACAAACAGTCTTGCTGAAACACTATGCTCGCATATCAATATGTGGAGTTAATTTGATGGAGTTGAGCCTGGAGACTCAACAGGAGGCCACTTTCCCTTGAAAAACAATCCTTTCTTGGTAGACAAATCATGGCCTTCTGGTCCACCATCCAGCTGTTGTAACAGGTCTGGAAAATGTTAAATGCTGATTTATAAATTGTTTTGATGTACATTTATATACTTGAAGATATAAATGTAAGTGTGCTTTAAGGAATCTTTATACCACAGAGTAAAATTTTGTTTTTATAGGAAACTTTTGTAATGTTCTAATACTAACTTTTATCTTGAATAAACAGAAAAAAGAGTTTGACCAGATGGTTAGCCTTAAAAACAGTCGCAAGCTTTATTGCCTTTATTTTTTCAGGTAAGTGCAGCTGAAAGTCAATGAAAGGCTCGGCACAGGGCAGAACACTGACACAGCCAGAGGGAATGGATAAGAGGATGCAGGTGAACTGCTAGGAAGGACAAAGCAAAGCAAGCTCTTTGTAGAATTTTTTCAGAAAAAAGTTGTTTATTTCAATTTATTATAACTTATATTTCTTCCCTATGGTCTAAGACCATTACTTATGCAAAAAATACTGGGTTAGCAGTGTTTGTGAAAAATAGTCATTGTGAATGTACTGAAAATAATTGGTCAGTGTGCTTGTATGTTCCTTTCCCAAATAATATGTCCTTTGATTGAAGGAAAGTAAGGTCAGGTATTAATCATAGTGGCAGCACATTCCCTGTCCAGCAAAAATTTTCTTACTGATGAAATGTAGGCATGCACAGTTATAAGAGAACAGAACAATATATACCAACAGAATATTTGTCAGATCCGATTATTCACTAATGGACCTTAATACTGTCTTGATAGATGACATAAAAGGAATTTTGGCCAGGAAATTGAAACATGCAGTTCCATTAGTTAGAAACAGTAAGGTGAAGACATTCCATACCAGAAATACTAGATCATTCTCTAGGCCCCCAAACAGAATTTGCCAGCCATAATCTCAATATTGTTATAAATGAATTAATTAAAATATTTCCTTTTACTTTTGCCTCATTTATGGGCATTGTCATACAATATTTATTTGAGGAACTGCCCTTGCTATTGTGATTAACCAAGCTGCACTTTAATTAATAATGTTATACCCATGAAAACCTGTCTAGACATCCTGTTAATCCCCAAACTATAGATGGCTGACTTGTGTGTTTGTTGGTTTCCCAGAATATGAGTGGAAACAGACCCTGCGGCTTTCTGTTTGTCTATGATAAATGGAATGAATTCACTCTTGCAACAGCACAAACACACGAAGTAAATAGCATGAGGATAATAATATTGATTATCTCTACTCCCCTTCTTCCCTCTTCCTTCCCTCCCTCCCTCCCTTTTTGTATTATTGGAGTTTTGAGACACAGTCTCAATCCTGTAGCCCAGGGTAGCCTTAAACACTCTATACCAGGCTGGCCTTTAATCTAGATTTTAATAATACTTTAAATTATTTTGTGTGTGCATGTGTGTGTGTACATGTGCACAGGCATTCATGCATGCATGTGAGTGCAGACATGCACATGCTGTGCCATGCTTGTGAAAGTCAAGCATGAGGCAGAGTTTCTTGCTCTTGATTTTGTACTGCCATTCCTTGTTGTGATTGCCACGAGCTTTTGGGAGATTCTCCTTTCTCTACCACGTACATCACAGTCAGCATCAGTTTGCTTAGATTACAGAAGACCACCATGGCTTCTGGCTTTTTGGTTTCTGTCTTATTACTTGCAGACTGAGGATCAAAGTTAAGTACTCCAGTTTGTGTGGCAAGTGCTTCATCCACCAAGCCAAATTGCCAGCCTTCAACCCGATTTCTGTGCAAGAGATTCATTACTTTTTGCGAATAGGAATTGTTCATGGGATTGACTTGATTTGACCTGCAGACTTTGTATAAGGACTGGCAATATTAGGTTCTTACACATACGAACATCAGGATGATGGCCATGCATTGCATGGCCTCCTAGTTGTGCCTCAAGGAATCACTTCCAGGTGAAACAAATGAGGAAACCTTACCTAGGGAGCCCAGATGGAAGAGGTGTTAGGTTAAATGAAGATTGGTGGTGGCTTGGTGGGAAGCCAAAACTGTCTTGAACAGAATCAACTCCCTAAGCATATTCCTAAACTTCTCATCATTCCCATGAAGTTTGAATGATGCAAAACTCCTCCAGTTATCACAAGATTCTAAGATTTCCCCCCTCAAATTCACAATCAATCTGTAAAATACTTGGCCAAAGTTGCCTGTGGGTTACAGAGGTTGACAAAAGTTTATTACTCACAGCAAGTAATAAACTTCATGCCCCTTTGTTACATGCCCCACCCCTCTTGGGCTACAATGGATTCCTCTCCACAGTGGCCTGAGGGGCTGTTACAGCAAGGGGGAGCAGATTGGCTTTTTGTTGGGAGGTAGAAGGAGAAGAAGCTACCTCATCCTTAAAGGTTGCTTGCTGAAAACACAACCCAGAGAAACAGCTCATGCAAAGAGCAGTTACACAGTTGGTATAACCCAGATGATGGATGGTGGAGATAGTTGTAAAGCCACGAATCTGAATTACATCACTGAGAAGTGAAAAACCAGAGAAGGGTCCAAGGATGAAGTTTATTATTATTATTATTATTATTATGACCTTTTGGGATTGGAAGACCATAAAGCAGCAAAAGAGACAAGAACTGACCAGAGACTCCAGCGACAGTGACAGCTAGGACAGTGGTGGTATCAGCTCTCCGCTAGGCTGGGGATGATGTGGACCCAATGTTGACCACCACATTGGGCAAAAAGGAGGGCAATGGTGATGTAGATGGGAGTTATTTTGATGGAAGCTAGGGCAGCAATTTTATGAGAGTGGGTTCACAAGAAAGATGTCAACAGTTCCCTCAGGGAGTTTTGCTAAAAGGGCATTAGAGAGGGATAGTAGCTGGAGACAAGTGAGATCAATGAGCTTTCTCTCTCTCTGTGGGAGGAACTAAAAGATGTTTGTGTTGGAACGGTAATCGCCACTTGCTTTGGTCTACATGCAGGGTTTGAGGTACTCCAGAACAAAGACCACCTTGCCTGTCCCAGGGCAGTGCACTTCTTCCCTACTTCCAAGCCCTCACCCTGCCTTTCAAGGCCTCCACGCCCCTGTCCTGCAGGTGCCTGCATTTAATCTCCCTGAACACCCCCCTTCTTCGCACTTGACCCCCTCACCCTATTCTCTCATCTCTGCTTGCACAGACCCTCACCTCCTTTAATCCTGCTGTAAATACTACTTTCTTTGATTTCTCCAGTTGGTAAGGCTCCACTCTGAAGTGCCTCAAAGCTTGTTCTCTCTCTCAGTGCAGTTCCCAGGCACTGCTTGCTGTCAGTGCTGTGTGTGCACTGACCCCCTTTCAGTGGGTCCTGGAAGGCAGGGACTGGCCTTCGAGGAGCTGCTGCAAAGCGGGCACCTCAGAGTGCTGCCTCAGGGAATCACCTGTCTCTTTCTCCACTTTGTTCCCTACTCACAATCCCCAACTAAGGCATGACTAGCATGATTATCCCCATCAATTTATGTCTGCACCTCCAGCCTCTTCCACAGATTTTTTTAGTAGCTTAATTTTGTATTTCTGACAGTATTTGGTAAGAAGTTATTCCCCAATTAAAAAGAGAAAGAGATAGATAGAGGAAGAGAGAGAGAGAGAATGGGCATGTCAGGGCCTCTAGCCACTGCAAAAGAATTCCAGATACACGCACCTTCTTGTCCATCTGTCTTATGTGGGTCCCGGGGAATCAAATTAGGGTCCTTAGGCTTTGCAGGCAAATGCATTAACCACTAAGCCATCTCCCTGACCCTTATCAATTTTTTATTTTTTTATTAACAACTTCCATGATTATAAACAATATCCCATGGTAATGCCCTCCCTCCCCCCACTTTCCCCTTTGTAACTCCATTCTTCATCATATCTCTTCCTCCTCTCAATCAGTCTCTCTTTTATTTTGATGTCATCATCTTTTCCTCTTATTATGATGGTCTTGTGTAGGTAGTGTCAGGCACTGTGAGGTCATAGATATCCAGGCCATTTTGTGTCTGGAGGATCACATTGTAAGAATCCTACCCTTCCTTTGGATCTTACATTCTTTCCACCACCTCTTCTGCAATGGACCCTGAGCCTTGGAAAGTGTGGTATAGCAGTGCTGTGCACTCCTGTCACTTCTTCCCAGCACCATGATGCATTCTGAGTCATCCCAAGGCCACTGCCCTCTGAAAAGAGAAGGTTCTCAACCAAAAGTGATAGTATCATTAATATATAGGTATGAACATTAAAAGAAGTGCTTACTAGGCAGTTTGCCTTATCAATTTTTGAATGAACTAATCATGAGAATCATTTCAATGTGAAATGAAGTGAAGACACTTGTATGACTGAAATGAAATGAAACTTGTATAGACATCAGAATTCTGAAAAGAGGCATATTGGAGACCCTGAATTTCCTACCATGTCTCTCACCCAATGTAAGAGCCATCTCTGCTGTGTAGACTAGAGCTTTTGCCTTGATTCAATAAACCCCACAGATTTTTCCTATTTGCTTTGATGTTTGACTCACACAATGCATGAGAATGAGCCATGATTACACCAACTTAAATATATGGAGGAAACAGACCTGTGAAATAAAAGGTGATTCTGAGCTCTTGTCATTAAGGTGTCATGATTGGCTAGTTTAATAGGAAAGCAGATTTAAAGATATCAAATATAGGTGTGGTTATTTGAAGAGACATGCTATTTCCCTCCCTGGGAAAAGGAGGAAAAGAACTTTCCAGCAGCTTTGTTTCATGAATTCAGTGGTTTCCATCATGCATTGTGACACTCCAACCCTCCTCAGAAGTGTGAAGTCAGTATACCCTGGCACCAGTTAGGATGACATACAACAGTTTGCCCAGACGCACACACGATATCTAACTTCTGGCTCTGTCATCCTGAGGAACCGGGTTGACTTGTTCCGTGTCTCATTCTCAGCTTAGGTTTGGACATCAGGCTTATCTTCCCTTTTTCAAGGTTTTATACAAAACCTCACTCACCAAAGAACAGGCAGCTGGTGGGAAGTTTTCTCTTATGGTGCTTTGTGGGCACATAATAGCTTTCTGTCACCCACCCTATCTGTTTTCTCCTACATGGCCAGCACGGCAGAGGCCTGGCATTTTAGAAGGCACAGGGGAAGACATCTTGAGAGACTGACTCCTTGGTTATTTGGCTCACCCTGGGAAGGTTATGAATCCTGTAATATCTAGCCTGCTTGTTTTTAATCAGGCTGCTCATACCATCCTTCAGGAATCCAGAATTAGAATTATGTCTGTTTATGGAGGTGTCTGATGCCAAGCGGAGCCTGAAATTATGTGAAGACATTTGGTTTCCCCATCCTAAGAGCCTCCCTGGTCCCCTGGACTCCAAATGAATCAATGAATATGGAAATAAGTTGTTCTCTCCATAACGGCCATAAAACCGCACACAGCAACAGCGTTCTATTTATTTAGGCTCTGGGGATTTATTGCCCTGACGTGTCTGGGAAGCACTTGTGTAGACAGCTTCAAAATGGAAAACAAATGATTTGCTGGCCTCCACCAAGGAAGACAAGATGGTTAATGACACGCTTTTGTGGGGCATACACACTGCTAGATGCAGCTCAGCAGTGTCATTGAGCACACAAATGCTGCTTTAACTCGGGGAAAGTTGTCCTTAGATCATCCATTTAGTGGTGACTCTGTGAGCTTAAGTAGTGTCTAGTCGTTTTACTTTTTTCAGATGATGCCAAGTAGTTCATCACATCTATGCCACTTGAAGATAAATGTTTCTATCAAGGAAAATTTCATCTAATCTTTATTCATTTTATAACCTTATTGTCGCTAACATGGGCTTCATAAATGTGTGTAATGACTAAAAATTCATTTTTGGTTAGAGAGTTGTATAGTGATGGTGTTAGAATGTCATGGGTAAGGTCTTGGGTTGTGTACCCACGCCTACGGACCTGTGGGGACTTAGAAATCACTTAGGCCACTTGGAGTTCTGCCTCCTCCATACCTTACCCTTTAATGGGATATGTCCCTGGAAACTGGAGTCAAAGTTTGTGGGTGCAGTGCCCTCTGTCCATTCAGACCAACCTCAGACTTTCTGTGTGGGCCTTCTGGCCCTTTTCCAGTCTTGAGTTGTTGACTTCCCTCTCTATATAGCCCCTCAACCTGTTGTTCTTATTCTCATTTTGGGGCTTGTCCTTGGAACTCTAGACTATAGTAACTCATTTTGTGCTCTTTCAAATTGTCTTAGGAGAAATGTATCTAACATTTCCTGTCAATGCTGAGGTCTAGAGGTTAATTATCCTTTCCCCAAACCACTTAGGTAGGAAGTGATGTTCTGGCTCAGGAACCCATGTCAGGACTCCTCTGCTCACTGAACATCAGTGTGGAGTGCTCCTTCCACAGTTGGCAGCTACATTTACTTCGTGAAGTGTATACAAACTCCTGGATACAACAGGCTCCAAGAAAACAGTGCAGTTCTTGGTAGTAATCAAATAGAACTATGTGCTGCCCACTTAACTGAGTAACACACCATTCACTGCATGTGGGAGTTTTAAAATGGTGGTATAAACTTTTCAAAGCAGTTTTTGCAAGCATTGAAAATACAGAACTTTAAATGAAAAGTCCAAAATATCTCCAAACTTCTGAGACTTCACCATTGACATCATTGTCTATGTTTTCAATTCAGTAAAGAAAAGTATCAATATTCCTAGTGATGTGTTGATGACTTATAGAAATCCAGAATTCTTTCCTTCCTTCCTTTTCTTTTCCTAATGAAACCCATTTTATTATTGTTCAAACTTAGAGTTCTAGGATGGCTTGGGAACAATCCCAGAACTATGTTACTATGACATTTTCCTTCAGATACTAGTAGCTGTCTTGGTCCAGCTCAGTGAGACTGTGCCATGGGCTGTCTCAGGAGCAGCCATGTTTTTATGGTGGAAAACCTGTCTCTTAGCATCCTTGGCTGGGTCAGATCTGATCCCTATATGGACATGTTAACTTCAGGTGCCAATCTCTATCAAAGTAAAGACTTTCCCAGAAAGAGACTCCAGGAGCCATTTGGGGAGTTGGACATAAATAAATAAATATGGGGTTTGTTCTGAGAGAAAGTATGTATGCTTTTTTGTTTGTTTTTGATATATGTTCTCATTCTGTAGCCCACATTGACCTTGAACTCATGATCCTTTCACCTCAAGCTCCCACTATAAAAGAAAGTGGATTACAAACTGCTTTTCTTTCTGGATTAAAATATGGTTTGACTTTAGGAACAAGTAAACTATCTAGAAAATCTCTGCTTTTTGCTTAACAAAAAACCTGTAAATATACTGTGTCTCAGAAAATCCTAAAATAAAACATGCATTCTGTTTGTGTAGCTACAAGTAAACAGCACCTCTGCTTCTATTTCAGATATTTGAAACAGAACACTTGGCAATACATTTTACTGCTGGTTTCCAGTGTCAGCTCTGCATTATCCATTAGGCTAACAGTGTTCAGCTACATGGACCAAGCCCAGCCCAGAGCATTAGGGCTGACTCAGTAATCACTGGAGCCTGGTTTCCCTGTTGTGACCTAAAAGGTAGATACTGGGTGGAAAGAAACACTG
The DNA here is from genome assembly GCA_036346955.1 of Dipus sagitta. NCBI lineage: Eukaryota > Metazoa > Chordata > Mammalia > Rodentia > Dipodidae > Dipus > Dipus sagitta. The sequence continues at coordinate 130,741,217 of CM070771.1, read as the reverse complement.
GTGCCCTGTGAACTCAGTGGGAAGGCATGGTGTTTAATGAACTATAATGGCACTTAGGGTCCATGGCTCAGAATTAACCACTGGAAGCACATAGTCCCTGCTGATCTGATGGCTTTCAACTTTCCTTCCTAGTGGGAGTTGAGCTGGGAGAAATTACCTCCTCCATTATGGAGAGCAGACCTGAATGGCATGTCGTACACTGGCATTTTGTCCCGTAACAATCTGATGATCCAAGACAGATGCTATCTTTTCATTATGATGGAATTTGCATTTCATTAGTAAAGTAGTGGTGAATACTTTTAAATATCTGTCTGGTGCTAGGTATCACCTAGGTATTTACCTGAGTCTTAATGTTAAGTTGTAGGCAATTCAAATTTCATAACACATTTGTCAAGTATCAGCTCTCTTTTGTTGATGAGGAACCCAGGGATCAGAGTAACTTGTTTGCTTCCCATAGCTAATGAGTGGGAGGACAGGCATGAAACAAGTATTTCATTGCTAAAGACCTATGTCTCCAACAGACTTCTCACTGTGTCTTCATCACCAGGCAAGATCTAAGACCATGGAGGCTGCACTGGAGATTCCTCGTGGCTGAGATGCCTGGTGGTCCATGCTGCTTTCCCTACAGCCCCTCCGGGTGGCCATTCCTTCGTTTCCATTGACCACCATGCCAATTTCAACCTTTTGTCATTTCTGTCTCTGTTTCTGTTGCCTCTGTTCTTGGGTCAAAGAGAAGAGTGGAGTTATAATGCTCAGACCTTGAAAATGAGAAGAAATTATCTTTTATTTCTCAGTTGTCACTTTGGCCTCCATCTCCATTCTCAAAGTCTTCAGTGACCTCCACATTGGTTATGGCCTTGGTATTGTTTGAAGTGCTTATGAGATCCTGTCTCCAGCCCTAGCTTATGGTCTTCAAGGATTCTTCCGGACAAAGTCACATCCAAATGGTGTCCAGATTTCTTTAGACCCACCTTGGTGATCAGTTCATCTCACTCATTCATGGCTTCCTGTTTCTTCAAATGAAGAGAACATTTCAATATATTGCTTCCATAAACTTTTTGTTGACCTGTTGAAAGGCCCTCATGGAATTCAAAGCTTCCTTTGCTCTTGCTTGTTGCCCTGCTGAGTGTAAGACTTCAAAGATGAGTGAGTTTGCAGGCACATTTGGCTGGATTTTGTTCTCATACTCATCATTCATAGGATAGCTATTCCTATTTAAAGATTGCTTATCTCTAGTGTTCCTTCTTTTGGTTGTCCAAGGGTTCTCTTTTGCTGTTTTGAGTTTGTTTCCCATATCTCTACTCAGATTATTTTCCTATAGTTCTAAAAATGTTTAATTCTTCCTTAGATTCCAAAAATGATTACTGGCTCCCCCCCCCCCCCAACTGAGGAACGTCCTCAGTGGAATGGAGTTGGTGGAGAGGGGGGAAAAAAGAGGATAGACTGATGGGAATATGACCAATATACACTAGGTTCATATATTAAAGTTCCCAGTAAAAATTATTTTAAATTGTCACCTTATTCTGTGATATCTTAGTTTCTTCTTCTCACAAAGGTCTGAAGTAAATGTTAGCTGTCTTCTTTCCTCTGCTTCTCTGTCCTTCCTTAACTCACTGCAGTTTGGCTTCTGGCCCTACTTTTCTGCTGAGATTGCTCTCTTGAAGGTTAGCAGCCTACATTTTGTCAAATTGAATAGCCTTTTTATCCATTGAAATTCACAAAGTATTGACATTGTGTCCCAGCTGGGTGGCAAGTACTAGGCTCTGCGTCACTTCCTGGCTCCACACAGTCAGGAACACTTCACCTGTCTCTGTATTGCAGCCTGGCCTCAGCATCCAGAATCTGCATTTGCTGTGGTAACAATAGACATAAAAGATGGTGGGACCAAGCAACATCCATGTTAGTTAGCTCTCTATTAATGCAGCAAAATGCTCAACATAAGCAACCTATAAGGGGAAAAGGGTTTTTCTGCTTGTGGTCAGTTGGCCTTGGTGCTTTGGGGTTTGTCGTTAGGCAGAACAGCATGGTGGGAACACCAAAGGAGAAAGTTACTCCACACATAGGAGCTGGGAGGCAGAGAGGGAAGAAAAGATCAGAGTCCTAATATTCACTTTAAGCACACTCACCCTTCCCCATATAACCTAGCTTTCTTCTAGTAGGACCCATCTCTTAAAGGCCCCATTCCCTCTCCATAACACCAAGGTGAGGTCATGCCTTTAACACATGGGCCTTTTAGGGACAGTTCCAGACTATAGTAGCTAGTCACTCTTGGACATTAACATCCTGGTATATTCTGTTATGCTTATTTCCTACTGAGCTAAACAGAATAGTCAAGGCCAATCTAGGATTGGCCAAAACTTTGGATGGAAAAAAATCAGCCTGAGGTCTGAGAAACAGAGACGACTCCAAGACAAACCACACGAGGGTTTCAGAGTGAGATCTGATCCTGGCTGTGGAATGAATGATTGAATCCCTCCAAATTTCTATGTGGGGTCTCCAGGCCCCAGTACAATAGCATGAGGGGGTAAAGTTGCTGAGGGACATCATGATGTAATCTAAACCTCCAGATAAAGAGCCAGGAGGGAGCTTGCTCCCTCTCTCTCTGCCGCATGAGGGTATAGTGAGAAGACAGCCATCTGTGAACCTGTAGGACAGCACTCACCAGAGCTCCTCCATGCTGCATAGCGGCCTTGAATTTCCAAGGTTCAGAACTGACAAGTACGTTTCTATTGCCTGCAAGTAAGTGAGGTTTTGATAGTGTGTTATAGAGTGCACCAAACTTCCCACAACAGCAAGGGTGTTGTGACTGAAGAAATAAAACAAACCAGGGCCAAGGCTTCAGGGTGGAAATAAACTCTCAGAGCTATTGGTTTTAAGGTTAAAAACCAGTGAGGCAGCCAGAAGTGGGGGTTCATGTCATAATCCCAGCACTTGGGAAGTTTAGGCAGGAGGACTGCCACAAATTTGAGAGCAGCCTTGGGCCACATAGTTCAGGCCAATATGGGCTACATGATGAGACCCAGCTCAAAAGGCAAAACAAAATAAACAACAACAAAAATAATCCAGTGAAGTCAATTTAACAAGGCTCATAGTAACAGGAAACAAGAATGGCTTCCAGAGAAACTGGGAGGGTAGAAGCCAGGGGCGAGGCAGCTTGGGAGAAAGGACAAAGGAAGAAGAAGGAGCCAGCTTGAGAAATTAGCCACAAGGACTGGAGTGTATGACTGCTGGTGCAATTAGGAATTAGTCTATAGCCTGAGGCTGTTCCTGCCACAGTTCTGGCAGACACCAGTTTAGGACATGGAATTACTTTCAGACTCTAAGAGCATGGGGGAGTGGCATTCTAATACACAAGCAAGCCTAGCTGAAAGTAGCCTGGGGCCTTTGAAGGGGTGAGGTTGTGCACTACTCCTGCAAAAAATGTGCTCACCCCTGGCAGCTGAGATAATGTTACAAGTCTCTATCAGTAGACTTGAGGTGGGGCCTGGAACTCTGCATTAGCAGCCAGATCCCAGTGGGTACTGATGCTGGCTTGCAGACATTCTTTCAAGAGTAAGGAGTTCAGGAAGCATTTGCTGTGAACTTATATGGTAGGGCAGAGCCCATTTCATAGATGAATCACCTGCAAGTTTGTTCCTTTGGCTTTGGTTCTACTGAAGCTTAATGAATGTTAATGCTAGTAATATTAGCATCCAGTATGATTGTTGAGTATCCCGATTTCTTAAACTGTGGGTTATACCCCAGGGGTAATATAACTGAAAGTGAGGGTCACGAAAAATGAAAAGATTCCTGAATACACCATAGCCAAAAAAAATATATATATATATTGATTCAGAATCACATGTGTAACGAATTCAAGGTGTTCCTGGCAGGGTCAGCCCACATTGTACCACGTGACTGTACCAAAACTTTGGTTCAGCACACATACACAGCACACATACTGCGGACTACGCATGCTGTCATTGCCAACTATGTCAAGAAATGCTTCCCACAGAACAGCTCATATCTGAGACACTCTAGGTTGTGAATTGCAGTGTTTTATACTGTACCTGCAAAGATTTCTGCTCTCATAGAAGCATAATAGTTTTGTTATAGGAAATAGCACATTTAATATTTTCTTATTCTTCAGCAAGCAAATATCAAATAAATGTGTTTTGGATAGGATTGTGTTACAATGATTGATTTTCTGACTTGAGTTTCATAGGGAGATCATGAAATTAATTTTGTCTTGGGCTCAGAACAGAATTTCCAACAATTTCTGAAATGGTCTTAGGCATACTTCTGGCATTTTGTAGTATGATTTAGTTGAAGTGGCTTTCTTAGTTTTAACAATTATAAAATCAAAATATCAATTAACTCTGAGAAATGTAGATGGTGTCCTGTGTCTTGCAGTGTCAAGTATTCAGCCAAGACTTAATTGCTTATGTAGACATAAATAAGCACATCCATCTTATTAATATGCAACTTTGCATACACCCTTAAAAAGTGTTAAAATTGTATACCAAATAATTATCTTAAAATACAGTTTTTATGTTATATTTCAGCAAGTGTTAAACATTTATACCTATTGTATATACCTATCTAATAAAAATTTCTCAGACAAAACGAGATTATGAATGGAAAAATTTTAAGAAGTCGTGGTATATAGTATATCATGTGTGTGTGTGTATGTGTGTGTGTAAATGTGCACATGGACTAGGGAATGTACCTTTGTGGAAGAGTACTACAAAAGCTCTGAGTTTGATCCACCGCACCATAAAATGAAAACGGGAGCAAGCAAGCAAACAAACAAAAAAGCAAAACAAAGAATAGGAGAGGAAGGACTATACTCCTGCACACTGGCTTGTATTACAGGGTGCTGGTTGCCTGCTGAGTAACCATTCTTCACACATAGAATTCCTATGTTGGAGCATTACAGTGGCTGCCTCTACTGCCTCATGCAGGGCTAAACACTTGCATGTGTCTTGGGATTCTTAGGAAATCTCTTTAAAGGAAGCTGACTGGTGGAAATTATATCCTTTTGCTCTTCCAAATCATCTAGTATGTTGATGTGACACGTGCTTGAGAATCTGACCACTGCAGACCTGGTATCCCTGTCACCAGCCCCTCCTATTAGAGAGAAAAAAATAAATCTTTATATTTTAAATAATTGCTAACTTTCATTGAGGCTAAATTCCATAGTTTTATGATACTATATACCCATAATATTTCTGGAAGTTTATTCAAACATCTGATATTAGCTGTTGCTTCTAGAGCGAGGAACTAATGGAATATGGTTAATAGACCTAGAAGAAATTAAATTTTGTGGTGTGCTCTTCTGTCATTGTCAACAAACCAGCATTTACAACATCCAAGCAACAGAGCTGGACAAGCAAACAAGCAGAGACAGCTGAGATGGGAGAGACCTCTGTTGTGGCACAGGGTTAAGGAAAAGCACACTGACTTTTTCAATCCCTGTTTTCTGTCCTTTAAGTGATATTTTCTTTTCATTAAAGATGAAAGTGGACCCAGCTGCATTATATGAATTTAATTAGATGTTTGTTCATGGATGGAAATTAGCATGTGTAATTGACATTCAGCTCAACTCGGATTCTCTGTCTTGCCTGATGGCGAATTTTTCACATCAGGGTCACCATCCAGCACCCTAACCATGGAGTTACGAGTCTTCTAGGTCAGGCTTGTGATTCATGACAGCGTGGAAATGGCTGAGGTGGAAATGTGTTTTGAAAGTGTCATTGCTTGCTTGGTCTTGATATAGTTCCATTAGCCTGTTTAACAGGGTTGAGGACTTTAGCTGAAGGGGTCATTTTATGGCCCATATCCTGGGATGAGTAAATCTTTATGGATAATGAGAATGCAATCAATGAAGATTGTTTAAGAATCTTCCTCATGCACAAATATCCACTTTGATCTTTTCAGGCTCTGATTCACAACAGTATCCCCTCTTTTCTCTAGCTAGAATCTTTTCTCTTGTCTTGCCCAAACATCCCATTATTTTACCACAGTTCCAGCCTTTTGATGGTGGACTTCTTGTGAGTCTGGTAGGCTGCTTTCTGTTTTGTTCTCAGTTGTCATGTAATTATGAGAACACATGCATGTTTGCATATGTGGATTGATACACACCCCATAGGCTTCCATTCACTTACCCAGGTTACACGCCAGTGTCCTCAGTGTGTATCCAGTCCACAGATATATACCATTTAGTACATATTTTCATTAGCATATTAAGATGGTTGTCAAAATTATAACATCATTCTGGAAGGCTGTTTTGGATTATTTTTACATAAAAATTCCAATCTTTAGTTTCCCTTTAAAAGCTAGAGGGAAAATTATACCTGAATTCTGCATGTTATTGGTGAGCTCAAAGTGATTGGCAGCTGCTGTTCGGAGCACAGCAGCAGCCAGAGTTCTGGTATCTGCACACCCTATTCCTGTCTCTAGCACACTCCTGTTTTCTCTTCTCATGTGTGCATGCAGAATCCTTAGTGCGTGGACAAGGAGAAATCTCAGCCAGTTACACTGGGCACAGAGTTTCATGCAAAACTTTGTGGGTGTCTCCATCTCTGGAGAAAGTCTATCACTTCTGTAACATTTGAACAGTGTGCTCCTTGAACACAGAACTGCATGCTGGGTGTCTACAGCAGCATGAAAAGGTGGCACAATGTATTTCTGCCTGTTAAACCAATGTTTTATACTGAGAGACAGTTGTAAGATGAACTTAATCCTACAGAACAACAGTTTACCCCATCTCTGTGTTGTGTTGGTCAGGAAACTTCTGCATGGGCTATTTCACCACCTACGAAGACTCATTGCCATTTCTGAACCCTTATGTCCATGTGTCTGACCCTCCAAATTAATGAAAATCTTATAGAGAGTGACATCATATTTTATTTATTTATGAGAAACACAGGAGCCAACATGCACCAATTCATATGGATTAATAATCAACTAAATAACTTTTACTAAAATAAATAGAGCACTTTTTGTTTTTAATCTTTATACTGAAGATTTCTTTATCTTCATATTGGATTTTATTATTCCTTGAGTCAGAATGATAAACTTGGTTTTGTTTACACATTTTCTTTGGAAGTGTAAGTGCACCTACATTGTTAAATATCTGGTTTGATCATTTCACCAGGGAGCTAATCACTATGGCCTGGGAAGTCTCACTAACATTTTAGTAGATCAAGAAACATTTTCTCAAGTCAGTTAATGTGTCGATAGCTTTGGGGCTGAATCAGTGGTTGAGCAGTTAAGGCACTTGCCTGCAAAGCCTAACTCAGGTTTAATTCTCCAGTACCCAGGTAGAGCCAGATGTACAGGGTGATACATGCATCTAGAGTTTGTTTGCAATGGCTAGAGGCCCTGGAGCACCCATTTTCTCTCTCTCTCTGTCTCTGCCCCCTTCTTTCAGATAAGTAAAATAAAATATTAAAAAACTTTAAAAAATATGATGATAGTCTTAAAAATGTCTGTTTTCTTCTTCACCTCCAAACATGCTAATGTGAAGTAAAGTTAATTGGAGCTGGGGATATAAGCAGGTCAGTGAGTTATTTTGTGGTTATTATTTGAAATGCTCACCTTCTGTGTTAGTCTCTGTAAAATAATGTTATCTACCACTATATTCTGCTTTTTTCCTTTCTATTTCTGTTCATTGTTATCTTTTAAATTCTAGATGGTTTTACCTTATATGATACCCTTAGATTCTCTACTAAAGAAAAAAAGTAATTATAGGGTTTTATAACAAAGAACTATTAAAATATATTTAATCCTTATTAAAATGAATAAAAGTAGCACCAGGAATCTATTGAAATGTGTGCCTCATACATATTCATTAGCCCTAGTTTTTATTTTTACTATTGCAACCAGTTTCAATCCTGCACAAAGAAGAATTTAAGCCTTTTTTTCATTTATGATGCATTGTAAAATAGGTGGAAGCAGGGACTTTCCTAGCATACTTCTTCACTCATTTTGTGAGCTGTATTTACTGTGTAAGCATGAAAGGGACAGCAAAGAAGAAGAATGAGATGAAAAGAATTAGGAAAGATAGAAGTTCCAGAAAGCAGGGCCTTTGGACGAATTTTACCTCCAGATTAGCAATAGTATAGATACATGTGAGCTATTAAGGAAGGACATTTGTCTGTGCTGAAAGGCTAAGTAGGAGTCATATTTAATCAGCTATTGTGAAACCTTCATGGCTGTATGTGTGCCCACTTGTGTCATTCTCCTCTGTACAGTGTTCTGTGCCAACCATGCTCTCTGGATATTCCAAAGTGCTACATTTGCATTTAAGAGTAAAATTCTAACCACATAGTAGTCTTCAAAAAAAATGAAATATTAAAGGGACATGGTCATCTGAAAATCAAAAGTAGATAAAGTTTGGGGAATGACCAATTAGCTATTGAGTGAGAAAGGATGATTTGGTGATGGTGAGGGGCATGAATGATGAACATCCTACCCAAAGAAGGCGAGGCTTCCAGCTCACATTCTGTTTCTCAGGTCAGAGAGGCCATTGGTGAGTGTGTAATTATAGGCATGCCTAGAACATGCCTAGAACTAGGACACCCAAGTGTGCATGCATGAGGAAGAGAGGAAGAGAGAAGAGAAAACTTAACTAAGGATTCTAGAATAAGAATTGTGTTTGAACACATTTCACACCTAATGATCTTTCCATTATATAAAGGGCAAAGGGATATGAATCATTGTATTGTGAATAGAGAAGCTACCTTTTAATAAGTTAGAAATCAACTTCATGAAAGAAATTGGTTGAAAGAATGAGGTGGTTTCAACAGCAAGTTTCCACCTGCATCTGGAATGTTGATGGTGGGCTATAAGGAGGAAAATGCTTGTATAATATATCCTTTCATCATTGTTCAAATGTTTTAAAAATGGGAAATTAGAAACAAAGACAGAACTTCCAATCTTAGTTGTTAATGATGGATTTGGTGATGGGTATATTTGATGTCAGAGCCTAAGAAATTTTTAATAATCATCTTTGAAGGGTAATATTTTCAAAAGTTTAGTAAGTGTTGGCCTGCAAGATTCCATTTTAAGTAAGCTTTAGATCAGTTAGGTCAAGAAACAATTCCAAGTTGGTCATGGTGGTGCACACTTTTAATCCCAAAAGCCAAATGCTGCATATCCGCTCTCATTTGTGGATCTTAGCTACATATGTCTACAATTGTATGTGAGTTGTTGTAAAAATTGGTAGCAGGGGCTGGAGAGATAGATGGTTTAGCAGTTAAGGCACTTGCCTGCAAAGCTAAAGGACCTCAGTTTGATTCCTCAGGACCCATACAAGCCAGATGCACAAGGTGGAGCCTGTGTCTAGAGTTCATTTGCAGTGGCTGGAGGCCCAGGTGTGCCCAGTCTCTCCTTCTCTCTTTCTTTCTCTTTCTCTCTCAGCCTCTCTCTCTCTCTCTCAAATAAATAAATAAAAATAAACATAAATTTAAAAATTGGTAGCAGAGTCCAGTAAGCTAGAAAGGGGCTACAAGAGCAGGAGGAGAGGGGAGGACCTAAGGAGAAGGTATTGAATATACATAAGTAGATGAACAGCTTACTGGGAATGCAGTGGCCTAAGTGAGGTCAGGGGAAGGATTTGAGTAAAGGAAGTGTGGGAAGAGGACTAATCAAAACTTAAGATGTTATGAAAAAGCCATATGGAAACCTTTATTTGGATGGCACACCAAGAATCCATAGATTGTTACTAGAAAAATTTTAGTGCCAGAGATTGAATACCTTCCTGTACATTGTTGGCCAAGGAGGTCCTTGATGCTGTCAAAACACTGCAGGCCATTGCCAAAGCTCTTGGTTTCCCACCCAAAATAGATGGTAAGACCTTACTTCTGAAGACACTACTTTCTTGGGCTGCAGGTCCCTAAGAAATAAAGCTGGAACTAAACTGTTAACCTTCTCCCTGTGGGCCAGCTGACAGAAAGCTGGAAAAAGCTACGCTACCATCCTATGGGAGAGAAAATTCATCAATGGTGGTAAACAACAGTGGATATTACAAGCCTTAAGATTGGCCAGGCAGACCCCATCATACCTCAAAAGGGCCCCGGCTGAAACTAAGAAAACTTCGAGAAACAAGCAAGGGGGCTGTTTTTCCTGATGAACCGGACACCAGCACAAGGGGGAAGGAGATCAGCATAGAGAAAAATCAACTCCTACCAAATCAGAGAGCCAGAGCCTCAGAGGCCCTCAACACCTCATCACTGAAGCAGACCAAAAATGAACCCAACATGGCTCAGGGAAATTTTGCGGAAGAGGGGGCGGAAAGAATGTCAGAGTCACATGTTGGGTCATGATATGCAGAGACATTTAGCTTACCCATAACTGTGGGCTAACTCCACAATGCACGACCCGCATACCTCAACAAGGAGGGGCCAAGGGGAGGGGGTAGGTCACGGATGAGCCTAATAATGGTACCAAACTGACTGTATTTGCTGAATACAGAACTGACTAATAAAAAAAATAAAATAAAATAAAATAAAATAAAATGCTAATGTGAGAGTAGGAGGGCAATAGAGTCTTAGTTACAGTCAGTTCATACATGAAAGTTGGGGTGTTTATACCTATCTTAAATGGTAAATTTTGTTGTAAGGATATAAAGAATATTTAAAAGCTTTTTGTAGGCTCCAGTAGACTGGCAATATAGTATAATCTTTATTTTAGGAACAGTTATCAATAGTCAGTAAAAATTAAATTCCTATAAAAAAAAAAAAAAAAAAAAACTTTGTGAAGCCGGGCATGGTGGCACATGCCTTTAATCCCAGCACTTGGGAGGCAGAGGTAGGAGGATCACTGTGAGTTTGAGAACACCCTGATATTACAGAGTGAATTCCAGGTCAGCCTGGGCTAGAGTGAGACCCTATCTTGACCCTATCTTGAAAAACCAAAAAAAAAAAAAAAACTTTCTGATTGGAACAAGAGAGATTGCTCAGTGGTTATGGAACTTACCTGGAAAACCTAGTGACCGAGGTTTGGTACCCCAGTACCTAACCCAAGCCAGATGCACAAAGTGGCACATTAATTTGGAGTTCATTTGTAGTGACTAAAGGCCCTAGCATGCCCATTCTCTTTCCTACCTTACAAATAAATAAATACAAATATTTTTAAAAGATTCTGTTCAAGCCTTAGACCTAATTAAATATGAGTATTTGTGAAAACAAACAAAAAAAAAAAAAAAAAAAAAGATTGGCCAGGCAGGGTAAATGAGCCAACAGATGCAATAGTAGCATGCCTGTTATGGGGGAAACCAATGCTCTCTAATTGGACTGGAGACCCACAACATGGGAAGTAATACATGACTAGTAATGAAAATCTAGTCAAAAGCCTGTGGCTGAGGAAGTCATGAGCCCTAGGCAAGTAAGACCTGCTGTTGTCTCGCTAGATGCATATATTATTCTCACCAAACTGCCCTGTAAGTACTTTTCTTTTTTTTATGTTTATTTATTTATTTGAAAGTGACAGACAGAGAAAGAGGCAGAGATATATAGAGAGAATGGGTATGCCAGGGCTTCCAGCCTCTGCAAACAAACTCCAGATGCATGTGCCCCCTTGTGCATCTGGCTAACGTGGGTCCTGGGGAATCGAGCCTCAAACCGGGGTCCTTAGGCTTCACAGGCAAGCGCTTAACTACTAAGCCATCTCTCCAGCCCTGTAAGTACTTTTCTTAGTGTTCCTACTCATATCTTAATGCTACTCTCACTTTGGTTACAGAAGCTTCTCTTCTGATCGTGGTGACCACTAGGATGACTCAAAAGGCACCATAGTGCTGAGCAGAAGTGACAGTGGAGTGTTTAGCACTCAGACATCTCTATTACACCTTCCAAGTTTCAGGGTCTGTTACGGAGGAGGTGGGGGAAAGGATATAAAAGCCAAAGGAAGGGTCGGACTGCTTACAGTGTAATCTTCCAGACATAAAATGGCCTGGATATCCATGACTTTGCACTGCCTGTCATTACTTGCACAAGACCCTCATCATAGGAGGAAAAGAAGATGACATCAAAATAAAATTTAAAAAAGACTAATTGAGAGGGGAGAGAATATAATGGTGGGTGGATTTTTGAACATGAAAGTGGGGGTGGAGAGGGAATTGTCATGGTCTGTTGTCTATAATTATGGAAGTTGTCAATACCAAAAGTTAAAAAAGAAGAAAGAAAGGAAGGATTACAATAGAATTTTCAGCAAGTCTGAAGACACATTCAACTGAAGAAAATGTTACCAACAAGGTCTTCTTATACCCATTTCTATACACTGCATGTTAACTAGGAAAGTGAACTTGCATTAATAGATATTTTCTTGTTTCTTTCTTTTCAAATGCCAACATGACTGAAAATCTGGCACATTCCTCCCTTGGCTGGATCTTGGCTCACAAAGTTCTCCCTTTTCCATCTAGGCCATCATTCAACTGTCCCTGGTATCCTGACATGAAAGCTTCCTGAGCACCCCTTGATAGACTCTGGAATCCTGTGTTATACGGATTCTGTATTTCTAAGTAACACGTTACCTTAATAGTTTTTCTCAGTTTTCAAGAACCAGAAAAATCTATCTTTTCTATGGAGGAGTCATTAAACATTTTTTTTTAATGCAAACATCCCTATCAGGTACTTCCCAGTGGTGGAATTCTATGCATGAGAAGTGAGGACTCTCGCCCTACTATCCTCACAGAATTTTGCATTTGCATCCTGATTTATCCCTATTTATTGCACCATCTTCATGGTCTTTGAGGCACTCTTTTTTTTTCCTTTTTTGTTTTTGAGGCAAACCTAACAGACTGGCCTTTTTTTATGAGAGAGAGTAAATGAGATTGAGAGCAAGAGAGAGAGAGAATTGGCACACTAGGGCCTCTAGCCACTGCAGCTGACCTCCAGATGGGTGAACTAACTTGTGTGCATGGGCAACCTTGTGCATGTGTCACCTTGAGCATCTGGTTTATGTGGGATCTGGGGAGTCAGACATGGGTCCTTAGGCTTCTCTGGCAAGTACCTTAACCATTTAGCTATCTCTCCAGCCCTCAGAGACTCTTTGAATATTCATCAGGATTTTAATTTTATTGTACATTTATTTTTTCTTTGTAAGTCTATGCTTTGCTCATTGCAGGCACACAACCTTTATCTCAGAAACTCATGTATAATATTTGGAGCCTTTTACATGTGTGAAATAAAAGAGTTCATTAAGAATTTCCTTGTTGAACATAGAAAATGGAACAACACATAAATACAAGGCTCACGCTCTACCAGTAAGGATGATTGACAGATATAAAGAAGCCTGCATTATAAGTCATTAAAAAGACTTCAGGTGCTGACTGAAGGATGCAGGGAGATTCAGATACACCATATCAGGAAGATTAGAAAATGATCAATCACTGAATCACAAGAAACAGTTACGTCTAAGGATGTCTGAAGTTAGCAAACATGTCAAGTTTCTGGTGTAGCATTTATCCTAACAATAAAATGTTGAATAGACTGAAAACTCCATAACTCTCCTTCAGTACAACAGAGAAGTGAGGTGCAAGGCAAACTCTGCTCCCCAGTTTTCAGAGACAGGCTTGCAAATACAGAGAATCATAAGTTAATAGAGCAAAGCCTATGCAGGAACCAGTGCCAGACTTCGTAGAACTAAAGCAAAACTGGCTAGTTGCTGGAGGCTCAGAATTGGAGGGTTAAAAAGTGAAAGGATGGCTGGGCAGATGGCTCAGCATAAGAGTGTTTGCTTTGTAAGCATGAGGGCTTGAGTTCAATCCCCAACACCCACATAAAAAGTAAGGCATGGTCACACATGCTGTAGCTGTAATTCCAATCCTAAGGTGGGCAGATATAGGAGAATCACTGGGGCTCACTGGTCAGCCAGACTGACTGGAAAATTGGCAGTTGAAGGTTCAGTCTGACTGAACTCTATCTGAGACTCTATCTCAAGCAAACAACATGAAAAAGTGATAGCAGAAGCCTGGGGAGATGGTTTAGTGGTTAAAAGTACTTGTGGATTAATTCCAAGGGCCTCTAAGGCTGGAGAACTCCAAGTACAACTCTCTTGAACTGGAGAATTGCTGGGCCTCGCTGAGGGACAGCAGCTAGGGTGGAATGACAGACCCCATCCCAGGTGGATAAGCAATAAGAGGAAGTTCTTGTTCCTCCTGTTCTCCTCTGGCTTCTGCGCACACACGTCCATACAACACACAGGCCGCACTGAGGCAGTTTTGGGTGACTGGGCCCCATGCAGGAATGTCTTTCGGCTTGCCCTTCCAGTCTCCCCTTTGCTAGAGACCAGAGAAGAACTGGGCTTCTCCTTGTCTCTTCCCTAAAGGACTTCTCTAGACTTGTTCCATAAACAACCTGAGCCCCTTCTCGGAAAGGAGCATTCCTAGAAGGTTTAAATCTGATCCTGACCTTGTGAATTGTTAAGCACAGCCTCAAAAGGAGGTGTCATGTTAAGGTTGGTCAACTCAGCCCCATTCAGAGTCTATAAATGATCCCAGTTTGGGTCACAGGTTGGGCTTTAGCCCCTTTCACTTCCCTCATGGTAGGAGCTCTCAGTACTTCCTCCTCTGTCCTCCTCTTAATCTAATAAAGTCTCTTTAAACCTTACCCTCTCATCTATGGATTTTAATTCTTTAAATTCATGAGACAAGAACCTGAGGTACCCTAAATTTATTGGTGTGTTGGCATACTGGCAAGGAACCCTCAAATTCCCATTTCAACACCACATACATACTTGATATATACACATGCCAAGAAAGAAAAAGAAAGCAATAGAAGCCAGACATGGTGGCACATGCCTTTTAACCTCAGCACTTTGAAGGCTCAGGTAGAAGGATCACTGTGAGTTTAAGGCCAGTCTGAGACTAATTCCAGGTTAGCCTGTTCCAGAGCAAGACCCTACCTTGAAAAACAAACAGACAAAAACAAAACAAAACAAAACCCCTAGGGCTGGAGAAATTGCTTATTGGTTAAGGCACTTGCTTGCAAAGCCAAAGGACCCAGGTTTGATTGCCCAAGTCCCATATCACCCAGGTGCACAAGGTGGGACATCCGTCTGGAGTTTGTTTACAGTGGCTAGAGGCCTTGGCATGCTCATTCATTCTCTGTCTCTCTATCTTCCTTTGTCTCTCTCTCTTTCTCAAATAAATAAATAAAAAACATAAAAAGCAATAAAGGATGTCACCTGGAGTTCTTTGGCCTCTGCTTGTGCAGAGTAAGCATCTTCACATCCATGTACATATACACTATACATACCCATACCACACCATACAGAGTATACACACACTTGAAATTGGGCCTACTTGTTAAGTGTAGGGCCATATGTTTGTAAGTTTTATGAGTTCTTAAAATGAATATTAAAGAAATATCCTGCATATCAGCAGGGGAAACAACAACTGAACAATTTTTATTTATTTATTTTATTTTTATTTTTATGTTTTTGGTTTTTAGAGGTAGGGTTTCACCCTAGCTCAGGCTGACCTTGGTTTCACTATGTAATCTCAGGGTGGCCTTGAACTCAAGGCAATCCTCCTACCTCTGCCTCCCAAGTGCTGGAATTAAAGGCATGCACCACCACGCCTGGCATTTGAGCAATTTTTAAATACACGTGGTTGTTTCTTTCATAGCAAATCCTATCCTTAAGAGAAGATTTTTTTAAAATCAATATTTTTATTTCTTTGCAAGAAAAGAGAGATAGAGAGAAGAGAGACAAACAAAGAGAGTGGATGCACCAGGGTTTCTAGCTGCTGCAAATGAACTCCAGTTGCAGTTGCCAATTTGTGTATCTGGCATTATGTGGGTACTGGGGAATCAAATCCAGATCATTAGGCTTTTCAGGCAAGCACCTTAACCACTGAGTCATCTCTCCACCCCAAGAGAAGGTTCTTTCTTGTTTTTTGAGGCAACTCCAATAGACTGGCCTTTTTTTTTTTTTTTTTTTTTTTTTTTTCATGAGAGAGAACAAGAGCAAGAACATGAGAGAGAGAGAGAGAGAGAGAGAGAGAACTGGCACACCAGGGCCTCCAGCCACTGTAATTGAACTCCAGATGCATGCACCACCTTGTGCACATGTGTGATCTTACACTTGTGTCACCATCTGGCTTATGTGGGATCTAGAGAGTTGAACATGGGTCCTTAGCTTTTGCAGGCAAGCACTTTAACCGCTAAGTCAGAGAAGCTTTATAAGCAGAACATAATCAATTGGTGTCGTATCTTATGTACCTTGGAAAGAGAAATGCCCAATTCCAACCTATTTTAACCATAACAGGTTGTGAAGTTTATAGTTTGGAGCATAGGCCCACAAAATGGAGATCTAACAATTTGCTTCACCTCTCTGCATACCTCAATCATACACCAAGGAAAACATGCCATAGTCAATACATTCCAGCTGATTCTCAAGAAACAATTATATTTTTTATATAGGTGTGGTGGTGCCTATGTATAATAGGAGCATGCAACAGGCTAAAGCAGGAGGAAAAAGAGACTTAGGATAGCTGGACTACATAGCAAGCAAGACATTGTCCCATTTCCCATCTCCTCATTAAAAAAAAAGAAAAAAAAAAGCCAAAGATAGGAAAAAAAAATTAGTAGTGGCACTACAAGGCAAAACAGGCACAGGAACCAGACTCAGAATCAGCTAGGATCTTGGAAATATCAGATTGGGAATTTAAAGCAACTGTGATTAATTTGCCAAGAGCTCCAGTGGAAAAGGCAGGCAGAATGAAAGAGCAGATGGACTATGTAAGTGGGAAGATGAAACTTCTAAGAAAGAGCGGAAAGAAATTCTAGAGATCAAAAACACTGGAAAAGAAGCAAAGAATACCTTTGATGGGCTCATTAATAGATTATTATGGCATTGGAAAGAATCTCTAATCTTGGGAATAAATTAGTAAAAACTTCTAAATATAAGAACAAAAATTAAAACTGGAACAGATTATCCAAGCACTGTGGGGCAATTACTAAAATGTATAACATACATAATAAAAATACTGTAAGAAAATAATGGAACAGAAGAAATACTTGAGGCAAAAATGACCAAGATTTTTCTCAAATCATTATGAAATACTAACTATGGATGCAAAATCTCACTACCAAACAGCATAAATGCAAAATGTATGCCTAATATATTCTATTCAAACAGCAGAAAATCAAACACAAAGAAACATCTTGAAATAGACCACAGCAAATAAAAACTTCACATATATATTTAAATTATATCTGAGTTATTTGAAATTGCTCAGGCAAGAATAGTATGAAATAAGAGTTAAAAGAAAAAAAATCACACTAATACAGGAATGTGTACCCTGTAAAGTTATCCTTCAAGTGAAAAAATAAAGACTTGTACAGCCAAAATTTTGTTTTACAAATAGAGGTTGGGGATATTTGTTGCCAATAGAGTTTACTTATATTTCAGCAAGAATAATAATATAGGTCACAAATTCTGATTTACACAAATGAGAGAACATTAGAAAAAGAATAAAAATTGAGTAAAAAATTATTTTTCTCATTCTTAACTAATACAATGACAAATTGTTTACAATGACAGTGACAACAATGTTTTCGGGATTATGTTTACCCATGTGGAGGTAAAATGAAGGTCAGTAATAATATAAGGTATTGAGGATTGGAAATTTTTTGACCATTATAAGCTATTCACACTACTTGGAAAATGATATAGAAAATGGTGTATTATATAAGTGTATATTGCAACATTGAAGGAAGCTTCTAAGAAAATAGGTATATTTGATATGGAGAAATAAATTAGAATCATAAAATGCTCAACTAAAAGCACAAAAGGCAGAAAAATAATGGAAGACAAAAATAGAAACAATGGGCTGGAGAGATGGCTTAGCGGTTAAGTGCTTGCCTGTGAAGCCTAAGGACCCCGGTTCGAGGCTCAATTCTCCAGGACCCATGTTAGCCAGATGCACAAGGGGGTGCACGCGTCTGGAGTTTGTTTGCAATGGCTGGAGGCCCTGGCGCGCCCATTCTGTCTCTCTCTCTCTTTCTCTCTGTCTCTCTCTCTCTCTCTGCCTCTTTCTCTCTCTGTCACTCTCAAATAAATAAATAAAAATGAACAAAAAAATTAAAAAATAGAAACAATATTTAAAAAAAATAGAAACAAAATCAGGCATAAAATACAAAATAGTAATACACATGGCTGTAATTAGTTCAAATGTATGAATAATCACTTTTAATGTCAATGGCATATATATTAGAAAGAAGTTTTCAGAGTGGATCCAAAACAAGACTCAACTACTTTTTTTTGTAAGATACCTTCTTTTAAATAAAGACATATACAGATTAAAAGCAAAGGGATGGAGAGATATGTTCCACATTAATTCTAATAAAAATGATGTCATAGCAGACTTCAGAACAAGGAAAATAATTATCAGGGATAAAGGGAGCATCACATAATAATCAAAGGGTTACTTGTATAAGAAAAATAGTACTGTTAATTGTACATATGGCTACATGTGATAAAAACACTGATAGAATTGCAAAGGCAAATAGATTAATTTACTAACATAGTTGAAGACTTCAACCCCCCTGATCAGAAGTAGATAGATACAGCAGGCAGAGAACCAAAAGGTTATATAGTTGAACTCAGTGACATAAGCAGCAAGCGGACTAATTGACCCATGTTGACTTCTTCACCCAGCATCAGCTAAACACACATTCTTTTCAAGGTCACACGGAAAATTCACTAAAATGGGGCACAATATCAGCCATAGGCTGCTCCTTGAAGATTACATTTCATAAAATAGTTTTGCTCAATGGATTAAACTAGAAATGAATGACATAAAGATAGCTGTAATATCTCTCAATACTGTGGATTAAACCACACACCTCTAACATGTAGATCAAAGAATCTTAAAAAAAATTAAAGATTCTTTAAATGAATGAAAGTAAGAGTACAACTTATCAAAATTTGTGAGAGGAACATGGGGCATCACATACATATGTTAGAACAAATGAGAGATCTAAAAAGTCAGGAATACAGGCATTTTTAATTTAAAATGTTTTAATTTATAAGAAAGAAAAAGAGAGAGGGAGACAGAGGGTATGCCAGGGCCGCTAACTACTGCAAATGATCTATAGATGCATGTGTCATTTTATGTATCTGGTTTCAAATAGGTATATTGGATAATTGAACCTGGGCCAGCAGGCTTAACAAACAAGCACCTTTAGAAGAAACAGACTTTTTGAATGGGTTTATATCAGATAAAGAAATGAAATCACAGTCCTACCAAATAGAAAGCATCAGGATCAAATGGGTTCACTAGGAGTTACACCAAATATTCACAGAAGAAATGAGTGACATAAATTCTGTACAAATCATTTCCAGAATATAGAAGCAAAGGGAATGCTTCCCAATTCATTCTAAGAGGTCAGCATTAATCCAATACCAAAATTAGACCAAGACATTCATTATAAGAATACAATAGATCAAAGCCTCTCATGAACATTGACCCAAACCCCCTCAACAACACTATTGTCAGCCAAGTTCAACACTATACAAAAGAATTACATAGAGTGAACAAATGTACTTTATCCAAGTTATGTAAAGTTTGCTCAACATTCTAATATCAGTTACTGTAATTCAGCACATCATAGACTAAGAAAAAACACATTACATAAATATGTACAGAGAAAGCAACTAACAAAATCCAATGCCCATTAATAATTAAAACTCCCCAGGCAACTAGGACTAGAGGAGAAATTTTCTCAACATACTAAAGGGCACTAACAAATTATCTACAGGCAGCATGACAGTTGATGGGGAAGCACAGAACATACAGGAGAACAATGCTCCTTCTAACCAGGCCTTTCCAACAGTCTTAGAATTCTGAGCTAGTACAGTAAAATAAAGAAAGAAATACAAGTCCTAAAACCGGGCATTGTGGCTCACACCTTTAATACCAGTACTCAGTAGGCAGAAGTAGGAGGATTGCTGTGAGTTTCAGGCCACCCTGAGACTACATAGTGAATTCCAGGTCAGCCTGGACTAAAATGAGACCCTACCTCAAAAAAACCAAAAGAAAAAAACACGTAATGGTTTAAAAAGGCTGGGGTAGTGGTACACACACCATGTAATCCCAAGACTCAGGAACCTGAAGTGAGAATATTGGTAGTTCAAGACCAGCTTGAACTTAGGCTCAGAAAAAGAACAACTGAATTTTCTTTCTCATGTGGATGTTAGCTTTGAATCTTTATATGTATGTTTACATGTGGATGAGTGTGTGGATGCCAAGAAACTAGAAAGGGACTGATGAGAGAGGAGAATAAAAAGGCTTCAAGGGAGGCGGGGGGGGGGGAGGAAAGGTAATAATTGATATGAAAGAGAAAGAGGAAGTCTTGAGGTGGGTGGGTGTATGCAGGAATTAAATGAGGGAGAGTCAACCAAATTGAAGTATGGGTAAAAACAAAATTAAAATGAAAACCATCATCAACAAAAACAACAATAATAAACTGCTTATTCTCAGATGAGGTATTATTTTATGTAAAAATCTGAAGGAACTGACAAGAAAATCTTGAAATTAATAAAGAATTATAGCAAGGTTAAAAGATACAGGCTAGGGCTGGGAAGATGTTTCAGTGGTTAAAGGTGCTTGCTTATAAAGTTCAAGGCCCAGGTTTGATTCTCCAGCATCCACCTAAAGTCAGATGCACAAAGTGTTGGGTGCATGCATCTGGAGTTTATTTGCAGAGATGATCTCTCTCTCTAACAAATAAATAAATAAATAAATATAAATATTTTCAAAAAGACATGCAAAAAACAGCCTAATATGCAAAAGCCAATTACTTCCCTATATACTAGCAATAAACAAAGGGTATTAGCACCCCTCAAAATGAAATATTTATATATAAATTTAATAAAATATGTACCAGATCTTTATGAGTTAAACAACAAAGCTCTGATAATAAAAATGAAAAAAAAACTGAAAATAAATGGAGAGATACTTCATGTTCCTTGGATGGACAGAATCAGTAGTGCCAGTTGTCAGTTTTCCGAACTTTAAGATAGATTCAATCAAATCCTATTGAAAATCTCAGCACACTATTTTTACATGTATCTATGAGATAAATCTGAGGTTTATATGAAAGGTAAGCATCCTGGAATAGCAGACAGTATGAAGAACATAATTGAAGGACTACTTTCAGGACACTGAAATTATTATTATTTTTAAATTTATTTTAAAAAATTTACAAGATAGAAGGTGAGAGCAAAAGTGAGAGTGAGAGCAAGAGAGAGAACTGGTGCACCAGGGCCTCCAGCCACTGCAATCGAACTCCAGATGCATGCACCATCATGTGCGCATTTGCGAACTTGTGCGCCTGAGTCACCTTGTGTGTCTGGCTGACGTGGGATCTGAAGGGTTGAACATGAGCAGCAAAAAACCCAGCCTAATGACCTGGTTTCGATTTCCCAGTACCCTCTTAAAGCCAGATGCACAAAGTGGTGAATGCATCTGGAGTTCATTTGCAGCCACTAGCGGCCTTGGCACACTTATTGTCTCTCTGTGTCTCTCTCTCTCTGCTTGCAAATAAAATAAAATAAATATTTTTAAAAAGTCATCAAAGTAGAAAAGCAGTGGCTGCTGAAAGCTCAACACATAAGAGGTTTCTCTAACAGTCTTCCAATGCTCAGAGAACATTGTAGAGGGAGGAGGAAAAAAAATGTAAGAATCACAGGATGGGAACATGTATTCTCAGGCATTGTGCTCCATACCGCACAGTGATTACAGATAACCTCACTGAGGAGGGCCCTCAGTGGAATGGAGGGCTGGGGAGAGGGGATGTAAGAATATAACCTGATGGGACTATGACCAACATGCATTGTGTTTATACAATTAGGTTCTCAATAAAATAGTTTTGATTTAAAAATTTCTTGCCAGGCATGGTGGTGCACGCCTTTAGTCCCAGCACTGGGGAGGTAGAGGTAGGAGGATTGCCGTGAGTTTGAGACTACCCTGAGACTCCATAGTGAATTCCAGGTCAGCCTGGGCTAGAGTGAGACCCTACCTCGATAAAAAAGAAATTCTTGTGTGCAGCCATATCACCCTGGATGTGCCCAATCTTGTCTAATCTCACAAGCTAAGCAGGATCAGGTTTGGTTCATACTTGGTTGGGAAACTGTATAGAAATACAAGGTGCTATAGGTTTAAAAAACAAACAAACAAAAAACAAAGAAAATCTTAGGCTAGAGTGATGGTTAAGACACTTGCCAACAAAGTCAAAGAACCCAGGCTTGATTCCCCAGTACCGACATAAAGCCAGAGCACAAGGTGGCACATGCATCTGGAGTTTGTTTGTTTGCAGTGGTAAAGGACATGACATGCCCATTCTCTCTTAAATAAATAAATATTTTTTTTAAAAAATTCCTAAAAATAAAGTCTACTAGAAGGAAGGTCATTACAGACTAAATGTTAACTAGGTTGAGCTAACTACAGACAAGATTTTATTTTATTTTATTGTTCATTTTTATTTATTTATTTGAGAGTGACAGAGAGAGAGAGAGAGAGGCAGATAGAGAGTGAGAGAGAGAATGGGTGCCCCAGGGCTTCCAGCCACTGCAAACGAACTCCAGACGCGTGTGCCCCCTTGTGCATCTGGCTAACGTGGGTCCTGGGGAGTGGAGCCTTGAACCAGGGCCCGCAGGCTTCACAGGCAAGCACTTAACCACTATGCCATCTCTCCAGCCCCAGACAAGATTTTTAATGTGAATCTTCCACAGAATTTGAAGTTAGCTACCTAGTTTTCTCACTTGTGGCTGTTATCATGCTCCCAATTTCTAGGATCTAGGTGAATTTTGGACCCTGTGGATGGTCAAGTAGGAAAGGGGAGTAGAAGAAATATAAATCTGATGTCTGCAGTATCCACATCTGTTTTGTCTTCACCAAAAAGGTATGGGGGGAGGGTATACTGGCTCAAAACTCTAAGTACATCTTTTTAAATTCCTGTTTTTAAGAAAATGGATAAATGGTGTTTATATCTAAACATGCAATTGTTGAAGGACTCTTTCCTCCTTCTGCCTTCTCTGGTCTCAAACTTCATTGTGGAAAAGAATCTCAGCACTTAGGAGGCCAAGACAGGAGAACCACAGTGAGTTGGAGGCTACAGGTCAGCCTGGGCTACAATGAAACTCTGCCTCTAAAGGAAAAAACAACAAATAATCAGGCCCTTCATTTAGCTCTGGGCTAAATGGTCTAATGCTCAACTTCTGGGTCCCAACCTGGGCTTATGAGAAAGTTCTCCATCTTCTGTAATATTAGCTCTCTGGCTGGAAGCATAGAGTGTGTAAATCCAATCCCTTCACTGAAGGAGAGAGACTTGAAATGCTGTTCCAGAGTGCAGAAGGCTCAGGGTCATAGGCCTATTCAGTAACTTGTTAGATGTGTGCCCTTGCACAAGTTTGTTCCTCTCTGGGTCTTTCTCTTTCCTCCTTTACAAAGTGGAGGCAAATGATTAATAATATTAGTACATAATACGTAGGCCATGAATGGAATTTCTGTTCGAATACAATGATGATTAGAATGGTTAGAGAGGCCTAGGGTAAACACATCTTAGGCATCTCACTATAGGGCCAGGTGGTCCTTTGACTCTAAAGAGTTTCTACAGTTTAAATGGATCTTGTGACCTCTTTGTGGGTGGATTTCAATTTGCCAAGAGGGATGAATTTGATCTGAAACCAAAACTGCAGCCCTACCAAAGTATGCTGACTTCCCTTGGGAATGGTCCTTTTTGTTGAAGAGTATGGGCCTAAGAGCAGAGATGAGGGACGGATGGGTATCTCCCTTTCTTGAATTCTCCCTAGGAAGCTCTTCTCATGGACGATGCTCTCAGGAGCAGCAGCAGAGACTGTTTCCTCTTAAGGAATTGAAGAACTGGCTGGGGCTCAGGCAAGTTATGTTAACTCAGCCTTTAATACATGAGCCAGTGGCCTCCAGCAAGACTCATGTTAGAGCAGCAAAAATCACACATTTACACTTGCTTTTCCTGGGGTTTATTAGCTGATTAGAACAGGATTATTCCCCATTAGAATTTTTCAGAAGCCTTGACTTCTTTCACAGAAAGAGTTGTAAAACTAGCAAAGCAATACCTTCTTCTCCTTTAGCATTGAGTCCATTTGCAGCTTGTTGAAAAAAATTCTCCTAGCATTCTAAAATACCAGTAAAATATTAGAAGCTTGATATTAGACAAGTTACCATACATATATCATTGGTCTCTTTGTATCTCTTTTTGTGTATTGATTCTATCAGTTCATAGAGAAATTAGCTTTCTTCCAGTTTTATTAGGAAATGAAGGACACTATGTTGTAAATATGAAAATATCAGAGTTGTATAGGATTCATCAACATAATTTTAGTGTTAAAATTTTTAGTCAGGTAGTTTGACAGCCTGTCCATTCAGCAAAACAGCTATAATAGGTTCCCTACTAGGGCCTACTACCTCCCTGGCCACAGGCTCTTGACTGGGTCTATAGTAGTTACACTCAGGACCTGTGGTTTCCTGCACAAGCTTGAGCCTGCCAACATTCCAGGAAGAGAGACTCAGGAGACCCTGCTCCTCCCACAGCAGCTATTGGCAGTTAATGGTTGCTGGGAGAAGGGGAGTCATGTTCTCAGTGGAGTAGCAATTGGAAAGCTTCCCATGCCCAGTTAATATCCTCACCTCATGCTTACGCAGCCCTAATTTAACTCATTGGTCCACCAAAACAAAGCAACAAAAACAAAACAAAAAGACATGAGAGTATGAAGGGGATTATTTCAAAGAAGGAGGTTGGTGGGAGTGGGAGAAAGATGAGGTAATGTGGGGTAAATATAATCTCACTACATTACATCCATGTATGAAATTATCCAAAATAACAAGAAAATAACTACAAAGTGAAGTCAAAATTCTGTCATTATCTGCCTGTGGACCATCTGTCCTCGTCTCCCTAGCCTGAGACAGCCAGATGTTTGCTGCCTCAGAAGCTAGCTGAAGGTAGGGAGGCAGACACCCCCCCCCAAGCTCCTCCCACTGCTGCAAGGTCACCTCCTGTGTCCATCCCAGCTCCGGCTCCCTGAACCTCATGAGGGTGCCTCTGCAGAGGACACTTTATTGAGGAGTGAGATGGGTGTTGTGTTTTGAATGAAACATCCTCCATGAAATGTTCCCAAGTCTGAGGAATGAATATAAGTATTTTATATGCTAGGGAAGAGCTACATCCCTGTTTTTTTAAAGTTATTTATTTTTATCTATTTATTTGCAAGAAGAGAGAGAAAGACAGGGAGAGAATGGGTGCACCAGAGCCTCCTGGCACTGCAAATGAGCTCCAGATGCATGTGTCACTCTGTGAATCTCGCTTTATGTGCATAGTGGGAATTTGAACTGTGGCCACTAGGCTTTGCAAGCCAAGTACCTCTAACCACTGAGAAACCTCTCCAGCCCCACACTTATTATTTCTATTTTGAGAGACTAAATTGCTCAGGTTCTCCTGGAATTCACTGTGTAGCCCAGGCAGGCCTTGAGCCTGAGTTCCTTCTGCCTCAGCTTCTCAGCAGCTGGGATAATAGGCTGTGCACCGCATCGTGCAAAAACAGCCTTTCTTCCTAAGCACTTTTCTAAAGCTAAACAGTAGGAGTGCACAGCCTCCTTTTTGTAATTTCTGTTCTTTCTGCACTCAGATGAATGTTTTTTAGCACCATATTTAAATTTTGTATGTTGTTTTTACCTTGTCTCAAAATACTTTCCTACTCTTCTTTTTATCTTTTATAAATTCAGAATTACAGCTGATTTCAGTTACCTACAAGAAGTCTCTTACTTTACTACTCAGGTGAGATATATTAATCTTCCTTCTAAATTAATTTCTCTAATAAAAGAGCATACTACCCAAAACAATATTTTTTTTTCCTTTTGGCTTTTACCCTTATATCACTTTTATTAAAAATTCCAAATATCTTTTCTTTAGAATCAACATCTATTTCCTATAGCACCTTAGTTGAGGTTACTTCAGAGAACATGAGGCCAAAGGCATACCACTTCCTATTTCACCAGCTTTCCATTTCCAGGCTTGGATTCTCTTGTTCTCATCCAGTCCTTTCATGAGATCCATGTCCTTCACTAGAGTCAGTTATCAAAAGTCAACTTCAGGGGTAAGGAGAAAGACATCTAAGGCTTCCATTTTGCTTCTTTTTCTTTCATTTCCACTGTAAGGAACAGTAAGAAAGGCTGGATATACTTTAGATTGGAGGGAGTCAGGTAGCTTTGTTAGGTAGTTTAGGGTGACTGGGCCCTGAAAATAAAAAGCAGAAATCTTATCTTCTTATCTCTAGATTAAAGGAGTTACCTAGATCTGTTTATTCATAAACAATCTGAGCCTATCTGAGCCCCTCCTGGGAGGGAGTTCCCCTTTCTTAGAATTTAAATCTGGTCCTGGCATTGTGGTTGGTTAAACTCAGCCCCAAAACTTGGCTTCATGGCTGGCCTCTTCTTGAGCCAGCCCTCTGAGCCCAGAACCTCTGGTGTCTGAGGGTGAAGCCCACAATAATAAAATTGTATACAGATTCATATATATATATATATATATATATATATATATATATATATATATATAATTTATTTGAGAGAGAGAGATACAGTAATAGGCAGGTAGACAGAGAGACAGAGAGAGAATGTGTGTGCCAGGGCCTCTAACCACTGCAAACGAACTCCAGATGCATGTGGCCCCTTGTGCATCTGGCTTATGTAGGTCCTGGGTTGTCGAACCTGCATCTTTTGACTTTGCAGGCAAGTGCCTTAATTGCTAAGCCATCTCTCCATCCCTCTATATAGATTCTTACCAGGTAGGCAAACCTTCAGTGTTGGCTGTTCATCTCTCCTGAACTTGCAGGTTCCTGTTTTGGTAAGCCTTCCCTCTTCTCAGCCTGGGCTGGGATGAGAAGAGTAGAGACCCTGATCCCTACTCCCCTGTGGGTTCTCTATCCCCTCCTGCCCTCCACATGGCAGGAGCTCTCTGTACTTTCTTCTCCTTCCTTCCTAAATCCTTTTTCATATTTCAGGCCCATGCCCACTTCCCATCTGGGCTCTCACACCAAGTGGGTGTGCCCATTTTCCCTTCCTCCGTTCATAGATCTTCCCCTCTCTCATATATTTCTGAATAAAATGTGCTGGTTTATAAATTACCCTTCTCATACTGGTTTATCTCTCTCTTTTTTTTTTGTTTTTGTAAAAACAGACATGACCTTAGGGTTTGGAGTTCAAGGACCTTCCTAACCTCTCAAAACCCATTAGAAGATGTCACCCAGCTTCAGAACCATAATTAAAAGTCCACCAGCAGGGTATGTAAATGGTACCCATGATGTTATAAGTCAGAGCATCTGATGCCAGTCCTCCGATTTGACACTCACTAGAGTACCTAGAAGCTCAGCAGGGCTTTTAAGTGATGAATGCCTGCAATTTTACCTAATAAGTTTTTCAGAGCATGTGAGTTGAACAGTGATGTTGATAAGCGTTCATGTGCATGATAATGCTGTTGTTATCGCCACAGGAGCCCAAGATGTAGCTTGGACTTAGCACACTGCATGAGTCAAAGTTACTGCACTGTGGGTGTCCTCACTATTGTGTATCTGAAGCCTAGTCAGGTTTCTGGGTAATCCAAGTGAAATTTCACTGTTGGCTGAAACTTCTTGCTACTTCAGGTACAAATTGTTTCTGCCTGAGTTATTTAGGGAAATGCCTTCTTTGCTATTAGAGTCCTGGCTTGTCACAGAGAGGAGAGAAAAGGAAAATGTACCAGGAATGAGTGAAAAGCAAACATGAGAAGAAAAAGTATTCTGCTGTGGGGATGATAAAATGATTTGTACTTTCATTAACGCTCTTGTGCTGCACCACAGAGGATTGTTTAGAGCTGCTATAAAGCTTGCGTTCATTATTTGGCTTTTATTCCACTGAGAACATCTGCTTCCTTTCTGACAGTCACACCTCCTTTTCCTGTAAGATGTTTTTCAAACTCCAGGCACTGGTATCCTGATGCACTCTTGTTGGATCCAGCATATTCTTTGCAGAATGACAGGGAGATCTCCAGCAAGGCTTCCCGGAAGCTTTGTGACTGAGTTGCTGTTTTGCTAATATGTTCTAAACCCACTGATTCTTCCACAGCTGGGAGTTCTACATTTTCCTGGGTTCATGTCCTTGAATATATGCATATATTTTAACTGTCATTGTACTTATGCAAATATGAAGTGATCTCTTTCAGTTTGGGCTATGGCTTAATAAAAGAGAACCACCTTGGGGCTGGAGAGATGGCTCAGCAATTAAGGCACTTGCTTACAAAGCCTGCAGGCCTGGGTTCAATTCCTCAGTACTATAGTGTAGCAAATTCCTCCAAACTGATGAATTCTCTCCCAAAGAGAGAAAGGAGGTGTGGTGGTTTGATTCAGGTGTCCCTCATAAACTTAGGTGTTCTGAATGGTAGGTTCCAAGCTGATGGTAGATTTGGGAATTAATGCCTCTTGGAGGCAGTGTACTGTTGGGGGCAGGCTTATGGGCATTATAGCCAGTTTCCCCTTGCCAGTGTTTGGCACACTCTCCTGTTGCTGTTGTCCACCTATGTTAGCCAAGAGGTGATGTTGACCCTGTGATCATGCCATTGTTTCCCCCTGCTATCATGGAGATTGCCTTCAAGTCTATAAGCCAACATAAACCCCAAAAACTGCTCTACGTTGGGTGATTTCTGCCAGCAATGCAAACCTGACTGTAACAATAAAGTTGGTACCAGGAAGTGGTGTCATTAGCTGCTAGATACTTGACTGTGTGGCTTTGGCCTTTAGGAGCTGATTTTCAAGAGGAATGTAGAAGCATTTGAAACCTTGCTGTAAGAGACACCTTGCAGTGTTGTCAGTACAACTTGATGGACTATTCTGGTCAAACTCAGACCTGAATGCAGTAAGAACTATGGACTGTGAGGTTTGGCTTATGAGGGTGAGAAAGAGCTTTGCTTGGA
Source organism: Dipus sagitta (assembly GCA_036346955.1). NCBI lineage: Eukaryota > Metazoa > Chordata > Mammalia > Rodentia > Dipodidae > Dipus > Dipus sagitta. The sequence goes on along the minus strand of CM070771.1, from coordinate 130,712,247 downwards.
CTGGGCCAGAAGCAGTTTGTGTGAGAGGCTTGATGTTATGGCCCTGTCATGAGAATTTGTGCAGGGTTGCTTTGCATAGAAATGGACTGGTGTGAGCAGACGGATATGGCACAGAAATGAAATCTTTGGGCTGAAACTTCTGCCTGTTCAGCTGCAGTTATATGAGAGATTACAACCTTTGAGATTGGGTCAGCTGACCTGCACTTGGGTAACAGGAAGAGTGTAGACTCTTTTAAAGGGGCCTGAGTGCTCAAGGAATATCCTGTTTTTCAAAGTCTGCTTTATTCCCCCCCGGATTAACAAATTGGCACCCTATCTGGTATTAAGGAGCATAAAAAATGCAGAAAAGGGAGGGTCATTGAATTTGTGACACAGTCTTGTGTGTTGGAAATGGCCATGGGCAGGGTGAAGCAAGTTTGCTGAATGCCTGCATGGAGACCCAATGGAGCCGTGAGGATAAACTATGGGTGACAGTGCAGATGCCTGGACCACAAGAGGGCTGCTAAGGAGAGCTGCCGGCCCCAGATGAAGTTTTCCAGCACTGTGAGTAGCCTAGCTGGAGGGGCAGAATTGGAACTCCAGAGACTTATTACTGGTTAGCATTATTGGACTTGAAGATTTAACACTGACTAGACTTGTTGGACTTAGAGTTATAGAGTCTGATGTTTGCCCTGTTTAAATCTTGTATTGGTTGAATATTTATTTGCTATGCCTAATGCCATCTTTAGCAGTGTGAATGTTTATTCTGTGTCATTATGGTTTTTTTTTTGGGGGGGGGGGAGTTTTTGCTATTATGGATCAGTTGAAAGACCTTGGATTAAGGGGATGTTTGAATATCATTGGGATTGATAGAAATTATGGGGACTTTTAAAGTTGGATGAATTCATTGTATTTTATATGATGTATGGTTATCAGTTTATGGTGGCTAGGGGTGGAATGTGGTGATTTGATTCAGGTGTCCCCCATAAACTTAGATGTTCAGATGCTAGGTTCCCAGCTGATAGAGATTTGGGAATTAACGCCTCTTGGAGGTAGTGTATTTTCTGGGGTGGGCTTATGAGTATTATAGCCAGTTTCTCCTTGCCAGTGTTTGGCACACTCTTCTGTTGTTATTGTCCACCTTATGTTGGCCAGGGGTTGATGTCCACCCTCTGCTCATGCCATGGTTTTCTTCTACCATCATGCAGCTTCCCCTTGAGCCTATAAACCCAAATAATCCCCCCTTTTTTTCCCCAAAGCACTCTTGGTTGGGTGATTTCTGCCAGCAATGCCAACCTGACTGCAACAGGAGGCTCTGATTCAGAAAGTCAAACCTGGAAGACCTGAAACTTAAAGGTCACACAGCCATTCCCCAAGGTTATGTTGTATATTTCTTCCTAGGGCAGAGCAGAAAGGAAGTTTCAGAGACTGAGGAAATCAGGAAGTTTGGGAAAGGGTTATAAGATCTGGCCCTAAGTCTATATAAAGTGAAAACCATTGCTTAGAGATGAGACTCTCTGATTGAACTGCCTGAAATTAGTGCAGTGTGCTCCAGAGATAGCTTCCATGAGTTGTCACCTATGCTAGGCTTGGCTTTCTGGTGATACAGCTGCCTTTGAGTCACAGATATGGGAAGGGTGGATAGGAGGAGACTTCTTGTGTAGCTGCCTCTGAGTTATCCATTGCTTCTGTAAGCAAACCCTTACCCTTCTTTGTAAGGAACCTCAATAAACTCATCAGTTCACCAAATCTGATCTTGATGTAATTGTGCTTTGGTGTGTAGTCTGTGCCCTATCTGGGGAAAAGACATGTGTTTGTGTCACCCTAGGGAAAAGATTTCCTGAAACACCATGTCAACCCAGATACACAGAATAGCAATATATCTGGAGTTAATTTACAGTGGCAAGAGGCCCTGGCATGCCCATTCTCTCTCCCCCTCTCTCTTCCTCTCTTATAAATAAACAAAGAAAAGCTTCTTATTCTCTGGTTTTAGACCTCTAGTAGGATAGTCACAAAAAGTACATAATAGGCTTATTTAAATGTCAAAATTCAACTCTAGGTCATTGGATTCAACATCACCTAATGCTTGTTAGTATGAAATTTACTGTGGAACCTCATTATCTCCATGCTATAATGCCTTCCATCCTCATGTGGCTGTGTGGCCATAGGCTTATTGAGAAAAGAGAAGTGAGTGTGGAGGACTCTTGAGAAGAGCTTGTGTGCTTCTTTCTGCATGTCTTCTGAAGTGAGAAGGAAATAGTTCAGTCAGTTCTCAGTTTGCACCTCTATTCTACTCCCTTGCTGGACTTTCTGCTGTTTCTTCTTTCTTTTTTTGCCCACTTCTCAGTATGTTTATTGATAACAAATAATGGTTCTCCTTAATAGGTAGCATCTTTTGCGATAGGCACTATACTGATGGTTTTATACATGATCTTATTCAATCCTCAAGACATTTTTATGAAAATGTGTCCTCACTTTGTAAATGACACATGACATTATGGGAAAATAAATTATATTGTGTGTATATGTGAGATTTTGTCACAGTGGCATAGCAGAATTTAAACCCACACCAGAGGTGTATGTCTCAAGATATCTTGTTTTTTTTTTAATATTTTAATTTATTATAGGCAGATAGAAAGAGAGAGAGAGAAAGAATGGGTATACCAGGGCCTCTAACCAGTGCAAATGAACTCCAGACGCATGTGCCACCATGTGCATCTGGATTATGAGGGTTATGGGGAATCGAACCTAGGTCTTTCGGGTTCACAGGCAAGCACCTTAAGTGCTAAACCATTTCTCCAGCCTCAGATCTTGTTTTTATCCTTTAAAGTAGTCTTCCTTCTTTCTGAGTAATAAAACAAGTTTATGAAATTATTCTTTCTTCCTTAACTTCAGAGATGTAATATGGAGGTCTGAGGCCTTCAGGATCTGCATTGTCTTTACACAAGCAGATATATATGTGGACAGGCCATGCATTTGTATATTGTGGTGATTGAATGTAAAATGTTCTCCAGAGGCCCATGTATTTGAATGTACTTGGTCCTATGTAATGTGGTTCTGTGTGGAAAGGTTGTGGAGCCTTGAGGATATAGAGCCTTGCTGGAGGAAGTAGGATAATGAGGAAGGAACTTGAGGCTTTCTTATCCTAACTCTATTTGTTCTTCTCTCACTGCTTCCTGGTTGTGCTGCAATGTGACACATGCTTCCAGCTCTGGCCTGTGTCACCTTCTCTGTCATGATAAAAGTTCCTCTTGACACTGTAAGTTGAGTCAAGCCCTTTTTTTTTGCATAAGTGGTGTCTTGTCAGGTGTTTTTTTTTTTTTTTTCTAAGTAGCAAGAAAGTAATTGATACAGAAAATTTGTACCAGGAGTGGGGACATTGCTGTGATAAACCTTTCCATGTGGTTTGTAAGGTTTTGGAACTTGTTTGAGTGAGGAATATGGAAAATTTGGAACTTTGGGTTAGAGAAGCCTTACAATGCTGTGTTTTTATGAATCATTTTGTATAGGAGGGAGAAATCAATATAATGAATGCTAAATATTTATTTACTTAAATCTCTGAAAGTGTTTTAAATTATTTTACAATTATTAAAGGGATAATCCTCTTTCCAATAAACTAACTTTCTTTACTCTCTTTAGCTATTAAAGTATTTTACTTTTCACCTTATCTGAAATACAAAGCACCATGATTTCCTATAGGTATGTGACATGGTTATGGATCACATTCATTGGTTTCTTATTCTCTTTTCTCTCTCCTCTCCTGTGGTGGTTTGAGTGTGGTGTTCCCCATAAACTCACATGTTCTGAGTGCTAGGTACTTAGCTGGTGGCAATTTGGGAATTTGGAGACTTTTTGGTGGTATGTTGGCTTATGGATCTTATAGCCAGTTTACCCTTACCAGTATTTGGCTCACTCTTATATGAGCTGTTATTTACACCTGTTGTGGCAGAGGTAAGGTCTAATCTCTACTCATGCCATCATTTCCCCTGCCATCATGGAGCTTCCCCTTGAGTTTTTAAGCCAAAATAAAACCTTTCCTTCTATCATCTGCTTTTGGTAAGGTGCTTCATGCCAGCAGCAAGAGGGTAACTACAACTCCCCTGTTTCGTCTTTCATAATTTTTTGCAAATTACTATTTTTTTTCTCAAATTTGTCTCATTGCACACTACCACATACATGAAAAAGGTTTTTCCCATTTGAATGTAATACATAATATATATTTTTTGATATAAATTGGAAGCCAAACCATGTTATTATTGCTTTAAATTCAGAGGGGCTGCTGTATTTATTAATACTGCTTTTATAAATGGATTACAAATGACAAACTCATTTTTGGCAAATAGTATCTGGTGTAGTAAATTTCTCATTGCTGGGACAAAACACCAAACCCAAAGTAGCTTATGAGAGGAAAGGATTTATTTCAGGCTTACAGTTTCTAGGGGAAGCTTTATCATGGAGGAAGCTGGCTCACTTCATCATCCATCCACAGCCGAGAAAACAGCAGTTGTGAGCTGGCTCTGAACATACATAGGGCTGAACTCCCAGTGGTCCACCTCCAGTAGTACACCTCTAATAGCAAGGCTCCACCCTCAAAGACTTCTTCAACTGGGGACTAAGTAGGAAGCCTAATCAAAAACACCTGAGATTATGGGGAACATTTATATTAAAACTATCACATTCTGTTCCTGGCCTCCATAGACTCATGATCATCCCACAATGCAAATCACTCAGTTCAACTTTAAAAGTCCCCAAAGTCTTTGTCTATTCTAACATTGCTCAAAAGTCCAAAGCCTCATCTGGGATCCAAGACAGCCTCTTAACTGTGCGTCCTGTAAAACCAAAACATATGCTACATTCTCTAACACACAATGGCACAAAGTAAACATTCCCATTGTAAAAAGATGGTGTAACAAGCAAAGACTGGACCAACACAAGATCAAAATCCAGCAGGGCAAACATTAAATCCTATAGCTCTATGTCTGTCATTTGGGGCAGTGATATCTTCTGGTTCCCACAGAGGGCAATTCTGCCTGTCCACTGTACTGCCTGCTTTCTAAGAAGGTCCACCTGAGCAAGAGCCAGGAGCCTTCCTTGTTGGGTATTCCATAGTCCTGGCATCTCCAGGAGTCTGCATTGTAACACACTGATCATCTTTAGAGCTCCACAGAGAGGCCTTATAGGGCCTCTAGACAAGGATTCCGACTTACATCTTAGTGGCTCCTGCAGCAATGTGCACTTCATGACCCTCTTCCCTGCATTTCTCATACTTCTAAAACCAGTACCAGTTGGGCGGCAGAGACAAATCTGTAAATCCAGATGGTAATTATGCTTGACATTGAGGAGCAGGATTTTCCTTCAGAAGTCTTCCTTCCTTCAAGGCCCTCATTTTAAAGTAATTTTCATTCTTACTAGCATGAGACTTCTATAGGTTGAGTTTCACCCTCAGGGCATCTTTCCCATTGTCTCAGTGCAAAACAGTTGGGCCCCCTTTAATGGTGGTAATCTCGACCATTGCAGTTTAACTGGCATAAAACCAGTGCCTGTACCTGTCACTTCAAACATGAATTTCATCATGTGATAACTTGCACATCTTTCATATATTTGTCTTCCAAAATTTTTGTCAAGCACACCAGCCCACTACTTTTAAGTCAAATATTGCTCCAATTATCAGGACATGGGCAGCATGCATCTAGCCTTTCTGCCAGTAACCTAGTGTTAACAAATTTTTCCTTCCCCTTTGAAATTCCATAAACTAAGCCCACACTTTCCACAATTCTCTGTGCTTACAAGATTTTCAAACTCTCACCAGAGTAGCCAATGAGTCTCTGAGAGGCTTCCCCAGTCCAAAGCACTAAATTCTTCCATATTTATCTCACAGACAAGTTCCAAAAGATCAAAAGCCATATGGTCAGATTCATCACAGCATTTACCCCACTCTAGGCACAAATTTTGCATTTGTAGGTAGTTCCTGTTGCTGAGATAAACACCTGACCAGAAGCAGCTTATGGAGGAAAAGATTTATTGAAGGATTATAGTTCGGTACAGAAAAGCAACTGGCTTATAACATTGCACATCTGTAGCACAGAGACAGTAGCAAGCACAAGCTGCCTCTGAACACATATGAACACACAGTAGGCTACACTCTTCAACTCCAAAGCCCACCCCCAGCAATACAACTTCTCCGGCAGGGGTCTACCTCCCAAAGACTCCACCAGCTGAAGACTATGCAGGAAGTTTAATAGCAAATATTACATAACTATGCACTTGTTTATGCATGATCTATTTCAGACAAAAAATAGATGAACACAGCAAATTGTGCCCACCTGAACTAAACAGGGTTATGAACGCATCCATGCATACCTCCCAAACATCTACCATGTGTGCTATGAGCCGTATTCATGTACAACTGGAGTTACAATGTTCTATTAAATGTCAGACAACATTTTAAACACAAAATTTGAATTAATTTTATTTCCCCTATAGTCAACAACTTCTTTGCAATGAATTATAAAGCAACAAAATACAATAAAATTCCCCAAATGACAAGATACAAGAAATTCAGATTGTTACATTCTATTGGTGAAAATTTTCAGCTATTTTATTGGTCTGTAAAAGAACCGTCGTCTGGGTCAAAAATGAATTATATATATCAAAGTATATTTTATAGCTTGAAAAAGAAAATCAGCAGTAGAATTAAGAACTCACAAAGTGCAACCCTCTGTGTACTTTCATCAGCAAAGGGCAGCTCTTTGTCAAGGCAAAATGCCTCATATATCATGTACATGTATTTCTAGCCACCTAATATTTATAAAATTATAATATCATTTAGTAGCTTCTTCTCTATTATATGCCACTGATGAAGAATTTGAATGTTGTTTTCCTGACCCATATTTCTTCCTAAGATTTGTGATTCTTACAGCAAAACTTTCTAGGGTGAATATGTATTTCTCATTAAGGTAGAATTTATGGGACATTCAGCTTGGTGCTAATATGACTGGAACATATTTCAAAGTGTTAAAAGAAGTTTTGAGGAATGTTTCTGAGACTTTGGTAAAGGATATTGTGTCATTGTTTATCTCAATAGCATGATATCTAATTTCTCTGTAGATACAGAGGGAGGATGCCTTTTTGTGATTTCACGAGGAACATTGCAGAAACCAGTGTGCTCAAAGAGCAGTGCAAATGCAAGGTGTGCCGGAGAAGAGGAAGAGGGGTCTGGAGCTGTGGCCTTGCTGATGGTGTCCCTTTTGGAAGAGCAGAGGCATATTGCTAGCTTTTTGCTGCTGTAAGGTGAATGATGTTGCCACTCTGTTTGTTCAGAGATGAGAGTTGGACAAAGTTTGTGTGTTCAGCAGGCAATTGAGCAGCTGGGGACCTTCAGAAATTAAAAGGCAGGGATTGATTTTCTGGCTCTGTGATTTAGAAAGGTATTAGGTTTGGCAGCAAGAAGCAAGAAAGGGGCCAGTAAATGCATCTGTTCTTGGCTGACCTGTGCTTGCTGTTGAGGTTCTGCTGGCTTGTGCTCTGGCTAATGAGAGGCTTGGCTCTTGTTGGAAGGGACCACCAGCATTTTGTGAGTTGATGGTGAGGGTTGGATGGCAAAGAGCTCATCCTCCCTAGTGATGTTTGTGGACTTTCCAAAGACAGTACTCAGAAACAGCAGTAGCTCCATCTCTACCTTCCTTGGGACTTTGATAGCCTTCCCCTGCCTTCCCAGGGGGTTTTCTATATAATGAAAGTAAACCATAGGACTGGATGTTAGTATAAAATTGATAAATGCAAGAATTAACTCTAGCTAGAACCATTTTTGCTGGAGCAAAGATTCTTTTCTTCAAAACTCTATATGGAGAGTGAGAGAGCAAGAGAGAGAGGAAGGAAGGGAGGAATTAAAAAGGCAGAAAGTAAGAAAAGAGTTCTCAAAGACTTGGCCTGTCACAGAAAAGGAGATTTGTTATGGATTAAAACATATATCTGTAAATATGTTGAGGTCTTTATTACCCAGTGCCAGTGTCCTTATTTGGGAATAAGGTCTTGGCCAAATATCAGATGAAAATTAGATCATTAAAGTGAGCCCAAATCCAGTATGACTGGTGTCCTTATGAAAAGGAAAACTTTGACATATGGGGAGACACCCATACAAGGAGAACTCTATGCCAGCATGAAGGCAGAGGTTGAGTGCTGCTCCCACAAGTCAAAGAGTAAAAGAATGGCAAAGATTGCCAGTAAATGACCAGCAGTATGGAGAAAGGCATTAAACAAATTCTTCTTTACAATCCTCAGTATTGTTGGGCTCTGAAAGGCCCAGGTGTGAGGCCTAGTAGAACTTCCTGAGCTTAGCTAAAGTTTGGTGATCTGCCTCTGGCCAGACGTGACTCAGCAAGACGCCTAATGGCTTCTTGCTGCTACTTCCGCATGGGAGTTAGAATTATCATTTCAATAGTCACAGTTTACTATTGGCCCTTACCTGTCCCCCATCCTAGAATCCCCGCCTTCCTCCTCAACATTATATAGGCAACTGCTTGTAACAATAAATCGAGTTCCTGCTTCGACAAGACTCCCGACTCAGTGTGGTTTTTCTCCGGTGGCCAGGAGAGGTCTGAGTCGTCGGACGCTCATCTCCTCCTCAACCCCTCGGGAGGAACCAGCGGGCCTGGTCCTTCCCTCGGCACTACCTGCCCCCGCCGGCGGAGCCCGGCACAGTATGAATCAGCCCAAACATCACCTTGATCTCACATTTCCAGCCTCCAGTACTGGGAGTTGAAAACCAGAGGGAACTAAGGGATTAATGGCTGTCCCTAAGACTAGAAGGCCTTGAAGCAACAACAGAGGCATTCAATCCCAGAAAAGCCTGACAACTCCCTGACTGATAAACTTCCCTTACCTCAGAAAGCACTGAAGGAACAGAAACCATCTAGAAAATTTTGCTGAAAAAGCTTATTCTGAGCAAGGATACAAATAACTACAGTTCCTTTTCTACATCCCTTGGACTTGAACCTGGTCCAGTCTGTTTTTCTTAGGATCCTCCTTGTAAGCTTGAACCCCAGCCTAGCTCAGTGCTTCAGCCTCCATCCCACGGGATGGCTGCTGCCCCTCACTGTGCTTCAATAAAAAGTCTTTGTTGAGATCCTGGTGTTTTCCTTTGCTTTTCTCTTTCACTTTCCTTATAGGAGGCAATGACTTTGTGTTGTTTAAGCCACCTGTTCTATGATATATTACTGTTGCTACTCTAGGATACATAAATTCTTGGTGACATTTTATTTTAGAAAATACCCACACAAAGTGTTTGGAGGTTGAAAATATATGAAAATAAGGTTTACTAGTAGGTCAATTGGTAGAGTGCCTCCTAGTATGCACAAGGTCCTGGGTTTAACCTTTAGTATAGCACAAACCAGATGTAGCACACTCCTGTGATCCCAATATTTGGGTGAGGGTAGAGATAGGATGATCAAGGAGTTCAAGGTCACTCTCCACTACATAGTAACTCTGAGGTCAGCCTGTGTTACCAGAGATCCTATCTCAAAAATGTGTGTGTGTGTGTCTGTGTGTGTGTTAGCAAAGTATTGGATTAGGAAGCTAGGCCAGGTTGAAAACTGAATGCTTCTAATACAGAATTGTACTGTTTAATGGACATATAGATTTTTATGTCACAAGTCTGTACCAAAGCCAAGTCAATGCATATTTTCTGATATGGGTGTCAAGTTGGTGTTTTTATACTATAGTGGTCACCTTCTTGTTGCTTGGACAATCCACCTGGCCAGGAGCAGCTTATGGAAGGAAAGAGACTATGTAGGGCTTACAGCTTTAAGAGGGAAGTTTCATTATGGTGAGGTAAGCATAACAGGACAGACAGCCAGGCATCACATCTTGAGATCAGCAGAGAAGCAGCAGAAAGAATGAACTGAGTGCAATAAGCAGAGCTGGACTATAGTACCCTGAGTGCCCTCCCCACAGTGATACATCTCTACGCCCCCCAAAGGCCCCACCAGCTGGGGATTAAGTATGAGGTTTTGTCACAAACACAGAGGACTGTGGGGGACTTTTCACATTCAAAACATCACATGTAGTATGGCTAATACTGTGCAGTTTTAGAAGAGTCAAGAGAAAAACATTAAATTCCGCAATAGAATAATAAAAAGGTCTGAGAGACCTGCATGTTTATTCAAAATAGCCCTAATACATTCAAAATAGAGACTTTTTTTTCATGATTTTGACAAGTCTGTGTCTTTAGGAATCCCTGCTTTTTGTGACATATGGCTCCCTTGTGCTAATGCTATAAGCCTGGGGTCAATGGAAAGGTTTGATTTTGGATAATGACTCTATGTAACACCTTGTGTTTGCTGCACAGATGTGCATCCTTGCTTATCCTCTCGACAAGGGATACAGACAGTGCCCCTCTGAAGATTTATTTCATTAAATTCTTCATGGGATGCTATCTTTAACCAATCATGAATTCATGAATCTGGCAAGAGATCAGTCACTAAACAGAAGGGTAGAAGTTTCCTGTTTTTGGCTTAAAAGCCTCAATAGATTTCAAAGTTCTCTGATTTTTATCTGGAACAGTATGTTTTGTTTTCTTTTGTATTCCAGTATGTGTAACCTGCCTGAGGCTGGCTGTTGGAAGTGATGTTGAAATGATCATTGCTTTTGAGTGATGCAGGACAAGACCCCAAATCCTAAGAATCCAAAGATTGTAAGGTTTCACTTAGCATCCAAGAGTGTACAATCAGTAGTGTGTCTTGAACTTCATTTGGCATCAAACAGAGACTGTGATTTTCTTATGACATTGGCTTCATGGTGGTATTATGTATCTTAAGCAAGTTTCCAACCAGAATACCATGTTTTATGTGGGTAGACAAGACCAGATGTTGAGTAATGGCTAATGTCTTACTGAACTGAAGCATTGGTAGAGTTTGGGGATTCCTAGAGAATGAAGTTTCTACTTAGTCACATATATCCCAATAACCTTTACCAGGTTCCATGGAAACAACATTACATTAATCAAACATTTATGCTGAGCCCGAAGGCTTGGGAATCATTTTATCTGGAGCTGACTGGAAAGTCATGGCCACTCCAGTTGTCATGCACAGCAAGTCTATTTACCTTGACTCTCGTAGGGCCCTGGCATTCAGTATAATGCCTTCTGTCTATCCTGAAATGAGGCCAGACTGCATGTTCCCATGTCCCCATAGAGGAAAACTGATGCGGCTAGAAGTATATTTGCATTCCTGTCTCAGTTGTGTGGACTGGTGGTTGCTAACACTTGGATAAAAGCCATGTTCTGGACAAGAAAGACATCTTGTGTAGTTTTCTGTTACTAGTTGCAAGTCAAAATCATCATTAGGACTTGGGACATGCCACAATGGAGAGAACTCATCTAACAGTATCATGTCATGGACTACTGACCCCAAATCCACAGGCAAGGAAACGTGGGCAGGTGCCAGCATCGGTGTAAATGTCTCCAGGGTCCGCAGGAGGAAGAGGAGCAAGCCTTCTGCAGTGCGCGAGTCTTCCTGCAGATCTCTGGGGCAGGGCCCATCTCACACAGTGACCTTGTTCTACATCCCCTGTTAGTGTACATTATTTGTACTTTGATAATAAAATAGAACCGAGGCATGCTGGTTTCTGTGAATGCTGGCACTTTGAATACACAATGCCATCAATATTCTCAATAGCCCCAAGTGGTGGCTGGTATGATTTCATTGTACAGGTGTGAAAAGTAAAGCTTGGACTATGGGCCTTGCCTGAGGTCACAAGAAGGAAAGGGCAGAAGTGAGACTTCATTTAGGTCTGCCTACTCAGATGCTGTCCTGTTCCTAAGACATCTGGTTCTACTTCACCTCATGGACATGCTGAAAAGAAACCACTCCTGTCACAGCACATAGCTTGCCTCTGCCACTTTCAAGCAGTGCCTCTTCATCTCTCTGGGTTCCTACCCTACAGTCAGCATAGTAGCAGAGTGATAAAATACCCTCAACTACCATTCATCATCTATCCACGTGGAAAGGCTGCCATTGGTAATAATTTTGACATTTCTGAAGTCACCCCTTCTTTTCCCTTTAACACGGAGGCACAGCCTGGGTCCACATTGCAAAATGAAGTAGTAAAAATGGCAACAGATTTCAAGTGCAAGAGAGCTACTCTTTCAGACAAATCACCAAGAAAGTAAAGCTATTAAAACCTCTTTCTCTTCTGCCCTTCTATTTACCTGGCTGCATTCTGTTCATGCTACAGAAGTCAGCACCATTGGAAGCAGTGACTCCCACCACCTCTCAGGACACAGACATTGTGGTTTTTGATGTGGATCTCACTACAGTAGGTTGGCAGGCCATTTGATTAGTGCTTGGGATTTATAGGAAAGACTGGATAGATCTTTTACTTTTATTTGAATAAGGAACAGGGATAGAAGGAGGGAAAACAAGGCTTCTTTAATGTCTTTAAACTCGTGTGTGTTTAATTTTAGTTAAATGAAATAGACTCATTCCATACGCTTTTATTTATTTTCACTTGAAGTAAGATTGTACATAGTGCTAACTAGGAAAAGAAGACTTTGCTGAAAAGCAACTGGGCTGGGTTGGGTATGCAGTTCAGTGGTAGAGTGATTTATAAGGTCTTGGATTTGAAACATCACTCGAAACAAAGAACTGAACTTCTTTTAACAATGAAAAGAGGTAATGAGATATCTCTGCCTCCTTTATATGAACTTATAAGTGGATCCTGCCATAATATGATATTGTTTTTTATATTTTATTTTTATTTATTTATTTGGAGGGGAGGGAGAAAGAGAGAAAGAGGGAGAGAGAGAGAGAGAGAGAGAGAGAGAAGGAGAGAATGGGCATGCCAGGGCATCTAGCCACTGCAAACCAACTCCAGACACATGTACCACCTTATGCATCTGGCCTATGTGGATCCTGGGGGAAATGAACCTGGGTCCTTTGCCTTTGCAGACAAGTGCCTTAACTGCTAAACCATCTCTCCTACCCTATGATACTGTTTTGTATAAGTATTTATTTATTTGCAAGGGGAGAGAGAGCGGGAAAGAGAGATGAAAGAGAGAGAGAACAAAAAATAGATGCAACAGGGCCTCCAGCGGCAGCAAATGAACTGCACATCAATGTTCCGCTTTGTGCATCTGGCTTTACATGGGTACTGGGTAATCAAACCCACTTTGCAGGCAAGCACCTTAAACACTGAGCCATCTCTCCAGCCCTGATAATGTTTTTGGAACATGAATTTACTCTTCATTTATAAAAGTAGAAAAACCCAGGCTGGAGAGATGGCTTAGTGGTTAAGTGCTTGCTGTGAAGCCTAAGAACCCCAGGTTGAAGCTTGATTCCCCAGAACCCACATTAGCCAGATGCACAAGGGGGTGCATGCGTGGCTAGAGGCCCTGGTGTACTCTCTCTCTGTCTCTCTCTCTCTGTTGCTCTCAAGTAAATAAATAAAAATAAACCAAAAAAATTTTTTAAGTAGAAAAACCCAACTACTTGCTGGTCCTGTTTTGAAAAATTTTGCCTTCATCATTTACCTAATGATTTCTTCTTAGAAATTCGTCAAAACTTTTAAAAATATTTTATTTTTCTTTATGAGAGAGAGAAAGAGAATGGAGCATACCAAGGCCTCTAGCTACTGCAAAGGAACTCCAGATGCATGCACCACCATATGCACCTGGCATACATGGGTATTGGAGAATTGAACCTGGGTCCTTAGGGTTTGCAGGCAAGTGTCTTAACTACTAAATTATTTCTCTAGCACCCCTCCCCAGTTTTTAATTCATGCTTCTCTTGGATGGAAAGCTCATGGCTTTCTCCTCTTTGTGTGTCATGTTCATCTGTGATCTTTATTCTCCTCTGATAGCTGTGTGATTTTGTATGGATTTTTAGACTCTCAAGTTCTGAGTTAGACTTTTCTGCCTCATGTACGCCTATCCATTCTTGGAATTATGAATTCATTCTGTAGCTTCTCAAATATCCAAGGCCCCTAATGCATAGCTATGAATCACAAAACAGATACTTAAAAAATATAGCAACAGAATACAGAAGTCAAGGGAAATAATATATTTAGAGAACTGTTTAAGTCTGGCAACATATTGGGCATGCAGGGAACGCACAGGATTGGTCTGAACCAATTCTATGCTATTTTTCCTGATACACTGTCTAATTCTTGCTTACGTAATGCTGGTGCCCTCTGGCCCCCAGTCCTGTGTGCTGGGACACTGTGCCTGGTCAGCAGCCTGCACGTCTCACTGGCCTATTATGTGAATATCTGTTTAAAACCTTTTTCCCTCTAATTTTATTTCACATTTTCTGGGATAACTGCAATAAGCAAAGAGAATACATAGAAATGATATGCCAGTCACTTAGATGGTTTTCCATCCTTATCTGTCTTCTCTCCTCCTTCATGGTGGCCACCATATATACGCTGACCCTGCTCAAGATTGCTCCAGCACAGCACTCATATTCAGTCCCAGGTGACACTGGGGATGAGTGCATGAAGAGAGCCCTATATTTGTTTTAGCCAAACTTCTGGTTTGGGAAAAGAAATGAAGGAGGTCAGAGAGGGGGGAGTTAGATATGCATAGGGCAAGAAGTATGTTCTTTCAGGTGTGGTACTGTTTGTTTAATTGTTTTATCAGCCAACTAGAAGATCCAGAAATGTATGTGATGAAGAAAGAGATTTATAGAACACATGGCCAATGGACTAGCAAGAGAATCAATACCTGTAGGTGCCAGGAGCCACCTTGGTATCTATCTTTATATTGACATTAAAGAACCAGCATATGGTAGAATATTTCTTTTATTTGTGATGATATCCACAAAGATATATAAAATGGTTCTTCTATGATTTATGGTTGTGTACAATATACCTGGCAGGTAAAACAGGTTTCATTTCATCCGAAATTCCATTCAGATGTGGAATATGGAGATATGTGGCTCTGGAGGGCAGGCACCATGTGATATTCATAGTCCTTCCTTCTTTTGAGGCTTGTAAAGTGACATATGGGGTGTCTGAAATGTTGAGATTCATTCATTTCCAAGACCAAGTGTCCCCGCACCATCACAATCCTGGCAGTGATCAGTATCCAAGCAATGGCCAAGTGTGGTAGCCATCAAGATGAAACCAAGTACTTTAATTACACGTTCTTTCTCAGTCCTGTGTTTTGTCTCATTCCTTTTAACTGGACTCCACGGAAATCACATTCAATTCTAATCAAGCCTCGTTTTTGCACTGATAAAGCCAATACATCATAAGCAATCATTGTTCTCAATGTGGTGAGCTATGAACATCTGGTGTAGTGAAGTCACAGGGAGTTAAAGTGGCATCTTCTGGAAGCAGTGGAGTGAAGATCATTGTATTAAAAAATTCCATTCACTGTATTTCTAGATAAAAATAAGTTCTTTCTTTTAAGTTGCTTTTGCAACAAGCAAATGTAAGCACTTGATTTGAAATTTACTTTAAAAATATGAAATCCTTATCTTCAGAGACAAGATATAATTTTTGGTTAGGCATGAGTGCAGACAGTTAATAAAGACTTGCTTTATTCTGCCATTGCTCTGATTTTCTGCTCAGTAAAACATTAGTTAAGTGACCCTGGAACATTCCCCCACTATTCCATCTATTAATCATGGAATCATTGCATTTAACAGCTCAAAGGTAAAAATGTAAATCAACTGAGATCCAAAAATAAGATAAGAAAAAAAGAATGCCCCACAAAATAGCCTATCAGGTCAAAGGGTCCCTGTTCTATCAGGTATGACAATGATCTGAATTTTGGGGGCATTTAAGTTCATGGTTCAGCTTTTTCTCTGGCAGTTACTGTTCTTATGATGTTAATTTACCACGTTAAAAAAATAACACTTGTTACTATAAAGTTGCAAAGAGCCTCAAATAATTCCTTAGTTATAGGTCATGGATCTGTGCCATTGAGTGTCAAACACCTACACACTAATGAACCTGCCCTCCCTCCAGCTTTCTCACTTCTTGGGTGCAATTTCTCTTGTACAGGGGAAAAAGGTCATGAGCTGATATAAACACCAACAGAATTATGAGTCATGTGCTATAGTGCAGGGTACATTCCCAGCAGGCATGTCCTGAGCAGATACAAACCTTTCACCATTGCAGGAAGAAAAAGAAAAGGAAGCAGAGAGGTAGGGAGAGGACAGATGAGAGAGAGAAAGGGGAGGGAAGGAGAGGAGAGGGGAAGGAAGGGGAGTGGAGGGGAAGAGAAGTGAGAAAAGAAAATAAGCAATGAAAAACTGTTTCACATAGTGATAGGAACTTACCATAAACTTAGTCATCTGATATAACACAAAACTTACTACCTTCACAGTTCTAAAAGTTGGAGTCCAATATGGGTCTCCTTGAGCTAAGGTGAGGTGGTGGCAGAGCAGCTCTCTTGCTCTATGCTCCCCTTTTTCTTGCCTGTCTCAGCTTCCAGAGGCTTCCCAAATTTCTTGGCTCCAGGCCATCTTCCATCTTCAAAGCCAGCCATGCTGGTTGAATTTTTATGTCTCATCCCTGCCTGACTCACTCTTTTGCATCCTTATTCCAGTTTTAAAGACTAGTGGTCATATTGGGTTCCCTCAGGTAGTCCATGACACTCTTTCCACTTAAAGGTTCTTAATCCCATCTACAATGTAGTCAGTTCTGAGATTAGGAAAAGGCTGTTGGGGGCTGGCAGAGGCACTGTGGCACCTGCCAGGATTGCCTGGCTAGGGTAGGTAATTTAGCTACTCCCATCAATTTGGAAGTCACTGGGAAATGTGAAAGAGTACAAGCAAGCATGTATACCACTGTACTTGAAGAGCTAAGATGATGGGCTGCTCTTCATGCCTGATCTTGTGTTGACTTTGTTTTTTTTTCTGAACACCCTCAGTAAGCCATATATTTAGTACACATCTTTCTTTCTTTCCTTTGCTATTTGTCATAGATGCAGTTTTATTTATTTTTTATTTTTATTTTTTTTGGTTTTTCGAGGTAGGGTCTCATTCTAGCCCAGGCTGACCTGGAATTCACTATGGATTCTCAGGGTGGCCTCTAACTCATGGCGATCCTCCTGCCTCTGCCACCCGAGTGCTGGGATTAAAGGCGTACACCACCACGCCCGGCTAGATGCAGTTTTAGATGAGCTAAGTTATCAACTTAATTTTGTTTTCTTTATCAGTTTATATTCATGGTACATAGAACAATATCTTGTGAGTTGCATAAGACAGTTTTTTTTCATGTATATATTTTGTCCACATTCACCACCTCTCAACATTCCCTTTCATCCCCTCCTGCTCGTATCCTTCCTAAGTCACCTTCTACATTCATGTCATATATCATTATATATGTCTATGCCTGTCATGCCTATATATAAGTCTATGTCTATGTATAGATGTGGTTTTATGTGTCTATAAAAATTCAGGAAGCACAAATGAGAAAAACATGAAATTTGCTTTTCTGCCTATCTATTGATTTATTTTGCTTAATATAATGATATCCGGTTACATACATTTTCAAGCAAATTACATAATTTTATTCTTCTGTCTTGTCAGTTTTTTTGGCATAGCAACTGGGGACTGAAAATCCTCCTATTACAATGATGAGAGAATGCACCCCAGGAACATTTTTCTCTTACTATTGCTATGACATGTGTTTGGGGAACTTCTTTCTTTTTGGAAGGTCATGGAGCATTGGAAGAGCAAAGACAACACCCATGTGACTGTCCCAGGAAACCTGTGCATCTGAGGGGTCTTGATGGAAACAATCTCAAAACACACACACACACACACACACACACACACACACACACACACACACACACACGTTGAGAACCAGGTCAAAGCACAGAAAGCAGAAGAAAGTCTTCCTTGATTTATCTTTTTTCTCTTTCCTTGATTTTTTTGAACATTCCAGATTTAAATATATTAATCCCTAAAGGAAAGGTAACACTACACTTGCCAGTTAGAACTTAATTTGTTAGAAAGCCTGATGGGTATGTCTATGTAGAATTGAGCAGATTATGTTAAACAATGATATATGCATTGCAAGCACTAAATATATAATCAGACACTGGGTAAGTCAATATCGACTGATATATATTTTTCATGAGAAATCAGCAAATTAAGGATGATGTGTAGATAAGATGTGTTCCAGAAACATTTTTTATGCTCATGATAACGATAAAGTTGTCTCATGTTTATAAAAGCCATTTATTCATTTATGAATATTTATTGAATGCACACTAAGAGCAAGACTTGGATGATGTATGTGAATATGTGACTATGAAAGTTACATCCACCCTTCCATTGCCTACTATATTCTAGAGAGAAAATACTGCATCATGTGACTCTTAGTGGTGGTGAGTATATTGTGTATAAGACCGATCTCTGAAATGCTCTTCTGATTTTATTTATATGATCCACAGAAAGTCTTTAAGATGAGGTCCCTATAACTACATATTTCTTAATTATAATTTTAAAAGCTAAAGCATCATTATTTATGATAGGAATATTTTTATTTTTCTATAATTTATGAGAGATTTTTAGGAAATGGAATTCCCTTTGATCAAAGCACAGGTGGCCTTTATATACTTCACTCTGTTTTTGTTAGTCTATTTTAAAAAATATAGCAACATATCTAAAGTCTTGAAATAGGAGAGCCTGTCAGACACAACATACTTAGGTTAATAAAAGAAAACAAGGATCATACATAAATAAGAATGATGGAGTTGATAATGAAGAAATTCTTGCCAAGCGATTAGAAAGAAGTTCATTAAAAATGAAATGACAATTCGGGTGTGGTGGAATATTCTTTTAATCCCAGCACTCGGGAGGCAGAGGTAGGAGGATCGCCAAGAGTTAGAGGCCGTCCTGAGACTACATAGTGAATTCCAAGTCAGCCTGAGCTAAAGTGAGACACTACCTTGGGAAACAAACAAACAAACAAACAAAAAAACAGAAATGACATAGAAGTTCTTCACAGTCTGATTTCTGCGTATTAATGAAATGGAGCAGTTATGTTAGCAGGGGGGTTGAAATGTGCTAAAATGGTCTGCTGTGGCACTCAGGTGTGGAATCAAATTCTGATAATTCTTTTTTTCTCAGGAGAAGATGCTGGTGTATATTAACATTTATTTCCTAGCTGTCCAAAAGGAATAACAATGACCAGAAATTTCCAAGCAATTCCGGTGACTCAAGTACAAAAATATCATTGATTCTAGTTGAACAACTTTCAGCATGTCCCCAGCTTTCTTGGATGATTAGATATTAGCTTTACAAGTGTGTTAAGGAATTTCTCCTTTGCATATGATTCCTGACCATTATTCCATGTCAATCAAAAATACATATGCAAGCTGGGCATGGTGGCACACACCTTTAATTCCAGCACTCCGAGGCAGAGAGGTAGGAGGCCACCCTGAGATGACATAGTGAATTCCAGGTCAGCCTGAGAACCTGCCTTGAAAAACAAAAACAAAAAAACAAAAAAAAAAAAAAACCCAAAAAACAAAAACATATGCAATGGTAATGCTAGCGCTGACACATAAATGTGTAAGGATGCCCTTACATATGTGGTCAATTGCTTCTGGCCAGCCCATGTTCTTATCTGCTCTGTTTTAAGAGTAAATTTTCTTTACTGAAATTTGTGCAGATACTTGGAAACAAAATAATGCTTACAAATAAAATACGAAAATTATGGGATAACTTCAGAGTTATCCCAGATACAGAATTTTACTTGTTTGCATCTTTCCTTTCTAATTTTCTACCAAATCCACAAATCTAAGTGTAACAGTTGTCTCCTCTTGTGTTCAGAGAAGTGCTTTCAATAGCTGTTTCCTATGTGTATTGACACTTTTGCGTACTTCTGTATCCCAAGGCTTAAGACTTTCTTGATATACATTCTTTCCATGGCTAGTTTTTAACAGTACAAACGGGTTTTTCTTGCTTTTGTGATTTTTGGCAGCTTTAGATAGCACCCTACACATAACAGAGACTGAATAGACAAACCAATTTCCAATAAGTTTGAGCCCCTTTAGATAATAACTCCTAGGCCACCTTCAGCTCCTGTGACAGTGTTCTCTTGGTAAGAAGCCATACTGGGCCATGTTTAATTAAGACAAATTGTTTTTATAGATTCAAACTGATTTTGGAATGAGAAACAAAGTAAATTAGCTTAATATTTTGTTTGGTTTTTTTTTGCTTTATTTTTCAAGACATGGTATCACTCTAGCCCAGGCTGACCTGGAATTCACTATATAGTCTCAGGCTGGCCTTGAAGTCATGGAGATCTTCCTACCTTTGATTCCTGAATACTGGGATTAAAGGTGTGCAGCACCATACCTGGAACAGAGAGAGAATGGGTGCACCTGGACCTCCTGACACTGCAAATGCTACTGTGTGCATGGCTTTACATGGGTACTGGGGAATCAAACTTGGGAAGTTAGGCTTTGCAGGCAAGTGCCTTAACCACCAGCCTAATTTAGGAATGTTGTTCCTTGTTAATCTCAAACTACACTGAGTTTATAAAAACACTTTGAATATATCAATATAGCAATATACTGCTATATTGCTAGTATATTTGGCAGTTCCAAGATAGTAGACAGATGGAAAAGAAGAGAGCCACTGAGTTCAAATAGAAATGCAGAGCTGGGTATTGTGGCATATGCTTTTAATCCCAGCGCTCGGGAGGCAGAAGTAGGAGTACTGCCATGGGTTCAAGGCCACCCTGAGACTACATAGTGAATTCAAAGTCAGCCTGGGCTAGAGTGAGACCCTACCTCGAAAAACAAACAAACAAAACCCCCGAAATTCAGTTCTCTTAATGTTGCTGCATTTGGACTCTGTAAAACAATGACATTCATGCTGTTTTCATATGAAAAATAAAGAAATTTGATTGAGCAATTAAGTCACTTTAAGATCAAAATTTGCTGGGTGTGGTGGTGTACTTCTTTAATCCCAGGCAGAGGTAGGAGGGTTGCCTCAGTTCAAAGCCAGCCTGAGATTATATAGTGATTTCCAGTTAATCTGGGATAGAGTGAGACCCTACCTAGAACCCCCCCCCCCAAAAAAAAAATAGATAAAAAACTTTCTTTTGGTTTTTTGAGGTAGAGTCTCACTCTGGCCCAGGCTGACCTAAGTATATAGTCTCAGGACAGCCTCAAACTCATGGCAATCCTCCTACTCTGCCTTCTGAGTGCTGGGATTAAAGGCTTGCACCACCACGCCCAGCTTAGATTAAAATTTTAATAGAGTTTTCAAGCATCAAAAAGTTCTTTTAGTTGTCTGATATCAATTATGGGGTGTTTCCTCTTGGCTATCCACTGCACAATTCAGTAGCTGCCATCATTATTAAATCATTAATCTTAGGTTTAAAAGAATTATGAAGTAATGCCTAAAATCACCTGTGGAGATACTCAACAGTGGACACTTCAAGCCTTAAATTTTGCCAGCCAGGCCAAATGAGCCAATGGGTGCAAAAGTGGCATGTTTGTTATGGGGGAAACCAACTGCTCTCTAATTGGACTGGAGGCCCGCTCCATGGGAGGTAATACATCCCTGATACGGAAAACCTACAACTGCAGTAGTCATGAGCCCTAGGATTATAACGTCTGCTGCTGTCTAGCTAAATGTATATACTATGCTCACCAAACTGCACAGAAAGCACTTCTCTTAATGTTCATATCCATATATTAATGCTACTCTCACTTTTGGTTAGAGAAGCTTCTCTTTACAGATGGCAGTGACCTTGGGATGACTCAGAAGGAACCATGGTGCTGAGAGGAAGTGACAGAGGAGTGTTCAGTGCTTAAATATCTCCATCACACCTTCCAAGGCTCAAGGTTCATTGTGGAAGAGAGAGCAGAAAGAATGTAAGAGTCAAAGGAAGGGTAGGACTCCTTACAACATGCTCCTCCAGACAGAAAATGGCCTGGATATCCATGACCTCACAATGCCTGACATTACCTACAATCATAATAGAAAGAAAAGATCATGACATCAAAATAAAAGAGAGTCTGGCTGAGAGGGGGAGGGGATATGACAGAGAGTGGAGTTTCAAAAGGGAATGTGGGGGGAGGGAGGGAATTACCATGGGATATTGTCTACAATTATGGAAGTTGTCAATAAAAAAAATTAAAAAACAAATAAATAAAAATAAAAAGAATTATGAATGCCGGCCGTGGTGGCACACGCCTTTAATCCCAGCATTCGGGAGGCAGAGGTAGCAGGATCGCCGTGAGTTCAAGGCCACCCTGAGACTCCATAATGAATTCCAGGTCAGCCTGGGCTAGAGTGAGACCCTACCTCAAAAAACCAAAAAAATAAAAAAATAAAAAAAATAAAAAAATAAAAAGAATTATGAAGTAATGCCTACATCTTAATAGGGTGGTATTACTTTACTCATATCATGGTGATGTTTAGAATTAATTGAATTCAAACATTTAAAGCATATTGCAAGTTTGGAAAAGACAGAAAGAAGATAACAGTCACTAAAAGTAAATGCTAGTTCATTATACACAATGTCATTTAAAAGGTCTTATCACTGGGGAAACCTTGCTAATGTTTTCTAGAAAATAAATAGCATCATATTGAAGGAATGTCAAATGGAGTCAGGTTTATGTGTCTAGTCTTCTGTGAGAACTTATCTGCAATGACACTTACTCCTTTTAGTAATGAATATACCCATCACATTCCCATTTTTCAAACAAACTTAGACTTAGTTTACTAAAAGGTTGAGGTTCCACTCTTTATATAGCTGCTTGTACATCTAACCCCTTGTGCTTCTAAATTTTGCCTATCTTTCAATCATATCAACATTGTGCCATCCCCCAAACAGAAAACATTAGCACCACCCTATTAAGATGTAGGCATTACTTCATAATGCTTTTTATTTTTATTTATTTGTTTTATTTATTTTTATTTTTATTTATTTTTATTTTTATTTTTTTTCTTTTTTCTTTATTAGTCAGTTCTGTATTCAGCAATGTTTTATTAATTTATTTTTTATTGACAACTTTGATAATTGTAGACAATATCCCATGGTAATTCCCTCTCTCACCCCACATTCCTCTTTGAAACTCCACTCTCCATCGTATCCCCTCCTTAAGTATGAGTAAAAGTGGAAGAGAGCTAGAGAGAGAGAAAGAAAGAAAGAAAAAGAGAGAGAGAGAGAGAGATCCCCAGCTCCATCCATGAGTTGTTTGGTCCTCTGCTCTCCTTGCATTAGGAAAGACATGCAATTCTAAGTCTGTGACAATAGCAGTTTTGTCTTTTTTTTTTTTTTTTTAATTTTTACTAAAAAGCCCCATAACAATGGTGAGAAAGACACACAATTACATCATGCCACTTAAAAAGTCCTAAAATTTACACATAAAAGATGAGATTATGCTCAATAAAATTGCTAACTTTGCCTCATACTTTGTTGTCACAGACATTAGGTATTATATACAAATTCTGAAACAGAAAGCATACCAAAGCACTTATTTTAAAGATGAGGGCCATGTAGAAATTCTATGATTTATTTTCTACCACAAGATTTTTCATTAATGCAACTCTTTTTGTTTTTTTATGCAGCACATTTATATTTTCATACATTAATATGAAATTAAACTCAGAGAGTGAGCATGCATCCGAAAATTTAAAAAAATTATGATAGAGATTATAAAAAGCAGAGTTTGACTTTTGAAAGTATCAAGGCTAGTTTTGATTGTGAACTTGACTGGATGAATAAGTACTTAGCAGATTAACTAAATGAACCTCTGAGTATGTCTGTCACGGCATTTCCAGAAACACTTACATCATAAGGATCCTTACCTAATCAGTGGATTAATCTTCTGATAGATTCGTAATATGCTGTCAGCATTGAGAAGTGGTGAAAGGTTGGAGGTGGGGTACAGTTAGAGGTCACTGCGGGGGTGTTCTTGGACATGCATCTAATCATAGTTCCTTACTGTGCCTCCCTCCTGTCTGCTTCTTGTTTGTCAAGAAGTGGTGAACACCCTCCGCCGCACATTTCTGCTACCATGATGCTCTGCCTAAGCACGAGCCAAGCAAGCTAGAACGTCCTTTCTGACACTGTGAGCCAAGGTAGACCCTTTCTCTCTCTAGCTATTTATGTCAGGCCGGCTCTCACAGCAATGAGAAAGGTAATGATGCGGAAGAATTGCAGGATTTCAGTGAAATTATACTGAGTCCTTACAATGTACAAGGAGCTGTGTTCATATTTGTTATAAGATTATTCCATTCCTTCATTAGGGCTGTTTTACTGTTAAAACTTAAGTACACTTCAGCATACAGAGAGAATAGCCTATTGTTCATTTCTTAGTGGGAGAAATCAGTAGTAATTAAATATAAGTCTTGTATGTTACTTGATACGTCACCACCGACAGGTTAGTTGACTATTGAGGATGCTGCTTCAGGTAACTTAGTCACTGTAAAGAAAAAAAAAAAAAGATAATATTGCTTTCTGGAGGTGAATCTAGAAAGTTTCTGTGTTCTCCATTTCATCTTAGATGTTTTCTCTTCCAACCTTTTAGAGTGTACTTTGATCACCTTAAAGTTCAAATGTACATCCATAGTTGAAGGCTGTCTTCTCCTTTGATGGGCACTTTTGCTTTTAGCAGTTGGAGAATGATAAATGTCCCTTAAATTTATTTCAGTCTTCCTTAATTTCAAAGTCAATTTAAAGTAGATGAAGCATTTTTTTCCTTACTTTCATTTTGTGATAAAGGTAAGAATATCTTACAGGAGTCTAGTTTATGTGCAAATACCTCTAATGACTAAAATTAGCACTTATATATAGGGAAATGGATATAAGTTTTCATCTATCTCTATCAATAATGTATTATCTGTCTATTCTTTCAATCATATCTACCTGATTACTAAACAAAGGATAAAAAAAAATGGTGTCTGTGGTAATTCGAGAGGATGTCTCCCAATAGATTCAGTTTTCTAAAGCTTCTTGGATGTCCAGCTCCCTGGCTGGAAGAGGTGTCATTGTGGGTGGAATCTAGGGTCTAACCCTTAGGTGTGTTTGGGGGAGGATCTGGAATTCCAGCCTCAAGGTATGTAGGATGCTTGAGCTCTGTCTGGAGATCCTGGAGTGTGCTTGCTTGTGCTCCTAGTGGTGGTTTTTTTCTCTATGTGGACCTGACTGTGACGGTGTTGGTAATCTACGTGGCTCCATGTTTAGTTATTCTTAATGTGTTAAAAAGTATGATGTAAAAATCCCATTAAAATGTGGCTGTTTATTAAACACACGTCCCAATCATTTTGCAATGTACTCATTATCTGTTCTTTTTTTAAATTTTTTTTTGAGATAGAGCCTCATGTAGTTGGGATTGACAATGGGCTCCTGTCATTCTGCCTTCATTTCCCAAGTACTGGGATTTCAGGCATGGACTTCTCCTCCTGCTGAGCTCTTGTTTGGTAATGTTCATTTGGAATTTTATCTCTGCTAGGTTCTGTTTTTTTTTTTTTTTCGGGGGGGGGGGGGCGTGTTTCGAGGTAGGGTCTCACTGTAGCTCAGGCTGACCTGGAATTCACTATGTAGCCTCAGGGTGGCCTCAAGCTCGTGGTGATCCTCCTACCTCTGCTTCTGAAATGCTGGGATTAAAGGCATGCACCACCATGCCCAGCTGGCTGGCTTTCTTTCTTTCTTTCTTTCTTTCTTTCTTTCTTTCTTTCTTTCTTTCTTTCTTTCTTTTTTTTTCCTTGTGTAACAAGTGCTTTTCAGGACTTTCTTTATCTACTTTGCTTATACCATTTTTACTTCATTGAGTTTCATTACCTTTTCTGTGGCTGACATATGATCTTATCTTTTAGTCTAAATAATTCCAGTTAGTCCTTTCATGTGTGAAATTCTGGGAGTTGAACATCAGCATGCATAAAAATCCTAAGTGCTTGTTGAAATTATTTCTAGATCCTCAGTTTAAGTGACTTTGACTCATTACATTTGTCATGGGTTGAGGTTTTGAAGTTTATACAGTACTTCAGACCGTTCTGATTCGGGCCGCTGACGCTGACACTGCAAAACCTCTGCATTATCTGTGACAAAGGCCTACTTTTTTGGGAGAGCCATTTGAATTTGGTACTATCTATTCTAGTGTAACATGGTGATTATTATCTATCCTTTGGGAGATCTCCATCTACAGTACCTATCTAGTATATGATAAATAACCTCAAAATTAGTTGCTTGAAGTAATTACTGCAACTTATTTTGTTCATGAACCTATGAACTGACAGAATGTCATAGGCAGTTTCATGTCTGACCATGGGGGGCAGCAGGGGCCATCTGCCTTGACTATTTATTTCTAATATGGCTCATTCATATTGCTGGAAAGCTGGTGCTAACTGTTGGTTGGGCCTTCAACCAGGACTTATAGTTTCCTTAGTTATGAGATTCTCCTCAGAGTTGTTTGGGCTTCCTCACAGCATGGCTTCCTAAATGTACTTGGTTTGTTAAAGGAACAACAGACCTCCCTCTGATTCAAGGACAGAGGGTATAGATGTCATTTCTCAATGGAAATGGTGATTTTAAAAAAGTTTTGTCTATTTTACACTATCATAGTAACCTGATTATCTCAGATTAATTACTACAAAGGAATTTAGACATTTTCTAATCTTCTGGTTTCCTAATTAGAGTGCATGATGAATCAATAGGGTACAAAGGAAAAGCAAGAAAGCTTGATTATGTTTTTACTGTTAAATTTTATATACAATTATATCATAAATAGCCTGCTTTTTCTATGGTATATAGTTATACATATTTTCATACATATATGGGTATATACAGTATCATTACAATTTCAGGATAAAAAATAAACAGTCTTATGACCTCAAAGAACTCTCTTGGAGATCTTTGTATAATCATATGTGTACTCTACCCATAGCTATGGAAGACATTAGTTAGTTTTCCATAATAATTTTATCTTTTCAAGAATGTAAAAGAACCCAAACAACGTATGGTAATTTTTTGAGAGTACTTTTTCACAAGTTTTTGTAATTCATCTATGTGTTTTATAGACCAATCATTTTTCTCCTCTACTATAACATTTTCAAAATTTGGGAGGTATGGTTTTAAATGTGTATAATATGTTGGCATAAATATGTATGTGCATAATTTACACATGAGTTGTTTCTGTAACTTGAGAGTATATAATCAACAAGTATGGGTAACAGATACCTTGTAATAATACAGGCTTCATTGTATGACAATTTCCCTACAGTTATTGTTTTACAATTTACATTTGAAACATTTTCAAAGGCTTGCTAATATCTCCTTGGTCTACTATCTCATAAGATAAAGACAGGAGTCTAATGGACTGAACAGTAGATATCAGAGAGATACACTTAAGCTGGTGGTTTAAGTAAAGTAAAAAAAAAAATCACATAGGGAACATTGGTAGACACAGTTGGGAAGAATTGATGACGGCCTTAGAAATCATGTTATGAGAGCCAGTTGGGGTTTGCAACATTCATGGGCAGCTTTTGTTGTTTTTCCGAGATACTCTATGCATGTGTCCTGCAAAGGCAGCAGAAGCTTATAGGCACGGAAGTCCTCCCCCTTCCACATGTGTAAAGAGATCTTATTTATTATGGCAGCCTTTTGTGACTAGTGTCAGCAAGTAATAAAAAAAATGAATAATAACTTTAGTATGGGTGAACCCTGCAACACTAATGCAAAGGAACTTAATTTGTCAGAATTCAACTCATGTCAGTGCACTCTGAAAATCACGGGCCCCTTTTTCTGGACTTGGAAATTATTTGTTAGTTATTGTATTTATTTACCTTTTCCCTTTGTAAAAGTAATTAAAACACTTGGACCATCTTGGTTTTGCTAAAATGTGCCAGGTGATAAAGTAATTTCCATCGATAGCTCATTCTAGTAAAGGGAAAGACATCAAAAAGAACTGGTGGCTGTAGTCCATTACAATTCAGCCTGTCTAAGCTACGTAAGTGCTCAGACACCTTTTTTTTCCTAGCCACAATACAAGGAGAGCATTGTATTTCCAATAAATAATGTATAATTAATTAGCATTTCCAAAAGCCTAGTACCCTTCACATATAATTGTCTTCTCCCTACCCAAACAGCAGGTACTAATGAGATCAGGTTTTTGTCTTGGAGCAATCAGTGCCTGTTATTTGATAATTATGGAGTGCTTAGGGAATGGAACTCAATTTCTTTGGGTTTATACATTTAAAACCAACCTTGTTACTACAGAAGGGATAGTTATTTTTTTTTTTTAACATGGGAAATCTTATTTAACAAAGTTAGAGGAAAGGGACTCTTGCTCTAAGGAAATTTTAATATGTGCTGCCTAAGAGAACTTAATCACCATGAATTAAATTGAATAAAGAAGTCAGAGATGCTGATCATGTTTTATAGAATAGGACTTTGTCTGCGACTGAAAAAACAGTCTTACTCTAGCAAGTTTAAATAAACACAAACCTGTTAACGTTCACGGACTTGAGTTTTAAGTTTGCATGCACACACACTTGTACTTGTTAGAGATAAATAATGATTGTAATGTCTATTTTATCTATAGCCTTAGGGCCTCAAATAGCCTTCAAAGTGTTTCCAAGAATCCATTGCTCTTTTAAGTTAGGAAAGAGGTTAAAGGGCATTGATGTGTAGGAACTTTCTAAGCCTTTCAAGCATGACGGCCAAAAGATGAGAAGATAGGAGTCTACAGGTGGTTGCAGGGTGATGGGGAAGAGGAAAGCCAAACCATGATCATGTATCTGGATGCCAATGAGGACTTGTAACTCACCTTCAAGGATGTGCATGTGAAGCACATTTGTCAATTTCAAGGCTGACTGCTGCTGTGTGTCTCATCCACTTCTCTTGACCTCCCTGTGAGTAATGGGCTCCCTGAGGCTGACCAGAGTCCTGGTCAAAAGCCAGAGGGCAGTCTTACTTTACCTTTCACAGCAGTATCACCTTGTCAACCATGTGATTTCTTTACCTGGCAATGCAGGAGGGCCACCTGGGGACTTCCTTATGCACAGCCCCTGGGCCCTGTTTCAGTCTAGTCAGTGAAGGTCTTCAGGAGCAATAACTCAATAATCATTCAAATCACCTCTGGGTCATTCTAGTGGGCACTCAGGTTTAAGGAATTCCTTTTCACTCAGTTTGTTTAACTGGTCCAAATTTAGCAATGCATAGAGGTAACACGAATATACACAGTGATATGCATAAATTGTCAACACTGATCAAACCTATGGTTCATTTAATCCAGTACATTTTATCTCATAATACCAATTCCCTTCTGTAGACATGAGGGAAAAAAAAAATGTTACCAGTTTCTCCACAGTAGCTCAATTAGATATATCTAATTTATTATGACTTTCTCTAACCATTTATGTTAAAGTTAAAATAAAATTGTATATATATATATTTGAGTTACAGTCTTATTTTAGACCAGGCTGACCTGGAATTCACTGTATAGTCTTAGGCCAGCCTTGAACTCACATCCATCCTCCTACCTCTACCTCCCAAGTTCTAGGATTAAAGGCATGAACCACCATGCCCAGCAAAGATATATGTTTTTTCATGTGTGTGTAGTATATATGGTGTATGTGTGTGGTGTTTGCATGCATGTGTGTGAAAATGTGCACACTGTGTGCATATTTGTGGAGGCTAGAAGGGCATCAAGTGTCCTCTTCTAATTGTTTTCTGTTCTACCTTTTTTATTTCAGACAGAATACCTTGATGAAATGGATATCACAGCTTTTCCTTTTTCTTTTTTTGGTTAGACTTGCTGACAATTAAGCCACAGTGCTTCTCCTGTCTCCACCTTCCTTAGTACTGGGGGTAGGTAATGCGTATGCAGCCATGCCCGTGTGTGTGTGTGTGTGTGTGTGTGTGTGTGTGCTGGGTATTGAACTCAGATCCTCATGCTTGTGCAGCAGGTCATATTATGAACCATGTCCCCAAAACAACAAATGACACATTTTTGAAAACCAAAATATTTATCTACTACTAAAACTGAACAGTGTGTAGGAATTATAACTAATACTAATAAAAATTTGTCTGTTTTTTTTGTGAAAAAAAAAAAAGATTTCCTAGCATGTACTTCAGAGTTTCCTTATATTTGTTAAAACCGAGTCTCATGAATTGTTTCATTTGTTGGAGGAAGTAAAGTAAAGCTTTGATTGAACTTTATCCTAACCTTAAACTTTGGCTGTACTAGATGGCAGAGCTCAAGGAAACCACATTTCCTGCCCAAGTTTCCTTCCTTCCCATTTGGGATTTGAGGTTAACATGGCCTGTAAGGTCTCTTAGCTCCATTCTGTGATCACCTATTAAGTATCCTGTTGGAGCCTGTTCTATTTACGATTTAGCTAGAGAGACATGGTGCCTCGGCTGACAGGCAGCATTGTATAACTGAGGTAAGTAAAATGTCAGAGCCCCAAATCACCAAGATCATGGGGCTGACTGATGAGTAGGTCGGCAAAAGCTGGACTTAGAGTGTATGGCAGTCAGAAGTGGCTCAAAGATATCAAGAGCGTCTAAATAGGAGAAAGCCTGGACAGGGCTCTTTGGCCACAAGGAAAACATGAGCTTGAATGACACATGCATTGTGCTCACCCTTTGCATGGCCCGTGAAGACTGAATTTCCTTTGGAAGTACAACGTTTTGCATTTCCACTGCACATTAAGGCTTCCATAGTTAGAACACACACTACTGTTTTTCTTTTTTCTTTTCTTTCTTTTTCTTAGATTGTAGAAACTACTTATATTCATTTTTATATTGGGAACTCCCAATGGATATTGTACATTGAGAAGCTGATTGCTTATGAACTGTCCGTTGTCTTAATGGACAGAAGAAACAAGGAGAGCACCAGTGAGATAAGACTGGTATGCTGACTGCTGTGACCCGTCACTCAGATTCTCCATGCAGAGTCACGTACTCATGCCACCTGCTCCTGGGAGCGCTGTTGGTTGTCTGCTCCGTCATGTCCTTCAAGATCATAGTCCCTACCCAGGAAGAGTTCACGTCAAATGAGCGGCCCATGTAGGAGCATAAAATCTCAGCTTCCCTTCCAAAATGGAGAGGTTTAGAAGGGATATTACATCTCAACAACTCCCGTGGAATCAGGGATCTTTGAGAGCGCACTGAAGTTCAACACTCCCTGTTCAATGTTGCTGCATTCACTTTCCCTAATGTTTGTAGAAAGACACGCACCCGTAAATATTTGGTATGGAAACCAAAGAGTTTGTTCTTATGTAATTAATCTAAGACAGCTGGCAGGGGGGATTCATTTTTGGATACTAAAGAGGATAGGTTTGGAATATACTGCTTTGAACACAAATGACACTTTTATGGGAATTAGAAGAAGCTATATTTACTTGTATGTCAGAAAATTATTATACTAAATATACAAATTTCCAGGAATTAAGAAGAGGAAGGGATGCATTTATTTGAGCCACAAGAGGAAGTGGCTGTCTTGAAATGGACAGGTTTTGAAGGGTTGTGCATCCTCATTGTTGAAGTCTGAGGGCCTTTGCATGGTATTGTATTCTTTTAATTTTTTTAATTTGGGGTTGGAGAGACATCTCAGTGGTTAAAGATATTTGCTTGTAAAGCCTGATAGCCTAGGTTCCACTCCTCAGTGCCACGTAAAGCCAGACGCACAAGCATCTGGACTTCCTTTGCGGTAGCAGGAGGTCCTTGCTCACCCAAACTCATTCTCTCTGCCTCTCTCTGTGTCTCCCTTTCTCTCTCAAGTAAATTGCCATAGTAAATAAACTCCAGATGCATGTTCCACTTTGTGCATCTGGGTTTATATGGGTACTGGGGAACTGAACCCTGGCTGGCAGGCTTTGCAAGCAAATACTTTTAACTGCTGAGCCATCTCCCCAACCCCCACTACAGATTTTGACCTTATTGGCCTATATTTGGTACCAGATATGCAGTGAGTATTGAACTGATCATATTATGTAGACTTCAAGATTAAAAAGTGGTATTGTGTTTTAAAACAAATTTACTGAAGGTTTAACTTACAGATACTATATAAATTTGCTGTCAGGCTTCAGCTTGATAATATCCTTAAAATATATCTCTGGGTTGTTACTATTCTGTATTATATGCAATTCATCTATGTGATTATCCATTTTCCACAGGAGATGGTTGTAGAAACTCTGTAGATATCATACTCTGAAAAAGATCAAGTCTCTTCTCTAAAATATCTTAGTATCTACATATATCCAGCTCATACTCCAGTATACTTTGGATCACTTCTTGATCATTTATGAAGCCTAACACAATGCAATTGCTGTGGAAATAGATGTACAATGTACTATGAAGGAAATGACAATTAAAATGTCTGTCAATATTCACTACACAGACAATTTTTCCCAAGTATTGTTGATTCTTCATCACTCGAATCCATAGAATCAGAACCCACACAATCTAAAAGGATGACTGTCTAATATTGCCAAATCAAGAGAAGATGATGTATGGTTTGTTTTGCATTTGTATAGTTTTTCACTGAGTAATGTCTTCAGCAAAAACAAAAATCCTAAAAACCATCTCTGAGACTTTGAAGGCTACACATTGTAGAGAAATTGAATAGAGCAAAGTCTAATATAATTTATACTACTTACTCCTACATTACTGGGAAAATGAGACAGTTGAAAATTTTGTTTTGCAGACAAGTCTTTCTTAGATTGTCCCAATTTAAGTCCAGCTAGATTAATGAATTTAGGCATGCCTGTATTCTGTGACATTTTCCTCATGGTACTTAACAATCACACAAAATTAGCATGCCTTGAAATTAGTATATATTTTACCTCATATTAATACTTTTATTGAAGCACTTTTATTATACTAGAGAATCTTTCAGTGGCTTATTATTTTTGAACATTTATTAATAGAATTTTCTATTTGATTCCTTTTCTAAGAATCCTTCACATATCCTCTCCCATCTCAGAGGAAATAAATTATGCCTTCCCATGAAGAAGATAAAAATCAGCAATAGAGCAACCACTATAGATCAGTCAGTACCTTTTCCTGTTGACAATATGGTTCATTTTGATAACAGAAGGATTTGGTCACCTTGCTCAACCCAATTTAAGCTTCACACAGGGTCATCAACTAGTAATGAGAAACTGGATTTTCACAGCTGCATTCTGGAGGAAACTTTCTCCCCAAACCTAATCTGCAGCTTTGGTCGTCAGCCTCTACCTAATGGCTTCTCAGAGCAAGGCTATAGGACTGTTGCCTCAAAAGGTACAGATTCTATGGGTGTCTTTTACCATTGTGCAGCATATATGAAATAGCACTTTCTTCACTTTCCCTTTTCTATAAGTATCATTTTGTAAAACTCACACACACAGGCATTTGAATACAAGGATATAACATGATTCTAAATAAAAGGGAATATTTGCTATCAATAAATGGAAAGTTATTCTAGTAGAGAATAATTGCTACCATTCCTAACTCTATTTTATAGAAACAAAAAGCTCAAATTCTGCAGTTTATTCCTACAAAATAATTTTACTTGGAATTTTATAAGTGTCTCAAGGTAAAATGAAATCAGCTTTAATTAAAATACTCCTACTTAGAAGTACACCTGTGATAGGCTCAAGTGAATACAAATGGCCAGGAAAGAAGTATTGCAAAGATAGTTAAATAAAAAAGTAAAGGCTGTAAAAACTCAGATTATTTCAAATTATTTAACTGTGCATGCACATTTGTATTTCTGTTTGTTAGTTTGTATTTCTTCTTTGTGTATTTTTAGTGGTCTACTTTGGCATTCTATCATAATAAAACATGTCCTAAATTATCACATATTCCATGTAAGTATTCTACGTTTACCGGATAAATTTTTGGATGACATTTCTCATCTCTTTTCATTGCTTCTTAGCCATCAACTTAAAAAAAAATAAATTATTTTTGTTTATTTTATTTATTTATTTGACAGTGACAGACAGACAGAAAGAGGCAGATATATAGAGAAAATGGGCATGCCAGGGCCTCCAGCCACGAAAATGAACTTCAGACATGCACTCCTTTGTGCATCTGGCTAATGTGGGTCCTGGGGAATCAAGCCTAGAACTGGGGTCCTTAGGCTTCATAGGCAAGTGCTTAACCACTAAGCAGTCTCTCCAGCCCACCATCAACTTTTGAATTCATTACTTGATTGGTGGGTTCACTCTAGAGTTACCTGAGGCCTTGTTTGCTACAACAGTCTCCCTGGGCAGCAGCTTCTGTTTCAAAAATATCACTGACCTCCAGCCCTAAAGTGCTATTCTGAGCTGGGTTCAACCATTCTGTAGATATTCAATTGGGCATGTCTAGTACTATACTCAGGTCATCCTCCCCCAAACCTGCTCTCAACTCTGCATTATTAATCATAATTACTGATGTTACTGTCAACTACATTCATTTATTGCACAATGATTAGTGATGCTGTGGTCAAGGATGCTTACAATGGAGCTAAAGATTTCCATCATCTAGTATTCTTTTTTTTAATATATTTATATTTATTTATTTGAGGGAGAGAAAGAAGCACAGAAAGAGAGAGATATAAAGAATGGGCATACCAGGGCCTCCGGCCATTGCAAACGAACTCTAGATGTGTGCATCCCCTTGTGCATCTGGCTACGTGGGTCCTGGAGAATCAAACCAGGATCCTTTGGCTTTGCAGACAAGTGCCCTAATTGCTAAGCCATCCCTCCAGCACTAGTATTCTTTTTTAAAATATTTTATTTTATTTTATTTTATTTATTTGACAGAGAAAGAGGGAGAGGAGAGAGAGAGAGAGAGCAAAAGAGAGAATGGGCATGCCAGGGCTTCCAACCACTGCAAACAAACTCCACACACATGCACCCCCTGTGCATATGGCTAATGTGGGTCCTGGAGAATCGAACCTGGGTCCTTTGGGTTTGCAGGCAAGTACCTTAACCGCGAAGCCATCCCTCCAGCCCTCATCTAGTATTCTTGCTGTATCTTTTCTGTGTTCAGATATGTTTATATACACATATAGTAAATGCTGTGTCACATTGTTTCTAATATTTAGTATAGTAAAATGCCATGTAGGTTTTAGGTCTTAGCCTAGGAGCAGCAGGCTATGCCATAGGCACAACCATAGTCTGACTGTTCAGGAAATCTTACCTTTGGGTTAGTATGAAATTACTAGACAATGTATTTCTCAGAACATATTTTTTGGTGAAACAGAGCTGTAAGTTGTTCAGCTTCCTCCCATTCCCTGTCCCTTAAATGGAGCCTCCAAAGCTTACAGGCAGCTCAAAGTATTCTTGCTCCCCTTCCCAATACTATGCTGTAGCTTAAGCCCTCACTGTTTCTTGTCTGGTGTAGCTCAGGCCCTCACTGTCTCTTGTTTGGAACATTAAAAAACAAAACAAAACAAAACAAAACATAACAAAACAAAAAACCATTTGCTTTCGTACACCTTGTGCCAGATTTTGCCCATCTGTTCTCTCCCACACCTGGAGTTCACGAGGCACAATGCTTTTGTCTCCACCCCTCCCCATCATTGTTCACTTGCATTGGTTCTTCTGGCCTATAAGGTTAAAGACAAATTCATGTAGAAAAATCTGTTAGTTAAGGAACACCCTTAGTCTTGTGGTTCCCAATTACTTTTCCACTTCATAACTTTCCCATTCCTGACTTGGTTCCCATGCAATCTTTGGTTCCAGTAAACATTTCAATATTTTCCTTGAGTAAATTTTTTTCTTTAAATTAAGATAATTTCCATGGCCTAGAATGAAGTCCTTTCCCTCCTCCTTCCAGCAGCCCTTCCGCTGACCTTGATATATTTGACCTGACCTTTCAAAAAATAAAGTATGTATAGAGTATTTGGATTTTTTAGCTTGATGGTTTCTAAATCTGAGCAGTTTATTCTCAGCATCAAATGTACAGACTCACAGTTTCATATTAGATAATAATCTCTCATATGGCTAATAGTAATGCAGGCAAAGTGATCTTTTCATCAGTAATTTCTATTGAAAAATAAAACAGGCCCCATTGTCTAATCTATGAGGGAAAAATTGAAATTTATAATAAATCCTTTATATCCATAATGCATGTCTAGAACCTAATTGTAACAGAGAAGAAGAAGCAAATATGACTACCACGTCTGAAAAAAATTAATCAGGGTGCTGTCTACAATTCAGAATAAATTAAAATGAAGATCAGAGGCTAAATAATCTGAACTTTTTATGTGAAGTGTCTGTTGAAGAAGATACTTTACTTTTTATCATGGAAATTCCAAACCTAAAATTAGCATAGGGAGAATTAGCATTAATGATCTCCTGATTCACCTATCAACCAATTTTAGTAATTTTTTTTGTCAATCACGTGTTATCTGTTCTTGATACTTTATTTTTTGTGGCATGGCTTAAGGCCTATTTATCATAACATTTTATTTGTGCATACTTCAGTTTGTAACTCTGAGATGTTTAGCAAAACAATGAAATTAACTTCAAACAAAATTAATAGTATATAATGAAATTAACAATAATTCCTTAGTGTAGTAGACACCCTCATGTGGTTGAGATGAACTTTGAGGCCAGGCACAGTTATGGAGGAAGGGATATTTACTGAATCTTATAGATATAGGGGCAGTTTCATAATGGCAAAAGAAGTTGGCCCCCTCTTAAAGGATCAAGAAGAGAGAGAGAGAAGCTACAAGTCAAAAAATCCAAAAGCCATACCACATACAAGCACACCTCAGGAACTCCAGGCAGAACTCAGGCAATTTGTATACCGTTAGACTGAAAATTTAAATCTAATACCACACCTTAGGGCTGAACCCCATCATCTGCCCAGTGACACCTCCTCCAGTTAGGTAGTTGGAAATCTAGGAAGCTTTAATAAACTCCTGAACCTATTCGAGGGCACCTATTGTTAAACTACTACATGCCACCTTTGGAACCCATCTCACATTGCAAATAGTATTTAGTTTAATTTTAAGGGTCCCCACTGTTTTTTTTTTTTTTTAACAACTTAACATACTTTTCAAGTCTCACGTTTTATCTGAGATTTAACATTGTCTCTTAGCTGTGAGTCCTGTAAAATTAAACAAGTTATATACATTTAACATATAAAGGCGCAGAGAGGCACAGAATAAACCTTTTTAACAGGAACAATGTAAATTGTACAGCCATTGAACAAACATCAAACTTTTGAAGTTTAACTCCAATATAACCAGTGACTGTCAGTCTCTGGATATATATATATATAATTTTTTTTTGAGGTAGGATCTCACTCTAGCCCAGGCAGACCTGGAACTCACTATGGAGTCTCAGGGTGGCCTCGAACTCACAGCAATCCTCCTATCCTACCTCTGCCTCCCGAGTGCTGGGATTAAAGGTATGTGCCACCATGCCTGGCAGTCTCTGGATTTTTTAATTCTATCCCTACAGCTGGGACGAATAGCCAGGGAAAACTTCCATCTATAGACATTAGCCTCCATGGTAGCCCTTGTATAGTTCTTGTATAGTTAAAACATTTTGGGGGGCTGGAGAGATGGCTTAGTGGTTAAGGTGCTTGCCTGCAAAGCCAAAGGACCCAGATTCGAGTTCCCAGGGCCTGCATAAGCCAGATGCACAAAGTGGTGCATGCATCTGGAGTTTGTTTGCAGAGACTGAAAGTCCTGGCATATCCATTCTCAACCTATTTCCCTTTCTCTCTCAAATAAATAAAATAAAAATAAATAAATAAATAAATAAAAAGCATTTTGGAGTCTCCATGTAAACCATGATCCATCTTCAAATGGCTTTGCCAGCCTATGAGAGTCATCACAGCTTGCCTCCTACCGCATCTCAGGACTGCTTTTTGGAACCATGTGTGTACCTTTTGACCCACTCCATGAATGTTTTGTTTCTAAAACCAATACCAGGTGTGCAAAACAGAACACAGACATATTTTTTTAATTTTTAAATATTTTGTTTATTTTTTATTTGTAAGGGGAGGGAGAGAGAAAGAGAAGACACACACACACACACACACACACACACACACACACACACACACAGAGAGAAGGTGTATGTATGCCAGGGCCTCTACCTGCTGCAAACAAACTCCAGATGCATGTGACACTCTGCATCTATGTTTATAGGTACTGGGGAATTAAACATCAGTCACTGGGTTTTGTGGGCAAGTGCCTTAATCACTGAGAAAACCCCACCACTAGCATTTTTACATGGATACTGGGGATCCAAATTCACCCTCTCATGCTTGCATGGTAAGCACTTTACCCAATTAACCATCTCCCAAGTCCTTTAAAACTTTTTTTTTTTTTTGGCTTGTCGAGGTAGGGTCTCACTCTAGCCCAGTCTGACCTGGAATTCACTATGGAGTCTCAGGGTGGCCTCGAACTCATGGCAATCCTCCTACCTCTGCCTCCCAAGTGCTGGGATTAAAGGCGTGCGCCACCATACCCGGTTGAAGCTTCTCCTTTTTTTGCTTGATCATATGGCCAGGGGTTTGTCAATCTTGTTTATTTTTTCAAAGAACCAGCTCTTTGTTTTGTCAATTGTCTTAATTGTCACCACACCCAGCTAAAACATTTTTTGATAATCATTTTTCAGATATTATTCTTGAATTCATTACATCTTATATCAATTACATACATTAAAATTGAATAACAGCTAGGCATAGTGGCACATGCCTTTAATTCCAGCACTTGTGAGGGAGGGAGAGAAAGAGAGGGAGAGAGAGAGAGAGAGAGAGATATCACTGTGTGTTAGGGGCCAACCTGAGATTGAATAGTGAATTCCAGGTCAGCATGAATTGAACAAAAACATGAGGATAGAGGAGAAACTTTGCATTTAAACACCCAATTTTTCCCCTGGCCCACTTAAACCAATGAAAATTTTATGATTTCATATGCATTCAGTCTGACGTGAATGACTCCATTGTCTTTAGCCAAAAACTCAAAACTCAAAAATCCATCATCTCAGCTGAGAGACTAGAAAGTCTATTAAGTTTGAGCCTTGTTAGCCCAAAGTACACTTATTTATTTCCAAAACATAATGACTCATACTTAAAATTTCCATTGCAAAAAGAAGGCACAACAAGGAAATACTGAAGCAATATAATTGGGAAAACAATAAGGAAATACCTCAAACCTTGCAACTTTATCTAAGGAACCTGAGGAAAAAAAATCACCTGGTCTCCAAATTTAACCCCTCCAGCCCTGAATATTAGCTTGGCAGGGAAATAAAACTATGCTACCATGAGCAGCATTCCTTGGCAGCAATTTGCAAAAATCCAAGCAGCTATTCTGAAACATTTTCCCTCTTCACAGTTCCAGTTTTTACATTATAGGATTTCCACACAAGAACTTCAAGACTTCACTTGGTTGAAAGTCACAGCCATATTTTTTTAAAACTTTATTTTTATTTATTTATTTGGAAGAGAGAGAGAAAGAGAAAGAGGCAGAAAGAGGAAGAGAGAGAATGGGTGTGCCAGGGCCTCCAGCCACTGCAAACGAACTCCACACACATGCACCCCCTTGTGCATCTGGCTTACGTCGGTCCTGGTGAATTGAACCAAGGCACTTTGGCTTTGCAGGCAAACAATCTCTCCAGCCCTCACAACCACATTTTAAATTTAGGGGTGAAATAAATTGTAACCTTGGAGAAGAGGTTCCTTCTTCAGTCAACTCTTTTTCAAATGAGTTTGTATCTTTATCATAGTCTTTTCTCACATTCTCTCCATTGTTTTAATGTCAAGCAGTTGGGCTTGACATTAACAAATGCTCAATATTTCTTGAGATTTTTAATGTGTTGGACAATAGCAGCTTTAGTAACCTAAAACGAGTATTAGTAC
Organism: Dipus sagitta; assembly: GCA_036346955.1. Lineage (NCBI taxonomy): Eukaryota > Metazoa > Chordata > Mammalia > Rodentia > Dipodidae > Dipus > Dipus sagitta. The sequence goes on along the minus strand of CM070771.1, from coordinate 130,672,488 downwards.
CTGTAATTTTAACTTGAGTTTTTTTCAACTTAAAATCTTAAATCTCAGTCTTATATCTTGAGCCAAGCACATCAGTCCATTACAAATTTAATTTTGATCAGACTCTCTTAGCATGGGCAGCAAAATGTAGCCAACCCTTTAGTAGCCCAGTTCCAATAAAGTCCTCTGTCATCTTTTCTTCCCCTTAGAAAGTTCATAAGCCAAACCTCTTAGTTTAGTTTACTCTGCACTCAGCAATTTTAAGCTCTCACAAGAATAGTCCATAATACTTGGTTTAACACTCCAGAAGGCATTTTCAGTTCTAAGCACAAGTTTTCCATTCCTCCAGCACACAAGTTCCAAAACCCCCAAATCCACATGGTCAGATTTAGCTCAGCACTCTACCCCACTTCTGGTACCAATTTTTGTAGTAGACACCCTCATGTGGTTGAGATGAACTCTGAGGCCAGGCACAATTATGCAGGAAGGGATATTTATTGAAGCTTATAGACCTAGGGGAGGTTACATGATGGCAGAAGACGTTGGCCCCCTCTTTAAAGACCAAGCACAGAAAGAGCAGTCCCAAGCCAAAACTCCCTAAAGCCACACCACAGACAAGCATACTTCAGGAACTGCAGGTGTAACTCTGGCACTTTGTATATCTTTAGACTGAAATTTTAAATCCACCACGACACCTTAGGGCTGAACCCCAGGATCTGCCCAGTGATACTTCCTCAACCCAGGAAGCTGGAAATCTAAGAAGCTTTAATAAACTCCTGAATCTGTTGGGTGGGACATCTATTTAAACTACCACACCTGGCTACCCTTATTATTAAAATTATTGTATCTTTGTCCATGTCTTTAATACTGAATCATTATTATATAATTTGTTACTTTTTATATTTTATTTATTTGCAAGGAGAGAAGGGAAGGGAAAGAGAAAGAGATATAGAAATAGGAAGAAGAGAGAGAATGGGCATGCCAGGGCCTCTTGGCATTGCACAAGAACCCCAGATACATGTACCACTGTGTGCATCTCTCTTTAAGTGTGTGCTGGGGAATTGGACATAGGCCATCAGGCAAACAAGTGCCTTTAACCACTGAGCAATCTCTGCACCCCTTGTTATTATTTTTAGATAAATATATTTACATTTGTGGATTGTATATTACATTTTGTTGATATCCTTCTTAATTGTCTTTTAATCTATAGTAATTTTTTTCCAGTTCTCTGTTTTTATTATTGATAGATTGGAATAACTAAATCTGGTATTTAAGGAAGCAATGGAAATATAGCATTGAAAGTATGAATTGTCAAATCAAAATTAAATAAATAAAAATAAATTTAGACCTAGACATTGAAGACAAAGAGAATCTTAAGATCTGCCACAGGGAAAAATCATAAACAAAACAATTATAATGATAGCAAATATCTCATTAACAACATGATTAAGAAAATTTATTACCCAAGCCTATATCTAATAGACAAAGTAATTGTTAACAGCAATGCTTTAGAAGGAGGGGGACAGGAAGGAGTAGAAGAATGAACTTGGAAGGAATGTATAATCTTTAAGGAAAGGAGCAGCACACACAAACTGAAAGGGTAAGTGTTACGGTTTTGATTTGGGAAGTTCTTTGAAGTAGGGTCTTATTCTAGTCCAGGCTGACCTGGAATTCACTCTGTAGTCTCAGGGTGGCCTTGAACTCATGGAGATCCTCCTACCTCTGCCTCCCAAGTGCTGGGATCAAAGGTGTGCACCACCATGTCTGGAAGCCTCTTCTTTTTTTAAAAAAATATTTTTATTTCTTTATTTGCAAACAGAGAGAGATAGAGATAAGAGAGGAGAGAAAGAGAGAATGAATGTGCGTACAGGGCTTCCAGCTCATGCAAACAAACTCTAGATGCATGTACCACTGTGCATCTGGCATTATATGTGTACTGGGGAATTGAACCGAGGTTGTTAGGCTTTGCAGACAAGCATCTTAACTGCTGAACTGTCTCTCCAGGACTATAGCCCCTTCCTTTATCTCCTCCTTGGCCTGAGGCAAGTACTATCATTGGCATCTGGTATTACCCCCTCAAGCCCAAAGCAGTATATATATTTGATCTTGGACTAGTACCTCCATAATTTTGACCTAAATAAATCTGTTATCTTTGTAGTTTAATTATGTCAGGTATTTCTTTATAGTAATATATATATATATATGCACATTTCAAAGACTTAAAAAAATTTATATGTGTGTGTGTATGTGTGTGTGTGTGTGCATGTGTGTGTTTAAAACAGGTCAAACTCTAACAAGATAAAGTTACAGTATGACAATTCAGGAAGAATGAATATGAATATATTGAATATATTTAGACTGTTAAAAATGTATAATTCACTATGTTAAAATTGAGGGTAATCAAAGCCTTACAAATTGGAAAGGAAGAAATAAAACTCATTTGTAAATGATATAAATGTCTATCTATATAAAAAAAAGTCTCAAAGAATAAAATCTAGCTGTCATAGAATTAATAACTGATTACATTGAAGTCATATAATACTGTGCACAAACTGGTCACATTATTATATACAGTGATCTCAAACTTTGAAACTTATTCTAAAATTTAGAAAAGAGAATGCTCTAGAATAGGTAAAAATTAATTTAAAATTTTCTAACTTTGGCTACATAATCATAGTTATCAAGACAGTGTGGCATTGCTGGAGAAATTGAGACATGAATCAGTGAAACAAAATTGAGTATGGAGGAGAAAATTCAGAAGACAGAAAGGGAGAGGCTTAGCCAAAACTAAATATGTATATTCATAAAGAAAAAAAATTATTAAAAAACTGAAAATATAAAAATTATATCCAAAGTGAAAAAAGTCTATCTCAACCTATGAAATGATCAAATTGACTCTCAAGCATCTCAAAGAACTCTTATCATAATCAATACAAAAATGACATGTAATTACAGAAAATAATGCAAATGCAGAAATTTTAGTTATCATATTATTTTTTAAGTGTGATATGTCTCCAGGTCCTCTCATTATAGTAGATCATTTCTCAGCAAAGTTATATTATTTCATGAAATGAAACACATGCTGTTTTCAAAATTTTTAAATTCTAGCAATGTTTATGATTATATATATATATATATATTTAAATATTTTATTTGTTTATTTATTTGAGAGAGAAAGAGAGGCAGATAGAGAGAAAAAGAGAAAGGGTGTATCAGGGCCTCTAGCCACTGCAAATGAATTCTAGATGCATGTACCCCCTTGTGCATCTGGCTTACGTGGGTCCTAGGAAATCAAACTGGGGTCCATAGGCTTCGCAGGCAAACACCTTAACTGCCGAAGCATTTCACCAGCCCTATGATTATATTTTTTAATTAACAAACTTTTTTCTGCCTATAGATAAAGGATTAGTCCAGCACCTTAGTGGTTGATAGATAAATATATGTTAATACTGGAAAGTTATGTGGAGATCCATGTAAATAAATAAAAAGATGAAATTTATGTAAACTTCATTCAAGGAAATCCGTGAAAATCCAAAAATAATTTTTCTATATATTTAATTTGAAAGAAAGAGAGAGAAAGAGAATGGGAACTCTAGGGCCTCTAGCCACTGCAAATGAACTCCACAAACATGCTCCACCTTATTCATCTGGTTTAAGTGGGTACTGGAGAATCGAACCTGGGTCCTTAGACTTCAAAGACAAGTACTTTAACTGCTAAGTTATCTCTAGACAGCCTCCCCCGCCAACAAAAAATTTAAAATAAGGCTTTTTATTACAAATACTAATCCTTTCAAAAATTTTAAGACTGAAAAGAGAGAATCTAGACAGAGAACTGCACTGGGCCAGCTTTTTTGATGATACAGCTGCCTTTGGGTCACTGATGCTTCTGTGTGTCACCTCTCCCCCATGTGCTGTCAGTCAACCCAATGAACTCTGTGGCTCACCAACTTGGAGTTTGGTGGAACCGCGACTTTGTTTTGTTGTAGATGCCCTATCTGGGATGAATAAACATTTATGTTTCCCCAGGAAATATCATGCAAGTTGCTACCTGGAGAATTGGATGAGGGCAATGATTTTCCTTTACAATTTCTTACAACTGTATAGAGAAATATCCACGTACAAATCTCAAAAGAGTTACAAGGCTCAGGGAAATTTGTGGAAGAGGGGGCGGAAAGAATGTTACAGCCATAAGTTGGGTCATTATGCATAGAGACATTGCTTCTCCCCCATAACTGATGGCCATCCCCACAATGCAAGACCCACAATCCTCACGGGGGACTACAGGGAGAAGGCTAACAATGGTACCATCATGGCCGTATGCACTCTACATACATAACTAATAAAAAAGAACATTAAAAAATTAAGTAAATGTAGGGTTCAAGAGATGGCTCAGTAGTTAAGGTGCTTGCCTGCAGTCTTTTAACCCTGGTTCAGTTCCTCAGTACTCACTTAAAGCCAAATGCACAAAGTGGAACATTTATCTGCAGTTTGTTTTCAGTGGCTGAAGGACCTTGAGCATTCATACTCTCTCTCTCTCAATCTCTCTCATCTTTCTCTGTTTGAAAATAAATAAAAATATTTTTAAAAAGTAAATGTAAGTTAGCAGCAATTTTAATGGACTATATGTACAGTTTCCAAGTGCTCAGAGAATACATGTTTTCATACATACATTCATATACACATACTTATATAGATACATACATATATACTCACATACATACACTCATGCATACTTATATCCTTATATACCTATTTACATACATACATACATACATACAATCAATAGTATTTAAAACTTTATCAGTTTTAAAGTTTCAAAGTCTGGAAAGGGGGGGACAAAACACCTACCTATGTATATAAATGAAAAGAAAGGTTTATCCAATAAATAGAAACTATTCATTTCACATAATACACAAAAAATACCTAGTTCAAATTTGCCATTAAATAAATGAGAAAGCTGAAGCCCTTGGATTTACATGACTTGTACGTATTTTCAAGGAAAATTCAACCCAGAGTACAGACCGAAACCCAGTCCCTCTAATTCCCATGCTTGCATGTGGTAAATCAAAGAGTTTATTTTTCTACCTTAGAAATGACCTGTTCCTATAAATATATCCCATTAGACTTGCTGACATGTCTTGAGGTTTTTTAAAATCATTAAAAAATGGAATGAACATGAAAACTGGATTATATTTCCCTTCAGAGTAAAAATTTTTCTCTATTTCAAAGGTCATTTATTTTTCAATTTTTCTGTTTTTCATTTTCTCAACATGTGGCTAGGGGAACCTACCCTGAATCTCATGAACATGATTACGCAAGCCAGCAGCCGAGTACTGAACCTTTAGCCTCCCATAGCAAAAAGCCTTCGCTAGCCCTCAGGGCCATGCCTTGGTGTCTGACTTGTGAGCACCGGTGTCTGATTTTTCCCTTGAACCTGGTGAGGAAGATTATAGCAAATTATGTGATGATTACATGAGAATGACCAGTCCCTGTCTCCTAAGTTATATTATCTTTGCTTTCACTGTCATACTAAATAATTGAGGATGGGGTTGAAAGATGGTTCAGTGAATAAAGTGCTTGCTTTATGATTATTGGAGTATGGATCCCCAGAACCCATGCAAATACCATGTGAGTTTAGTGGCCTGTCTATAATCCCAGCATGTGGGAGGCAGAGGCCAAAGACTAGTCAAATAGGAGAGCTCTGTGTCTCAGTAAAAAATGAAGAGCTTTCTATGATGACACTGGGTATCAGCCTCTGGTCTTCACACATATGTGCACACACATGCATGAACATACATACAGACATGCATGCATAACACACACACACACACACACACACACACACACACAAATAAGAAAGGGAGTGAAAATGAGTATCATTGCTTCTGTAGGCAACTAAACTGTGCAAGACATGGAGTTAGAAGATCTGGGTTCCATGTCATGAATGAAATTTTTGAGCTATTTGGTCAAGACTAAGGCATTTGGTACCCTGTTGTTCAGTTTGTTGGTACATAAATTTTACAGTTATTTTCTGGGAATGCTTTCTCCTAAGAATAGGTTTGAGATTACATAAAACAATTCAGAACTCAAGTGGAATTCCATTGTATCAGGTGAGCGGTGAGGCGATAGGACTGATCTTCAGTTTTACTTCAAAGTCTTACCATCTTAACCACAAATAGCACCTGACAGAGAACCTCATGGGAACTCCATCCTCTGCACAGTGCCTGGCAGAATCCATTGCTGTCATATAGAAAATAATCATCTAGTTGTATATGCAGCACAGCCAATTTAAATAAGAAGTATGCTCCTGTGTTAGCCAGCTGTCTCCTTCTGTAAAAATTACCTGATATAAATAAATATAAAGGGGGGAAGGTTGCAGAGTGTAATGATATATCTGCAATCTAAGTACTTAAGAAGGTGAGGCAGGGGGCTGGAGAGATGGCTTAGCAGTTAAGGTGCATGCCTACGAAGCCTAAGGATCCAGGTTCGATTTTCCAGGTCCCATGTAAGCCAGATGCACGTGGTGGCACATGCATCTGAAGTTCGTTTGCAGTGGCTAGAGGCCCTGGTGTGCCCATTCTCTCTCTTTCTCTCTTTCTAATAAATAAATAAAAATCTTTAAAAAAAAAAGAAGCTGAGGCAGGTGGATTATGAACTTGAGGCAAACCTCATAGGGTGCACTGTGAGTTGAAGGTTGGCCTGGGCTATATAGTAAGACCCTGGCTCAAAACTGTAAATAAAGTAAGACAAGTGTAGTGGTGCATACCTTTAATCCCAGCACTCAGGAGGCAGAGGTAGTAGGATCGCTGTGAGTTCAAGGCCACCCTGAGACTACACAGTGAATTCCAGATCTGCCTGGGGTAGAGTGAGACCCTACCTTGAAAAACCATAAAATAATAATAATAATAATAATAATAATAATAATAATAATAAAGTACAGAAAGGAAAGGTTTGTTGAGGTTCCTTGTTTGGGAGGTACTTCACCATGGTTGGCTACCCAGCTTGCTTGAGGCTTGTAGTATGTTGAGGCAGAAGTGCATGCTGGAGGAAGCTGCTTACTTCATGGCAGCCGGGAAAGACAGACAGGAAGAATGGGACTGATTTTAATGTCTCTCAAGGCCATTTTCCCAATGACTTAACTTCCTTGCATTTGGCCAGGCCTCTAAGATGTTCCCACTAGCACCACAGGCCAGGGGACAAGACCTTAATTCATGGCCCACTGGGGGACAGTGAAGAGCCACACTACAGCATGATGACATTCTGTTGTGTGAAGTGCTCCTCTGGTTCGGCTTTTCTTCTTACCATGACCGTATTTCTTAAGTCCCCCCACCCACTAAGCCACTGCTCAGTCCTTGGCCCTATTTCAACTTAAGGAGGCTGACGTCTAACCAGCTCTAATTCTGGTCTCAAAGCAGTTCTGCACAGCAGGCCTTCCTGTATTAGTGGTCTTCAGCTGTTGTCTTGTTCCAGTGTTCTCATCTGCTCCTGCCTGGTGTCTGTCTGTCTAGGGGTCCTGCCTACCTCTACCAGGGCACAAGAGGTCACTTTTGGCATCTCAGTTAGTGGTTGGGTCACTCTTTGGTAGATTTGATTTCTTGATATACCTTTTCAATAGTTTTGGGTTTATATGCCCAGATTCTTAGTTGCTATCTATCTGCCTGTCTTCCTATTAATCATATCTCTATCATCTACTATCTGTAATCTATATATAATTTATCAATCAACTTGTATTTTTATTTTGGCTGTTGTTGTAGCAAAAAAGTACAACAAATTGAGTGGCTTGAAGAATAAAACTATTGTCTCAGTTCTGGAGGCAAGTTCAAGAACCTTAATTTGTCATCAGGACCATGTCTCCATTAATGGTACCAGGGAAGGATCTGTTGCAGGCCTTCCTCCTAGGTTCTGGTATTTTCTTTGTAGCAACATAACTCCAGTCTTTATATGGTATCCTTCTGGTGTGCAAGTCTGTCTCCAAAGTCTTCCTTTATAATTTGGAGCCAGTCCTATGAGATTAGGGCCTTCTCTATTCTAATGTGGCCTTATCTCAACTAACTGTATCTGCAACAGGCTGATTTGCAAATAAATCTGAATTCAGTGCCAGGAAGATAATGGGCTAAATTTCAACATAAAAATTATTTGGAGGCCATGGTTCAATCGCAAACATTATGTTTTGATTTTGGGAATGCCATTAGGGCCCTTGTGCATGATAGCCTATATTATGGTTTCAGAAATCTTATAGAGATCTGCTTATTTCATTAATTTAATTTTGTTCATTGCATTGTCCATTCATTCATTCTGCTGGTGTTTGTTTCTGCCAGTTACCAGACACTCTGCTAGACATGAAAAGAAATAACCAGGTGATGAGAGCTGAAGAATTTTGCTGTCTGGCAGGATACATAGTTGAGTAAAAGGACACTGTGACATTGTGCATTCTTAATTTCAAGTATAAGCTTAAACCAGTCAGAACCTGCCATATTTTGCTAGAATCTTGTGTTTAACTTACATGTCTACATATTTCTTGACAGTACCTCTTACTGAATTTACCTTTGATCAAAGAGTCTGCTATACTGATTCTTACATTATAATTTGTAAATTATATTTTCTTAAGCTTTAGGAGGACAGGATGGCTCTAAACTTTAGCGACTGAAGAAATCCATTAATTGTGCTATTGTTTAGGTAGGAAAGAGATTTCTGATAAAGACAAAATTATGAGAAATATTTTAAACCTCCTGAGGAGAGAACCTCTAAAACAAAATGTCCTGCAATTTTCAGAGAAAGACATTAAGGGTCAGAGTAAATGAATAATGCAGAAGAAACAGGTTGAAGTTATTTTCATTTAATTCCTGTTCTATAACAGTGGAGTCATTGTTCTTCAAGCAAGTTGCATCAGAGAGCATGCTGTTCTCTTTTCAACAGTGCCAGATTACGAGTGAACTGGGAGGAGCAGCACGTCCAGGTGAAGACACGGGACGTGCTCATGGAGCTCCTCCAGAACAGCAGCTGTCCGCAGTGATGATGTCAGCTCTTGTTATATTTAGTGTGTGTGTGTGTGTGTACAAGTGTTCCATCATAAAAACTATGCTTTCTTTTTATCAAATCCAATTTTACAATGCTTAGCATTCTGTATATTCTTGTTTCTCTGCACAGTATGAGATGTTCTTTGAAAACCTAAGTATTTGAAAAAAAATATTCTCTGCAAGTTCAGATCTTTGCATATATTTTGTCACCCATGGCCTGTGTGTGAGGCATTCAGACTCGTGGTCTGCATTAGGTGAATGCTGAGCACATGTACCTGTGGGGGGGATCATCTAGTCAGGAGCAGGTGCTCTGTCACTCTCCTGAAGGCAATGCCTGCTGTCCAGTGTGGACCTGATCCCCACAGAAGACATACGCCTCTAAATAAAGGTTGGAGGATTAAAAGCAGTCATTTGTTAGTTATAACAGAACACTTGTGAAATGGTTCTTGGAACAGCTGTTGGTCTTAGTGGATGAATTCGGTAGAAGTCCACTGGATTTATAAGGAATTGTGAACTTCTTGAGGTTTCAATGCTATTTGTAACAGTGATTTGTAAGTTGTAAATTCAACCTAAAGCAAATCTTACTGATATAGATAAAGCATATTCATATGATACTATTTTACTGGGCTTAAAGATGTTTTAGGTGACTGTGTACTAGGCACATTTTCAAACATTTATAATGGTCCATGCTACTGTGCTTGCTAAGTTTAAAAGCTTATATGACATAATTATTATTAAGTTATTAATTCTCTTTCAAATCCATCATCATACTGAAAAGAAAAGAAGCAATCCAATCGCTGCATACTTGTACCTCTAAGTAAGTTGGACTCAGATGATGCCTGACAATCAGAGTCACCTTTAGCTTATAAGATATGCAAATTTCTGTCCCTAGAAATTTTCATAAGCTCTGTCATCAGGCACCTTCTGATCATCTCCACCATAACAGACACTAAGAAAATACTCAGAAAGAGTTGTGAATGTGATGGACAGATGAGGAATACTTGTACAACAAGCTAGAAAGGGAAAAGACAGTGGAAGAAGAACCTGGAGCTGAAAGGAAGCCAAGTGCTACATCCACGCTTCTTTTTACCATAAGTCTCCTCAGAGCTACTCTGCATGTCCCCAGCTAGACTTTTCTTTCATGCTAGGATGATAGGTTAGATGCAGAAACATAGGGCTGTAGACATAAGTCTCAGCTTCCTGGCAACCCTCCTTCAAATAATTAAAACATGACTATTGATATGGCTCACAGGATAATGGTGCTGGCTTATAGAGCCTGCTGACCTGGGTTTGATTCCCCAGTACCCACATAAAGTCATATGAATAAAGTGGTGCACGCATCTGGAGTTCCTTTGCAGTGACAAGAGGCCCTGGCGCACCTATACTCACCCTCTCAAATAAATAAATAATTAAAAATATATTTCAAATAAAGCATGTAGGATGAACAGGAAAATGAGGCTAGAAATCCCATTAAAACAAAAGAGATCATTATCTCTTGGTTACCATCCTTCAGTGTCCATTTTCTATGTTTCATACCCAGAGACACTTTACCAGATATATAAACAATATCTGTAGGTAACTTGGCATGTCCGAAGACTATATATTTTCTTTAGAGCAGCTTCAGGGTGAAGAACTGTTTCCTAAGTGCAGTACTGTGACTGAATGCCCTTTTTGCCTGATGACATTTTATTTGTTAATAGCACCTGTTAGTGACAGTTGACTGGATTTTCTTGTACTTACATACTACATTGGAAGTAAAAAGGGCCTTTCTGTACATTTTTCACATGTTCCACTTGCTATTTATTAGAGCCATACTAGCATCTACACATGTTAAAAATAATCACCTCATTATGAGGTCATTTATCAGTACTCAAACCACCTGACTTCCTTAGAGAACTGGCATGCTATGCATGCAAGGGCTGTTAACAGTGGCAAGAGGGAGACAGAAGACGTGACAGTGGGATAGAACAGACATTGCCTGCACTGGAGCTCACTGGCTTCCCTACCAAGTAACTGTCAACATTATGAGAGGTTTTCTTCTTACTATAAAAGTCAAAGCACATATATTCAAGCATGTCTAATATGAGTAAGTAGGAAATAAGTGTTTCAATGATTACTTATATCCTCAGAAGGATTTAATTAATAAAATAGGGTATCTTGCTGTTGTGACTTAATTAGTGATTTCTCCTCACTTCCCGTAGGCTCAGACTCAAGCAGTTATTTCATTCAGAAATGTTATGTTTGATGAAGTTAGCTATATTTTGAGTAACAATATTAGGCATGCACTTGTTTGGTATTCTCAGAGCTGACATTAAATGTTAGTGACTAGTTCTCCTTGGTAAGCACTAACTCAGGGACTGACACCAACCTTCCTAGGGGCAAGCTCCTGCTATTTCACCTCCATGAGCTTCCTGTCACACTGAAGTCTTGCTAAGGGTCTCCACACATAGCTCTTATCCTTATGGAGACGTTGTATTCTCAGAACCACAGATAGTTTACCTGCTTGTTAGTAGTGTTGGTCGGTTTATAAATTGATCAGCGATTCTCACTGGTGTCAAAAAAAAAAAAAACAACAAAAAACAAAACAAAACAAACAAACAAACAGAAAAAAAAAACGAGCTATGCTGCTGAGAGTTGTCCTCTCATATGCTTGTGAGGTAGCTGACCAAGAAAGTTGGATTCAAAGGGTTAGGACTAGAAGAGGGCTGTGAGGATGGCCATGCCATGCTGGGGGTGGACGGTCAGCTGAATCTAACTAGTGCCCTTGAGCTTCTGGGAAAGTTATTTCCATCTCCCCCAGTATACCACCTTTCATCGGAACAACATTAAGCAGGCTTCTTTTCTTACAGGCAGTGAATTCCATTGACAATCCTTACAATGCAATGTCAAAGCAAATTCAGTATTTTACAAATGAAAACTGTTTTAAATATCAAAATAAAATGAGCTGTTTGTTCATACTTTTGAAAAATCTCATACAATAAAAAAATATTGTAACACTGTAGTATAAATTTTGAGCTGATTCTCAATTCAATATAAGTTGAATATAACTTATCCAAAATGCTTGAGACCAACAGTATTTCAGATTTTAGAATGATCCCAACTTGAGAACACTGGCAAATTTTAGATCACAAAAATGGCTGTGGTGCTTTGTGGCTGCTCCTCTTATCACAAACTGGAGTCTATCTTCCCATCCCTGGCATACAGGTTGGCTTTCTGACTTACTGACCATTATCATTGTTTCCTGTACATCCTCAGTGCCTGGAAAGCAACCAGGCACAGCAGAGTTTAAGAGAGAATCATTACTTCTCTTTCAGAATTCTTGCTCTTAGAATCCTAATTGTCCAACACACAAGGACTCTATAAGCTTTCCTCTTAAGTGTTAATAGAAATTATGTTCAGGTACTGCACACACACACACACACACACACACACACACACGAGCCCACTACTTACTGAACTCCATTATCACATCAACACAACAAGAAAAACAAGTGACATTGATGGGTAGAATTGAGAAGTTCTAACAACATTTTTACATGCAGGTATGCATATTTACTCATTGAACATTTTATTTTGTTATGGTTTTGCAAAGGACATTCATTGTTATCATGTTTAATTATTGTAGTTTTTCCAGCCAGCAGGTTGAGATTTCTTTCTATACCTTTCTCATGTGCCAGCGGGTACCTCAGTGCATAAAGTGCCCACTGCTCTGTACCTTTTTGTTCTTATTTGTGACTATTTTCTTTGTTTTATTAATAGCTGTTTGTGGTCCTTTTATTTTTATGCTCTCATTATAAGATGACTAAATCTCTTGGGGGGTAGATAGGATATGAAAATACAAAGCCATAAATATGTTTTTTAGTATTTGCACATGACACGTACAGAACATAGAATTGGAATCGAATTTCTTGCTTGAGTGATGCCATGATGTCTAAAGAATAAGTTTATTTCCTCCAAGTGACAGTGAAAGGTTAACATTCTGTGTTATTACTGACATCATGAAATGTACACAGATACAAAATCCTCTCAAGAAAAGGAGCCACCCTTTCTTCCTCCCTTTCTCTTTTTGTAACTCTTCTATTCCTGATGGCTTCATCCCTATTCCCAGCCACTCATGATGACCTTGCCTTGCTTTGGGTCAGGGTAGAGAACACTTGTGGGCACTATAGCTCACTAGCCAAAACATGCATTTCCTGTTGCCTTCAGGAGCATGCCTTGGACAACTACATTCACGCTGTGTGCATGTGTCAAGCACAGGCTAGCTTCTATCACATTAAGAAGTAACCAAATCATCAGGGTTTCATACTTCACTGACACCAGCCTTATTGCAGACATTTCTGAAAGGGTAAAAGCTTCAGCTGCTTTATTTAGTTCAGCAATAAATATTTATGGGATTACCAACCCATTGTAGAAGGTCTAACCAAATGCATTCTAATGCAAAGTTGCTGGCTGCTTATCTAGCTATTTGACAGAATGCAATTACAAAACTTCTTCTCTTTTTTGTGCCCTTCTGTTACTACTCCCTGGATTACCCATGATGGATTCTTTAGGTGATTTTTTTTTTCAACTTGCTAAGAAAGTAGCCATACATCTTTAATATGAGTAGATGTTTAATGAGGCTGAACTTAGGCAGTCTGGGAGCAGATGACAATCCCTAAGGAGTACTGGGACTGGCTAGTGTTCGACTGGAAAGTTCTGCTCACTTCCCAGCTGCCTTTTCTTGAATGTACAAAAGTGGAGCATACTTTAAAAAATATCCCTGGTAGGATAAAAACAATTTAGGAATAGAATTATTTTTAATCATTTGTTCATCCCACACACATATTTATTGATAATTGGAAAATTTCCTCGTGATTTTCATATCTGGTGTGAAACTACTTGAATAGTTAAGAACTTCTCCTTCCATTCCTTGTGTAAATATTTGGATGGAGTAAATGTATTTTCTGAGTTCTAGGACTTTTCTCCTTTTTTAGGGTGGAGGTGGTATCATTAGGTAGGGATGAGAGAGATGGCCTGCTGAGGAAAAGCATTATCTGGTCTCTGCAGCTGATCTCAGTACTCGTTCAATATGCGAATCTGAGTTGTCTGGGTATGAAGCTGTAGAAGTTGGGAGGCAGGAATTCCAAAGGCAATTAAGATGCCTGCTCCCTTCCATTGTTGCCCTTCCATTGGCTTTGTGAGCAATATACCTCCTGTTTTCATTCCCACTTATCTGTTTCCTATGTCATTTTATAGCATAATTTTTAAAATCTAGAATGGAGAAGAGAAGTGTACTATCCCTAAAAATATTTCTGAAGGGGTGATACTATTTTTATTCATTATAGTATTATGCTTAGCTAAATAAATTTTAAAATAGCAAGGAAAGACTGGATATTTGAATGCTCACTAATTTTGCACTGTTGGGATATAGTCCCTTGGTCATATATAATATTGGTTTGTAAACAATATTACTAAGATATAATTTATATAGAATACAGCTCACCTAATTAAAAGACATAACAGCTACTTTTAGATATCCACAGGGCTTTGCATTCATTGCCATGATCTAACTTCAGAACATTTACATCAATATGAAAACTGGTAAGCATCAAGAGTCACACCCCATTCCTTCTTCCTGCCAGACTCCAATCACTGTCTCTCAGGATCTGCCTCTTGGAGGCAGAGTATATTATGGAATCCTACAGTCTTTAGTGTTGTTTAGTGACTTTTTTTTTGTCATGTGTGTGTGTGTGTGGTCTATGCATGTGTATGTGCCCCTGAGGTTCCCCATGTGCTAGCCTGCAGTAGCTGGAGAACATCGCGTACTCCATCACGTTTTTATCTACCAGTTCTTAATTGAGCCAAAGTCTCTTACGGACCTCTTAGTTTGCCTGTTTTCTTTCTTTTCTTCTCTCTTTCTTTCTTTCTTTCTTTCTTTCTTTCTTTCTTTCTTTCTTTCTTTCTTTCTTTCTCCCTTTTGCAGTCTGGGGGTTCTCCCATCTCTGCTTCCATATGGGGGTTACAGTCATGGCACGCATGGGCACATCCAACTTTTAGTGGGTCCTGGGTATCAAACTCCAGTGGTCTCTCAGCCTTCCTCAGGCCCTCATGTTTGCACAGGTAGTGCTCTCGCCAGCTCCAGTGACTGACTTCTGTAACTACCGCATGCTATTTTTACAGCTCAGGATAATCCAGGTTGTATTACCGTTTGGATTAATACTGATACTTGCATGCATACCTTTGTACTGTTGACATTTTAGTGCTGGCATTATCAATTAGTGGACATTATTATGGTTGTTTCTTCATTTTAGTTGCCATTTTAAAGCTACTATGAATATTTTAGGTATACTTCTTTGTGAATTTATGCATTCCTCTTTCCCTGGGTATATAACTAAGAGGTAAACTGATGGCTTATATGGAAAATATATTTAAGCTTCTGAGGACCTGTCAGATTACTTTGCAAAGCAGCTGCACCATTTTACAGCTTAACCAGCACTGCATGGTGGTTCCAACTTCCCTACTTTTTCATCCATTTATTATTATCTATTTTATTATAGCCAAATTAGTATTCATTGTGCATTCCATTGGCAGGTAAGGCGTTGCATGTGTTTCAGGATTTGATGTGCTAATATCTGAAAGGTTGGTCTGTGTACACAGAGGTTATGGTCTGCAGTGTTCCTTGGGGTGTGTCTGTGTGGCTTTCATGTCTCAGTAACACTAGTCTGCGAAAAGGATTTTGAAAGTTTTTCTTCTTACTTTATTTCATGAATTAATATTTGAAGGGTTGGTACTATGTTTTTTAATATTTAAAATAATTCACCAGGAAGTTAGGATTTGCTTTGTATGTTAATTTTTAATTCAGGACTTATTTTATTTCTTCTTGCACAGGATATTCAGAATGAGTCAATTTTGGTAATTTATCCATTTTATGTAATTTCTCTAAATTGTTAGCAAAGTTATTCATAATATTCTATTATCCTTTTGCCGTCTCCAAGGGTAATAGCTGTGTCTTTGTGTTCTTCTTCTTTTTTTTTTAATCAGAGAGAGAGAGCAAGAGAGAGAGAAGAGAGAGAATTTGCATGCCAGGGCCTCTAGCCACTGAAATTGGACTCTAGATGTGTGCACCATCTTGTGCTCATGTGTGACCTTTCCCTCTTGCTACACCTTGTGCCCCTGGCTTATGTGGTACCTGGAGAGTTGAATATCAGTCCTTAGGCTTGGTAGGCAAGCACCGTAACCACTAAGCCATCTCTCCAGTCACTGTGTTCATTTTTGACCTTAATAATTTGTAACTCTATTGATTTTTTTCTTATCAATTTACCTGAAGGCTTCTCAATTATATTGGTCCTTTCAAAGTGCCTACCTTTAGCTGTATGACTTCTTCTCCTCTGTTGATTATTATATGGTATTTTATTTGCAAAGTTATTCCTTTGAGGCTCTTTTAAGGACCATCAAATGAATTTTAATTCATCATAATCTAATTAGCCTTTGAGTTAACATCGGTTTGCTTCTGATCAACTATAGAAATGTTGCTCAGGGGGGCTAGAGAGATGACTCAGAGGTTAAGGCACTTGCCTACAAAGCCTAATGACCCAGGTTTGATTCCCCATTATCCATGTAAAGCCACATGCTCAAAGTGGAGCATGCCTCTGGAGTGAATTTACACTGGCTGGAGGCCCTGGCATGCCCATTCTTTCTGTCTGTCTTTCTTTTCTATCCTTTTCTGCTTACAAGTAAATAAATAGTTTTTTTTTTAAAAGAAATATTGCTCCGCATAGCTGTTTGCTCTTTCTGTTAGCCCTTATAAAGTATACATGCTTATGCTAGAAACCTAAGTAGACAGGGTTGGAATTGTATTTTCTTCTCTTTTTAAAAATATTTTATTCATCATGAGAGAGACAATATTTTTATCTTGGGCCTCTTGCCCTTTGAAAACAGACTCCAGACACATTTATCACTTTGTGCATCTGGCTTTACAAGGGTACAGAGTAATTGAACCTGGGTTGGCATGCTTTATAAGCAAACGCCTTTAACCACTGAGCAGTCTCCCCAGAACTGGTGATTATTCATATATAGCAAACCAATAGAAAGGCCACTCCCTACCCATCCTGAGGGAAGGTCTTCCTAACTCCAAAAAAATCATCCCTGGAGAAACTCTGAGAGAATCTCCCAGGAGGTATGCGTTTTATTTGATCCATATTCTGATAAAATGAACAACAGATTTTAATCAGAAATTGCTCAGAACTGAATACTTTCAGCAAACTGGCAGGATACAAATTTAACGTGAAAAACATACAGGCTTCCTTTATGCCAATAACAAGCTGCATAATTAATTAGGAAAGGCATCACAATTGCCTCAACAAAAAAAAATAAATTACTTAGTTATCAGTTACCTTCTCATTGTTGAGACAAAACATCTGACAAAATTCTGTTTGAGAGATTGTGGGTTTATTTTAGCTCAAAGTTCCAGAGGGTAGAATCCATTAAATGGGGAAAGATGCCAGGATCTGGGGCCCAGCATGGTATCAGTAGGGAGGAAGTGGATAATGAGTGCTAGGGCTCAGCTATCTCTCTCCTTTTTATTCATTCCATACCCCCAGCTAACAAAATTCTTCACAGTGTTTTGATGGATTTTTCCACCTGAATTAATACTATCTAGAAAATTCCTCATCTGCCTGACTAGAACTTCTATTCCATGGTGATTTTAAATCCTGCCATATTGACAATGAGGAGATTATCTGTCACACCTAGGGAAATACTTAACTGAGTATGTGCATAATTCTCATTTAGAAAACTTCTAAACATTCAAGAGAGAAACTGAAGAAATCAGAATCTGGAAAGACCTTCCATACTAATGAAGTTGAATATTTACTACTGTGAAAATGGCTGTGTTACAAAAGTGAATCTATAGATTCAATGCAATTTGCATGAAAATTCTAATGCTATTCTTAACAGAAATAGAAAAAAAAGGAAATGAAAAAGGTCTCAAATTTACAAAATAGTGCTGAACAAAAAATGTCTTGTGGGACCACCATACATAATTTTAAACTATATCAGACGTACATAGTATTTAAAATGAGGTAAGAGCACAAAAGCATGTGTAGACCAAGATAAAAGTATAGAATTACCAGCATAAACCTATGCAACTATAGCTATATAATATTTCGCTACCTTTTTAATTTTTTTATTATTATTATCAACATATTTAATATGGATACATCATGTGTTGGTACCCTCTTTTCTCTCATCCCTGCCCAATTCCGTTGGGGACCCTCTTCAATGGGTTGCAGGTATTCTCCATGGGGTTGTAGTTTCTGTGTTGTGGGAGCAGTAGTCAGTTATTTTGGGGCAAAGGGGATGCCTCAGGGCATGATGTTTCAAACTGTGGCTCTTACAATCTTTCCTCCCCCTCTTCCACAAAATTCCCCGAGCCGTGATGGGTGACTTTTAAGTCTACTTGAAAGAAAAATGCTGCGTGGTGTCACTTATCTGTGGTTCCTAACCCGGACCTGCTCGAGTTGCTGTCATACCTAGTAGGCAACTCAAGACCCAGACAATAGGGATGGAAGGGTTGGGGGAGAGGGAAACGGGGTGGGAGGAGAACAAACACAACTAAATCCAAAATGAGCTGATACCATAGAAGCCTTTATCTTTGGAGATAGCCTAAAAGATATAATCCTCAGAAGTAGTAAGGGGGGAGCCCCTGAAAAGTAGGGCCCTGGAGAGGGTGGGATGAATTTAAGCTTAAAATAATTATTTTTTTTCTCTCTCTGCCCTATAACTCCCAGTACCAGAGGTTGGCTGCTACCCACATTGAGCTGTTGATCAGAGAGACCTAAGAGGCCCCCAAATCAAGACAGTTTTCTGTCAAAGCACTTGATTACCTGCCTGAGGCAAAGGCTAAGACCCTATTGCTGAAGACACCATATGTTGCTGACACAGAACATGGAGAGACCTGGCTGGAATTCAGAAGAAAGCCAGTTCCCAGACAGTTAGCCTGTCTAGTGCTGGAAAACACTACATGAACTACTGGTGAAAATGGCCAACAATGGTCTGAGCAACCAGAGGTCTGAGCTACTCAGAAACAATCACCCTGACATGATGTAAATGCCAGTGCAATAGTAGCACACAACCTTGACGGATAAGCAATAGCTTTCCGATTGGCTAAGAGATCCAATCAGTGTAAAGGAACCTATATCTGGAATTGAGGACTAGATCAGAATCCTATAGAGAAAAAGATTATATTTTCCAGTGTCAAGCTCTCACTAGTCTTTGGCTAACAGAGGGGTTACATATGCCAATTTCTCCCTAAATTAATAATGCTTATCCCATTTAAACTATGCTGACTTCACTCTCCATTGGAGAATCTGTTCTTCTTTTTCAGAAGGTAGTAGGATGGGAGAAGGTAAACTACTTGCACTTCAGCCCAGCCACAGCTGAAACCACAGAGGAATGGGGAGACCAGCACAAGTGCTGGTTCCATGCTGTTCTTGACAATCAGCACCAGGGTAGAAGAGACAGACCCTGAGGATAGTCAACATCTACCAGAGCAGTGATTCAGAGACTCATAAGAGCTCATTATTATTATTATTGTTTTTGGTTGTTGTTGTTGTTACTTGTTTATTTTTTTTATTCAGTTCCATTTGTTGATTCTTGAATCCATGCCTTCTTCTCTTGGTGTCTTATTAAGAAAGCACTTATTTATACCTATAACTTCCATTCTATTCCCTATGTTTTACTCAAATATTTCCAGTATTTATTATTTTACATGAAGGGGTTTGATTTACTTTGAATTATCTTTCTACAGGTGAGAGATTTAGATCTAATTTTATTCTTCAGCAAATTAATATCCAGTTTTACCAGCATCATCTGTTGAGTAGGTTGTCCTTTTGCTAGTGTATTTTTTTTTTTTGAGGTAGGATCTTGTTCTATTTTAGGCTGACCTGAAATTAACTATGTAGTCTCAGGGTGTCCTAGCATTCATGAGGTTATCCTCCTACCTCTGCCTCCCAACTGTTGGTTTTAAAGGCATGCACCACTGTGCTCAGTTTTGTTTTGTTCTTTTTCAAGGTAGGGTCTCGCTCTAGCCCAGACTGACCTGGAATTCACTATGTAGTCTCAGGCTGGCATCAAAATCATGGTGATCCTCCTACCTCTCCCTCCTGAGTGCTGGCTGGGAATGAAGGCATGCACCACCATGCCCAGCTTGTTAATATATGTTTTTATATTTTTAATTTTGAATTTTTTTAACAAGAATTCTTATTATTGAAACACTGCATGTTTTTCTTTACTTCAACATGATTAATTTGTAACATAGCTACTAGATATGACATCTGAGCTCGTTTAGAGACTATTTCTATATACTACTAGCCATCTATTTTAGTACTCTGTTCCAGTAGTACAAATTTACTAAGACGTTCCTAAAATCATCTAACTTCCTGCTCTTTGCTGAGGCTTCTGATAGTGAGTTATGGAGAACAGTAAAAGTTCAGGCAAAGAGGTTCCTGCTTTTTATGTTCTCCTGGGATCTCAAGGTCAGTTTTGCGCAGGCATACAGTCACCAGCCAGCAGAGACGTGTCTCCCTCAAGCATGAGCAGGCCCTCAGTTTGCGATAGTGTGAAAGAATCACGGGAGAGGAAGCCAGCATTTTTTCCACATAACCTAACATTCACCATCTTTACCCTATGCTTTGCTTAGAATTGAGTTCCAAGGGGAAGAGCTGCATTTTGTAAAGATATGAATATTAGAAGGGAGAAGTCACTGAAGGGCACATTAGGGTCCCTGCGTGAAGAAGGAGAGGTCACTGAGATCATAGAGTATGGATATAAAAATGGGTTGAATGTTTAGATTCAACAGGTTTTTTGAGGATTGTTTAATTTTTCAGAGGATCGAGTGACCTAAACTCACTTAATTTTCCAGGATTGTCTAGAGACAAAGGAATTTGAGGAACTTTGGGTTGGATGACATGGGAATGGTTTCTTGCACTTGGGTGAGAGAGGTACCATAGGGGGCAGAGGGTTATTGTTATGTAACTGGAAAGAAGAAGCAAATTGACTTTTGAAGTAATAATATGGATTGAAAGACCTAGGTTATTATTATTATTTGGGTTTTGAGGTAGGGCTTTTCACTCTAGTCTAGGCTGACCTGGAATTCACTCTATTCTTAGGGTGGCCTCGAACTTATGATGATCCTTCTACCTCTGCCACCCAGGTGCTGGGATTAAAGGCATGTGCCACCATGCCCAGCTAAGACGTAGATTTGTACAGTATTTCTTTAAACTTACTTAGTTTTCCTTAAACTATTTGATAACTGTTTTGGTAAAAATATAATTCATTGATTCTTTGGCAATTTTTTTCAAATTGAATGATTTGGGCTGAATAAATAGATTTAACTAAATATTTTGTGCATCATGTAGCTCCAGCTTCCATCTGGCTGTTGATTGTAAGTGAAATAAGACAACTGTGGATATTGAAAGTGCTACAGAGTTTCTCAGCATATGTTAATATTTTTAATTTGATTCATCACCATATAGTTTATTACCTATAAATATGGCTGGATATTTGGGGGACATATTTCTATGTCCACAGATGCCAGACACTCTAATTAGGATCTAGCATGAGCTTCAGACCTCATTTT
The DNA here is from genome assembly GCA_036346955.1 of Dipus sagitta. Classification (NCBI taxonomy): domain Eukaryota; kingdom Metazoa; phylum Chordata; class Mammalia; order Rodentia; family Dipodidae; genus Dipus; species Dipus sagitta. The sequence continues at coordinate 130,650,876 of CM070771.1, read as the reverse complement.
ACTTAACTTCTTCATGAGGAAATGTATTTGTAATAAAAATTTTACCTAAGGACAGAAAAAGTCAGTTGATGAAAATGTAAACCTTAGTAATTAATGGCAGTGGTTAAACTTGAGACAACAAGGAATGCAAACAACAGTAGATTTTGGCCTAATGTCTTTTTAGTTTCAAGCTTAAATTTTTAAAAATTATTTTTATTTATTTATTTGAGATAGAGAGAAAGAGGCAGACAGAGAAAGCTTGAGAGAGAATGAGTATATCAGGGCCTTTTGGCACTACAAATGAATTCAAGATGAATGTACCACTTTGTGCATCTGGCCTTAGATGTGTGCTGGTGAACTGAACCCAGGTTGTCAGGTTTTACAAGCAAGCCCTTAACTACTGAGCCATATATCAATGTCTTAAGCTGAATATTTAGTGTTCTTACAGCAACTGTCCTTTTGTAGCCAGAGGTCAGTGGTAATTTCCCATGAAAGAACTCAGGGCAGGGCATAGCACCTCTGTTTTGTGACTTTAACTTGGTCTTCTCGCCAATTCATACCTTTTTGGGGTGGAGAGAATAACTTCTCCAGTCTCTAGCAGAAGACACTGCCTCATCTGAGCTTCATAAGAAATGGAACTGGGTTTAGGTAAGGCATAAAAAGGCTATGACTAGCCCACCTGAAACGTATGCTAATGCAATAATGCAAGATCTAGGTAGCAAAGCAGCAGTCCAAAACCTTAGTAATGCCCTATTACATAAAACTGTAAGAGTTGAATTGGATGGCGGTATGCCTGTAGCCTGTCAGAAGAGTTGGATATGAATGAGGAGGTACTCTGTACACAGCAGTACACAGGAGGTACTCTGTGGTACACAGCAGGCAAAACCAGTGCCAATAGATGCAGGTTCCAAGGTGATTAGTTCCAGATCTACAGACAAAAATACTATTTTAACACTTAGAGCATTCCAGTAGTAGATGGAACTGCTCAGAGAAGGAACAGGTTGTGTGTTTAATCAGGGATTGCATCAACATTTGTCAGGGATGCCACAGAAGAATACCATCCAATATATATATATATGATGTAAGTTGCATAACTGATGGTAAATTTTCTTATAGCCACATTAAAAGATCTAAAGGAGTAAGTGAAATTAATTTTAATTGAATTTCTATGTCAATGCAATGTGTCTAGCCTGCCTCAAGATAGCAACAAAATTTGCCTTAGTTACTCCTAATAAAATCATTTCCAAGTGTGTTATTAGTATTAATAACATAAAATTGTCTTGACTACTTGCTTGTCAATGAGTAATACGATTAATCAATTTGGTGTAGTTTTTCTTACTAGCCTTATAAGAAAGATGGTTAATTATGGGTTAGGAAGAGGTGATTAAAGAAGTTGGGAAAGTATTTTTCAATGTTGGATATAGAATGCTCATTAAAAATGTCTTCTGAGTGGTACTTAAATCAAAATGTTAAAGTATATGGATAAAGATGTGCATTGTAGGAAAGAATTTTCAGGCTAAACCTAAACACCATGCCTGAAGTTAGAGATTTTTCAACTGTTTACAAGCTCTTAAGGAACAAAATCTAATTTTCAGGCTAAAATATGTTGGGGCAGCTTGCTTAAGCTTTATCAAACTTAAATCAAGGGTTATATGAGAATTTAGTTGGCTGTTTTGGCTCAAAAAAGACCAGATTCTGCTCTACTATATGTAAAGTAACTCTCATTTCTGGCATCTTAAGTCCAGTGCTTATAATAAGATAAACTCCTAAGACATATTCCCTACTTTGGGGTACACCCTCATGTTCAAACAATGGTCCTCATCTGAGAAAAATAATTTCAAGCTCTGTGGTTCTGTTTCCAACGTCCTCTGGGTAATTGGTACCCACACAGGTATCTGAACTAATCAAAGGTGTTTTGGAACACAGATGGTAAGACTTTATACTGTCTTACTTGTCCTTTTCTGACAATTTCTAGGTTAAATTAATTAGTTTGTATATTAGTCGGTATTGTTTTCAAGACTGGTAACAGGTTCTATCTGTATTTATAACTGTTAGATATTTAAAGTGTAAGATGTGCCTACCTTCTATACCTCAGATATATGGCTTGTGCTGTCATAGGTCAACAAGATTTTAAAAGGTTGGACAAAATGATTTTAGAAGCTCTTGTGCCATTCTTTAACTAATTCTATTTCAGTAATCAAATGTGCTCTATGTGTACATACTTCCAGGCTGTTGTAACTTCCTTTGTAAGTGTATTAATTACCTATGTAGAAGCCAAAGCCTGTCGGGCACTGCCAGGAACCAGACACTGGCTGGAGCCTTCAGGAGAGGGGCCTGATCTTCCAGGCATAGCTAAGGACCCCCAGGCTACAGGAGGCCACTGCCTCCGGAACTTAGGCTCTGCACATAGCCATGTGACCTTTGGCCAATTGCTTTGGAAACTCCTTATCAGTCTTCACGCAGCCCATCCTCATGGGACCCTAGATCACCTGCCCCCCGCCCCCCCCGCCATTGCCTGTGTGCTAGAATGAATGTCCCCGTATGCTAATTAGGCATCAGAAATGAACTTGGTACATCCAATTACCTTAGGATCCTTCTCCCCACCCTCAGATGCTTATAAACCCATTTCACTGACAATAAAAGGAGAGAGCTGTTCCACTTTCTCCCAGGAGTGTTTCTCTCATCATGCGCTCACCCACCCCCAGTTGCTTGGATGCCTTTGGGGGGAACCGCAGTCATCCCTGGAGAAAGAATCCAGGAAACCACAGCTGGTGCCCAAACAGGAACCTTATGCAATGGAGAGGGTAGGTGAGTGCTCTCCCAGAGGGACTGGGAGACATCAGCCCATGCAGACTTGCCTCCATGTTTTTGAGGGCTGGCAGGTTTCTATTTTTCTTCCTTTACTTTTGGCTCATGCCATCAAATAGGACCAGACACAATGAACTGGCAACTGATGTCTCTTGGCCGAGGCCACTCTTCAGTATTGACTGAAGGCCAGCCATCCTCTGCCTGGACCCCGACAGTCCATTGGGTGTTAGCAAAAACCCTCTATCTATTTCTCTGACAGAAACAAACAAACAAACAAACAAACAAACAACCAGTATTCCCAGGCGCTCTCCCATCCAAGTACTAACCAGGCCTGACCCTGCTTAGCTTCTGAGATCAGGCACGTTCAGGGTGGTGTGACCATAGAATTAGGGTGACTGGAACTATGAAGGTAAAAAAGACAAAAAAATTTTTCCTCTCTTGCACAGTTCCAAAGAACTGTTTTTCCATGTGTGCTCTGAGTCCCTGGATCTGCAAAGGATAGGCCTCACCCTCTTTGACACTGGCCAAGTTATGTCTCTCTGCCTATCCAGCTCTAAGCCAACCATAGGTGAATGCCTGCTCAACATTTCTATAATCAGGACCAGTGTCAAGACACCTGCTCTCCTTTGGTGTAAAAGGAGTAACCACCCCATGCATAAATATTTCCTCTCCCATTTATTGTTCCCCAGTCTTGATTGCTTCAGAGATGTAGCTCTACAAGAAAAAAAAAATTGTCCTACAAATGCCACCTGTGCCAACTGCCAGCACCAACCGAAAGAGATCTTCATCCCTCTGCTGGTGGATCTTGGCGTGACGCTGTCTCTGTGTGCCTCTGGTGACCAATGGGCTCAAATCTCTCCAGAGACAATTAAACTTTCTTGGGGGTATGGTACTTCAAAACCATCTCACCTTAGTTACTGCTGAAGCGAGGGAGGAGGGGTGGGTATGTATGGTCTTGGAAAAGGAATATTGTTTTTTCCGTTAACAAATTAAATGTTAAGCTGTTTGACTGCTACAAGCCTGAGGACCCACCACTTGTTTCACTAACCCTTTATCTACTTGGCTTCTCCTTAGCCACCTCCTTACTATAGGAACCCTACTGTTTGTAGCCCCCTGTCTCATAAAATTTCTCAGATCACAAACAACTAATATTGCTAAAGTTGCTACTAATCAGTTCCTCTTACACCACCTAACTCTATCTGGACCTATGGTAAATTATAAAGAACTCATTTGGGATGACACTGCCCTATTATGAAAACAAAAGGGGAGTTGTCAGGCACTGCCAGGCACAGGCTGGAGCCTTCAGGAGAGGAGCCTGAGCTGCCAAGCATAGCTAAGGACTCCCAGGCTACAGGAGGCCACTCCGACTCCAAGCCTGGCACACCTGAACTTAGGCTTTGCCCAGAGCCCTATGACCTTTGGCCAGTTGCCTAGGAAATGCCTTATCAGCCAGCAGCCTTCACACAGCCCATCCCCCCAAGACCCTAGATCACCTGCCCCCCCCCTCCGCCATTGCCTACATGCTGGAAGGAATGTCCCTATATGAACCTTGTATATCCAATCCCCTTAGGACCCTCCCCCCACCCTCAGATGCTTATAATCCCATTTACCTGACAATAAACTGAGAGAGCTGTTCACCAAAACTATCTCCTGAAAGTCTTTTACTTTCACGCGCTCACCCATCCCGATTGCCTGGGCACCTTTGCGGGGACCACGGCTGGCCCTGGAGCAAGGACCCAGGAACCCACATACACACAGTAGGGTTTTCTTTTACCATAAAGAAAAATGGATTTATCTTATTTGTTGGAAAGTGAAAGAAACTGGAGCTGGTCATGCTAAGCAAATAAACCAGATCCAATCAAGTATCATGTGTCTTCTCTCTCTTTCTCTCTCTCACACAGATCCAAACAGGTATCATGTGTCTTCTCTCATACACAGAGTATAAAATTTTAAAATGATGTGAAGTAAAAGCAGTAGATTATTTGGGAAGAAAAAGGGGACAGTGGACAAGAAAAGTAATAATGTTTAAATGTGATTTAAATACCTTGTATACAGATATGAAAATGTAAAATGAAATCCATTATTCTGTACAATTAATATATGCTATTCAAAAATGGAAAAATAAACAATGAAGGTACTGTTACCCAAAGTTGAGGCAGGAGGATTGCCAGTTTACGGGTTGCCTGAGCCGTAAAGTGAATCCTTTTTGCAACAGAAAAATAAAAGCTGTTTTAGTGGAAGCTGTTAGACAAAGATAGTAGTTTTCTGTTTTCTCCTTTGGAACATTCAGCTTAAGGTCCTAGCTCTCTATTCTCCTATCCCACCTGACTTTTCCCTAAACTATGGTGGGAAGTTCTACTTTAAATCACTTCCATTTTTGGCCTTTGGTATCTCTGGTTCAGGGGAGCCTTCTGAAGGCCTGGCAGGATGTGGCAGAATGCCTGGGTTTTACATTCTGAGGAAACTTTCAACCAAAGCTGAGAGGATTGAAGAGAAGCTTCCTGTCATTCAGTGGGGGAATTTCTGCACTGCAGAGAGCACATGGTGATAAGAAGCCCAGCCTATGAACCGTTGTGTTATCATAAGAACTTAGGCAAGTTCTTCAAATTCCTTCCTCACCTGTTTCTGAAATCACCTCTTAGTCAATGCTCTGGACACAAGTCCCTATTTCAGCACCTGCTCTAGGAAAATAGAAGCTAGGACATTTCTCACTCCTGACTGTCAAAAAGGATTTGAAATGTCAATGATATCTAATTAGATGGCAATTCTGATAGTGTTCTTTATCAGTGGATCAGGAAGTTTAAATTTGAGTCTCATCACTTAGCCATGTGACCTTGGATGATGTTCATAGCATCTTCTTATTTTCCTTATTGGTGAAATGAGACCAACACAATTTGTAGGGAGATTAAGCAAGTTAAATTCTTAGAACAAAGCCTGTACAAGAGTTGTCACATACTTACACTTTCTTCATACCTATGTCATGTGATCACTCCTGATTACCTGTGGAAGACTGTGTCAACATGCTTTCCATCTGAAACATTGAGTCACTGAAGGTACCTGGTCTACTGTTAGGTCAAGTGAGTGCTCAGTCAACATTTGCTGGCAGTAAAGAAAGCAATGAAGGTTCTATTCCTCACTGCAAAGTATTGTTGGAATATTTCAGAAGCACACTTTGGCCTGATGGTAAAATTGTAATTACATTCTACAATTACATTTTCATTATGGTAGTGAAATAATATTTCATTCACTGAGTACTAATAATAATTCTACAGAAACAAGTCCTGTGCTAAATTACAATATAAAATACATGAATGGACAATTAACTGATGTATATACTTATATATTGACACATATATACTTATATATTGACAATTTATATTTGTACATGTTTATATCAGTATGGCTTAAATCTTATTCAATTTAGTAGAATCATTTGCAATAGTAATGTAAATTTTGGAATTAACTCCATTAGCTTCTTATATAAAAGGTATTGAGTTTTTATTAAATCATCCTTTCTTATAGATTTTGTGAATACTAATTTTTACTCTTGGTCAGGAAATAATGTCAAAAGTGAATTTACCACCTTTACTCCAGGCAAGAATGAGCCCAAAGTGAGAGCACACTTCTAGATTACAGGCAAGCAGATTCAGGTCCTTCTGTCAACCTGAGTTTTTTGTTTTCAAGGTAGGGTCTCACTCTGGCTAAGGCTGACCTGTGTAGTCTCAGGATGGCCTCAAACTCACAGCAATCCTCCTACTTCTGACTCCTGAGTGCTGGGATTAAAGGTGTGTGCCACCACACCTGGCTTAATACTTTATGTTAATTAATTTATTTATTTGACAGAGAGACAGAGAGAAAATGGGCACACCAAGGCCTCCAGCCACTACAAACGAACTTCAGATGCATGTGCTCCCTTGTGCATCTGGCTAACATGGGTCCTGGGGAATTAAACCTGCGTTCTTTGGCTTTGCAGGCCAGTGCCTTAACCACTAAGCCATCCCTTCAGCCCTCAATCTGAAAATTTTTGACTAAAGGAAGTGCTGATGTGTTAAGAAGAGATCCTAGGATCAGAGGCTAAAATCCACATCCTACACCAGACATAGCTTTATGTTCTTGTGCTGCTATGTCAGTTCACTTTCTGCCACTGTGACAAAATACCTGACAGAGATATAAGGGAGGAAAAGTTTGTGTTGTGTTCATTGTTTCAGAGGACTCAGCCCGTGATCCCCTGTCCTCCTGGGCAGGATGTCACGAATGCAGGAACATGTAGCAGTGGAGAGGTGCTCATGTCATGGCTTATCAGGAAGCAGAGAGTGACAGGCAGTGGCCAGGGATAATATACCCACAAGTACACACCCTTTGAACTATTTCTTCCAGTTCGGCCCCATCTACCACAATTTCCAGTACCACCAGTTTGGGACAAAGCTTTCAAAGTACAAATCAGTGGGGGCATTTCAGATCCAAACAACAGTACCACGTAAGCACAGAAAAGTCTTCTAAGGCTTCATCTACAAGAATTATCTAGCAATTTGGGTTTATATTCAGATGACTAATAGTATGAATAGCAATAGTTTGGAAAAGAATGTGTTTGCTCTAATGTCGGACATACACAGGGCCCTGGGTTAAAGCAAACCTAAGCTGTCTGACACAAAGGCCCCAGGCTAGGGAGAGGTCACAGCAGCCTGAACTGCTGCTGGTCATATCTTGGGGACAGGATAGCAGGGGCTCCTCCCCCCACTCTTGGGGGTTGTAGGTTGCCAGGATCCTCCCCTCATTCTTGGAGGTCATAGTGAGCCTGGACTCCTGGACAAATCTCGACCCCTAAATTGGCAGTAAATAAGGCCACTCCCTCTCCAAGCACTGGATACCTGGATATTCAGATAAGACTTAGGCTTTGCCTATAACCCTGAGGTCTTTGGCCAGTTGCCTTAGGAAACTCCTTATCAGCCAGCAGCCTTCTCATAGCCCTGTGACCCTGGATAGATCACCTGACTCTCTCCCTATGTGCTGCACCTGACTCCCCATGTGCTAGAATGAATGTCCCTTGGCATAGGCTAGCAACCTGTAAACAATCCCCTTAGGATCTTCTTCCCTCCTTCAACTGCTTATAAATCCATTTCCCTGACAATAAACAGAGAGCTGTTCACTGAAACTATCTCCCAAAAGTCTGTTCACCACCAAGGTTGTCTGGGACACCTTGGGGAACCGTGGCCCGCCCAAGGACCTAAGAACCCACACTCTAATATATGTGGGACACATAATTCTAGTAATGTGACTGGGAGTGACTCAGTGGGTAAGGCACCTCCTGCTTTAGCACAAGGACCTGAACACAGATGCACCTCCATGAAAGTGAGGTGTGGTGGTGTGAGCCTATAATCCCATTGCTGGGGAAGCAGCTGGGGAAGAGGATCCATGGGATTTGCTGGCTGTGTTGTTTAGTCCAGTCCGTGAGCTCTGTGAGAAATCCTGTCTAAAAGATTAGGCAGGGACCAATTGAGAAACATTCTTGATGTCAACCTCTGAGTTCCACATGCATATGGACACATGTGTGCCCACATGCCTATGAACATGCATATGCATACATGCACACAGCAACCACATATGCACACCACACACATACAACACAAAAGAAATCTCATAATATGGAGATAATCACTTACATGAAATTGTCAAATATATAAAATTTACATATTGACTAAATGCAAATGTCTTCAAACCATGTATTAAAATATAAACACACCTCTATTATATTTTGTTGTGTATATTGTCAAAGTATGCTCACTACATATAGTCACTGAGATACATCAGAATCAAGTGGGATGTCCCCTCCCAACAACTGACCACAGGACCTTGCCTGAGATATTGTTTCTTTTCTTTCTTTCTTTCTTTCCTTTTTTTTTTTTTTTTTTGGTTTTATGAGGTAGAGTCTTGCTCTAGCTCAGGCTGACCTGGGATTCACTATGTAGTCTCACGGTTGGCCTCGAACTCATGGTGATCCTCCTGCCTCTGCCTCTTGTTTCTTTATGTCCCATGTTTATCTCTCTGTCCCATTCATTTATATATGTAATATATATGTTATGATAAAGCCTATTCGATATTAGTCTGAAATTTATTCATGATAGCACATCAAAGGAAGATGTCAGGCATATACAGCATGCTCAGTAAATGATAGCTATGATTCCTCTTTTAATAATTACTGGCTTTAAAGCCCTTTAGAGCTAAGCCTTACAACACTGTTCCCTGTTTATTTGGATTAGTTTAGTTCATTAATTAAAAGCTGCTGTGTATCCTGAGATTTTAATTTGTACATGTTTAGCTCTCTATAGGACTTACTGATTATCTTTGCTACTAAGTTATAATTATGCATTGTAATTATTTTTTTGAATTTCATGTAGGTATATTTTAAATGAAAGCTATGTATTCAATTTCTTGTTACCAGTTTTAGTTTTAGTCAAGTGTTAACATGTGATACTTCATCAATTATTTTAAGCCATTATGAAATGACAATTGATTTTGACCCTGTGAAATTGCAGCAGTCTTCATTCAGAGAAAACATACCTTCTACTTCTAGCAGACACTTCTTTTAGGCTGAATAACTTAGTTTTCAATATGTCTAGCGGGGAAGTTTTCTCATTACTCAGTATTACTTTTAAGTCACATTTTCCACTTTTTAATAGGAAAAGACTAAAGTTAAAGTGTAGTAAATCCCCGGAATCACTCTTCTCCAGAGGGGCCAACATCATTTTTGCTGTCACTCAAATATGGAACCTAAGCTGCTCCTTTATTTCTTCCTTTTCTGGAGGCACTGCTTCCTTACTTTCTTTAAGAATGATGCCAGTCTAGAAATTTTCAGTTATACTGCTACCACTCAAAGCTACCACTTTCTCTCTTATGGACTATTTTTTGTCTTCTGCCTCCGCACTTTATAATCCATTCTCTAAGCAGTTTCAGAGTTACTTTCCTAAATACAGACCACAGGGCTGAGAATCCAGGGGACGTTCCATCGTTCCACCATGGCAGAAGAAGCTGGCCCACGTCCACAGATTCATAGCAGAGACAGAAATGACTGCAGTAAGCAGGAAATACCAACGGCCAGCAAAGACCAACAGTCAGAGCTCCAAACTGCTCTTTACACACCTTAGGGCTGGACTACAAGATCAGCCCCCAGTGACATACCTCCCAGTGGCTTACTTACCTCTTCCCCAGGAGGGTACTGCCTGCTGGAGACTCAAGTTGTTTGCTCAATCTTAATAAAAACACCTGAGTTTATGGGTCATATATTCAAACCCCAACTAATAACATTTCTTGCTCAATTACAATGGTATTTCCTAAAAGAAGTCTTCTTGGTTTATTCTGACAAATATGGACTAAACTAGTTTAACCACTCATAACTGACCAGTCTATTGTAGTAGATATTCTAAGGAAGCCAAAGTGATTTTTTCCCCTATGACATTGTAACCAAAGATCAAACAAATTTCAATATAACCCCCTTCACACTTACAAACATTTATTGCACAACGCCAGTTACCAGATCTGACCTGTGGGATCTATGAAGTACCAGTTCTCTCTCTCTCTCTCTGTCCTTCCTTCCCTCCCTCTATTTTTTTAGAACAATCTGAAGCACTGATTTTGGTAATATTTTGATGCAATCATATTTAAAATTTGAGTAAAATTCTTAAGTATCTGGGATGGTCAAAACGTACAGAGAACCCCACTGCACAGCTAGGGAGACTCCAGTGCTCTGTAAGTCCAATGCCTAAGTCATTCTTCCACAGTGCAGCTTCAGTCCCTTCCTATGACCTGAGTCTTTATAAGGCACATGCCAATTGTGTATACCTGTGCATGCATGTCTCACAAAATAGTAATTATGTGCTAGATATTGACAGTGGTTTATGCCTACAGCAAGGCAATGAGGCCCTTTGGACCGAAGAAAAAGAAAAATCAGTTTTTTGTATTGTCTGATAAATCTACTAGGAAAATGGGACATATGAATTGAATGTAAGAAACAGTAGGAAGTGTTAGCTGTGACATGCTAGACAGTATTTCCTTTTGCTCATCTAAAGCCAGCCTTTGCTCTCATTGCTGTATCCAGGGAAGTCAATCCTTCCCAGAACATGCCAAAATCCCTCATGGTCAGGAACCTTTCCTGTACTTCCCTCCTCAAGTTAAAATTAGATCTTTTTCATTATTTTGGAGAGATAATTTTGAATACTTAATAAGTTAAGTGAATGCAATTTACTTTAAAGTAACTTGTATTCATTATTTCTCTCTGTGTGCAGTGGTACTATGATTTTACTTGTCACTTGAATTCAAATATTATTATGTATTAGGCTTTCTCTCCTATTGCTGCATCATCTCTCAAATGACCAAAATCTCCTGATTTTTGCTTCAGTCCCACATGCCTCTTCATTTCCACTTCGCACACATCATTCCAGACTCTGACCTACTCTAGGCTGTCCGATATGCTGCAAGTGATCTCCTGAACGCAGTCCCACAGCTGTGACTTCATTCCATGTCTTTGTTTTTGACTGTTGGACGATGACGAGCATTCATTTGGTCTCTGTATTTACTAAGCAAAATATAGTTGAAGTTTAGAGTTCCAATATTTCAGGTTATCTCTCTGTGTTTAGATTTCTGGAGCAACTTATTCTCTAGCATTTGTATTAGAATTCAATCAACACGACTGTATACACATTGTGAACATAACTAATAAAAGAGGAAGAAGAAGAAGAAGGAGGAGGAGGAGGAGGAGGAGGAGGAGGAGGAGGGGAGGAAAAGTAAGGCATTATACTGAACAAGTCTTCACAAAATAAACATTAATACAAAAACTGAAATTACAGACAACAGTTTATTTTGCTTGAACCATCATCATTTTTCATTTTTTATCTGATATTTGGTCAAGAGATATGCCTACTTGGTAAAAAGAATGCAAATTTGAGAAAAAAGATCATGCTAATTCTTCACTGATTTATAGGTTGTAGAAAAATGATTATTATGAATAACCATCCTTTTACCAACAGCATGATGGTACCAGAACTTTAGACCATCTGAATGTCTCAAGGGGTTACATGTTTTTTAACTGAACATTTTAAAATTAACTTCCATTTTTGACATTTTCATACACGTACATAGTGTTTTGTGAGCTTAATCCCCTCAATTACCCTTTCATATCTCCCTTCCCCTCCTATTAACACCCTTTTTCTTTCTCATTAGCCTCCATCTTACTTTCATGCTATTTTTTTTTACCCCTTGAGTTTAATTAAGGTTGATTGCATGATCATGGATGAAAAGTTATTTACCATAAAATGACAACTTGCCAGTAGCTATACCACTAATGACCTGGCTCCCAGGACCACATTTTAAGTAAAGAATTACAACTTTAATAAAGCAAATACCATTATGGAGTTATATAAAATAGAATAAATTTATGTGCTCAGAAATTCATATTTGGATCCTGTTAATTGTTTTGGTTAATTTTGCCTCTAATTATCCTTTCTTAGCTGTTCAGGTTAATGGATAATTGTACTGATCCAAACAAAAACAGAGAGCAGTTCCTTATAGTACATGGGTGATTAGTTTCATGTATGTATATGCACCTAAGATGCCAAGAGCAAGAATGGAGTCATGGTTTCAAAATATCCTGCCACCGAATCCCAAGCATTAGCTTCTAACACAGTCACAGTACAATATTAAAAGCCAGAAATTTAGCATTGACACAATTCTATTCTGTATTCCAAAGATTTAATACAAATTTCAATATATGTCTCACTGTGATAGTTCTTTTGGTTTAGGATCACACTTTTTATATAATTATGGCCACAATGGCCTTTAATCTAGAGTATTTCCTTTCTCTTTATTTTCAGTGACTTTATTTTTCAATAACAATATTCATTAAAATTTTAATACACTTACACAGTGAATCAATCTTCGCATAGTGAACATACAATATCAGTAGTCAACCTACACACTGACATGGTACTGAAGCCTTCCCACAGTTGTCACCACCTTTTCCAGCTTTAAGCCACTGCTTCTGTGTGTACAGAGGTTGCTCAAACTACGTGGCTGCTATTGCCCTAATTATTTATTTATTTATTTATTTTGGTTTTTCGAGGTAGGGTCTCACTCTAGTCCAGGCTTACCTAGAATTCATGATGTAGTCTCAGGGTGGCCTCAAACTCACGGCAATCCTTCTACCTTTTCCTCCCAATTGCTGGGATTAAAGGCATGCGCCACCACGCCTGGCTTAATTTCTTATTTTTATTTGTTTGCTCATGCTGTCCTTTCTATATGAAATTTCTTTTCTTTCTTTTTGTATTTGCATATGTGTGTGTGTGATTGCTTGTGTATATGCCTGTGTGTTCTTGTGTGTGTAGGTGCAAGTGTACGTGCTAGTGACATTTTTTGTGCCTGTATGGGGAAACAAAATGTCCAACCTTGGGTGTTTTCCTCAATTTCTCTTCATGTTAGTTTTTGACACAGGGTCTCTCACTGAGTGTGAAGTTTGCTGATTGGGCTAGACAAAGCTAGCCAATAATCCCCATGTATCATACTGTCTCCAACTCCACAGCACTGAGATTCCAGGCAAGTACCACACCACCATACTTTACACTTTTTTTCCATCTTAAAAACATATTTTATTTCTAAGCAGAGAGAGATAGAGAGAAGAGAAACAGAGGAGACAGAGAGAGAGAGAGAGAGAGAGAGAGAGAGTGAATGGGTACACCAGGGCCTCTAGCCACTTCAAACGAACTCCAGACACATGCACCACTTTGTGCATCTGGCTTTAAGTGGGTTCTGGGGAATTGAACCTAGGTTGTTAGGCTCTGCAGGAAAGTGCTTTAACTGCTAAGCCATCTTTCCATCCCATAGTTTACACTTTCTTGTGGGTGATGGGAGATCAGAACTCAGGTTCTTGTGCTTGCCTGTCAAACACTTTACACACTAGGTCATCTCTCTAGCCCCTATGTGAAATTCTATTTCCTTTTTCTTGTCTAAGTGAAAACTATTTAGACAAAAGGTAAATATCACAACTTTTCTCAATGCTACTTTCTCCTGTGGTCCCTAAGGGCATGCATAAATTGAATTGCTAATTATTTAATGAAACCAATCAATTAAATTTCATTACTTATGAGTGAGCTTTTATTTTCTGTCCTAAGGTGCAGAACTTTTTATTGTTTGCTTGAACTCTCACAATAGATCAAAAGATAATGTAGACAGGACTGCATCATGTTCAAGTTCATTTAATCTATCTTTATAACCTTACCTCCAAGCTCTCTGCATAGTGCTTTACCAAAAGCAGGGAACCACCAAATATGTTTCCTACATTAGTTAAACTGCTTATTTTCATTTAGAAAGAGTGAAAATGTGAAATGGGATTCACACAATATATCTTTACAAGGGAGGGTATATTTTTTTCAATTAATTCTTCTTATTATAAGAAGCTACTTTTTAACATAATAGTTATTCTAACCTAGTGATAAAAAGAAAAGTCGGCCAACATCTGAATGTCATTAAATTACGATCCATAAAATGTCAATAAAATTAAATTTCTTGTCTACAATGTGACCAAAACCCTACAGCCATAATGCTTGTTATGATTAATTATTAAACAGATTTCAGATTTTAATATTAATGGCTTTTGTGCTAGATATAGTTTCTAATTAAACTTTGAATTTATCTTATGAAACTGTATTTCAATCCACTGAATGTCATAACTTGCTTTTGCAATTAATAATCAATGTTTAGGGGATTTAAAATAGAGTAGTAATGATTTATGAAATCTTGAAAGCATGCCTAGCGTAATCATGAGTGTCAGAGCTTAGGAAAATGAATTTTATTGTTTAGAAATGATATAAAATTTCTGATGGTGGCACATACATCTATGATAACTGATTAATATATGGAATCAAATCCTATTATATCCATTCTATTATGTATATAAAAGGTACTTGATCTTAAACATCCCCATGCTATGGTGGTTTGAATCAGGTGTCCCCCATGAACTCGTGTGTTTTTGAATTCATTGTCCTCAGCTAATGGCAATTTTGGAAGTAAAGCCTGGCTTTTGCAGGTGTATGATTGGGGATGGACTTAGGGGTGTTATACCCAGCTCCCCATTTGCCTCATTGTACTTGCTGCTGTTTTCTACTTGCTGTGGCAGAGGTGATGTTCATCCTCTGCTCATGCCATGCTTTCCCCTGCTGTCATGAAGCTTCCTGTTGAGAGTGTAAGTCAAAATAAAAACTTTCCTCCCACTAGCTGCCTTTGGCTGGGTGCTTTGTCCTAGCAGTGAAAAGGTAACTGCATCACATATTTTAAACTATTAACACCCTAGATGTTGTATGAAGTGACAACAGTGTTAGTATTAGTTTTACATAAGACTAAAAATTTGTGTAAGAGCCAAGAATTGCTATCTATAAACCCTATGCTTCCAGTAGATATAAAATTATATCACACTTTCAGTCATAGTTACTTGGTTAAACATTTCATCATAGCCATGTAATTAATGCAAAAGGTCAGGATGACTAAGTGGCCCAGGTTTCCTTTTGATATAGTATGTTATAAATTGACCTGTGATGTTCACTCAAAACAATGGAGGAACTGGACGTTGGCCATCATCTGTTTTCGTACCTCCTAGATAGATTTTATTTGCTCTTCCTCCTACAGGAGCCACCTACAACCTTTCTTTGTTCTCCTCTTGCAGGCACTGTCCACACTCTTATTTTGCTCTTATTCCTTTGGGGGCAACCTACAACCTTCCTTCAGATTCACACTGATCTCCAACTTGGTGTTGCTGACTACCTACAGGAGCCCCATGAGGTAAGAACAAACATCGTTTCTCAGTCTTGTACTCCTCTGCTCTGGCTCCTAAGAGTACAGTGCATCACATGTATACTGCCCAGTGTGTGTGTGGGGGGGTATAGAACCTAGCTTACCAACATGTTTGCTGGTTCTATCATATTTTGCCATTATGTATTAAGCTTGTACAGCTTCTGTGAAAGGCTTGACTAAAGTTTCATTTCTTCCAGCTCTAAGCAATGGAATAAATACAGTACTGTTCAACTCACCAGTAGTTGTATCCCTGGGTAAATTGTTCAAATTCTTCTAATTTAGTGAAGAGCAGCTTCCACAAAAACCCATGGGACCCCCTTCCTGCCCAACATCACGGTAACCTCTGAGTATATCCCTTCCTAGTTTGTTTTAGCTATTTCTAACCAACCATCTGGTAGTTAGAAAGGAAACCCTTGCTGCAGCAGATCTTCCAGTACCCTTCCCAATCTGAAAGCTCTCCCTCTAAGCCCTTGGCTATTGCCTGTCCCACCATTAATAGGATGCTAAATATTGCCACCATCACTTCGTTTTTATGCTGATAAGATATGCTTTTCAGGGCTGGAGAGATGGCTTAGCAGTTAAGGCACTTGCTTACAAAGTTTAACAGCTTAGGTTCAGCTCCCTAGTACCCATGTAAGGCCAGATGCACAAAGTGGTTCGTGAACCTGGAGTTTGTTTCCAGTGGCAAGAGGTCCTGATATTCGTATTCTTCCCCCACTCTCCTTCCTCTCTCCCTCCCTCCCTCCCTTCCTGCTGGCAAATGAATAAAAAATATTAAAAAAGATATGCTTTTCAGCACAGATTAAGCAACACATATAGGATATGGTGATAATTTTTGTGTCATCAAATTTTTAAGGAGTCACTATTCTAATAGTAACCATACAAGACATATCAAATCAACCACAACATTACTATGTGTCATTTCCTTATCTGTGCTCTTGTATTTGGTTTCAGTTACCCACAGCCAGCCCCTGTCTAAAAATACTAAGTAGATTGCATACTGCTCTTCATACAATTTTAAATTGCATGCAGTTTTGAATACAGTGTAATAAAATCTGTCACTGTCCCTCTCCCACCTGCAGGGAATATGAATATTCACTCTGTCCAATGTATCCATGCTCTATGCACTATCTACCATCTTGAGTATCAGATTGGTACACATGCTCTGGCAGTAGCTATCTTCATGTTCCCTTTATTTCCTTAATGCAGTTCTAGAACATAAATGGAATGATAAGAGCAATTTAGAGAATCCCAAGAAGCTGTGATGAGCTTCCTTTGAAGTGAAAAAAAAGTCTTGGCTTAAGAAAAAAATAAGACCCCATGCTGAGGCTGACTAGGATCTATTGTAGGTTGTTGCTGCTAATTTCTCACTATGGCTAGTCAAACTTTATCACATATATGTAGGAAGAACAGCATTTTATAGGGTCCAGGAATATCTGTAGTTTTAGGTATTCACTAGGGGTTTTGGAATATATTGTCTATGAATGAAGAGACTACTATAATTTTGTAGTTATGGAACAAATTCAGTATACATTTTATTTTAATAAAAAGATAAAGAAAAAGTTCCTTGCAGAGATATTACACAAGAGCAATGGCTTTTATTTCCTGAAGGCCACATCACACAATCAGAACCACCTTTGCAGGAAGGCAGTTTTGAATGTTCACTAAGATATGTCGAGGAATTCATTTATGAGCAACAAGTAACAAGTACTTTTAGGTGGCAACCTACACAGTTTACTTAGATTTCCCTCTAGGATAGGCTTTTATGTGACAGTCTAGTTCCTTATCAAATGTGCTCACCTTGCTATTCATTTGGGTTGGAGTTACACTGGGAAATGACTTTGATTATATACATTCCCTGCATTGTGAAGATTTGTAAACCATGTCATCATTACACAGAATTGTTTAGCAATTCACTATGAACTTCTTAAAGAAGGCTTGTTCATACATATATATCCACACACACAAAATCTAGAAAAATGTTTTGCTATATAAAATTAATAAAGAAACATTGGAATATAGAATAGAATGAGCTCATCTCTACCTAAAATGAACTGAAAAATTGTAAAAAGAACACTGTTCTTCATGTTTCTTTTCTCTTTTGAAATCTGTGTATCTCCATGCATGTATGTCTTTATGCATGTATGGGTGCACCTTTGTGCACATGAATGCTCATGTTCATGTGTGGAGGCTAGAGGACAACCTCAGGTGCCATCCTTGAAAACACTCCATTTCCAGTCAAGATGATGGACTCATAACCATTTTAGAAATGCAGGGGAGAAAGGAGGCAAGGTTTTGGGTCTCTAGTACTAGAAGGGACCTTTGGGACCATCCCCACCACAAACACATTGGGTAGGTGGGAAGGTGCGCCTATGGGGAATCTGCCAGTTCCTACATGCACTGTGCCCTGTGGCATGGCCAGGGAGCAAAAGCAGACAACATAGCCAGTTGTTGCTGCTGGGGAACATGGACTGGGGCCCATGTTAACACAAGCAAGTGGCCCAAGCTTTATTTGCACATGTGGATTGTTCCCGTGACCCCCATAGGTGTGGAACTGCTGGAGTTGCACATAGGCACTGAGTGTCTCCCAGACCACCACATGAGGGTAGCAGATAGTAGTGAGCTGGGACCAAACCATGCTTTGGAACAGCCCATGGTGACAGGTAAGCACTCATTCATGGCTCCACGAGCTGTGTGGCTTGGGCACAGGAGGAGAGCTGAGATGAACATTGGTGTTGGCAGGTAGCTCAGTCTCCAAGCTACCCAGTGTGATGTCCTGAGTTCCACCTGAGGCACAGTTGGGGACACATAGGCTCAAGGTATCTCTGACCTTCACACAGGCAGGCCACTGGAGAGAGCTGGGTAATGCTCTTTCCTCACTAACATCGTATTTGAAAGGTGGAGGCTCAGGCTGTCAGACTACCACACTCTACTGTTGGAATACACAAACAGGCAATCTGCTTGAATTCCACACACTGACTAATGAGCTACAAGAACTTGCATAAGCGAGGACTCTGACTGACCCATGCATGCAAATTGGTCCTCACTGAAGCCTTGGTTCCTTCTGCATACTTAGCATGTGCACGTGGGGTCACAGAGATTCAGACAGCCATATGAGCCAGACAATACCATATACTCCCTGATTAAGGCAGAGACCCAAGAGTAGGATCTCCCTACCCCCTACCAACCTTGAGCCTGCCACCACTAACTGAAGCCAATTCCACCAACAAGGGGCAACAAGGACACAGGGAGAACAAGAACCTGTTTAGCCATGACTTGGCCGGGCCTCCCAGGGTCTTACCCCAAACCACTAAGAGACAGCATACATAAGGAAGACTCCCTCCAGACTCAAAGACATCTTACCAAAACCTTACTGGACATAAGTGCTAAGCCATATCCATCTCCATTTTACCAGAACAGAACAGTCACTGAAGTTCCTACAATAGCCATCAATTGCTATATCCACAACAAAACAAGACATCTACCCCAACATGGGCAAGCCCAAATACAAAAAACAATGCAGGAAAACAGGTCAAGAGATCACCAAGAATGCCTAGCCCCACCATGGAGGCTTCCAATGGAGGACACACCAGACATAGAAGTACAAATTGAAAGGATGATAAGCTTATTAAACAAAGTTAACAAGACTCTGAACAAAAGGATTGCAGAATTAGAAGAAAAGCACCCAAAAATAAACAATACCATAAATGTAATGCAACAGAACCGTCAACTACAGTAGATCACTTTCATCACTTGTCTTAACATAATTGAAGAAAATCAGAGAGATCTAAATAGGCAGATAAAAGAATTGAAGTTGAGTCAACAAATAGACTATTTCAACAATCATTTAATTAAGCTTAATGAGGACATGATAAAATGCAAGAATGAGTTCCAAGAATCATCAAGAAAACTCAAACCTGGACTTGCAAATAGAACTCAATAAAAAGATGGATATAATGCAGAATAATCAAACAGTAAACAAAAATCAAATAGCACTTTTAAATGCCTACCCAATAACCCTCACTAATAGAGTAGATTATGTAGAGGGCATAATTTTAGAACTCAAAGACCAAAGAGAAAACCGACCAGGAGCCCAAAAACTATGATAAATTAAAAAAAAAACATGAGAAAGATATGAGGGAATTGTGGGACACCCTAAAAAGACCATCATGGGCATATAAGAAAGGGAAGAAATTCAGGCCAAAGGCATAGAGAACATCTATCGCAAAATTACTGAAAAAATTTTCCTACTCTCACAAAAGAGAGATACCTCCAGACACAAGAAGCTCACAGAACACCAAATAGATAGGAACTAAGAAGAAAATCTCCATGACACATTATAGCTAAGACTCTACACAACAAAATCAAAGAGAGAATGTGAAAAGCAGCCATAGAGAGATAGCTCATTATATACAAAGGTAAGCACATAAGAATTTCTTTTAATTTTTAAATGGAAACTCTAAAAGACAGAATAGCTTGAAATGGAGTACTTAAAAGTCTAAAAATCCATGGCTGCAAACCCAAACTCATGTACTCAGAAAAATTATCCCTCATAATAGAAGGAGAAAAGAAAACTTTCCATGATAAAAATGGCTCTATGAATATATATAAGTACAAAGTCAACCCTCTGGAGAATACTTTAGGAATATTCCAGACAGGAGAGTTGACCAGAGCCAATAAGAGGAAAAAAACAATAGCCAAAATTCAAACACATATGAAAGTGGACAAAGCTCAAGAAAGCACTAAACCCTGAAAAACATACAGTATGACAGGGATTAAATTGATCCTCACAGTTATAGCTTTAAACATCAATGGTCTCAACTCCCCAATCAAATGACACACTTTAATTGAGTGGATCAGAAAAATAGATCCATTTATCTGCTGCCTTTAAGAAATCCACCTCACTATTAAGGACACACACCTCCTCAGGGTGAAATGATGAAAAATGATTTTCCAAGTAAACAGAAATATGAAACAAGTGGGCATGGCTGTACTTAAATATGACAAAATAGATTTCAAAAAATAACCAAAAATAGACAAAGAAGTCCACTTCTTACTGACAAAGGGAATGATCCAACAAGATTATATTACAATCATAAATTTATATGTCCCAAACACAGGTGCACCACATTTTTTAATATTTATTTTCAAGCAGAGAGAGAGAGATACAGAGAAGAGAGACAAAGAGAATTGGTGCACCGGGGCTTCTAGCCAGTGCAAACTGCAGATGCACGCTCTACCTTGTATCTGGCTTGTGTGGGTAATGAGGATTCGAACTCTGGTTCTTAGACTTTGCAGGCAAGTGCCTTAACTGCTAAGCCATCACTCCAGGCCCTGCACCACATTTAATAAAGCAAAATCCTCTTGACAACAAACCAGAAGATAATCCCAATACTATCATAGTAGGGTAATTCAATACCTCACTATCATCAATAGACAGATCATCTAAATAGAAAATCAATAGGGAAATAATGGAACTTAAATATGCCATAAACCAACTAGACCTACTAGACATCTATAGAACATTCTACACTAATTCTACACAATATAGACATTTTTTAGCAGCTCATGAAACCTTCTCCAAAATAGATCATATTTTAGGGCGTAAAGCAAGCCTCCACAAATTCAGGAAAACTGACATGACTCCTTGCAGTATATGTGACCAAAGTGTATTAAAGCTAGAAATCAACAGTAAGAGGAACAACAGACAACACACCAGATCACGGAGATGGAAAAACATGCTATTAAATAATGAATGGGTCATGGAAGAAATTGTAAAATTTCTGGAATGGAACAATAATGAAAAGAACATATCAGAACACATGGAACACAATGAAGGCAGTCCCAAGGGTAAAGTAAGTAGCACTAGACACCATTATAACAAAGAGAGAGATCTCAAACTAATAACCAACCACCTAAAAGTGAAAGATAAGAACAATCCAACCCTAAGAATTCCAGACAGAAAGAAATAATTAAGATCAAAGCAGAAACTAATGAACAGGAAATTCAGAAAACAATTTAAAAATTGATGAAACAAAGAGCTGGTTCTGTGAAAAAATAAGCAAGATTGATAAACCTCTGGTGAATTTGCTCAAAACAAATAATGAGAAGTCTCAAATTAACAAGACAAAAATTAAAATGTAGAGGTCACAATTGACACAAAGGAAACTGGAAGAAACATAAAGAAATATTTCCAAAACTTCTATTCCACATAATTAGATACTTTGGAAGAAATGGATGAATTCCTAGACAAATACCATCTCCCCAAACTAAATATAGAACAGTTAAAATTCCCTCAACAAACCTATTACATCCAGTGAGATTGACAAGATAAAAAAAAAAAACCTCTCAACAACAACAACAACAAAAATAATCCAGGACATGATGGATTCTCAGTCAAATTCTACCAAGCCTTCATCAAATAGCTAAAGCCACTTTTCCTCAAGTTATTTCACACAATTAGAAAATAGGAATGCTCACAAAATCCTTCTATGAGCCAGTATTACTCTGATACCAAAACCAGACAGAGACACAGCAAGAAAAGAAAACTATAGATGCATATTCCTGGTGAACTTAGATGCAAAAATCCTCAATACAATCCTTGAAAACTGCATTCAAGAACAGCAAATCAAAAGCATGATTCATCTCAGTTAAGCAGGCTTCATCCCAGGGATGCAGGAATGGTTCAATGTATGGAAATCTGTAAGTGTAATACACCACATAAATAAACTTAAACACAAGAAGCACATGATTATTTAAAAGGATGCAGGCAGAGAAGGCCTTTGACAAAGTACAGTATAACTTCATGATCAAAACACTGGAGAGACTAGGAATGGACAAACCATATTTCCATATAATAGAGGCAACTTATAAAGTACCTGGGGTCTAAATCCTGCTAAATGGAGGATGACTTAAGGTGTTCCCATAAAGGTAATGGACAAGACATGGATGCCGACTTTCACCACTACTCTTCAACATAGTTCTAGAAGTCTTAGCCCAAGCAACAAGATAAGTGAAAGACATAAAAGGGATACAAAGTGGAAAGGAAAAAACTAGACTTATTCACAGACAACATGATCCTATACATTAGTGAACAACAACAACAACAGAACCTCTACCAAAAAACATCTACAGCTGATAAATTCCTTTAGCAAAGTGGAAGGATACAAACTTAACACCCCCAAATTAATGTCTTTCCTATATTCTAAAGACAATCATGTGGAGAAAGAGATCAATGAGGTTGTCTCTTTTCAATAGCCACAGAAAATGTTCAATATGTTGGAATATTGCTAGCTAAGGAAGTGAAATCACAAAAACACTGAAGAATGAAATTGTGGAGGACATGAGAAGATTGAAAGATCTCCCATGTTCCAGGATTGGCAGAATTTAAATAGTGAAAATGGCCATGCTATGAAAAGCGATATAAAAGATTCAACAAAATATCACTAGCATCATTCTTCACAGAGATAAAAAACTAGTCTAAAAATCCATGTGGAAGTGCAGAAGGCCTTGGATCCAAAATTATCCTTACCAAAAGAAACACTTCTGGAAACATAATAATATGAGATTTCACATTACACTATAAATCCATGGCAATAAAAACAGCATAGTACTGACATAAAAACAGACTTATAGATCAATGGAACAGAATTGAAGACCCAGTTCTCAGTTCAAGCAAACCGAGCTACCTGATCTTCAACAAAGGAGCTAACAATGCAAACTGCAGAAAAGATAGCATTCTCAGCAAAAGGTGCTGGATTGAATAACCATATGTAGAAAAATGAATCTAGGGCTTAAGAGATGGCTTAGTGGTTAAGTTCTTTCCTACAAAACAAAAGGACCCAGGTTCAATTCCCCCAGTAACAACATAAAGCTAGATGCACATGGTGGTGCATGTGTCTGGATGCTTGTTTTCAGTGGCTAGAGGACCTGGTGTGACCATTCTCTATTTACCTCTTTCTCTCTTTCCTTTTCTATCTCTCAAATAAATAAAATATATTTAAAAAGAAAAGAAAAATGAATCTAGATCTGCTTCTCTCACCATGCACAAAAATGAACTCCAAGTGCATTACGGACCTTAATATAAGAGCTGAAACTCTAAAACAACTAGAAGAAAAAATACTCCAATACATTTGAGTGAGGAAAGACTTCTTGAATAAAACCTCAATAGCCCAGGAAATTAAACAAACAATTAGTGGGATCTCATGAAACTGTACAGCTTTTGAGCAGACAGGCAAACCACAAACAGAGTTAACAGACAACCCATAGAATGGGAGAAAATCTTAAGTAGCTATACCTCTAATAGAGGCCTAATATATAGAATCTACAAAAAAAAAAAAAAAAACTCAAAAAACTAGGTAATAAAAATTCCAAACAACCTACTTAAAAATGAGGCAGAGAATTGAACAGAGAATTATCACAGGAAGAATACAAATGGCCATTATTCACTTAAGGAAATGTTCATCATCCTTAGCCACCAGGGAAATGAAAATTAAAATTACTCTGAGATTCCACCTTACTCTGGTCAGGATGGCAATCATTAAAAAATCAAACAACAACATATGTTGTAAAGACAGATAAATGTACATGGAGCATGATGATACATTGTAAATAAGATTATAAAAACGAAATAACCTGGATTCCTGGTACAAGTCTGATAGGAAGTTTCTGTGACATATGACATTGAAGTACATTTCCTTTATTTGAATTCAGTGTCAAATTATCTCTCTCTTTTTTTTTTTTGAACTAGAACACTAAAAGATCTTTAGCTTTTTCCTTATTCTAATTTTCAGCCTTTCTAGGAAATTGTAATTCAAATGTGCACTAAATCATCATTTTAAAACTTGAGTCATGTAAGTTAGCAATAATCAAAAGACTGAGCCTATGAGGAAATACTGCTACTCTGGTAGCCTTGAGTGAGCCATGCTTACCAGTACTTCTGCCTTTCCAGAGGCTGCCCCTCACTGCCACTCAGAGCTGGGTCATATGACCTGCAGTAGCCAATGGGACAATAGCAAGCAATATGCAAGTGGAGGCTCAAGAAACACTTGTATTTACAGCCTTGCTGTAAGAGAGTCAAGGATAAGAAGCTCTGTGGAGGGGAATGGGAGCCAACAAGTGGCAGAGGCTTCCTTGGACATTTCAGTCTGCTTAGTACTCTTGTTAGAAGCTTCACCTGAGTGACTTGGGCAAGAACTGCCCAGCTGAGCTCTGGGCCACCAAACTCTATGGAACATATTGAGATTGTTTTAAATAATTAAAATTTTGATCATTTTTTATATCACAGTAGAAGAAATTCCAAAGTTCTTCAGCTATATACTCCTCTTCAATTTGAAATATATTTATTTTTTGAGCCTTTACTTCTTATTCTAGCTGTAACCAATTGAGCAGAGAAAACTAAGATGATTAGTTTGTGTATGCTGTGATTGGTGTGAGGTGTATTGTATTTTGACTCAAAATAAATGGCAAGTCCTTGGTGTGTCACAAAGACACATCATTCTTGATATTACACACTTTTAACTTTTTTTGTTTTTTGAGGAAGAGTTTCACTTTAGGCCAGGCTAACCTGGAATTCCCTATGTAGTCTCAGGGTGGCCTCAAACTCATGGTGATCGTCCTACCTCTGCCTCCAAAGTGCTGGGATTAAAGGCATGCGCCACCACGCCTGGCATGTTATACGCTTTTAAACAATACCACTACACACGTTGGTCAAACTGGATTGGAGAGTCTGGTGAAAGCAAATCACCTTTAAGGTATTCCTGGCTCATATACTTTCTGTGCCCTAATCAAGGCAATTGTTTTTTCTCTGTTTGTCTGTAAGGAACTGTGCCCTCACACAAAATGTTAAGCAACAGTGCAGGGAGGTATTTTAAAGAAATTTAAAATGCAGGGTGCGTGTTTCAGTCCTTCTTCCTCTGGAATTGATGGCATGAGAGGAGAGTGCATTAGCAGCAGAGCTTGGCATAGCTAATGCACAATGTACCACTTTGGTGATGGTGATATAACTTCACTAAGCAGAAACCATGGTAACTACCCGAATAAAACATCTGGATATAAATAAGAAAAAAGTGATGTAACCAGCCATTAGGTATCATTAATGACACCATGATTACTGCTGTCTTCACTCCTAGTGTTTTCTGTGGGACTGTGAGTTACCCACCAGGTAGATAAGATGGACAATGTCAACAAAGAGTCTTGATCACAAAAGTAAGACTTACAGAGAGCAGTATTTGGACAGCACTGTGGATGACCTCGAGGTACTGGAAGTCTACGACGCAGCCCGTGACTGAGACATACGTGTAATCGTCCACCATGCCATGGGCTGATGGAGGCAGCACTCTCCGGACACAGCCAGGCCCATGTTCCCTCCACCATGATCGATGTAAAGAGATGTTGAATGTCATCAGATCTGTATCCTATGTGGTCAGGACACAAGAGAACAAAAGAGAAAATGTCATTACATCATATCTTTGATTCTGACACGGTTGAGTTCTGGATTAATATAAGTGCTGACATAATTTCAATTTCAAATGAAAAGTAAAAAAGGAAAAGCCCAAAACAGCTCTGCCTTCACTATTGGGCTATAGTCATCCAGTGCAGAAATCCAGTCCTTTGAATAACATTAGCAGAATAAGGTTAGTACACACAATAATCCAGAGTGAGACTCTCCACATATGCTCATTTTAACTTTTGTTGCTAGCTTTGAAACCTTAATTGCAGCATTGCCATTGACACCACTACCAAAGGCTAACAAGTTCTGAGTGCTTCAGCGAAGGCCAGACATTGTTTTAGAGAACCCCACATATTACAGCTTTTCCCGGATTCCATGGGTAACTGGACCTAGGATCTACCTTCAGATACCTAAATTTATCTGTGCTCAAGTCTCTTATGTGGTGTAGTATTTGCACATAACTTATACAATTCTTCCATAAGTTTAAATCATCCCAAGATTATTTTAATACTTAATAAAATGTAAATATCATGTTAATAGTAGTCTGTACATATCCAGGGGGAGATATTTTTTTCTTACTCTAATATTGTAATACTTTAATGTTTTCAGTCATTGGTTGGATGAAACCCATGGATATTATAAGCTAATGGTTTAGCTCTTAATGATCATGTAGGCATGATTCTCAATCAAGTTTTGATATGACAAACAATTTTCCCCCCAAAATTTATGTCCTAAGTCTTAGAATCTAAAATTTTAGTTTATTTGGCACTAATATTCTTTGCAGATGTGATTAAGCTAAGCTGGGATATGTATGTGCACTCTGACTGCAATCACAGGCTCACATTGACTCTTTGTTACTAACATAAAGTCTCATGTATCCAGGCAGGCTGCTCTTAAACTTGCTATGCAGCCACAACTGAGCACTGATTCCTGACCCTCCTGCCTCCACTTCCCAAGTGCTGGCATTATAGTCAGGCACCCCCATGCCACACTCACAAGCACATGCTTTCTTATTAGAGGAACGTGAGAAATAAAGAGCAGAAGGCACTGTAACCAGGCAGGCAGAGATTTGTAAGCAGGAAAAGACAATGAAGAATTCACCTGCAAAGTCCAAGAGAATGCCTCAAGCTCAGCTCAGTATGAAACTCACTTCATACATTTGGCCCCAGGATTGTGAGACGAGAAATTTCTGTGGCTTAATCCACAAAATTTATACAATTTGTTACAGCAGCCATATGAAAGTAATATAGATAAAGAAAGCAAGCCATAGAGTGGTAAATTAATTGGCCCAAGGTAGCACCATCGCTTGATAACAAAGTGAGGAGTTGGTCTCAGGACATCTACTTTACTTGCATCTTTCTGATCTCTCCCACTAGCTCACGTCTTGGCCTCCCAACCTCTAATCATGTATCATATCCTGAAAGGAGCTAGGCCCTTCTTCACCAAGTATTTACACAAAATACCCCACAGTCAATCCAAGCAATCAAGAAGCCACTCCTAGTTTTTTTGTTTGTTTGTTTTGTTTTTGTTTTTTCGAGGTAGGGTTTCACTCTAGCCCAGGCTGACCTAGAATTCACTATGGAGTCTCAGGGTAGCCTCAAACTCACAGTGATCCTCCTACCTCTGCCTCCCGAGTGCTGGGATGAAAGGTGTGCGCCACCATGCCTGGCTGCTCCTAAACTGTTACTAATCAAAATTAATCAGAATTTTTAGTGGAGACAACAGCCCAGGATTTTCTATCCTCATGAGATGGTCTTTGTTGTAGGTTGAGCATGTCTATATAAAAATCCAAAATTCTAAATGTTTCAAATTTGAAACATTTTAAATGACTTCATGTAACAGGCTGCTGTCAAGGTGCATGAGCACAAAAATAATGTCCAAAATTACCTGAAGGCTATGTGTGAAAGATGCATACATGGAGTTCATGGGTTAGAAATGGGTCACATCCCCAATATATTATATTAATATATTAGGTAATTAACTACGAATATTCCAAAAATCTGAAAAACATCAACTGTGAAACATTTCTTGTCCCAACCACTTTGAATAAAGAATGCTTAACCTGTATTTATGAAAAATCATATTTAAATTGACTAAGATCATAGGATTTGTGCTTTTGAGTACGATGGTGGGGTAAAAACTATCTATGTGTAACCTGTGAGAGAAGACCCAGTACATGTATGAAAGTACAGAGTGTGTTCTAAAGACAGGAAGAGAAGAAAAGCTTTGAAAATTTGTAGGACAGCTGAAAAGTGCAGAGAAAAGAGAAGGGTGTGTGGTGGTTTGATTCAGGTGTCCCCCATAAACTTAGGTGTTCTGAATGCTAGGTTCCCAGCTGATGGATATTTGGGAATTAATGCCTCCTGGAGGGAGTGTATCGTTGGGGCGGGCTTATGGGTGTTATAGCCAGTTTCCCCATGCCAATGTTTGGCACACCCTCCTGTTGCTGTGGTCCACCTTATGTTGGCCAGGGGGTGATGTCCACCCTCTGCTCATGCCATCGTTTTCCCCTGCCATCGTGGAGCTTCCCCTCGAGCCTGTAAGCCAAAATAAATCTCTTTTTCCCAGAAGCTGCTCTTGATTGGGTGATTTCTACCAGCAACGTGAACCGGACTGCAACAGGGTGACATAGTAAAAAAAAAAAAAAAGAAGAAGCTAGGTATAGCACATTTCCCGTGGTGTGGCTCCCCAGCAGGAGGAGAGGGAAAGAGGATGCATATTCAGAAGTAAGCCAGGCAGCCCTGTGTACAGGGTCTGTTGCAGCCATAGACAAGCCCATACCTCTCCTAGGTCTCAAATCCAGTTGTAGGTTTTGGTGACACAGTGAGTCCTTAAGCAGCTGGTTCAGTGGTGAAGAGAAATCTCATTTTGTCACCATGCCTGTCTCAGAGGGCACCATCTTGAAAGGTAACCTGTTGTTTGAAAAAGCTGCACTGGGGCAGAGGACAGGACAGGACAGAGGACACGTATGACATTTTTTGATGACCCCAAAATAAGCTGTTCTAACACTTTCAACTTTGATTTTGTTTGTTTTTGCCTCTTGGGCTTGTTATTTTTCCTTTCTCCATGTTTAGTAGTATTTTTACCTTACTGCTTTTATTATCCTTTGTTTCATCCATACATTTATGTGATTTTGTTAATATATGTTGTTTTCTTTATTTTTAATCTCTTTTAAACCTTCCTTTTTATTCCTCTTTTTTTTTTTGTATATCTTCTTTATTTCTCTCTCTCTCTCTCTCTCTCTCTTTTTTTTTTTTTTTTTTTTTTTTGAGAAAAGTTCTCATCTAGTAACCTAGGCTGGCCTTGAATTTATAGTAATCCAGCTGTTTTAGCCTCCCAAGTACTGGGATTATAGGCATGAGGCACAACTCTGGGACACTTCTAAGTTACTGGCATTGTGGTTGGAATTCTGGAGTCACAGGGCAGGCTAGTAGCAAATGGAGTGCTTCTGAACTTGAAAGAAGCCAGCAGCGAAAGCAACCACTGTGGGACGCTGAGCAAGCCCAGTGGGATGATGGTTTGATATTCTGAAAGTGGAGAGTTAGGTGGTTAGAAGTATGTCCAGTGCGTAGTCATGGGCAAAGCTACTCCACATGTTTAGATTTCCCTCAATTTAAGGAATGTAAAGCACTTCCATAGTTGTGCTTCATATTCTATCAATAAAACAGCATTTTACACTATTCTTTGGGTTGTTGGTTTTCTATTCAATTACATTCAGATTACCAGTACCTTATTGATAATAAAACATTTCACTTCATTTTTGGCAATTTTTTGATTTGCTACATGTATTGTTTGCAGTTACCCTCTAATGGGAAAATGAAAAATAATTGCTTTCACCAGTGATTTGGTTAAACACAAAGCAATTTTCCTGCAGACAAACTTCAAAGATGTATACTGATTACTCCATTTCCTGGTCATCAGGTTTAATCTGCTACAGTCTGTCCTGATCACTATAGAAGAGTTGTGCATTTCTTCCAACTTAATAGAATTCATTAGATTCAGGATAAATTAGCAAGATCTCAAAATTCATAGCAGTTTCTTTGTGTGAAGCATTTGAATCCAGTGACCTTGATTGAAGAATGTAAACTCTTTTTAATATGACTGTGTCAAAAATTTATATTATACAAATAAAACACACATCAATGTATGAACTGATCATACATATTTGTTACATTCATAAAACCTCTCTGAATAGTACATACTTAATCATTAGAACTATAACTATTTATAAACTGTACTATTCTTTGCAATGAATGTATTAAAATTTGATAGTGAACATCAATATCATAATATTATAGTTAAATTTCAGCCTTTGGTTTGCAATGAGGATAATTTTAAGCATGCATCTGATTTCTATGCCCTTGAGTACTAGATTTCAAACAAAATAATCATGAAACTCATTGCCATTCAGTTTCCTGTACAGGATATATCAGATGAAAGGAAATACAGCAAACTACAAAGATTCTTAGATAGAAAAGTTCAAAAGATCACTTATTTTGTTGAAACTTCAGTTACCACATCAAGGCGTATAGTTTTGAAATATGTAGGTTAACACTGTATTATAAATAGTCTTAAAATATTTTGAATTTTTCAAATGTCGTTTCACTTTCTGTTCTTGGAATCTGAATGTTATGTGATGATTTAAGCGTGCCTGGTGAAGGAAGTTGTGGTAATTTGAATGGATGCCTTCCAATTGATTCAGAAATTGTATTCAAGCTTGTAACTTGGTGTTACTGGGTGAAGCCCAGGCTCCAGCAGTAAAGTATGGGGTGAATTTAGAATTCCAGTCCAAGGATATACACCGTGCCCGAGGTTTGTCTGGAGTTCCTAAACTGTGCTTGCCCGCCTATGCTGCTGGTGGCTTATGGCTTTTCTCTCTCTCTGCTTGGATCTGTGAAAGCAGGCCAGTTTCTTCTGCCATTATGAAACTTCTCTCTATCTTCAATAAATCCCTTCCTCCATAACTGTGCCTGGTTTGGAAGTTCAACTCAGTGAACCTGAAGCAGACTACTACAGAAGTCAACAAGTAATATAACTGTTAACTTTACCATCATTTTACAATCTAGAAAATATAAACATTAGAAATCAGATTTATGAAGTGTCTGTGAAGAGTAGCAGAGCATGCTACTATAAAACATGCCATTTTAGTATAAGGGATTATTTGGAGCTAAAGACAAGTGAGAAAAAAATCTCTTTGTTCTACCCTTCTTTGCTTAAAACCAAGCCATAATTTACAAAGACGCCTCCTTCCCCCTTGGCCAGGGCAGGCAGAGGCTCATCCCTCAATCTGACTTCCCCAGTCTGAGAGCAGACAGCAGACGGCATCTGAGCAATCTGCACAGAACTGACCATTGACCACCTCCACTCCTCCCGTGTGTAGTGGTCTCTAAAACACTCTCTTTGTTGTTATCTGAGGATGATTTTTGAACCTGAATTCTGAGCCATCTCTGAGAATTAGCCCTTCCCTGGGCATCTCCCATGTATATGTGGAATGCACATGTTAATACACTTGTGTCTTTTTTTGTTGTTAATCCCTAATTTAATGTAAAGGTCTCAATTAAGATCTCAGGATAGAAGTAAAATAGTATTTCCTACCCCACGTATGTGACACCAAAAGTTGTTTATAGAACAGAGAAAAAAACAGCAAGAAGAAAGAAACCAGACAATGGAACCAACCAGGAGGTTGGATTGAGCGTGGTGAAGCTGTAGGGAGAGCATCTGGTATGTTTTCATAAAGTTTTTGAGAGAATATTGTAAGAAAATAGCACCATGCCTTTTAGCATGAGCAGGGGGAGGAGCTGTTGATAGAAAGAAAATCAAACGGTTAACTTTTTACTTATACAAAGTTGTAACTTAGAAATTTATTCCAGAACATCTGCTTTTGGTCTAATATTTATTCAAGTAAATGCTAAATGTTTACTAGTCTTTCATTTTGTTACTTTAAATTTTATACTTGTTCCCATGCCATTAAAATATGTGAATTCTAAAAATGATTTCCAGAATCCTTAGAAATGTTGTTCATTAGCTCTGTATGCAGACAGCCTAGACACGTGCTATTCGTACTAAATGCATTCAAAGTATTAGCTTGTGTCTAAACAAATCCAACACTGATTTCTTTATGCAACGCTACTATGATATTTCTCATTAAACAAAGATCTAGTCTTTCTTCTCTTTGTCTTTGAATCACACACTCCTTTTGGTATGCATTTAATTTGATGTTGTTGTTTTCTCTTTCTAGGCAGGCTCCCAGCTATCGAAAGTGTTCATTTTTCCTTTCTTTTTAGTTGCAGCTCAAAGGATCTTTCTTCATTTTAATTTAATTAATTTATTTATTTGCTATGATAGTGTGAGAGAGAGGGAAGGAAAAAGGGTAAATGAATATGTGCACAGTAGGATCTCGCCCTGTAAACAAACTCTAGATGCATGCACCACTCTGTGCATTTGGCTTTACATGGGTACTGGGGAATTGAACCCAGGCTGTCAGACTTTGGAAGCAAGTGCCTTTAACCACTGAGCAATCTCTCCAGTCCCTCAAAGGATTTTTGAAGATATTTTTTGTTACATTTTCTGTGATTCATCTTTGTCTTTTCACATTATTTCATTAGGTGCCAGCTCATCTGGGAATAAAATCGAATGAAACAAAGAAGTCCATATGTACTCACATGCATTGAAGAAAAAATAACTTGCTTAGCTTTAGGGAGTACTGGTGGGTTTATATATTAAAGAAAAAAGAATGCTTCAAAAGAATGCTAAGTGTTTGGAGATCTTAATACAAAAGCACATAAATGCAAACATACTAGCAATTATTATTTCCCTACAATAAAAGCAGCTAACATAGAAAGCCTTTCAACATATTCAGGCTTCTTCTGGGAAGAATCTGCCCTTTCTTGTTGCTTTTGGAATTCATTCTGCAAGTCTGTCATTCATCCTGTGCCATTGGTGTTGTATATGAAGAGCAGTCTGCAACCCAGACATAGTGGTGCACACCACTAGTACCAATATCTGGGAGATTGATAGTTCAAGGCCAGCCTGGGTCTATAGTGGACACTTTTTAATATATATATTATTGACAACTTCTATACTTACAGACAACAAACCATGCTATTTCCCTCCTCTCCCCTTCCCTCCCCTCCCTTCCCCTACTTTCTCCTTCATAACTCTGCTTTCTGTCATGTCCCCTCCCTCTCTCTATTAGTCTCTCTTTTAATTTGATGGTGGACCCTTTTTAAAAAAAGCCATTCTGTAAAGTGAGGACTGGCCATCAATCTTTGGATCTCTAATTTCTCATCTTTATAACTAGGTTTTGCTGAAGTTTTATTTTTATGTTTATTAAAAAAAGTTTGTCATTGACCATAGACTTGATACAACCTTTATTTTTATTTTGTAGCCTGACCCCTTAGATGGACCACTTCATGATGCCATGAGGTTCCTACATCCATTAATTAGTATGTACAGAATTTCTAATATGAACTAGTATTGGCATTTCCGGATGGGCATAAGGGCTTTCTTCTCTGTTGTTGTGGATGCATATTCCAGAGCAGAGGGTGAGTCATAAGCCAAATAAGTATGAAAACAGTCAGATATTGTACAAAGTAACATAAAGAATAAAAGCTGCAAGAGAATGACTGGAGTGAGGAGTGGGATTACTGGGTGTAACATACCCAGGAAAGGCTTCTCTGAGAACTGAGCTGGATACTAAGACCTAGTGAGTGAAGAACTAGAGGTGAAGATCCAAGGAAAAGTGTTCCAAGCTAACAGACTGCAAGTACCAAGTACTTAGTACTGAGATGGAAAATGGCTTTGAAAATTTGGAGAACTGATGGAGGACACTCGTGCATGGAGGAAGCTGTGGTGAGGATGAATAATCTAAGAGGAGACTGCGCACACAGGAAACAAGTCCTGATACAGAATGTAGACTTAGTTAGGTCAAACTGGGTAATCTAATACTGATATCACCTTATTTTCTTTTTGCAAAAGACCACTTATAAAGAATTATACAGAGAATGGATATGACTAGGCAAAAACAAAAGCTTGTTAAGCTGTGACTCTACCAGGTAAGGTGAAAGATCTAGAAAAGAACAGAATGTCCTGGCATATTTTAAGATAGTCACTTCCCCTCCTCTGAGAGTGGTACATGAAGAGTTTGCTCAGACATTTACTGTGAAAGTGCAGAAATTCAAAACCCATGAAGATATGGGCCTGTTCATATGACTGAGTTGTTCCCTGGAAGATTTTTTTTCAGGGATTTTTTTTCTTTATTAGTTATATACATACTCAGTGTGTAAACAGTCATGTTGGTACCATCGCTAGCCTCCTCCCTGTCCTCCCGCCTTCAAAGGGACCCTCCTCGTTAGGGATTGTGGGTCATGCACTGTGGGGGTAGCCATCAGTTATGGGGAAGAGGCAATGTCCCTGGAAGCTTTTAGCTCACACACTTGTCCACAATAGCCTGCTGCTAGTTTACCAGTATATGGTGGGTTTTCCCATTAAGGCTTTAGGCTCACTGAATTCCTGTTGGTGCATTGTGATTCTGTCTTCCCATTTTTCCAATTTAGAGCAGCAGTTTTCCTTATGATCTGGCTTACAAATCTAACAAGAGCCTTTGACTCTTCAGTTTGTGCGTCTTTATATTTGCTCTTTGGAAGAGGAGTGACTTCAGCAACTCACATGCTGAATCAGAAACAAACAATGTCTTTAAGGATTTCACACTGAAAACAATGATAATAAGCAGAATTACAGAAAATAAACTAAACTAATGCTTAATGAAAAATACTGCATCTCTGAAGATGGTTAAAAGGTCTGGAGCATAGTAAACAATGAAGGCTTAGTTTCTAGGAGAGTTTTATGTCTTGTCATAGTAGGACATAAATTTTGTTATTATTTTCAATTAAGTATTACATGGCATATGAGAAGAAAAATTAAGACCAAATCCTTCTTGCATGTGTTCCTGTGTCAGTTGCCTCTAAGGTGAAGTCTTGGCATCTTCTTTTGTTGTTCTCCAATTTATCTTCCTTATTATATCAGAGTAAAATATCTTAAATCCTAATGTGTTGATGCCAATAAGTCAAAGCTTTCTTATTGCACTGAGTTAAGGGGCTAACTTCCTACAAGGGCTGACTGTGTCATTCCTTATTCTGCTCCTTTTGCCTCAGACTGTGACTCAATTTCCTTCTCTTCACACTCCATGCTCTGACCGTTGTGTTGTGAGCTTCACTCCACTTTCCAAATGATGGGTTCTAACCTGCTGGTTTTCACTGCTTTAGGTCAATTTTCAAGGAACACTGACATTTACTCTCATCCCTCTTCTCTGATCCCTCTCTCTATATTAACCTCCTCTCTGTCAGTGGCTGCCCAAGGTGATTCAATAGCTTGGCTACTGTGATCAGTGCTTCAGGACCACCTTGAAGGGTGCAGAGGAGGCACAGTGAAGTTATCAGAAATCTGCAATTTGCAAGGAAATCTCTCTTTGTTTTAAATGTCAAGTTCCTCTTCTCTTATCAGTGCTTAACTTTTAGTGTATATCTGCTTGCCATGTCTTCTTTTGTATTGTTTGTTTGCTTTCTAAAGTATACAAGGTCTTTTCACAGGAGAAAATTGGTTGTTCTTGAATAGAGCCTTCCTTCAAATACTTGAAATTTAAAACAATTTTTTGAAAGTGATGTTCTAAATATTATTACACGTGCACAGGTATAATGTGCATTCATGATGTTTACATTTATGGTACATTAATTCTGTATCTGAATGAACTATGATTTGTCTGCATGTCATTTTTATTAAAATGACATGCATTTCATTTGTAATCTATGAATTTTAAGCATCTGTAGTTTACTTAGTTAATTACCATCCCATTCAACACATCTGGCTTGCCTGTCTTTGTGTTAATCAATAATTATCTGATTATAATGTTATGCCTTTTATGCTAATTAGGCTTTTGAGACCATAAAATTGTTCTACCTCTTCTACTTCATGCTTGCTCTAATGTGCTGTATTTATAGCTTAGTGTTCTCATAAATCTGCATATATTTCACTAACTGCACAAAAGTTCTTCTATTCATCTTTATTTTTGTTGCATTTACCACCTGTGAAGACTATCTTTGTTTACTTTCTCAGTTTAAGTAAAGAAAATTTTCCCATTTGAGAAAAAAGAAGTTTAAATGTGATAGAATTTTTAAAATAATACAATGTAATATGATGTTCTGATTGTTACTTTAAAAATATTTTTTTTTTATTTATTTTGTAGGAGAGAGAGGTAGAGAGAAGAAATGAGCATGCCAGGGCCTCCAGCCACTGCCAATGAACTCCAGATGCATGTGCCACTTTGTGAATCTGGCTTTAGGTGGGTACTGGGAAATCAAACCTGTGTTTTCAGGCTTTGTAAGAAAGTGTCTTTAAGTACAGAGCAACCTCCCCAGCCTGGTTGTTCCTTTCTTAAAAAGATAGCTAGATAAATCAAATAATATTGTTATTTTTATCGATAACACTACTGGTATGTTTTAAAGTCCTCTGCGAAGGATGACTATTTTCTTAATAACTTTTTTTTTACTCAATTATGAAGCTTGCAAAGAAATCTGATTAATTGAAAACTTGGATATAGTCATACCTAGTTTGCAGATTTGGTTATTCTTTTTTTAAAAATATTTTATTTTTATTTATTTGACAGAGAAAGAGGGAGAGAGAGAATGGGTGCTCCAGGGCCTCCAGCCACTGCAGACAAACTCCAGACGCATGTGCCCCCTTGTGAATGTGGTGACCATGGGTCCTGGGGAATCAAACCTGGGTCCTTTGGCTTTGCAGGCAAATGCCTTAACTGCTAAGCCATCCCTCCAGCCCAGACTTGGCTATTCTTTCTGCCAATATTAGCTCTACGTCTTTCATCTGAGCAAGGTGAAGTAAATAGTAGCCAGGTAGCCAGAAAGTGTTATAAAGTATAATAAGCACCTAAAATGACAAACATTGTTTTAACATTTTATTACTTAATTATTTTCACAGAGAATGATAGCGTAGGTCATTTCCTTAAAAAGTGTTTTCTGTATATTAGTCAAGAGGATATCTTCTCTAGTGTTCTAAGAAATTCAGAGTGCTTCCAAATTCATTTATAATAGAAAGTGAATTATTTCTTTCTTGCTAACTATGTTTAATTCCAATGACTTTTATTTCCTTAATTAAAGCAAGGTACTTTTAGCTTCCCTTTAATAAAAGCTGGATATAAGTTTTCAAAATAAAATTTTAAATGTTTCAATTAACATATCTTGAGAAGCCCATTTCTCCCATGAAGCATTAGAAAATATTTGGTTATTTACCTGATAGATAGCGGCTACTCTTAAAATTAAACACCGGTGTTTTTTCAAGAGCATTCTTAGCTACATTTCTTTAGGCACATACATGATCTCACATACCATCATCTAACTAGAAAGATGGATCCATTTTACAGATTTGGCTCTAGTAACAAAACAAATCTTTCATTGTTCTCCGAGGTTATTTCTAGGGAAAGACTTGGTTTTCCAAGTGGCTGCATCTTTCAGTGTCTGAGTGATAGCAATATGAGAAGGAAGACCACAGGAAAGACCACATGGCATGTGAGTGCACATCTAAAAGTTGAACATGGATAAGAAAAGGGGAAGTTGACTTTTCAAAGACAAACCAACTTTCCTGCACGTTACAAAGTTCAGATAACTTCTCACTGTCCTTCCTCTGAACTCTTCAAGGGATCCTGAAACACTCACTGATCTCATTAGCCAAGGCATGGAACCATTTATCTAGTTTGCTTTGCTTCCTCTTTGTCTAAACACAGCCTCCAAACAGTATAGTTTTCCTCCTTATAAAAACAATAACACAACACAATCCAGATACATCATTATTAATTAAAAAAAAAATCTCTCAAGGCTACAATATTTCTGCCAAGGAATGCCTAATTTTTCCTTATTGTTTTAAACAGGAGGGAAGTTTATAGTCATTGTTCTCAAATCAGTACAGTACAAAATAGTTCATGTTTTCTTAATTAGTACTTTATAAACTAAAATATATAATCTAAGCCCATTAAATATATTGGGGAATCAGAATGAAATAGAATTAATTTAATTCAGAAGCATCAAGTGGCTTATACATATTGGTATAGTCTGATGGAGATGGCTTAGAACATCCTGTCAAGTAATGATAAAGCCTTGTGGCATCTTATTTACTATTTAGGTTAAGAACTGTGTGTCGGGAACTATGAGGATAGTGAGAGGCATCATGTATAAGCAAGATTTGAGAAGTGGGCACATAGTTCTGTTAGTAACTAGGATATGTCACTCAGTCTCCAAGGTGGTAAATTCCATCTGTCATGATCCAGTTCTTTTTCTAGGAATGAAATATGCAATTTTTGGGAAGTCTGGCACTTTTGCAGTTAATTTGGAGACTTTTCAGAAATAGAAAACAAAACAAAACAAAACCTTTCTTTTATTACCAACTTTCATATCTTTAAGTTTGTTTTCTTTGTTAAGGTTGACATTTCTGGGGACATCTGGATAAAGAAGGTATGACAGCGTTCAAAGGCAGTGGTTGCCTGGCAGACCTAGTGAGTGAGACTTAGAAGGCCCAGCTTGCCTGGAGTTACTATCTCACCATCAAGAGAAATAATAATTGTGGGAATGAACTGTGGGGAAAAAAAAAAAACTGTGGGAATACTTCTTATGGACCTTGCAAATAACTTTTCTGAGATTACTGCTGTGAGATGCTAAATCCCTTACTTGTAACTTGTCCTGAAGTTAATCTTACTACTATGCAATCCACTTGCTTAAAGTGTGTGACTAGGTTTCCTATGACCTGGTGAACCTTTTGCCTGAACAGCAGAGATGACCATTATTGACCAACAATGTTTAGAGACGCTGACTGATCCTAAGCTACACTCTGGCCAATTTCCACAGTGACCTGGTTGAACTTCAAGTAAGAGCAAACATAATTGCATATAAAGTGTTGAACATAGCATTGATGACATAGAGGACAGTAAATAAGGTCCCACAGATCTGTTGAAGACCACAGATGGACTTCATGTGACTACATTTGTGATCAGTGTTGTATGTGTGTTCTGGATCAGCAGAGTCTAGCAGGTCATAACCCTATCCCTTCCTGTAGCAAATGCTTCAGGATTGTCCAAAGTCAAAAGTTCCTTACCCTTTCATACACTATACTACTCATTTGCATGTTACTGGTTTTTGGCTTCA
The DNA here is from genome assembly GCA_036346955.1 of Dipus sagitta. Lineage (NCBI taxonomy): Eukaryota > Metazoa > Chordata > Mammalia > Rodentia > Dipodidae > Dipus > Dipus sagitta. Next base: position 130,611,606 of record CM070771.1, on the reverse strand, counting down.
ATAAAAATTCCGAGTACCTGGTTACAGAAAGCTATAGCCACAATAAGACTGGAGCAGTGGTAGCAGCACATGCAGTAAGTTTACTAATGGCTTAAACTAAATTTCTTTTAAGCTTCCCCCCCCCCCCCTCAGGCTGCTGCTAAAAGCAGTTTGTCCACCTTTGGGTAGAAAAACTCCAAAGATTAATTTCAGGCTCTGCTCCCAGAAGCAGTTTGTCCAAGACTTTTGGGTAGCAAAATTCTAGGAGTTAGTCTTCTAATTCAGGGATGTGCCCCTCAAATAGGGCAAATGATTGCAATTTCAAATTATGGGCTGAAAATTTTGCTTTGAATCAAAGAGCTAAACATTTTTCATCATTTTCCTGATAATTAATTTTCATTTGCCTATTTGATCATTTCTAATTTGAGGCCTTGTGCTGAATAGAAGTGTGATACTTTAGGTGAGTTTTACATGAAATTTCAATTTCAATTCAGCAGTCCATATAATTTCCTTAAAATTTTAAAATATTTTATTTTTATTTATTTATTTGAGAGAGAGAGAGAGAGGCAGATAGAGAAAGTGAAAATAGACATGTCAGGACCTCTAACTACTGCCAATGAACTCCATATACCTGCTGGCTTACATGGGTCCTGGAGGATCAAACCTAGGTTCTTTGGCTCTGCAGGTAAACACTTTAATTGCTAAGCCATCTCTTAACTTCTCCTTAAATTTTAGAATTAAGAAAGTATTCTGTATCTGCTTCTACCTGAGGTATAATTGGAAAAGCAGAACAATTCCAAACTTCTCCTCATGATTAGTATTGCTATTATGTGGCTGTCACTAAAATTCCCAGAAGAGAAGGGGTGGGCATATAATTCACACTGAAATATTTCAGGACAGGTTACACTAATGTCACATAACTGAAGATGGGGAAGGAAGCTGAAAATATACCAGCCACCTTTGCCATGTGCAAGGGTCCTTAGGAAAGGACAACTTATCTCATCTTCCCAACTCCTCTCTTTTGTGCAGAATGAAATAACTTCTTCCTGAGTACTTCAACAGATTTAACCAATTTACAGTAGGAGACCAGATAACTTGATGGCTTGGACCATTATTAGCTTTGGGAAATAGTATGTGGGGAAAAAAGAGGAGAAAATAAATGCATCATTGTTAGAGAAAGATTGACTACCTGAGCCCAGGAGAAAAATACTTTTATGGGGACATTCAGTAAATCTATAATCCATGGGCCAGATCTTTGCATTATATATAACTAATAAAAAACAGAATTCATTGGGAATTTTGCCAGTAAATTAATGATTCCTGGTATTCCATTGCTATTTATTTTACCCATGACCATGGGTATTACTCTAAAATTCAAAATGCTTATAGTAGCATGTACTACATACAATGCATATTTACTTATTTATTAACACTTAGAAATAAAGGTGTTCTAGTAATTTAATGAAAATACATAAATGTGTTAGGGCTATCATCTCATCATAAAATAGCAGGAATTATTTGTGAAAAGATTCTGGGTAATTTTTTATAATTATTCTCATTATTAGAATAGATTTTATCAGGGATATATAAATCACAGCTTCTGAGGTTTACATATACTTACTTTGGTCCTAATTACACATGAAATGGCATCTTCATTTAGTGTCTGTGTCTGAATGTGGTAATATTTTTGGCTAGGTCAATTCTTGCTTCTGATGGAAACGTTTCCAGAGGATTAGAGGAAATATAACAGAACGTCACTGTTAGTGATGGCTATTTATTTGTTATACAACACGACAGACACATTATTTGCAGTCACTTTGCTGAAAACCAATGATGAATACTCAGGGAAAACCCAAGTATGATCTCAGCTGATGGGAGGATCGTAATTTACAGGATAATATCATCCCTGAGATTTTCACATGTTCTCATGATGAGTCTCAGCGTTCAAGCTGGCTCTCAAGAGAATGTAACTACAGTCAACATGATGAGGGGTCAGAGACAGGATCACAGCATGAGTGGCAAGAACAGGGTCCAATGCTCTCAGATTAGCTTGCTTCTTGTGGTTCGTTCTTAGATTTCTACTGAAGTATTATCATGCACATGTTCTGACCATTCTATGCTAAGCATTTAACTGAAAAGCAATCATGATACCATAATCTACTCAGACTGATGATGTGAGAGTGGTTGTAACATTAGTACTTGCTACAGTGTGAAGTATCTTTACATAGACCATTGTGCCCACTGAGTTTATAATATCCAAGAGGTTGCCTGAAATCATCTATGTGGTCATGTTGTTTCAACCCAGAAATATCATAAATTTTCACTGGATGCATTGTTCTCAAATAAAACAATAATATCTGCATTTAATAATCAAATGAGAAAACAAATAATCAAATCCATATGAATTAAAGAGGTGAGCATAAAATAAATATAAACTAAATGTGAGGCACAGAAAAGGCCAAGAAATACTTACTTACAGATGAGGAACTACTTCACAACCAAAACAAGCAAAGGGAGAATGCCAAGAGAATGACTAAATGTAGGTATAAATTTATTTTAGATGACTTATGATATGAAATAGGTTTGGTGACAGAAGCCTGAATTGTCTATTTGCATATTGTGCCCTAAGTTACTTTAAAAAAAGATTTTTTTTTTTATCAAATTCAACATTTCAACTATATGTTCAAAGTCAGAATATTAATATAAATAACAATGTTTTTACACAGATAATTTGACTTATTATATTAAATAAATTTAACAAAATGTATTAAAATGTCTAAAACTTATCAACAATTAATTGGTTTGGTAATGTTTCTTGGAATTTAGTCAGTAAACCCAGAGTCCCTTAGGTGTCACCCCAGAGTTAAAAGTAGTGGGAGCAGAGGGGTAGGTGGACTGAAGAGATAGCTCAGCAGTTAAGTTACTTGCCTGCAAAGCCTAATGACATGGGTTCGATTTCTTAGTACCCACACAGAACCAGATGCACAGTGGCACATTTATCCGATGTTCTTTTGCAGTGGCTGGTGGCCCAGGCACGCCAGTTCTCTCTATCAGTCTCTCTTCTTTATATCCCTTTCTGTTTGCAAATAAATATATAAAAATATATATTTTTAAAGTACTGGGGAACTAGTTAGAACTAAGTACGTACAGTTTTGCAACTCCACAAGGGTATAAACAAGTAAAGGTCCTTCAATTATCAGGGCCTCATTTGGCTGAGATTATTTCATAAGTGGTCTTGCTTCTGGGAAACTCTGTGACCACAGCTGAAGGAGAGAAAGCAACGATCTGAGAAATCAGGCACTGACTTCTTACACTTAGATTTTCACACACCTGATTCACCATCACAAAGATTCTGGGGTGAGTTATTTTTTGTTTAGAAAATTTGAAAGTTTTGATATTTTACTTAGGCTTACTTCTTATGCTCATGTAGAAATATTTATAATACATTAGTGAAAATTCCATGTCTAATAAGAATATACTGGAAAACATTTTAAAAGTTATATGGCCAATTTCACATTCAAGATTAATAATAGCTAGATAATTTTTTTGTTATTATTTAGTATGTGCAATAGTTAGCTTTTGGGTGCTTTAGTGAAAAACTGAAGGTAGATCACTTTATAAAGAAATTATATTTGTTTATCTCACAGTCTTGGAGGCTGGAAGTCCAAACAGCATGTGAATGCACTGACCAGGAACCCCTTACCTGTATCATATTGTGAGATAATGTTTGTGTTGTGTGTGGTCTTTCTCCTCTAATTTAGCCACCAGGATATAATCCTGGAGAGTTATGCTAATGACTGATGTTTTCTTTGCTTGCTCTAGTAACACACACACACACACACACACACAATAATAAATAGATATCTAATCTAATTTCATCATATCCCAAGGACTCCACCACTAAATATTCTTGAATGAAGTTTCTACCTTATACCTACCATTAATGTGAGCTTGGGGTTTAAACTTTTGTATGAATTTGAGAGAACAAATCATATTCTTAGCAGTACTGTAAAGACAATCTTTCTTTTTCTTTTCTGTTATTTATTTATTTGTTTATTTATTTATTTATTTATTTATTTTTTGAGGTAAGGTCTTGCTCTAGCCAAGGCTGAACTGAATTCCACTATATAGTCTCAGGCTGGTCTCAAATTTACAGTGCTCTTCTTACTTCAGCCTCACTAGTGCTGGGATTAAAGACATGTGCCACCATGCTCATCAGAGAGAGAGAGAGAGAGAAAGAATGGGCATGCCAGGTCCTCTAGCTACTACTACAAACAAACTCCAGATACATGTGCCACCAAGTGTATCTGGCTTGAGTTGGGTACTGGGGAACCCATTAGGCTTTTCAGGCAAATGCTTTAACCACTGAGCAATCTCTCTAGTTCAAGACAATCTTAATTGTAATAAATCATGTAATTTACAAGTGTCATGTGACCCAATGTCAGTCATATCAGCACAGACCACTAATCAAAATAAAGAAGGAAGCATGTAGACAGACAAAAACATTACTCTTAAAATTTGATAAATTTAATATCCAACTGATGCACATAGGAAAATAACTGGGTAGAGTGTTTTCAAATTATTTTAAAATATGGCCTTTCCTCAAACGTTTTGAGTGTGAACCCATTTTAGCTTTGGTTAAATCTACATTTGTAGTAAAACTCAGAGCTACCTGCAGGTCACAAACTGTTTCACTATAGTAAGAATTTTGTCGTTGCCTTTGTTTTCTTGAGACAGTGTCTTGTAGGGCTGGACCTCATGATATAGTCTTGAACTAGTGGCAATCCTCCTAATTCAGATCTTAAGTGCTAGGATCATAGGGATGAACACCATGCTCAGCTCTCCTGATGGTAATGCTTAAGGTAGAAGGGAGAGCAGGATAATCCAGTGGCCAGCATGGCCTCTCCTCTCTTTCAGGATACCAGGCATATTTTCCACAGCAGGTTGCTAAGTTTTGGTTGGGCTTCTTGAGAAATGCTTTCTCCATCCCCAGATTTTAGTTTCCATGACAAAAGGAACAAACCACATGTGTCTATACATGTTCTGATAACAGCTCTTTGTGAAGATATTAATCTCCATGCCATAGATTCATGTAGTTTTCAATCTACTTCAATAACAAAAAGGATGCAATGGCCCATTAGGAAGCATTAAATCCTGATCATTTTGTTAATGTTTTCACTAATATGTGTTACATAAAGTTGTTCAGTTTTATAATGGAGATGCTGGTGTCATGGGTTAATGATCCACACAGCTTCTAATGTTGCACATCTGGTATTAATTCATTATAGGGAAGGACTAATCTACCTTGGACCCGAGCAGTTGGATACTAGTCCTATGGGGCTAAATAAACCCCCATCCTTATTACTATGTGGTTTCTTAGAAATTCATAGAGAATTTTCATGTGGATTATCAGATCTGCTTTTTAAAACTATTCTTTAAAGTCAAAAGTAAACAGATTATAATTCTCCCTTATTTCTGGGTCCTGGCTGGGAAGCATGGTATCTGTCTATTCTTGACCAAATAGAGCAAAGGGAAGAACTCACAAGTTGTTTAGCAGAATAGCTAGCATATAGAAACTGTTGACTGTGTTAATTGTTAATATATTATATTATGTAATATATAGTAAGTATATTAAATATTTTCATTCAAATTGTTTCTTAATTTTACTCAAAATAGTGTATTTATATGATATAAAAAATGAAGAAAATGCAAAGGACATAACTAGTGAAAATAGAATTCTCAGCTTTTGAGTTAGCCTCCATAATATATTATTTTATTAAAATATATATACAGTAATAATGCTACTGATTACTATGGAAAGGTTTATCACTTAAAAATCTCATCTGAATATAAGTATCATATTGTATTTTTTAGTATTTTACTTTTATTTATTTATTTGAGAGAGGGAAAGAGAGAGAGAGGGCACACCAGGGTTTCCAACCACTGCAAACAAACTTGAGATGCATGTGCCACCTTGTGCATCTGGCTTATGTGGGTAATGGGGAATTGAACTGAGGTCCTTTGGCTTTGCAGGCAAGCACCTTAACCACTAAGCCATGTCTCCAGCCATAATATTGTACTTTTTATAAATGAAACCCAGCTACAGTCTGTGCAACTGGTTGCATAAGAAATGCTCAACTATTACACAAGCAATTGATCTACTTCTAAAATGAAAAATGTAAAGATCTATGAGGAATTACATTGCTTGCTAATCCATAAACTTGTTCAGATCAAACATCTGAGCATAGAAATTAAATATCTAATATTATTCCCTTAAGGAAATATTGTGTTATCGAGAAAAACTGAAACAGATTTATCAAAATCTAGTGGCTTTACATATAATTCTAGTAGAAAGAAATATTAATAATAGTAGTCTAATTCTAGCCAAATTCCAAATATATTATGATTAGCTTCCTAGCTTTCTTACAAACCTGATGTAATTTAAAAGTAAGGCAATAAACTAAAACTCCATTTATATTATTACATTAATAACAGAGTAAGGTAGTCTATATATCAAAGTTGTATTTAATGACACATAAACCATAGAAATGTTTACTTCAATCTGGTCTTTATTAGGGAGCTAACCAATCTTAATGTATAAACATTAATTTATGAGACATTCCTACTTGTTAAAGGATTTCTGATTTATAACAGACAAGCTTTGTAATATAATGCAAACCTTAGTCTCAATGGTTATTAGTGACCTTGTGGTTTCTCAATAAATACTTGTTGATTAGAAAATAACAGAGATGTAAGGGCTGGAGAGATGGGCCTATGGTTAAGGGCAATGCCTGATGGCCTGGGTTTGGTTCTCCAGTATCCATGTAATGCTAGATGCACAAAATGGCACATGTGTCTGGAGTTCATTTGCAGTGGCAGGAGGCACTGGAATGTCCACACTCAGTCTCTTTCTCTCTCTCAAATAAATAAATAAATAAATATTAGAAAAATAGAGAAGCTAATTTAATGCCCATTCATATTACTGCCACCCTTTTCCCTAATATAGACTTTTTATTTATGGGGCTACAGGAGAAAATATTTAGTGTTATTAATTTGTTAAATATACAAATCTGTGGTATATGAAGTATATAGTCTGCAATATGTTTTGATGAATTTAAAACATCTATCTATTCAGTTCTACAAAAACCAAGATAGTCTTCTGCAATATGCAAGGCATTGGAATATGCTATTAGAGACTAAAAAATGAAAAAGAAATCAATTTCGTTTATTCGTAAGACAGAGTGCTGAAAATATATCCACAAAAATTATAGTAAAGGGATAAATTCTAAAGACAACACACAAGCATGAGGACATGGGAGTGGCAGAGGATCCAGCTTCAGAATCTAGAAATCAATGGGTGAGATTTGATATTAGTATAGAGAAGTAGTGACAAATTGCAGTTATGCTTGGTGGATTCCTGAAGAGTAGCCATTGGATCTTTGGCATCCTTTGCTTTTCAATTCTCTGCCATTTTCTTCCCATTAAGTCTTAAATATGTACACTAAAGGAGGAAGCAGAAGACCTTGAGAAGGTATTTTCTACCAGTAGTTGAAGGCATAAGTATCACAGTGGTCAACCATGCACTAACCATCAGATCCACACCAAATACTGAATGCAAAGACCCCTCTGCTGATTCTCCTACTTACATTTAATTTCACATAGCTCTCTGGTAGATAGAAGTAGAAAGATTCTTTGCTTAGAAATTTAATCTATTTTAAAGCAAAGACAGTGATTCTCACATCAGGGATTTCCCCAACCAATGATCTGTTACATGTCAACTTAACAGTGGCCTACATTTGCGAAGCCCCAGCATGTGGACAGCAAGACCCATTGTGTTTCAAATCTTGTACTGCTTAGATTTCCTGTCAAACCAAAGATAGCAAAAATCTGAGGAAAGACTCTCAAGCTAAAGATCAAAGCAAACAAATAATTAGGAAAAAATTGAAACAAGTTAGAGGAAACTTACCATAGTCCAAAACACCCAAAGTCTGACTACTAGGAAATTCCATTAGAAAGCAAATCACAGAACATAAAGAGGAAAACTACTGACAACCAATGCAGGTCATGACTTTCCGGAGGACCTGTTAATCCAACAGGAGGTTCTTGGTCTATAAAGAGCACTGTCCCCAAGGAATCTATCACTAGGTTCAATGATGTCTCTAGAGGGCTCTTGCAATAGATAGAACATCATTTATGGTCTCTGTTCAGTATCTCCTTTCATCAAACTCCTTTCTTTGAATTATAGATTATAAACTCCAGAATTCCAAATGATAATATAATTGTAAAATATTAAAGCAGTATAAGGTCCCTGGATTGTATCATAATTTAAGAAGTACATTTGACAAAAACAGGAGGGGAATTTTTTATAAGATCATATTTATGTAATATTGTAGAATACTCATTGTCCACATCAAAATATAACTTCAGGGCTATTAACTTCTATACAAGAAATGTTTCTTTTTTTTTTGTATTTTTTTATGAGAGATGAGAGACAAAGAGAGAGAGAATTGGCATGCCAGGGCCTCCACCAACTGCAATAAAACCTCAGATACATGTGCCACCTTATGTGTATGTATGTGTGACCGTGCATGCTTGCATCATCTTGTAAATCTGTCTTGTGTGGGACCGGAAGCATTGAACATGAGTTGTTAGGTTTCGCAGACAGCACCTTAACTGCTAAGCCATTTCTCCAGCACAAGAGATGTTTCTTGATTGTGAATTGTACCAGATGTTGCCAATGAAACACCAGTATATCATTTTTTTTTCCCAAGGTGGGGTTTCACTCTAGCACAGGTTGACCTGGAATTCACTATGTTGTCTCAGGGTGGCCTTGAACTCACAGTGATCCTCCTACCTCTGCCTGCCAAGTACTGGGTTTAAAGGCATGTGCCACCATGCCTGGTTTGAAATACCAGTATTTCTTAAAAACCCTCTTTTCTATTGGACCAAATCATTGTTCTCTCCATAAATTTAGCCTTCCAACAAGTTCTTAAGAGCATTTCAAAACTACAGACGTAAATTCATAAAGCTTTCTTCTCTAAATAATTGGGAAAGTAGCAAGAACAATCATTGTTTAACTTGCTAGATTCCATCTATTGTCTATTCTTTTTTTAAAAAAAACTTACTTTTTTATTTATTTGAGAGAGACAGAGAGAGAGGGGGAGAGAGAGGGAGGGAGGAAGGCATATAGGGAGTGAGAATGAGCATGCCACGGCCTCCAGCTGCTGCAAACAAACTCCAGTCACAAGCAGCACTTTGTGCATCTGGCTTATGTGGGTCCTGGAGAATCAAACCTGGGTTCTTTGGATTTTCAAGCAAGTGCCCCCATTGTCTCCTCTTTACAGTTGGTACCAACCTTTTATAGTTATAATATAGATATCAAGACTACATAGAAGAATAGATTTCTTGGCTGAGAAAGAGGTTTGAATCAACATAAATAGTGGTTTCCTCCTCAAACTCTACAAGAGTCAAGCATGGTAGCACATGCCTTCAGTCCTATTACTGGGGAGACAGAGGTAGGAGGATCAACAGGAGTTCGAGGCCAGCCTCAGACTACATAATGAATTTCAGGTCATCCTGGGATAGACTGAGATTCTACCCAGAAAAACGAAAACAAAACAAAACAAAATACATGGAAGAATTCTAAGAAAAAATATGTAATCTTGTAAAGATGAAATCTACCTTAATCTTCTAAATTGGAGACTGGAGAATTCTCTTCTGGGATATCTGACAAGCTGAAGTGTCTCACCCAGTCTCCTACCAATGTGAAGGAATTAGCCAAGAAGACTACAGCACAACATGCAGTGAAGTGCTTGAAAGAACTCTCCCAACTTAAGTAAATGAAGTTAGGACTTAAACATTTGAATAAAGCCAATAATGGGGGCGGGTCAGAGACCACAGCAAGGACAAACACATAAAGTACTCAGGAAAGACAGGTGCCCCAATTGTGAAGATTGCTCTCTCCAGAAAAAATAAAAAGAGCACATACATCAAAAGAAAGTAGGCAGAAATAGCCCAACAATGGAGCTAGATGAAGATTCCATGCAAAGAAAATTTTTTGACAAAAATAATCTTTTGTATGTAAAAATATTAACATGTAAAAAAAACCCATTTATTGGAAAAGGTCAGAAAACTCTTTCAGAGATATGTTTTTTAAGCCATGGAAAGTAAGAAAAAAAGATGGGAAAATTAGATATAGTTAGGAGCATTCAAAGCAGTATGATTGTAGATAAGAAAATTAGAGGAGCAATCTTCTCTGATTGTGCCAAAGTATTGATAATTACAAAAGATATAAAAGAGAAATCTAAGAGCAAATTAACAATAAAATAATTTAATAGCATATCTCAAATAGATGAACACAAGTTTGTATATTAATAGAGTCCTCTGAGTGTTCAACGTAGTGGAACAAAATGGACCAATTCCAATCAAGCATCCAGACACCTCAGCATATGAGCTATGACAAGTTGCTACATATTTCTAGGTTGGGGAACCTGTCGCAGCCACAAGACTACATTAGAAAAACACATTTAGCCATCTCTTCTCATCCCTGACTCTTGTTATTGCATAATATGGAGAGAATAAAAGATTTTCTATTGTTATGATGTGAATAGGAAATGTCCACCATGGGCTCAGGGGTTGGAATATTTTCCCTTGTTTGGTGGAACAGTTTTTGAAGTCTGTGGAACTTTCTGGATATAGGAAAAGTTGTTTTAAGAAGGCCACTAGGAAAGAACCTTAAGTATTATAGTCACCTCCAGCCCCAGCTCTCTGCTTCTATTCTCCCTAGATGTGAGGAGCCTCTGCCACACATCTGTGTGCCACAGACGTGCTTCTAGCACAATGCCTGCTCTACTATGTGCAACTTATTTCCCTTGAAGCCTGGGAGGCACAATGAATCCTTCCTCCATTAAGTTACTTCTGTGAGGTGTTTTGACATAGTCGATGAGAAAAAGAACTAATTTACCTATTAGGAATTAATAAACTGACACATGCTATGACAAGTGCAAAATCTGAATAAATATATATCAAACATTCATGTCTCAAAATTTCCTTTTATGTACATAAAGGCTTGTGTTCCACTAGATGAGGGAGGAGATCAAAGAAAAGAAAGATACGGATGACAGAAAAGAGGATGGTTAGCTCACACAAGAAGCACTGGAAATTACCAAGCTGTTGTAGACAGGAGATCTCTTAGAAAAAGTAGGACTTCTAGGTTAATAAATCCAGATTTTATTACCTCAAGAGATCTGAGAAGCAGGTTCTAAGTAAATAAAATTAAGAAACAATTATCATTAAATAACTATTGAAATTAGAATAAAATTGATTGCATAAGTGTATCTAAATATCTTGACATTGATGGATAAATAATTTGTAGGAATTTCAAGATAATTTAATGGCAAATGCAAATATAATTAAGCTAACTATATACAATAGGAAACTTTCAAGAATTTAAAAAGTTGCGGGCTGAAGAGATGGCTTAGAGGTTAAGCATGCTTCCCTGTGAAGCCTAAGGACCCTGGTTCGAGGCTCAATTCCCCAGGACCCACATTAGCCAGATGCACAAGGGGGCGCATGCACCTGGAATTCATTTGCAGTGGCTGGAGGCCCTGGCGTGCCCATTCTCTCTGTCTCTCTCTCTGTATCTGCCCCTTTCTCTCTCTGTCTGTTACTCCCAAATAAATAAAAAAAAAGTAAAAAAAATTTAAAAAAAGATTTTATAAAGTTGGTTAAGAAAGGAAAAATATGTGTGTTTGGCACCTTATCTCAGGTGTCAATACCATACTCATCTTTTTTAATAAAATAAACATTGGATACTAAAGATACAACAAAGTACAACATAACAAAAGTCACCTTACTCATTTATAAGAATCTACATAGAATTCTATATTTAACAATTTCTTGCTGAAATGGTCTGTTGATCTTCAAACTCAAATTAGAAAATAATATTGTTAAAATGAAAATGGAAATTTGCTTCAGAGAATACCTAATGACAGATGACCAAAACCAGCATATAACATTAGATTAAGTAATTGTATTACTTAGTTAACTGTGGTTTGGGGTAATATATTTTTTAATAAATTAATGAATGCATGTACAGCTTGCAAAGTAGAAGCAATTAAACTTAGTAGTGCTGTCATGGAACAACAGCCCTGTTCCCTTACCCCCACTATAATGAGCTCCTTTGGAATATATTAGCCTAATGGTGCTTGTTCTCATGATGCGAAGAATGAAAGGGATGAAATATTGGTGCAAATGGAGGCAATCATTAATGCTGACAACTTGATTCAGTGCAGTAAAACTCCCTGTGATTTCTATTTTTAATTCTTCTGTTATTATATGGCTTCACTGAATTTTACATTGATTTGATGCAGGGCATTAATATTTCTGTAAGTTTCATTCTATATTTAACTTGAGAATAAAAATAAAATGATGCAAACTCTCCCATAATAAAATTCTGGAAACAAAATCTTGGATTATACTAAGCATTTTCCAAGTACAATGACAGACGTATCTGATACAACTTTAGAGTCAAGAGCATTAGACTTTTTCAGAAGGGAATGAGTGACTAATGATAGCGTGATGGTGACATTATTTACAGGAATCATTAAACTATGATGCTAGTCCCCGACCTCTCAATTTCAAAATGTTACAGCAACCAGGAAGTTACAAACATGATGTTTGCTTTAGTAATCAGTGTTTGTCCTTGCTAACACAAAACTATCAATTTGATTAGGAAATATTTTTTTTCCGTAAGGATTTTCTTTTTCTATGAACACTATTGCCATCCACATTTAACTTTTAAGATTTTAATAATAGAACATTTGCTCCTATAATGTCCATAATTTTAATAATAAAATATCTCCCCCATACTTTTGGCATCTTTCCATTATTTTTAATCATTGTGGCCGTGAGTGCTTCTGTCTGAAAGTGAATGATTTCTGAGTGGAACAATACTGAAAATTGTGGGGTTGAAGTTATATATTCATCTCAAATATAATATACAGGATGATATACAGAATATATTCAAATTTTAATGAGCATATGCAGACATAGTAGAACTAAAATCTGCACTATTATATGTGATACTCAACATTTCCCTTGACTTTCACCATTCTTTGCTGATAGTCTTCAAGTGTGACGGCCCTGTGCCACTATCTTACGATTTGGACAAGAAGCTAGATGTGTTATTAACAAGATTACCAGCCAAAGAAGCGTGGGGACATTTTGCAGTGGGATAACAGGCATATTTGTTTGATGTGAGCCTGAGAGCCTTAAGAGAATTAGTCTTACATGATTTCCCTGTGCAGCATTTATCTTCACAAGTCCTGTGTATAGTGGGATCATCTGGTAGGGCAAATATATTGACTTTGGAGTTGCAGTAGGAAACCAGATCCAAAGGGTGTGTGCAAGAGACACACTCTTTTGGATGTGTCTCTCAAAAAAAAAAAAAAAAGATTTATTTTATCATGCAAAGAATTAGTTCTCATTATGTTGTATTTCAAACAAGTTTTTTTTGTTGTTGTTGTTTTCCTTTCACTCTCCCCCATCCATCTCCCCACTTGTATCCTTTCCCCACCCTAACCTCCCTTCCATATTCATACTATATGCTTCCTTTTATTTCTCCCTCCTCCCGTTCTCTTGTTTCTCTTGATCCCCGCTCATGGTCTATCACCATTCATAGTCTATATTCATTCTTGCATGCCCTTGTACGCAAACATTAAAAGCTAGGACCTGCACAGAAGAGTAGTTTGGGAAGTGCAATACGTTTCTCACGCTTGCCCATCTTGAAGAGATAGTCACAAGGTTGCAGCTGGAAGCTAGAATAATTGAGATGAATATGTCCTTCACATCACTTTTGACACTTAACTCTGCTGCACGTGAGACATGTTTACCAACTCCCATTCACTTGATGCTCAGACTAGGATTGTGCTTTTATGTCCGTACAGACTTGAGCGGGGGCAACAGTAAACCACTGGCTCTCAAGCACTCTCTCTTGGATCACATTTATCTGCCTGCCAGATTGTTGAGCTTCCCATCCATTTTAAGATCCCTCTGTGTTTCTATAACCCATAAAATATGTAATGACTCCATTTGAGATTTTTCTAATTGAGAGTTAGGAAGTGAGACGGGAGCATACGTGGCCACTATAAACCATCGGACACAGGCGGTGCATTTTTGACAAATGGCCGGCAGTGTGTATTAAATGGTGAACATCAGGTTCCACACCAAATCAAGACCCCACTGGTTGGAAGCCTTGCTTGAAAGAGCCCAGATGGCTCAATACTAACATTTATTGCATTATGGTGGTAGAATTATGAATCAAATTAAGAAAAAAGATTCTAGGGCCAAAAATTTGCTTATAGCACAATGATGAAAACCTTACAACCTAAGCAACATGCAGGGATTAATAAAAAAGGTAAATCTGGCTGGATTTAATGCTGACCTTCAACAAAACAATTTACATTTTAGCAAGTACAGATGGGTTTATAGGAGAAAAGACTAGCTAGTATATTTTTACAGCTAATCTGAAGGATCAAAATGCAAGCATAATATTTAGAAATAATTTGTTTCTGGCCCAGGGTAACATAGAGGAGTTTTGGTCCATAAAATAAGCGGATGGAACACAATAGTATAAAATTTCATATTTTTCTGTTTGGAAAGTGTAATCCAATGATGATTTATTTTATTTTGCATGCAACAGACACAGTCTAGCTTCAAATCATGTTTGTTCAGCAATCAATTAGCTTAATAAATCTAAAGTTAAATATTGTTTTAATGTCCTTCTAAAATGAATTTGTTTTTTGAGTAAATATGTTACAGATCAGGTATTTCAGAATCTTTTATTTTCTTTTGTTTGTATAGGACTTGTTATTTTGCCCCTTTGTTTTCTTTGCTGAAGTTGGAGATGCAAGGATTAAATAATATGTCTACCAAATTTACCATTCTGATTGAATTAGGGGATGAATGATGAAAGAAATTATATTTCTTGGAATCTTCACAGCATTTCATAATTCATAAGACACTTCAACATTTGAATATAATTAGCCTGAGGCAATTTTGAAAACAATATTTCTCTATTTTTTTTTTAACTAGGAAGCTTCAACATGGAGAGCTATAACAACCTTACCCAAAGTACCAGCATTTAAGCTAGAATTACTATGTTCTTCAGGCTCCCTGTCTCTCTCTTTTATCCTCTGCAGCTTTGAATTAGCACAGAAGCAAACTGAAAATTGAGAAATCTGCCCATAACCTAGTCCTTGAGTTGACCATTCATTCTCACAGCTGAGACATAAGCACACACTTTGTAAAGCCATTCTGAGCTTCAAAATTACTTCTATCTAGCTAAATAGCTGAGCTCTTGAAAGCAATCTTGTTTAAAATCTATCAACAATCTAAGCAATAAATCTTGGGTTACCTCCTCTTTTGATCTGGGTATACTCAATAAATTTGAGTAACATGAAATAATATGTTTACCTTTATCCCTTATTCTATCATAAATAGCACAGTTCAACATGAATCACAGTGTCAGAAATGTTAAGATGGATCACATTTACAGATCTTCCATTGGTGATAGCAAGAGATGGGAAAGGACAAATATACTGTGCTAGAAAGGAGGATAATTTTTTTGAGATATGAATTTCAGTTTTTCCCTTCTATCCTTCTTTTCTGTCAAAGATATGATAAAGGAAATGGAAGAAAGAAAAGATATTTAGCAGCATTTGATATGCAGGCTCCTCAATTAGCTGTAGCATCAATCATTTAATCAGATTTTTCACAATATCGAAAGCAGTTTATTTCATTAGCATTAATTTCATTTTGAAGGGCAATGCAATTTAAAGATGTTTTCAATTGGCCATCATTCATGGTTTAATATGGATTCTCAATGTAACTGATTTCAAATTAAAAGTTATAATTACAGAAATGTCTAGTGGGGTGTTTTGTAGTGCAGCATATCATACTAATTTCCTTGAACCTGTCTGACCTTTCCTGGTGATCTTTTGTGCAGCTATACCAAACTAATTCCAAAGTTTTCAGATACTATGAAAAAATTATACAAACTTGCTTTGCATCTTGAAATAGTTTTCAAAATCATTTGGTAAGAGATACTTCATAAGTATCTCAAGGAAGGTCAGAAGAAACCAGCAAATGTCTCAAGATTATAACATAACAAGATTTCTTCTGGGTAGGTGGAGTAGATTGAAGAGTGAAAAGAAATATTTGTCTAGTTCCTAAACAGTGACTAGTTTCTAAATTGGCATCATTCTAGACCATATTCTTACAATAGAAAAGTATGACCTTTCAACAACTGATACATATCTCAGTTACTATTTAAATCATTGCAACTCAATGGAGCTTATTAATAAATGGATGCTAATCATCTGGGAGATTCCTCGTGGATTGCTATAGGCTTCCATCTCTGTGCCTGTTCCTCTAGGCGTTTTCCAATTAAATTTCTTAAGTACATGGAAAGTTTCCCCAGTTGGGTAGTTGAAACTAATTGATTAGTGAATATGCTGAATCCAAATTGTTCTGCAACATGGGCTGAAATCTACCAAATTGCTATTTAGTTGGAAAAGTTTAAGGTCCTGTGTTTGATTGTATGCATTGGGGGAACTTGCTGGGAATTGCATAGGAGTCGTTAATTGCAGCCTCCAAAAGAGCAGACATGATATGAGGTGGAATTAGCAGAAGTAAAATATCTAGAAGTGAAAGGATGGTCTACCTTGTGGTGCAGGGCCCAAACTGAGGTTATGCTCAATTCTGGCAATCTCTCTGTCATTCTGCAAGAGGAGGACAAAGGGCCGAGTAAAGAGAGGAAGCTGAACTTGTGAAATGGGGGAACAGTGCTGATAGGTGGAACTTAACTGCACTGCAGATCCATGCAGAAGTCCATGTAGTTTAAAGCAAGCACTGGGGCTTTTCCTTTGAATGAGATCAGTACACTAAAACCATGTATTTTATGTTGATGCTGGCTGAAAATGGGATTTTTTCTCTCTCTGTTTTCACATTGTGCCATCTATGTCCTTTGCACTTCCCAGTTTTTGTTGATTTAACCTGTTACTTTGGGTACAATTTAGATAAATGAGTAAATGAATTTATTTCATTAAATATTCGCTTTCAATGATTATTTTTAAAATGTATATTTTAACATTATTAAAATATCAAGATTTAATTCCATAGTATATTGATAATGATATTCAGTATTAACTCTCTTGTACTTTGCCTTTCTATATTATTTGAGTAATCTCTCTTTGTTTAATTATATTTTGAGCAACTTTTACGAATGATAACTTTTTTTTGTTTATTTTTATTTATTTATTTGAGAGTGACAGAGAGAGAGAGAGAGAGAGAGAGAGAGAGAGAGAGAGAGAGAGAATGGGTGCACCAGGGCTTTCAGCCACTGCCAACGAACTCCAGATGCATGCATCTGGCTAACGTGGGTCCTGGGGAGTCGAGCCTTTAACCGGGCTCCTTAGGCTTCACAGGCAAGCGCTTTACCGCTAAGCTATCTCTCCAGCCCGAATGATAACTTTTTGTTTTTATGGTACATTTATATTTATATTTATATTTATATTTATATTTATATTTATATTTATATTTATTTATTTGACAAAGAGAGAGAGAGAATGTGTGCACCAGGGCCTCTAGCTGCTGCAAACGAACTCCAGATGCATGCACCACTTTGTGCATCTGGCTATACCTGGTACTGGGGAATCAAACCTGGGTCCTTTGGCTTTTCAGGCAAGTGTCTTAATCACTAAATCATCTCTCAAGACCAATGTTTTGCTTTTCTACCTATAGGGTGTTCTTTTATATAAACTCTATCTCTTGAAAAAAGAAAGGAAAGCCACATGTCAGTCACTCATTTGCTTAAGCCATAGTCCATGCATTATTTTCAGTGTTTGAGATGAATCAGTGTAAAGAAGAGAGAACAATCCTTTCCCTTAAGCAGCACAGACTCTATCAGTAAGACTTTCTAGGTTGTGGGTAAAGAACAAACATTAAACATAGTAAATAAGTAAACTAAAGATGTTTGAAAAGAACAAGTGATATAAAAAGAAAAAAATAAAATGGAAATCTTTAGATATAGAGTGAATTTGATATTTTTAAGTAAGTTCATGAGGGTAGCCTCATTAAGAATATGGTTTCTGGGCTGCAGAGATGGCTTAATGTTTAAAGAGTTTGCCTGTAAAATCTGAGGACCCAGGTTTGATTCCTCAGTACCCATGTAAGCCAGATGCACAACGTGACGTATGCATCCGGAGTTCATTTGCAGTGGCTAGAGGCCCTGGCATGCCCATTCTTTCTATTTCTCTCTTTGTCTCTTAAATAAATAAATATTTAAGAAAAGAAAATGGTAGATGGGTAGGCATGTGGATAATTCATGGAAGGTAATTCTAGCAGGTGAAATCTACTTTCCACGTGTGGTCCTTGGAATGTAAAATGTCTCCCATAGACTCCCCAGTTGTTGGAATTGTTTGTGAAGGTTGTGGAACCATTAGGAAGTAGAGGCTGGCTAGAGGAAATGTCTCACTGGGAGCAGGCCTTGGCTCTCTTTTCTCCTCTCTCTCCTTCCTTACTGTGCATGTGAGGTTGTGAGCCAGGTTTTCTGCTCCTGCCATGCTTTCTCTGCCATGATAAATACTGTCCTCTGGAACTGTAAGTCAAAGTACTCTTGTCTTCCCCAATCTGTTTCTGTTCAGGTATTTTGTGTTAACAACAAGAAAGTATCGGATACACAACGGCACCCGGGCAGGAGCAATCCAAGTGATGATCGTTAGGAACAAGGCTTGCAAAGTGCTGAGAAGAGGGCTGAAAAGGATAAGTCTGGCTGCAGTTTTGAAAACAGACAATAGAAGGACAATGCAGGAAGATTTAACTCTTCTATTTATTACCTAGTGAAAAAGGAAACAATTTAAGACTGTCATTTTGCATTTATTTTATATACTTTCTAAATTTTTCTGGGAAATGTGTAACAGAAGATATCCTCAAGAATTATTGAATTAAACTACTGGAGGCAACCTTGAAGAATAATCCATTCCACCTTGCCTCAGTCAGATAACATTCTGGTAAATTACTTCAGACATGTATGGATCTACTACACATTAGAACATTCCAAGTGAAAGAAATTTCACAGCTTCTTAAAATTCATTCTCCAAAGCTTCACAAATATCTTTTTTTGAAATGTCAAATTAAATGCTTCATTTTATGTTATAACTGATACTACTTTTAAAAACATGTAATTTTAAATGCAAAGAGTACTGAATATAGGATGAGAAGTCTGGATTTCTAATCACTTTTATTTCTAACCACATGGCCTAAAGTGTAACCTCTGTCAAATCATTTTATAAACTTGGCAACAGATGTAGACCTCTTTTAGCTCCTAGGAAGAGATGAGCTTTGTAAGTACCCAATATAATTAGAATCGTTGTTGGTATTATTCTCTTCTTATTAGAAATGGAGAATTAATCCAGTTCTTTTCTAGGATCTTAACTCAACAAGATGGCTATGCTGTCTCTAGATATGAACTCTTCAGGGAACAGTATAAGTCATTAATTCTGAGTCAGGAGAAACCAGTCTGAACTCACCTAAAGCTTTTAATCCTGATTTTGATCCATTCTTACTCTGTTACAATGAGTGAGTGACCTTTAGGGCGAAATTCCTAACAGTTATTTTTTTAAAAAGTTTAGCAGAACTGTTTAGTGTGGGTAACATAAATTCTCTTGAAAAATATAGTTCCAGTATTAAAACACAAAACCTGATTAAATATTTACCAAAGTAAATTTACTAGAAGATCATTAACAATGAAAATACTAGCTCAATTTCTCTATATAAAATATTATATGCTTATTTATGTGTGTATAAGATGCAAACATACATATAAATAATCTTTAAAATACCTTCTTGTGGATGAAGGAGATAGGTCAGTCACTATACAGTTTGCAAGCATAAGGACCTGAATCTGATCCCAAGAAACCATGCAAAAATGCTAGGTGTGATAGTGTGTGCTTGTAATCTCAGTACTGAGGAGAAGAGACAGGCAGACCTCTGTGACTCACTGGCTAGCCAGATTAACCTAACTGGCCTAGTAAGCTCCAGGCCAATGAGATACCTTGCCTCAAAAACTGATGTGTAAGCCAGGCATGGTGGTGCATGCCTTGAATCCCAGCGCACAGGAGGCAGAGGTAGGAGGATCACCATGAGTTCAAGGCCACCCTGAGACTCCATAGTGAATTTCAGGTCAGCCTGGACTAGAGTGTGATCCTACCTCGAAAAACAAAAACAACAACAACAACAACAACAAAAAGATGATGTATAGTGTTCCTGAGAAACACAGCACCTGAGGTTGTCCTCTGGCTTCCACACACATGCACCCACCCATAGAAACATTAATAATGATGAAATATATACTTTATTTTGATATCTTAAGGTGGTGAGAAGCAATCTGATTCAGAAAAAGAAAATCTATACTTATTTGTGTCAGAGAAGAATATTGGTCCAAACTGCAGTTTTGACTGTGACTACCCTAAGTGTTCTTACACATAGATCATGCAGTCAGCATCCCTTAGCCCACACTGTCCCTTGTTTTGCCTTTAAAACTGAGGACAGTGCAGTGAGGTGATAGGATCGCTGTGATGTGTAACAGCACAGACTCTGTGTTGCCATGTCTAAACTGAGTTATTAAGCTTCCCTTTTACCTTCCCAAGGCTGGTATTATTTATTTATTTGGAGACATTTTCTCATGTATCCCAGGCTGACCTTGAACACCTGATCTCCTTGTCTCTGTCTCCCAAATGCTGGGATTATGTCATACCTGGATCCTCAACACTGGTTATGAAAATCATGCAGCATTGCCTCTGGCCTCAGCTTGATATTGTAAATTACTCCTGCCTGGGCTCCACTGCAATTTCTTGCTTTTCCATTGTTATTTCTCCAACCTGAATGATCTCAATACTTTTCTAACTTATACCCTACATGTGGCTCTTCTCACATTTGCCTTCTTAAAGCTTTGCTTATTGTTTATTCATCAGATATCCCTGAACCATTCTCTTATGCTTTGCACTGCTAGGTGCCAGCACTGGGAAAGTAAATACAATTTGGTTCTTTCATGTGTGAAAATTGAAGTCAAGTATGATAGGATAATGTCATTATATAATTAAAATACAGAATGATTAGTGAAACATTATGCACATCTGCAAAACGCCATTGCAATAGAAATGAAGAGAGGTGTCTGCTGCCTGCAAAGATGAAGATGAAGAACGTCTTCAGGGAGAATAGATGTGAAGTCTAGGTAGTGGGAACTGATGGAGTCTCTCCAGGCAGATGTTAGAGAAAAACATTCATTGGCAGAGAGAATAATATTTTCAGTGATATGAAGACAGGAAATACTGTAAGTTTGGTTGTCTCTCAGAGTCCCAGTATTAAAAAAGCACAGGATAGGAGTTCAGAAAGAAAAGAGGATTGACTAGAAAGCATGGGGAGGAACTTCTCTAGGGTGGAATCTCTGTACAGGCTAAGCAATGTGGACTTCACTGCATATTCCATAGATAGTAGAACCAGTACAGTGACCCTTTGTTTTAAGAAGATTGTCCTGGAAGATCTATTCACTAACTTACTAGATGGGTCAAGGATTAATAGTACATGTCTCGCTAGTCTGTCATAGGAATTCAGTAGGATATTATTAGGCTTGCCCATGTAAACAAATAGAAGGCAAGGAGCTGGAAAGGAAAAAAGCCCCAACTTTAAAGTTGTAATATAGAGGAAGTTTGCAAGAATTGGGAAGATATTCATTTGGTCTTAATTCTGAATCCAATCTCTTCCAGTTTTATATACTTTTTCCTTCTCTGTTATCTGGAATTGATCAGCAATGACTTGTTCTGTTTATTTTTGTATATGTAATATTTTATTTTTTTCTCAAGTAATTTTGTCTCTTATTTTTGTTGTACATTAATAAATTTTAAGTCATAATTTTCAGAGCCCATGCAGTAGGTCCTTAAAGAGATAGATCTAGAAAAAGGGGTGAAGTTTGGATACCTCTACCCTAATTTTCAACAAAGACAACTCTGACTTTATTTGATATAAAGCTCAACATAAATTTCTCTTGAAAAAGTCCACTTAAATAACTTTTCCTCAAAGTTTTGGGTAGGACTTACAAAAATGTAGTATTTCTTGTGAGAACTTACATAAGAAACAGAGGAAAGCACAGTCCACTTTGGGCAAAGATCAAGAGAACGTCTAGACAGAGCCTTTGTGATTGCCCTGGAGAAACACTAGATGTCAATTCACTGCAAGCCACATAAAGATAATGGTGGGCAAGTGTAAAGAAGGATTAAAAGTCATTTTTTTAGTCTTTCAATGTAACGTACCAGCCTCTTGCTTTGGGTATAAACCCATAAGTCGTTGGAGGAGATCACAGAATGCTTCA
Source organism: Dipus sagitta (assembly GCA_036346955.1). NCBI lineage: Eukaryota > Metazoa > Chordata > Mammalia > Rodentia > Dipodidae > Dipus > Dipus sagitta. Next base: position 130,589,201 of record CM070771.1, on the reverse strand, counting down.
GAGACGTAAGATCTTTTGCTTAAATATAAATTAATGAAGATTTTGACAAAATTGAAAAAAAAACTTAATTCTAATTTGGGATCTCAATCATCCCTGTAAATTTTTAGAAATCAAAGAATCATGCCAACAGCTCATAAGTAGAGTGCTCTAGCATTGATAACATATAAGAATATATAAGTGATAGGACTTAAGGATCAAACTGAGAAATAAGGGAGAGAAAGGATTCTTGGATGAAGGTTTTTTCTGTCCTCTGACCTGCCCATCTGAATCAAAGGCTACAAGGATACATAGTAGAGTGAGGTACAGGAAAAGGCAGAGGACAAAGTTCATTTTGAGACAAGTTAAAATGTGTGTGTAGCACTCAGGATTCTGATAAATCAACAAGCCACAGATTAGCAGAGGCTCTTGCAGGGTTAGTGACCCGTGAGCAATTAATGTTGTGTTAGTGAAAATAGTTATGAAGCAGGTAAAATTGCAGAGAAGAACCGTGTGTGTGTGTGTGTGTGTGTGTGTGTGTGTGATGTGCATGCATGCATTTGTGCTTGTTGTATGTGGGGGTGGGTGCATGTTCATGCATGTGCACATGTGGAGATGACAGAAGTCAATGTCAAGCATCTCTATTGTTTTTATTGAGACCGAGTTTCTCATTGAATATAGAGTTCATTGACTTGATTAGCCTAGCCTAGCTATCCAGTATGTCCCAAAGATCTGCCTATTTCTACCTCCTAAGTGCTGGGATTATAGGTACAAACCACCATATCCAACATATAGGTGGGTTCTGAGGATCTAAACTCAGCTCCTCGTGCTTGAACAGCAAGTACATACTTTACACACTGAGTCATCTCCCCAGAGCCCAAGAAGGAACTTTAAAATAAGAAATGAAGAACAGTCAGAATGCTAAGGAAAGAATGTCAATGATCCAAAATTAAGGCAGGATAGGAAAGTGAATATGTAAATAAATAAATAAAATAAAACTATAACATAAGGATAAAGAATCAAACCAGAGAGAGTGGTGAACATTGAACTTACGAAGGAGAGTTTCAAGAATGTGGTGCTGGAGGTACGTGTTAAGGATGAGGAAGAACATTCCTTTGCTGTAATTCTTGTTTATTTTAATTATTATAAAGTAAATGTCTGATTCTTTAGTGTGGAATGGGAGAGTGTGTCAAATCTCATTTCTAGTCCTTCATCTCCAGTGCTTTTGTAGGTACATTGCATGCATCTTGCTTGTAATAGCTGTTCACTTTGTCCTTGAAAGTCATGTTCTGTGCTTTCCCCTGTTTCTTCTTATACCTGGCAACAATCTTAAACACATTTCTGCCAATTGGGATCCTTTTTTTAACTGTGTGGATCTTTCTTTCCACATGTTTTTATACCTCTTATAATATGACTTTGAAGAGATATTTCCTTAAAGAGAATATTTCTCCATTCCTGAATCTTGTCTGATTTCTTGACTTGCTCCACTCAACAGAAAGAACAGTCTGAACATGCCAGTTCTAAGACTAGTCTTCACGTTGCCTTGAGAGCTTTCATTTTTTTTTTTCTTAGACCCTTGCCTTGGTGGGATTAAAAAGGCCTAGATGGCCTTTGGATAATGTCATATCATGTGGACAAGACCCAAGTCCATCACACACAGGCCAACATCAGTGCCATTCACAAGTGTGCAGCTCAGCTAGTTAATAGAAGGGCTGCCTGCTTTACCCAAAGCTTGACCAAGACACAGAAGTAACCCTACGTGAATCCATGAGACCTGCCGTTTGACCTTTAGGCTCATGAACAGTAACAAGTGGTTATTATTTTAAGCCACTGTGTGGCTAGTTAGGCAGCAACAGTTGAAACCTAAGGTGGTTTAGTTTGCTCTTACCAGTTCCATGAGCTTTCTTTGACGGATCTTTAAATCTCTTTCATTTTGTAAGGGTGAGTGGACTGAGATGAGGCTACAGATGGCAGGGACTAGAAGATGTGTTGTACTTTTTGGCTTTTTCCAGAAATTAGAATTTAACATTCTCAAATAACAGATTTCTTCTCCCATGTAGATAAAAGTCAAAAGCCAAAGGGGACAGCAACAACAAATCCTTATCATTATGTTGAAAAGTTCTGAAAATTTGGAACAGTGAGAATGCCACAAAAATGCACTAAAGAATCCTGTGTGTCTCCTAGCCCAGGCTAGCACAGCAGTGAAGGTACTCAGCCTCCAAGACCTCCACCCACTGGTAATCAAAGCCGCTCCTTTGCAACGCATGAGTGGGAGACAAGGTACTGGGGACAGCTCAGCCTCTTGACGAACAGGTACTTCTGATTTCCCACACTGTATTTTAGCCAGTCCCTGCAGTGCAACTACTTGCTTCATGGTGGAGAGAACTTCTGCCAAGGAGATATAGTCCTGTTGGTGAAGAAGCCCTGTTGGCACTTAGCTTTAATGACTTCTTTAAGAAAACTACTGAACTTCATACTTGAAAGTGTGGAAAACTCTAAGACATGCGGTTCCTATGTTGTAGACAGCAAGGACAATGCTCCTGTTATCCCTCTGCACTCTACCAAGGGGACAAATTGTCTACATAATGTGTTCCTTGGCTTCTAAGGATCTGGAATGTCAGGCAACACAAAGGAAATCGGTGAAGCACTTAACAAACAGAGTCTCCTTCCACCTGAGCTGGAAGGGAAGAAGTATCAGGCAATTGCTGTAGCATCTTCCCTTGGAGATGGAGTGCAGTAGGCTCATGACTGCATGTATTCCAAGACCATAGCTTATTCAGACAAATGCAAGCTGCCGCCTCATCAGTGGAACACTTTGCTTGTGTGAAACGTGTGCAGCTGTCAGGGAAGACTTGACCGGCACTGCAAACTGAGAAACTGGCTGGCTAGAATTGCATGTCAGAATGTTCGGCTTCTCCCTACCCAGCCTCTGGGCAACTGTCTACCCTTTAGTTCTGCCAGCTGGGCCGCCAGAGACAGGGACAGAAACTTCCATGGAGCTTCTGCTGAGCACCTCCTGCTTCTCAGTGACGACTCTGGAAAACTTCCCAGATGATACATCTGCCTTGGCATGGCTGCTTGTACTGCAGAGAATGGAGCTTTCAAGTGAGAACAACCATATCTATTCACACAGGGAGAGGGACATTGCTTCCTTCTTTCATGGACAAGTGCCTGCCTCATTACTCTCTGCCCTTGACATTGTCGTGCAGTCAGAGTGTGTGTAGTCAGGAAGTGCCTACTTGGCACACCGGCTCTGGTGACAGGAGTGACTACCCAGCTGTCTTGTCTGAAGGAGACTGCTTAGGATGGCGAGGAGGGTTAGGAAGGGAGCTGATTTTGCAGCCAGGCTAGGAAGCATTTGTGGACTCCCGTCTCTCCTCTTTCAATCGTGGCAACAATGTTTCCTTTTCTCTTGTGTATGTTCATGCATATGTGGTGCATGTGCATGCGTGTATGCCTATTCATATGTGTGTAAGTGCACATGTATGTGAGGTATAGGGCATGTTGAGGCAATAAGCACACCTCTGGTATCTTCCTCAATTGTTCTGCACCTTATTTTTAAACATATTTTATTGACTTATTTGTTTGAGAGAGGGACAGAGAGATAAAGAGGCATACAGAACAAGTGAGTATGGGTGTGTCAGAGCCTCCTGCGCTGTATATGAACTCTAGATGTGTTTGCCACTTTGTGAATCTGGCTTTACGTAGGTACTGGGATATCGAACCCAGGTCATCAGGCTTTGCAAGCAAATGCCTTTAACCACTAAGCCATCTCTCCACCTCCCACCTTAGTTTTTTGAGAGACAATTATTTATTGCTTCTCACTGACCCAGGGACTCACTGATTCACCTAGAGAGGCTAGACTAACTAATCAACAAGCCCCAGGGAGCCTCCTGTCTCTGCTTCCCCAGCTTTTATGTGTGTGATAGGGATGTAAACTCAGGCGCTCATCCTTGTGTAGGAAGCACCTAACTGACTGAACCATCTGCACACAGCCCTGTTTCCTTTTTGACTTTGCGTGCTTAGTGTTCACTGTGGTGGGCAAGTAGGACAATGCCAATGAGCTTCCTTTGGTACCAGCTGAGGGACTGAAACTCAATATACTATGAATTCCTTAGGGAATGGAGGAAAGCCCTCCAGTACTTTGTATACCCACCACTGCATTAATAAGTTTACTCGATTAAAGTCACATTGTATTACAATTTGTGTAATCTTGAGAGTCTAAAGGAGCTTATGATAATTGTACAAGAATTCTAGGCATGGAACGTGGTGGTCATTATGAAAATTCATTAAGAAGTGCTCTGTTGATACAAAATTGTCATGTGTGAGCCCCTTAAAGATCCATTTTACAAAGGGACAGAACCATTCAGGATCATTCTCATCAGCTGCTGAGGTTTGGAAACTTGGTTTATCAGAATGAATTTAGCTATTAAATGTAGATCAATGGGGTAAATGACCTAAAATGATGGCTTATTTGAGAGGTTCTGGTAGAGCCCAAATCATGCCTGCTTAAAATATAAAATTGCACAAGATCAGTCCCTGTATAAATTCTTCACACCAGAAAAAAAGAGCAGCATGACATGAAGTCAGACTGAAGGTGTGCATGCTAGAGGAATGGGAGGAGCAAGGAAAGGGCCTGGTCTCTCTCTGCACAGGAGCTCAGGGTCAGCTGCACAGAATGTATCTGCACAGAACCATGCCCCTTAGCAGGAATGACATGCTGCGCTCTGGGATACTTCACAGTAGTGATCCAAGAAGGGGTAGGGCAGAAGGCCATAGCTAGAAGCAGCAAGATTCCATTCTAATTAGGAATATTTGTTCTTGATTTAAGAAGACTCCATAGAACAATGTGATACCTTAATCGTGTGTGTGTGTGTTTGAGCATAATGGAAAGTAGCACAATGGAAAGTAGACTGGTTCTTTATGCTTTCCTCTGGATGTGTTCTCTTGTTTCTCTGATATTTTCCTTCACAAAACTTCTCACATTTTAATTCAATGTTAATTTTGGATACATTGTATTGCCTTGAGGCAAGATAAACATGCTCATTTTATTCTCTTCTATGTTATTAATGTTTATTCTGGTTTTTGTAACAAGATGAGGAGTCAATGTTTTATGAGATATGAATGAGGTTGAATCATTTTTGAGTATTTAAGGCATGCTGAATTAATATTTAGCAAATATTTATTATAACAAAACACTACATTAAATATTTTCTATATTTATCTCAATCTTCCCTTTGATTCTGAAGGTTAGATATGATCAACTCTATCAACTCCATTTTGCAGATGAAGAAACTGATGCTTATTTTTAGCCCTTTCTGTCTGTTGTTTTGGTCCAGAACTAATGTTCTTTCTAGTGTTTTATGTCTCCCATAATGGAAACAGATGCCAGCTCAATATAAGGACAGACTTCTAAGAATTATGACAGTTCTGGAGAGTTCTTCATAAAAAGTGGATATCTGTCACCAAATTTGTGGAGTCTGTTTGACCAACTGTCAGGATCTTTTAACAGAGGAAACCAGATAGAGGTTGAATGAGAAACTCTTAATGTCTTTCTTAACTCTAATACTTTAATTTATTGTCAAGCCATATGCTGAAGTGGCAGAATATGATGGTTCTTACCCCTTTTGGTATTTTACTCTCTCTTCCTTTCCTTTTTACAGCAGATGGTTCCTATTGTGCTGATTGCCGCAAGAGAAAGGCAGACAGAGCAAAAATCAGAAAAGATGCCTGCCTTTCAGCTTTTCTATTCCAAAAAGCCTTTGCTTGCATGGAAAGCTGGGAATTAAGGGCACAGACAAAATACTTAAAAGATAAAAAAAAAAAAAATGGACCAAGTGTTCTGGACAAAACGGAAGAAGCACTGGTACTTTTGAAAAAATACTGCTGAATTGGGTGTCATTGAATTCAGAATGGAGGAGTAAATGATCCGCAAGGTGTGCTCTGTGCTTCAGAGAAAAAGGCATGCATAGCCCTCCTGGTGGAGCCACGTGGAAGTAGAGACGCTCTAAAAATGAGCTGAGGCCATTGAGAACACAGAAAAGATCTGTTTTTAGTTAAGACCTTCACGGGGGTGGAGCGGGGGAGGCAGAAACACTGGATGACATTGTCTGAAGGGAGAGTTCAGATAGACACAGCACCAGATGACCCCAGGGCCAAGGACTGCTTCCTTCGTGAGCTCCTGGGCTCCTCAATAGATTCCTCAGGCTGAGATGCAACTTAAGGAGAGCAAGCCCTGACAGGATGAGAACCATGGCTTGAAGGTTTGTTCTGAAGCCTGAGCACTAACCACACACCAAAGTTCAACAGTTGCTTTTGGATCTTAGTTGTCATTCTACTTTTCTGTTTTCTTCTAGTTAGTTGAAACGTAAACATACCTTGCTCCACTGAGAACAGTGTCATGAGTGTACTGATCCCTCCAATTCTGTGATCCTGCAGTTGAACTCACAAATTGAAGAGGTTAAGTTGCTTGAGTTACTGTCTTTATTCTCCGTGATTGCTTTTTTGCTTATGTGTGCATGTGTATGCACATGTGTGTGTCTATGTAGACCCCCATGCACTCACTTATGGCCAGGTATACTCACCTGCAGTGGCCTGAACTGGACATAGATAGACTGTTCTCTCCATTTTCTGCCTTCTTATTTGAGACAGGGTTTCTTACTGATTTTGGAGCTTGCCATTTTTTTTGTGAACTTGGGCAATTCTCCTTTCTCTGCTTTCCTACAGGACTGGAGCTACACCGGGGGACAGGTACATCTAACTGTTTATGTGGGTACTAGGAATCAAAGACCAGCTGTGTCTCAGGCCTCCTCAGGCCCTCCTGTTTGCACAGGAAGTACTCTTAACTACTGAGATATCTTTCCAGTCCCTTCATGATCCTTTTAATCTTAAACATTTGCTTTTAGAAAAACATAAGAACATACTCTCCTTTATGTGAGACTTACATTAATACGCTTCTCTTTCTGTCCCAGAAGATAATAGCTTGGTGCAGTGGGAAAAGAGATGGGGAATATCCTTCCTCTGGTTCTCTAATTACATCATTCTTTTTCTATGGTGCTGAAGGCCTTTTGTGAATCACACTCTAAAAGTATGAGAATTTAACAGGGAAATGCATATATATGAAGATAAGGAGCAAGAAAGTGGGGTAGGCCTGGAAGATTGACACTCTGGCACAAAGAGGAGAAAAGAGGAATGTTTGGTGGGAGGGTCCCTAGATTTTGTTGCAGCTCAGAACAAAGTCTGAGTCCCATAGCAAAGATGGTGTGTTAGAAAGTTTCCTGATCAGGCAAATGGTCCAGCTTGAGCAGTATCACCATATAGTGATGAGCAGCCTGGGAGGAAGGTAGGCCAAGTCTTCAGGGACCTATTGCTGCAGGCTGACAGCTAGCTGACTTCCTCAAAGAAGATGTTTTCTTTTCTTTCATGAAAGAAAATTGGAGTGCCACACCACCATGGTTTCCACTCTTTACTTTTTAAAAATCTATATTGATGCAAAGTAAGTTAGTGAGGAGTTTTATGGAAGGAAGCTTATAAAAGGAATAAGGAATATAACTATAAGTAAGAATTGCCTGGCTTAAATGAACTGGCAACCATCTGAGAATACTTTATCCAAAAAGACTTAATAGTCACAGTACCAGAACAAGTCACTTTCCTGTATTCTACTAGATAGAGAGCCTTAAGTGTTCACATGTGCTGTTTGGAGGTGTCCTTTATATAAATTTCATTAAAATAACAATTGAGACTTTTGAGGCAAGTATCTGAATACAGATGAGACCATAAATAGCATCAGGGCTTAGAAAACATAAAATCTACTATGTGATTAAAAGGAGAAGCAAAGAGAGGAAAATGTGCCTGAACTTTGCTTTATGAAAAGAAAAGAATAAGGCAAGTCTTCATGATTTATTTAGTGATTGCTATTGATTAATTTTCCAAGGCAAGAGTACTAAGCAGGTGGTCCAGAAGTAAAGAATTATAGCTTATTAAATTCAATTTCCTCACCTGTGAGAAATAAGAAGTTAATAGAAATGAATAAAGGGGAGAGTATTTTACAAGCCAGTAGCTGAAAATAGGGACAGAACATTTTTAATGTGATTTTTTTTCTAAACAAATTGAATAGTAATAAGGAGCTAACTAGGAGTTCTCTCTTGAGTTTTAATCTCTGTGAGTCCAATGTGTTCCCTTGAGCTCTGGCGAATTTGAGCTATATTTTCTCCAGATAGGAAAAATATTTAAAACCCTCCTACTTATTGTCCTATCATAAATCTCTATCAATGGTAAACTAGGCCTAAGTGGGAGGAAACTGTTACTAGGGATAAGAGTCTTGGCAGCAACTTGCCAACATCATATTCTAGTCCATTTGAACAAAAGGACCTGAGAGTACAACAGGATCTTTCTTATCTTCTAGTATTAGTTCACTGTGGCTACCCAAACCCTCAATAACTTACACAGATATCTTCATGGAATTCTAGAGGCTGAAAGCTCAAGATTCAGGTATAGCTGGAAATGGATTCTCCTGAGGACCTGTTTATTTGGCTAGTTTTTGGTCATCTTGTTGTAGTGTGTGCACGTGGTCTTTCCTCTGTAGCTGTGTGTCCTAAACTACCCTTCATATAAGAACATCTGTCACTAGTTTGGGGCTACCTGAATGGCCTCTCTTAACTTTAAGTATCTCTTTAGAGACCCTATGTCTAAACATAGTCACATTCTGTGGTACTGAGGGTGAGGGTGTCAACGTGTGACTTTTGAGGAGACAAAACTGAGCCCATAACACTGACTAATATCTGAGAAAACAAAGATGTTAAGTAGCCAGTCTTGTCTTACAGAATTGACAGCCTCATTAGCAGCTATATATATCTTATCCATTCTTGCTGGTCATAATTTTTTAATTAATTATGGACTTACTTAGTATGGATATATCACATGTTGGTACCATCCTTTCCTTCATCCCTGTCCCCTTTTAAAAGGGGGCTCTCCTCATTAGGGTTACAGATTATCCCTGTGGGAATTGTGGTTATGCATTATGGGAGCAGCAGTCAGTTACTGGGAAAGAGGCAGTGTTTCTGGGCATGAGGTCCCAACCTGTGGCTCTTGTGGTGGGTGAGTTTTAAGCTCTTAGGAGCCTCCGGATCTCTGCTTTGGTAGGTGTTGAGTGTCAGCATCTGTCTCCTTCACCCTGGTTTGCTGAGAACATTCTTAACTAGTAAAATGATGCTGAACACCTCCAACACTCGTCTCCACCCCTACACACCCAGGATCCTATAGAAGAAGAGAAAGTACCACTTTTATAAGAAAGCTTGAGAAGAGTAATTATTCTTCCCTAGTTGGATATCTGAAATGATATCAGAATTCCTTAAAGGTTAGCAGGAAAGAGAGACTGCTGAGAGACAGGATGGTGCTTCTGCCAAGCAATGATGGGTACCTGGCCCCTTCATGTTTGATAATTACTGAATTTCCAGTTCTTGAGAGGTAACATGGATTCTGAGAAGGAATTTGGTCCTCATATCAATAGCGGATGAGTTGGGGTCAACAGTCTCCATCTCTGAGGAATATAGGCTAAGTTTGCCAGTAGGAGTTGGGCAGAAAATGTGACTGAATGTCAGTTGAAACTACCAATACCCAAGAAAGTAGCTGAGCAATGAGCCTCTCATCCCTAACAATAGTGGATGACACTGCATCCATCCTAGCCAAACCATGCATAAGCCAGGCCATCACTTAGAAAGAAAGCTTCAACTTCATTCTAAACAGGCCTTCAAATACCCCTCTACTTCATCATTTCTCTCTGTGCCAACATCTTGCATAACACATGTATGAGAGCCAGACCCTGCCCAGTGCCATTCTACACTCTGGAGAACAGGACGCAGTGGAAAAAAGGAGTCACAAAATGTTCATGAAATTCTGAATTTCAGGAAATATAAGTGATCATCTCAATAACTGGGTAAAAATAAAAAGCCCAAATTCTAGTTGTGATTCTAATGTTAGAATTCACTTAATAAGTAGAAAAAGAGAAACTCAACAAGCACCTTTGGGGAGTAATTGACAGGCAGGTAAAAACATAGCTTCACTTTTATATACTGGCATATTTTGATTTCTCAATAAAGTGGTTGCTTATTTCTGATAAAAGGTTTAATAATATTTCTCCTAATAGAACATTTTGCATCAGATAATTCCTCAGGCTTGCTCCCTCGGTGAGTTGATATGGACATGTGCCAACTGTGTTATGAATCAGCACTAAGTAGGTTAAAATAAAAAAAAAACCATAATGGCAAATTTATGCTAGTGAAGATAATTTATACTAATGAGAAGCTATTATTTCTTGCTTTCTAGTAAGCAGCAGGTCTCTAATGGGGACTATAGAAGTCATATATATGCAGAGGTTGAAAGAGATAGTGGGTCCCTTGAAGAATTAATGGACCTCTGTGTTATAAAACTTATCCTATGTCTGAGCTGTTACAAGAATGATCTCCACAACCCCCAGGGACTACAGTGAGTCCAAGTCTAGCCTGAGCAACTTAGTGAGACCATATTTCAAAATAAAAACTAAAAATAGGATGGGAGAAATAGATCAGTAGTAGACCTCTTTCCTAGCATACACAGGGCTCTCAGTTAATTGGTTCAATCCATAGAAAAGAAAGAAAAAGCAGGAAGAAACAAAATTAAAATTAAAAAAAATGAGGGGCTGGAGAGATGGCTCAGTGGTTAAGCGCTTGCCTGTGAAGCCTAAGGACCACGGTTTGAAGCTCGATTCCCCAGGACCCACGTTAGCCAGATGCACAAGGGGGCGCATGTGTCTGGAGTTCGTTTGCAGTGGCTGGAAGCCCTGGCATGCCCATTCTCTCTCTCTCTCTCTCTCTCTCTCTCTCTCTCTCTCTCTTTCTCTCTCTCGGTCACTCTCAAATAAATAAAAAAAAAAAATGAAAACCTCCAAAGAAGAATACTATCTGACACTCTCTTGCAGGTAAGTTCTCATTCCTTTCTAAATCTTCTGGCTACTTGTACCAACTATGGTCTAGGATAGTTCTGAATCTAAAGACTGGGCTAAAGCTAAGTAAACCTGTTTGTGAGTATTGTTCCCATGTAAAAAAATATAGAAAATATAGCAGCTGTGACAGCATGAGTTGGAGGATACTTGTGTGTGCCATCATTTATGACATCAGAGTATCCTTAAGGAATTAAACCCATTGTTTAATGATCTAACATCACTCCCCAAAATGAGCAGCAATTCACCTTTCCCCTCTCTCTAGCCTTCTAAAACATATTCCAGTATTTTCTCTGTGTGGACTCCTAATCTTCCTGCTGCCTTTATTCTCTTTATTAATTGACATTTTTAATAAAAATTAATAATATTTATTTTGAAGTTATTATAAGAGTTGCCCTATCTGTGGGGAATATTCTCTTTGGATTTCCAAGAGATGCTTGAAACCACAGATGACATCCAACCCTGTTGTGGTTGGAATGTAGAATGTCCTTCACAGGCTCATGAGTTTGAAACTTGGTCTCAGGCTGGTGGTGCTGTGGAACCCTTAGGAGGTGGAGTCTTGCTAGAGGAAAAGGATCATTGGAGGCAGGCCTAGAAGTTTTATAGCCTAGTCTCTCTTCCAGTTTTGTCTTTGCTTCACAACTGCTGATACACTAGGACCAGCCAGCCTATTTCCTCCACTACCATTTCTTACTCCCCACTAAGATGGAAAGTACTTCCTGACTGTAAATTGAAATCATCCCTTTTCTTCCCTTAGCTGCCTCTTATCAGGTACTTGGTCACATCCATGGATAAAGTAATAATACAAACTATGTATTATATCATGACATCTTACAACTTCTCAGCTTCTCCTTTGTGTATCCAATTGAATAGAAACATTACAATGACATAGCAACTGATCTGATGACTGTAGGTCAGCAATTAAGGAACTAAACAGTATACATAGCACAGATAAAATGGATAGAAGGTTGATTCCTGTCCATGGTTGGAAAAAGCTAGGTGGTGAGAGATTTACTTATAATATTTAGAACCAGCAAACAACTTAAAATTTATAAATTTTCTTTCTATAATTTTCCATTACTATTTTCAGGCTTCAATGGACCTCAGTCACTTAAACCATGGAAAGTGAATAAGAGAAAGGAAGATTTTATACATTTCATTTTTATTTTTTTCTTTTTAGAGGTAAGGTCTCACTCTAGCCCAGGTTGATCTGGCCTCACTTTGTAGTCCCAGACTGGCCTCAAACTCACATTGATCCTTCTACCTCTCTCCTGAGTGCTGGGATTAAAGGTGTGTGCCAACACATTAGGCCATTTCAGGTGTTTTAATCAATCATTTATCAACATAATCTCATCTCATGTGGCATATGGTTGTTAGAGCAAATGAGATAAAAGTAGAGTAGTAATCCTCATTTAAAGACCAACATAAGTTTAAACAACTTCCCATGATCATATAATTAATAATCAGTATAGCCAAGATTCAACATATCATTAGAATGACAACTTGAAGTCATATTCTCATCATATAGAACATCATTGGAATGATTTGTCCTCTGGTTGCTTAGATGATTATGTTTATTAATAATTAATACATTAGTTTAAAATACATAACAATTTCCCACTACTGATTTTAAAATCCATCTCATACATATTTAACCCTTCTTATAACTTTGACTCATAATGAAACAATTAGTCTATGTGATATGTTTTGCCTTATAGCATATCAAACATTGCTTTAATGGAAAACTGCAGTTGAGAAAGAAGAAACTAAATTTGGAAGTCTGTGCTTGAAAAAAATTGAAAAACAATTCACTGATATTGAATTTATGTCTTTAACATCCTGGAAGAGGCTAAGAACCTGGAAAACTATTTGCATGATGAGGAACAGGGAATTGGGAAGTTCTTATATATAATTCTTGATCTCAAAATTCTTTCTAGAACACATTTGGTTCAGATGAATTATTGTTTTTTAACAATGCAATTACAAGCAAAATTTTGAAGGCATCAAGATTTTATCCACTTTTCAAATTGTCATTCAGAGGAAGTACTGTTTATTGAGAATAGGTTAGTATTATATTAAACAGGATAATTCAGATGTAGGACAAGGCAGATAAAATACGCCAAGCTTCTAGACTGAGGAGCTAATAGTTAACAAAAATGTTTTTTCCCTCTTCGCTGAAACAATCCTAATTTAAATTGCATAAAAGTAACCTTATGTTTAGCTGTTATTGCTTCAAAAAATCTTGGGATATCTCTTTTATGTGTTATTCAACTTACTTAAAAACATTTATCTGTTTTTATAACTTTCTTCCACAGTCTCAATTGGTCAGGCTAAATTGGTTATAGTTTTTTGAAAATTGAGAAGGGAAATTTATATAATTAAAAGATAGCAATTAACCAAAACAATTTAATGTAGAAATTTAGTGAAGCATTTGTACGGAGATAGTAAAGTGGGTATCTGCATGATATACATACTCATACCCACAAGTGATCCAAAGTTTTAACTTAAATCACACCCGTTCTATTGAAGTTTAGAGCCCACAACACTGGAAAAGGTGAGTATGTCAGAGTTCTCAGAGTGTATTCAGGATCATCAAGACACTTTGCCCCCTCTCTAATTCTCATGCTGAATTCCCCTGTGTCTTGAGAACTTAATATCTTTTAAAGAGAGGAAAACAAAAAGCAGCAGGTCATCCCCATTTTAAGCCATTCACATGTCAACAATTACAGTGTTTTTTAAATCTGTATAAGTTTCCTAGGCCTTCTAAGATTAGTTGCCATACTTTGAGCAGCTTAAGAAAAAAATAACCTCATATACATATAAACATTAAAACTTAGGATCCACATTAAAAGGATGTGACAGTGAGTACAGGCTATGATTAAATACATAAGGGACATGAGAGCAGAAGAAATCATGAATAAAAGGTGGGGAAGAGGAAAAAAGGAAGTGTAGTATGAAAAAAGAAAGTGCAGTATGAAAGAGGTGGGGAAGATAGACAAAGTGGGAGGGTGATGGAGATAGAAGGGGGAAGCATCACACCAATGTTCGAAAACACTGTAATGAAACCTAATTCTTTTTATGCTAATAAAAATCAATTTAATTTAAAAACATGTAGTTATTGTTTCCCGTTTCTGTATATTAGTACACACAGCTGGGACCTCTGCTTAGTTTCACTGGGCACAGCAGAAGCTCAGATAGAATCTGTTTTCCAAATCCTTTCAGGCCAATGTTAGCCTGCAGTCACCTGTCTTGTAGGACTGTGGCTCAGGTTTCCATGCTGACAATTAGATGGGCTTGGTTCTCAGCTTCCAGAGGCTACTGAACTCCCTTATCTCAGCTATCTCTTCCCCCAACAGAGGACAGCCCTCTGCTTTTAAGGGTTCATGTGGTTAGATGGAACACACCATGATAATCCAAGACAACAAGTTGAAAGTCTCTCTTACAATGCAAGATAAGATAGGTCTCAAGGATTAGGGCTTGGTCATCTGTGGGAGAGCCATCTGTCTAAGATGATGCTATGAAAAAGCTATTTCTCTCTCCTGTGAACTCTTACCTGTGTCAGATGCATCCTTCAACCTCCAGCTGCAAACTCTGGACTGCGTCTTAGCTTTGCTTACTTCCATTCAGGAAGCACACAGTGGCTTTTGCCAGAAATGCTTCAATTTCTAAGTGCTCTGTTCTTACTGTGCACTCAACATATTCTGCCAGTTTTCTGCTGCCCTGCAGATCTAACAGATGGTCTTAGCAGAGCTCAGCTCAGTATTGTGCTATCTAGTTTACCTCTCCTCTATCCAGAATTTGCTCATCAACATGGCTTCCAAACTTGTCAGTTCACATCTAAGATCTCCAAATACCTTTTCCTAGAAGGTCTCCTGTCTTTTGATAGGTTCCCTGGATCTTGTTTGATCAACCACCCATTACCACTGTTAACTTTCCTATTTTGTATTGGTTGAAATACCACTTGGTATGGAATGGCACAAAAATGCCTCGTGTTTCAATATTACTCACTAAATACATGTGCTATATGATGAACCACCACAAACTCTAAATTACTTTAAAAATGTATATACTCTATTTGAAAGAAAAAACATTATGCAGTCTATAGCCATAACACCCTCCATATGCCTGATCTTGGAAGCTAAGCAGGATTGGACCTTGGTTAGTAGTTGGATGGGAGAAAAAAGTTATACAGCCAGATCAACTATTTGGTAGATATTTGTGACAAATTATGCAATGATAATGTAGTTTCAGTGATGCTATTAATGAACTTGAAATGACTGAGTTGTAAAATATTCATCATGGTAATTCAGATCATTTTAATAAATGAATTATAGTAGAGTTACATTAATATTGCAATAATTTAATAAGATACATAGTGCTAGTTATGGGGATGGGGAGAACTAACTGGGGTATTGCATAGAACTAAGTAGCCCCATCAAATCTCATACCAGTCTACTTTAAGTACTATGTGATATCATAGGCTCAACTCACAACAAATATTCATTTAGAGTCTATTGAGTGCAATTCACTGTAATTCAAAGAAGATAGAGATTCTTTCTGCAAAGAACCTGTTAGAAGAGTGAGCACGTAACAGAATACTTGAGATTCCAGATAGAAAGTAATGAGATCCTTTACAAAGGCTAGGATGAAGCAGTAAAGGAAAACGTGTGTGGGGGAGGAGTCAATTCCACTGACAAAGAGCCCATTTAAGACTTTGTCTAGGACAAACAGCTTGTAAATATTATTGAAATGTATTGAGTCTCTTACTTGCTTTGAATTTGGATATACATTTGACCTTGGGAAGGGAGTGAAATTTTAGTTCAGTGACATGGACAAATGCCAATCCTAGCTTAGCTGGACAACCTGTTCCCCAGCTTTCTCCTGGGCTCACACCCTCACTGGCACTTCCTGCATGTGGAATAGGACTCAACCTCAGCAATTCCCCTAACCCTAACCCAAAATTATTCAGTGATTATTGTGAATATTCATCAAGGTGATTTGGAAATAGGAGTAGAGATCATGAGAAAGATAGCTGAATTCAGTGATATTTGGTGATTCACAGGGCATCACAAAAGTTAGTAGAATTGACACAAGATAAAGGTCTTTTTATGGGTAGAGAAAATCACTTTTTATTTTTACCTCACTTTGCAGTTTACAAAACTCGTTTGCATGTATTAATGTGCATGGTAATCCTTTGAGATATGTAGGTTACATATTCGTAACCTCATTTTGCAGATGATCAAGCTGCAACTCAGAAGCATTAACATGAGAAAATAATTAACTTCTACAATGCCAGGCAAAAGCTGGGCCAACACCACTCTTTTCTTTACCTTTTCAAGGAAGCTTTCTCAAAAGCTGTATGTGGAAGACTAAACATAGTTTAGAATATATGGCAGCATATTCAAGGGAATACCAGATAACTCATCTGTTTTCCTCCCTGCTAAATTGTCCCAAACTGGAAGTTCTGTAATTTCTCCACTCTCATGGAAAGCATGGCAAAACATTTGTTCTTTGTGAAAGAACAATGTTAGAGGATTCTCACCACCATCTTCTTTTCACATTAGATGATCTCTGAGATATTTTCTACAACTAAAACTGCTGAGCATCTCTGCCTGTTTGTGTGGCTAGTACTTACAATTAAGTTCTCCAAATGGTTTTTAATTATTATCTGCTATCATAATCCAGTCCTCTACATGTTAAGCATAATGATAACAAGGAACCAGCCACTAAAATGCAACTGAACAGTTAATTTCTTGCTTCCTTGCCATTTACCTTTTGTATTTTCTAAGAACAGCATCGTTCTCTTATTCCCAAACTCAAAGTCCTTGAAGACATTCATTTATTTTATGAAAATTGGGCAGTGCTGGTCACAGCAGCTTCATTAGGAGAAAGACTCACACAGGCCAAGGAGCAAGAAAGGTGGGGTGACTTCAATGAAAGTGACAGATCTGCCTGTGGTGGGTTCAGCAGTGACTTCCTGAGCTGCTTCTTGCATCCGTGCTCTTGAAGATGAGAGATGGACAGGAGAATTCTAGATAAAGACATAATATGAGCCAAAGCATAGGCCATAGAATTTACAGATGAAGAAACAGTGTGAGCTGAAGCACAGTTCACAGAACTCCAGACGAAGAGACAGAGACAGTATGAGCTGAAGCATAGGTCACAGAAAGTCTGGCTATTTAGAGAGCCCCTCCCTGTGTCTAGGTGAAGCCTAGGATTTTTGTGTTTTCTGAGGAAGGTGTATGGCCACTTCTCAGACTCAGCTATTGAAGTACACAATAGAATCATGTAAAGGCTTTTTCATAAATAAGAGTCTCTTCCTATCAACACCTCCTGCCAAACACAGAAGAAACATTTAAATCCTTCCACTAAAGCTTAGGAATTATTTTAAAGTTTTAAGGCTGACTACAAGATGATTTCTAGCTTTATTTTTTAATTAAATTTTCATACACATATAAAATATACTTGGAGCACATTTCTCTCATCCCCCAATCTTCTCTTTCATCATCTTTCACACTTCCATTAGTCTGTTGTTACCCTAGGTGATTTTACTTCTACTTAAATGTCATATATACCAACATGAATTTTAAATATCTAAATATATATCATGAGAGAAAGCATGTAAATTTTGTCTGAAACTGGCATGGTTATTTTTATATGTTCAAACAGAGTTGTAGTCATTTTCTTTAAAATAATATAGCTTGTTAAAAATTTCATTGTGTATATATACCATATCTCCTCTATAACTTTCCTTGTAGTTAGATAACTAGATAGATTTTAAATACAGCTATTGTGAAAAGTACTATAATCAACAATGATGTTCAAGAATCCCTGGGACATCTTGACTTAGAGTCTTTTGGTTAACTACTCAGTAGTGGTATACTTGGACCATATGGTAGAGCTATTTATAGTTTTTTGAGGAAACACTGCACTGACTTGCACAGTGTCTGGACTAGTTTACATTCTCACCAGCAGTGTATAAGGGTTCCTTTTTGTCCAGATCCTTACTAGCATATGTTGATATTTGTTTTCTTAATAGGCGCTCTGACTGGGTTTAGATGAAATCTCAATGTAGTTTAATTGCAATTCTTTCATGGCTAATGTGGTTGAATGCATTTTTATGCTTATTGGCCATCTGTACTTCATCTTTTAGACCTTGTTTTTACTTTGCTAGTTCATTTATTGACTGGGTCATTTATTTACTTACTTAGTTGTTATTTAATTTTGTATGTTCTTTGTATATTCCAGATATTAATCCTCAGTCATATATATAGTTAGCAAAATTTTCCTGCCATTCCATAAGCTTTCTCTTTGCTCTATTATCTCCTTTGCTCTACAAGAATTCTTAATTTCATGAGTTCACATTTGTTAATTGTTAGCATTATTTTGTGTATGGCTAAAGGCTTATTCAGAAAGTCCTAGCCTATGCCTATATCTGGACATGATGTGAAGTGGAAAAAAAGTTCTGAGATCAAGTATAACATGCTTTTCATTGTATCTGTTCAGTAGCCTATGCGCTATAATATTCGTTGCTACAGAAGCCATAAACCAAACTTCAGAGAAAAAAAAAAAACAACTAAAACATTCAATAAGATCTAGCCACTTCATCAAGTTCAAACAATAGTAAAAATCAGATCCATACCATATTCAACAGTTCCACCCATCAAGAAGTATGATAATGTTTCTTCATATGCAACATAATGTACAAGGTATTGAGTGATGTGGACAAAGCTTGTGTCATCCATCTACAGTTCATGTTTCTAATTTATAGTGGCTATTCAGTAAGGGTGAGCTTGGCACTTGCAGTTGCCTATGCAGTATCATTTATCCCTTTCCCTTTTCTCAAGGCTTCTTGTAGGAGGAGATACATGTGGTCTTGCAAACTCTGAGCCCACAACTGCTCCATGAATCGTGCATATGACACAGATAGATCAGTCAGCACCCCTTGCCATACAGTGATCGTGAAGGGCTTGTGGTCCAATCCAGTTATGTCAGACTGAGTCCCAGGTCTCATGTTGGATTGTGAGATGATAATATGTTACTTTTCTCCAGATGGTCCATATGGCTGGCCATCGGACCTGAACACTTGGGACAGAAACAGCCTTTGTATTTGAGCTGCTTTGAGAGAAATTAATCTCCTCCCCCCTCAAAATGCCATGGTTCTAGGGAAAATATAAGAAAATTGTGAAGAGTAAGACACAGAGCTCAGTAATATCATCATCCCAAGAATAATTATGTCTGAAGTCTGGGTCACGTGAGGAATATATGTTTATATGTTTGGTTAGCAGAGCTGTTTTATGTTGACTATAAAGCAAAGGCTCTTATACAACAAATTATACTAGAACATCACTGTAATTTTTATTTTCTAAGTTTTCAAAAGTCAACATCCTGAAATGCATAAATAAAATGATATAAACTACCTAGCATCTTGGTACTACAATTTTATATATATTTTTTTGTATTCTCATTGTTAGGCTTTCAAAAGAACCAAGTACACATTAAGCACTATCCTAATGTCATTAAGGGGGGGATGTTTATTGTGCAAACATGTCTCTACTCTCAAGTCAATAAAATCTTAGTATTAAATTTTCAAGTTTAAGCAGCTAAATCTGAAAACTATTGTCAAGAGCACTTGAAAGGCAAAACAGACTGTTCTTGAACAGGAATGGATTTGTTTTCTTAAGGAAAAAAGTTGTCAGGTATCTCTCAAAAATCTGAGCTTATCATTGGAAGTAGGATGAGAGGTGGTTTGTCCTTGTCATCATGACCCAACTCCCAAAGCGACAGAAAAGTTTCAAGTGTGTGAGATGAGGCAAGCATACTAATATTCCTCAAAAGCACCGAGAGTCTTCTTGTGGGAAGCTACTAGATACACTCTCTGCACATAAGTAATTGGAAATAGTCAAGAGATAAGGACCCATGTGAATACTTTTCTTGGATTTGTTTTGCTACTTTGTATATGTAACACAGAAAATTATAATCAAATATCAATATATGAGTATAAACAGATAACAATTACAGTGCTTACTTACAAGCAACAGAAAGTAACTCTAGATTCATGTATAAAACTAAATTTATTGGAAGGGTCTCTCACTCTCTCTGTGTGTATGTTTGCATGCATAACACATAAATGCATGTGAGAAGCTTGATAAATGTTAGGAGGCTAGGAACCAGGCATAGAAACATTAGGAATAAAGTGAACTACTGAAAGAGAACAACAGAAGACTGAAGATAAATCAATCACAGTTTCCATGTTTTAACCTTTCTTGGACTCCATCTCTATCTCTGGGATAAAAACAGAACAGTAGCAACAACAAACCTCTGGACCATTGCCATTGTTAAGGCTCCAGTTGTCTGTTTTAAAGCTCTGGAAGACAATTCTCTCTTTAAAAAATGGGTGGTCTATATATTAATTGATTAATTAATTAATTTGAGAGGATAGAGAATGGGATGGGCATGCCAAGGTCTCTTTTTACTGCAAAGGGACTCCAGATCTATGTGCCACTTTCTGCACCTGGCTTTATGTGGCCACTAGAGAACTGAACCCTGGACAGCAGGCTTTGGTAGCAAGCACCACTGAGCCATTTCTGAACCTGAGAATTCCTTTTGACTGCATGCTTGTCCAGGAAAGGAAGGACTTGGTCTCAAGTTTCTCTAATAGACAGTGGCTCTGAGATTTTCTCTCTAGAAGACCATATGTCATGGTAGATGAGGCCATTTTCAAAAGAAAGTTAGAGGCCATTAGGAAAGAATTATTCCATACCAGCTTTCTGCTTTGTGTCATAAAATCTGAGTGCAAGTCTAGTAATATACATCTGAAGGATAAGGCACAACATGAGCCATTCTCAAAGACAATTTCTGTGGTGAGATATCATTTATATGACAGAGAACATGCCTGAGGATGCCATCCCAGTTTACCCTTCTAAGATAGAAGGACCGTGTTTAAGTATTGACAAGAAATGAGACACAGGGTTTTTGTAAATGTTCATTCTCTCCCCTCAACAATGGTATTTATTTATTTTTATCTTATAGTGTAGACTAGATTGTAATTTTGTTACCTTTCCTTGTTGGGACTAGCTTGAAAAATATATTTTAGACTTTAGCTTGAAAATATGTATTTCATTCTTAGACAAAATTTTTTGTTGACAAAGCACTAGGAGTATGCTTCCATCATAGTTTAGTGGCATGGACCTACTGTAAGGGGAAGAAAGAAGATGTTATCTCATTCTTTGTTAAGAGTAAGTGATTCTTTATGCAGTGATTCCCTTAGCATGCAGAAGAACACACAGAATAAAAGGCAATCATACTTTCCTGCAGTACAGCTATTTGTAAATGTAATGCACTAATGCAGTATCTAAATACTCAGTGGGTTTCTGACAGTCCCATCCATCACAATACACCTTGTCACTGCCCCAGATGGATGATTGCAAGAGCACAGTCATTCTAATGAGCCAAACCAAAGGAAGAAAATGGTGAATAGATTACAAATCCTCCACATTGGTCTTTGAAATAACTTTGTAGTAAGGGTCCTTTCTGTTTCCCTTCCTTTTGTCCTATAGTCAAGATAACACATTCCAGGTCCCTTGGTTATAAAGTCATTTGATGAGATACATTTCCCCCAAATGAAAGAAAGGATTTTAGAAAATGTGCCATTTGGTTCTCTAGGAAGTAGATACTGAGACAAAGGCAAAAGGTTTATGAGGGGTTAGTGCCCTTGAAGGAAGATGAAAGGAAGGAGGAAGAGGGACAGAGCAGGGGAAGGCTTCTCACTGAAGGCAGAGGTTATTAAGTCTAGATTCACAGCACTGAAAGTTCATGCAAAAATCATTACCAGGGGTGTGCCACACCAACAGACTGTGTTATACCATCCTCTCTCCTCCTGCCCATTGGACCACCAGACCTTGCAGTCCCATACCCTGCCTTGTTGACCAAGGATCCCCTCCTCCAGGTCTCTGGGTCCCCACCATAGCTGCAAGGACTCCTCCCACTTAAGCAGACAGGTTCCCTTGCCACCAGAAGCCTAATCTGGTCAAACATAAAAGGGAATGATCACTGAAGACACTTTAACGGTAAACTACAGCTTCTTCCTGTATTAAATAAAATTCCCACACTGTGATGGGCAGACAGAGCAAAAGGGATAACATGAAAAATCAAATGAAAGTAACCCCAATGAGGTTAACTAGTCCCACAATGGAAGTCTCTAATCAAAACAGAAGAGATAACAGGATCAGAACCCCAAAATGAAGACAAAAACTATGTGACCCTGCAATTGGCTGAACTTGTAGAACATCAACAAAAGTCCAACAATTGTATGAATGCTGTCCTGGCTAGTTTAGACCTAATAGAAAAACAAACAAACAAACATTAAAAAAAAACAACCCAAAACAGGAAGACTTCCAAAGACAGTTAAGTGATCTGAAGGAGAGGGAAAAAAAGGCAAAGAAAAAGACCCCAATAATCAAAGAAGATGTAAATACATGCAAGGATGAATTACAAGAAACATTAAAAGATCGAAAAATTACATGAAAAGGGAATTCGACAGAGGGACGGATACTATACAGAAAAAAAGACAATAGAAAATACAAACCAAATTGAACAAGTCCAGACCTCTTTAGAAGCTATCAAGAACAGAGTCAGTCATGTGGGGGACAGAACCTCAGAACTGGAAGACAAAACAGAAGAAACAGTTCATGAGTTCAAAACCTGGAACAAATTCAAAAATTATTGTGAACGGAACATGAGGGAACTGTGGGATACCCTTAAACTTTCCAACATTCAGATCATGGGTATACCAGAAATGGAAGAAATTCACACCAAGGTCATGGATAAATTATTCAACAAAATTATTGAAGAAAACTTTCTCACCCTCTCAAAAGAGAGTCCCATTAAGATATAAGAAGAAAACAGAACTCCAAACAAACTGGACCAAAGGAGAAGTTATCCAAGACATATTATCATTAAGACTGTAAACACCAATAGCAAAGAGATAGTCCTAAAAGCAGCTAAAGAGAAAAAGACATTACATATAAAGGTAACCCCATCAGAATTACTTCAAACTTCTTAATGGAAACCCTGAAAGCGAGAAGGGCCTGGAATGGAACACTGCAAAATCTAAGAACCTATGACTTCCAAACCAAACTACTCTACCCAGCAAAAGTATATGGTAAAAGAAAAACTTTCCATGATAAAAGTCAGCTCTACAACTATATGAACACAAAGCCAAACCTACAGAGAGTATTTCAGGGAATTCTCCACACAGAAAAGTCAAACAACCAACCTCAAGTGCCTCCAAGAAGCAGATCAGAAAAACCCAACTCAGAGATGGTGCAAAAAACTACAAAGTCAAAGAAAACACCAAACCACATAATGCCACAGTATGGCAGGGGTTAAATCAAACCTCACTTTTATTACCAGAAACATTAATGGCCTTAATTCACCCATCAAGAGACATAAGCTAATAGGCTGGATCAGAAAAATAGCCCCCTAAATCTACTGTCCTCAAGAAACCTACCTCCACCACTAAAGACTGACACCTCAGGGTGAAAGGGTGGAAAATGATATTCCAAGCAAACAGAATAAGAAACAAGCAGGCATTGCTATACTAATATCAGAAAAAATGGACTTATAATCAAAAGTAATCAAAAAAGATAAAGAAGGCCACTTCTTATTTATCAAGGCAATGATCCTACAAGAGGATATCACAATCATCAATCTTTATGCACGAAACACAGGTATACCACAATTCATAAAACAAATCCTGCTTGACAACAAAACAGAAATAAATGTCTACACTGTCATAGTCAGGGACTTCAATACTCCACTATCAGCAATAGATTTAATTGACATTATTTCCTTCATGACATCAGATCACAATGCTGTAATGCTAGAAATTAACAACAAGAGATGAGCCAGGAACTCTATCAGCTCCTGGAAACTTAACAACACACTTTTAAATAATAAATGGGTAGTGGATAAAATAAAAAATGAAATTGCAAAATTTCTAGAATTGAATGACAATGAGAACACATTGTACCAAAACTTGTAGGACACAATGAAGGCAGTCCTTAGGGGAAAATTCATAGCACTAAATGCCTTCATAATAAAGACAGAGAGATCTCAAATAAATAATCTTACCATCCATCTGAAGGTATTGGACAAACAAGAAGAATCCAACCCAAAAAGCTCCAGACAGAAAGAAATAATTAAGATCAGAGCAAAAATTAATGAATTGGAAACTAAGAAAATAATCAAGAAAATGGATGAAACAAAAAGCTGGTTCTTTAAAAAAATAAACAAGATTGATAAACCCCTGGCCAATTTCATCAAGCAAAACAAAGAGATGTTTCAAATTAACAAAATTAGAAATGAAAAAGGAGAGATCACAACAGATATAAGTGAAACTAGAAGACTCATCAGAACTTATTTTCAAAACCTCTACTCCACAAAATTAAGTAATCTGGAGGAAATGGATGAATTTCTGTACTCATACTATCTACCAAAGCTGAACTCAGAGATTACTAATCTCCTAAACAAACCTATAACACCCATTGAGATTGAATAGGTAATCAAAAACCTCCCCAAAAGGAAGAGTCCAGGACCAGGTGGCTTCTCAGCCAAATTCTATCAAACCTCCATGAAAGAAGTGAAACCAATTTTTCTCAAACTCTGCCACATAATCAGAGAACAGGGAAAGCTCCTCAACTCCTTTTATGAAGCTAGTATCACAGTAACACTACAATCAGACAGCAATACAAAAAGAAAAAAAAAACAGTAAATCTATTTCCCTGATGAATTTAGACACAAAGATCCTGAGCAAAATCTTTGCAAACTGAATTCAGAAACACATCAAAAGCATTATCCACCTTGAGCAAGTAGACTTCATCCCAGGAATGCGGGGGTGGTTCAACACATGGAAATCTGTCAATTTAATACACCACATAAATAAGTTTAAGCACAAAAACCACATGATCAATTTGATAGATGCAGAAAAGACCTTTGACAAAATACAACATCACTTCATGATCAAAACATTGGAGAGAATAGGCATGGATGTTTTACATCTCAACATAATAAAGTCTACATATAATGCTCCTAAAGCCCAAATAATATTTATTGGGGAGAGAATTGAGGAATTTTCATTGAGATCAAGAACAAGACAGGGTGCCCACTCTCACCTCTGCTCTTCAACATAGTACTGGAAGTCCTAGCCCAAGCAATAAGACAGGAGAAAGCAATAAAAGGGATACCAATAGGAAAGGAAGAAGTTAAGTTAGCACTGTTTGCAGATGACATGATTCTATACATAAGTGACCCAAGTTCCTCCATCTCAAAACTCTTAAAGGTGATTAATTACTTTACCAAAGAAGCAGGATAAAAAAAGCAATGCCCCCAAATCAATAACCTTTCTACAAGCATAGGAAAAGGATACAGAGAAAGAAATTAGTGACATTGTCCCATTTTCAATAGCAACAAAAAATAAATACATAAAATACCTTGGAATAACACTAACCAAGAAAGTAAAATATTTATATAATACAAACATAAAAGCACTCAAGAATGAAATTGAGGAGGACATGAGAAAATCGAAAGACTTCCCATGCTCCTGGATAGGCAGAAATAACATTGTGAAAATGGCAATCTTACCCAAAGCAATATACAGATTTAATGCAGTACCAATAAAATACCAACATTTTCCTTCAAAGAGACAGGGAAAAATGATCTCAAAATTCATATGGAATGACAGAAGGTCTCAGATATCCAAGCACATCCTCAGCAAAAGAAACACCTCTGGAGGCACCAGCATACCTGATCTAAAGCTACATTACAAGGCCATAATAACAAAAACAGCATGGTACTGGCATAAAAACAGGATTACAGACCAATGGGACAGAAGAGGATCTGGACTTTAGGTCAAATAACTACAGAAACTTGATCTTCAACAAAGGCCATAACAATATAGACTGGAAAAAAGATAATATCTTCAATAAATGGTGCTGGACAAACTGGAACTGGATAACCGTATAGAGGAAAATGAAACTAGCCCCATACACAATTTGCCATGCACAAAAATCAAGTCCAAATGGATCAGACCTCAATATAAGACCAGAAACTCTGCTACTACTGGAAGAAAAATAGGAGGAACTTTCCGTGATATTGGAGTAAGAAAAGACTTCCTTAGCAAAATACCAGTAGATCAGGAACTTAAACAATCACTCAATCATTGGGATCTTAGAAAGCTGAAAGTTTTTCCACAGACAATCATACAATGAGTAGAGCCAATAAACTACCCACAGAATGGGAGAAAATTTTTGCCAACTATACAACTGATAGAGGCTGGATTTCTAAAATCTACAAAGAACTCAAAAACTTAAACAATAAAAACATCAAACAACCCACTCATAAAATGGGGCAGAAAACTGAACAGAGAGTTCTCAGAGCAAGAAATACAAATGCAAACACACATTTAAGAGAATGTTCAACATCCCTAACCATCAGGGAAATGCAAATTAAAACAACTATGAGATTCCACCATACCACAGTAAGGATGGCAAACATTAAAAAAAAATAAAATAAAATAAAACAAATGTTGGTGAGGATGTGGAGAACTAGAAACCCTCATTCACTGCTGGTGGAATGTAAGATGGTACAACCACTATGGAAAGCAATATGGAGGCTCCTAAAAAGGTTGACTATAGAGTTACCAACAGACCCAGTTATTCCATTACTGGGCATTTCCCCTAAAACCTCCAAGCCTCAGGTCAGAGATATTTGTTCAACCATGTTTATAGCTGCTCAATTCATAATAGCTAAGAACAGGAATCAACCCAGATATCCATTATTGGACAAATTGCTTACCAAGATGTGGTATATCTACATGATTGAATTCTACTCAGCATTTAGAAAAAAATGACACAAGGAAATTAGTAGAAAAATGATTGAATTTGGAACAGATCATTTGCAGCAAACTCACCCAGTCACAGAAAGATAATTGTCGCATGGTTTCATTTATCTGTGGCTCCTAACCTGGATCAGCCTGAGATCCTGTACATATGTAATAGGTATCTTGAGGACTGGACAAAATGGAAAGTGGGGATGGGGGGAGGGAGACAAACCTGGGCCCAAAGGGAAATGGTAGCATAAAATACTATATCCTGGAAGATAGACTAAAAGGTTGAATCTTTATCAGGAACTTAAAGGGATCACCTGATTCAAAGGACCCTGGAGAAGGTAAGATGAAGCCTAACCTTAATTTTCTCCTATTTTTCTCTCCCCCTCATCCTTTTTTCTTTCTCTTTTTTATTACATATCATTTTCTTCCTTCTTTTCCCTTGTCACTGGCCTGTAACTCACAGTACCAGGATTCGTTTAATATCCACAATGAGCTATTGATCAGAGAGACCTACAAGGCTTCTCAAAAGAAGACAGACTTCTGTCAGAGTGCTTGATTACCCCCAAAAGGTTAATGCTAAGACCTTACTGTCAAAGACACCATACGCTATCAGTATGGAACATAGAGAGACCTCTCCAACATCAAGCTCCCACCAATCTTGGCCTACAAGGAGGCCTGCATGTCTTAAATTCTTCTAAGCTAACAATGGTTATCCCATTTAATTGGTGCTGACTTCATTCTCCTTTGGAGAATCTGCTTCTATTTTTTAGATGGATGCAGAACCTGAGGAGAGAGTCAGCCCATTGCACTTCACCAGGGCCCCAGCTAAAACCATAAAGGAATTGGGGAAATGAGCAAGAGTGCTGCTTTCTTGTTGAACCTGATATCAGCACAAGGGTGAAGAAGATAGACACAAAGGACACACATCTCCTGCTAAATATGAGATCCAAAGACACAGATGCTCTAGACCATAAAAGCTCCATGCCTCTGTTCAGAGATCTTTGTTCAACGATTTATAGCTGCTAAATTCATAATAGCTAAGAACTGGAATCAACACATATGCCTATCACTGGAGAAAGTGATAACCATGATGTGGCATATCTACATGATGGAATTCTACTCAGCAGTTAGAAAAAATGACACAATGAAATTCGTAGAAAAATGGTTGAATTTGGAACAGATCATACTTAGAGAACTCACCCAATCACAGAAAGACAATCATTGCATGGTTTCCCTCATCTGTGGCTCCTAACCTGGATCAGACCAAGATCCTGACATACATGATAGGCATCTGGAGAACTGGACAATAGGGAGAGTAGGGCTGGAACAGAGGGGTAAGCCACGGTGGGCACAAAACTGGACTCAAATGGAATTGGAACCATAAAATCTATATGCTGTAAGACATACTAAAAGTTTGAACTCTTATCAGGACCTTAGACCTGAATCAAAGGGCCCTGGAGAGGGTGAGATTAAGGCTAAACTTAATTTTCTCCTGTTCACTCTCTCTCTTTTTTCTTTCTCTTTTATATTTTATTTCCTTTTCTCTTTCTTTTCCCTTGGCACTGGCCTGTAACTCTCAGTACCAGGATGCAGTCACCACCCACAATGAGATGTTGATCAGAGATACCTACAAGGCTTCCTAAAAGAAGACAGACTTCTCTCAGGGCAGTTGATTATCCACCAGAAGTTAATGGTAAGACCTTACTGCCAAAGACACTATATGCTGTCAGTACAGAACATTGAGAGAACTGGATGTAATCTGGAAGAGAGCCAGTCCCTAGACAGTTAGCCTGTCTAGTGCCAGAGAGTGCTACGTGAACTACTGGGAGAAAGTGGCCAACATCTGTCTGAGCAACTTGAGGTCTAAACTGCTCAGAAGCAAACAACCTGACTTGAAGCTCGCACAAGTGCAATAGTGGCACACAGCCATGGTGGGTATCCAACTGTTCTTGGATTTCCTAACAGATCTTCTCAGTGGAAAGGAACCCATAGCTGTAAATGGGGAAAAGTCAAAATCATATCCAGATAATGAGTTTGCTCTAAGTTCCCACCAATCTTGGCTACAAGAGGGCCTATACCTATTAAATTCTCTCTAAATTAATAATGCTTATCCCATTTAACCCATGCTGACTTCACTCTCTGTTGGAGAATCTGCTTCTCTTTTTTGGATGGATGCAGAACCTGAGGAGAGAATCATACCATCACATTTCACCAGGGCCCTAGTTGAAACCATAGAGAATTAGGGAAATGAGCAATAGTGCTGCTTTCTTGGTGAACCTGATATCAACACAAGGGTGAAGGAGATAGACACAGGGAACACTCAAGTCCTACCAAACCAGACATCCCAAGATACAGAGGCTCCCAAGAGCCCATCACTGAAGTAGACCTACAAAAAACCTAACATGGCTCAGGAAAATTTGTGGAAGAGGGGTAGAAAGAGTGTTAGGGCCACAAGTTAAGACATTTTACACAGTCATTGCCTCTTCTCCATAACTGATGGCTACCCCCACAACGCATGACCCACAATCCCCAAGGGGATACTTGGCATCCCCAATGAGGCAGGTCCCTTCATATGGGGAGCAGGGATGAGGGTAAGGATGGTACCAATGTGTGCTGTTTATACACTGATTATGTACATAACTAATTTTAAAAAAGCCAAAAAAATAAGAATGGAAGTGATAACCATTATCACAACATATATTCAAATGCATTATAATCTACCCAGTACATTAGGGAATACAATCAGGGGCTGAAGCAATGTCTCACTGGTTAAAGCACTTGTGTACCTGCCAGACAGTTTTGTGCCCTAGTACCCACCTAAGGCAGATGAACAAAGTAATGCATGCATCTGGAGTTCATTTGCATTGGAAGAGTCCCTGTTGTGCCCACCCCCCACATTCTTCCTGTCTCCATGCTTGAAAATAAATGAATATGAATATTTAGAAAATAACATCAATATATATGTAGAGGATTAAACTGCCTTATTTTCATTTTTATAGTATTAATTTAATATCTTGTAGAAATAATGTGTCCCAGCAAAATTAAAGAACAACAAGAAAAGAATCAATTCTGAAAGGGATCTGTTCCCCACTGGGTATACATGGAAGCGGCCTGTGCAGTGAGAGACCGTGTCACACTCCTAAATTTTATTTTTTAAAAATTATTTCATTTTGGGGGACTGAAGAGATGGCTTATCAATTAAGCACTTGCCTGTGAAGCCTAAGGACCCACACAAGCCACATGCATAAAGTGGCACAAGCATCTGGAAATTAGCAGTGGCTGGAGGCCTTTGTGTGCCCATTCTCTATCTGCCTCTTTCTCTCTCTGTCTGTCACTCTCAAATAAATAAAAAATAAACAAAAATATTTTTTTAAAAATTTCGTTTTTATATATTTATCAGGCAGAGGGAATGGGGGGAGATAGAGAAAGAGAGAGAATTGGCATATGAGGGCCCCTAGCCATTGCAAACAAACTGCAGATGCATGCACCTCCTTGTTCATCTGGCTTACATGGGACCTGAGGAATTTGAACTTGGGTCCTTAGGCTTCGCAGGAAAGTGCCTTAACTGTTAAACTACCTCTCCATCTCTGATTTTTTCTTGCTATAACCCTCCTTTCAACTCAGTCATGACCTGATATGATTTAAGTGAGGAGTAAGGTATAAAGGGGCTTCAGATTCATAAAGGGAAAATTTGACCAAGAATTGTTTACAATATTAAGGAGGAATATAGGAAAAATAAAGCAACTTTGCAGGGGATATTAAGGTTGAGTTGTTGGACTCCAGCTCTTTTCAACCCTACTTATGAATGTGAATTTTCTAGGGGTCTTGGTGAAATTCAGATTCAGACTCTGACTTGGTGCTCAGGCAGGACCTGAGCATATGCACTTCTGCCAGGTTCCTAGGTGCTTCCAGTGCAAGCCTCTCCCTCACTCCCTGGGGGTAACCCAAAGGACAGAATGTCCTGCCGCGGAGACTCTTGTACATTGCTGCTCCACGCACAGTAGCAAATGGAGCCAGTCTAGATGTCCATCAACAGAGGAATGGATAGAGAAAATGTAGTACATACATGCCATGAAATTTCATTTGGCAATAAGGGAAAATGAAGTAATAGTATTTGTAGGAAAACTGATAGAATTGGAAATTATAAGTGAAGTAACCCAGACTTGGAAATAGTGCAAACATTCTTTTATATGCAAATCCTATATTTTAATTTTCATATATGCATATATGTTAGTGGGGGTTAGATCATAAAACAATAGAGTACTCTGAGAGAGGGAAAAGAGGGAGGAGAAAAGAAGTGGGTAATAGAACATCAGTGACCTGAAAGCAGAAGGGGGTTTCTTCAGGAGTTAAAAAGGATCAGCAGGCAGGGGAGAGCAAAGAGAGTGGGGGAGGAGCAATAAGAACAGAGTATGTATAAAAATGTCATAATGAATTGCACAGTTCTGAATGCTAATTTTAAAAACATAAAAAATAATCACGAAAAAAGTTTCATTGAAAGTACTTTTATCCATAACATTTTGGTAGTTCACACAGAGATTTGGACAGCCTAGAATTTAAAGGAAAATTGGGTTAGAATTAGAGATTTTGGATGTCATTATATATATTATGAGGATAATTCAAGGTGAGGAAAGGGACAAGACAAATTTTAAGTCACACTGACATTTGAACCATGCAACACACAGAACACTGTGAGTATTCTCCATCTTAAGATGCTGCCTAAGGACCACTGTAGATGTACTGTGGCTGTTGCATCCTTCGATTCCTTGGGCCTTGAGGGCTTTATGCTGTGGTTGAGGAAGGCTGGTAAGGAGAATTGTCTCATGTTCACTGAAGTGAATGGCTAGGGCCCTGGGGTAACATTAAGAACCTGAGCTTCAGGGAGAAGTATATCAAGAGTGAAGGAGGGGGTGAAGCCTATTACAAGATGAGACATCACAGAAAGTGAGGCTAGAATGCTGACTTTTGTCCCTTCCTCACACATAGCTGCGGTTGAGCTGGCCACAGCACGAGGTTTGAGAGTAGAGGGGCAGAGATTTGATTTACATGGGGTCAGGAGAGAACTGGATATAGTTCAATTTGGGAAAAGAGGGATTAGGAATATTTCTCACTAGCTAGTCAAAGTTTGTTTTTCTTTATTTTTTTAGCATCTTAATCATGATACCGCGCAGAGGAAGATCTGAGAATTCAGAATTAGAGATACTTTCAGCAGTAAAAGCTTTAATGAGGAGAAAGGGGTATCTACAAATATATACCAGGGAAGAAGGGATTGGTCTCTGAGAAGAAGTAGGTGCTTGGTTAATTGTAACAGGAGAGGAGGCAGACCATATAAGCAAAAGAAAGACAGTGCCGCACTGGTTAATTACCATCACTAGAGCTGCAGGAACTACCTAGATGTCCTTTAGCTTCAATTCATTCAGCAAACTCTCAAAGAAATGACAGCTAGCAAACACTTCTGATTTACATCTTTGAATAGAATCATCCACTGACAATTTTTCTTCTGTTAACATCCCACCATATTCGCTGTTGTTATTTAGTGACACATTTGAAAAATGTAAAAGAAGAGTTGGCAGTTTATATACAGAAGACATTGGTCAAGAATGAGATGTAGGTTTAACCTGGACCTTGAGACGAGCAAGATTGCTGCTGCCAATTGTGAGCCCGACAAGCAGTGCCAGGGTGAAGGAGTCAGACTCTGAGGACACTCAACCCATACCAAAGCAGAGATCCAGAGGCTCCTAAGAGTCCAACACTGAAGTAGACTTAAAACACACCCACTAAAGCTCAGGGAATTTTGTAGAAGAAGGGACAGAAAGACTGTGAGAGTCACAGGTTGTGATGTCATACCTAGGGTTACTGCCTCCCCCAATAACTGCCTGTTGCTCCCACAACACATAACCCACAACAACATAGGGAATAACAGCAACCCCACTGAGGAGGGCCCTCTGTGGAATGGGGGCAGGGAGGAGGGAAAAGATGGTAGCAACAAATGATGTAGCCATACAAAATATGTTCTTAATGATAAAAAGGAAAGGATTCTACACACAAAAAACAAACAAACATATGTAGGGCTGCAGAGATGGCTTAGTGGCTAAGGCACCTACTTGTGAAGTCTAAGGACCCAGGTTCGATTCCTCAGTACCCAGGTAAATCCTGATGCTCAAGGTGGCGTTCCTTTGCAGTGGCTAGAGATCCTGGTGTGCCCTCCTCTCTCATCTACCTCTCTCTCAAATAAATACATAAATAAATAATAAAATATTTTTTAAAAAATAGATGTATAACTTGAGGTTCTGATCTCACTAGTGCCATGTGGAGATAGAGTGTGGAGTGTCTTCCCCATCACACGGGCGCTACTATAGTCAACTCTTGTGCAAGAATAACACAGGACTGCAACTGGTTATAGAGGAGATCCTCACAGTTTCTCCCTAGCTCAGTATGACTAACTTCCAGACACACTGGGGCACCTTTGAATCCCCTGTAGCTGCTTAGTAAATGATCCCACACTATAGTGTAAGTTCAGCCTTTCCTGATATCTGTTCTACATGACCTTTCATTGTTTGTTCTGTCTCATGTAACTTCACCGCAGGGTGACTGTCAGTCAGCTGCTGTGAAGAGGTCACTCCTGACTGTTTGCTAAATCACAGGCCAGATCATGACATGCTCCTCCAAAGTTTGTATTTAAAGAAACCTTAGTATCAACATGATATTTAGAGACTGCAAGTCTGAAATTTTTACTTCATCCCTCTTCCATCCATAAATCCCTTTTTGCTTGTGCATACAAGGGCGCTAGCCCCTTATAACCTCATTCTCATGTGTAACTTGTCCTCACCACTTTTTCTGTGCTGTTTATTCACAACTGAAATATAACACAATCTTACATGGGTTTATATTTCACGGATTTTCCCTAATTCTATATTCTTGCAAAGCCTTGTAGAATTTTTTCAAGTCAAAAGAGATTACTAACTCTTCTGCATCTCCATGGGAGTTAAATTGTATAGCGATTACAGTACTTACATATGTTTTATGCAGAAGATAAAGTAGTTTTCTGAGTGTATTTTCCACACTTGGCTATAAATTTCTTGTGGAAAGGGACAATATTTACTCATCTTTGAATGATCTCTCTAACACATTAGCATAATGTTTCCCAATATACTTAGTTTATTATCAGTGCCCAAAGAACTTTGCATGAATTCATCAACCCACTACTAAGTAATTCATCAAAAATGAAATAATTTGGGGTCATTTGTTAGATTGTAAGTGGTACAAGGACAGAAAATTTTACTGACTTTTAAAACTTTTGCCAGAGTGCTATGGTTTGAATATGATTTGTTTTCATCTACACTAGAGCTGGGCTTAATTTCTCAATGCAACATTTGAGAGGTAGAGTCTTGTGGGATTTATTTAGGTCATGGGATGGGTACATTTTTGAATGGACTAAGTTTTCTTTTCTCAATTTCAAGTGAGTTTTCCCTCTCAAGGGGTTAGATTAGCTCCCTTGAAAACAGGTTGTTATAAAGCAAGTTCACCCTTGTCTCTGCTCACTTCTGCATATACCTGCTTTCTTTTTGCTCTGCACTATGCGTTGAAGTAGCATGGGACTCTCATGAATTGTGGCTTCTCAGTATGAGAATCCCAGTCTGCAGAAGTGGGAGCCGAAGTAAAATTTTTTCACTGAAAAAGGACTCAGTCTCAGTCATTCTATTACATCAACAATAAAGGGACTAAGCTAATAACAGGAACGAAGTTCAACTTAAAGATTGTGGCAAGAAAAATTCCCGAAGATTTCAAGAAGCAATGCTTACCAGGCCTGTCTGAATGCTAGGGGGAAAGGTGGCTATAATGAGAAAGATAATAGCACAAGGATGGCTGAACCAAATAGAAGAGAAGAAATAGAACATGGACGCAGCCTCCACTGGATTAGCAAAAGTTGAGATGTTCAGAGAATTACACTTTCAAGAGATTATGAATAAGACTGGTTTCTCTTGGCTGGTGAAAGTTGACAGGTACACCAAGGATGTTGACTGGGAATCTGAGCTCAGATGCTTTTTGCCACTGCCTGTTTTAGACCGTAGAGGCTGAGGAGCAAGGCTGTGATTTGCAGAAATCACAGTGTGCAAGATTGTAACTTCACATTACCATGTGGCAAGACCCTGGGGGTAAGGTCAGTTATTAGAGCTGGTCAAGGTGACTCTGAATTCATGTTTTCTTGGCCTCTTAGGAAACACATGATTGAGGTAGTTTGGCAGTAACAGGACCCTCAAGGTAGATGGGCTTTTCCATGGCTAAACACAAGAATAGCCCTTGGACCTGCAGGGAAATAATCTGGGTCATTCTACTTTTATACAGGTGGGAAACATCAGAATGGAAAATCTCTTTTTTCTCATTACCTTTCCTTTCCTGGGGGAAAAAGGAATGTAAAGAGAACAGTCCCTTTAAACTAACTCAATAATGTATGCTTTTAGAATGTCTACAGTTTGGAGCTCAGTCTTAACCAGGTTGGCTGTGTGACTATCTGCTAGTAGTGGTAAAGATACTTCGTGTAGACAAATCCACATGTTCTGTAGCAGACAGTCTGTGTGCAGAGTCAGGTAAGCATTCAGGATGAAAAAGAAATTCTGCTAATCCCGTGGGGATCCATGGGAATGGGCTGTCCTCAGCTGGGCCCTCTCAGTGGCTCATCATCCATCTCCTACTCATCTCTCTTGTTTAGCTTGGAGGTACAGACAGGGAGGACAAACAGGAAGGGTTGGGGAGACAGAGTCTCAGAATTTTTGGTGTTTTTTACTTTTAGCTTGTAAGGTGCCCACATCCAGAGTTAGAGTAAGAACCTAAAGGTCCATCTGTGACCACCTTTGACCAGATTCCTTTGCTGTGACGCAAGAACATCTGTGCCCTGATGCCTGTGCACCTTGGCTGTCTGGTCAGTTTTAACTGCTTCACAAGCATCTCTGGTATCAAGT
Organism: Dipus sagitta; assembly: GCA_036346955.1. Classification (NCBI taxonomy): domain Eukaryota; kingdom Metazoa; phylum Chordata; class Mammalia; order Rodentia; family Dipodidae; genus Dipus; species Dipus sagitta. Next base: position 130,553,401 of record CM070771.1, on the reverse strand, counting down.
CTATAGGATATGTGAGCACCCTCTAGGACATACCCAGGAGGTTTGTCCTGGGCCTCAACCTATGTACGTCAGAGCATAACTGGGCTCTTTACTCTTTTTTTGGAAAGGAAAATCCCCGAGGTTTAGTCTTGAATGCTTAATTCCAATGAGGATGTTTCTGCACTATCCACGGACTTAATTATACATTACAGAGCTAATTGTGTGCTCTGTGGAGTTTCCTTTTGAAGTTGCTTTAAGCCTTCCTTATTCATCTTCCCTACCTCTTTGTGAGGTGTGACCACAAGATCGATGCTTATCTTCTAATGGAAAGAAGAGAAAGAAAGTGGTTTGCCCAAGGTCACTCACAAAATAAGCAGTGAAATCTGATGTCAAAAAGTCCATGTACTGTGGTCTCTGCTCCTGTGCAGAAGGAAGTTCTGTTGCCTCCCAAACCAAGAAAGGGTCACAGGAGCATATCTATTTCTGTTAAATGGTCAGGCTTTCCTCTAAACTGTTCAGCCAGCCAGAGAGAATCCAGCCCACTAGGTGTCAAATCTGTCCTTACCCTTGGGCTAGAGTGGATTAACTAAGACACAGGGCCAGCTGTCCATCACCATGGAGTGTAATGGACAATGTGAGGGCACCCGAGTCTTATAAACACTCTTTTTGTTATGACATCAAAGAAAAGAGGTTCTCTATTTATATCTTCACTATCTACTTCAAAAATAAACTTTAATACATGTAGAACCTTAAGGTATTTTTACATATCAACCCACTTAATCCTTGCAGAACATCCCAAGGTTCACATAATAATCTTATCTCAAAACTGGTAAGATCCATAACTGGGATCTAATCAAACTGTTTCACTCCCATGTCCCATGAATCCAGAGGTGGGTTCTTACAGAATAGGTCCTTGTTACTCACAGGGATGGGAGAGACAGAACTGAGTAAATCACTCAGACTAGCTGGTAGGGGCATGGAAATGAGCAGAATGCATGTGCCCAGGGTTACCTCATGGCTTTGGTACTAATTTAACTTTTTGACCTTGGCATAGTCAAGCTGGTGACAAAGCAATTCTATGGAGATTAAATAATTTCTGACTCAAGTGGACACTTGGAAAGTGGAAGGTGATTATTTTTCATATGGACGAGGGACTTGGACATGCTGTTCCATTGGGTTGGGCTTGTCTTTCACCCTTTGTCACTTCTTATTCCTCGTCACTGCTCTACTTTAAGGGCTTTGCTTAACCTCTGTATTCTAGATATATGTACTGCAGTATAAATATTCAGAGCATTCTGACACTTAAAAAATATGTCCACAGCAAAGTAGGATGGTGAGAATTACAGTGTAGCTTGCAGGCATACGGGACAGGAATGGGTAGGTAATACTTCACTTCCAAAAGGTACAGCAGTAGTTTTCCAGCCAATTGCCGCACAGGGAGGATAAAATTATTAACCAAACCAACAAATGCATGGGCTAGCAAGCAAATAAATCATTTCAACAGCATTTCAACAACTCACATTTCATCAGTGATAAATCACTGAATGGAAGGGAAGCTATGAATACTGTACTTACTTTAAAGACTCAATATATGACTCAGTATCTTCATGGTATGATATATTTCTTCATTCAAAGGTGCACCATCGCAATATATGAATGGGCAAGCCTCATTTGCATATAATATGTCAAGCTGTGATAACTCAGAACTATGACTGCCTCGGTTTCTCAATGAGAAGCTCAAGTTATTTGTGCAAACTAGTAACCAAAATGATTGTTTCCAAAGTCTCACCCTGTACTGAATCCTTTACTAGAAAATGGAATTTTTACTTAAGATAGTGTGCTATGTTCACGATGTTGGTATCACTCCCGACAGAGGGCTGAGTGAGCTTGTTATAAGGATCCTAAATACCTGGGAAAGTTAAGATGGTCACAAGTTCCCCAAAAGCCATTGTGATGATTCATGCCACAGCTGCCATTTATTAATGCTAATGATTAAAAGCTAGGGATAAACACAGATACATAGGGGCTATTGAGATAAGCTAAGGAATATGGATCCCTTATAGTCATTGTTTTCTCTTCTGTTTTCTGTTTTTCTGTAATTTGGATGCATGCAGAGCTTTCCTTGCATGCTCCATGTAATGCCTACTGAGAGACAGAACACATAATTTTAATGATATCCCCCAAAGGACCTCTGGGTGTCAGAGACACAGACTTGCTCAAGGCCACCCAGGGAAGAACAAAAGCCTTTTGGAGCCTTTTGGCTCAAACAGCTACCATTTCCAGTGCAGGGTTCTTCATCTTGCATTATTGGCATGTACCATTCTCCAGAATACAGTTCGTTCAGCAAGAGTTTAGTGAGCCTGCTGTGTGCACAAGACTATGTAGGTACATAAAGTAAAAGGCATGGAGTTTTATTCTTTTCATTTTTTCAGTGTTTTACTTCTAGGGGAAATTTACAGCATTGCCAGAATAGAAATAGAGCACAGATGGTGATAAAAGAGAACCTAATTTGTGACACCATAGGTTTCCTGGTATTGAGACTTGTTAGTGGTTATATAGCAGGATATAATTTGTTTTTCTCTTTGTGTAATAATACATAAAATGGATCCAAATGAATGTAATTATTACTAACCAACTAATCTACTAAAATAAATATTATTGAATAAATGTAATGCTGCATTATTATAATTTCTAAGATAGATTCTGACACCTTGAGTGGTTTCATTACATGCCTATGAAATATTTAGGAGACTGTCCTGAGCAGCTGATATGAGCAAATTTCAGATGTGCTTTAGATAGCTATCTTGAAGGAAGACCTCCATATATAGTCAGATATTTAAATAGTATGAACATTGAAATTGTATAGATACTCTTCCTAGTTAGTACAAAGTAGCTAAAATGAAGGAACCAACTATAAGACAGCTTCATCTACTGGAAATTGATCTTTCTAATGTTTGAGTTTAGCAAACACAAAATATCCTTTTAGTATCCTTTTACTTTAGGATTCACTTCACACAAATGGATTTTTAGTTAAATCTTCAGTTATTTGGCAGTGTGTAGATTTACTAGTCACTTCCTTTTCCTTGTCTTGTTTAGTGGTTTCTTTATCTTGCCTGAATAGTCTTAGCTAGAGGCAGCCTCAGAACTGTAGAACACCAGGACAGTCTTCCTTTACAATAAGAAACTGATGGAGGCTAAGGTTACAAAACAGCTGTGAGAAGGAGTATGAACCACATTTAGTATGGAAACTAGCACAGTAATTAGAAATAGACATGAAAAATCTCACTGTGAATCAAAAATTCAAAGTGTGAAATAACTCATGCTTTGGGGAAATATAAATTTTAAGTATAATTACATTCTGCAAAGTGAATATCTCATTAAAAACACTGGTTACACAAAGCCACCAAAGGACTCCAAGCAGGATTCTACAATTCTCTGCACCTTGCTTACTCTGTGCCTTTAAATTGCTAAGTGTTTCCCAATACATGAAATGGTAGCTGCTGAGATTCTGCAAACCACTTCTCTATTCCCAAATTTAGAAGTCTATGTTCTGATCTTCAAGGTTGATGCTGGAGCATCGTGTGGAATCAGATGGTTTTCTAAATGGTAAGCAGAGAATACCAGGAAAACCTCATAGCAGCTATGGTCAGAGATGGATGCCACTTCTCCCTGGGGACTCTAGTCTGCAGACATCCTTCTGCTCTTTCTAGAAGAGTACATGGGATTTGGTCAACATCCAAGGATTCTTATCAAATACTATCTGGATACTGAAAAAACAAAATTTATTTGATCTCCAACTCACGTTTCCCAAGGCTACCATTGCTTCAGTAGTAACAGCTTCCCACTCCCAGTGTTTGCTTAGGAGCCACTTGAATTTCCTATCATCTTGCCTGTATTTTATGCATTTTACATTATTTGTTTGGTGCTAGGGATTGGACCCAGGACCTTGCATACGCAGGGCAAGCACTCTACTACTGAACCACACCCCCAGCTCCCTTTTATAATGGACTCTTTTCTATCCATGTCTGCACATAATCACCTGTTACTTAGGATGTCAAAATGCATATCACAGTCCCCCTCCTGATCGCCAAACATTCTTCTACTAATAGTGCTCCATGTTAAAAATGGCTATCTTCACCTTCCAGCACAAGTGATTTCTTCAATTCCATATTAGTCAATCTGCTCTTTCCTCTACAACTACCATCAGTACCATTGTATAGAAAATGAGGAGACTGGTGTTGCCCTCCCTTTGCCTCTTCATGCTCTATATTGGTTCTACCTAGTTAGATATGGATATATTCTGTCCTTTCATTTTTGTTCCTCCCTGTTATCATTGTTTGAAATTCAGAAGATTGTAATATCTTTCTTGTACTACCACAACCTCCTAAAAAGTTTACTTTTTAAAATTTTTCTAATATTACTTACCACTAATCTTTTCTCCACCCTGGAGCCAATATCATCTTTTAAAATTCAAATCTGATTATCTCTTGTGTAAAACACCTCAAGGACAAACAATAACAAATAGTGATTTTTAATATTTTTGTCTCTAAGTATTTCCTCATATATATGTAAAATATATCAAAAAGACAGAAAGGACATATTCTTGAAGTCAAGGAACAGGATCCATAGAACCCTTCACCTCAGACATACCCTGCTACTCCATTGTGGGGTTTGTGAATAGCTGACTTGTCATAATAGTTTGAAGCCCCTTATATCTTTGTGTGTGTGTGTGTGTGTGTGTGTGTGTATACGTGCATTGCACATCTCCTCGGCCATGCACTTTCATCCTTCTCCCATGTGGACCACTCCTATGCATAGCAATAATCTGGGATCTCCTTTCTCCTGAACTGTGGGGATTTCCACTGTCCTTCTCCTATTAGAGAGCCTTTTTCTTTTTTTCTCATGACTTCTTGATTTTTGTGTGTTCATTTTTCTACTAATTCCTTCATTTGGTAGAACATAAACTCTCATATGCCATGCTTGTGTGTTTGTAAATATTTTTTATTATACCCTCATTAGACTGAAAAGTTGATTTGGTTTATATTTTTAATGGGAAATAATTTTCTGTCAAATTTCGACTTGGGAGCTTTTCCCCAGAGTCTTTTAGTTCACTCTTCCCTGAATATATGAAACTATCTTCACTTCTTACTTCACTGTTTGATTTGTGGTGTTTGTTTTATGTAGAAGCTGGCACCACCTTCTCATTGTGCAAACTGCTCTGCAGCTTCACAGTGATGTCACTTATTGTGGATTTAGTCAGGTCATCAAAAATTTCAACCTGACAATCAATGTTCTGCTTGAGGACATTTTCTTGAATTATTTCCACCCTCTCCTCTTCTAATAGTATTCTGTTATTTAGAAGTTGGGCTTTCTTAACTATTCCTTTAATTATATTTTCTGTTTTTCTTTGCCTATCATTCTACTTTACAGAAAAAAAAATCATTAACTTCTTTGTTTATGCAATAATTTCTTTTTTATTTTCCAGGTACTACATTTTGCTTTCTGCATTATTTAAAAGTCTTTGTTCTTGTTTTCATGGTGTAAAACTTTCCTTATCTATCTGCAAACGTAGTGATAGTTCCTCCCTTCCTTTTCTTTTATCCACATGGTCTCTTTCTCTAATTTTCCTTACCCCTACTTTGTTTTTCCAATATTATTTATTTTAAAAGTACAAAAGCTATCTTTAATCCCTTGGATTATAGTACCACGAGTTAGAGAGTGAGATGGAGGGTGATACAGAGGTAAGAGCACATGTTGATTGTGATGTTCTGGGTTCAATGCCCAGGATTGCCCCTTGAAGAATGGGAGAGTAAACCAATGGCCAGAACCAAGTCCCTAGGAAGGTCTTGATGGTTTTGGACCTGAGATCCTTTGCAGGTTAATTTGGTTTTATGTGTTCTTTACCCAAGAGCAGAGCATCACAAGGTTTCTTTTTTTCATAAAAGAACATCAACATGTGATCCTTAGACAGCAAAGCAAGCTCCAGCCCACCAAATGGAGAAGTAGGGTGAATAGTCTTTTGTACTACTAGCCAAACACTCATATTTCCAGGTTCAGTGCAAAAATCTTCCTGTATAAACTTGTTTTAATGCCATCCTGTTCCCAGGATGAATAAAATTACTTGCATATGAATTTTTTTTTCTTGCAATATCTTATACATTCTTTAATTTCAGAATCAATTACATTAAAATAATTTTCTTATGTCTTCTCTTAAAGTTTTCTTTCCTTGAGGTGAAAGACTTGGTCTTTTCGATGTTTAACCCTCGATCCCTTGTATTGTATTAGTGCATACTGTGGATTGTGTCATCTCATTCCCCAATTCATACAGTGAAATCCTAATTCACAGTGTGAGGATATTTAGAGATGGAATTTTTAAGAGATAATTGGTTTAGACAAGTGTGGGGCCTCCATTATGGTATTGGTGTACTATGAGAATAGCCACCAGAGAGCTTGCTCTGTTCTGGAAAATGAGGACACAGTAAAAAGGTAGAAAGGATGCCATCTGTAAGTCAGGTAGGATGCCTTTACCAGAGCTTTTCCCTCTGACAGCCTTGCTTTAGGCTCCCAGCTTCCAGATCTTTAGGAAACTACCATTTTCTTCTCTCAGCCATGTGGTCTATGTACCTTCTCATGGAAGCATGGGCTGAAGAATGCAGTTCCTAGCATTGGACAGGATCTTACCATGAACCTGACTAAATCTGTCTGCCTATTGCTCTGGACAGAAGATTCACAATGGAGATAGGCAGTCAGGTTCACTGTGTCAAAAAGTAAAAGAAAACCAATTGCTGGCCTTTCTGATTCTGTTCCTTTCAGATATCTTTATAAACATAATTCAGAGCATGGCTTCTATGTCAGCTAGAGCTTGGAGCTTGTTCTAGAGTGTACTAAGGGAGGACCCTGAGAAAATTCATAACTTGCCTGTGACTCATTTCCCTTCTCTGTAAAGGAGTTTAAATCAGTACATCTATTTCAAGGGGGTGTTGGAGGATGAATGGCAGAGTATTCAAAAGAGTTGGGGTATGGATGATTTTCTCAAACACAAAGGCAGTTGTAACTCTTGAGCATCTACACCACTTTCCCCAGGTACATCTAACCAACATCCAATAAGCTGGTGCATGTGACACTATTTAAAAAAATATATACCTTTTCAAAACCTTCTCAGAAACAATTTTGTTAACTTTCTGACTAAAAGGGAGACTTGACATTTCCAAATTTTGTTCAAGTAATTCTATTCTGGGAATGAGACACCTTGTCTTTCTCAAAATGCTATCTTTCTTCTGGGAAGATGAGATTTATTCCATTCATGCCTCTTCAGGTATGCTGCAGGGTGGACACTGTGCAGAGTCTCTGGTTAGGATGTTATCGGTTCTAAATTCCATTTTTCTTAAGAGTCAGGTAGGATGACTGATATTTAAGGTCAGAAACTTGAGGTGAAAATAATTCTAAAATATTGAATGACAGTACTGGACAGCCACAGAAGGTTCCCAGTGACATTGCTCTCAAGTGTATGGTCTGATTTTGTGTGACCTTCACCCACTGTAGTGGTTTGACTCAGGTGTCCCCATAAACTTAGATGTTCTGAATGCTGGGTTCCCAGCTGATGGAGCTTTGGGAATTAACGCCTCCTAGAGACAGTGTATTGTTGGGGGTGGGCTTATGGGTATTATAGCCAGTTTCCCCTTCCCAATGTTTGGCATACTCTCCTGTTTCTGTTGTCCATCTGATATTGGTAAGGAGGTGATGTCTACCCTCTGCACATATCATCATTTTACCCTGCCATCATGGAGCTTCCCCTCAAGTCTGTAAGCCAAAATAAACTTTTTTTTTTTCCACAAGCTGCTCTTGGTTGGGTGATTTCTGTCAGCAATGCAAACCTGACTACAAATCCTCAGCCCCATGTTGATGATGTTAAGAGGTAAGAAACTTTAAGAAGTTTAAGAAATGATTATGTCAGAAGTTATAGTTTTCATGACCAGACTTAGTGTCTTCATAAGCCTTAGCCAAGAGGTGGCTAACTATAAAACTCACGACAAGCCAGTATGTGACCCTCACTAGACACCAAATCTGTTGGCAACTTGGTCTTCCCAGCTTCCAAGTCTGAGAGAAATAAATTTCTTTTGTCTTTAAGCTACCCAGTTCATGCTATTTTGTTTTAGCAATCTAAACAGACTGAGATACAATTCTTCCACACACTTGTAGACAATTATTTTCCAAAAAGATTTAGAGATATGATTATTGAGGGTCATGTAAATTGCTCTAACATGAGACTTGAAAATTGTTATTCCTCTTTCACTCCTTGGGCATTTTCTTTTAGTAATTCAGGCCATAAAGAGGTTATTTTTAAAAAAGGATATGGGTACAGTTTTATCATGCATTTATGAATATAAAATGTGAATAACAATTAAATCATAAATTAGCAGTTGAAGGAAAAGTTGTCCTGAAAAGAAGTCATCTTTTTCCTAGAGGGGAATGATTTTGCAAATGTATTGCCTTGCTCTTGGTAAAAACATCTAGGAACTAGGGGCTGGAGAGATGGCTTAGCTGTTAAGTGCTTGCCTGTGAAGCCTAAGGACCCCAGTTCGAGGCTCGATTCCCCAGGACCCACGTTAGCCAGATGCACAAGGGGGAGCACACATCTGGAGTTCGTTTGCAGCGGCTGGAGCCCTGGCGCGCCCATCCTCTCTCCCTCTCTCTCTCTCTCTCTCTCTCTCTCTCTTTCTCTCTCTCTCTCCTCCTCCTCTCTATCACTCTCAAATAAATAAAAATAAACAAAAAAATTTAAAAAATCTAGAAACTAGTAGAAATTAAAGTTATATTCAAATGAAGTTTTGTTTAAAATGTTGAAATGTTCAATTAAGAGCCTGTAAAAATTAAACAAGGGTTTTCCTACTGGACAATTTTCTTGTAATAGAAATTTATATTTTTCATATGAAAAAAATATTGTTTCTGCCAATGTAAAATCACCATGCTATCATTTTTATAACCACTTTACCAGTGTTCATACTGTTTTTATATGTTACACATATGTTTAGAATGTGGAACCAGCACCAGCACTGTTTTCCATCCTCACCTATTCCACAAAATAATGAAAAGAGTCAGCAAAGCAAAAGCAGGTGTATGATGACAGCGTGAAATCTGAGAGCTCAATGCCACACACTGGACTTGGGTCCTTATGTGGTGATGTCACAAACTAGAATTGAGTCCGCATGCAACATGCCCATGTGCAACCAGTTACAAAAAACACCTCTTCATCTAATTTGCTTTTTTTTAAATTCATTTTTATTTACTTATTTGAGAGTGACAGACAGAGAAAGAGGCAGATAGAGAGACAGAAAGAGAGAGAGAGAGAGAATGGGCATGCCACGGCCTCCAGCCACTGCAAACGAACTCCAGATGTGTGCTCCCCGTTGTGCATCTGGCTAACGTGGGTCCTGGGGAATCGAGCCTTGAACTGGGGTCCTTAGGCTTCACAGGCAAGCACTTAACCACTAAGCCATCTCTCCAGCCCATCTAATTTTCTTTATCTACGAGGAAAGACCAACTGAAAACCACCTGCAATGGTGTGAATATGGTTTGTTACTTCTGAAACTCACAGGGAAATTTGATTGTCATCATGGGTGTGCTGGTGGAGGAATGAAACCTTTTAGAGGTTCAGGTTTAGATTTTTTAAGGGGGAAGAATGCCTTTCTAGGAAGTTCTTGATGTCAAGGCACTTGATTAACTATATGAAAGGAGGTTGTCATGAGGTCAGAGCACCATTGGGGTTTGTCTCTTTCACACCTCTGACACCTTTGGTCTCACTACTGGGACAATACACTGAACCAGAAGCAACTTATGAGAGGAAAGAATTTATTTTAGGCTTACAGTTTTTATTTTTATTTTTTTTTGTTTATTTTTATTTATTTATTTGAGAGCAACAGAGAGAGAGAGAGAAAATGAGGGAGGGAGGGAGAGAGAGAGTGAATGGGCTCGCCAGGGCCTCCAGCCACTGAAAATGAACTCCAGACGCGTGTGCCCCCTTGTGCATCTGGCTAACGTGGGTCCTGGGGAATCGAGCCTCCAACTTGGGTCCTTAGGCTTCACAGGCAAGCGCTTAACTGCTGAGCCATCTCTCCAGCCCTAGGCTTACAGTTTTGAGAGGCATATCAACATGGTAGAAAAGAGCGTAGCAAATTTAGGAAGCTGGCTCACTTCTTCATACATTACTGGATGACAATGGATTGAGAGCCAGTTCTCAATATTAAGTAGGTTTGTACCTCAAGACTGACCCTATGTGATAAGACTCCACCTGCCTAAAGTTCCACCAGCTGGGGAAGAAGTGGAGAGATTAATCACAAATACCTGAGGCTATGGGGTACATTTTGCAGGCATATACCACAGCTCCTATTTGCTCAGCCTCTGCCCCCTGTATGTATGTATTTATTTATTTACTTATTTATTTATTATTTGATTTTTCAAGATAGGGTCTCAGTTTAGACCATGATGACATGGAATTCACTATGTAGTCTCAGGCTGGCCATGAACTCATGGTTATCTTCCTACCTCTGCCTCTCAAGTGCTGGGATGAAACGTGTGAGTCACCACACCCGGCTAGCCTCCTCCTTTTGCCTTTGGTATATTGCTTACTGGTGCAATGCTCTTGAACTTCCCATCACTAGAACCAAATATCCAATCTAAACTTTTTTCCTCATAATCATGTAGCTTCAGATATTCTGTTTTAGCAATATAAAGGAACTTGAAAGAATTTAAAATCAGTTGAGAAAGAATAAGCTGCAAAGACAAAAAATACAACTAATAGTACTAAATATAGGCTTTGGCCTCTTTAAAAAGCAAATACAATAATCACTTTATGTACCAATGTATACCTTCATCTCATGCCTCTAAGTATCCTCAGGGAGGGGATTTAGGCTTAAGATTTACTGGATATTTATTTCCTCATGTATTCCTCTTTTTTTTTATTCCACTTCTGAATCTTTCCACAAGCCATTTCTTCTGCCTCATATAGTCTCCCATTCCCACCTGTGGTGGTTTGATTCAGGTGTTCCCGGTAAACTTAGGTGTTCTGAATGCTAGGTTCCCAGCTGGAGATTTGGGAATTAACACCTCCAGGAGATAGTGTATTGTTGGGGGCAAGCTTATGGGTGTTATAGCCAGCGACCCCTTGTTAGTGTTTGGCACCCTCCTCTGTTGCTATGGTCCTCCTTATGTTGGCCAGGGGGTGATGTCCACTTTCTGCTCATGTTGTCATTTTCCCCTGCCATTGTACAGCTTTCCCTTGAGCCTGTAAGCCAAAATAAACCTCTTTTTCCCACAAGCTGCTCTTAGTTGGATGATTTTTACCAGCAATACGAACCTGACTGCAACACCACCTCACATTGCTAAATTTTGCCCCTCCTCCAAGTCTCATGCTAGGCATCCTTCTTTCTCACTGGGACCCTAAGCCATTCCTTACTCCAAGTCATGGCTCCTGCCAAAGCTCCCCCTGCAGCTATATGTTTGCTCATATCATAAAGAGGACTTGGCAGACAAGGTGCTACCTTCTCATTTCTGTAGGAACAGGCCCTCTTCCCACCTTGCTCATGAGTGCTTTCCTCAGAACCTGGCCAAGTTACTGGTTTAAAATGATGCTATATAGAAACACCGTTATGGATAGATTTGCTCCTTTGATTTCTGTATGTATCAAGTCCCAAAACAGCCAGTATCTTTCCCTCAGAGTTTTGGATAACTGCTGTGTGTAGTCTAGCCTTTGTAGATTCTTTTAGCAGCATTTTCTTACAAAACAGCAACGGGGTGGTATCAGCATTATTTTACAAGGGTGAACTCTGAGGTAGAAAAATCATTGACGTGTTCTAAGAAATAACAAGACAGGCTGGAGGGATGGCTTAGCAGTTAAGGCATTTGCCTACAAAGCCAAAGGACCTAGGTTCAACTCCCCATAACCCATGTAAGCCAGCTGCACAAGGTGGTGCATGCATCTGGAGTTCATTTACAGCCACTGAAGTTCCTGGCATACCCATTCTCTCTCTCACTCTGCCTATTTCTCTCTCTCTCTCTCAAATAAATAAGAAAAAAAATATTTTAAAAAATAATTAAGGCATAGATAATGGGATTATCATTAGTATATTATATATGCAATTCATGTTACATATTTTTCTTTGATCTACATGTGTGCCTCCTTTCTGTCTTATATTCTCATTCAGTTAAATAGTACAGTGTGAAAACCCTGTCTTTAAGAATTGATTACATTGCAAGTAAGTAAATTAAGCACTCATTGAAATTGTCAGGGACTCTGCAGAGTCTGGGGAACACAAGTCATTTTTTATCATTTATGCTCTTTGAGCTGACATTCCTCACTATTACTGTTTCTAGCTTAGAGTTTTATTATTGAGTCCGCATGCAACATGCCCATGTGCAACCAGTTACAAAAAACACCTCTTCATCTAATTTGCTTTTTTTTAAATTCATTTTTATTTACTTATTTGAGAGTGACAGACAGAGAAAGAGGCAGATAGAGAGACAGAAAGAGAGAGAGAGAGAGAATGGGCATGCCACGGCCTCCAGCCACTGCAAACGAACTCCAGATGTGTGCTCCCCGTTGTGCATCTGGCTAACGTGGGTCCTGGGGAATCGAGCCTTGAACTGGGGTCCTTAGGCTTCACAGGCAAGCACTTAACCACTAAGCCATCTCTCCAGCCCATCTAATTTTCTTTATCTACGAGGAAAGACCAACTGAAAACCACCTGCAATGGTGTGAATATGGTTTGTTACTTCTGAAACTCACAGGGAAATTTGATTGTCATCATGGGTGTGCTGGTGGAGGAATGAAACCTTTTAGAGGTTCAGGTTTAGATTTTTTAAGGGGGAAGAATGCCTTTCTAGGAAGTTCTTGATGTCAAGGCACTTGATTAACTATATGAAAGGAGGTTGTCATGAGGTCAGAGCACCATTGGGGTTTGTCTCTTTCACACCTCTGACACCTTTGGTCTCACTACTGGGACAATACACTGAACCAGAAGCAACTTATGAGAGGAAAGAATTTATTTTAGGCTTACAGTTTTTATTTTTATTTTTTTTTGTTTATTTTTATTTATTTATTTGAGAGCAACAGAGAGAGAGAGAGAAAATGAGGGAGGGAGGGAGAGAGAGAGTGAATGGGCTCGCCAGGGCCTCCAGCCACTGAAAATGAACTCCAGACGCGTGTGCCCCCTTGTGCATCTGGCTAACGTGGGTCCTGGGGAATCGAGCCTCCAACTTGGGTCCTTAGGCTTCACAGGCAAGCGCTTAACTGCTGAGCCATCTCTCCAGCCCTAGGCTTACAGTTTTGAGAGGCATATCAACATGGTAGAAAAGAGCGTAGCAAATTTAGGAAGCTGGCTCACTTCTTCATACATTACTGGATGACAATGGATTGAGAGCCAGTTCTCAATATTAAGTAGGTTTGTACCTCAAGACTGACCCTATGTGATAAGACTCCACCTGCCTAAAGTTCCACCAGCTGGGGAAGAAGTGGAGAGATTAATCACAAATACCTGAGGCTATGGGGTACATTTTGCAGGCATATACCACAGCTCCTATTTGCTCAGCCTCTGCCCCCTGTATGTATGTATTTATTTATTTACTTATTTATTTATTATTTGATTTTTCAAGATAGGGTCTCAGTTTAGACCATGATGACATGGAATTCACTATGTAGTCTCAGGCTGGCCATGAACTCATGGTTATCTTCCTACCTCTGCCTCTCAAGTGCTGGGATGAAACGTGTGAGTCACCACACCCGGCTAGCCTCCTCCTTTTGCCTTTGGTATATTGCTTACTGGTGCAATGCTCTTGAACTTCCCATCACTAGAACCAAATATCCAATCTAAACTTTTTTCCTCATAATCATGTAGCTTCAGATATTCTGTTTTAGCAATATAAAGGAACTTGAAAGAATTTAAAATCAGTTGAGAAAGAATAAGCTGCAAAGACAAAAAATACAACTAATAGTACTAAATATAGGCTTTGGCCTCTTTAAAAAGCAAATACAATAATCACTTTATGTACCAATGTATACCTTCATCTCATGCCTCTAAGTATCCTCAGGGAGGGGATTTAGGCTTAAGATTTACTGGATATTTATTTCCTCATGTATTCCTCTTTTTTTTTATTCCACTTCTGAATCTTTCCACAAGCCATTTCTTCTGCCTCATATAGTCTCCCATTCCCACCTGTGGTGGTTTGATTCAGGTGTTCCCGGTAAACTTAGGTGTTCTGAATGCTAGGTTCCCAGCTGGAGATTTGGGAATTAACACCTCCAGGAGATAGTGTATTGTTGGGGGCAAGCTTATGGGTGTTATAGCCAGCGACCCCTTGTTAGTGTTTGGCACCCTCCTCTGTTGCTATGGTCCTCCTTATGTTGGCCAGGGGGTGATGTCCACTTTCTGCTCATGTTGTCATTTTCCCCTGCCATTGTACAGCTTTCCCTTGAGCCTGTAAGCCAAAATAAACCTCTTTTTCCCACAAGCTGCTCTTAGTTGGATGATTTTTACCAGCAATACGAACCTGACTGCAACACCACCTCACATTGCTAAATTTTGCCCCTCCTCCAAGTCTCATGCTAGGCATCCTTCTTTCTCACTGGGACCCTAAGCCATTCCTTACTCCAAGTCATGGCTCCTGCCAAAGCTCCCCCTGCAGCTATATGTTTGCTCATATCATAAAGAGGACTTGGCAGACAAGGTGCTACCTTCTCATTTCTGTAGGAACAGGCCCTCTTCCCACCTTGCTCATGAGTGCTTTCCTCAGAACCTGGCCAAGTTACTGGTTTAAAATGATGCTATATAGAAACACCGTTATGGATAGATTTGCTCCTTTGATTTCTGTATGTATCAAGTCCCAAAACAGCCAGTATCTTTCCCTCAGAGTTTTGGATAACTGCTGTGTGTAGTCTAGCCTTTGTAGATTCTTTTAGCAGCATTTTCTTACAAAACAGCAACGGGGTGGTATCAGCATTATTTTTACAAGGGTGAACTCTGAGGTAGAAAAATCATTGACGTGTTCTAAGAAATAACAAGACAGGCTGGAGGGATGGCTTAGCAGTTAAGGCATTTGCCTACAAAGCCAAAGGACCTAGGTTCAACTCCCCATAACCCATGTAAGCCAGCTGCACAAGGTGGTGCATGCATCTGGAGTTCATTTACAGCCACTGAAGTTCCTGGCATACCCATTCTCTCTCTCACTCTGCCTATTTCTCTCTCTCTCTCTCAAATAAATAAGAAAAAAAATATTTTAAAAAATAAATAAGGCATAGATAATGGGATTATCATTATATATTATATATGCAATTCATGTTACATATTTCTTTGATCTACATGTGTGCCTCCTTTCTGTCTTATATTCTCAATTCAGTTAAATATACAGTGTGAAAACCCTGTCTTTAAGAATTGATTACATTGCAAGTAAGTAAATTAAGCACTCATTGAAATTGTCAGGGACTCTGCAGAGTGCTGGGAACACAAGTCATTTTTTATTCATTTATGCTCTTTTGAGCTGACATTCCTCACTATTACTGTTTGCTATCTTAGAGTTTTTATTATGTTATTAGCAAAACCTGTTATACCCTTAAACTATTTTTTAATATTTTATATTTATTTATTTGGCAGAGAAAGAGGGAGAGAGAGAGAATAGGCACGCCAGGGCTTCCAGCCACTGCAAACAAACTCCAGATGCGTGCGCTCCCTTGTGCATCTGGCTAACATGGGTCCTGGGGAATTGAACCTGGGTTCTTTGGCTTGGCAGGAAAATACCTCAACCACTAAGCCATCCCTCCAGCACCAACCCTTAAACTATTTTTGATTGTCATTTTTATTTTGTTTTACACTGTGTCTCCTTATGTAATTATGCCATAGTTTCCATAATGTTTGGTCTGTTTACATTTCAGTTCCTGTTGGGTAGAAGGTGCTACATGTCAGTTTAGGATTTAAGTGCAATATTGGCTGATTCCATTAATGAGCATTTCAATGTAGTATATTTCCAAGTAAATCAACTTTATATCAATGTTAAGCCTAATAAACAAATAAATACAATGGCTTATAATAGATATTAGAAATGTATAAATTAGGTCTAGAGAGATGGCTTAGTAATTAATCCTTAGTAATTTGACATCTTGCCTGTCAAACCTAAGGATGTAGGTTCAATTCTCCAGGTTCCATGTAAGCCAGATGCACATGGTGGCACATGCGTCTGGAGTTCATTTGCAATGGCTAGAGGCTCTCTGGTGCACCCATTCTCACTCACTCTCTCTCTCTTCCTCTCTCTCTGTCTCTAATAAGATAAATAAAAATAAATCTAAAAATTATTAAAAAAAAGAAATATATAAATTAACTTTCACTTCTGGATTTTATGTCCAGGACAAGTTATCGTATGCAGAGTAGGGACATTTTTTATGTGTGAGTATATTATCTCCCAGTTTTCTTTAGTATCTTAAGGGCTTTCTTTGAAGTTGGTTTGTATCTAAAAAGCTCAACAGGCCCTGCCTTAAAACCTAACACTTTTTACCATTCTTCAGTTTAAACTGTAAATATCTCATATGTTATTAGTAGTTGTGGATCAAAGCTCTCAAAAAGTCACCTAGTTCTGAGGCAACACCAGGCAGTAAGGAGGCCCTGAATCCCTACCACGTACATAAACTTCTAGGTGTTGTTGCATGTGCCTATAATCCCAGTGCTGGGGAGAAGGAGACACATGGATCTTTGGGGCTGGCTGGCTGGCTGGCCAAATTGGGAAGTTCTAGGTTTGTGCGAGACCTTGTCTCACAAAATAAGATTGAAAATGACTGAGGAAAGCACCTGACATTGACCTCTGTCTTCCATGCGCATATACACACATGTGTACCCATACCCATAAAAACATCCACACACACATAAAACATGCTAAAACTTGCCTCAGCTTTATTTAACCCTGTTTATTGGTACGACAGTTGTAAGAATAAACCTGTTTAAACCTGTTTATTAATATGGCAGTTGTAAGCATAAAGCTGTTCAATGGACATGTAAATAAAAATACAACCATGGACATGTTTGCATGTGCTTTCCATGCATATACCTCAATGTAATACTTTTATTAATTATTAAATAGAAAATATCTCCTGAAAGCAGCAGAATTTTAGGGAAATATAATATTAATTTTATTTAAATCAATCTTTTTTTTTTTTTTTTTTTTGGTTTTTCGAGGTAGGGTCTCACTCTAGTTCAGGCTGACCTGGAATTCACTATGTCGTCTCAGGGTGGCCTCGAACTCATGGCAATCCTCTTACCTCTGCCTCCCAAGTGCTGGGATTAAAGGCGTGCGCCACCACGCCCGGCTTAAATCAATCTTTAGAATAGTGAGGAAGTACTTGTAAAATTGTTTTGGAAAATGTGAACCTCATAGACCTATATTAGTGACAAAAGTAGTAATTTAGAATGAAAGCTCCAGACGATTTTGAGTTGTCTAAAACAAAGTTGGAATGATGTACTACACACACACACACACACACACACACACACACATCAATTCTACTTCAGAAAAAAATCCATCTTTTCATAAAAATTTACTCTTACTAATCTTCAAATCAAAATGATATATGATTTTTAAAAGGGATTCATTAGAAGTTGTACATGTTTCTAATTGTATAGACAATATACTTACCTCTTGATTGTTTTAAAGATAGAAGTCTTCATTTATTTTTAAATGAAACCTCCATAAAACTGGGTACGCTCCATAATGCTATCCCTTTCCAAAAGCCTGATTTCATTACTTTTCATCACAAGGTGCTGAATAAATCTTTCATTCACATGCTACCTACTAGGATTTTTTTTCCATGCCTTCATAACTTCAAAAATAAAGACTAAAAATCAGAGATAAACGGAAGGTTTTGTAACCTGTATAAACAGGCAATGTCCTCAAAGGCTTGGAGGTTTGGCTTTACCTTGGACTATCCTTCCATCAACTCTGGGATCTGAATCTACTGAAGGGTAGGTTCAGGGGGGTGAAGCATTAACAGTTACTCACATTTGTTCTTATTCCCCTTGGCTTCTCCTGCCCAGCTGGCTCTTAATTAGTACTGGGATCTGACCATCAAGAGACTGCTGTGATTCCAGTTAGGTGAATGATAACCTAATCAAGCCACATTAAAGACCTTCCTTACAAGCAATATTTGCTCCATAACTCCCCTCTGGGTTCTGTTTTAATCTATGTAATGAGAAAATGCAACGAAGTTGGGATTTTCTAAAGCTAATACAACTATGGATTGTCTGCCTGCACCAGGGGCTGGAGGGAATATAGATAACTGAACATGCAATGAATTAGGAAAACATTTTGTTTAGCCCCCAGTCATTACCCATCTGGGCTGTCTTGGCACTGTTGGATGACATGAGTGATAAAAATTAACCTTTCAAATACATATTAATTTCTTTCGTACTGTGGTGCCAGGGACGATTTCTGAAGTACCATTTAAAATAACAAAAATGGGCTGGAGATATGGCTCAGTGGTTAAAGGCACTTGCTTACAAAGCCTGATGGTCTGGTTTTGATTCCCCAGTTCCCACATAAAAGCCAGATGCAGAAAGTGGCACATATTTCTGGAGTTCATTTGCTGTGGCAGAAAGCACTGGTGTGCCCATTCTCATTCTCTTTATGTCTCATTTTCTCTCTCTCAAGTAAATAAATAAAATATTTAAAATAACAAAAATATTTATAAAGCCATTGACAAAGTCTGTAATCAATACGCGGCTACTAATAAGCTTATAGTCATGATTTAAAAAACACTAGTCATAGATATCCTTCTCATAGGCTTTATTATATTTGTATCTGATTCACTTATACTTAAAAAAGTTTCTAAACTCCTGAATTTTTAGAAAGTGTGTGGGAGATATATTTTCAGGGCTTATATTGATTGTCAGTGTATCGCCTTGACTCATCTGTGGGCATGACTGTGAGACATTATCTAGATTGAGTTAGTCTATGGACATGGCTGTGAGGGATTTCCTTGATAGGTCAATTGAGGTGGTAAGATCCACCTTAACTGTGGGCAACAGGAGGGATACTGGACTGTATCAAGTGGAGAGAGCTAGGTGAGCAGCAGCCTTCTCTGCTCTCTGCTTCCTCACTGGGCACTGAATGTGACCACCTGCTTCAAGGTCCTGCTGCCATGCCTTCCCTGCCATGAAGGATTGTGACCTTGAACTCTAAAGCTACATAAACATACCCTTCCTGAAACTGCAACTTGTCAGCATTAGGTCACAACAACAAGAAAGTAATTAATACATATATAGATACATTTTAAATTTATAAATTAGAGCTTTACTCTCTAGGCATTTAAAAATGTTATTTTGAAGAGTTTTTTTTTTTTTTTTTGACTCCTTGTCAGTCTAACTATATTCTTAAGGCAGATTGTTGACCCTGGTTTTAATGACAGGGTCTGCAACAGAGAGTTGGCACACTTCTTCAGGATGCTTCGAGGGGAACTTTCTTTACAAAGGGAATGGTTTCAAAGACAATGGAAAGATCAGGGAGAACTACACAGGATGGTGCAGGAAGCTGTATTCCCAGAGATAGCTACATGAAGGGCTGGGAGGGGGTGGGTGAGAAGTTAAGCCAAGAGCAGAGACACATAGACCAGTGACATGATGTCTGGCGACCCATTCCCCTTAAATCACTGTCCTACTTCCTTCTATCACCTACCAGCTCTTCTCATTTTTTAAAAAATCATTGGAACTCGGAGCATAGGAAAGTCCTTTATTGGAGTCCATATAAATGTAATCTGTACATTTATGGGAGGAGAAATGTAAAGTCAAATGGGAGATATTTGGCATTACATTGGAAGAAATCATCCATCACCATGACAACTCCATTAGAATAATGAGATCTCACATAGGTATAGAGGCAGGAATAGTTCTCTCTCAATACATAGGCATGCTTAATAACATTTGGAGTGCTGATGGGAAAACTCTGTAGGTGGATAATGAAGAACAAGAGCAAATAACACAATAGCATACACCAGGGGCCTGCTGAAGCAGCACTATTTGGGGAGCTATTACAAAGTTGCCTCTGCCCACTGCCCTCTAACCAGCACCCAGGGATTAACAATGACGTAATATTTGTGGTGGTATACTGGTCTTGAACATTAGTGTTATTAAGATGCGGTATTGGAGTAGCCACAACTTTTGGCTTGTTTCTTCATATCAGCATTTTATATGAACTGCTTGCCTTTGACATCGATCTTGAGCCAGTTTTCTTAGAGCCTGGCAGGAGGCTAGCTCCTCCTCTAGGGGACCTTCCTGGGAGGATTCTGTCTTGGACCAGACAACCTTCCCTTCAGGGGCTGTGATTTTGTCACATTATCTCTATTCCCAGCACATCAAGTTTGTAATGTAGTATTGCACATGCAGCATCATATTGAATGACTAGCAGTCCAAAAATCTTCCTGAACATTTAAATCACTCTAACTTCATGAAATTGGTAAAGTCATGTCATTACTTTGGTGCTAAAGTACCTGAAACAAAGAAGGGCTGAGTAGGAGGATCTCAAAGAATTCTTTCAGTACTAACTTCTTTGGTCATTTCCATTTAGTTCTAGGATATAGGAAAAATGTACTTAATACTATGACTGGGATAAAACTTTGAAGGTGATTTTTAGGTGCCAGGTAATATAACAAATTTGGATAGTGCCAGGAAAACTGTGAGTGAATCTTGTTATTATCAAAAAATCATGATGCTTTGTATACAATAAAAATATTGCTACATATGAAAGGAAATGATGATATAGTTCCTAAATTGGCTTCATGTTGGGAGATATGAAAACAAGGGGGAAAGATGTGCCTATGGAATATTCATCATTATAAGATGAGTATTTTACCTTACGTTTTTTTTTCCTTTGGTTTTTCAAGGTAGGGTCTCACTCTGGCCCAGGTTGACCTGGAATTCACTATGCAGTCTCAGGGTGGCCTCGGACTCACGGCGATCCTCCTACCTCTGCCTCCCAAGTGCTGGAATTAAAGGCATGAGCCACCATGCCTGGCTTACCTTACTTTTAATAGCTTAAACTGCCTACTTTCTCTCCTGGAAAAGAGATAAGCAGAATGGCTACTAAAAGGAAGAAATTAATACTTTTAACAAAATTATCAAGGTGTGCATCTATTGGAATACATTTTGTTTCACCACGAAAATGGCTATATTTGGTATTTTTTTCATCACATGTATTGTGCCTCAGCAAAGTAATAGTAGCCCAAGAAATAGAAAATAAATCATAACCACAAGGCTATCTGTTGAGAATCTGATAGTCCAGACCTCAGCACCCTTATTTAACTTCAAAGAAAATTGGTACTGTAAAGATAATTTTTTTTAAATAACTGCTTTTTCTTGACACTACAATAAACACCTGTGATAAGCAACTTAAGGAAGAGGTTTAATTTGGCTCGTGGTTCAGGGAATGTAATCTTTCATGATGGGAAGGAAAGCCAGTTAGAACAGGTCAGAGTGGTGGCAGGAGAGCCAGCTGCAGTACACTGACTCACATTTCTGCAGGTTAGGAAGTTAGACCAGAATGAGTCTGGCCTATTTACTCTCAACACTCACCTCTGTGACCCTGTGCCCTCCACCTAAGCCACAAGACAGTGCTACAAAGGATTCAAACACATGAGCCTCTGGGGACATTTCCCATTCATATCAATGGTTACACATGTTTGCATCCTATGTCTATTTGAGACACTCAGAATTTTGACTAAGGCTTCAATTAGAGGGTCTTAAAAATTATCTATTTGGCATGTGTGTATGTATGTGAGTGCAGGTGCACATGTGCCATGGCACGTGTGTGGAGGTCGGAAGACAACTTGTGGGTAAGTCATCTTCTACCTCCTTTTGTTGCATGGACTCTTAATTTTTCATTCATAAGCTCCCAGGAAATTGTCCTGACTCCCTTGCCTTCTTGCCATAGGCAGCCCGGGAGCAAAGAGGCTCAGTACAGCTTCTAGCTTATATTCTTTTACAGGGTCTGGGGATCCAAACTCAGCACTTTATCCACTGCACCATCTTCCCCAGCCACTCTATTAGATGTTTTTGATGTCATGTAACCACATCACATATTGGAATGTCAAGCCCACCAATGACAAAGTGGCTCCCATTTCAATAGCAAGTTTCAAATGTGATCTCACTGCAAATCGGTGGAGTAGAAAATTCCCCAATTTTCTTCTACATTTCCAAACTTGCAACAATCCTCATGGAATCCCTTGATTTTCAAAAGGCATCATTTTCTTTCCCAGAGATTTGAAGCTGTTTTCTTTAAACTGAAACATTCCCTCCTGGAGGGAGACATGAAGCTCAGAAGACCTGTGGAGCTAGTAAAACTTAAGAAACTTAGGAAGCCCAGAAATTTATAAAATTCACAGGTCCCCTCCCCAAGGTTATATGAGCTGTGAACTTGCTGGTGAGAGGAGACTGCTGGAGCTGCCTGCAAATTGTACCGGGAACTCCAGGGATGCAGGTTTTGTGAGTTGTTACCTATGTTGGGGTGGCTCTTTCCATGATGCAGCTGCCTTTGAGTCACCCATGCTCCTTCCTGTTAGTAACCCCAATCAATGCACTGGTTCACTGAGGTAGGCTTGGGTGGAATCATTTCCTTGGTTTGTCATGGATGCCCTATCTAGGGTGAAAGGCTTCTTTCAACATGTTTGAGAAGATTCTTTCTAAATTGTCTCTCATATTCAGACCATCTTACTTGGTGTCTTGTCTGCTTCTGGTGAGTAAGAGCGTCCTCCGCGATTGCTTTCCATTTCTATGTGAGAAGGAATGCATATGCAGACTTTCTTAGATTGATTTTAGCATCACAGAATTATATGAACACTGTGGCAGTTTGAATGTAAATTGTCTCCCACGAGCTCATGCTTATGTGTTTGAATACCTGTTCTCCAGCTGCTAGTGCTGTTTGGGAAGGTTGAGCAACCTTTAGGAGTGGAACCATGCAGGTGGAAAGGGGGTCACTGACCCCACTTGCTGTTGGTCCTCTACTTCCTGACTTTGGTGCAATGTGATTAGCTGCTTCATGCTGCTGTTGTCATGGCTTGTCCGCTGTCAACTTCACCTGGAAACTGTAAGTCGAAGTAAATTTGTTTTCTTCTTTAAATTTCTCCTGGTCAGGTACTTGTTCACAGCAATAAGGAAGTAAATAATGCAGTCATTTCTTAAAGGATGTTTGGAGAACTTAAAAGACTTGCAGTATAAAAAAATTTGGTCTGGTAAGGTAGTTTACTGAATAAACTTGCCTTGCAAGTATGAGGACCTGTGTTTTATCCTCAGAATACTTGTAAAAATGTTGGGCCTGGTAGCATGGCACATGCTTTTAATTTCAGTGCTGGGGAGGGAGCATTGTAGCTTCAGGCCAATTAGAGACCCTGTCTCATGAATAAAAGAATAAAAGTAGTGGATGTCATTCCCAAGGAGCAACAGCTAAGGTTGTCCTTTGGTTTCACGTTCATGTACATACACATGTGTACCTGCTCTCAAGAACATGCACATACACATGTATATAAAAAAGCAAGTTATATCCCAATTTTCTCCCTGCTCATTTTATTTATTCTCATACACATTTTTTTTAAAAATTCTGTGATTTGCATATTCAAAAGTGGGTTATACAGATAATTCACCCTCTGCCTCTTCATTAATGAACAACATAAGTTTCTCAGCAGTAGTCGGCCTAAGGAATATTTCTCTGGTTAGGAATTTTGAGTCAGATTAGAGTTTTCCTCTTAAATTCACTGTTGTTGCTTCTCTGAGGCCCAGCGATGCCCCCAGCCACTTGTCAGAAGCCAACAAAGAGCAAATGACCTGCACAGTGTTGATGGATTACTGAGCACATTTGTGCCATTGTGATTAGATAATTCATGCTCAATTTTCTAGCTGCAGTTCACAGGGAAGAGTAAGCCTAAATTAAATAGAGTTCACTCTCCTGACAATTATTAGACATTCTTTTGTTTCTTAGGTTTGGCGGATAAATAGCCAGAAAGTATGTCCTTTTTGGTTTATGAGTAAAAATCAAAAACAGGGCCAGAGAGATGGGTCAGCAGTTAAAGGCACTTGCTTGTAAAGCCTGACAACCTGAGTTCAGTTCCCCAGTACCCATGTAAAGCCAGATGCACAAAGTGGCACATGCATCTGTAGTATGTTTGCAGTGGCAAAAGGTCCTGATGCACCCATACACAAACTCGTTCTCTGCCTCTTTCTTTCTCTCTAATAATATTAATAAATAAATAAATAAATTCTAAAACATATTAAAATGTTCAGTGTTGAAAGATAAGTTGATTTCTGCAATGGTAATAATTTCTACTTAACTCAATGGTCAATATGACTCTTCTTCACTTAATAAAAGGTAATTACATATGAAAAATGTTAATCTATTTTGCTATGCTTTCTCATAGTGCAATTAGATTCCCTTATTTGGAAGCTCTTTTGCCATCTAGCAGAATGCTTATCAAGCTTTGATGGCTAAAAATCTCTGAGTATCTTTTTCAAAGGCAGATTCAGATTCAGTGGGTCTGGAGTGGAACCAAGAGCCTGCAGTTCTGTTTGCTAAAAGTATGTTTTCATTGTGATTGTACATATTTATAAGTAAGATTCTCCATTTCTAAAACACTCTCAGGCAACATTGATGTTGTTATCATATGACCAGATTTTAAGAAGCAAGAATCTACAAAAAAAAAAAAAAAAAAAAAACTGAATGAGTTTTTTTTTTTTCCTTTATGGAAAAAGTCTATAACATTTGATATCTCAATGCTGAGAATCAGAAATTATTGACATTTACAAATCTGAACACCAAAGCATGTCTGACTAGAATGTCCTGATTTTCCAGCAAAGAAAAAAAAAAAATAGAGCAACCAAAATCTCACATTAATGTTCCCTTGGCCCGAAAAATTTTTGCTTCAATCTCAAATTTCAGAAGTGTTTATATGGAACCTACTTTCCATGACACTAAATTATGATCTAGGAGAAGATACAAAGGAGAATATACTTGGAAACCTATCCTCGAGATTTTTTTCTTTAAATATTTTATTTATTTATTTGCAAGGAGAGGGAAAGAGAGAGACAGACAGAGCGATAATAGATGCACCAGGGCCTCTACACCTCTGCAAACAAATTCCGGATGCATGTGCTGCCTTGTGCATCTGGCCCTACGTGAGTACTGGAGAATCGAACTCTGATTACTGGTTGCTAGGTTTTGTCTGCAAGTGCCTTAACTGCTGAGCCATGTGTTCAGCACCCTGTGAGAAATTTTTAAGCATGATAGGAAAATGTGATTTTTACATTACAAAATGGTTACAAAAGGGGACAGGGAACAATACAATAGGAGGTATAACTCTAATGTTCTATACAGCACAATAAAATAATTGTAGTTATCCTATTATTAAAATAGCTCAATAGCTAGTAGAAAGAATTTTTGAATATTATACAAAGAAATACTTTGCCTTAGGTGACAAATTATCTAATCTGATCATTACTTATTGCATGTATGTATTGATATTCTATATTGGATCCCCAAAAGTACAAAATTATTGTGTGTCAATTAAAATATTTGCAAGTAAAATCATTAAAATAATATGGTACAATGTACAGTAAATGTCAAATTAAAAATAATGACTTCATTTATTTCCACATATTTTTCTTTTTCTAAAATATTTTATTTATTTATTTGAGTGAGAGACAGGCAGAGAGAGAGAAAGAGAGAGAGGGAGAGACAGAGAGTAAGAATAGACATGCCAGGGCCTTCAGACACTTCAAATGAACTCCAGTCCCATGTGCTATGCATCTGGCTTTACTTGGGTCCTGGGAAATCAAACTCTGGTCCTTAGGTTTTGCAGACAAATGCCTTAACTGCTGAGCCATCTCTCCAGCCATATTTCCTCATTTTTTTTAAAAACTATATTTGATTTATTTATTTGAGAGAGAGAGAAAGAGAGAGAGAGAGAGAGAGAATGGGCACACCAGGGCCTCCAGCCACTGCAAACACACTCCAGGCACATGCTCCCCTTTGTCCATCTGGATTACGTGGGTCCTGGAGAGTCAAACTAGGATCCTTTGGCTTTACAGGCAAATGCCCTAACCACTAAGCCATTTCTCCAGACCCTCTTTCCACAAATTTTGATTGAGTATTTGAAAAAGTTCAGGATTCTACTATATACTTCTATA
This sequence comes from Dipus sagitta, assembly GCA_036346955.1. Lineage (NCBI taxonomy): Eukaryota > Metazoa > Chordata > Mammalia > Rodentia > Dipodidae > Dipus > Dipus sagitta. The sequence goes on along the minus strand of CM070771.1, from coordinate 130,527,230 downwards.
GTATACTTTTATTCCCATTTTCTATATTTATTGATTTATTTTTACCTCCTCAGTGTCCCAAAGCATTCCTGTAATTTTCACCTGTGCTATCTCTCCCATTCTTTATAGACAAAAGGAAATCATCAGAAAAGAACCATTTCGGTATTTTTCACCACCAAATTAACTTAAGCTACAACTCCCTGGATCCCCTCCTTTTCCTTCCTCGTTCTTGCTCCTGTTCATGGTCAATTACTCTGTCACTTCTAGTCCACTGAAGGACATTTATTGTTTTTATAGTTTCCTTTTCTTTTGCACAATTTCTCCCCCTCAATAAACTCCTTCAGCACTTAATTACAAATATGCCTTAGCACTGTGTATAACTTTACAAACCCCAAAGCACAACTTCCTTGACACCACATTTAAGCACTGTCTCATTATAGCTTGCATTCCACACGATCTTCAGAGTGGGTCGCTCTTTCTTCACTTCTCCTCACCCTCACTCTGAGTGAGTCTCTTTGCCTCCAAACTTCGAAAGTGACATTCATTTATTCTCTGTCCACCAACATGGATTTGATTTTTTTTTTTTTTTTACAAATCTGATGTTCCATTTTCTGACCTTATTCCACGGGAACTTCCAGCTGGGAGTGACTTGGTGAGACCTCTTCTCTTCCGGAAGCATGCATCTCTTGCCTCCACACTAACATGTTTATGTACTTCCTGACTTCTAATAGGAAGTGGCCCACTAGTGAAATCTGAAAATTTTGGAGTTCACAAAGCTTAAATCTCAGCCTTTCTTTTCTTTCTGTCACTCTCTGTCTATCTACCTCACTCCCCTCCCCAGGGATCTCACTGAGTTCCCTGCCTTTAAGTTAACTCAGAGTTAGGCATAGTGGTTCAGGCTATAATTTTAGCTACTGAGGCATCTGAAAGAGGATCATAAGTTCAAGGTGAGCATGGATATAGGGTTCAAGGCCAGTTTAGAGAATATAGTGAGACCTGTATCTCAACACAAAGGGTCAAAAGAGGACTGGTAATATAGTTCAGTATTTGAATGCTTGCCTAACATGCATGAATTCCTGGGTTCAAACCCCTGTACCAGTAAGTAAATAAATGAATAAATAAATAAATACAGATAAATAAAAAAACTTCATGGGTGTTATTTATACCTTTGATAATTTTTTTTTTTTTTCGGAGAAAACTTCTAAGACAAAACACTTCACAGAACAAAGCTACAAATATCTCCTATCCCTCATGGACTCAGACCTGGCATGGTAGCCATATCATGAAGGGGACAAGGAATAGGGCTGAATTTGACTTTGGGAAGAATGCTGAAATTGGGGTTCACCCCCTCTGTGGCACCTGTTTGGGACTGTGTATGATTGACACACTCCCATGCTCAGATGAGGCTGGCAGTTAGACACAAAAGCTGAACTAGGGTTGAGGGAAGAAAGAAATATATCTGGGGTTGGGGTTAAGTCAGCATATTAGGGTTAGGTTGTCTCTTGTTAAAAACATTAATTTGGGATTTCCTGATGCAAGGGGCACAGCAGCAATGTCAATGGGTGTAGGCAGTTTGGGTATTAGGCATGAGGAAGACTTGAATTCCCTTTAGTTCTGTACTTGTCAAATCATTATCCAGCATGTTAAGTCATTCTTCCAAGGACATGGAGGTTATTTGAGCCATGTAGATGTCTGTCATGGCTCTGAAGATTTGGCAGGTAATCTATTTTTGCTTTGCCTCTGTGGCCACCCTCATTTGTAGATTAGAACTTGGTTGTGGAAGGGTGCTAAAAGACTATGAAGTAATATGAAAAAATGTAGTAAGTTTTTTTTTTTTTAATGAATGATATTTGTGAGAAAAATACTGGAGTTGTGTTTATGGGTCAGGAAAATTTTGCGGAAGAGGAGGCGGAAAGAATGTCAGAGCCATATGTTGGGTCATGATATGCAGAGACATTTATCTTACCCATAACTGTGGGCTAACTCCACAATGCATGACCCATATACCTCAACAAGGAGGGGCCAAGGGGAGGGGGTAGGTCATGGATGAGCCTAATGATGGCACCAAACTGACTGTATTTGCTGAATACAAAACTAATTAATAAAAAAATAAAAATAAATAAATAAATCAACCTCCCCATTACCATTACTGCTTTATAAACTTGTCTAAGTAAGCTTACAAAGTTTATTATAGAATGGATGAGCTACTCAATTTTGGGGTAGACTTTTGAGCCAGGAGTCAAATTTTTAGCAACACTCATAATTTGAAGGAATGTGTATTTCCAGATTTTCTACAAAGCAACACTAGGTGCTGTCTTACAGGTGTAGAATAGTCAAATCCGTATCCTTAGGGAATTCTTGGCAATTCCTTTTGAGAGTGAGTAAAGAGCTAAGCACAACTGGATCCAAAGAGAGGATAAATATAAGATTGGTAATACATTGGGGACTCTGTTACTTAGCTTTCTGCTGCTATCACCGAAAGAACTAAGAGAACAATGTAAAGAGGGAAATATTTATTTTAGCTCAAAGTTTCAGAGGTTGTAGTCCATAGCCTTGGCTCCATGACAAGATGCATTCTTTCATGAACATGCCCCAGTGGACTCCTTCCTCCAGCTAGGCTCTCCCTCTGTAGTATTCAGCATATCCCAAAATAGCATCATGAGCAGATAAACCCTTCTACATGAGCTTTGTGGTGGACTTTTTATATCAAGCCATAATACCCTCCAAGCAAACAAGTAACAAACACAAACCTCCACAAGGGCTTTTCTATGTCTCTTCATGACTGAGACTATAATGCATCATGACAGAAGGGGCCACTATAAAATGGATAGCGTCTCTCACCCCATGGAACCTGGACTCTTACATTTTCCTGAATGTGTTTACTTCTTTACCCATGCATGGGTTTTCCCTGTATTAGGCATGACTTATGTGCTATTTGCACCATCAATTGCATCTTGTTTTTCCCTAATGGATTAATGACTAGTGTTCAGGATTCACAACATGCTCCAAAGCCAGAACACTTAGTCCAGCACACCCATCAGACTCATCTACCAGTGGTTCTGAAGAACTGAGGATTCTTTATGGTTTAACACTGAATACTGACAAAGAGAACATTAACCATTAGATTTTCCACTCATTGCTTAGTTTTCTGCTCAGTGCAGGAAAGTCAAGATGAAGGAGCACCTCCTTTTCCACCAGTCATCTGCTGGATATCTTTCTACTGGATTTTGCTGGTGAGGTGGGAAAGAGCAGAAACTCTGTGTTCTGGTGGGCTCTGCAGAGTCTGGTAGGTCTCTTGAGAGCCGTCCTTTGCGGGCTGTGTTTCTTCTGCCCCATGCTTAGTACTCTCCAAAGATTCAAAGCAATAAAGATGGGGGAAATGTCTTTGGTTAAATGCTGAAGTGTGTGAGTTAGAGGGAATGAGTTGTTTTCTCTCTCTTTGTGTGCAACAAGCTTTTGTTATTTGAAAGTTTATCCCAAGTCCAAAAATACTGTTAAAAATTCAATTCACACCTAAGTGGAAACTGACACCTGTTGCTGTGCCAATAAAATTAAAATAACCTCAGATTCAAATTGATACATTTTTAAATTTTGTAGTGTCTTGAAACTACCATGGATGTGGATTTTTTATTTTAGTCATATTGGGCTCAGGAGATGGCTCAATGGATGAAAGCTCTCATTGGTCAAATTTGAGAAACTGAGTTTGATCCTCAGACCCCATGTGAAAAAACAACAACAACAAAAAACAACAGAGTTGTTTTCTATAGTTTTCTATAACCTCAGCAGGCTGACAATGAGATGAGAGGCAAAGACAGGAGAATTTCCTCAAAGTTTGCAGTAATCATAGCAACGAACAAAAGTAGAATGTAAAACAGAGAAACTCTGCTGCTAATAAGGTAGAAATGCAAGCACCAATGGACGACTATTCCTCCGGCTTCCACATACTGTTCTTCAAGCCGCCTCACTTGACATTTCCCACAGCTGATATGTGAGGTGGCATGGGTGAGTCAGCACACACACACATGCACACACACACACACACACACACACACACACACACACACAAATGGGCACACACAATAATTTAAAAAAATAATAATCTCTTTGCAAAATTCATCTTTGAAGACACAAAGAGAAACTTACTTCCCTGTTCTGTTCAAACTGTTATGAATAAAATGCACTGAGGAAGTTATGACAGGAGGTATTGATAACATATGGCACATGCACTACGTGTATTTTGAGAAACTACCATAATTCTATAATTTTTGAAGTCACAAAAGCAGAAAATTTCTTTTTTAAAAAATTTATTATAAGGCACTAATATAGCATATCTTGAAAATTGCTGCATTACTGATTGGTATATTAGTGTTATGAATAAATTAAGTACTAAAAAGATTGGAAATTTGGCCTTCTCAAACAATAGTCCTCAGAGTCAATCTCTTCATGAAATGATCTGATGGGAAGTCATGTGTGCTTTCTTACTGCTAGACCATCTTAAGCCTGCAGCAGTTTGATTAGACACATACCACGTGGTTCCATTCGACCCTGGTGCTGGTACCCTGCATGTGAGGACTGTGGGTTTTCGTGTGTTCTGCATGGGTAGGGTAGAGTCATCATGCAGGAATCTTCTGTTCCTCTTTCCCAAATGACAGTAAGGTGTCTGTTAAAATTCTCTCACTGATTAATACTACTAAGGGACAGTTATGTGAAAATATCATGAGACCCTCTTAGTCTTTTCAGGCTGCTGGAAGGGCATGCCATAATCTAGATGACCTACCAGCAGTGGAGAACCTCCAGCCTCTCAGATTCTCTCTTTTCTGATTTAACTTCTGAACTGTTTTGTCTTCTGTTTTCCTGTACTGTGACTCCTACTTAAAACAGAATCCCAAGTTTCTTCTTTTTCCCTCCCTTTCCCCCACTTTCCCTTCTTCTCTTTTTCCTCCTTCCCCTCTCTACCTGTCAGCTACATTGTTCTACTGCCAGTTACAGAAACCTGTGTTTGGTTCATCCCAAATGGGTAGGAACTCCATTCACTTCCACACCTCTCCTCCCCTTCTTTCTTTAAAGACAACTGTAGACTGTTTATTTACTTATTTTACAATGAGTCTATGTTGGTGCACCTTGCTCCCGTTGCTCCGTCAGAGCACTGTGTCTTCGCTCCAACATGCCCCAGCAAGTCCTCATCAGCAAACACCTCTTTCCATCTCTACACTTAATCTCAACCAAAAGGCTGAGAAGTGATTTCGTTTCTGACAGGTATATCCAGTATTTTCTTGGGCAATATTTGCAAGGAAAAAAAGATCACTTCTCTATGTAATTATATTTCTAACTCTGGCTTCAATTATGTTACATACACTTCCCCTAAACCAAGCCTGCATTATCCCCTTTCAAAGGAGGAAAGACTCCTGTCCCATAAATAATTGCTAAGCACTCCTCTAATTCTTGCATTGGTTGTAGTTTCCCAGATGTTTAGGAGCTCAGAAAGATGGGACGTATTTCTGAATGATGAGATCCCCTTTATCAGGAGATCTAGGCCCTCTTTGCAGTCTCACCTTCCAGCTGGCTAATACAGATCTGGTAGGGTTTTCTCTAGGTGCAGAATCTGCCAGTGATCACTGGTTGGCATTTGTTCTGTGCCAGATGCAATTGCTACTAATTACAGGCTGAAGTTGGAGGGTTAATTTGGCAGAGATAATGGCAGCTGTGCCCATAAAAAGAGGCTTTGTTCCCCAGGGCCCGTAGACCTGACCACATGGCATGTTATTCACACTGCACTTTCTCGCTATTGGTGCTTCTTTCCACTGCAGGTATCTCACCTATGGGGCTGTTGTCTGGATTAGAAATAACATGTGTCAGGTCAAGTCACCATTGTTAGTGTTATGAGATTTTTTTTCCCTTGCAAGGGAGAGGTGAGGTCTACAGGTATATATACAAAACTTTGTCCAAGAACATAGAACACTGAGAGAATAGCTTTTGCAATGCTCAAGTCATTCAGAACATGTGCTGATGGGAATGAGGTTCTTGATAGTCATATATGGGAAAACATTGTAAGGAAAATTAAGGGGAAGAGGAAGGTGTGTGCTTACACATTTGTTTTTGCCTCTATGTATGTATGGATGTACGTATGTAATGTGTATATTGTGTGTGTGTGGGGGGTGGTGTATGTACCTTGCAGTGTCTCATGTGATGGCCAGTGGCTAGGTGTGTCCTCCATGGTGGCTGGAGCAGAATGTCAGATATCCCACTCCTTTGCCCTTCCACCCTTTCTTACTTAAGCCAGAATCTCTTTACAGATACCTGAGCTTGCTGTTTTTCATGAGCTCCAGGGATTCTTTGGTCTCTGCTCCTCTATGGGATTGAAGTTACAGGCAATTTCTATCTGCTTATGTGGGATCTGGAAATTCAAACTGGGGAAGTTTCAGGCCCCTCACAGTCTCGTGCCTGTGCAGGAAGCACACTTAATCACTAAGTCATCTTTCCAGCCCTATTTTCACACATTTGAAATATTCTGAAATAAGTCCATGACATTAGACTAATTTCTCTTAAAGCGGTGAGAAAGGTTGTCAAGTTTCTCAGTCACTGAGTATGGCTCTGGAGCTAGATTCCAGGCTTCCTAGCCCTGGCTCTTACCCTACATTTCACAGCTTCCCTGTATCCAAAAGGACCCTTGAGCCACCTTGTTTTACTTCTGCAGTTTCCATGTTCTCTGCTTCCAATCCCAGTGAAGTCAGAGCCAATCCTTAATACATGTCTTAAAATGCAGTGTATAAATTTACCCTATCCTTCTGTGAAATACATGATCATTAACAACCACTTAACCTTGCTCCTAATTAAAGGCTTTTGTAAATAAGCTCTCTTAGAAGAGAGACTTTCTACTTCAAATCCAGAGTAATGTTGTCTTCCCTCCTAGAATTGAAAAGAGAAAGCCATCTAAAGTTCATGCTAATATTTGCAAATAGTATCTGGCATTTTAATTTTATCCCCTAGGCCAGAGTTTCTCAATTATGTTCCTTGAAGGATTAATAGTAGATGTTTTCAATTAAAAATAGCTTCAAGTCAGCTGATCATATTCAACATGCCTGAAAGTTAAATTAAAAATTTTATACGTGAGGAGAGTAGAGAAATGGCTTAACAGTTAAGGTGCTTGCCTGTGAAGACTAAGGACCCAGGTTTGGTTTCCCAGAGACCACGTAAGACAGACACAAAAGGTGGCACATGTGCACAAGGTTATGTATGTGCCCGAGGTGAAGTACATATCTTGAATTCAATTGTAGTGGCTAGAGACCTTGGCACACCCATCCTCTCTCTCAGAAATAAAATTAATCAAAAACATTTTTTAATGTGAGGAACTACTAAACCAGTGTCCATTTTCCTTCAGACTCATTTGTTAATCTGCATGTCAGAAATGGTGGCAATCCTAGGCCTGGGAGGGAAACTACGGACTTCATGTAGCCTACCCATTCATTGTATTTCAGTATTAACCATAAGAGCTTTGTGCTTGTTTTCAGCGTACAATGGGCCAAATGTACATCTTCTCTAGTCCAAAGGGCAAAATTCTTCCATATTCTTCCAGCAAAGTAGTTCCAAATGACTAAAAATCACACAGTCAGGCTTATCATAACAATGTCACTGCTTCCCAATCTAAATTTTCTGGGACAAAACACCTGTCTAGAAACAGCCCATGGAAGGAGAGGGTTTATTTCGGGTTACAGATTCAAAAAGATGGAGAGAGCCGGGTGTGGTGGCACACACCGTTAATCCTAGCACTCGGGAGGCAGAGGTACGAGGATCTCCATGAGTTTGAGGCCACTCTGAAACATAGTTAATTCTAGATCAGCCTGGACCAGAGAGAGACCGTGCCTCAAAAAACCAAAAAAAATAATAATAAAAGATGGAGAGATAAAGAGCAGGGAGAGAGAGAGGTAAGCCTCACTGCCAGGACACCATAGGAGGAGAGGAGTCATTAGTAGAAAGTTTGTAGAGGGGATGGCATTTGCACTAGGTTTGGAGACAAAGGGTTAGCTGGTTTTGAGAGGGGAAGGGACTGTTGTGCATATGTTATAGTACAAAGACTCTAGAGCCAAAGTCCATTTTGAACAGATGGAGTGAAAAAAAAAAAAATGCCCGTGGGAGATGATCAAGAAGGGAAATAGAAAATTCAACAAAGGCCAGTTCATGAGGGCTCTGAGAAGCTTGTTAAATAGTTTGGATTTTCTTTTGAAAGCTGTGAGAAACCACTGAAAGGTTATAAATACAAGCTTGACCAGATCTGGTTTTCCATTTAAGGAAGATTATACTGGTGCCAGAACGCTGTGGCAGTGGAGAATACAGAAGACATAACAATGTTTCTGCTTAGGCTGTGTCTGGGATGGCATCCTCAGCAAAGTATGAAATGTCATGAAAGTACCAGGATGGGGAAGGAAGCAGGGTGTCAAAGCCAATCTCTGACATGTTAAGAGACTGTGGGGTGGGTACCGAGAAGAAAATTCCTGGGCAGAGCCAGGATCATTGATGCACAGGTTTAAAAACATATCCTTCTAGGCATGTCAGAGTGCTCAAAAGTTTTCAATCTTCCAGGAATTTCTATTTTCTAGAAAGGACCCCATAAGTAGGCTCACTAGTGGTCATAATAAGAAGTCCCTTTGGAGGAGGTTGTAGGCACCTCTCTTGGAGACGGGACAGTAAGAACAAGGTTGCTTTTCAAGAATTCTGGTTATTAAAAGAGAGATTCAGAGCAGGAGCTGAAGGAATGTTAGTTTTCACCTAATATTGAAATTTGAGGCTTGTTATGTGGTGGAAGGATCCAGCAGAAAGGAAGATCTTGTAGTTAAGAAAGATGTAGTATCTGAAGCCGGGCGTGGTGGCGCACGCCTTTAATCCCAGCACTCGGGAGGCAGAGGTAGGAGGATCGCTGTGAGTTCGAGGCCACCCTGAGACTCCATAGTGAATTCCAGGTCAGCCTGGGCTAGAGTGAGACCCTACCTCGAAAAACCAAAAAAAAAAAAAAAAAAAAAAAAAAGATGTAGTATCTGGAGCACCTGGTGACGAGTTGAAATTAGTCCTCCTCTGACGCACTCTGAAGAGCACTTTCAGAAAGAGAGAAAGCAAGGAGGAAATCAGCAACTGACTACCTCCATTTCCACTTTGAAATAACAAGTAAAGTCTGAGGATCTCAGAGGCTGCTGGGCAAGGAGGGTGAGTTAAGGACCTAGGAGAAGTAATGGAGAAGCAGGCACTGGGGCTGAGGGTGCATGTTGTTCTGGGTGCACACCCCATTACAGCCTCAATGAGTCATGTTCTGGTAACTTGCAGAGTATATGTGAAGAACCTAGATTTTTTTTTTTTTTTTTTTTTGGTAGGGCCAGATCTCCTGCCTGCCTTTAACAACAAACGTTTCATTATTATACCAATATGAGTTGTTACTTCTAATGGAGAGTCTCACTTCTCCAGAACTAATTAGGTTAAATGAATTCCATTATAATGATCTACACTATACCTAACACCATTTACTGTGGTCATCATTTGTATTCAATTAGAATAGGATAAAGTGCTCCATCTTACAGAATGTTCTTACGGGTCAGACGAGCTCCTGCTCAAACAATTGTCTAATATGATTGCATTAGACATTACTATGCAATTAATTTTCCCTACCCTTCAAATCTCTTCCCTTCCTCCCATGGCCATTTTCTGGCTTTCTGGCCTCTACAAACATTCACCCCAACTTAAATACACAAATATAAAACTTAGAAGTTGGGATGCCCATATGAGAGAGAACGTGTAACATTTGTCTTCCTGAGCCCCAGTTACTGAGTTGTTGACTTAGAAGGCACCCACACACAAAACAACAGACTATTGCCACTGCTTTTGGTTACCCACCAGAGCAAGATGTCAATCCTGTTGTTTCAGTTGCAGAACCTAGGGAAATTAAGCTGGAACTGGGCTGGAAACTGCCTCCCTGCTGACTAGCTTTCATAGTATCAGGTCTGATGCAGGCTACTAAGGGGAGAATTTTCATCAATAGTCTTCCCTAGATGTGGACACTGAGTGCTACACAACTGGCCTGCAAGAAACAATGTGCACAATGTTGTAATGGCAGCATAACTGTTATGTGTTAGACAACCACATCCTGATTCGATTTGAGGCCCTTTCCATGTGAAGAAATTCATGCGTGGTACAATAAAGGAGACCATAGGAACTAGGGGGCACCTACTATAATTGTTTTGCTGAATGGACAGTTTATACCTTTTAGGCTGCCTTCTAAATATTTATGCTTATTGGCCAGAGATTTAGTGCTGTTCTCAGCTTTGTTCAAATAACTTTTTTTTTGCCTTTCAGAGGTAGGGTCTCACTCTAGCTCAGGCTGACCTGGACTTCACTATGTAGTTTCAGGGGTGGCCTCAAACTCATGGCAATCCTCCTACATCCGCATCCCGAGTGCTGACATTAAAGGCATGCATCTCCATGCCTGGCAATTTTTTTCTTTTCTTTTTTTTTTTTTTTTTTTTTGCAGTGGGTGGTAGTTACTACAGAAAATAAGTAACTGTTGATTGGGTTATCTCAAAATGGACATTCACATGACCCCTTCAAAAACTCATGGAACACTGTAGAAGAGGAGGTGAGAAAAATGAAGAATGTAAGAGGATGAGGAGGAGTGCTGTGGAACACTGTCTTCTGGACTTGATATGACTGTTGCACTCAAAAATTCATAGCAGCTGTGGCTATGTGGAAGACAGACTCATGAGGACATATCACTCTCTGAGGAGCTAAAGGCAGTTTCTTCACTGGTTTATGTAGCCACACTGATAAGTGGCCCATGCTCTGGAAAATAACCCTTTACCTATTATCATTCAAGCAATCCTCATTACACTCTGTGGATTATAAAAACAAAAGAAAAAATATCCTCAAAGTACAAGGGGAACTAGTAGGGAAGAAAAAGCCTTTTTCAGGGGTGGAAGAGTGAAAGAGAAGGGAATGACATCATGTGTGAATATGGTCAAAATACATTATATAGCTGAGTGTGGTGGTACATGCCTTAATTCCAGCACTTAGGAGGCAGAGGTAGGAGGATCACTGTGAGTCTGAGGCCAGCCTGAAATTGCATAGTGAATTCAAGGCCAGCTTGGGTTAGAGCAAGACCCTACCTTGAAAAACAAAACCATCATATATATGACATTATAAGGACATTATATGTATAGTTTGTGAAAAATCGAAAAAAAAGAAAAAGATTGAACCCTCCTTATAAAAGAAATAACAATAACAAATATCCAAAGTGAGTCACACCTTTGGGTAAAGGTCCGTATACAAATTTCATAAGCTCAAATGGTCCATGAAGATGAGTAAGGTTGAAATATTTTGATTAATATTTTGTGGGCCAAAATAGCTCATGTCACTGTAAAGCTGCTGGGCCCATCATAGTCCAGTGCTTAGCATATTTTTACTGAGCAAATATTTATTTACATTGAACTATCTGTTCATCATTTCCACCAGTGTCAATAAAAACACATGGATCTACTCAGTCCAGCTGTGTCTTTGCCTTTTATATGTCAACCTTGTTCTTGCTGCTCTGATTTTAGCTGTCAAGTTGGCCTTCTATCCACACGTATCTGCATGCATCTGCATCCATGAATTCAAGCAATGAAAGTTTGAAAATACTTTAAGGAACTGTTGTGTCTGCACTAAAAATGAGGTTTACCCTCCATCATTTTTCCCTAAACAATTCAGTATAACACTTTTTACATAGTCATATCAGATTAGACACAATTGATCTAGAGGTGATTTAAAGCATACAGGACAATGTACATAAACTACATGCAAACACAACTCCATTTCATATATCTCTCAGTTCTGGAATCTGTGGTGGGGGATAGTGGAACTTACCCCTTGAGGATAGTGAGGAATGGTGGTATCGCCTCTTTAATCATCCCAGCAACAATATCTAGTGGGAGCCATAATGGACATGGCTATGAGGGCAAAGATAATCTTCTCATGCACATAAATTAATAACTTAAACTCTCATTTCACAGATGAGGAAACTGAGCCACAGAGACACTAAATCATTTACTGTGTTTTCTGGAATTGCATTGTCAATTAGGTGAGAAAATAGAAAAAAAAATCACTTAATAAGATAGTGGTGAGGATGAGTATGTGCATTGTGTGAAGACACAAAGTCACCTGTCTTGCAGATTCATCATTACTAGGATTACTGTTAACCCAGTGTCCCTTCATGGCACCGAGACTGTTCAGTTATCTGTTGCCCGTGCCTGGAGCACTGTCTTATGTAAAATAGAAAGCAGAAGAATAGGTTAGGAGGGAAAAAATGTTTTTACAAGTCCTTCTGCATTCCACACACTCTGCTGTGCATTCAAAATAAAATATCATCATATACTGTGCCATCTGTAAGGGCCTTAGGTATCAATAAGTGTTTCCTTAGAATAGAATTAAGATGTTGTGAAAAACAATGAATTATGCATAAAAAATTTGATAAAACCTTCTTGACAAACAAGAATGCAAAGTGATGACTGTCATTAAAGACATGTGAGATATGAAGACATTGAAAACATCATATGTATATATTAGAGATCAGTAATATGAGGAGGAAAAATTGTTATTAACACGTGGAAAGGAAGAACAAAATTGGCTAGAATTCCTTAAAATGATATAGCAATGCATAAATAGAAGGAACTTTATGCAACTCACAAAAAAGGAAACATTTAGATTGGAAGTTGAAAAAAAAACCTGGTTATGATAAAGTTGGTTAGATAATGGCACAATTCATCAAGAAACAGCCTCATTTCAAATACAGGTGATCACAAAATGTGCAAATTTTTCTATGCAAGCTTTGAATTAGCCCAGCAGGGAAACATTAGCACAACAACAATATATTTTGTTGTCAGTAACATATACAAGCATTTAATTCTGCTCTGAGATTGTGGCATTTTGAATCTGACTAACGTAAACATGGATCTGGGCTCTTTTGCTCTGCTTCAGGCTGCCTTATGTGATGTTCCCAGTAATGTGTGAGGTGGTTTTACAATCTTCATGAAGCCATTAGCTTTGTGAACTTCAGTGCCTCCAACTGTGGGGCTATGTAGATGTTAATCACCATGAAGATAACTTTAACCTGTGGTGAGGACTCAGAGATGAGGAAGATATTTTAACAACACACCATGTGGCCATGACAACTATTTACTATTTATACATTATTTACCCAGTGATATAGAATTGTATTCAATGTTTATGGTAACCTGCAAGGTGGATGTTACTCTTGTTAAGGGGGGACCTGGATCTCTGTAGGTTTTAGGAACTTTGCTGAGTGTACATGGCCAATAAAGAGTAGAACTAGGAATGACTGTGATGTCTCCAATCACAATTGTCTTGTCCTTCCTGCCTGCCCATGTAATGAGCTGTCTTCCCACTCTTGCTACCAGGCTTTCCCTGCCATGAAACATCTATAAACTGTGAGTCAAAAATAAACACTTTCCTTTCTCAACTTGCTTCTGGTCACAGCAATGCTAAAGTAACTAATAGAGAGTATTGATACTGAGAATTAAGGCCATTGCTATGATAAACCTGACCATACGATTCCTAGGCTTTTGGAATTTGGTTTGAAAAGTATGGAGTTTTAGGCTCAGAGGATCCTTACAATGCAGTAAGCAGAGCTAAATGGATCATTCTGGTGGGAGTATGGTATATCAGACTGTTGAGAGCAACATATACAATGGAGGGTCATCTCAAGAGATCTCAGTAAGGAATAAGAACTTTATCAGAAACTCCACTAGAGGCAGTTCATGTGATATTCTGGCAAAGAAACTAGCTGCATTCGTCCCATGTCTTCAGAACTTGGAAGAGGTTAGATTTAAAAGTTATAGGTTACTGTGTTTAATAGAGAAAATTTCAAGGCAGAATAGCATTTAGTCTGTGACACAGAAAAAGAGGAAAACGGAGAGCATAAATATGTGAAAAGTGTGATGTTTGGTAAGGAAATAAATGTGAATAAGCTTTAAGTTCCAGGCAAGAAGACTTGTCTGTAATTGTTGAAGAGATTAATACCATTAAAATGAAGCCTAGCATTTGTCATTGGGAAAATAAGAAAATGTTCTTAGGATGATATCCAACCCATTGTAGACTCTACAACTGTGGTCCAAGGTCAAGATTCATCCCTAGCTGACAGTAGAATTTGACAATGTTTTACATAAAACATTGGTTTCACAGACATGAAAAATGCAATATTGAGGTCACAATGTTTTGAGGTTAGGCAATGTAAGGTAAGGTAGGATTCATTACAAGGATGCCCTGAGAGGCCAATGCATGGAGTGGTCAAGATGAAGCCTACACTGCAATGGAGACCACAGGATATTGGATATGACAAGACTATGTGACAACCACCAAAGGAATCTGTAGACTGAGTTGATCCTACCTAAGAAAGAGGCAACGAATGCTACAAGTAGCACAGTAGGAGGCTCAGGGCTACCCAAGCCTTTCAAAGTCCAGACCTTTTTAAAATATATATATTATTTATTTATTGGAGAAGATAGAGAAAGATGGAGAGAAAGAGAGAGAGGGAATGGGCATGCCAGGGCCTCCAGCCACTGCAAACTCCAAATGCATGCACTTCCTTATGCATCTGGCTTATGTGGGTCCTGGGGAATTGAACCAGGGTTCTTTGGCTTTGCAGGTGAGTACCTTAACTACTAAGACATCTTCTCCAGCCATCAAAGTCCAGACACTTTTATCATGAATCTCATTTAGCAGACACAGAGTTGCAGGATTTGGTGTTTGCCTTGTTGGAATTTGGTCCTGGTTTAGTTCAGCATTTTCCTGCTATGCCCTCATTCCTCCCTTTTTGAATGGTATTGCTTATTGTGCATTATTACATGTCATTGATTTTGTAGGGTTCACAGTTCAATCTCATAAGAGATTGCTTTGAGTTTCAGAAGAGTCTTTGGACTTTTGAACAATTCTGGCATTATTTATGACTATGGAGAGTTTGAGGTTGTACTGATGCATTTTTCATGTGAGATGACTATGGAAACTATGGAGGCCAGGGATGGAGTTCTTTAGTTTAAATGTAAAATGTCTTCTCCCAATAGGATCATGCATTTGAATACTTGATTCCTAATTGCTGATGCTGTGTGGCGAGGTTGTAGAACCTTTAGGAGGTGCAGCATAGCTGGTGGAAGTGGGTCACTGGAAGTTAGTTAGCCCTAGGGTTTTGGGGGCCTGGCCCTACTTCTGTTTATCCTCTGCTTCTGCCTATTGATGTAACTGACTTCCCACTCCTCACACATGCTTTCCCCAACAAGAAATTTCCATTCAAATGTGTAAGCTGAAAATAAAACCTCCTCTTCCTTAAATTACTTCTTGCAAGGTATTTGTTCACAGAAAGAAGTAACTGATATATACACCATGCTCTTCAAGGTGTGTCACTTCCCATTCTTTTTATCTTTGTGTATTTATTTATTTTGGTGTGTGTGTGTGTGTGTGTGTGTGTGTGTGTTCATCTTTGTGTGTATGGGCACATATATGCCATGATGCATGTGTAGAGGATAGATAGCAAATATTCCATGCCAGTCAGTCCTCACATATTAACTTGTTTGAGGCAGAGTCTCTCATTCACTAATGTATTTGCCACTCTAGCTGGCCCTCTAGCTTCTGGCAGATTCTTTGGTCTTAGCCTCCATTGTTGCTGTAGGTAGGCAAGCTGGGATTGCACGTGCCTACTATAGCATCTGACTTGCTTTGACCTGGGTGCTAGAATCCAAATTCAGGTACTTATGCTTGCATGTAGAGTGCTTTATACACTGAACAATTTCTCCTTTTACTTCTCATTTCTAATATGGACAATTGGAAGGTTGTCTGTTACATTATTGATTTGCAAATTTCAGCTTCTAAGATAACATCTGCCAAGTGTCCATACCTAACCCCATGCTTAACCATAAAAAACTCAAAACTGCTAAGACAAGAATCAAGGCGAGCTCTCCTCTCACCACACCTTTAACATTATTCAGTAAAATAAGGTAATTGAGTAAGGCAACAAAAGTGCATAAATGGTAAGCATACTGTGTTGTATGAAAATTTCATGAAATTATTATTCTGACTGCTGACCAGAAAATTAATTAAAACAATCTGTCTTGTTTGTAAATGGCATGGTTGTCTATAAAAAGATGTAACAGACCTGACTATCACCCAAAACTTCACTTGTTTCTTCTATGACAGCATTGTACAAGTGCAATTTGAAACTAAGAATATCTTCATTTTCGCTATTTACATGAAATACCCCACAATAAATATCTTATGTATAAATCCAATAAGATGCATAGACAATCTATCTCAGAAAACTATAAAGTTGGTAAAGCACATCAAAGAGTAATTGGCTAAGTGATGAATGACTCCATGTTCATGGAAAGATTTCATATTCCCCACATGTAATTTCCCTTCATCTTTGTCTCTAGATATAACATAATCTCAAACAAAAATCCAAGATTTTGTGGACATCAGAAAATTGATTCTAAAATGTATAAGATGTCGAAAATGTCTATATTAAAAATGCAGAAAACAGTGGACTGACATTACTTGGCCACAATCTTGCCAAAATGCTATAGTTGTCATGAGCATGTGGTAAAGAACCAAAAAACAGGTCAGTGTTGCAGAATGAAGAGCTGCCAAATAGAACCGTATAGTCAAATGATCATGGACAAAGGGACAAAAGTCCAAAAAGAAGCCAAGGTAGCACTGGAACAACTAGAATCTAGATACAAACAAACGAATCTAGAAACAGACTTTACATGCATTAAAATTAATACAAAATAGATTACAGATGTAAAACCCAAAGCTATAAAATATCACATAACATAGGAGGAAAACTGCAGTATTTTATTATGACAATGCCTTTTTAAATGAAATATTAAAGGGAGAATCTGTGAGAGAAATGATTGATAACCTCAACTTCTATTTTCACCAGTAGAATGGATGGAAGACAGAACAGAACATCTAAACTAGAAGACCAGGTGGCTGATCTAATAGAGTCCAACAAAGAGAAAGACAAACTAATAGGAAGGTATGAATGGGAATTTCAAGATATTTGGGACACTATGAAAAGATCAAACATAAGAATTCAGCGTATAGTAGAAGGAGAAGAATTTTACTCCAAAGGCAGAGTAAGCATTTTCAACAAAATCATAGAAGAAAACTTCCCTCAAATTGGGAAATAGATGTCAATGCAGATACAGGAATCCTTTAGAATACCAAACAGACTAAACCTAGAAAGAACCTCTCCTCACCATATTATAATTAAACTACCAAACAAACAAACCAAAGAAAATATATTGAAAACAGTTAGAGAGAAAAAAGAAGTCACATACAAAGGCAAGCCCACCAGGATAACAGCAGATTATTCAACACAAACTTTAAAAGCCAGAAGGGCTTGGAATGATGCATTCTAAATTCTGAAAGATAACAACTATCAACTAAGGTTACTCTATCCTGAAAAGCTATCCATTCAAATAGACAGAGAAATAAGGACATTCCACACCAACAGTGGCTAAAGAAATATTTGAAGACAAAACCAGCTCTACAGAAAATACCTGAAAGGATCCTCCATGCTGAAGAGAAAGAAACGCACACATACAAGGAACCTGGGAAAAACAAACCATATTCAAATTCTAGTTAAGACAAGAGAGCAAAGGTAAAACTGGAAGAAAACAAGAAAAATGGCAAAAACAAATACACAGCTTTCAATAAAATCCTGTCACCATAAAAAGTACTTCTAAGAAACTAGGAGAAAACCACTCACTGTAAGAGCCTATTTACAAAAGATAGGAGATAAAAGACTATTATCTATAATAGGAAGAAAATTCTTTAAACTGAATGATAGGGCAACAACTCAATTTAAACAAGTAGCAAAGGAGCTTAGTAACTACTTCACTAAAGAAGAGACACAGGTGGAAAGTAGCATATGAAAAAAATTGTTCAACTTATCACTAGAAGTTTTAAGTTAAAAACATGTGTATACTACATAGTTATTAGACTAGCCTAAATTTCTGTGTGTGGTGGTATACACCTTTCATCCCAGCACTTGGTAGGAAGAGGTAGGAGGGGGCACCATGAGTTTAAGGCCATCCTGAGCCTATACAGTGAATTCCAGATCAGCCTGGACTAAAAACAGACCTGACCTCAGGGGGGAAAATAAAGGAAGAAAGAAAGAAAGAAAAGAAATTCCTAAGTCTATGAGGCTGACAACATAAATGCTGACCAGGATCATGAGTGAATTTCTTATAAAACAAAACACAACACTAACATATGATCAAAAGATTGGCAGTCGTTTATATTTGCTAAAAAAATTGAAAAGTATGTCCACATAAGAAGCTGTATATGATGCTTTATCATAGTTTTATTTATAACTTCCAAAACTTACAAGCAAGATGTCATTCACTATGCTTATGGATCAATACACGGACATAGCCATACCAATGGAGTATCATCCAACACTAAAAAGAAATGAACTATCAAGCCATAAAAAAAAAAAGCAGGGGGATACTAACATGCATTTACGAGGAATAAAAAGCCAAATTAAAGAGCTGCAATCTTCAGAAGATGCAATTCAGTCAAACATTTGAAAAGACAAAACTATAGCGATTAAAAGGATCAGTGATTGCTAAGAGTTAAAGGGATAAATAGGCTAGGCATGAAGGAGTCTCAGCGCAGGGAAGCTATTTAACTTGAAACTGTAATAGGATTATATACTTGTAAAACCCATAGAATATACAATAGCAAAAGATAAACTCTAGTGTAAACTAATTACAATGAACTCTAATGTAAACTAAAGCAATTAGAATGAGCTACAATTAGAAATAGTTCTAATATGAACTATAGACTTTGAGTAGCAATTATTGGCCAAAATAGATTCATCTCTTGTAACAAATCTTCCTCTGTGGTGAGGGGTTCAGTACTGAGAGTGATGGCGCATATGTGGGGACAGGGAGTATATGTAAAGTGAAACTTCTGATCAAATTTGCTGTAGTTCTAAATCTTTTCTAAAATTAAGTTAATGCAAGAAATTATGGGACAAGTGCATGCCCAGAACCAATGGAAACCTAGTTTAGGGTTCCTACCTCTACTGGCATGATTTACCACTCACAGGACACAATCTCAGCTTCATACCTCCTGCACATACCCTGCCTGGCATAGGAATGGGTAAATGAATCATTGGAGGCATGACTGAGACATGAAGGAACTAATGTAGGTGACAGTAGCATGCTTTGAATATCACACTAAAGTTATCCTGCATAGCAGTTGCCTACATCACGTTTAGAGGTATTGTCTCAGTACAATTAAACTCTGCTGTGCATAAAATAATACTTATAAGAGATATTTTTACAAATATAGGAGTTTAATATAACTATAAACTTTATAAGTGGCTACATAAATTAATATCTTATCTACTAAAGATAATATCTGGGGGCTGTGGAGACAGCTGAGTCAGTGACGTGTAAGAATGGGCACTGGTTGTGGAGAACAGAGCCTTCCCTGAGTGTATATGTTGTGTCTACTGTCAGGACAGGGACTGTATTCATTTGTTGCTGTTAACTGTGCATATGAAAAAAATATGCTTTTTAAAAGGTAGAGGAGAGCTGGGGAGATAGCTACGTCAGTAAAGTGCTGTGCAAGCATGAGGAGCCGAGTTTGATCTCTAATCCCTAAGTAAAAACCAGGCAGGGTGGCACACACCTGTAACCCCAGCACTGGGGAGGTGGAGAGAAGAGGATCCCTGGGGCTTGTGGACTAACCAGTCTAGGTAAGTTTGGTAGGCTTCAGGCTAATTATAGACTATGTCTCAAAAAAAAAAAAAAAAAAAAAGATAAAAAGAAAGAAGGAAAAAAAAAAAAAGAAGGAGAAGGAAAGAAAAGAAGGAAAGGTTGTCATCTGGTCTTCACGTGCATGCCCACAAACGTTCGGGTACTTATGCCCAACACGTGCAGCCTCACACACACAAGGGCACACACATACTCACTAATTTTATGTATGTACACATGCATACATACACCCATACTAACTGAAGGATATGATCTGTACAAATGTATAATTTTTCAGTAATCATGATATTGATTTGAGCTTACATCATATTGTTTAGAAGCCCCCATTCATGACTGTACAGGCACACCTACCACTTGCCATTTATATCTCGTAACACTTGTTTCATGACCATTTCCCTAAAATAATCATCCATCCCGGGACATACACTGCTCAAGACTTCAATTTATAGCAAGTTTCAGTTTTCCTCTGACATCACTGCTCTCACGGAACCAGCAGGGGAGTAGTAAGAAAAACCTTAGCACAGGCCCACCAGGAATAATGCTGAAGTGAACTAAACCCTACATGTTATGCACAGTGTAATTTCACCTACATAGAATTCTTGAAATAACAAAAATATGGAAACGGAGAGGAGGTTCATGGTTTCCAGGTTAAAGACCAAATGGAAGAGAAGTATGCACAGTTACAAGAGGCTAAATACGGGAGCATTGTGGTGCTGGGAATCTCCCATGTACTGACTGCACCCATGCTGGCTTCTGGTTGTCATGTGTAGTTTTGCAGTGGGGGAGCTGAGTAAAGGTTTCCTTGTCCTTTTATAACTTTATGTGGACAAGGATCTTCAAATAAAGGGTTTAATTAAAGAATGGTTTTCAAAGAAACTTTATGAAATAAAAATGTTTTTATTATAAACTGTAAAGATATTTTAACCAATGACTTACTGGAGACTATTTATTAAGCTTATAAAAAAGAACTGTTAAAATGCTGACTTGCCTTTGAATGGTGGGTGGGAGAAAGATGTTTTTCCTTTGATAAAATTCCAATATATTTTTAGTGTTTTAGAGAACATTTAAATATTAGTTTGTAATCTGTAACAACAGAACAACTCAGCTTCGCCCCTGAGCACCCATTCAACCCAACTCTGAGCCACACACTTGAGAGCATTTTTAGTAGGATGTCAGAAGTGAAGTCACTTTACTAAATATCTAGGATCAGATATTTAATAAATAATCATTTCCTGCTCTCCAGAATGATGGCTTTTATAATTAATGGACTAATTTGGCTGCACATCTTCAAGTCGGTAATATTAATTAAAAAGAAGACATGTAAATGACCTTCTGAAAAGGACTTATCTCTTAATTTTCCCACAAATGAGCACTTGCGATTACTTCTTAATCAATACCAGGAAGCTGGTTGGAATTAATGCCTAATACTGGGCTTAGTTTCAACCACTTTTAGGAGCACTTAGGATCCCACATCCAGGGTATTCAAGGCAGCCCTATTTTGTCCTTTAATTTACTTGACCTTTCAGGCAACAAATGAATTTAAGGCATTTATGGGCTTGACCTGAATATCTGGCAAGTTTCATTACTTTAATCGTTGACCAAAAAGCACTGGGAAATGTCAGCCTTTCCTCAGCCATTGTTGAATATGCTAATCAGATCATTAACATCTTTCTTAGCAGGGAAAAAGATCTGACACATAAAGTAGGAGAAAGCTAGATGTGTAGGGAATGAAGACAATTTTGTTTTATTTCTAGGAGGAAATGAGAATTTTTTTCCCTCACTATCTTTCTTTTCCACTGGACATGTCGTAACTGTGGCCAACAGGTTTCAGTTATAGGTGAAGTACATTTGTCTCTTATGGAGTTCCTGAGTCTAAAGTTATACTTTACTGCAAAAATCAGGTATAATGAATTCAAAATAACCCCTAGTATCCTTGAATTGTCCATCAAAAATATTACTATGAAACATGAGTATTAATGGGTGGCAGAGGTGGGGAAGGTGATAGCATACTATCTCAGAATATAGCAATGTTGCCTGTTGGGTATTTTAAGATGAAGGCATTAGAGAAACAGCATGTGCAGGAATGAATTTTTGTCCTCTCCATGCAGTTGGTCGTAATGTCACATGAGAGGTACTCACATATTTTTGAAATCACAAAGCCCAAAAGGGACCTAAATGAACTGCCTTTGTTAAACTCTCCCAGATTATTACCCTTAGGCCATATTCATGCCGTTTTGTATTTTCCCATGACCATCATTTCTACATCAGACCCAGGCTTAACTACTTCATGTCTTCATTTCCTTAGAAAACATTCTCTGTCACATAGCAGTTGAACCGAATAGATTTGTATGCTTGTGTCTTGTTAATTTGTCTTCTGTTACACAGATCCCAGCCAATAAACATTTTCTTTCCCCATAGTAGATATCATATCCCTGCAATTCTTCAGAACTAGCTGTCAATTAGTTCATTTTATATTTCAATGATGCTGTTGATTGCTTTCTATGACATTTTAACAAACATGCACTAGGTTTTCAAGAGATAGGAAAAATGTTAATGCCACTGGTATGTCTCAGTGATTTTGTCAAGTTGCATTGGCTGATTCAGGCTTGAATGTTTCCATTCCCTTGTTAAACTCAGTGACCCAGTTTGAGAACTGTCAAGTTAAATGCAGTGGAGGTAAACAATTACATGTGTCATGTGTCCACATGGTAGAAAATAGGCAAAGACCAGTCTGTTCATCTGCACAAATCATATGCTGTAGCTGCTGATGGCAAACTAGTTACATTAGTGACATCCATCAGACAATGTGATCAACAGGTTGCTAGTGGAATGTTGACCTCAGCAACATCACTATGGAAACAAATGTAGATCCATCCTTCCTTCTTTCCGACTTTCTCCCTCCCTCCCTTCTTCCTGCCTCCTTTCCTTCCTTGCTTCCATCCTTACTCCTCCCTCCCTTCCTTCCTTCCTTCCTTCCTTCCTTCCTTCCTTCCTTCCTTCCTTCCTTCCTCCTTCCTCCCTTCCTCCCTCCCTTCCTTCCTTCCTTCCATCTTTCTCCTTCATTCCCACTTCTTCTTTTATCTCCTCCCTTCTGCTCCTTTTCCCTCCTTTATATCTCTCTCCTCTCTCTCGAAGGCAATTTGAAATAAGTGAATGGGTGGTGGTGGTGGTGGGGGGAGAACAGCAGTGTTTACTGCCTATCATACAGTGATCACATAGGATTACAGTGATTTACAGGCACAACTGGATGAGGTGACATCTTTGAACCAGCTCATCTTTAGGAGATGTCTCTTATCATAATTCCACTGCAAGAAAAGTCCATGAACCTCTGGGTCTTAATAGTCAGATTCCTCCAAGATTAGATCTGCATCACATCCCTGACATGGACTTGGGTGTGGATATCCAGGTTGGGCAGCCCTCTTAACCACTCACTTTTTTTGTCTTTATTAAAGAGTGCAACTTCTCATACATGATTTATTCACGTGTAGAATGGGACAAAAGATTCTGGGCAAGACAAAAATTTAGTGAAAGTAAGTGGGGCAGTGGTAACCCATGGTTCCATTGCAGATACTAAGTTATGGATCCTACAGCAAGTAGGGGAGCCAACATTTTGAATTATAATTACTGATAGGTGAAAATATTTTTGTTACTTTTATTTATTTATTTGGCAGCAACAGACAGAGAGAGAAAGAGGCAGATAGAGAGAGAGAATGGATGCTCCAGGGCCTCCAGCCACTGCAAACGAACTCCAGATACGTGCGCCTCCTTGTGCATCTGGCTAAGGTGGGTCCTGGGGAATTGAGCCTCGAACCGGGGTCCTTAGGCTTCACAGGCAAGTGCTTAACTGCTAAGCCATCTCTCCAGTCCCCCCAAAATATTTTTTTCAGAAAAGTTAGAACGAAAACCTTTTGGAATTCTGGAAATGTGGATGCTGATTTATAGCCTTTGATGCTTGAAGGGTTGAGATTGCTGTGTTAAGTCTCCCCATCATCTTGTGTCATGTAGCCCTTATGTTGGCCATGAGGACTGATTTGTGTTGATTCCCAGATCTCTTATGTAACAGGCATTGCTGTGGGTTAGATAAAACATATCACCCCTCTCAGGAGTGGAGAAGGAAACATGAAACAATAATATTTCTGCACTGTTCTTTTTACTTGTCTCCATTATTACCTTATACCAACTCTGAAGCTTTAGGATGGCTTGCAAAGCTTCTACAAATCCCACCATGGCCCCTCTCTCCAGAGGTGTGGCCTGTCCTTTTCCCCTTGCACATAGTAGCAGCATGGTATGCTATCCTCAGTGTTTCTAGTGCATGCCAAATGTATCTCAGATGGGGGCTTGGCGTTCCCCAGTATAAGTATATGGTATCACTATGCCTATCTATTCCCTTGAAATCATTCTCTGATGCTTGTCTTATCTTTTATTTCTTGCAAACATTGCTTCCACTAGAACTAGAGGAAATTCCTTGTGTCACCATTATACTTCCAGTACCTACAAAAACACCGGTATGACAAGATTCTCAGTAAATTGAACAAATGTCTAAACTTAACGCTAAGAAAAGAAAAATGTTATGAAAGTTGGAAATCATTTAAAATAGTTTCTAAAAAGATTTTCACTAAGAAGCATGTAGATAATGGACTTTTTTGCAGTATGCGCTCTGCCTTTGGCATACATATAAATCTTATTTCTCACCTTACTTGACAAAGTGTTTTGATGGCTACTGTCATGTTCTTAAAAACACATAGAGCTACTGGAAGGAAAATACAACATAAATGGTAACTAATAATAAGCAACTTTTATGTTTGAATTTCTAATAAAGGATGTGGAGTTTTCAATGATCTAGTAAAAAATAAAATAAGGAATTTGTAACAGTCAAAAATAGATCAAGTTGAAATCATTATGGTCTGACCCAAGAAGTAAGTGGCCTTAGCATACAAACTTTTCATAACATTAGCCTGTGAAATTTATTCCCTGATATTTTCAATAAAATCTCTTTCTGAAAAAAAAAGAAGAAATGTCACTCTTATAATAGGGCTTAAAGAAATTAGACTCTTTATTTGCATGTCGACTCTTTATTTGCATGTCTTAACTTGGCAGACTCAAAAGTTCCTCTATAAATTCTAATTTCTGAGAAATAGAAAGTTTTTGGCTATGTTTAATGATGGATTCAATTTAAAATATATATGTAATATTTATTTACATTTTGGAAAAGGTGAATGAAATTGCCCACTGCCATTCCAAAACAATACTTCTAAGCCTTTCATGAACAATATGTCTTTGCTAATAGTGGCAAGAGAATTGTTTACCACAAATAGCAAAACCTTAAAGGTAGCCAAGCCACTTTAGAGTATGTCAGTTTTCAACATAGTGTATTTAAAATAGTCACTCATAAGAACTCTCCTTGTTTTGAATTTTTTTTTTTTTTAATTTGAGACACACAGAGAGAATGGGTACACCAGGGCCTTTAGCTGCTGCAAACTCCAGATGTGTGCAGACCCCTGTGTGCATATGTGACATTGCATGCTTGCATCACTGTACATTTGGCTTATGTGAGACCTGGAGATTTGAACATGCATTTTTAGACTTTGAAGGCAAGTGACTTAACCACTAAGCCATCTCTCCAGCCCTGTATTGACTTTTTTAAAGTTAGGGATCAAGTCTATGGGAAAAGTGAGAATTATAATCTAATACTAATCTTTATTAAGCAGCTCAACATGTGTCTTTTATGGTTAATGGCTAATATTTTATTATTTGCTTTTAACAGTTGATATAAAAAACAAGTTATATATTATCATCTTTTTAATATTGTGTGAGCAAAATTTGTGAGAAAAGAAAAACTCAAGAGCTGCTATTGTTTTGTAAAGGAGTTTATAGAGCCAATAGTCAGGCAAATGGAAAGAAGAAAGAGGTGCAAAAAGAAAAGTATATGTCTTGGTTTTCAGACTGATTTTATTGCTAGCATTGGCAAACACTGAATGTCTTAACTTGTGTCCCATATGGGAAGCAAATCTCAATTTAAAAAAAAACTTTGATTTTTGGATTACTAATAGCAATTATTTAATATTTTAATGTCATTTATTTATTTTAGAGAAAGAGGTAGAGAGACATAGAAAGAGGAAGAGAGAGAGAGAGAGAGAGAGAGAGAGAGAGAGAGAGAGAATTGTCAGGCCAGGGCATCCAGCCACTAAAAATGAACTCTAAACACATATGCCACCTTGTGTATCTGGCTTACATGGTTTCTGGGAAATCAAACCTGGCTCCTTTGGCTTTGTAGGCAAGCACCTTAACTGCTAAGACATCTCTCCAGCCCAGTAAAAAATTATTAAAATTATTAAAATTTTAATTCTGGTTTTCATGATGTAAATACTAAGAATTCTTAGAATAGGCATTAATTGATTAATTAATTAGGAATAAATTTTAAAGTATATCATAAGTGCATTTTTGTTAAAACTCTGAAAATAGTCAGTCATGTGTTGAGCTTTATTGTGTGTTTAAATCATGAGGGGCTGTATCTCATGAATATCCATCCACAGTCATCATTCTTCAGGATCCCTAAGCTTTACAACCTCCTGGGAGATGAGCCTACTTTCAAGCATGAGGAAATTCAATATGAAGAAATTATTGTTACTGACTTAATACCGGTAGGGAAAATAAGTAGAAAGAAATTATACTAATAAAAAGGGGATTTTTCTTTAATCATGTTCTTATGAAGAATTGCAAAGTAGAATCCTGGTGCAGGATGAAAGTGACACTGTCCCCCCCAGAGTGGCACAGAACTGAAAAAAATATATAGACATCGATTTCTTTTCCAAGAAATAAAATCTCAACACCTCACTCTCCTAAATGCCAAGTCCATTAGAGCAGTGAGTCTTGCAAAGGTGTTTAATGGTTCAGGGAGAAGATATATCACCCTTCTGTGACAGTGTCATTTGCATACACATGTTTGGCCCCAGCAGGAGGTGTGTGCTCAGGGGTCTCCCACTTTTAAATACAGGCTTTCTCAGGGGAAAGCAGTTCTCCATAAACTTTATAACCTCATTCTAAAATCCAGCTGTCAGTTTACAGCATTCCAGATTGACATCTTAAATCAAGAAAATGCCACACATGTACAGTAACTGGCCTAATCTTTTCTGTAAATTGCTGCCTGTGGTTTTCAAAAACATAGTAAATTGCTGGCAATTGACAATGCATCTCTCTGCATGGCTAACTTCACTTCTGCAGTTAACAAGTCACTCTTCAATTATTCATGCACATCACCCAATGTCTAGGCTCTTCTGACGGCCATTGATTTCAGAGATTGGCCAGCTTGTCTTTTATACTGAACTGAAATCCACACTATCCCCTCAGCATGCAAGATTAATTGTGTGCAGCAAATAATAACCACAGTTATTATTATGCCCCTGCATCTAAATTAATGGTGAGCACAGCTAATGATACATTCAGTATTTCTGATACCCTATGCTGCCCTGAAGCAGGCAGAGTAATTTCTCAAATACCAAAGTAGCCTTAATGCACCTAATATATCAAATACACAGAGGAAGGGTTTTCTTCACTAATTCTATAATTTATAAGACAAGAATAAGTGATAAATTATATCTACAAGGTAAAACATCAGACAGGTTATTTAGAATGATGCGGTCAAACCACTGCACATTGTTCTGGAAAGAGGGTCAATTCTTGTCCCTAGACAGCTTAGACAAATTGAAATTTTGTTGCTAAAATAATTATAGAAATATAATGCTTCTTCTAAAAGGACTTTTCAACACTATTTTTCTTTTAGAAGCATATTTTCTTAAGGGGATTTTGTAGGAAGGGCATGTCTCTGTCCTTGGAATATATATATATATATATATATATATATATATGTAATCAGAACTGGCTCTAAGCTAAATAGTAGACTCACAGTGAAACTGTAGCAGAGTTGCGAAGCATAGCTGTCTTTTTATGCTTGGGAAACTTAACTCCAGACAACATCAAGAGGACCCAGGAGAATGGCATTTTCTTCCAACTGTGCCTGAATAGGTATTTCCAGGTCATAGATAGACATAGTCTAAATAACCTGAGACCTCCTGCTCTTGAACTCCTCCCTCCACAATCACCTCTCAAGCTTAGTTCCCTTAGCTATGACCCACTTAATCCCATGGAATTCTTTCTGCAATGAGAACTGCACAAAGAGAATCTGGAGTTTGGGGTGGAGGTGGACGAATTGAGGCAAAGTCATCAGAGAAAAATTTAAAAAGTAGTAGTTCAAAGAATTTTTTTGCAGAGGTGGTAGATCAATAATAGCATCACTGAGAGGGTCACTTGAGGGAAATATAGTGCTAATCTCATTTTCTTTGGGAAATGACAGTGGTAAAGACTATGCTGCCTGCTCTGTGGTATGAGAGTTCTGTCTCCATCCATCGTTTCAGCACTTACTGCATCTTTCTGTTAGTGCTCACTAAGTGTTTGTCTTTCTTGCTATTAACTGCTTTACTATCATTTTGCTCATAATTTTTTCCAGCTTTGGTGCTGTTACATGATTCTCAGCTTTCAGGAAAGTACTTGAACAGAAAATCCTGGGTTTGTTTGTAGTTTTAGCCAAAGAATTGAATAAAAACACTGAGAAAGATAACTATTAAATTATTATATTTACTGAGGGAAGCACAGAATCAAGGAAAGACACCCCCGTGGTTAGAGATCCCACGTGGAAGGCCTGGAAAAACTGTGGAAATACGAGAGAAAAAAGAAGGTTCAAAGAGCTCCTGCCATGTGGAGAGCTGGAGGGGGCAAAGAGCCCATATAGAGAGTAAGGGCTAGGGGGTCTCCCCCCTTGGCTTGGCCTGGCTGGGCCTGGGCCAAGCAGAGGGGAATCTCACCAGCAGCTTTAAGTTCCAAGTGGTCAGGCAGCACAGAGAAGGCTTGCCCTCCCCAATGTATTTTTGGGGACAGGCTTATGGGTATTATAGCCAGAATCCCTATTCTAGTGTGTTGCATACTCTCCTGTTGCTATTGTCTGCCTTATGTTGGTCAGGGGGTGATGTCCATGCTCTGTACATGCCACTGTTTTCCCCTGCCATCATGGAGCTTCCCCCTTGAGTCTGTAAGCCGAAATAAACCTCTTTTTCCCACAAGCTGCTCTTCGTTCTACCAGCAATGCGAACCTGACTGCAACAGTAAAGTGGTTCCGAGGAGTAGGGATGCTGCTAGACACTTGACTGTGTGGCATTGGCCTTTTGGAGCTGATTTTCAAGAGGAATGTGGAAGGATTTGAAACCTTGGCCTAAGAGATCCCTTGCAATGCTGTAAGCACAGGTTGATGGACTATTCTGGCCAGAATTGAAAGACCTCAATGCAGTAAGAACTATGGACTGTGAGGTTTGGCTATTGGGGGTGAGAAAGAGCTTTGCTTGGACTGAGCTAGCAGTTTATGTGAGGCTTGCTGTTCTGCCTGTGTCCTGAGAAGCTGTGCAGGGTTGTTTTCCATTGTAATGAACTGGTGTGGGAACTTCCGGCCAAGATGGCAACTGCCTAGCTGCGCTGCAAATCCCAGGGAAAGAAAGGCAAGATATTAAGGGTTCATTGGGGCTTTCAGGGCAGAGAAATCTGGGAGGGCACAAAAGCAGGGGAAACAGGGAATCGTGGATCTCCTCTGGGCAGGTAGCACACCCCTCCCCCCAAGTAGCTGTCATGTTCACAGCGCCGCAGCTGCCTCGGGCGCCGCCACTACTGCATGCCAGTGCGCCGATCGATCCCTGCGTGTGGAAGCTTAGATTGCTCCGCACACTCATCCACTCGCCCACTTACTGAGTGAGCTCAGTCCCACAGCAGCTGCCATGCAAGCTCAGACTGTGTGTCTTGCTTGTGCCAGCTCAGGTGCCATCCCCTACCTGTCGGCCACTCCGGCCGGCTGCCATTGTCCTGTGGCAGGGGAGCACAGACTGCTTCCGGGTCCCAGTGATCCCTGCCAGAGTTTGGGCTGCTTCAGTGCTTGGTGCCTCATTGCCATCCTAGCTCAAATGCAGACAGCTTTGGCACATTATCGCTTGAGAAATCAGGCACCTTTGGTGCCCCTGCCAGGCAGTAGATAGGCAGCTTTGGCAAGAGAGGCAAATGCCACAGGCTAACTCAGATTCCCATTGTGCTTGATCCCAGGCTGATACACCCACCTACATGCCCCTACACTGTCATGGTCAGACCACAGGGCAAAAGAAATAACATGAAAAATCAAATGCAAGAAAATCCAGTTAGATCAATCAGTCCTACAGTGAACACATCTAACCAAAGCATAGAAGAACCATTAGGATCAGAACACCAAATTGAAGCTATGAGCAATGCAACCCTGACCAACCTACTGGTAGAACTTGCAGGAAAGCAGCGAAGGACCGATAATTGTGTCAATGCTGCCATCACTAAACTAGAACTAATAGATAAGAAATTGGAAGGAGTTCAAAGAGAGTTAAGAGACTTGAGGGAGAGTGAAAAAAAGAAGACCTTAAAAATCAGCTGGCCATGCTAAATGAAGACATAAAGAAATGCAATGATGAACTCCAAGAATCATCAAGAAAATCAGAAAATGATGTGAAAAGGGAGCTTGACAGAGGGATGGAAATTATACATAGAAAAGTAATAGAAAATGCAAACTTAATTGAACAAGTCCAAAATTCACTAAAAGCTCTCAAGAATACAGTCAGCCAAGTGGAGGATAGAAACTCTGATCTGGAAGACAAGATGGAAGAAACAGTTAGAGAGTTCAAAAATTTCAGTAAGTTCAAAAGGTCCTGTGAACAGAACATGAGGGAATTGTGGGATACACTTAAATGTCCTAATATCAGGATCATTGGAATACCACAAGGAGAAGAAATTCAGACCAAAGGCATGAAGAACTTATTTAACAAAATAATTGAAGAAAACTTCCCCAGTCTTTTAAAAGAAAGGCCCATCAAGATACAAGAAGCCAATAGAACTCCAAACATACTGGACCAAAGGAGAAACTCTCCAAGACATATTGTCATTAAGACTCTAAACATCGACACCAAAGAGAAAATCCTAAAAGCAGCCAGGGAAAAACAGCACACCACCTTCAAAGGTAACCCCATCAGAATTACTTCAGACTTCTCAATGGAAACCCTGAAAGCTAGAAGGGCCTGGAATGAAACTGCAAAGTCTAAGAACCTATGGCTTCCAACCCTAACTACTCTACCCAGCAAAAGTATCCCTCATAATAGATGGTGAAAGAAAAACATTATACAACAAAACTCAGCTTTACAATTATATGAACACAAAACCAAACCTACAGAGAGGAATTCAGGAAATTATCCACAGAGAAGAAACAAATAATCAAACTCAATTGCCTACAAGAAGCAGATCACAACAACCAAACTCAGAGTAGGCACAAAAAACTTCAACGTCCATGAAAACACCAACCCACATTTACAATCACAACATGGCAGGGAACAAATCAAATCTCACAGTGATTACCCTAAATGTTAATGGCCTTAATTCACCCATCAAGAGACACAAGCTAACAGGATGGATCAAAAAATTAGACCCCTCAATCTGTTGCCTTCAATAAACCCACCTCACCACTAAAGACAGACACCTCCTCAGGGTGAAAGGGTGGAAAACAATATTCCAAGCAAATGGGAATAAGAAACAAGCAGGCGTAGCTATATTAATATCAGATAAAATAGACTTCAAACCAAAAATAATCAAAAAAGACAAAGAAGTCCACTTCCTACATATCAAGGGAACGATCCATCAGGAGGATATTACAATCATAAATCTGTATGCACCAAACACAGGGGCACCACAATTCATAAAACAAAACGTACTTGACAATAAAACAGAAATAACCATCAACACCATCATAGCAGGAGACTTCAATACACCATTATCAGTAACAGACAGATCATCCAAACAGAAATTCAACATGGAAGTAAGAGAGCTCAACAAAACCATAGATCACTTAGACCTAACGGACATCTACAGAACTTTCCACCCCAAATCCACACACTACACATTCTTCTCAGCAGCCCATGGAACATTCTCTAAAATAGATCATATACTGGGTCATAAAGACTGCCTCCACATATTTAGGAAGATTGACATAATTCCCTGCCTGATATCAGATCACAATGCTATATTGCTAGAAATCAACAACAAAAGACCCACCAAGAATCCCAATGGCAGCTGGGAACTGAACTGCACACTTTTAAACAGTAAATGGATAGTGGATGAAATAAAAAATGAAATTGCAAAATTTCTGGAATTGAATGACAATGAGAACACAACATTCCAAAACTTATTTGACACAATGAAGGCGGTCCTCAGGGGAAAATTCATCGCACTCAAGGCCTTCATAAAAAAGACAGAAAGGTCCCAAATCAATAACCTAACCATCTACCTAAAGGCACTGGAAAAACAAGAAAAATCCAACCCAAAGAGCTCCAGAAGGAAAGAAATAATTAAAATCAGAGCTGAAGTCAATGAATTGGAAACCAAGGAAACAATTAAGACAATTGACAAAACAAAGAGCTGGTTCTTTGAAAAAATAAACAAGATTGACAAACCCCTGGCCAATATGATCAAGCAAAAAAGGAGAAGATTCAGCCGGGTGTGGTGGCGCATGCCTTTAATCCCAGCACTTGGGAGGCAGAGGTAGGAGGATCACCGTGAGTTCAAGGCCACCCTGAGACTCCACAGTGAATTCCAGGTCAGCCTGGGCTAGAGTGAGACCCTGCCTTGAAAAACAAAAACAACAACAACAACAAAAAAAAAACAAAACAAACAAAAAAAAATGTAAAAAAAAAAAAAAAAGGAGAAGCTTCAAATTAACAAAATTCAAAATGAAAAAAGAGAGATCACAACAGACATAAGTGAAATTGGGAGAATCATCAGGACTTATTTCAAAAACCTGTACTCCACAAAACTGGATAATGTGGAGGAGATGGATAAATTCTTGGATGCATATCATCTACCAAAGCTAAACACAGAGCAGATTAATCACCTCAATCAACCCATCACACTCATGGAGATTGAAAAAGTAAAAAAAAAACCTCCCCAAAAAGAAGAGTCCAGTACCAGATGGCTTCTCAGCTGAATTCTATCAAACCTTCATGGAAGAACTCAAACCAATCTTCCTCAAACTTTGCCACACAATAGGTGAACAGGGAAAGCTACCCAACTCCTTTTATGAAGCTAGCATCACCCTAATTCCAAAACCAGGCAGAGATGCCACAAGAAAAGAGAACTACCGGCCTATTTCCCTGATGAATTTAGATGCAAAGATCCTAAACAAAATCCCCACAAATTGAATCCAACAGCATGTCAAAAGCATTATCCACCTTGACCAACTGGGATTCATGCCAGGAACACAGGGGTGGTTCAACATACAGAAATCTGTCAATGTAATACACCACATAAACAAGGTTAAACATAAAAACCACATGATCATTTGGATAGATGCAGAAAAGGCCTTTGACAAGATACAACATCACTTCATGATCAAAACATTGGCGAGAATTGGCATGGTTGGTTCATATCTTAACCTAATAAAGGCAATATACAAAGCTCCAAAGGCCCAACTAATACTTAATGGAGAGAGACTGCAGAATTCCCACTAAGATCAGGAACAAGACAGGGTTGTCCACTCTCACCTCTCCTTTTCAATATAATACTGGAAGTCCTAGCTCAAGCAATAAGACAGGAGAAGGAAATAAAAGTGATACAATTTGGAAAGGAAGATGTTAAGTTAGCTTTATTCGCTGATGACATGACTGTATATGTAAGAGACCCGAGAGACTCCATCCCAAAACTCCTGAAGGTGATTAACTCCTACAGCAAAGTAGCTGGATACAAAATCAATGCACAAAAATCAGTAGCCTTCCTATATGCAAATGACAAAGATACAGAGAAAGAAATAACGGACATAGTTCCATTTTCAATAGCAACAACAACAACAACAAAAATACCTTGGAATGATGATAACCAAGGAAGTGAAAGATCTATACAACAAAAACATAAAAACTCTTAAAAATGAAATTAAGGAGGGCTTGAGAAAATGGAAAGACCTCCCATGTTACTGGATAGGTAGAATTAACATTGTGAAGGTGACAATCCTACCAAAGGCAATATACAGATTTAATGCAATTCCAATTAGAATCCCTACAGTGTTCTTCACAGAGATAGAAAAAATGATCTCAAATTTCATATGGAAAGGCAGAAGGCCTCGCATATCCAAACATATCCTCAGCAAAAGAAATACCTCTGGAGGCATCACTCTAGCTGATCTAAAGCTATATTACAAAGCCATAGTAATAAAAACAGCATGGGGGCTGGAGAGATGGCTTAGCTGTTAAGCACTTGCCTATGAAGCCTGAGGACCCTGGTTCGACGCTCAATTCCCCAGGACCCACATTAGCCAGATGCACAAGGGGGACACAAGCATCTGGAGTTTGTTTGCAGTGGCTGGAGACCCTGGCGCGCCCATTCTCTCTCTGTCTATATCTGCCTCTCTCTCTCTCTCTCTCTCTGTCCGTCGCTTTCAAAAAAATAAGTAATAAAAGATCCAGCATGGTACTTGCATAAAAACAGGAGTATAGACCAATGGAATAGACTTGAGGACACAGACTTTCAGTCAAACAACTATAGCTACTTGATATTCGATAAAGGCCAGAAAAATATAGGCTGGAAAAAAGACAGTATCTTCAACAAATGGTGCTGGACAAACTGGATAACCATATGCAGGAAACTGAAACTTGACCCACACATTTCACCATGCACTACACTCAAGTCCAAATGGATCAAAGACCTCAATATAAGACCAGAAACTCGAATACTACTGGAATAAAAGTTAGGAAGTACTTTCCATGGTATAGAAATGGAAAAAGACTTCCTGAACAAAACCCCAGTAGCTCATGAACTTAAACCATCACTCAACCAATGGGATCACATGAAGCTGAAGAGTTTCTTTAGAGACAAGCATACAATAAGCACAGCCAAAAGATTACCCACAGAATGGGAGAAAATATTTGCGGGTTATCCAACTGATAGAGGCCTAATCTCTAGAATCTACAAAGAACTCAAAAATCTAAACAGTAAGAAGTCAAACACCCCACTCACAAAATGGGGCAAAGAGCTCAACAGACAGTTCACAGAGGAAGAAATAGAAATGGCAAACATACACTTAAGAAAATGTTCATCATCCCTAATCATCAGAGAAATGCAAATTAAAACAACTATGAAGTTCCACCTTACCCCAATAAGGATAGCAAACATCAAAAAATCAAATAAAAATAAATGCTGGTGAGGATGTGGAGAAGTAGGAACACTCATCCACTGTTGGTGGGAATGTAGGATGGTACAACCACTTTGGAAAGCAATATGGAGACTTCTGAAAAAGCTGAGTATAGAGATACCAACAGACCCAGTTATTCCCTTACTGGGCATCTACCCTAAAACCTTCAAACCACAGGGTAGAGAGATTTGCTCAACCATGTTTGTAGCAGCTCAATTTGTAATAGCTAAGAGCTGGAATCAACCCAGATGTCCATCACTAGAAGAATGGATAACTAAGATGTGGTATATCTACACAGTGGAATTCTATACAGCAGTAAGAAAAAATGACACAATGAAATTTGAGGAAAAATGGTTGAACCTGGAACAGATCATTCTCAGTGAACTTACCCAATCACAGAAAAAAAAATCACCGCATAGTCTCACTCATCTACAGCTCCTAACCTGAATCTACCCAAGATATCTTACATACCCAGCAAGCATCTCGTGGACTAGACAGAAGGAAGGAAGGGGAGGGAGGGGAGGGGAGGGCATAAAGGGGTGGGAAACACAAATCTAGACCCAAATGGCGATGGTACCATAAAATTCTACTTACTAAATGGCAGACCAAAATGGATGATCCTCCACCAGGCCCTTACAGGGAACACCTGAACCAGAAGACACTGGAGAGCGTAGGTTGACGACCAGCCTTAATCTTCTACATCTTCCCTCCTTCCTTCTCCCTCTCCCTCCCTCCCTCTCTCTCTCTTCTCTCTAACTCTTGTATATTAGTCATCTTTTTCCTCATTTTCTTAGTGGGCACTGACCTGTAACTCCCAGTACCAGCATGGGGCTATCATCCACAATGAGCTTTTGATCACAGAGACCTACAAGGTTTCCTAAAAGACAGACAGATTTCTGTCAGAGTACTTGATGACCCACCAGAGGTTAGTGGTAAGACCCTACTGCTGAAGTCATCTTATGTGGTTGACACACAAAATAGAATGGCATGGCTGGAAGTTGGAAGAGAGTCAGTCCCCAGACAGCGCGTCTAGTGCCAGAAGGTGCTACATGGGCGACTGGGGGAAAATGACCAATATCTGTCCAAGCAACTCATGGTCTAACCTACTTAGCAGCAAATAACTTGTTGTGATGCCCATGCAAGTGCAGTAGTGGCACACAGCCATGGTGGGGAACAAACTGCTCTTAATTTGGCTAACTGATCTCCTCAGTGGTATGGGACCCATAGCTGGAGCTGGGAAACAAGTCAGAACCATATCCAAGCATAATCCCACTGACCAATATCAATCTACCATCAATCATGGGCTACAAGAGGGCCTACACCTATTTAATTCTCTATAAAAAACGTAAGCCTTATCTCTTTTGTCCTGGTGCTAACTTACTCTCCATTGGAGAATGTGCTTCTGTTTTTCAGATAGATGTAGATCCTAAGGAGAGAGCCACCCCATCATACCTCAAAAGGGCCTCGGCTGAAACTAAGAAAAATTGGAGAAACAAGCAAGGGGGCTGTTTTCCTGATGAACCAGATACCAGCCCAAGGGGGAAGGAGATCAACACAGAGAAAAATCAACTCCTACCAAATCAGAGAGCCAGTGCCTCACAGGTCCCCAACACCTCATCACTGAAGCAGACCAAAAATGAACCCAACATGGCTCAGGGAAATTTTGCGGAAGAGGGGGTGGAAGGAATGTAAGAGCCACATGTTGGGTCATGATATGCAGAGACACTTATCTTACACATAACTGTGGGCTAACTCCACAATGCATGACCCATATACCTCAACAAGGAGGGGCCAATGGGAGGGGGTCGGTCACAGATGAGCCTAATAATGGTACCAAACTGACTGTATTTGCTGAATACAAAACTAACTAATAAAGAAAAAAAAAAAAAAGGAAATGAACTGGTGTGAGCAGAGGGATATGGCACAGAAAAAAATGAAATATTTGGACCCAAATTGTTGAACATTCACCTGAAAATTGTTTGAGAGATTACAACCTTTCAGATTGTGCCAGAAGACCTGCACTGGGGCAACAGGAAGAATGTAGACTCTTTTGAAGGGGCCTGAGTGCTCAAGGAGTGTCCTGCTCTTCAAAGTCTGCTTTATTCTCTCCTGGATTAACAAATTGGCACCCAACCTAGTATTGTGGAGTATGAGAAATGCAGGGAAGAGAGGGTCATTGAGTTTGCAACACAGTCTTGTGTTTTGGAAATGGCCATGGGCAGTGTGAAGCAGGTTTGCTGGATGCCTACATGGAGACCCAATGGGGCCATGAGGATGAACCGTGGATTTCAGTGGAGACCCAGTGGAGATGCCAGGACCACAAGATGGATGCTAAGGTAAGCTGCTGGCCCCAATGAAGTTTTCCAGGACTATGGGTAGCCTAGCTGGAGGGCCAGAATTGGAATGCCAGCAACGTGCTGCTAGTTAGAATTATTGGACTTGGAGACTTGTCACTGGCTAAGAGTTGTTGGACTTTGAAACTACAGAGTTTGATGTTTGCCCTGGTTGTTTTAAATCTTGTATTGTTTTAATATTTCTTTGCTATGGTCAATGCCATTTTTGAAGTGTGAATGTTTATTCTGTGCCACTATGGGTTTTGGGGGATTTTTTGGTATTATGGCTCAGTTAAAATATCTTAGACTATGGGGATATATGAACATCATTGGAATTAATAAAAACTATGGGGACTCTTAAAGTTGTACTGAATGCATTGTATTTTGTATCATGTATGGATATCAGTTTACATGGTCCAGGGGTGGAATGTGGTGATTTGATTCAGGTGTCCCCCATAAATCTAGGTGTTCTGAATGCTAGGTTCCCAGCTGATGGATATTTGGGAATTAATGCCTCCTGGAGGGAGTGTATTGTTGGGGGCAGGCTTATGGGTGTTATAGCCAGTTTCCCCATGCCAGTATGTGGCACACTCTCCTATTGCTGTTGTCCACCTTGTGTTAGCCAGGGGGTGATGTCCACCCTCTGTTAATGCCATCCTTTTCCCTGCCATCATGGAGCTTCCCCCTCGACCCTATAAGCCAAAATAAACCTCTTTTTCCCACAAGCTGCTCTTGGTCAGGTGATTTCTACCAGCAATGCGAACCTGACTGCAATACCTTGCAAAGCTATTTATAACCTTATAGTGGAAGGCTGTATTCTGGCTCAGTTAAATCAGAGAGATAGCTGGTAGGTTAGGTCTAGGGCCTGTCTCAGGAACACCAAATTCCTGCAGCTAAGCTTGACCAACCACAATGTTTAAATCCTAGGAAATACATCTCTCCCAGGATGAGGCCTAGGTTTTATGTGGCAAAAGAGGTCTAGGTAAGAGCTAAGAATTCTAGCAAATTCACACCATCCTGCCTGCCTTGTTCAAGAAACTAAGTGCCTACTGTGCAACCCTCCACAGTGCCAAAGCTCCATGTAGTCAGGAGAAATGGTATCTTTTGGCACTATGTTTGGTGTGTGTGTGCGTGTGTGTGTGTGTGTGTTAAACTCAGGTTGAGGCAGACAGCAACTTCAAGTGTTAGTTCTCACCTTCCATCTTCCTTGATGCATGGTCTCTTATTTACAATTGTCTATGCCAGACTAGCTGGCCCATAAGCTTCAGTGGGTTCTTTTGCTTCAATTTCTCAACTCAGCCTAGACATGCTCTTGCTAGTCTGTCTGGCTTTATATGGGTTCTGGGTATTCAAACTCAGGTTGTCATGCTTATACAGCAAGTGCTTTTACCCAATGAGCCATCTCTACAGCTTATGTATAGTTGAAATTTTCAAGGTACCCTCTGGAGTCCAAAATGACTGCCACTTCTTTTGTAGAAAAATGATGCCACCCAAGGACAACTGTGTCCTCACCCTCAGAACCTGGGATGTGTCCTCTGAAAGAGCAAAGGAGGTGTTACAAATGTGTTAAAGGAAAGAGTCTTCAGAAGGGAAGATTATCCTAATTTTTAAAAATTTTATTTATTTATTTGAGACAGAGACTGAGAGAGAGAGAGAGAAAGAGAGAGAGAGAGAGAGAATGGGCAATCCAGAGCGTCCAGCCACTGCAAATGAATTCCAGATGCATGTGACCCCTTGTGCATCTGGGTTACATGGGTCCTGGAGAATCAAACTAGGATCCTTTGGCTCTGCAGACAAACGCTAATCCATCTCTCTAGCCCGATTATCCTAATTTTAATCTACAAATCTTTAAAAGCCCAGGGTGGTTGGGTGGTTCCTGGATTGAGAAAGCTGGAGATGGTAGCTAGAGAAGGACTTGACTACTATCATCTGCTTTGGAGCTGACCAAGGATTGGAGAGCCAAGCCTGTGGGAAGCTTGAAGCTGTGAAGGTTTTTCTCTACAGCCTCTTGGCAGAAATGCAATCTTAAGGACACCTTAATTTTAGTCCATTTAGAACTAAGTGGGATTGTTGGATTTCTGTCTTAAAAACGAATCTTAGGTGATAAATTTGTATTTTTTTTATGCTTGGGATTGCTTCTAGTACCTCTTAAGCTGATTTTCCAGAATTTTCCCACTAATTTATGTTATATCTAAGTAGTCAGAAGTTACATGACCCAACTTACTTCCATAGACATAAGAAAAAGAGCTTTTGAGCCCTGCCACCTCAGATGAAAGCAAAATTTCCTGAGACTCCCACACAGAAAGAGGGCTAGTTAGTACAAGGCAGGCAGAAGCTTCAGTGACTATTTGTTTAGTGACGGACTAATAGCATGGATGTTGTTGATCTCCTAGGATTAGAAAGTGATATCTCTGGGATGGAAAGCCCTAAGGTCAATTGTGTACCAATTTGAATGGGTATATTTCCCTTTAAGATTGTTAAATTTTATTTAATTTTTGCTCCTTCTTATGCAATATATATCATAGAAATGTGCTTTTAGATATGTAGGGAATATTGACATATGGACTCCATAAATAAGACCTAGAGTTGCAGTGGATTATAGAAGCATAAAGTAGAATTACTATTTTAATGGCTCTATTTATTCTTTCAGCTCTGTATTTTATTAATTATAAAATATTTTGTCTGTTTTCTTTTTGTAGTAGGATAAACTTTCCTAGACAGAGCCAGACTTTCAGGTGTACAGGTAGGTAGATACTTTAACATGCTGATTTAAAAAATGTTCATATTTATGAGCTGCAGTGTGATAATTTGATGGTTATTTAATGTGTAATGGACAAATCTGGTTAATTGGAATTTCATCTCCTCAAACATTGATCATTTCTTTGTACTGGAAACATTAAAAATCTTTTCTTGTTCTTTATAACATATACCACCCATTATTGTGAATAATAGGCATTGAACTGCTAAGGAATGGTAGGATTAATACTTCTCATGTGACTGTACTTTGGCACCCATTCTCCAAACTCCCTCCTTATTTCCTTCCTATGCCTGCCTTACATGGTCACTATACTTTCTGCTTCTATGAAGTCAACTTATTTTCATCCATACATTTGAGTGAAAACAGTGGTGTTTGTCTTTCTGTGTCTCACTTCTTTCATTTAACATGATGTTCATCAGTTCCATCCATATTGCATCAAATGACTTGATTCCATACTTTTTAAGGGCGACTATTATTCAAATATATGTAAACCACATTTCTTTACTCATGCATCTATTCAGGGCATCTCAGTTGAGTCCATACCTTGGTTATTTTGAATAATACTGAGATTAACAAAGATAAGGTCTCTCTTTCATATATTGATTTTACTTCTTTGGATACAAACATGGTGATAGGACTTGTGCTGGTTTGGACATGCACACACTGACAATTACAGCACACACAAATGAATGCTGTACTATACCTGCACTTGTATTTCTAAGTCAGAAACAGGTAAAGACATATTAATGCTGAGCTCCTCCAAAGAACAGAGAG
This sequence comes from Dipus sagitta, assembly GCA_036346955.1. Classification (NCBI taxonomy): domain Eukaryota; kingdom Metazoa; phylum Chordata; class Mammalia; order Rodentia; family Dipodidae; genus Dipus; species Dipus sagitta. Next base: position 130,486,298 of record CM070771.1, on the reverse strand, counting down.
ACATCAACCTAGCCATCTCATCAGCCCTCACATGCTCCTAGTGTCCTCTTCTCTGTCAGTTCTTCTGCTCTGTGGCCTCCATTCAGTGGCCTGTGCCGAGACCTTACATGTCTGCCACACTGTGTGAGCAATCTTCACACAGCATAATTCTTGCCCCTTTTATTGTCAGTCTTCAGACAGGACACAGAGGGCTCAAATCCCTCGTGTTTTCTGACTCCTCACCCTGGGCAAGTCCTTGTGACAGTTGATATCTCATGCCAGTGGGCAGACACTGACATGTTAGACTTATTCCATAAATTTATGGATTTTTCACTGTGCTAGCTCTACCTCATATCAAAAGAAAGGTAAACACATCCCCCATCTCCATTTCTCCTCTTTGACACTGAACTTTCTGGTCAATCATTTGCCACATACTTTGTTATGTGTCTGTATGATTTTATCACTTTGCTCCTCCTGCATTCTAACACATGTCATTTCTGTGCCAGGGATCCAAAGCTCTTGTGCTAGGGCAAGTTGTCATGCAACATCAAGCTTCAAATGGCCGCAGTAACCAAGCAATTCATAAATCAGGTGCTAAGATGCTCTTTGAGCCATCTGTGTTCAAGGCATTACCCTGATTCAGGCTGAAGCCCCAGACCAGTAATTTTTCATGCCAATACAACACCTGGCTCAGATACCATTTCCTTTTTCTCTTTCCTTTTATTTTTCTTTTTTTCTTTTCTTTTATCTCTCTCTCTTTCTTTCTTTCTTTCTTTTTCAAGGTAAGGTCTCACTCTAGCCTAGGCTGACCTGGAATTTACTATGTAGTCTCAGGGTGTCCTTGAACTCACAGCGATCCTCCTATCTCTGCCTCCCGAGTGCTGGGAATAAGGGCATGCGCCACCATGCCCAGCTTCAGATACCTTTTATAAAAAGTAACTTAAACATGACTAGTATCTATGAAATCCCTCTAACAGGCTATAGAGGAAATTTTGTAGAAAGCATTATGTTCTATTCTGCAATATATTTGGGAGTAATGTTGAGTGCTTGTGACTTTAGGCTCCCAGTCAACTGTAGGATCATTTGCTTATTTCAGTCAGTGAAACTGTGTGTATGATCTTATTTTATAAGGCTACCTAGTGGTACACACTGATATTCTCACTTACAGAAGTAAGTAATTGCAGCTGAATGTGTTTATCAGGCTGTCTTTTGAATGCTATAAACCACTGAAAATGTCACTGAAATTCATTCCCAAGACTGTACTCTTAATTGATGTTTTACAACAAAGACAATGAGCCTTCAACATAAACTAATTAACATCACGAGAAAATCCAAACTCTCAGTAATAATTGCATGGTTCGGCTTGTTCCACACATTATTTTTATAAAAACTTCTCAAGTTTAATTGACTCCATCAAAAATTTGACAGCAGCATCTTTAAACTATCTTAAAAATGCTACAAAAGTAAGGTTCGTCTGCTGCACCCAAGTTCTCTTGGTAATAAGGCTTACAAGAAAGTTCAGCAGCTGCGGTATACTCAGAATGACTTAGGCTCTAAGAATTGTTTTTCTAGTCAGAATAATTATAGACTGATCAGCTTGTAGAAGGTAGTGAAAAGTTCACTAACAGAAGCCACTTCAGTCAGTAGTTGGGTAGACCCACACTCGCATGAAGTCAGCATCCCTTGTAACCTCTAGCATCAGCTCTGTATAATTATGGCTACTTCCTGTGTCCTTTCTCAGACTGGGATCTGAACCAGTTAAAGAAATGTATGTAAAGGTGCATAACTATGAATAATCTATCTGACATTAAAAAAGGGAGGGAGGAAAAAATTATTTTGGGTTACAGTTTCAGAAGCGTCAACCCATGGTGCTGGGGAGGATATGGGTAAAGCAGAACAGTTTATCACATGTTGTTCGGGAAACTCAGAATTAGACTAGTTCACATCATGGAAGATGGAAACAGAATAGATCCATAACAGAAATGGTCCAGGGCAACATATCTTCCCCAGGGACATGCTCTCAATAGCTTATTTCTTCCCAGCAGGCCACACCAATCTCCCGTGTTATATTCAAATTTAAATCCATGAATGTATTAAAGCATTCTTAGTCAAAGCCCTGATGATCTAATTGTGTCTGGAAATGGCTACATAGACACAGCTAGAGATGCGATTTACTCACCTGCTGGGTTGTTCTTACTCCAGCCAGGTTGGCAAGATTAACTATAACAAGAAGCCCCAGGTATGGTATGGTTAGCATAAGGTATTAGTTTAAATGACAGGAAGAGAACAGACTTCAATCAGACAAAAAGACTAATTTTTCATTACCAACACTGTTATTGAAGCTATTACTGAAAATATTAAGGAATAAGAAGAGGATTTGACATACAAGGTTTGAGAGTTTATGTATTTAAGAAAATAAAACCGTTTCATGGTTATAATCCACAAGTCAATAATTGAGATATACAAATAAAATGTTTATCTTTTTTTAAACATTATTTATTTATTTATTTATTTAAGAGAGAAAGAGGCAGAGAGAGGAAAAGAGAGAGAATGGGCACTCCAGGGCTTCCAGCCACTGCAAATGAACTCCAGACTCATGCGTCCCGTTGTGCATCTGGCTTAAGTGTGTCCTGGGGAATCAAACTGAGGTCCTTTGGCTTTGCAGGCAAATGCCTTAAACGCTAAGCCATCTTTCCAGCCCATTTTTATCTTTTTTAAAATATTGAACTCAGCCATAGTTTCATTAGGAAAAGAAGAAACAATAAAATATAAGTAGGAGATTCAACAACTTAATTAATCCCCAGTAGCCACATAAAATGCTAGACGTGTTAGCACCCAACTGTAATCCCAGCACTATATGTATGTGTATATATATATATATATATATATATATATATATATATATATATACATACATACATACATAGATTATAAGCATTGTAGGAAACAAGCCAAGGATGATGCAGAATCCAATCTGGAAGGAAAATAATCTTGAGGAAGAAAACAAATTTCCCCAGTAAGCATACAGGCACAATGCAGACTGGTTGATAAAAATGAGCCCTGAAGAGAAGAATAATTTTACTGATGTGACCAGCCTGCTCAGTTGAACTGTGCACCTGAAGCTGTCACAGACGAGCACTCTCATGAGCAACTTGTCAATTCGTGTGAAAAGATCACCTAAAGGTGCTATTGCCTTTGGAGAAAATGGTCTACATTTTTTTTAAGAATTTAAATTCCCACAGATCAGAAAATGCCATTGTTAGAAACTGACAGAGAAAAACAAATGCTTGTGAGTTTCCTTCTATAAGGAAGGTTGCATGATATGAGGGGAGCCATCAGGCCTGACATTCCATTACTGCCCGTGTGCCCTGAGCAATGCAGTCTCTCACACTGAGGTTCCTCCTCTACAAAAAAAAAAAAAAATCTACCCTAGAGGTAAGGATAAAGTAGAAAAGGCCAATGGACAGCACCTGCACAGTGTAGGATGCCATAAGAATTAGTTCATCCCTCTCCTGTAAGTTTCTAAAAGGCAAAGCTGATGATTAAGGTAGGATGAATTCTCATAGGATATCTTTATATTCACTTTAATGACTGAGTTGAGGTTCACACATGCAGAATTCTATGGAAAATATACCTTTGAAATGCTCAAAGATCATTAATATAAATTCCATACATGCTCCAAGAAGAGCAAATTAGAAGAAATATTAGCCTATTGGAAAAATAAAAAAGATGCCATTTAAGCCTAATTATTTTCAAATAAAAAAATATATAACTCAAATATTCAATGAACTGACATTTAAGAATTTTTAATATTACAAAAGAGACAAGTTTTTATATTTGCATTATGAATGTAATTCTAGGGAGGAAAATGATTTCAAATATTCTAAGTTCCAAAGAAGCAGCAGGAAGTTATTAATTGTGCCCTTGATGATCTTAAAATGTAGCAAGAGAAGCAGCCCCAGAGAGTGCCAAAGATCTTTAACATATTCCCACAGAGAACAGTCAGAGCAGTAAGGACACTTGGAGAACCTGCCTGCAGATGTACTTTAGAAACTTACTTACACGTTGAAGAAAGAGAATTAATTAACAGCATTACAGCTATTCAGTTAATATGCAGACCTAGGGCCCTATGGTAAGGGACTGCTTCATATTTCATTAAAGCAAACACAAAGACCTACAAATTTTACTTTGTTCAGCTCTTACACACACACAGACACACACACACATGCACACACATGTGCACACACACACAGATAACACATGAAGTTTTTAGGGTGAGGATACTGATGTCTAATTAGTTTCTCAAAAAAAGAAACAAAAAAACAAGGATGATTATGTTGACGGCAATAAAGACAGCCACCATTTCCTGACAGCTCATGATATGCCAAAATCCTGTCTAAACTGTGCTCATGTGTTATCTTATTTAACTCTTCCAACAACTCAACAACATGAAACTGAGGCTCCCGGGTATCACAGAAGAGCAGACACTCTCAGTTTCCCACACAGTCATCCAGCTCACAGCTGTACATTATCAAAAATAATGCAATACAAATATCCATGTCCCTGGTGTGGGCAGAACCATTGAGCTCGAGACCATAGAGAGATGCCTGCTGCAGGAATGGCTGGAAGATGAGATAAAGAGATGAGAGTGGAAGCTGCCATCAAGATCTTCCAGTTAGCCAGGAGTATGCTCACTCATGCCTAGCAGAATGTAAACTACTAAATAAGAATGGTTGAGCTCTGATCTGCAATGGTCACTCTTGTCTCCCTCTCATGAGACCACCTCAATCACCTGTTTTGAAATTGTCTAAGTTTATAGAATCAGTGAGACCTCCAATCCCAGAGCCTGTCCTTCCCTGGAAGAGACAGATGGTGGATCCAGATGGGGCAGTCACAGCATTCCTATCATACCTTAGTAGTTTAAATCATGAGCAGATGGGCATCAGCTGAACCATCTTTCCATTTGAGCAGTTGCTTTCTGACAAGCCTGTCACTGCTCCTGGGCCTCTGGAGATTCCCAAACCTGGTTCCCCAGACACTGGGTTCTTTGAGTCCGCATGACCAATAAAGAGGCCTCTGTCCAGTGAAACCCAGGAATCCTAATACACTGTGATATCTAATTTCCTGGTTTGTCTAATACAATTTTCCCTCAGGCTTCACTGAGTTAATTCAAAGTCCCACATAATAAATAAATCAAAGCTAAAGTGAGATTTTTACATACATTCAATACAAATCTATGCAAAATGTAACTCGACAAGGTATATAAAATCAAATCATAGTGTTGGGGAGATAGGATTGTAGAGAATTCCTATTAAATAAATAATACACAAACTAAAATAAAGAAAATAGTACTTTGACAAACATGATAGTATTATACAAATAGATCTTATAAAATTTATTACTATGTAAAGACATTGTAAATAAGTGACAAGTTTACTAAATAAATGTTTGTTTGTCCTATTAACCAGATACTGATAAAAGTATTTGTTTAGGTTATTATTTTGTACTGTTGAGGAAAATTAAGGCCTAGACGATTAAAGACTAATTTAATCTGCTGCTGTAAACTAAATGTAAAAGGACACAAATTACTAAGAAAGATTCAAAGAAGCGAATGTTTTGGCACATCAGGAAATATTAAGTGTTTTAAGAATTCTTAAGGAAACAAGCCCCCAAAATATGAGGAAAAGAACTAATTAATTCTTATACCATTACTACTCAGATTTCTTTATGCAACTACTAGAACACTTTTTGGAAAATAATTTTAACAAAATGTATCAGGAAACTAATATTTCATAATTGCAAAGGATACAAAATATTGCTGTCTACCTCTACAACACAAAATATTATGTAATATTAAACAAAAAGTAATGGTAGTAAGCAAGAATTTAGTAACAGTGTGGGAATAGATTTCATTAAGTCTAATGTATTTTTTGACAAGATTAGTATGTCAATTTAATATTTAAATCAGCATGTAAATATGAATTTCCTCTAAAATAACATTTCATAGGTATTTAAGAAAGACACACCATTGTGATATAAAATGTGTAGATTAAACTGAAATTAAAGGAATGATGAGAGTGATTTTTGACTAATTGAAGCCAACTTTTCTATATGCGCCTTATAATAGGAAAGATAATTCTTATTCTTACTTTTGGCAAGTGGAGGGATAAAAGTAAAGGAGAAAAACTCAAGTAGTGACTGCTGAAAGTGTATTAAGGAGGAATGGGAGTAGAAAACAGTCATCCAAGGCAACCCAACTGTAGATGCTTCTGCCATTAGAGTGTGTTGGTGGATTTTGCATCCACAGGGAGAGGCCTCATGTTTAGGAAACATGTCTTGATGAACCTTTAGGGACAGAAATAGTGAAGTTCCTGAGCAGAACCTGGTTTTGTGAGGGCAAGGAAAGGACAGACTAGATTTTGGGTTTCTATATACACATTTTTGATTTTTTTTAACGCTCAGAAAGATTTTATTATAGCTTAAAGCTTTAGGATGCTGAATGTAAGGGCCTTAGGTCTAGAACATAAGAGAAGGAAGCAAGATGGAGCTCTTGTTCAGGGAGGCAAGAGGGTGTTTGAGAAGCCCCACAAGGGAAGAAAGCAGAGCTCTTGGGCAGAGAGGCAAGAGGGGGCTTAGAAAGCCCACCTCAAGACCTAGATGTGGGTTTTTTATAGGGAATGGCTACATGAGGAAGACCAGGCCAGCCAGTTACTATAGACAAAGACCAGATTTCCCATCTTTGTCAATAATTTTAGGTAAGGATCAGTTTTTGTCCTCTAGGAAGGGTGTAAATTTAATCCAGAGATCTTCCCTGGAGGGTGTAACATCCAGGTTTCTGCAAGCTTAGGGACATTTCTTGCTTTTAGTCAATGAATAAAAATACCCAATGATGTCATGCACAAATGGGTTAGATATCACCAAACATGTGGAGACTTTGTGGGGAAAACTGGGATCATAAGTATTTTTGTGTCAACTTAAATCTTGCTTACTGTCTACTACTGGAATAATGTCAGATCATAAAATTATCTGGGAAATGTTCCTTTATCTGTTATGTCTTAGAAGACTTTGAATAAGATTAGCATCATTTTACTCACATGCTCAATTCATCCATCATGCTACCATCTGGGCTTGAAGCTTTGATTGTGGAAGGCTTTCTCTTTATAAATTATGGTTATTCATATTTTTTTCTGGTTCTGGTTGTGTGAGTTTTGCTAAGTTCTTGTGTCCAGAAAGTTGTTAATTTAATTTTATGTGCCAAAGCTATTTGTTAGTTTATGAACATTCTAAAGCATTCTACTGTAGACCACAGATAATGCAAAACTGCTTTCTTTTTTTTATTTCTTAAGATGAAAGTTTATTCTATTGTTTCTTACTTTCTTTTTTTTATAATTTGAACCTATAATTTTCTGTAAACAGTGTTTTCGATTCATCCATAAAAATGTATTGTGTTTTATTTAATATGTACCTTTAACCTTCTTTTAAATTTCTTTATTGATTTGTGAGTTATTTACAATCATTTTCCTTAAGTGCCAAATATTTGATGACTCTCTAGAGTTCTTAAATAGCATGGATTTTAAATCAGTGTTTTTCCCTCCATGGCAAAAGAATACTCTGTTATTTCAATTATAAGGCATTTATTGGAATTTTCTATATACAATTTTGTTCATTGTTCATAGGCATTGGAGTAGAATATATATTTTATAGTTTTGAGTGTTAGTTATGAAAGTTGTTTAATAGTGCTTTCCAAACTTTTTATTTCTACTTAGTTGTGCTACTTTTTCTATCAATAGTCAAAAAATATTCACAAAAATTTCCACCTATCTTTATGGATCTATCAAATTCCCTATTTACTTCATATCCTCTAAAATTTGTTTTTTGATGTATTGATCTCATTATCATTATTATAATACATCTCTTTTTACCTACAACACGGTCCTAACTTGAAGTTTACTTTGCTTCTGCTAGTAACCATGCCACCATGGAGGTTCCTTCTGCTTAGTGTTTTCATAATGCATCGCCTATCTTTCAGTGTCTACTCGTGAATGCCTTTCTGTTCAAAGTGTATTTCACGTCAGTCTGGAGTCCTTAAAAAAAGGATATCGGTGGTGAAATCAAACTGGAACTTAGACAGAAACCATCTCTCTTCCAGATAGCTGCCATAGTGCTGGAAGGTGTTATGCAAGCTACAAAATCAGCCAGCCAGGTAAGGTACACACAATGAAGCAATAGTAGCTCATAAGTTATGGAGCTTATCAACTGCTCTCTTAGTGGATAAGAGGCCTTGCTCAATGGAAGAAAATAATTTAAGTCTGAGACTGAGCATGAGTTAACTTGCTATGGCTTGGAAGAACAAAGACCCCAGGAGCAAGGTTCTGCTGTCCTTTGGCTAAACAGAGGCATTATACCACATCAAACAACCTTCTAAGTGTGTATGTTTAAGCCCTTTGATTAATGCTGCTCTCATGTTTGGTTAGAAAATCTTCTTTTTACAGATGACAGCAAATACTATGGAGACCAAAGACAAAAAAGGACAACAAGAAGAAAGAAAAATCCTATGCCTAAGCATTGGAAAGTTATCCCACCCACCAGGGCTCAGGAAACATTGCAGAGGTAGTCAATGAAAAATATGAGACATTTAGCTTACCCATAACTGTGGGCTAACTCCACAATGCATGACCCATATACCTCAACAAGGAGGGGCCAAGGGGAGGGGATAGGTCACGGATGAGCCTAATAATGGTACCAAACTGACTGTAAAAAAAAAAAAATAAAATAAAATAAAATAAAATAAAATAAAATAAATGTACCTGCTTGGCAATTCTATATGTCATGCTTGAAATTAACTATTTTACAAATAATACAGCTTTAAAGCAAGGAAAGGAGGAAGGTGCCATTCAGAGCTAATAAAATGGCTATAGAAGGAAAAAAAAGTAAGAAAAAAAAAAAAAGAAAAATATGAGTGTAGCCCTCTCTGCTATCCAGAGAGCCATGTTTAATGGAGATGGTAGACAGTGGAGTTTTGAGGAGACTCAAACTCACCAAAGTAGAAAATGTGAGGATGTCTAGAGCTCAATTCTAAAGGAGATTTCCAGCAAACACTCTAAAATTCAGGAAATGTCATTGAAGAGAGAACAGAAGAATATAAAAACCATAGGGTGCATAGGCTTATGTTGGGACACTGTCCTCCTGACATTAAATGACTGGTACACTCAGGACCACACATTGGTTTCCAATACCTCCACATGACCAGCACAGTTCTGAGCTCACCAATCTTTTTACATGGAGGATGGAGGATGGAGGAAGACATACGGAAGTAGACAACAACAGAGAGGAAGGACTACCTTGAAAGAGGACTGTTCTCTGGGGATGAGGGGTGAGGGGTGAGGGAAGAGAGCAGAAACAGAAGAAAGGAATGGGAACATAATCAAATTGCTATATGTTCTTACATCAAAGTGTTCAATAAAAAAGTTGTCAACTCTACCTTTAATTGGAGTATTTAGCTTATTAATATTCCACATAAAGTTATTAGTATGGCTGGCTTTTAATCTGTCATATTATCAATTTGTCTTTGTATAATTTGTTTTGTAGTCTATTTTCTCTTACTGTATAATTTACAGTGGTTACTCTAGGATAGTAGTTTTTAAACTTTTGGCTTCACTACTCTTTTATACTTCTAAAAGTTAATTTCCAAAGAGCCTTTGCTTATGTAGATTATGTCCATCAATACTGGTCTTACTGGAAATTAAAATGAGGCACCTTTAACACAGGAGCTCATGTGCAACATGGTCTTCTAAGTATCCCGAAGTGCTCCTGCCGTTCTCACCTGCTTGAGGACCCTCAGGTGTGAGCCAGGGTTCTTCTCAGTCTACGGATGTAGACCATCAACAAAGTAGTACCAAGCTGTAACAACAAGTCATTTACTGTGCTGCATAACCCCCAAATTTACAGATATGAAATGGAATTACTCTGAGAACAGTGTTTGGAGAAAGATTATGCTGCATGGCTGTTTACTGATGATTGAAACATTTCTCCTTGGAGGGAGCTGGCAAGCTCAGGAAACATAAAATTTACAACTCAGGACCTACCTTCCAGAAGTAGTTGTAAGAGAATTCCAGTAACAGAGTTCATAGGTCCTCATCCATGCTGGGGATGGTAATTTTTGGTGATAAAGCTGCCTTTGAGTCACACATGATTCTGTAACTAACCCCAATATAGTTACTGGTTCACAAGAAAGGACCTGAATACAATCATCTTTTTGGTTTCTCTTGGCCCTCCTTGTATGGCTTGAATATAATTGTTACGGTGCATGCCCCAGGAAAAGGAACTCAGCAGCTTCATTGTCTCAGAATGTGTTTTGAAGGTAAAAGTCAAGGTATAGGATGACTTCTATCAATCTGTTAAAGTGGATAATTCTATCACATGTCTTAAGAACCAGCAGGAGATGGAGAGCTCTGGGAAGTTTGTCTGTAACCCAGCACATGTGGATGAGGGATTGCTCTGAAAATGGAATCCAGCCTGAAAGCTTGTTGGGATGATTGTGTTTATCAAGAGTCCTTAACTCTCCTCTGTTTTTGAAAATTAGTTTCCTATAGGCTCAAACTGAAGCTAAACTGTGGCTAGCCAGAGGAGTGCTACCAGGATAGGCAGGAAAAAGAACAACAGGAAATCTAATATTTGTAGACTACCCATTTAACGACCAAGAAGATTTGGATACTTAATGCATTGGAATGGCTAAGAAAACGAGTAACTAGGATGACTGTGTCCATGCCTTTTAACTTAACACCCAAAAGAGTGAGAAAAAGATTTTTAAAAAGACATCCTTGGCAGAAAACAGGACTCCAAGCTGGTGTCGGGCCTACCAGTAAAGGAGAAGAAACTCATGGAGGTCAAACTAGGGAGCTTCCAAATTAGACCCAGATTGGAATTTCACCCCCCGCCCCGCCCTGCAACAGCATTTGTTGGAGTATTTGAACCAGACTTCACCCAGTGTTACCACATGTACGTACTTATGAGCCAAGGGAGCATTGGCTGGTTTACCATGGTGCTGGCATCCTGTGTGCTGGTTTCTGCCATCCTTACAAGGAACTCACACAGGTGAGCAGTGATGCAAGGTCCACTAAAGAGGGGCATCATGGAGGGCACTTCACATCCCTGAACATGACCGGTTGCCATGCCATGCTCCTATTTGTGGAGTTCTCAATATGGTTAAGTCCTTTCATAGCCTGCCTGAGAACTAATACACAATAAAAGGAGATTGTAAAAAAGAAAGTAAAAAGGGAATCCTTTGACTGTGTGTGTATGTATATACATATATATATATATATATATATATATATATATATATATATATATATTCATATATATGTTAGAAAAGTAGTTATAAAAAGCAGTTCATAGAAATAACTTTGAGCGGCTATGGGTAATTAGACTTGCACAGAGCAAATGGCCTCTGTTAGTTATTTTCATCACTTCTGAGAGTTGTTTTGAAGCTTATAGGAGTTACTTCATAGGATAAACATAAACACTGATAAGCATCAAACAAGCATTTACTACTATCATTACTGGCAAAACTGGCTTTGTAATGATGCTTTCACATAGACTCATCAGGGCTAAATGATTTGCATAGAGCCCAAAGTTAATGAGTGCTTAAGATGAGATTTGAACTAAATACACATGATTTTAAACTCAGTTTTATTTTAACACACTATTATGCCAACTCCACAGAGCAAATTTCCTCCGCTTTAACTTATTCTAAACGAGTTCATACAGAAACAAATAAAAGATAGTTTCAAATCTATGTAAACATACAACCATGAATTAAAGTGACCATTCAGATCACAAAATAATACTAGGGTTTGACCTCCAGGGCTCAGGAAACACTGGGGATGAGGGAGTAGAAAGAATGTAAGGGTCTGAGGATAGAGAGGAATGCTGTGGAACACTGTCTTCTGGATACCACATGGTCATCACTCTCATAAACTCACAATAGCTAGGATTTCCTCCACAGAACTGGGCCAGTAAACATTCCATCATTGATGGAGCAGGGCCTCATGAAGCTACACCTCACCTGGAAGAGCTGCAACAGCTAATGGTTGTGGGGGTGGGGTGGCTAGTTTCTTCAGTGGTGGAAAAACCAATTAATTGCCCATGTTCCAGTAAATAACAACCAGGTCCATGCTCCTGCAAGCAAGCCTAGTTAAACTCAAGGAGTCACCAAAATGACACGACATAAAAGTAACATTTTAGGCAATCTGTCTCTTTTTCTCTCTCTGCAGAGGCACAACGGGCAACCCCAAGGCTTCCAGGTTTATGGTTTGGTAATTTCCACTGTTGGGGAAGTTTACTAAGTCCCTCTGCCCCAGGGGTTTGGTAAGGAATGCTACTTCCTTTCAGTAAAGGGGACAATGTCTATACCTAAGTCCCTAGTGGAAATGTGACAGAACAAGGCCCATTTTCCCAAAGGAGTTTCATCACTGCTCTAGATAACCAGACAATAACAAATGACCATAAAACCCGTACTTAGAAAAAGGAATGATTACCATCATGTAGACCTGGGTCAGGTGTCCAGTATCCAGACATATCCCACATGGCCCATGAAAGACCTCTTTATTCCAGTACAAGATTTCTGTCCCTTTCCCTAAAAGCTTTACAACTACCACCCTCCCCATGCAGGGTGGTTCAAAGTTCCTTTCCTCATGATTTGGACCCCACTACTCTCTTCCCTCATGGTGAAAATCTTGGGGCCCTTGGAAATATTTTGTCTCAAAGTCTAGTTGGGAAGAAGGGGTTCAGTGGGAGAGTGGATGAGAGAGGGTAACGAGAGAGGCTACAACCATATAAACCATATACATTTATGAAATTGTCAATAAATAACATTAAAAAATAAAATAATAGGGGTTGAAATATATGCTTATTACTCATAATTCTCTTATTTGTCAGATTTTCATTTTAAAATTACTTGGTAGTCTATATTTACAGGTAACACCTGGACATATAGTTAAATATTTGTCTTAAAATTAGTGGTGAAATAAAATCCACAAAACAAATAGTTAAGGGAGATGTTAGTACTTATATGTGGAACTTGGAAAAGAAAATGTAATTTCTGGTTCCTGAATATTTCAATGAGAGAAATGATGACAAATTCTAATTTTAAACTTATTACAGTATAGAAAAAAATGATACACTTTGGAGGCAATTGGGAAAACATTATTTAGAATATTTGCTGCTTGGCTGAATCAAACATATTTTTTGTTATTGTATATACTTGAATACAAACCAATAATTCAAAAATATCTCTGGTAGCCAGGCATAGTGGTGCACTCGTTTAATCCCAGCACTAGGGAGGCAGAGGTAAGAGGATCACTGTGAGTTCAAGGACACCCTGAGACTATGTAGTGAATTCCAGGTCAGCCTGGGCTACAGCAAGACCCTACATAAACCAAAAACAAACAAAAACAATCTGTGGTAGTCAAGGTAGGTTTTCTGTGATATAGAAACAAATGCAAGTAGAAGACCATTGTGCTATGTAGAATTTGAGATTGCTAGAAGACATTTGAGTAATTAGAACAAATATATTTGACAAGGGGATAGCTAAAAGTACTAACAGTTTTCTTCAACTTTTTGTCAATACACAATTATGTTCCTTCTCTCTGGTGAAAATTATGTTCATTAACAAATTTTTAAAAGAATCATAACTGTAAGTTTAACATATTTTGTTTGTATATTTGGTTACCAAAGAAATGCTTGCAGAAGGGTTGATAAAAAACTTGCAGTTATAGATAGGCAGAAATAACACATATATCATGCTCTACGGAGACTAGCATCTTCTATTTGACAGAGACTTCAGACTGAGAGTCACCATTCTGACCCATTCCCATGCTATTAAGTATATACCATGTAATAAGTATGTTAGATGGACAAATTTTTTATTCTTGTCGCTGCCTTTCTTATGTTAAACACATGAAGGCTCAAAGTCATGTTTCCCTTAACATATGGAACTGAGGTCCCATGGCAGCATGGCTTTTTAAATGGATAACAGGAGAAGATAAGTTTCCTGTCCATATAAAGAACAAAAGCAAAAGACATTTTTTTTCAGTTTTTTGCATTTCTAATGTCCTTGATATTAGCATTCTCCCAAGTTCATTCTTTCATGTATGATACCCAAACTGTTTCCTCTTTCCTTTTTTTTCCTTTGTTGCTTTTTGATACAGGTCTCAAGAAGTACAGGCTGGCCTCCAACTCACTAAGTGTAGCAGAGCATGACTTTGGATTCTTGGTTCTCCTGCTACAATGCCCCAGTACTCAGATGAAAGACATGCACTACTACATCCAGCTTAGATTCAGTTTTGGTCAGTATTTCATCTGTAATGTTACTTATATTTGTCTGCTTATATATAATAATGGGTGTCACTATAGTTATTTATAATTTTATGATTTTTCAAAGTATACTTTAAAGGTATAATGAACTCACCTTAGAGAGACCACCTACTTCCAAATAAAAGCAGATAATGAACACATTCCAGGTGACCCAGAGGGCAGTCCATACTGTATACTGCAAGGGGAGGGGATTGGGGGAAGAGAAAGAAGAAAAATGTGGAGATGAAAGGCATATATATGAAATAAATCAATAATAAAAATGTCAATAAACCTGTCTTCTCGCAAAGAAACAGACAGGGAATACTCAGAAAAGAGCTCTCTTTATGAAGTCTTTTAACATTAAGAAATTAAAAACCCAATAGTTCCTACTGCTTTCAGTAGATGCTATTAAACCTAGATTTATTTCTAAAGTGCTTTTCTGGCTTGCAGGCACAAGATAAATCCAAGTGCTCACATGATTTCTGTTTTCTGAGTATTATCTTTTCAAGAGAATAAAATTTTATGAATTTCCTGTGAGTTATCCATCTATTACCTGTCCATGTGTGCTGCATGTATGTATCATCTACTTATCTTTCTCTCTGTTTGTCATTGTCTGTCATCATTTGTCTGTCAGCTATCGACCATGTACCACCTATCTGTCATCTATTAATCATATACAGATATATACATATATATATATATATATATATAGTCTGTCATCTATCTATAAGCTTTATATTATAATGAAAACTGTCAAATTTTAAGCATGTTTGTCAAAACCAGAACTTCCATATCTCTGAATGCAGGCAATATTTGAAGTGGAAGTATAGAGTAGTATTAACTAACTATCAACTGTTGGGTTATAGAGAGTAGAAAATACAATAATATAGTGAAAACACAACATATAAAGTATTTTTGAAATCACGGAAATGTAATAATTAGGATAAAGAATGGGTAAATGAACAAGAGATTTCTTCAATGGAAACATACCTTCCATTCACTTCCATCAAACTCCAATCTTGCTTGGTTTGATTATTAACTACCTTTATTAATATAATATGCACTAGCAAATATCTTCTTCCTGAGGACTAGTTGATTTTAGTCAAGGTAGCTCTAGACTGGACACATGGATGGAGACTCAGGGTCTAAAGGCTCAGTGTACTTAGTTATGACCCAAGCAAAACTGAATTCTTCATTCTTAATTAATTCATTCTTAATTATTGGCATTCAACCCTAAACATGCAAATATTGTTTTAGGAATCTCATTCAATCATTAGTTATAACAATGGCATAATAAAACAAATCATTTTCAAGGATTACAGGCCAAATTCAGTGCTTGCATGTTTAATTATTATTGCTATTTCTGAACTTTACAAAATTACTAGGGTGAGCTAATGGCAACTGTTCACTCCTACTTGCCTGACTGGCGTTTTTGTATTTCTAGTATCATACTAGGCACATTACTTAGGGCATAACACCTAATTCAGCACATTAAAATTCAGGTAGGAAGGTCATCTTTTGATTCTCCATTAAATGTCAGAGTTGTCATGTGAAACCTGTCAGTTTGTCTCTGGAGTTGGCATGCCTAATTTGTTAGTGTTTATTTAAAAAAAAAAAAAAACTTTGGCAAAAGGGCCCTAGACCACATTTATCTACTTTATTGGACAAGTTCAGTACATTACTATTTTGCTAAAATTTTATTTCATTTATTTCATAAACTTAAATTCTATGATAATATTTTTGGAATGGCAACATCTAGCATATTTTTTGTTTGTTTTCCATCATACTTATCTAATATGTTATTGGTTGAGAACAGGTGTATTATTGAATTTTGGATTGTTGTGATATATAAGTGATTTGCTTCAGTGTGAATATGAGAGGCCATGTTGACCACAGACCGGCAGAAAAGATCCCTAGCAATGCAAATCCATGCACAACCATTTTCAAGTCAGACCTATTAAGAATCATGGCCTTAGAGATGGATGTCATCTCTGCCTTCATTTCAAAGTGGATTTTAAAATCAATAATTCAGTTGAAAGGAAAATTAAAAGGGGAGACAATTCTTCATTATTGATAAATGCCCTTTGGCTACTAGAGAGCATGGCGACATGTTTTTATATCCAGGTGTGTAATATGTAGGTGCGGTAGAAAAGACTCAATTTCTTCATGTGAAAAAAATTATTTTGTGTATCTTCTCTCACTCTCTTCTACTTAAGTTCACTACATATATTTTAAATCCTAATTCACATAAGAAATGCCTATAAACAACAGTAATGTTCATATGCTCTGTGGATTCCTAAATATTCCTAGTGTGGTAGAAGGCTAATATACCATTTGGTAATTAAAGTGAACTGTAGAAATACGTTTTCCAGTTCGCTTCACCACCATGCACAATTCTACATCAGGAATTCTTTTGCTTTCTGAGCTCACTTATTATCAGAAGGGCTGGTGGCTCATTCATTCCGTCTTTCATATGTGAGTGAACTGGCCACAGTATTTCCAAATATGTTAGATTTACAATAAAAGAGTACAGGATCCTTACTTACTTATTGTTCTAATATTTCCTGTAGTTTAGTATTCATGTGTAGAAGAGTATTAAGAGAAATCTGCAATTTTTACAACTAGATTTAATTATTATGACTGAAAGCAAAAAAGGAAAATAAAAAGATTCAAAACAGTTCCATCATTTGCCAGGATTTACTCTGTTAAGCTCAAACAAGCAGCCACACACACAATTCCTAAGCGCAGTCTATAGATGGTTTCTGCAAATGAAGTAAATGTGGCACTAAGAAGGCACCTTAATACCCAAAGCTACACAACCAATAATTGGTAGAAAAAGTCGTTTCTTCCCCAAATTTTCATTTATTATTTGTTTAACCCAGTGAGCCTTTTTTTTTTTTATTTTTGAGGTAGAACATGTAGTGAGTGTGTCAGTTCTGCCTTAAGAAGCACATCCTAAGTGTGGTGAAAGACAGGAGGAAGTGATAATGGGGGAGGGGAGGGTGAGAAAGTGATCAGGATCTGTAACATAATGAGATGAGGCACTTAGTTCTGAGTGGACGTGCTAGGGAGGAAGTCTTTTAATAGGTGACAATTTAGTTGAAGGATTATTAACAATTTCCTAAAAGAGTAAGGAGAATAGGATATTCCAGGCACATGCTTCTGGCTTTGCCAACCAAGGAGGCAGAAAGAGCATGTGGTCTTCGGAGAGCAAAGTTCTCAGGTCAGCAAGGATGGTGTGCAGGAGAGTAAGCAAAGACAATGGCGATTTTCTTAAGTTTGGCTTCTCTAAGGATTTGGAAAGTCTGTCTTTAAACATTTATAAAGCTTGTTCTTTGTGACGCTTTATCTACACTATTTTCATAAGGGTGATTCATGCTTTGAGGCCAAGTGTGGTCAACCTTGTCTGCTGTAGAAATTGCAGTGACTTGCCATCTGTGTTATTGTAATATTAAATTCTGAGTCCATTATACTGTTGCAGTGATAGACATCACATTTTATTCATCTCTGAGTGAGCACTTAGTAACATACCTAGTGCTCCAAAGTGTTCGTTAGTTCGAAATGGATTTAGTTTAATTGACACATATTGGTGATTGTTCCAAGGAACAAAGGAAGCCAGTACTAAAAATAATAGAAGTGACTGAGAGGAAAATCTGCAATCTAAATGTCATACAGCAACTGTGGTATGTGAGACAAAGGATGGACAACATTGTGTCATAACACAGTTAGTAGGGTCCAGCAGGGGAAAGTCGCTGCGGAAGTGCCTGGAAACTGAGTTCTGCAGAGTGAATCGACAGGGGAGGGATGAAAGGAGTAATGGGCTGGAATCATTACAGAACGTCTACAGAGAGCTCCACAGCAGTAATTGTCATTCTTCATTCATTCATTCATTAAGCTTTCACTGGATAGTATGCAGTAGTCGGACTGAGGAAGTAGAAAAGAATGCAAAGTAAAGAGTCCCTTCTCTCCAATAGCTCTCTGACTAAGGAAGGAAGAGCATGGCCCAAGGTTCTCTGGAGATGGTGAAGCCAAGCAGTCGTCTGGGGAAAGTGTGAGCTAGGTGAAGACTTGACCAAGCCAGGGACTGCACATGATTGTGACTTCTATCCTAGTACCTTCACTGCCTGCCTGCTTCTTCTCCAGCCTCTGGCTCTCATTACCTTACCTGGCATTTGAACCCTACTCTGTTAATATTATCTTATCCCTCACATTTAAGTTCCTCCTTGTCCTTTAGTGACCAGTCACCTCAGCTCCTTGGTCTTTGTGTCTTGGGCATGTTTCATAATTTGTTCACATGCAAATCATCTATACTCCACAGAGACACTGAGAACAGGCAATGTAATCATTGGCTTCTATATGTTTATTCACTATTTCTGATCTCATTCTCTCTCAGCTTGTGGGATCCATTTGGGATCCACTGACATTGCTGCCTTTTTAGATGCTTTTGCTTGTTTTCTTTCACTCCTGTCTTGCTCTTTTGACAGATTTAGAACTTCCAGAATCTTATTACAACTTTTTAAAAAATTTATTTATGTGCAAGGAGAGGCAGACAAGGGAGAGAGAGAGAGGGAGAGAGAGAAAGAAAGAGAAAGAGAGAGAGAGAGAGAGAGAGAGAGAGAGAGAGAGAGAACCAGGGTCTCTAGCTTCTGCAAATGAACTTCAGATGCATGCACCACTTTCTGCATCTGGCTTTACATGAGTACTGGGGAAATTGATCCAGTTTCCTTAGGCTTTGCAGGCAAGTGTCCTAACTGCTGAGCTATCTCTACATCATCCTGTCAGAATCTTTAAAGAATTAACAATATCCCTATAATGTAATCAATTCATAGCTTTGCTCATCTGAGTGTCTCTTAAAGTGTTATGCTAACCAAACCTCTTTCACACTTTATTTGCTTTCTTATCCACACACTCCCTGGAAGGAAGAGAAAAATAGCAACAGTTTGGAGGGAAAGCCCTTTGTGGTGGTTTAAATAGAATAGATGGCCCCCAATATATTTAGTTGTTTATTTGCTTGTAGTTTGTATCTTTAGCCACCTGGCTGGAGGCAGTCACTGGGTGGATCTTAAAGTGTGGTGGTGGGTTTTAGATTCCAATGTATAGATATGCAAAGTGTGCCTAGCTGGAGTTCCTGAAGTGTGCTCCGGCTTTTGACCTTTAGGCTTGTTTTTCTCTCTCTCTCTGTTTGGGCCTGTGAAAGCAGGCCAGTTTTTTCTGCTTCTCTGGAACTTCCCCTGGATCTGTAAGCTTCAATAAATCCCTTCCTCCATAACTGTGCCTGGTCTGGAAGTTCATCTCAGCGAACCTGAATCTGTCTGCTACAAAACTTGGTACCAGGAGTGGGGTGAGATAAACCTTACTATGTGGATGTTGATCTTATAAAACCTTTGTTTTGGAGGAACAGGCATGGACTTGGTGCTTGCAACTCAAGATGTCGTCTGGAGTGGTAAGCCAAGTTTTATGCACTATTCTGATGAAAGTCTGAGAATGCTAAGTGCAGACAGCATTGAACTTCAAGGCTTGGCTTATGAGCTTTCTAAGGGGAAGGAAAGACTAAAGAGGACTTTGTTAGAACTGGGCTACTGGCATAAGGGCTGGCTGCGTCCTGCTGCCCAGGCCCAGAGTGTTTGATCAAGGTTAAATTTGTAATGGACTGATGTGCTTGGCTAGAGATATTGGACTGAGAGATTTAAGATTTTAAGCTGGAAAACCTCAAGCAAGTTAAAATTACTGGCACTGAGACTGGTTTTAGGTTACTGAACCTGCTATTGTCAAACACATTAGCAATCTTAAGGAAGATGTTCCAACTGCTTTACATTAAAACAATGAAAAGGATGCCTGAGAAAAGACTATCATAAAAATACAAACACTTTTAGAAAGAGTTGACCGGAGAAGGAACCTGCTTTTCAAGGCTATGATTTGTTTCGTCCCTAAATTAAGAATATGGCTGTGTCCTACATACCTGGTATTGGTTTCAGAAGCATGAAAAATACATGGAGTGGCCGTGAATTACACATGCTTCCAGGAGCCGCTGCTGAGATGCAACATGAGATAGGGCCTGATGCCCTAATAGGCTGAAAGAGCCTTTGGAAAATGTAAAGAGTGGTCATAAATTACACATGGTTCCAGGAGCTGCTGCTGAGATGTGGCATGAGGCAGGGCATGATGCCCTGATAGGCTAAAAGAGCCTTTGAAAGATGGACCATGGTTTGCATGAAGACCTGAAAATGTTTTGTATATACCAGGACTGTGCAAGGGCTACCATATAGCACACTGTTGGCCTGGGATGAAAGTGTTCCCCAGGTACCCTGCCCAGCTGGAGGGGCCAAATTGAAAAGTCTGGAGACTGTTATTCTCTGGGTATATTGAACTTGAACTGCAAAAGTTTGGTGTGTGTTTGATGGTGGTTGAGTTTGCATTGTTTTAGTCTCTCCTTGCTGTGCCTTATACCAGTTAAAAATGTTTACTCTGTGCCTTTATATGTTAGAAGTGTTTAACTTGTTTGATTTTACAGGTCTTCATATCTTAAATTGGTCAAGACTGTGGGGACCTTTAAAATTAAACTGAGTACAATTTACAATGTGTGATGGTTATAAATCTATTGGGGGCCAGGGGCGGAATGTGGTGGTTTAAATAGAATAGATGGCCCCCAATATATTTAGTTGTTTATTTGCTTGTAGTTTGCATCTTTAGCCACCTGGCTGGAGGCAGTCACTGGGTGGATCTTAAAGTGTGGTGGTGGGTTTCAGATTCCAATGTATAGATATGCAAAGTGTGCCTAGCTGGAGTTCCTGAAGTGTGCTCCGGCTTTTGACCTTTAGGCTTGTTTTTCTCTCTCTCTCTGCTTGGGCCTGTGAAAGCAGGCCAGTTTCTTCTGCTTCTCTGGAACTTCCCCTGGATCTGTAAGCTTCAATAAATCCCTTCCTCCATAACTGTGCCTGGTCTGGAAGTTCATCTCAGCGAACCTGAATCTGTCTGCTACACCCTTCATGCCAAACTTTTCATTTGCTTTAATCTTTTTATGATCTCAAAAAGGTCTGTTTGAGCATCCTTAATTTTACAGCTGAGGAAGGATGTTAGGAAAGCTGGGTGGATTGTCCCAGGAACTCAGAAGGGGCATGGAGCACCAGATGTGCATTAGCCTCATTGCTCTTGTGATTTACTTATTGAGGTGGTTTTAGCACAATCTGTGCTTAGCTTCTGCCACCAGATTCTAAATCACTTGTGGTCACTGTTGGTGTGAGTGTTGACATTGGAGCTTGTCCTGCGCTGCTTCCTCTGCCAAGCATAGGTTCCCACTGCCCATGTGAGAGTTCACATATCCTTTTATTCTCATGTGGATACAACTTGCTTTTTTGAGAAAAATGCACAAAGAATTAATAACCCATAAATTAAGAAATCTGTTCACAAAGGCTATTTTCATCAGAGAGCCACATTACTGTTTAGAAAGGTGATTACATTATTGCATTTGTGAATTTGCTTTGTTTTCTGACACATCAGACAACTGCCTCTAAATTGTTTTTGTGACTACTTATTTTTCTGATGCTACAATTAGTGGCCTGAAATTAATTCAAGTATTAAAAATTTAAAAGTCTGAAAATGAATGTGTCATATATCACATAAATCAAGGTATGGCTCAAGAGGCACCTTAGTTTCAGTGGCATAAGAAGAGACCTTGAGTTGAAACCCTTTATTGGCTAAAGACATACCTTCCCTCTCTAGACTGTAAGGACAGCACAGAGGAAGGCTAGAAATGTGTCAATATTTGTAAAACAGTTCATTCCACACCCAACACAAGGGCAGGCATGCAAAAAACAAAATACAATTAAAGAAAGCAACTTAATGTCATTTGAATGAATAAATAAATGAAGCTAAGAGAAGAGGGGAAGTTAGAAAAAAAGAGAGAAGGAAGAAAGAAAATGATAGTGGGAGAAAAACTGGAGTGAGGAGAGAACTGATAGAGGAGGTAAGTGTGAAGGAAGGAAAGAAGGGAGGGAAGGGGCAGGGAGGGAGGAAGGAAGGAAGGAAGAAAAGAAAATGGTTGTGAGATATAATTTGGTTAGGTGCACCATGAAAGAATAGTCTTAGATCTTATTCTGCTTAGGAGTCAAGGGAAGCTTTTAAGTCATAATTTGGGAAAGTACAAAGAACATACTACAAAGGAGACAGATTGAAAGAAAGCAGGAAGCCCATGTAGAGGAAGTCTCTGAATATTCAATTTTCATCATTCATATGAACATCATTAATGCTTAACTGTTTTTAGTAGTGGTGGATATCAAACCTAGACACTCATATATGCTAGACAAGCACTCTAGTCTAGCAGGGGACTACTCCACCAGCCTTTATCACTAGAAGTTTTATTCCTATTTCTATTCTGCTTAATGCAACTTCTTTCAGAAGAACTTTACCCAAGGATGTAGTGATGGGAACAATTTTCAGGGACAATATTTAGACAGCCAAAGCACCAGGATTGGACAATTTCTTTTGCAAGTGCCAGCATTCCCATTCTATAGAAGTCTTTGGTTCCAGAGCTGTCTAGTATTAAGGGTCTTAGCAGAAAACCACCAGCATAAACTAAAGTTACAAAAGACTACTACTACTGTTTAGAATCTGATAATGTTTGACATTAAGCATGATATTAAGGTATCTGCTGCTGCAAGTACAACTCCGGGAAACCTCTTTCCAGTGATCATGCAGTGACTCCGAGGTTATTCTCAAGAGAAGAAAAATAAAGAACTTGACTAGCTCTACAGCAATCTGAGTTACATCAAACACTGGAAAGGCCATGTCAAGAGCCAAATCTTTCTGTGATCAATATCCTCTCCATCTATAATACAATGAATGATATTACAAAGTCACTTTTGAGATTCAAAGCAGAGGACTAGTACATTTTCGAAACAAAATTTGACTAGTTTTTCAACAAGTTAGATTAACTCAAAATTGGCAAATGTGGTATTTTTAAGTCATATATTTTTTCCTAGTCTAGTCATATTACTGTATTGCAAACAAACAAGTGAAAGGATTTCCATTGAATTCTCTATATTCACTCAGGACTGGTGAACTTCTTAGAGGATGCTATTATTATTTAAAATTACTTTCATTATTGCTACTAATTACTTCTAGAAATGTATCTTGTATTATGATCTTCTTTAGTAGGAATGGCAGCCAATAACTACAAATACCTTCCATTGCACTGTGACTCACAGCATGCACGACATTAAGTAACCGTAATGGAGTGAGGGTTAATCAACTTTAGCATACCTTGGAAGATGGATTTTTTTATGTGAATTTACCTTCACAAAGTGGAGAAACATTCTGTTTTACTAAACACTAAGAAAAACATTAGGGGATCATGCTAAATATCCTCAAGTACTTGGATTTGTAATGTCATAACTTAATTAAAATAACATATTATCTTCTCTTCAGTGATCAAACAATCATCTAGATAGGTTTGCTTTCTAGGTAGTGACTATGTTGGTAATATTAATGATACCTCAGCACATTACTTCATAGTGAACATCCAGTGCAACTCAGCACAGTGTCAAGATTCTAACCAGATGGCAAACTCTGTCCAAACTGTCTTAAATTTTCTTGTGAATCTTCAATTTGGTCACATTACAAACCCCTCAGTCATGTCAGCTTATGGCACATTATTATCACTATAGGATTCACTGTGTTGTCTGTTTCACAGATGAACTTTTTTTTAAAATAGAACTTACTAATTAAGAGGTAGAATGGCAATACCATGTCATATGAGAGGCTCCATTTAAATTATTATATTTATCTTTTTATAGGAATTTTGTAGCATTTATATGAAATGACATGAAAAAAAACTCTTACCACCATGATGTATCGAGGTCTGTACTGAATGGTTCCAAACAAACCCAATATGACAACAATTATATGCAGGAAATTTCCAAGAATAGGTGCCCACTGGAAGCCAAGGAAGTCAAAAATCTGCCGTTCCAATGCTGAGAGCTTCAATGAAACAAAGAGAGTCTATTAGCAGCTAATCTAAGCACCATTATGTCATTTTAATCATTGTTTCCCAGCTGAAGAAATCTGCATATTCATTTTTTCTCACACTTTTGGACATCATTATCACCACATTATTGTTTTTTGTAGTGCCAGATAGAAAACCCAGACACTCAGAGCTGCTAGACTGCACTCTAGTGTAAAAGGGGGGTATACTACTAACCTCTCTCAATACAAGTTTGGTACCTGTTTCACATTCTGTTTTATGTAAATTCTCAGAAAATATTCTGATACAACTTTAAATATTATGATTTCAACTATAAATGGAATTTTAATTTTTAATTATTTTTGTGTATGTATATGTGGTATGTATGTCTGTTCACATATGTGTGGACACATCTGTGCAGGGGAAGTGGCAGCCAGAGGACAGGACTCAGGTGTTATCTTCAGGTATACCACACACCTCATTTTGAGACAGGGTCTCTCACTGGGTTATCTGGCCAGTGAGTTTCATGGATCTGTCTCTGCCTCCCCAACAATGGGACTCTAGGCATGTGTCACCAAGCCTGGCATGCTAATATAGGTATTGGAGACTTAGTTCATGTCATCTTGCTTGCTAAGCAAGCACTTACCAATTAAGCTACTTTCCCAGCCCCTTAAGTAGAAAGTAGACTCATCACAAGATGAATATATACCCCTTAAGTCATTTTCTACAGTGAAAAGTATACAGCCATATATGTCTTAAATTCATCACTATATTCAACCAAATGATTTGCTTAATACATTGAAAACAATACCTAATAACTCATGTTTTCAATGGGACAACTGTTAGCCACTTAGAAAACAAAACAAAATATCTACCCTTGCATCCCTATGTGACATATGTATGAACTGTTATGGTTGAATGTCCCCCCAAAGGCTCATGTGGCAGTATTTAAAGGTGGAGCTTCCAGGAGGTGATTTGCCCTAATCTCATGAATGGTCTAGACAACTTATGGATTCATAGATTACTGTACTATCAGGAGGTAGTGAACACTTTGGAATATGGGACCTAACTGGAGGAATTAGGTCATTAGGTATATGCCCTTGAAAGATATATTTTGTCCCTCACCCCTTTCTGTCTGTTTCCATGGCTGCCTGAGGTGAGTGGCTTTGCTCTATCATGTGCTCCAACCACTAAAGCTCTGCTTCATCACAGGGCTGCAATGATGGACCAAACTGGCCACAGACTATAACCTTTGACGATTAAGCAAAGTATGCCTGTCTTCCTTTAAGCTGATTTTATCATGTATTTCATCACAATGACAGAAAACTGACTAATACACCAATTCATATCCGTCTTCTTTCTTTTCCTGCCATTGAGCTGCCATATGACAACAGGAGAACATATTTTCTACATGGACCTTGCTGACTTACTCTGGGCTTAAGATCTTGATGTAAACTGGAATAAATAGTCCCTTTAAACTACATTTCACTGAAACTATATGCTTATATTAAAACTCAGATTACATAAAATCCTTTTTGAATATCCAAATAAAAATTATGAGGCCATAGCCATTTTTAGACATCCCATAGGTATATATGTTTGCATGATGTGCAATTAAATTTTCAAATAGCTTATCAATATACCAGACTATACATTGCAACAATTACTACTAACCAGCTGAATTTCAAATAATCCAATAGATACCAACAATATAATCATCATGTACAAAGATTATCTCTTGTATTCTAAACCTAGAAATTTAATCATTCCTCCTGCTGTTTCTAGACACTAATCTTATACATTAGAGAGCTTTTTCTAGACTTCCTTTGATGAAATAGTAATTCTAATAAAATGACCCAGTGATTAACCATACTCATTGCACTGGAAAACTGCAGCTTTAAAATGAAAATGGCACCCTAAGTGTTGTTCTAGATATGCAGAGGGTGTATATCTGAATAGATTTAATTTCCTTGGACATAAAGAAATGTCCTCCATCCAATAAGCAGGATTTCCTTGGCTAAGATTTGCCATCAGCAAGCTGTGAAGGAAAAGTGAGATAAGCTAATGCTGAAAGACACCTGCAGCTGATCCACATTCCTTTCCTGGTGTTTTCTGACCATGGAATAATTTGTCACTATCTCCTGCACCCACACATGCAGAGATGCTACTGCCCCAAAAACCCAGTGGTAGAAGCCACATGCGTCTACACTCTCCTGCTTTTCTCTGCTTCTCTTTATAGTTAGTTCCCAGCAACCCTCACCTAAAAGATGCAACATTTTATTTGTTGGCCCATCAGTGATATAAATATGCATTGTTTTATGTCCAAATAAGACACATAGGCCCCAGCAAAAAGCAGCCCTGAAGAGCAGCTGCAGGCAATTCATTCTGAAAGAGCAACTTATTCTATTGTCCTGTACCGCAAAACCTTTCAAGTGAACTTTCTAAACACAGGATGCCTCGTTTCTTCTTTTTATTCCAGGTGATGTATGGTTAGATTTCCCTTTTATGATGTGAAGACACAAATGTCCAGCATAATGAAAGAAGCCAAATCAATGAACTTATTAGAAATCTGGCTTTTATTCAGGATGCTCTAATCTCTCTGGTATTTGTACTCAAGCACTTAAAATTAGATTTGAGATGGGTTGAAATACAAGCATAGAAGCCATGAAAAATAGGTAGAGGCTGAAAAGACTCATTGGCAGAGTCATAACAAGGCATTTTACCACCATAATCCCACAAAAGACTGAAATCAAAGCACATTGTAAGACTGCTACCATATTTAGGTAACTTCTATGTTAAGAGTTCATATGATGTAATCATGAAGGATTAAATCTTTCCTTAAAGAGTAAACAACATTTTACTTGCTCAATTGATATTTACCAGGTCATTTCAAAGAAGCTATGTGTTATTAAAGAACTCTTTCTATATGTAAAATCTATAATGCCCTCAGCCTCAGCTTCACCCATATTTGTGCTGTAAAATCTCTCAACTATCCACCTGCGGGACTTTAGATGTTTCGTACCAATGATCCCCAAATTATGTGCACAGAGACCTGGCCAATGCCAGGTATGTTCTTCTAAGTGAAACTATAATTTAGGATTTTTTCATGTAATTAAAATAAAATGATTAATAACATTTGTTTACACCATCACTTCAACACACTCTCAGTGCTTAAAGGAGGTGTTATTCTGGAAAAGTCTGTATGTGTCTACAGACAGGTAAACAAGTATTAGGATGTCTGTAGTCTTAATGGATTTGGGGATTCCAGATTTGTCTTCATCCAATAAAGATAGGCCTACTACTCTATGATTTTTTCTATGGGTTTTGGCATTTTATATGACAAAAGCTATATCAGTGAAACTGGAAATCAATGGTTTGCAGAAATGTATAAAGCCAGGTAAAAATAAAAGAATCTGGCCTTTTATAGAACTTTCCCCCATAGTCTGAGCATCCTTGGTGCATATTGAGGAGGAAACACAAATGCTCACCACATATTCTTTAATGTCAAGTGTGTCTGTAGAAGTTGATCCATGAAACGGCTTGGTAGGTGAATGCTAGTACCTGGAACATTTGATAGTTTTTGAGTCCCTATACATCAAGGAAACAGACAAGTGTTCATTTTTTAAATTAATTTAAGGAACTGTGAGTATTATGTAGGAATGTTTTCTGTTAAAAAAGAGAAGGACAGATTTGTGGAAGCTGAGGAGTTGGTAGCCTGTCCAGGTAATTTGTGTATCACAGATTCACTCAGAACATTTATTTGTCTATGTTGTATAACTTTTACCAGATCATTAGTATGTTAGTGAGTAAACCAACACATTAGAGAAGTTGTGAAAGGCCTAAAAAATTACCAGTAGCATGTGTATAACATTATTCACACAGGTTTTCAACATTCAGTAATCTAATATGATGGTGATAAAAGCAGAATATCTGCTGCCCTATAGGACCTACAAAGAAACGAACCGTTCACCTAAGCTGCCTCAGACCTGAGACTAGTTTCCCTTTGTCCTGACAGTGTCATGCTGACATCAAACAAGTCAAAGTTCTGCAATGACCTGTATGTAGAAACTACATAGGAATTGTGTGCATGCGTGGGGAGTGTTTCTCGGTTTAATAATACTCTTCTTCACCTTATTCATTTCTATATAGAGCATTTCTCTCTTAATATTTCAAAGGAGGTAGATTACATCTTTCCGAAACTTATCAGCTGTGTCACCTTTCTCTAAGCTTCACTTTCCTTCATCCCCGTGTGCTAAGATTAGAGTATTGGCAGGGTCTCACTCCTGGAAGTTCTTTAGAGCACTGCCTTTCCTTGGCTTTTCCACACTTGGGATCTGTCTCTAGGCAGTGATTATCCCTTCCTTGGTTGTGTTCTCTTACTCCATCTTCAGAGGTAGCCACAGTGGTGGAATCCTCATGCTGTTATGCCTCTAATTCCTTCTTGTCCATCTGTTCTTTCCACATATATCTTTGTGAATCCATTGATAATCCAGTGGAATCTCCTCATTCCCGAGTAGCTGAATGTGAATTCTATCTCTTGTTTTAGCATTCCCCTTTCCCATGTAAGGTAGTGAATACATATATTCTGACAATTTGGATAGAGACATCTCTTAGGGACCAATATTCTATCAGCTTATATTTCTTTCTTTTTTAAGTTACGGTTCTCTGGTAGTTATACTTGGTTCTCTAGTGGGTATGTTTACATTTTTCAGCCAGGCTTTCACCAGTCCAGAATGATTCCAGAGCTTGTGATCACTTATCTCAAGCCTAGAAATCTATGTGAGGTAGACTCATGTTTATTCCATGCTGTTGACCCGGTCATATTACTGGTGTGACCAGAACTTCTCCTAGGACATGCTACACTCCACAGAAACCTTATCATTAGAAAAATAAATAATTGAAGTAGCATTAATCACAATTCCAAATTTCTGCTATAGGTGCTAGGAATCTGATATGTACAAACACAGCCTTAATTCCACAACAGTACACATTAAGCTCCATTAACAAGATATAATCAAAAGAAAAGGCTTTTCACTATACATGTAGAGTGTATGTTGTCATCTTTTGACACCTAGAAAATTGGCTCCAGGAACCCTGTGGAAAACCAAAGTCTAGCTTCTCAAGTCTCTTACATAGAATTGTGTCATTTGTATACAATATGTGCATATCCTGCCGTTGACTGTAAGTTATTTCTAGATAACATATAAATTGCAATACAACGTAAATGCTACAAAACCATTGTTGAATTGTTTAAAGAGTAGTGATTAAAAACAAGCCTGTATGTGTTCAGTACACATGATTGTTTTCCAAGTATGTTTTGCCTGAACTGAGCTGAGTCCTTTAGTACAGAAACTTTAAGGACAGAGGCCAACTGTGTATCATACATACTTGTACTACTCCATGTGAAACAGTGGTGTAGAGCACATACTGTGGAGGAGACAAGGGAGAGTAGTTGTGCTCAGTTAAAGGTGGGATTTGCCTCTGAGGTGTTGAAAGAGCATTACAGGAGGCACTTCTTGCATATAGGGGTCGCATAAGCAGGTACACTTTGGAAAACCCTCTGCCACCTCTGGAGGTGCTTTGATCTGAATTTTTGATGATAGTAAGGAGTCAAGGAGATGGAATGAGATTTGGATTTCAAGAAGGGAGCATTGCCAGCCCTATTGCAACCATCAGGAGAGGGAAAAATTAGAAAAGAACAATGTGGAAATATTAAAGAAACCCTTAACCTCCAAGGAACAACTGTCTGTGAGAAGCGAAGGGTAAACCCGGTTGAGAAAGCATGGGTATCTTTCTGACCAAATGACCTAGCAGACAGATACTGCTAAATCACTGAAAGTGAGAGGAAAATTACAGTTTTGAAGCTAATGTAGTTGAATTCCTTACGGAAAATCTCACACAGCATCAGGTTTAAGATTCTGGTTGTACTGTTGTTATGCTTTGATTTAGGGCAAACGAAAACCAAGTGTTGATGGTACACCTGTGGAGTACACACTTAGTGCCTCAAAGCAAAAAATTTGAACTTTCTTTGGGGATCAATACTAGGCATGCACGCTCTCCTCCCTGACTGTTAGCATGCCATAGAAAAGTCAAGTGGTTGTCAACGCAAGTTAAGCCAAATATAATTAGAGTAATTTAAACAATAGGCAGGTGTTGAGCACTACCCATCCTGAAAGGACATTTAACATGTACTAAAAATAACTTTCTGAGTTATTTACTACTGGGGATTATTTTACTCAACTCTCTGATATCTAACCAGCTAGCTTAATTAAATGCACAAGTTTCAAGCTGTGAGATCTAATTATAGGAAATAAGGCTCTTATAATTAAGTAAATTTTAACAACATCCCACTTCAACCATAGGTCAAGGGAAGGGGTTTATATGACTTTTTTAAATAATAGCACCAATGATACTGATGCAGACATAAAACACATCATGCCATAAAATACCAGCAAAGTATTAAATCTCTGGGTCTGACTTTCATTAATTAGTCAATAATACACTGAGTAAGAATTTCACAAAAATTAGGTAGTGGAGATTCATCTATTGATGTTTACCAAAGGATGTTACTTGATCTCTATGAGGGACATTTATGCCTTTTGATTCAGTTTCTGAGTACTGTGACCTTGCCTAAATTTGTCCCACACCCTTAATCCTGCAACCTGACTCTTTCTTACTTCCTAACAGAAACCCACCTTAGGAAAACACTTCTACCATCCAGGAATAGCTCAAGTCAGATATAAGGGAACTATTTTAGCAAAAGCCCAAAGTGCCAATTTGTTACAGAACAGTGATTTAAGATTGAATTTCAACCCTCCAGTGGAGCCCTAATGGACTCAAGAGCACTAATGTTGAACCCCTAGGCTAGGTGACCTATACAATCCTACAACAGCTGGCAGGAGCTGGCCTACCATGGCATTTAAAGTTCCCATGGTATTATTACGTAAATGGCAATCCAGCATGGGCAGATGGAGGAGAGGGTTATGGGCCAAAAGTATTTTTAAAGACCTTTTCTTATTTTTTATTTGTAGTACAGACAAACCACAAGAAATCTTTTGTGAGAAATCCATTTACTGTCCACATTTCAACAAGATCTACACACTGTTTCAGAATAAAACTGAATATTTTCTTTTTAAAAATAATACAGAAAAAATGTAAACCTTGATCACATCAAAATAATTTTGCTGTTGAGAAGTAGTTCTATATCGTCACCAACTGGGACAACATGGAGTTTTAAATCTTGAATTTATAGCAAACAGGGGCCTGGGGAGATGACTCAATTAGCAAAACGCTTGCTGTGCAAGCATGAGGATATGAGTCTGGAACCTCGGTATCCACTTACAAAGTCAAGCACAGCTATGCATGGCTATCATCACAGTCCTGGGCAAAAACAGTTGGATCCTTGGGCTTGCTAGCTAGCTGGTCAGTTGATTCAGTAACGTACCATCTAGGTTTTGTGAGATTATCTCAACACATAATGTGGAGAGCAGTAGAGGAAGACCCCTGAGATCAACCTCTGGCCTTTTGTGATTCCCCCCTACACATATGCACCCCCACATATATAAACATGCAAACATATACCATATACACACATGTGGATAAATAGAATGCCAAGCAAACACTGAGTAACCAACAGTTGGTGATGATAAGTTAGGCTAATACTATCAATATCTTTTTTGATGGTTCTCTGTTTTCCCCCTACTTTAATTTCAGTAGGGAGCAACGTCTTCGTTCTCCTGCTCCTGGGAAGGAAAAGCACTGGCAATGGCGACAAACCATCTACAACCATCCTTGGCTGTGGAACCAAAAGGCCTCTGATGATGACTGATGTGTTCCTTGGGCAGCCCAGCAGTTGCTGTTTCTCTTCTTCACATCTCTGTAACTGACAGCAAGGAGGTACTTTGGGGCTACAGTCTTCATCACTGTGACCTCAGCGTCAGTGTCGTTGCTCTCCAGAATCTCAGGGGACAAACTGGATCACTCTCTTTTCATTATGCTGATGCTCCCTGATACTCTGGGGACAGCAGAATGTTTCATAACAAACCAGTGATGCTTGACCAATTTCAGAGATTTCCATTTTTTTAAATGTAAGTATAAAAATAAAGTGACCAAAAAAGAAGCTATCATATGTTTTGTCTTTTAGATCCTCTTTTAGTGATAGGGGACAAAGGGCAACCTAAGTGTTAACTCTTTTAAACCCTATGCAGCTATCTTGATTACAGGGATAAACACTGTGCACATCCTGAGCTTGTATCTCTGCTTGTCTCACTCTTTTGTTAATAGTGAGGACCATATTTGAAAAGTCCTTCTACAGATAATGCTTTCTCTCTCAATTTTATGGTCAGTGTGTTTAATTAATTACTATCCCATGCTTCAGCACAAAGCAATGCAAGCATCACAGTAATACATATTTATGATAACATGACATGTTTCATATAGTCTCATGTTTGAAAATAAGGAAAGATTGTTTACAAATCTCTTTCAATTTCTGATAAAGATTGAGGGTAAAAAAAAAGAGCTAAACTTAACTCATCACTTAGTTCCTGTAAGTTACTCTCAATAAAAACTCACCAATCTAAGTAAACTTTATAAAATGGCTATTTTATATTCATTTTACAGACATTTAAAAGATTCCCTAGCATGATAAAGAAACACAATTACTGAGCAATAGAAGTTACATAAACTATCTTAGTCAGGCTTCTGGAGTCAGTTCATGTATGCTCAGTTCATGGTATCTCCCTGAAAGCTCAGATCAATCTTTCATTCGCTACAGATAAATCAAAATAGAAGTTTGAAAATTGTGAAACTCACAGAAAGCAGAGAAAAGAAAAAAGCCAAAACAATAATCATAGCAAAACTGCCAAATAAGTTTGATTTAATCCTTATAATATTAGGAATCACATGAAAAGCAAATGGTCTATACATAACAACTAAATGATGTGACGTTGTAGCGCAATGGTAGCACATCTGACTTCATAACAACCAAAAGAGAAAAAAAATTAAAATATTTTAAAACCCATGATCCATCTGTATACTTTCCACAAGAAATTCACTGTAAATTAACGATATAAGTAGGTTAAAATTAAAAAGATGACACTAGATGTGTCACAAACACATTAATCAAAAGAAGGCAGGAATGACTCTACTAATATGAGGTAAAGAATATTAAAGAGGAAGAAAAATTACCAGAACAGAGATGGATAGTATATAATGAAAAAATTGTCAATTCACCAAGAGTACATAATAGTCATAAATATATGCATCAAATTAAGAGTGGAAGCTATGTGAAACAGAAAGAGATAGAATTGAATTGGAGATGTCATATCCCTTTCTCCACAAAAGAATCAATCAAACTAGACATAAAATCCATAAGAATGGCAAATAAATCAACACTGTACTCAAACAATAGATTATTATCAATATTTATATAAAATTGACCCAGGTACCGCAAAATTCACAAACTTGTTTAAAAATATTTTTTTTTATTAATTAGTTTTGTACTCAGCAAATACAGTCAAGTTTGGTACCATTATTAGGCTCATCCATGACCTACCCCCTACCCTTGGCCCCTCCTTGTTGAGGTATATGGGTCATGCATTCTGGAGTTAGCCCACAGTTATGGGTAGGAGAACTGTCTCTGCATATCATGACCTAACATGTGGCTCTGACGCTCTTTCCACCCCCTCTTCTGCAAAATTTCCCTGAGCCATGTTGGGTTCATTTTTGGTCTGCTTTAGTGATGAGTTTAAAAGCAGGCTTAATTCACTTTTACTTGAGAATATACAATCTTTTCAAGTACATACTGAACAAAGTCCCAGATGAATCACATTTGAAATCATAAATGATTATTTGTAATTTTAGTGAATTACTAAAGAATTGAAATTGTTGAAAACAGTCTGTTCTTTAAGATGAAATCAAGTTAACAATTAATAACAGAAGAAGGACAAATATTCTTTATCAAGCCTTGGAAACCACATAATTAAAAATATTTCAACCAAATCAAAATGAAAATATATTCAAATTTTTTGATATATTCCAACTTATAGAGTATATTTTAAACATACTGAGAAAAATTCACAGCACAAAATTAATGCATACATTAGAAAGTAGAAATTATTGAATCAATAGTTGAAGCTTCCATTTCTAAAACTTAGCAAAACTAGAACAAAATAAACCTAAGAATCAAGAAATGTAAAAAATGGGATGGAGAAATAGCTTAGTAGGTAAGGCACTTGCCTGCAAAATGAAAGGATCCAGGTTTGATTCCCTAGGACCCACAAAAGCCAGATGTACAAGGTGGCACATGTATCTGGAATTTATTTGCAAGGCTGAAGGCCCTGATGAACCTTCATCGATTCTAATGAATACACTTTCCAATTTGTAAAATGAAATTTCCTGATTCCATTTTCCTTCACTTGAAAAAAATCTATTAATCTCTTTATTTCATTCAGATACTGTAAGATATTTTAATAGGTGTTATGCTTTGTACACATTAAAATATTCTCAATTCCCATGATGCTAGTTAGAATAGACTGATTGTTTTTGTCATTTGAATCTAGAGTTCAATGATGAAGCCAGTCTAGTAAGCCATTTGATTTTATTAACTTATGCTTATTGCATATTCCATGTCTGATATCTTTGTAGGTTTAGATTAGCTATTTAATTTTTCTATTCTTATACATATGACAGCTTTAATCTGTGTATTATGAATACTTGATTTCAATTCTAGTTTTTTTGTGGGAAGAGTTTTAATATAAAATGTGTCACATAATGTTTTGAAATACATATGCACAGTGAAATAATTATAAGTCAAAGAAAACAGCATATACAACTCTTCACAACATTATTGATTGATTGGTTGGTTGCTTGATTGATGGTGGGAACACCTGAATTCTCAACAAAGGTAACCCCACCTTTTATAATAGCCAGAGCCAGGATAATCCTGGAGAATGCTATTCTCACTAAAGTAAGCAAACTGAATGGGTGGGGGGGGGGACACTGCATGATCTCAATCAGATTTTGAGTCTAAGAAAGTCAGTTACTCAGAAACAGACAATTACAGGTGAGTAGTTACCAGGGACAAGGCAGGAGAATATGGAGAGATGTGCATGAAACTAGACAAGTTGATAGTTGTGTAATATGAATTAATATAGAGATCTAATGCACAACATCATGACTAGAGTTAATTATTTTTGGCTGGGACTGATGATTCAGATTTAAGCTAAATAACCTTAGTGAAAAGTTTAGTTGTTGTTGTTGTTAATTATTTGCTTTGGAATTTTCATTTGTGTTTACAAAATGCCTGGGAATATGAATACCTTAAGACCATATTAAATAGCTAAGTGAGGTATATTCAGTTTACAAGTTTATGTGAAATACTTGTGTGTATTCAACAATCTTTTATTATTATTTTTTTGTTTATTTTTATTTATTTATTTGAGAGGGACAGACATAGAGAGAAAGAGGCAGAGAAAGAGAGAGAGAATAGGTGTACTAGGGCCTCCAGCCACTGGAAACTGACTCCAGACATGTGTGCCCCCTTGTGCATCTGGCTAACATGGGTCCTGGGGAATTGAGTCTTGAACTGGGGTACTTAGGCTTCATAGGCAAGCACTTAACTGCTAAGCCATTTCTCCAGCTCTCAACAATCTTTTAAAATTTCTACAACTTGGACTTCCAGCCAAGATGGCGACCACCTAACTGCACCACACATTCCCAGGAAAGAAAGGCAAGACATTACGGGTTCACTGGGTCTTTTAGGGGAGAGAAATCTCCAATAGATTGCCAGTGGGAGGGCACAGAGGGGAAAAAGCAGGGAATCACTGATTCTCTCGTAGGGGGATGGGTAGCTCAACCCTCCCCACAAGAAGCCACTGTAGCATGGTCCCAGCTTCAGGAAACTCCCACACTTAGTGTAGGAAAAGGGTCCCAGGCCAACTTACTTCCACTTGCCGCACTGCACAGGGGCGATTGCCCTGCTACCCCTGCCCATGAGTGATCTTGGCCAGGCTATGCCTGCTGGCCCATTGGAGCTCAGGCTCCCTTGATCAACTTAAACAAAATCCTCGCAAACCGAATCCAACAACACATCAAAGGCATTATCAACCTTGATCAATCAAGTGGGATTCATCCCAGGAACACAGGGGTGGTTCAACATACGGAAATCTGTCAATGTAATACACCATATAAACAAGGTTAAACATAAAAACCACATGATCATTTCGATAGATGCAGAAAAGGCCTTTGACAAGATTCAACATAACTTCATGATCAAAACATTGGAGAGAATTGGTATGGTTGGTTCATATCTTAACATAATAAAGGCAATCTACAAAGCTCCTAAGGCCCAAATAATACTTAATGGAGAGAGACTGGAGGAATACCCATTAAGATCAGGAACAAGACAGGGTTGTCCACTCTCACCTCTGCTTTTCAATATAGTACTGGAAGTCCTAGTACAAGCAATAAGACAGGGGAAGGAAATAGAAGGGATACAATTTGGAAAGGAAGAAGTTAAGTTAGCTCTATTCAAAGACAACATGATTCTATACATAAGAGACCCGAGAGACTCCATCCTAAAACTCCTGAAGGTGATTAACTCCTATAACAAAGTAGCAGGATACCAAATCAATGCACAAAAATCAGTAGCCTTTCTATATGCAAATGACAAAGATACAGAGAAAGAAATAAGTGACATGGTCCCATTTTCAATAGCAACCAAAAAAAAAAAAAATACCTTGGAATAACCTTAACCAAGGAAGTGAAAGATCTATACAACGAAAACATAAAAACACTCAAAAAAGAAATTGAGGAGGGCTTGAGAAAATGGAAAGACCTCCCATGTTTCTGGATAGGCAGAATTAATATTGTGAAGATGACAATCGTACCAAAGGCAATATACAGATTTAATGCAATTCCAATTAAAATCCCTACAGTGTTCTTCACAGAGATAGAAAAAATGATCTGAAATTTCATATGGAAAGGCAGACAGCCTTGCATATTCAAACATATCCTCAGCAAAAGAAATAGCTCTGGAGGCATCACCAAACCTGATCTAAAACTATATTAAGAAACCATAGTAATAAAAACAGCATGGTACTGGCATAAATACAGGAGTACAGACCAATGGAATAGACTCGAGGACTCGGACTTTGGGTCGAGCAACTATAGCTACTTGATATTTGACAAAGGCCCTAACATTATAGGCTGGAAAAAAGACAGCATCTTCAACAAATGGTGCTGGACAAACTGGATAACCATATGCAGGAAATTTAAACTTGATCCACACATTTTGCCATGCACTACACTGAAGTCCAAATGGATTAAAGATCTCAATATAAGACCATAAACTCGACTACTACTGGAAGAAAACATAGGAAGTACCGCCCATGATATAGGAATGGAAAAAGACTTCCTGAACAAAACCCCAGTAGCTGACAATCTTAAACAGTCACTCAACCAATGGGATTGCATGAAGCTGAAGAGTTTCTTTACAGACAAGCATACAAAAAGCAAAGCCGATAATTTCCCACAGAATGGGAGAAAATATTTGCTGGTTATCCAACTGACAGAGGCCTGATCTCTAGAATCTATGAAGAACTCAAAAATCTAAACAGTAAAAAGTCAAACACCCCACTCACAAAATGGGGCAAAGAGCTGAACAGACAGTTCACAGAGGAAGAAATGCAAATGGCAAACACACACTTACAAAAATGTTCATCATCCTTAATCATCAGGAAAATGTAACTTAAAACAACAATGAGATACCACCTTACCCCAATAAGAATAGCAAACATCAAAAAATCAAATGAAAATAAATGCTGGCAAGGATGTGGAGAAGTAGGAACACTCATCCACTGTTGTTGGAAATGTAAGATAGTACCACTTTGAAAAACAATCTGGAGACTCCTGAAAAAGCTGACTATAGAGATCCCAACAGACCCAGTTATTCCCTTATTGGCATTTGCCTTAAAGCGTTCAGTCCACAGGCCAGAGATATTTGCTCAACCATGTTTGTAGCAGCTCAATTTGTAAGAGCTAAGAGCTGGAATCAACCCAGATGTCCATCACTAGAAGAATGGATAACTAAGCTGTGGTATATCTACACAATGGAATTCTATACAGCAGTAAGAAAAAATGACACAATGAAATTTGAGGAGAAATGGTTGAACCTGCAACAGATCATTCTCAGTGAACTTACCCAATCACAGAAAGAAAAAAAAAAAAAAAAAAAACAATCGCCACATAGTCTCAGTCACTCTACAGCACCTAACCTGAATCTACCCAAGATGCCTTACATACCCAGCAAGCTTCTCGTGGACAAGACAATAGGATGGGTGAGGAGGGAGGAGACGGGAAGGGAGGGGGTGGGAAAGACAAATCTAGACCCAAATGGCAATGGTACCATAAAATTCTACATCCTAAAAGGCAGACCAAATGGCTGAACCTTCACCAGGCCCTTAGAGGGAACACCTGACCCAGAAGACAATGGAGAGGGTATGATGAAGACTGACTTTAATCTTCTACAGCCTCTCCCTCTCTCTCTCTTCTCTCTGCTTCTTTTATATTAGTTATCTTTTTCTTCCTTTTCTTAGTGGGCACTGACCTTTAACTCCTAGTACCAGCATGGGGCTATCATCCACAATGAGCTTTTGATCAGAGAGATCTACAAGGTTTCCTTAAAGAAAGACAGATTTCTATCAGAGTACTTGATGACCCACCAAAGGTTAGTGGTAAGATCCTACTGCTGAACACACCCTATGCAGTTGTCACATAAAATGGAATGGCATGGCTGGAAGCTGGAAGAGAGTCAGTCTCCAGATAGTCAGCGCATCTAGTGCCAGAAGGTGCTACATGGGCGACTGGGGAAAATGACCAATATCTGTCCAAGAAACTCATGGTCTAACCTACTTAGCAGCAAATAACCTGTTGTGATGCTCACACAAGTGCAATAGTGGCACACAGCCATGGTGGGAAACCAAATGCTCTTGATTCAACTAACTGATCCTCTCAGTGGTATGGTATGTTTCCCATAGCTGGAGCTGGGAAACAAGTAAGAATCATATCCAAACATAAGCCCACTTGCCAATATCAAGCAACCACCAATCGTGGGCTACAAGAGGGCCTACACCTATTAAATTCTCTATAAAAAAGTAAGGGTTATCTCATTTGTCTGGTGTTAACTCCCTCTCCATTGGAGAATGTGCTTCTCTTTTTCAGATAGATGTAGATCCTAAGGAGAGAGCCACCCCATCATACCTCAAAAGGGCCCCAGCGGAAAGTAAGAACAATTGGTGAAACAAGCAAGGGTGCTGTTTTCTTGGTGATCTGGGTACCAGCACAAGGGTGAAGGAGATCAACACAGAGAACAATAAACTCCTGCCAAATCAGAGATCCAGAGACCCAGAGGCCTCCAACACCTCATCACTGAAGGAGACCAA
This sequence comes from Dipus sagitta, assembly GCA_036346955.1. Taxonomy (NCBI): domain Eukaryota; kingdom Metazoa; phylum Chordata; class Mammalia; order Rodentia; family Dipodidae; genus Dipus; species Dipus sagitta. The sequence goes on along the minus strand of CM070771.1, from coordinate 130,446,566 downwards.
AAATGAACCTAACATGGCTTACGGAAATTTTGCAGAAGAGGGGGTGGAAAGAATGTCAGAGCCACATGTTGGGTCATGATATGCAGACATTTATTCTACCCATAACTCTGGGCTAAGTCCAGAATTCATGACCCATATACTTCAACAAGGAGGGGCCAAGGGGAGGGGGTAGGTAATGGATGAGCCTAATAATGGTACCAAATTGACTGTGCTTGCTGAGTATAAAACTAATTAATAAAAAAAAAAGAAGACACCAAATGACACAGGGTGTTACTCTAAGAAAACATGTAAACACACATGCTGGAGATATCAGTGAGAAATCACAGCTATGGCAGAGCTAATCATGGCATGCCTGTGTCACGAAAGCAGAGGCCATTGATTTGAGAGACTCATCACTATCTAGGAGTGGCACTTTAATGTTCATTTTCTACATGCCAAATTGTGTCTTCATTCTATCCTAGAATATATCTCAAGAAACTGTATTAAATATACAGGTTTTATGGGATGTGATATAAATTTTGATTCATCCCTGACATCCTTTAACATGAATTTTGCTCATCAAGAAATATGTATTGATCTTTGTATGTCTGCAGTGGATACTTAGTAATATGTTGGGGGGTTTTGTATATGCAAAAGCTAATTGTTAAAATACATCTTGTATTTCTAGTACTTGCTAACCAAAAAATGACTTTATTAGGGTGCCCAATCATTTTTACTGGAGATGAAGTTTTAGGAAATATAACCATCAATTAATACAATGTATATCTCACCAAAAAAAGTTTCTTCAACCTATCAACATTATTTGATGTACACAAGTTTGCCTATTTCTTGGAGATAGGCTTTGGTCTAGTTCACCTTCACTTTGAAGCTATAGGACCTTTGCATTTCCAGATTTGTGGATTATTTTATTTTCCTAGTTAGGGACTTCCTTTGTAACTTTTCTTTTCCATTCTATCACTTTTAGAAACTGAGGTTCTACCTCAGAATTACTTATCTCCTCCTTAGTTCACTGAAACAAAAGCTTTCGTAATATAGTCTCTACTTCTGGGTATTAAAGGGTTGTTCATAGAAATCATTCTGTGATTACCTCACAGAAATGCTCAAGACTTTTTGTTTAAGTTTCTTTATGGAATTACAAAGAAACCTGTATTTTTTTTTAAGGAAGCAAATTTTACTGGTGGGCTTCATTAGCAAATAGTAAGATAAATCCCTTATATACTTTGAGGTGAAGTGGGATATTATGCCTATTTAATTCTCTATTAAATGATAATGTTGATTAATGTTTAGCATTGTAACAAATAAAAGACTCCCACTTTCATAGTAGTGTGGTGGTTTGAATCAGATTTCCACCAATAAACTTAAATGTTTTGAATGGTTGTTTCCCACTTAGTGGCATTTTGTGGGTGGAGTAGAGGTGTATTTCTGCAGGTGGACTGTAGGGTGATAAACTGAGTATCTCTCTTGCCAAACTCAGCTCACTCTCCTGCTGCTTTCTACCTACTATGGCAAGGAGGTGGTGTCCATCCTCTGCTCTAGCATCTTTCCCCAGGCATCATAAAGCTTCCCCTTTTGATTGTAATCCAAATAAAACCATTTCCTACCATCAGCTTCTATTTCAGATGCTTTGTCCCAGCAATGCAAAGGTAACAACATAAAAAAAGACTATCAGACTTCCGGTCAAGATGGTGTCCACCTAACCATGCCACACTTCCCAGGGAAGGAAAAGCAAGGCATTAAGTGTTCACTGAGTCTTTCAGGGAGAGCAATCTCTATTAGATCACTAGTGGGAGGGTGTGGAGGGGCAACAAAGGGAATTGGCTGATTCTCTTGCTCTCAGGTAGCCCACCAGTCCCCCAATCCTCCCAAGCAGCCATACTAGCCATAGTTCCAGCATCAGGCTACTCCTGCACTAACTGCAGGCAAGGAGACCCAGGACAGCATAGTTGCACCTGTGCCACTGTACCTGCGCAAGCTCAGGCCCAGTCCACCCACCCATGATCTCAGGCCCTATGCCCACCTGCATGCAACCTCAAGCCCGCACCCCAAAGAGGCACCACTTCCCCCGCCCATCACAAACACAGTCGCACTCTCCCTGCCCATACACTGTGATGGGTAGATCACAATGCAAAAGGAATAATATGAAAACTCAAGTGAAAGTAAACCCAATAAGACTGCCCAGTCCTACAATGGATGTCACTAATCAAAACATAGAAGAGACATTAGGATCAGAACCCCAAAATGAAGCAATGAGCAATGCAACCCTGACCAAGCTACTGGTAGAACTTTCAGAAAAGCAACAAGTGACCAATAATTGTGTTGATGCTGCCATCACTAGAGTAGACTTAATAGATAAGAAAATGGAAGGGGTCCAAAGACAGTTAAAGGATATGAAGGAGAGTGAAAAAAAATAGAGGACCTAAAAAATCAGCTGGCTATGCTAAATGGAGACATAAAGAAAGACAAGGATCAATTCCAAGAGGCATCAAGAAAATCAGAAAATTATGTGAAAAGGGAAATTAATAGATGGATGGAATCTATACATAGAAAACTAGTAAAAATGCAAACTTAATTGAACAAGCCCGAAACACTTTAGAAGCTCTCAAGAATAGAGTCAGCCATGTGAAGGATAGAAACTCAGATCTGGAAGATAAGACAGAAGAAACAGTTCAAGAGTTAAAAAGTTTCAATAAGTTCAAATTTTCTGTGACCAGAACATGAGGGAATTGTGAGATGCCCTGAAACATCCTAACATTCAGATCATGGGAATACCAGAAGGGGAAGAAATTTAGACCAAAGGCATGGAGAGCTTATTTTTAAAAATTATCGAAGAAAACTTTCCCACTGTCTCAATAGAACGGCCTATCAAGATACAAGAAGCTAACAGAACTCCAAACAGGCTGGACCAAAGGAGAACTTCTCCAAGATGTATTGACATTAAGACTCTAAACATTGACACCAAGAGAAAATCCTAAAAACAGCTAGGGAAAAACAGCACATCACATTTAAAGGTAACCTCATCACAATCACTTCAGACTTCTCAATAGAAACACTTAAACCCAGAAGGGCCTGGAATGAAACACTGCAAAGTCTAAGAACCTATGGCTTCCAACCCAAACTACTGTGCCCACCAAAAGTATCCCTCATAATAGATGGTGAAAGAAAAACTTTCCATGACAAAACACAGCTTTACCATTATATGAACACAAAACCAAACCTACAGAGAGTATTTCAGGAAATTCTCCATACAGAAGAGTTAAATAATCAACTTCTAATGCCTACAAGAAGTAGAACACAATAGCAAAAGCCAGAGAAGGCACAAAAACTTCAAAGTTGATGAAAACATGAAACCACATATACTATCACAATATGGCAGGTATCAAATGAAATTTCACAGTCATTACCCTAAATATTAATGGCCTTAGTTCACCCATCAAGAGACACAGACTAACAGGGTGGATCAGAAAATTAGACCCCTCAATCTGTTGCCTACAAGAAACCAACCACCCACCTCACCACTAAAGACAGACACTTCCTTAGGGGGAAAGGGTGTAAACGATATTCCAAGCAAATAGGAGTAAGAAACAAGGAGGCATAGCTATACTAATATCGGATAAAATAAACTTCAAACCAAAAATAATCAAAAACAGACAAAGAAGGCCACTTCCTACTTATCAAGGAAATGATCAATCAAGAGGATATCGCAATCATAAATCTATATGCACCAAACACAGGTGCACCACAGTTCATAAAATAAAACCTACTTGACAATAAAACAGAAATAACCACCAACACCATAATATTTGGGAACTTCAATACACCATTATCAGTAACAGATAGATCATCCAAACAGAAACGCAACAGGGAAGTAAGAGAGCTCAACAAAACCATAGAACATTTAGACCTAATGGACATTTACGGAACATTCTACCCCAAAGTCACAGACTACACATTCTTCTCAGCAGCCCATGGAACTTTCTCTAAAATAGGTCATATGCTGGGTCACAAAGAATGCCTCCATATATTTAGGAAGATTAACACAATTCCCTGCATGATATCAGATCACAATGCTATATTACTAGAAATTAACAACAAAAGACCCACCAAGAATTGCATCAGCTCTTGGAAATTAAACACTTTTAAACAATAAATGGGTAGTGGATAAAAAAAGTTGAAGTTGTGAAATTTCTAGAAATGAGTTATAATGAGAACACATCATTCCATAACTTATGGGACACAATGAAGGCAGTCCTCAGGGGAAATTTCATAGCACTAACTGCCTTCATAACACAGATAGAGAGATCCCAAATCAATTACCTAACCATCCACCTAAAGGCACTGGAAATGCAAGAAAAATACAACCCAAAAAGCTCCAGATGAAAAGAAATAATTAAGATCAGAGCAGAAGTTAATGAATTGGAAACTAAGAAACAATTAAGAAAATTGAAGAAACAAAGAGGTGGTCCTCAGAAAAAGTAAACAAGATTGCCAAATCCCTGGCCAATTTAATCAAGCAAAAAAAAAAAAAACAAAAAAAAAAAAAAGAGAGAGAGAGAGAGAGAGAGACAGAGAGAGACTCTTCCAATTAACAAAATTAGAAATGAAAAAGGAGAGACAGCAACAGACATAAGTGAAATTGAGAGAATCATCAGGACTTAATTCAGAAACCCCTACTCCGCACACCTGGGTAATAGGGAGGAAATGGATACATTTCTGGACACATACCATCTACCAAAGCTAAAATCAGAGGAGATTAATCTCCTAAGCAAACCTATCACACTCATCGAGATTGAAATGGTAATTAAAAAACCTCCCCCCCAAAACAATTCAGGAACAGATGGCTTCTCCGCTGATTTCTCTCAAACCTTCATGGGAGAACTGAAACCAACCTTTCTCAAACTGTGCCACACAATTGAAGATCAGGGAAAGCTCCCCAACTCCTTATATGAAGCTAGTATCACCCTAACACCAAAACCAGGCAGAGATGCCAAAAGAAAACAAAACTATAGGCCTATTTCCCTGATGAACTTAGATGCAAAGATCCTGAGCAAAATCCTCACAGACCAAATTCAACAACACATCAAAAGCATTATCCACCTTGATCAAGTAGACTTCATCCCAGGCATGCAGGGTTGGTTCAGGAGATGGAGATCTGTCAATGTAATATACCACATAAACAAGGTTAAACACAAAATCCACATGATCATTTTGATAGATGCAGAAAAGGCCTTTGACAATACACAACATAACTTCATGATCAAAACATTGGAGAGAATTGGCATGGTTGGTTTACATCTTAACATAATAAAGGCTATATATAAAGCTCCTAAAGCCCAAATAACACTTAATGGAGAGAGACTGGAGGAATTCCCACTGAGATCAGGAACAAGACAGGGGTGTCCATTCTCACCTCTGCTCTTCAATATAGTACTGGAAGTCCTAGCTCAAGCAATAAGACAGGAGAAAGAAATAAAAGGGATACAATTTGGAAAGGAAGAAGTTAAGTTAGCTCTATTCACAGACAACATGATTCTATACATAAGAGACCTAAGAGCCTCCATCCCAAAACTCTTGAAGGTGATTAACTCCTTCAGCAAAGTAGCAGGATACCAAATCAATGCACAAAAATCAGTAGCCTTTCTATAGGCAAATGACAAAGATACAGAGAAAGAAATAAGTGACATGGTCCCATTTTCAATAGCATAAAAAAAGAAAATAAAATACCTTGGAATAATATTAACCAAGGAAGTGAAAGATCTATACAACGAAAACATAAAAACACTCAAAAAAGAAATTGAGGAGGGCTTGAGAAAATGGAAAGACCTCCCATGTTTCTGGATAGGCAGAATTAATATTGTGAAGATGACAATCGTACCAAAGGCAATATACAGATTTAATGCAATTCCAATTAAAATCCCTACAGTGTTCTTCACAGAGAAAGAAAAAATGATCTGAAATTTCATATGGAAAGGCAGACAGCCTTGCATATTCAAACATATCCTCAGCAAAAGAAATAGCTCTGGAGGCATCACCAAACCTGATCTAAAACTATATTAAGAAACCATAGTAATAAAAACAGCATGGTACTGGCATAAATACAGGAGTACAGACCAATGGAATAGACTCGAGGACTCGGACTTTGGGTCGAGCAACTATAGCTACTTGATATTTGACAAAGGCCCTAACAATATAGCCTGGAAAAAAGACAGCATCTTCAACAAATCGTGCTGGACAAACTGGATAACCATATGCAGGAAATTTAAACTTGATCCACACATTTTGCCATTCACTACACTGAAGTCCAAATGGATTAAAGATCTCAATATAAGACCATAAACTCGAATACTACTGGAAGAAAACATAGGAAGTACCGCCCATGATATTGGAATGGAAAAAGACTTCCTGAACAAAACCCCAGTAGCTCACAATCTTAAACAGTAACTCAACCAATGGGATTGGATGAAGCTGAAGAATTTCTTTACAGACAAGCATACAAAAAGCAAAGCCGATAATTTCCCACAGAATGGGAGAAAATATTTGCTGGTTATCCAACTGACAGAGGCCTGATCTCTAGAATCTATGAAGAACTCAAAAATCTAAACAGTAAAAAGTCAAACACCCCACTCAAAAATGGGGCAAAGAGCTGAACAGGCAGTTCACAGAGGAAGAAATGCAAATGGCAAACACACACTTACAAAAATGTTCATCATCCTTAATTATCAGGAAAATGTAACCTAAAACAACAATGAGATATCACCTTACCCCAATAAGAATAGCAAACATCAAAAAATCAAATGAAAATAAATGCTGGCGAGGATGTGGAGAAGTAGGAACACTCATCCACTGTTGTTGGAAATGTAAGATAGTACCACTTTGAAAAACAATCCGGAGACTCCTGAAAAAGCTGACTATAGAGATCCCAACAGACCCAGTTATTCCCTTACTGGCATTTGCCTTAAAGCATTCAGTCCACAGGCCAGAGATATTTGCTCAACCATGTTTGTAGCAGCTCAATTTGTAAGAGCTAAGAGCTGGAATCAACCCATATGTCCATCACTAGAAGAATGGATAACTAAGCTGTGGTATATTTACACAATGGAATTCTATACAGCAGTAAGAAAAAATGACACAATGAAATTTGAGGAGAAATGTTTGAACCTGGAACAGATCATTCTCAGTGAACTTACCCAATCACAGAAAGAAAAAAAAAAAAAAAAAAAACAATCGCCACATAGTCTCAGTCACTCTACAGCACCTAACCTGAATCTACCCAAGATGCCTTACATACCCAGCAAGCTTCTCGTGGACAAGACAATAGGATGGGTGAGGAGGGAGGAGACAGGAAGGGAGGGGGTGGGAAAGACAAATCTAGACCCAAATGGCAATGGTACCATAAAATTCTACATCCTAAAAGGCAGACCAAATGGCTGAACCTTCACCAGGCCCTTAGAGGGAACACCTGACCCAGAAGACAATGGAGAGGGTATGATGAAGACTGACTTTAATCTTCTACAGCCTCGCCCTCTCTCTCTCTTCTCTCTGCTTCTTTTATATTAGTTATCTTTTTCTTCCTTTTCTTAGTGGGCACTGACCTTTAACTCCTAGTACCAGCATGGGGCTATCATCCACAATGAGGTTTTGATCAGAGAGATCTACAAGGTTTCCTTAAAGAAAGACAGATTTCTATCAGAGTACTTGATGACCCACCAAAGGTTAGTGGTAAGATCCTACTGCTGAACACACCCTATGCAGTTGTCACATAAAATGGAATGGCATGGCTGGAAGCTGGAAGAGAGTCAGTCTCCAGATAGTCAGCGCATCTAGTGCCAGAAGGTGCTACATGGGCGACTGGGGAAAATGACCAATATCTGTCCAAGAAACTCATGGTCTAACCTACTTAGCAGCAAATAACCTGTTGTGATGCTCACACAAGTGCAATAGTGGCACACAGCCATGGTGGGAAACCAAATGCTCTTGATTCAACTAACTGATCCTCTCAGTGGTATGGTATGTTTCCCATAGCTGGAGCTGGGAAACAAGTAAGAATCATATCCAAACATAAGCCCACTTGCCAATATCAAGCAACCACCAATCGTGGGCTATAAGAGGGCCTACACCTATTAAATTCTCTATTAAAAAGTAAGGGTTATCTCATTTGTCTGGTGTTAACTCCCTCTCCATTGGAGAATGTGCTTCTCTTTTTCAGATAGATGTAGATCCTAAGGAGAGAGCCACCCCATCATACCTCAAAAGGGCCCCAGCGGAAAGTAAGAACAATTGGTGAAACAAGCAAGGGGGCTGTTTTCTTGGTGAACTGGGTACCAGCACAAGGGTGAAGGAGATCAACAGAGAGAACAATCAACTCCTGCCAAATCAGAGATCCAGAGACCCAGAGGCCTCCAACACCTCATCACTGAAGGAGACCAAAAATGAACCTAACATGGCTTACGGAAATTTTGCTGGAAGAGGGGGTGGAAAGAATGTCAGAGCCACATGTTGGGTCATGATATGCAGACATTTATTCTACCCATAACTCTGGGCTAAGTCCAGAATTCATGACCCATATACTTCAACAAGGAGGGGCCAAGGGGAGGGGGTAGGTAATGGATGAGCCTAATAATGGTACCAAATTGACTGTGCTTGCTGAGTATAAAACTAATTAATAAAAAAAAAGAAGACACCAAATGACACAGGGTGTTACTCTAAGAAAACATGTAAACACACATGCTGGAGATATCAGTGAGAAATCACAGCTATGGCAGAGCTAATCATGGCATGCCTGTGTCACGAAAGCAGAGGCCATTGATTTGAGAGACTCATCACTATCTAGGAGTGGCACTTTAATGTTCATTTTCTACATGCCAAATTGTGTCTTCATTCTATCCTAGAATATATCTCAAGAAACTGTATTAAATATACAGGTTTTATGGGATGTGATATAAATTTTGATTCATCCCTGACATCCTTTAACATGAATTTTGCTCATCAAGAAATATGTATTGATCTTTGTATGTCTGCAGTGGATACTTAGTAATATGTTGGGGGGTTTTGTATATGCAAAAGCTAATTGTTAAAATACATCTTGTATTTCTAGTACTTGCTAACCAAAAAATGACTTTATTAGGGTGCCCAATCATTTTTACTGGAGATGAAGTTTTAGGAAATATAACCATAAATTAATACAATGTATATCTCACCAAAAAAAGTTTCTTCAACCTATCAACATTATTTGATGTACACAAGTTTGCCTATTTCTTGGAGATAGGCTTTGGTCTAGTTCACCTTCACTTTGAAGCTATAGACCTTTGCATTTCCAGATTTGTGGATTATTTTATTTTCCTAGTTAGGGACTTCCTTTGTAACTTTTCTTTTCCATTCTATCACTTTTAGAAACTGAGGTTCTACCTCAGAATTACTTATCTCCTCCTTAGTTCACTGAAACAAAAGCTTTGGTAATATAGTCTCTACTTCTGGGTATTAAAGGGTTGTTCATAGAAATCATTCTGTGATTACCTCACAGAAATGCTCAAGACTTTTTGTTTAAGTTCCTTTATGGAATTACAAAGAAACCTGTACTTTTTTTTAAGGAAGCAAATTTTACTGGTGGGCTTCATTAGCAAATAGTAAGATAAATCCCTTATATACTTTGAGGTGAAGTGGGATATTATACCTATTTAATTCTCTATTAAATGATAATGTTGATTAATGTTTAGCATTGTAACAAATAAAAGACTCCCACTTTCATAGTAGTGTGGTGGTTTGAATCAGATTTCCACCAATAAACTTAAATGTTTTGAATGGTTTTTCCCACCTAGTGGCATTTTGTGGGTGGAGTAGAGGTGTATTTCTGCAGGTGGACTGTAGGGTGATAAACTGAGTATCTCTCTTGCCAAACTCAGCTCACTCTCCTGCTGCTTTCTACCTACTATGGCAAGGAGGTGGTGTCCATCCTCTGCTCTAGCATCTTTCCCCAGGCATCATAAAGCTTCCCCTTTTGATTGTAATCCAAATAAAACCATTTCCTACCATCAGCTTCTATTTCAGATGCTTTGTCCCAGCAATGCAAAGGTAACAACATAAAAAAAGACTATCAGACTTCCGGTCAAGATGGTGTCCACCTAACCATGCCACACTTCCCAGGGAAGGAAAAGCAAGGCATTAAGTGTTCACTGAGTCTTTCAGGGAGAGCAATCTCTATTAGATCACTAGTGGGAGGGTGTGGAGGGGCAACAAAGGGAATTGGCTGATTCTCTTGCTCTCAGGTAGCCCACCAGTCCCCCAATCCTCCCAAGCAGCCATACTAGCCATAGTTCCAGCATCAGGCTACTCCTGCACTAACTGCAGGCAAGGAGACCCAGGACAGCATAGTTGCACCTGTGCCACTGTACCTGCGCAAGCTCAGGCCCAGTCCACCCACCCATGATCTCAGGCCCTATGCCCACCTGCATGCAACCTCAAGCCCGCACCCCAAAGAGGCACCACTTCCCCCGCCCATCACAAACACAGTCGCACTCTCCCTGCCCATACACTGTGATGGGTAGATCACAATGCAAAAGGAATAATATGAAAACTCAAGTGAAAGTAAACCCAATAAGACTGCCCAGTCCTACAATGGATGTCACTAATCAAAACATAGAAGAGACATTAGGATCAGAACCCCAAAATGAAGCAATGAGCAATGCAACCCTGACCAAGCTACTGGTAGAACTTTCAGAAAAGCAACAAGCGACCAATAATTGTGTTGATGCTGCCATCACTAGAGTAGACTTAATAGATAAGAAAATGGAAGGGGTCCAAAGACAGTTAAAGGATATGAAGAAGAGTGAAAAAAAAATAGAGGACCTAAAAAATCAGCTGGCTATGCTAAATGGAGACATAAAGAAAGACAAGGATCAATTCCAAGAGGCATCAAGAAAATCAGAAAATTATGTGAAAAGGGAAATTAATAGATGGATGGAAACTATACATAGAAAACTAGTAAAAATGCAAACTTAATTGAACAAGCCCGAAACACTTTAGAAGCTCTCAAGAATAGAGTCAGCCATGTGAAGGATAGAAACTCAGATCTGGAAGATAAGACAGAAGAAACAGTTCAAGAGTTAAAAAGTTTCAATAAGTTCAAATTTTCTGTGACCAGAACATGAGGGAATTGTGAGATGCCCTGAAACGTCCTAACATTCAGATCATGGGAATACCAGAAGGGGAAGAAATTTAGACCAAAGGCATGGAGAGCTTATTTTTAAAAATTATCAAAGAAAACTTTCCCACTGTCTCAATAGAACGGCCTATCAAGATACAAGAAGCTAACAGAACTCCAAACAGGCTGGACCAAAGGAGAACTTCTCCAAGATGTATTGACATTAAGACTCTAAACATTGACACCAAGAGAAAATCCTAAAAACAGCTAGGGAAAAACAGCACATCACATTTAAAGGTAACCTCATCACAATCACTTCAGACTTCTCAATAGAAACACTTAAACCCAGAAGGGCCTGGAATGAAACACTGCAAAGTCTAAGAACCTATGGCTTCCAACCCAAACTACTGTGCCCACCAAAAGTATCCCTCATAATAGATGGTGAAAGAAAAACTTTCCATGACAAAACACAGCTTTACCATTATATGAACACAAAACCAAACCTACAGAGAGTATTTCAGGAAATTCTCCATACAGAAGAGTTAAATAATCAACTTCTAATGCCTACAAGAAGTAGAACACAATAGCAAAAGCCAGAGAAGGCACAAAAACTTCAAAGTTGATGAAAACATGAAACCACATATACTATCACAATATGGCAGGTATCAAATGAAATTTCACAGTCATTACCCTAAATATTAATGGCCTTAGTTCACCCATCAAGAGACACAGACTAACAGGGTGGATCAGAAAATTAGACCCCTCAATCTGTTGCCTACAAGAAACCAACCACCCACCTCACCACTAAAGACAGACACTTCCTTAGGGGGAAAGGGTGTAAACGATATTCCAAGCAAATAGGAGTAAGAAACAAGGAGGCATAGCTATACTAATATCGGATAAAATAAACTTCAAACCAAAAATAATCAAAAACAGACAAAGAAGGCCACTTCCTACTTATCAAGGAAATGATCAATCAAGAGGATATCGCAATCATAAATCTATATGCACCAAACACAGGTGCACCACAGTTCATAAAATAAAACCTACTTGACAATAAAACAGAAATAACCACCAACACCATAATATTTGGGAACTTCAATACACCATTATCAGTAACAGATAGATCATCCAAACAGAAACGCAACAGGGAAGTAAGAGAGCTCAACAAAACCATAGAACATTTAGACCTAATGGACATTTATGGAACATTCTACCCCAAAGTCACAGACTACACATTCTTCTCAGCAGCCCATGGAACTTTCTCTAAAATAGGTCATATGCTGGGTCACAAAGAATGCCTCCATATATTTAGGAAGATTAACACAATTCCCTGCATGATATCAGATCACAATGCTATATTACTAGAAATTAACAACAAAAGACCCACCAAGAATTGCATCAGCTCTTGGAAATTAAACACTTTTAAACAATAAATGGGTAGTGGATAAAAAAAGTTGAAGTTGTGAAATTTCTAGAAATGAGTTATAATGAGAACACATCATTCCATAACTTATGGGACACAATGAAGGCAGTCCTCAGGGGAAATTTCATAGCACTAACTGCCTTCATAACACAGACAGAGAGATCCCAAATCAATTACCTAGCCATCCACCTAAAGGCACTGGAAATGCAAGAAGAATACAACCCAAAAAGCTCCAGATGAAAAGAAATAATTAAGATCAGAGCAGAAGTTAATGAATTGGAAACTAAGAAACAATTAAGAAAATTGAAGAAACAAAGAGGTGGTCCTCAGAAAAAATAAACAAGATTGCCAAATCCCTGGCCAATTTAATCAAGCAAAAAAAAAAAAAAAAAAAAAAAAAAAAGAGAGAGAGAGAGAGAGACAGAGAGAGACTCTTCCAATTAACAAAATTAGAAATGAAAAAGGAGAGACAGCAACAGACATAAGTGAAATTGAGAGAATCATCAGGACTTAATTCAGAAACCCCTACTCTGCACACCTGGGTAATAGGGAGGAAATGGATACATTTCTGGACACATACCATCTACCAAAGCTAAAATCAGAGGAGATTAATCTCCTAAGCAAACCTATCACACTCATCGAGATTGAAATGGTAATTAAAAAACCTCCCCCCAAATCAATTCAGGAACAGATGGCTTCTCCGCTGATTTCTCTCAAACCTTCATGGGAGAACTGAAACCAACCTTTCTCAAACTGTGCCACACAATTGAAGATCAGGGAAAGCTCCCCAACTCCTTATATGAAGCTAGTATCACCCTAACACCAAAACCAGGCAGAGATGCCAAAAGAAAACAAAACTATAGGCCTATTTCCCTGATGAACTTAGATGCAAAGATCCTGAGCAAAATCCTCACAGACCAAATTCAACAACACATCAAAAGCATTATCCACCTTGATCAAGTAGACTTCATCCCAGGCATGCAGGGTTGGTTCAGGAGATGGAGATCTGTCAATGTAATACACCACATAAACAAGGTTAAACACAAAATCCACATGATCATTTTGATAGATGCAGAAAAGGCCTTTGACAAGACACAACATAACTTCATGATCAAAACATCGGAGAGAACTGGCATGGTTGGTTTACATCTTAACATAATAAAGGCTATATATAAAGCTCCTAAAGCCCAAATAACACTTAATGGAGAGAGACTGGAGGAATTCCAATTGAGGTCAGGAACAAGACAGGGGTGTCCATTCTCACCTCTGCTCTTCAATATAGTACTGGAAGTCCTAGCTCAAGCAATAAGACAGGAGAAAGAAATAAAAGGGATACAATTTGGAAAGGAAGAAGTTAAGTTAGCTCTATTCACAGACAACATGATTCTATACATAAGAGACCTAAGAGCCTCCATCCCAAAACTCTTGAAGGTGATTAACTCCTTCAGCAAAGTAGCAGGATACCAAGTCAATGCACAAAAATCAGTAGCCTTTCTATAGGCAAATGACAAAGATACAGAGAAAGAAATAAGTGACATGGTCCCATTTTCAATAGCATAAAAAAAAAGAAAATAAAATACCTTGGAATAATATTAACCAAGGAAGTGAAAGATCTGCACAATGAAACAAAAAATACTCAAAAAAGAAATTGAGGAGGACTTGAGAAAATGGAAAGACTTCCCATGATCCTGCATAGGCAGAATTAACATTGTGAAAATGGAAATCCTACCAATGGCAATCTACAGATATAATGCAATTCCCTTCAAACTCCCAACATTGTTCTTCAGAGATTAAAAACAAATCTCAAAATTCATATGGAAAGGCAGAAGGCCTCAGATATCCATCAAAAGAAATACCTCTGGAGGCATCACCACACCTGATCTAAAGCTATATTACAAAGCCATAGTAATAAAAACAGCACGGTACTGGCATAAAATCAGGAGTATAGACCAATGGAATGGGGATTTTGGGCCAAGCAACTTCAGCTACTTGATATTTGACAAAGGTCCTAACAATATAGGCTTGGAAAAAGACAGCATCCTCAACAAACGGTGCTGGACAAAGTGGATAATCATATGCAGGAAATTGAAACTTGATCCACACATCTTGCCATGCACAACACTCAAGTCCAAATGGATCAAAGACCTCAATATAAGACCAGAAGCACAGCTACTACTGGAAGAAAATATAGGAGGAAATTTCCATGATATATGAATGGGAAAGACTTCCTGAACAAAACACCAGTAGCAAAGGATTTTAAAGAATCACTCAACCAATGGGATCTTATGAAGCTGAAAAGTTTCCTCACAGACAAACATAGAATAAGCAAAGCCAATAGATTACCCACAGAATGGGAGAAAATATTTGCTGAATATCCAACTGACGGAGGTCTAATCTCTAGAATCTACAAAGAACTCAAAAACCTAAACAATAAAAAGTCAAACAACCCACTCACAAAATGGGGCAAATTACTGGACAGGAAATTCTCAGAGAAAGAATTACAAATGGCAAACACACACTTAATAAAATGTTCATCACCCCTAATCATCAGGGAAATGAAAATTAAAGCAACTATGAGATTCCACCTTACCCCAGTAAGGATAGCAAACATTAAAAAATCAAATGAAAATAAATGATGGCAAGGATGTGGACAAATAAGAACCCTCATCCACTGTTGGGAATGTAAGATGGCACAACCACTTTGAAAAGCAATATGGAGACTCCTACAAAGGGGGACTATAGAGTTACCAACAGACTGAGTTATTCCCTTACTGGGCATGTACCCTAAAAGCTCCATGCCTCAGTCCAGAGCTATTTGTTCAACCATGTTTATAGCTGCTCAATTCATAGTAGTCAAGAGCTGTAATCAACCCAGATGTCCATCATTAGATGAATGGATAACTAAGATGTGGTATATCTACACTATGGAATTCTACACAGCAGTAAGAAAAAAATGAGACATGTGGCGCTTGGCTTTCTGGGCCTGGGTTACCTCACTTAGTATAATTCTTTCCAGATCCATCCACTTTTCTGCAAATTCCATAACTTCATTTCTCTTTACTGCTGAGTAAAACTCCATTGTATAAATGTGCCATATCTTCATTATCCACTCATCAATTATACTAAGTGAGGTAACCCAGGCCCAGAAAGCCAAGCGCCACATGTTCTCCCTCATATGTGGATCTTAGCTAGAGATGATTGGGCTTCTGTGTGAGAAGGAAAAAACTCAGTAGCAGAGGCCAGTAAGTTAAAAAAGGAGATAGAAAGGGAAGAGAAAGAAAGGGAGGAGGGTTTTTATTAGGTTGGTATTGTATATATGTAAGTAGAAAGATTGAGATGGGGAGGGGATATGATGGAGAATGGAATTTCAAAGGGGAAAGGGGGGAGGGTAATACCATGGGATTTTTTTTGTTATCATGGAAAATATTAATAAAAATGGAGAAAAAAAATAAAAAATAAAAAAAAAATAAAAAAAAAATAAATATATTGATGATTAGGGACCAGAGGATCTTGTTTCCTCATCTGAGGAAGATTATCCTGGCTTATACTGAAAATACCTACGAGGAAACTCATGCAGAGGCCTGCTCACTGCATGTATTATTGCCTCTGCACTTATCGGAAGAATCTTGTTTCTGAGACTTTGCATGAAGAGAAAATATGTAATGGTTTAGTGTGTTCTTTCACAGAATTTGGTTTTCAAATATATATTTTTTGTTTTTTTCGAGGTAAGGTCTCGCTTTAGCCCAGGCTGACCTGGAAATCACTGTGTAGTCTCAGGCTGGCCTCAAACTCATAGTGATCCTCCTACCTCTGCCTCCTGAGTGCTGAGATTAAAGGTGTGCACCACCATGAATGGCCTCAAATAAAATATATTTATAAAATGTTAAAAAAAAAAACACAAAAAAAAAAGAAAAAAATGAGACAATGAAATTTGAAAAAAAAAAAGGTCGAACCTGGAACAGATCATTCTCAGTGAACTTTCCCAATCACAGAAAGATAATTTCCACATAGTCTCACTCATCTGCAGCTCTTAACCTGAATCTACTCAAGATGCCAACCTACCTAGCAAGCACCTCAAGGACCAGACAATAGGGAGGGTGGTCAGGGAGGGGAGGGTAAGGGAGGGGGTGGGGGAAACAAATCTGGACCCAAAAGGCAATGGTAACATAAAAGTCTACATCCTAAAAGACAGACCAAATGGTTGAACCTTCACCAGGCCCTTAGGGGGAATACCTGGGTCACAAGGCTATGGAGAGGGTACATGAAAACTGACCTTAATCTCCTTTTTCTCTCTCTCTTGCTTTCTCTCTCTCTTAATCTCTTTCCTCTCTCTCTCTCTCTCTTGCTCTCTCTCTCTCTTCCCCCCTTCTCTCTCACCTCTCTATCTCTTTTGTAATACTTATCTTTTTCTTCCCTCTCTTCTTGGGCAGTGACCTGTAACTCCCAGTACCAGCAGGTGGCTATCATCCACAATGAGCTCTTGATCAGAGAGACCTACAAGGTTTCCCAAAAGAAGAGCAGATTTTTGTCAGAGTTCTTGATGATCCACCAAAGGCTAGTGTTAAGACCCTACTGCTAAAGACACCATATGCTCTTGGCACATAATAAGGAGTGACTTGGATGGAAGCTAGAAGGGAGTCAGTCCCCAGACAGTTAGCACATTTAGTGCCAGAAGGTGCTACATGAGCGACTGGGGGAAAATGACCAACACCTATCCAAGCAACTCATGGTCCAACCTACTTAGCAGCAAACAGTTTGATGTGATTCTCATACAAGTGCAATAGTGGAGCACAGCCAGGGTGGGAAACCAACTTCTCTTGATTTGGCTAACTGATATGCTCAGTGGAACAGAACCCATAGCTGGAGCTGGAAACAACTCATAACCATATTCAAAGATGAGTCCGCTCTCCATTATTAAGCTTCCACCAATCGTGGGCTAGAAGAGGGCCTATACCTATTAAATTCTCTCTAAAAAATACTGGTTATCCCATTTATCTGGTGCTAACTTTACTCTCCATTGGAGAATCTGCTTCTCTTTTTCAGATACATGCAGATCCTAAGAAGAGAACCACACCATCATACCTCAAAAAGGGCCCCAGCTGAAACTAAGAATAATTGGGGAAACAAACAAGAGTGTTGTTTTCTTTGTGAACCTGGTACCAGCGCAAGAGTGAAGGAGATAGACACAGAGAACAGTCAACTCCTACCAAGCCAGATATCCAGAGATACAGAGGCTCCCAAGACCTCATCACTGAAGCAGACCTAAAATGAACCCAACATGACTCAGGGAAATTTGCAGAAGAGGCAGTGGAAAGAATGTCAGAGCCACCCGTTGGGTCATTATACACAGAGACATTTCCTACCCATAACTGATGGCTAACCCCACAATGCATAACCCATATGCCCTAACAAGAAGAGTCCCTGTGGAGGGGGGGAGGATGTGGAGGAGGCTAATGATGGTACCAAGTTGACTGTATTCACTAAGTACAAAACTAATAAAAAATGATTATTAATGAATTTTGCAGTTTTGGAAAGTTATGGTTCAGAAGTGCCAAGTAGGAAAAGTTATAGCATACTATTCTATAGCATGTAGAAAATGGAAAATAGCACTATTATAGCACAAGGTGTAAGGTTTTAATAAGTCTAGGGCTTGCATCAGCTTGTACTTTTATATGATGTCATGCATTTAATAAATGTGATAATGTTATGCATATTATGACTGGATAATAAGTATCAGTCCAGTGATATTCTGCCTTCTTCACAGAGAGAGGATAGTTATGAACGAACTTCAAATGAAAAAGTTTGGTGGGTAAATTAGTTATAATTCATCATGGATATAGGTAAACAAATGGATATAGTAAATAAATATAGTAAAAAAGCTGCATCAAACAAAAAGAATTATTTGCAGGCAATAGTTATGTGGCAACTCTAAACTTATGAAAAGTAGATGAAAATGTAGTGATTTTGATAATATATTTCTGCAATAATATGAAAAACAGTAATTTAACCCTTCTATGCATATGCAATGTTATTATTTCTTGAATTGTTGAACTCCATACAATTTTTACATAAAAGAGGATTTGGGCCTTTCATTTCATGTTTCCTGCCTCACCGCCACTATCTGTTTTTCCACTTATGGCCATCTCTCCATAGCAACACATTTATTTGCCAGCAGGATTGCAATTGTATGGTCAACTTGTATGTAGCTCTGTACAACAAAACACGGACCCAGCAATTTTCTCTTTCTACCTTTGCTTTCAAAACTACCTTCCACTGGCTATATTGCTCCATTTTATGCACCACATAGGGGAGATGTGGCATTCCCAAGTGAACAGGTGCATTTTCTCGCTATTGCTTTCACAGAATCAGGACTGTTGTGGCAGTTCCTTTGGGAACGTAAGACCCGGCTGGCAGCTGAAAGTGTATGTACTTGTCAGCAGCACTGACTGAGATTTCCACTTATCAAAGCAGACAAAAAAGACAAGGGGAGCGGGACCAAGCTTAGGAATAGCATGCTTCTTTCCCATTTGCTCCATGTATCCTTCTGGATGCAGTTTACTGAAAACAGAATGCTGTTCAACATTGAGCAGTGACATCCATAACAACCGAAAATGAATGGATGTTCATTGAGACTGGACTTCTTTCATCCTGTTTGATGAGCTTTCTGACATGTTGCATTTTGACAGATTATGCATGTGAAAAGATCATTAGTCTTCCCATCAAGAAATTATTTTAGAGCTTGGAAAAATGTGAACTAGTATTTTTATATAAGATATGTAGGATCAGAAAATTATTCTTGTTCTATTCAGTCATGATAACTCAAGAAGAATGGGAATGGAAGCCATGCTTAGAAAGTAAAACAGGGAAAAGAACAGAACTAACAGTTATGTAAAAATAGCTCAAACAATATTCAGTAAGATTTAGTCTATACTCAAGAATTATATATTTTGCATGCAGTAAAATTTAAATCTAGAAAGGTATAAAGCAATGGTTATTTTACTCCCCTAAAAGAATAAACAATATAACATGTCTTTCAGAGATGGATTTTCATAGTCTGAAATACAGATAAGATGTGTAAGGACAGCAATATCTCTGATCTGAATGTTTATCTCCCCATTTCAAGAATACATATTTCACATCTTCCCCATTTGAATTCTGTTGATTGAAAGTCTTTTGGCTGAAACTGAAAAGGTAACTAGTCTATATTCATAATGATATACTCTGTAATTTGTGCATGAAACTTAAATTATAAACTCACTTTCTGAAGTTTTTAAAATACAATTTACTTGTGTACCCTTTCTAACTTTTTATGCTGAATCAAAGGTTGTGGGTTATGAGTTAGCACTGAATGAAACACTATTTTTTTAAATATTAAATTTAATTTATTTTTATTTGAGAGATAGAGACAGAGGCAAATAGAGAAAGGGAAAGAGAAAGAGAGAGAGAGAGAGAGAATGGGCATGCTAGAGCCTTCAGCTGCTGCAAACAAATTCCAGATGCATGAAGCACCTTGTGCATTTGGCTTATGTGGGTCCTGAGGAAACAAACCTAAGTCCTTTGGTTTTGCAGGCAAGCACCTTAACTGCGAAGCCATCTCTCCAGGTCAAACACTAATTATTTTAAATGTTATTCTTTGTCTTTCTTGTTAAAACTAATTACTAAGATACAAGTAAACTATCTTATAATTACTTGCCTTTCCCTTTTCACAATCTTTCAAATTCACCTCTATTCAAAAAAAAAAAAAAAGTTGGCACTGAAAAACAACAGCACATGAACTTGCCCATTCAGTAGCAAATAACTTCCCATCAATGATGATGACTGCATCCAGAACTTAAATTAGTGCATTTTTTAAAGGCACAAAATAGGGAAGAAGTGTTTTAGTAGGAGAGGAATAAAAATGATAGTAAATGGGAGGGATAAGAAGAAAATACAATATATACACGTATGAAAGTATCAAAAATAAAAACAATAGCACAAGCAATACAAATACTTCAAGGCTCTGTCTTTCTGTTCACATTACAAAAGTCCCAACAAAAGATCTTGTGAAGTAAGATGAAGCTAGGGAGCCCTGAGACATGACCCTTCCATTTTTCTTTCTGTTCTTCTACCCTGTCCCCTTACCTTCTATGACAAATTCCACTTGGCCAATAAAAAGTACATATAGATATTAAAGACTTTCTATATTAGCTATCTATGGGAAATATCTGTTTTTCATGTCATTGTTCACTATATAATTTCACATAAATAACATTATACACAGATGTTCAATTCTCCAATTAATGTCGAGGACTAAGTGTGGGGCCTGACACCATGTGGAGGAAGTACACAAGTAACTCTCCTTTACCCAAACTACAGTGCACAGAATGGAAGGAAATTGTGGCATAACTGAGATCAGGACCCTGTGGCAGACAAGGAAACCTAACATCCAAAATACTTTTGGTACACCAGACTAAGAAATTATAAGCAAAATAAGAAACATTATCCTCTTTGTAGTGGCCAAAGACATGCATTCACACCTCTAATATCTCCTGTGCAATGAGATGTGTTCTAGGAATTGGCAAAACCATTACAATGTGCAGCACCTCTAATTTTATTAAAATATATCAAATGTATATATCTTTTTATATGTAGAAAATTCTAGTCCTCATTTTTTTTTTGTCTAAGAAGGGTCAATAACCTTACTGATTTCATATAATTTCTGCTCTCCATCACTGGATAAATACTGTTGAAAGTAAGTATATCTCAGTATTTCCTGACAGTAAGACACATTCTAATTTGAATTAATTCATTAGAAACCTATGGTAGAGACTTTGAAAAAGAAACAACTACAACGTCTATGACCAAAACAGGAAATTAGAGACATGTGTATTTTCCTAATAATGTGTAAAGCTTCATAAGAGTGACAAGTCAATTCCCAAAGTTACAAAGTTGAATGGGATGATATAAGAATCATAAAATAAGCAATATTTTGGTTCAAAAGAGGATATTAAACTAAATCTTCTTGAATATTATTGATGTGTATCAGGGGAAAACAGAAAGGTAGAATGAAATTTAATACATTGTAAAGACAAAAGTTTGATAGCAAAGAGTAAAGCAAAGCAAAAAGTGCTGTTCACCTACCCAGCTGTATGAGCAATACACAGCTAGTGTGGACGTGGAAAGTATCATTGTAAGGCATCAAATTTCACATGGACATTCACTGCTAGCACTTACCTCATGAGCAATAACACTCAAGCACTTTTAAATTCATGCATTTATTCTTTAAATAAATATAGATGAAGCACCTGTCGGATGGCAGGGATCTACAAGGGTCCAGAGGTGTATGGTGACCAAAGGACCCATGCCATGTTTTAATCATGAATTTTCCACCTCTACAAGTGTAAAATAATATCAAAGTATTCATGCTCATTAATGTATATTTATGCATTTAGAAATGCAAATATAACCTTTGAAGTTTTTGAATAAAAATTAATTTTAAGACATTTTCCTAGAAGTGCAATTAATTTAAGGAAGCAAAATGAGTCAGAGGCAAAGAATGGAGAAAAAATGGTAGAGGAAGGGTAGGAAAGAGAGATAAGATGTATTGCCCTGGGTGAAAAAACAATAATGATATGTTAGTCTTACAGAATGAAAATTTGTCTTTTGCTATTAGCCAACCTATTTCAACAATGGGTCATGTCAAGTTCTAAATAGATGAGTTTGAAATATAGTTTAGTGGTTAAGGCACTTGCCTTTGAAATCCAAGGACCCAGGTTCAACTCCCCAGTTCTCACATAAAGCAAATGCACAAGGTGGTATATGCATCTGGAGTTCATTTGCACTGCCTAAGGGCCTTGCCACACTCATTCTCTCTCTCCCCCTCCCCCCATTTCTCTCTCTCTCAAATAAATAAAATATTTAAAAAGTTGAAAAAATTCTAAGAGGAAGTTGTTT
Organism: Dipus sagitta; assembly: GCA_036346955.1. NCBI lineage: Eukaryota > Metazoa > Chordata > Mammalia > Rodentia > Dipodidae > Dipus > Dipus sagitta. Next base: position 130,424,073 of record CM070771.1, on the reverse strand, counting down.
TTCTCTCATAAAATATAAGTGACGTTAATTGTAAATAAATTGTTTCACTTAAATAATGTCAAATTTATTGCTTGTAGGCAAAAGATGAAGAGATATACATGCTACTGCTTTCAAACTACATTTTACACAATTATAGAGAAAGAACTTATCCCAACTCTTCTTTGGGATAAATTGGGAGATATTTTATTAGATTATAGATAGAACTTAAGAGAAGTAAAGAAGACACAATACAGAGATCCCCTGCCCATTAGAAAGCAGAAGTTAGGTGAGGCCCCAAGAAAGAGCTAATTAAATGGTTTTCCTAAAATGCTAAACTAAAAGAAATGTGGTAGAGCAAATACTTCAGTTTAAAGATCCTGGAGTTTCACTGCATTTATTTGCTGACATTAGCTGATTATTAAAGGAATGAATAAAGGGAATAGAACAGAAGCTTTTTCTTCATAGGCGTGTGAGATTTTTCAGTGGAAGACTACCGTAGACTTTACAAGAAATTGACAGAGTGCATAAAAATTTATTCTCTTTTATGGTTAAGTAAATGTTTACAAATATTTGTCTTCTATGTTTATAAAGAGTGGGTGATTGGGCCTTTTCAGTAAAGCACATAGAAGAAAGTAAGAATGACATCTTATAGTTATAAATCATTACCACTAAAGTTTATTTTGTTTTAAATTGAAAACTGTACTAATAAAAGAATAATTTTATGGGTAAATTGAATCATGCATACTAGATAGTTTGACTAGCCCATGACCTTTATTTTCCTCTATCCTTTTTGTTATTTGTATGTCTTATATATGTGTAAGTATATGATTGTAAGCAAAATACATTATTCGAATCGTTTTGCTTAATAATGAAAATTCTGTAGGCTTTACTTTTCATAATTACTATTTTATCAGGAAAAAATATTCCTCTGAGCTGGTATGCCATGAGTTGCTTTCTTCTTTATTCCAACAATGATTTATTTTTCCAGGAGCATCATGAATGCTTGTAGGTGCTTGGACACGGACAAATCGTACACGAGCTGACCTTCACAGGAGTGCAATTGCGTCACACATTGGGAGAAACACAAAGCCACGAGACTCCTCACTCCAAGGAGGAGCTGAATTGAGTCCTAGCAGGGAAGTAACACATTCAAAACACTAAAACAGGAGCTAGAGAGATGGATTAGTGGTCAAGGTGCTTGCCTGCGAAACCTAAGGACACATGTTTCACTCCCTAGCACCCACATAAGCCAGATTCTCAAGGAGACGCATGCATGTATTCGTACAAGGTGGTGTATGTGTCTGGAGTTTGATTTCTGTGGCTAGAGGACCTGGTGTGCAAATTCTCTCCCTCTCCCCATTGTCTCTTAAAATTAAAAATCAAGCTATGAAACATAATTGGTAATTATATCTTCAACACTATCTTTTATTTTTATTTTTTCTTTTTTGAGGTAGAGTCTCCCTCTAGCTCAGGCTGATCTGGAATTCACTATGTAGTCTCAGGGTGGCCTTGAACTCACGGTGATCCTCCTACCTCTGCCTCCTGAGTGCTGGGATTAAAGGTGTATGCCACCATGCCCAGCTCAACACTATCATTCTTGACAATATTACAAGTTATAATAGCTCAGCAAAATTTGAAATTCATTTCAAATATTGAAATACAGTTTTAACTTTTCATTTATAACAGGTCAAATTCAACTCTACTACTTTACTTTGTGCAGTCATAATGAATACAGAAATAAACAGAAAAATACTAATGTCCTTCATTTCACTGCAGAAACTGTATTCTTTCATTGGCACCCAGGTAAAAGTTCATAAGGGCCTGGAGGAGACAGACATTAAGAAATAAACAATGCAAGGGATCATAGTCAACAGGAGCTTTAGTTATATCTCCATCTGTAAAAATGTTGTTTAGAACATAAAACTTTATATGTACAAGCTGTGGGTTATGGACCAGAAAAACCAGCATAGCTGGCAAAAAGTGTGAATGCAGAACCATGGGCTGCAAGCAACATTGTGTCATCTGAATCTGTGTTCAGCCTGATCTCGGGTGATGACATGCACATTCCTTCTTGAGTAGCAGCGCCTTGGAGGATACCTGATTTTGATCACAGGTCATGTGCATAGCAATGGGGACTCTGCTTGCTCCTGAAGCCTAATAATCCCTTATTTGTCACTTCATGTTGGCTTTCTGGCAACAGGATAAGCTGATCCCCTGCATGTTTAGTCCATCACAAAAGTAGTGGCCTGGAAGCATTTATGTTACTATTTTTTTTTGCATTTTTATTTTTGAAAAAGGGTTTCACTGTGCAGCTGAGTCTAGCTTTGAGCATGCTATCTAGCTCTATGTGACTCTAAGCCTCTTGAGAGCAGTGACTAGAGATAGGTGCTACCACATTACACATGATGAAATAAGGGGATGACATTCTAGTGTTTTAAAACAGATTCAAAATTATAAAAATTTTGAAAGAATAAACATAGATTTTTATACCCATTATAAGATTATTGATCTATGAACTTTTAATTTTAATCAGGAATGAATATAAAAAAAGTCCTTAACAGTCAGCTAAAGCCAAAATATTATTTTTACCAATAACTAATGTTGTTGCTTCTTAAGTGAGTATTTTTCTAGTGACTCTTGTTTATGTCAAAGATATACAAGTAAACTGAATTCCTGATGGTTGGAGAGGAGATGTGGTAGTCCCCTACTATCTGGGCATAAATGTGCTCACCATCACAGACCTCTCTCTAGTCCAGTGATGAAGTTACTGTCCTTATAAGTCAAGAAAACTGTGAAGCTCAGATAAAATGCAGATCACTAGGGATACTGCCAAGTCATTAATATGTATTTGATAGTAACAATTGTTGCCTTTGGGGGGCACAGTTGTAATTCATTAACAACTTTATATTACTATGCCTTCCTCCAGTGAGCCTCTTAATCCATCTTCAGACCATAGACACCAATAATAAAAAGGATTGTCTCTGGTGTAGGATTAGCTGCACCAGGACTCCACAAATCCACTTTCATTCTTGGCATTACACATGAGATAATAGAATATTCATTGTTCACATAAAACCATATGCTACATTGGCATGAGTCCCATTGTTCAATATTTAAAGCTGTGCTGGTCTCTTGGCACCCTCTGTCAAAATCCTAGGTACACAAAGTGTACGACAAACATCAAACATCTGCAGTGGTGTTTCCATTTTAAAATCTTTCCAACAGTTTAGAAGTTTATGTTTAATTATAAGTTAAACTATATAGCTTATTTTACCCAGAAGCTATCCAGAGATTTCTGGTGTACAATAGGGTTTAGCTCATCCTCATAACATGGCATTCTCAGATTTATATAGCTGTGATGAAGCCATCAAAATGTGAAAATTCACACCTTAGCAATCTGAAAGAAATATTTGCTGATATACCTACATCAGAAAGTACAATGAATGCCCACCTGTGCAAATTAAATGCAACTCTGAATACAGATGCCAACACACCAGCAATGCAAGATGCACAGAAACTCTGAAAGGAATTTCTGCTTCTGTACTTCATCAGTTGTGCGCCTTCGTGTGTTTTTCTATTTCTCTCTCAGCCATGATGCCCAGTAAAGGAATACAATTGCAATCAGAATGGGCTAGTGAAAGACCAGTGAAGTTGTTCTCAAATTCTGATTAAAGTAACAAGAAGCACATTAATGTACTATAGACGGAAGCAGAGGCCAAGGCATGGAAACAATGCATGCTACGGAATATACCTTTCATCTGCTAGACTGAAAGGGAAATTGCTAGCAGCAAACAGCCTGTCTGTTAACAACAGATCAGGTTTGGAAAATGCTCAAATGCTAGGAAAAAATACTGAAATAACATACAATACTTTTGTACTATTCAGATTGGCAAATCATTTCAAGGCCCATACTATCCAGTACTGGTGAGAGTGTGAGCAAATAGGTATGCTTATATATCTTTTGGTTGTAACTTAAACTGTTTTTTTTTTTTTTTTGGAAAGCAATTGAGTCTTCCATTAACATTAAATATTCATGTGTCCTTTGATTGAATAATTCTACTTCTAGGAAACTATTTTACTAAAAAGAAAATTTGCATGCATATGCAAATTGGTCTGTGCACAAAGATGCACCCAGATTCATTTTATGTCATGATGAAAACAGAGGAAACAATATGTCTGTCAATTGGTGAATATTTACATAAATTATTGCTCATTAATTCCAAGAATATGATCAACTTCGATCTCTTGATTCAGAAGATGTGCACATTTTAAATGACCAATTTCAGAAGCAAGTTGTATACTGAGATATATGTTGTAATTCTGATTATTGAAGAATGCTTAAAGATTGCCGTGTCAAGCCAATTATGTTAGTGTGCACAAATATATTGTTCTTTACATAAATACTGCAAAAACATGGAAGGTCTAGGAAAATGTATAAGAAACATTAAAGAGAGTTTTAGAAAATAATAGGCCTATAACAGAATAGTGATATTCATGCTATGTAACCATGCTGTTCATGTTTTTAAATGAGCATTAATTACTTGCATGATTAAAAATGAAGATGAGATCTGAAAACAAGTTTTTCTGTTTTTTTAATTTTTTTGTTCATTTTAATTTATTTATTTGAGAGTAACAGAGAGAGAAAGAGGGAGAGAGAGAGAGAGAGAGAATGGGCGCACCAGGGCTTCCAGCCATTGCAAAAGAACTCCAGATGCGTGAGCCCCCTTGTTCATCTGGCTAATGTGGGTCCTGGAGAATTGAGCCTCGAACTGGGGTCCTTAGGCTTCACAGGCAAGCACTTAACCACTAAGCTATCTCTCCAGCCCTGAAAACAAGTTTTAAAGTAGCTGCATTTTCATAGTAAGCTTCTGGGTTTAGATGTTTTACACACTTTTGTAATTTCTAAGTTTTAATAGTGAACACATATCACTGTGACCACAAAAATCATAATCTTTCAATTTAGATGTTTCAATTTTGTTTCTATCACAGAAATAAAAGAAAAATAAATTGAAGATTGGTATGCATTAATGGGACCTTGGATAATTTTCTGATGTTTCTCATATTTTTTCCGCTTTTATTTTTTATTTTAAAAACATTTTGTTTATTTATTTGAAAGAAAGATATAGAGATAGGCAGGTAGAAAGAGAGAATGACAGAATGGGCATGCCAGGGCTTCCAGCCACTGCAAACGAATTCCATATGTGTGCACCCCCTTGTGCATCTGGCTTACATGGGTCCTAGACAATCGAACCTGGGTCCTTGGCTTTACCAGCAAGCGCCTTAACTACTAAACCATTTCTCTAGCCCTTTTCCTGCTTTAAAATTTTTCTGTATCTCACTGATGAAAATGTAAATAGAAAATAAACTAGAAATCTTCAAAAATACTCGGAGCTTTTAGCAAAACAGCTATATATTAATGAATACCTAAAAATAGAAGAAATGCCAAAACAGGAAGGGAATTAAGTTGAAAACTACTTTGGTTTCTAAATCCTTTGTACCAAAGATGTTATGTGCTGGTATATGTTTGTGACAAAAAGTGTTTGACACTGTCTTCTATAGTTTCCTCAAAGACGCCATATCAAAGCTGTAGAGCATCTTGTTTCAACTTCTGAGTTGTTTTTATATAGGTTTTGAATACATGATCCACTAGAGTGTAGTCTACATGTTACTTTTGTCTGTTTCTTATTAAATAGGGGTGGATCAAGGAGGTATTTTGTCTAATTTGTTCATGAAAATGAAGTGGGGTATCTTTGAGGCAAGTGGGTCAGTGAAAAGCTAATATGTGGGAATGGTAGGGAAGGTGAAAAGGTGACAAATTGGTCCAGATCCTGATATCAATGTGGAATAAGCTCTTCTAAGACAATATCACCAGCAACCTCAGGCCCCCAAAATGGCTTGCTTAAGGCTGCTAAGTGCATTTTTAGGCTTTCTACTAAAAGGTTTGTGCCTTCAGGCACAAGTTATTTCATACAGAGACTGTTAATGCTGTGAGAAAAAAGCTTGCATGTTTAATAACATACAAAACCATACTCACTACACACATATGCACACATTAGTGAAGGTAAATTTTTTAAAAAGGATGATAATGGGGAATACAAGGAGGAGAAATCTTTGAATTCTTAGACACATATGGCATATCAAAACTAATTATGATGATGCAGAATTCATATAGATCTGTAATACACAGTGAGGTGGAATCAGTCACCCAACAGAGTAAAGCAAAAGATCAGAATGATTCACTGCTCATTTCTGCCAAATCTTTGAAAAACATCTGCCAACAATTCTCTTCAAACTCTTCCATAAAATAGGAAGGAAAAGATGAACTAAATCCTTTGTATGAAGCCATAATTACCCTGACACTAAATACAGATAAGGACCAAACCAAAGAAAAATATCATAGACTGATTTCCTAATGAACATGGATGCACAAATTCTCAATTAAATACTTGCAAACCAAATTCAACAATGCATTTTAAAAGACCATATACAGTGGTCAAGCTGATATACCAGGGATATACAAATGTTTCAAACTATTTCCATCAATACATGTTACCTAGCGCATAGATAGACTCAGGGTGAGAAATCACACTTTCAACTTAATAGTTATAAAGAAGATCTTTGACTTACGTTCATGATAGGTGCCTGGAAGTAGCAAAGAATCAAAGAAACATACTTCAACTTAATAAAGACTAAATATGATCATCCTGTATTCGACATGATATACTAAATAAGGGAAATGGAAAAAATAACTACAAATCAGAAATGAAACAAGGGTACCCGTTCTCTCCACTCTGATTCAATATAGTGCTTAAAGTTTTAGCTAGGGGATGAGAAAGAAATATAAGGGAAGAAACAGGAAATATAAAGTTGACATTTCCCTATTTAAAGAGCGTATGACCTCATACTTAAAAGGCTCGACTCAACTCTACTAGAAAACTCTTAGATCTGATAATAAACAGTTTCAGCAAAGTAGCAGAGTACAGTATTAACCTGCAAAACTCAGTAGCTGTTGTATACACCAGTAACAGATAGTTCTGAGAAACAAATCAGAGAAATATTACATTTTTAATAGCTTTCAAATAGTAAAATGCCTGAGAAAGAACTTCTCCAAAAGGTGAAAGACAGCTACAATGAAAAGTTTAAAACACTGAACAAAGAAATTAGAAGATGAAAAAAAATCCCTCTATAAAGTTCATAAATTTTAGCATAATTAATATTGAGAAGTAGATTATTACCAAAACCACCTATATATTTTAGACAATACCAATCAAACTCCAATTTCATCTTTTACAGAAGTAAAAAAAGATTCCTGAAATTCATATGGAAGTTAAAAAGACCCTGAGTAGCTCAAGTAGAACAATACTGGAGGAATTAAAATATTTAATTTTTAGTTATACTAAAGAGTAACAATAATAAAAACAATATTGGTGCAAAAATAGGCATATAGACCAATAAAACAGGGTACCTGTAAGTGAGTCTAAGCTATGATAAACCTTGTGGAAGATGTTAAGAAAACATAATGGATTAGAATATAGCTTCTTGATCAAACAGTACTGGGAAAAGAGAACATCCCTATGTATAAAAACAAAGTTGGGTTCTTATCACTCACCTGTACAAAATCAACTCAAATTAGATCAAAGACCACTATCAAAACCTGTAAGTTTGGAACTGATAGAAGGAAACTCTTCAAGACATGTATAGGCAAGGACTTTCTGAAAAAGACTAATAGCTCGGAAAAGATTTATAAGAATTCAAGGGGAAGATCCGTGAAGGCAGGGAAAATTGATGGCATGAGCAAAGGTTAGACATCAACCCCTGACCAACATCAGGTGGACAACAGGAACAGGAGAATGTGCCAAACACTAGCAAGGGGGAACTGGCTATAACAGGGTTGTATGAAATTGACAAGTTCTGCACAGAAGATTAAATTAGCAGAGTGACGATACAGTATACTGACCAGGAGAAATAGTTACCAACTTAAATGTCTGACAGGAAGTGAATGCAGACAATCTATAAAAATCTCGAAACAGTGCCTGGCACTACCTGCATAAGACCATCAGAAGAGGAGGAAAAGAACAAAAGTAAAAGAGAGACTGATTGAGATGGGTAGGGGGTACGATGGAGAGTGGAGTTTCAAAGGGGTAAGTGGGGGGAGGAAGGGAGGGTATTACCATGGGGTATTTTTTACAATCATGGAAGTTGTTAATAAAAAGATTTAAAAATTAAAAAAAATCTCAAAACTTAAACAAATAAAATTATTCAGTCTCTAAATGGTCAAATGAACTGGACTATTCTCAAATGAATTACATGCAAGCAGTCAATGTACACATGAGTAAATGTTCAACATTCTTAGCCTTCAGGGAAATATAAATTAAGATTACTTTAAAATTTCATCTGGCCATAGTCAAAAAAAACGACAACAAAGCTAACAGTGATGATGGAGAAGAGAAGCCCTTATTCACTGGTGGTGGGAGTATAACTGGTGCAGACTCTATGGGAATCAATATGAAGGTTCCTCAGATGATCCAAGCATACAACCCTTGGCTATCAGTCTGATGGAGTCTGTGCACCATACCACAGCGATGCATCTAAAGATGTTATAAGCATTTTTTCCTTTCTCAATGATCTACTTACAACAATACTCCAAGAATACCTTAAGTATTTCTTTGAAATTTTATACATATTCAAAAAAACTTAGATATTCATACATATACACATAAGGTATTAAACATTCATATGTTTCTATATAATATACATATATGACATAAGAGACATGAATGTCACATATGCAGATGGCTGAAACAACACAAGGACTATGACATATGCTACAAGTACTTCACTAAGACAAGCAGTGTATGAATTCAATTCAGTGCTCATCTGTCAGTTCTACCAATTTCGGGTGCAAAGAAGAATTGCTTAGAGTTGAAATGAACGGGAGTAATGTCTCCATAAAGACAGTCCAACTCTGGGTCTTATAAATAATGCTACTCATAAGTAAAGCATGCACACAGATCAATTTGAATTCTAATTATATGTCTACCATGGTTATAGTGCTATTTATCAAGCTGTTTTTCACAGGAAGCTGATGATGAACACTTCCTTTGTGATCATTCTGGGCATTTTTAAAAAGTCATAAACCATACAAAAAAAAACAAGCAAAAAAACCCCAAAGAATCCATGTAATGCTATTATATTTCTACAATAAAAAGGACACACTTTCCTGACAGGTAGGCAGTCATGAGAAGAAGAGACCTCGGCTACAGTAGTCATTGTGAACATTAGCCCAGAAGCACCAGCACCAACAATTGCATATTCTTCTAATTCTTCTAGAAATACAAATGCTTGGGCTCCCCAGTTTACAGAAGGGAATCTGGCTTTAAGGACAAAACAATCGGTGGTATTGCAGCCTTTCAGGCATTTTTCTATGTGTTAAGTACAGAAACCACTACACTAGGCTGTCCATTAGAAGAAAAAGCTTGTGACTCCCATAGAGACTCCTTCCATGTTAATTTGGAGAAGTAAACATATTTTTTACTGAGAATTTATATTTTATATATATTTACAATTTATATTTACTTGTAATCAAAATTACATAATTTCCAGCTAAGAAATGGTATGAGGGTGGGTATGATTTCACAGTTCTGCCATGCCAAAACTGCAAGAGAAAAGTCGTACTACAGTCAGCCCAGACATTGAGCATCCCAAACATCTGCTAATCTTTTAGATAGAGCTAAGTACTTCATTCTGTATAGCTTGGTAGTGATTAAACTGCATAGGAAGCCCCTCACTTCTTTGTACATGTGGCCACTGTTGAACAGTGACTCAGACTTCCTGTGTATTTTCACTGGAATACTCTGTGAACCAGTCTAGGCAGGGCAAGATATTTCATTTGATGACACTGAGGCTTCATGAAGAGTGGCAAATTCAAGGCAGCATAACCATCAGATGAGAGAGAACACCTAAGAAAACTTAGTATCTGGGCAATGCTCAGGTTGTCTCATCATCTTGACATTGCTATGGTAATGATATGACTGAAGTCTGGGCTGATGAGTGTGGGCCCATATTCTTTATGACACAAAGTTCTCATTTGGGCCTGCCATCATTTTTTCATGTCTGACACCACAGATAAATATGATTGAAGTATTGTTTTATGTTCAGAGTGTAGACACTGAAAAATATAATTATACACACAGGCCACAAAGTTTTGCACAGAAACTATATCTCTATAAACAACTAATGATTAGATTCTAATGAAGAGGGGGGGCATTTCTTCAAGTGAAAGAAACCTTTAAAAACTGTCTACAAAAACATCAGCAGCATAGGAAAAGGATAACCTTAAAGTGGAGAAGAAACTCGGCCTCCAAAATGTAATTCATGTTCCATAAAGGATGCACCTTCAAGTCCAAGTCTCTGAAAACATGTTTAAGAGGGAGAACCAGTGGAGAGCCACATTCCAGCTAAGACTGCACAGGCCAAATGACGTTTTCCATGTCACCTTATGGAGTTTTAACCCTGTTTCTTCAAGATTCCAAAACTGCATATTGCGTGCATTTATTTGAGCATTTTTGACCCTGGAATGTCAACAGATTTTTTTTTTGTTTGTTTGATCAACCATTGTATTCGCATGTCCAGAAAAGTAAAGCAAAGGGGGTAGACATTTCCTATGCTTTGAATACTTTTCCTCACATTTTAAATATATACCTTTAACTTAAATGTATTATATATGAAAAATACAAATGTTAACTAACCAGCATGTGGATGATTAGGAGATGGAATATTCAGGAGGTAGACATGAAGCGATGAAGTGATGTCACTGGGGACATGCCCTTGATAAGGATCTGGGGACCGTAGTCTCTTTCCTTCACCCTCTTGCTAGCCCGTATGAGGTCAGCAGCTTCGCTAACCATAAACTCTTCACCATGAGGTACTGCTTTCTCACATACTCCAAAGCCGTACCAGCAATTAACCGTGGACAGAACCTATGAAACCTTGAGCCCCAAACATCTTTGACTCTGGAAGTTAGTTTTCTCAAGTAATTCTTCACAGAAATGGAAAGCTAACTGACAAAACACACAAAGATTTGTTGCACATATGAATATTCTAGAAAGTAGCATCTTCAGATCCAAAATTTTGACTTACTAATGCCTTAACATAAAGTGCCAGAACACAGCAATGATACAGAATGTAGACTGATTTTTTTCACAGTAATTTTCTAAATCTCATTACCATGATCAATATGTAAAATTAATCTAGAAAGAGCAGAGAAACCAGAAGCTACTGGGAAAGATTCCATAGTCTCAGATGTGTTAGTAGGCTTTCTCCTAGTGTGGAACTACAACCAGATCCAGCCCACAATTGAGTTCAACAACATGAGCTTCTAATCAGACCAACACAGGAAAATAGGTCCAATGTGGTATGCATTCAGATATTCCCAAAATGCTGACATAAACACATTGCAAGGCCATGTGTCATCACAAAGCAAAGCAAAACGCTGAGCCTGTCTGCTAGGGACACTAATTCTTAAAGAGATTAGCTTCCTAGCTCTGTGAAAACATGGGAAATTATAGCATCATGTTTAATATGCTGTAGCCTACAAAGCACACATTCATTGTAATTCAGTCCTCCCCTTGGGTCTTCAGTATAAATATAGATGTTTTATTTTGAATTGGCTCCTGAAGGTGCAAAGCCTGAGCCTAGAAACAGCATGCAGCTTGACATAGACCAGTGACTTTGTTTTCCTGTTGGCACTGAATATTATCTATATTGGGGCTGTTGCAGACAGCTTCACATTGTTGGCAGAAAACACCTGACCAAGAACAGCTTATGGGAGGAAAGGGCTCATTTTGTCTTACAGACTTGAGGGGAAGCTCCATGATGGCAGGGGAAAACGATGGCATAAGCAAAGGGTGGGCATCACCTCCTGTCCAATATCAGCAGGAGACTGTGCCAAACACTGGCAAGGGAAAGCTGGCTATAACACTCGTTAGCCTTCCCTCAACAATATACTACCCCCAAGAGGCTTTAATAACCAAATTACCACCAGCTGTGGACCTAGCATTCAGAACACATAAGTTTATGGGGGCACCTGAATCAAACCACCACAGGGGCCTATGGAGTTATCTTTAACTTTCAGATAATAGTCCTGATTGGTGTGATGATATGGTCCACATTAAGTGGTTGTCTCATTTCTCATGGACAACACTGACAAACAGCAGCTTACGAGAGCTGGTTTCAAGTAAGAACGCATTGGCTTTGGAGCTTTAGCCAACAGCAGCAACAACAATATACGTGCCAAAGTTAGAAGAGCATGTGTAATGGGTGTCACAGAGAGATTCTACGTGATACTGTGGTTCTCCAGACATGCTGAGGTGAGGTGAAGCCCATCCTTACTTCATTACAGTCACCTGTGGGAGACTGGCAGTCACAGCCACACCTGGTAGAAAGCCACAGATTGGCATGGTCCAGATTCGCCCTGCCCTAGGAGAGAGAATGCCTCTGTGTAGCTGTGAGCAGCATCCATGCCAGGAGGGGAGCTGACCATGTGGCTGACCGTATGGACAAAGGCTAGTGTTGTACTTAAATCTAGCTTGTTCATCTATACTTGTACCAGCCTCCAATCCCAACAGGGTGTGGGGAGAAATCACCGACAGCCTGTTATTTACCTCATTCCACTTCTATGTGGCTGTATCATAAACTACATTGTGGGCTGATCTATTTCCTCTTTCCTTTACTCAAAAGAAAAAAAAAAAAAAAACCTCTATAAGTCATCAGACAGTGGGCTAGGGATACAAAAGAAATCCCATCTGTGCTCTTGAAAAGACCATTCTAGTTGGGAAAACGTGATTGGTGACTACATCCTTACAATGCACAGGTGAGAGTGCTATAAAATAAAAAGAGGAGAGACTCACAGTCAGATGACAGAATAAATCTTTACAATGTAGAGTGTGCACAATGTGATTGTCACTAAATGAAGAAAGGAGAGACAAGCAGAATAACTCTAATAGGGTGTGAGTGAGGTAAGCAATCATATTGGTATTAAGAGAGAGAAGGAGAGAGAGATAGAAGCTTGGAGGGAGGAAAAGAGAGAGTTGGAGGAGCAGGAAATAAAAGGTGGGGGATCAACTACTGCTATGTAAATCAAAACAAAGAATGCAGGGCAATAGCTTACGCAACATAGGCGGAGTTCCCATGTGTTTTCAGGATAGATGAATTAGTTCTCACCCATGAGATATGTTATGTAAAGCTAGTAGAGTGTAGTGTGTTGGTTACATAGAGAAAGAAGAGGCACCAACTATCCTCGCTCACCTGCTATTCACGATTTACTAAGCAAACACGAGGTGCCATCCAGTCTTCAGTGAGTTGGGGGATGTGGCCAGGAATATTTGTTATGCCTCAATGAAATAGCTCAGGAATTTTGTGCTTTGAGGCCTTGATCTGGTCCTTGGCACTATACCCTCAACAAGGAAGACAGAATATATGAACAAGGCACAAACAATAAATCCTGGATTATGGTAATGTATTCTCACCCTCTTTTTTAAGAAAACAGACTGCTCTTAGAGAGTAATGATCAAATTCAAGAGAACACATAGTCAGGAAATAGAAAAAACATAAAGGAATGTACTTCACATTTTCTTACATCTGAGGAAAACTTAGTTCCAGAGGAAAATAACAAATTTTCGATGGTCTTTAAAACAGTATTCCTTTACGGGAAGGCAGCAGCAGTGGCCATCAATGTTTTCTGATCTGAAGTAACATGATTTCCCAGACAGGCACCAAGGAATCAGTTTTTAAGGTTACAAACCTTTTTTTTTTTTTTTTTGGTTTTTCAAGGTAGGGTCTGTTTTTAGCCCAGGCTGACCTGGAATTAACTATGTAGTCCCAGGCTGACCTTGAACTCACAGCAATCCTCCTACTTCTTTCTCCTGAGTGCTAGGATTAAAGGCATGCACCACCATGCGTGACAAGGCCTAGTTTTTAAAAATTATTTCAGCATGGGTTGTGTTTTGCCAGCCCATTTAATTGCAATTGTGTATGAGATGTATTTATTATATTTATTGCAGCAGCCTGCTAATGATTTGAAGACTTTGAGATAGAAACAGAAAGTATATCTGGTGTTTGGGTCACACTTCAGGTCAGCTGCATCCTGATGTCTATAAGCCCAGCACCCAATTATTCCTTTTTACTGTTGTTATTACTGGATTCATAACTTCACTGTGGTCCCATTATTTCCCATGACAAATTCTGTGTCTGTATTTCATGGGGCTGCCTTCAGACTGGCTTAATGTAGTGAGGACACGTAAAAGACAGAAAATCCACTCAGTACAAAGCGAAAAGAGCAGGTCCAACAGCCAAGTGTGTGGGGGGTGGAATCTAGACGAGATAGTGCTGAACTGCTAGGCGAGGCCTCTAGTCTACTTTCCAAGGTACTGGGGTGTATTCCCTCTCCTAGAAATGTAACTGGAGCCCAGCCTGACCCCTGTCATCTCTAGTCTTCATTCTCTATGTGAGACACAGCTCATTAGAACGCTTCAGCATGCCAGAGGACCCATCTACTTTATTATCTTGGTCCATTTGGATGCCTGTAGCAGAATATCACAGTTCAGTTGCTTATGAACAACAAACATTTAGTTTTCACGTTTCTGGAGGCTGAAAGGAAGAGATCAAGGGGCTGACACACCCTGCGCCTGGAAAGTCTGGCAAGACTGCTTCCTGCTTGTCACCTCAGAATGTCCTTGCACAGTAGAAGGTACGAGCTGCGTCTCTGGGTCTTTTGTAAGTGCTCTGATCTCCTTTATGAATGCTCTACCCTCATGAGCTCATCACTTCCCAAAGGCCTTACACCTGCTAATTTCACCACCTTGGTGTTAGGCTATCAACATATAGGTTTTGAGAGGACAAAGACACTGGGCTTGTAAAAAAATGTGAGGTAGAAAAGTGTGTCAATGACACTAGTCAAAATAATTTGTATTCTAATTTTATGTTAAACTACAGAAGGCCTCAATGTGGTTATGGTAATTTTTTTTTTTTTTGCAAGTTAAAGAAATGTCAAGGTCATTCTATGAGAATGCAACTCCAACTTGCATTCTGATTTGTTTTCTAAAATGGCAGATAAACAAGTTGAGTTATGGGTAGAGGCTAGGAATTACATTCAACTCCAAGCATCCCCATGGGAATGTGTTCAGTGCATGTATCTCATCTACTATGCATGATAAAGAAGAAATAGTTTGAGAGCTGCTGGTCTAGCAGAATGGAAATGGACTTTGTTCCAGGCAGACCTGATTATAATTCTGCTTCTGTCACTATGACTTCAGACAAGTGACTTAGCTTCTCTGTACCTCTTTTTCCTTACATGTGCAATTAGTCAAAAAAACATGTCTACCCTTATATAAAATGTAGCTATTTAGTTCTTCCTTCCTCAAGTTCTCTAAGTACTGAATGTATTGTTTAGAAAGCTTTTTGTTGTAAACAGTAGAAGCAACTCAAAATGGCATAAACAATATAAAATGTATGGGCCCAATGGTTAGGAACGTTAGGGTCTGGGGGTGTTGTGTCTCCTGGCTAAGCTAGGCCAACAGGAACTTGTTCACCTGTCAACTCTGCTTTCAAAAGAGCGTAAATGCCTGTCTGGTTTTTATGTGGCAGCCTGTGGTTCTCACTGCAGACTTGGGGGAGTTGGGAGCATAGTGAATGAACTGGGTGTTGATGGGGAAGACACAAAGATCACACAAGGACACACTGGCATTGTACTTGTTTTCTTATGCCACACTTTGATACTTTTCTCCCATTATGAATGTATCTCTCTGCCTGCCTCTGTATCCACAAAAGATTTATCTTTACCAACAATAGAGAGAAACATGAGTAAGGGTATACTCACTCTGACAGCCCTATATCAACTCTTGGGCTGAAATGTGGGAATCACTGATATGCTGATTTTCTCATTAAGCATTCATTGCTTTGTATGGGATTACACAAATAGATATAGAGGTCAGGATAAAGCTAGTTTTATTTTCTCACAAAATGCACATACATGCATGTGAGAGAAAATACTTTTATTAGTTCTTTCATTAGCAACAAAAATTTTACTACTATTACTAAGTCATAAATCACATGTAGTGAAATCCTGAGTATTCATTATACACTTGACATTTCTGAAACACTTCTGTAAATAAAGCATGAACACCCTGATTGAGGGTTATTATAAGATTCTGATTGGATTGGATAGGAGATACACATACCAATCCATTTTTGAAAACATTACTTGTGCATTTTTTCTATAGTATATGCTAAAGGGTAATTAACCTTTACATTGGAGATGCAAAAAAGAGACCTAGGGATCAATGTCTTAAACACATAGTATATTCTCAAATAATTACACAGGGTTGGTGAGTCCTCAATCTTTCAAAATTGTCTTAAAATGTAAAGTGCTTGCCTTTCTGTTTATGAAGGATGCTTGAGCTCTGTCATTAGTATATAAGAATACAGTTTCTGACAGATATGCTTGCAATTCTTACTGAGAAAAAGGTTTTCCAGGTGTTTCATATATCTTTACCCAAGGAGATGTGAACATCTACTTGGGCACTGATAACACCATACTAACAATTCCACCACCGTCTATCTTGAAGAACCAATGAGTTCATTTGGCTTATTACAGAGTATGGCATGGACATAGATGAGCCCAAATCAATTTCATCACCAAAATGTCACACAATGGTATGGACGATGACTTCCCCACAGATGTATTGACAGTGTCCCTACTCCACTTCAGTTGACATTCAAAATTCTATATAATGTAGCACCTCCTTGAAATTGCATATAGTTCATAGGAAAGTACAGGAGGGAGTGGCTGAAATTCCCCCACCCCTTCCTTCAATAAACAACAGGTCCAGTCTTGAGGGTCTCCTGTAACCACAGCTGTTCTGATGAAGATGGCCATGGTTATGTGCAGAGGAGCACTTTCCACAACAGATGGCTTCAGAATTTATCTAACAGTGAGAATCAGCTTACTTATTTTCTGCAACAGTAGAGGAAACAGCACAACTTGCTAGCAGTGCTCAGTCCACTCTGCTGCATTTAGGAAGCTCTAGTCAAGGGTCCAGTCATTGGACTGAAATGCTGAGATGTTGGCAAATCCTAAGCATGGAAATTCTGAGATTCACTTCAGCTCGGGATGGGAGGCCAGTTAGATGAGATTGGCATGAAACCTGTCACAACTGACATCCTTTCTGCTTTGAGGCTGTAATGAGATTTCATTCTGGAGAGCAGGGAGGCAGCACTCTGCGCCTTAGTGACTGCTCTGAGAGTACATGGAAGTCGCATAAGTGACAATGGGATGGAGGAAAAGGACTTGGTGTAGAGGCTGAACTTCAGATGCTGTTTAGATCAGGGGTATATACATCAGGCCTGAGGGTTGATGGTTTGCATGAGGAGGGAAGCTGCAGAGACTTTGTTGTATATATTGATGAATGACAGATTATTGTGGGCTAAACCTCCACCAAGTGAGTGGAGAGAAATGTGAATGACTTCAGGAGAAAGTGCTCTGTCCATTGTGAACCATGTACCGTGTCAACACAAACACAACTCTTACCTCAAAAGTAATAAGAGATAGCTTATTCTGAGCCAAAGATATGTGATCATAACCCAAGGATGTAGATTTGGGTTACCTGACCTGATAAGTTTGACTGTGGAAGAGGTTATATGAACTTTTATAGTCATAGAACAAAAGGAAGTCATAAAAATGCATTTACCAAATACAGTGATAGGAGCATCCAGGGTTTCAAATATCTATTTCAGGTTTCAGATGCTATCTGGTGAAATTATTAGCTTCAGAATTGTTAGATAATTAGCTTAATAGCAAGCCTTTTATGGAATACTCAGTTGATTATATGTACGTTTTTACTATTGCAACCATTGGTATGATTGATAACTACCATCTTAGTACATGTGCTAGAGTTTCATAGGGTCTACCCCTGACATGGAATAGCTGAGTCAAAGAAGATACATGTACTCAGAATTAACACTTAGGTTATTCTAAATTTCCCTTTAGATAGCTGTATTTATGTTCAAAGAGTATATTTTATACAGGAACTGAGAACAAAATTGTTCTTTTACTGAGAAAAACATAAGACCTAATTAACACATATAATTTTAAAAGGTAAGTTCAAAAAATATGTCATTATTTGTCAAATAAATGCATTGAGGAGCATTATAACAAAGGACACAAGGTGAAATGATGGCATAGTTGTTGTTCACTCTAATATAATAGCCTCTGTTTTAGAGCCCATGGGGAATGTTCCAATGTGGGAATGTGGAAAAGTCGTATGTCTTGACATCTGTTTTTATTTCATTCTATCTGTTTTTTAAATCTTATAATTATTTCTATGTTATTCTTTGCTTTACAACTGTAAGGTTTAATCATAGAGTTAAATGTGGCCCAGCATTACCAGGTGTAAAAGGGAATGGCCAAAGAAAACAGTGCTTGGTATCATTTTCTTTTGCTGCATATATTCTCTTGATAACAAAATTCTTTAATTTACTTCATGTAGTGGTAGTGATTGCTTAGTACTTTATATGAGTTGCTTCAGTTCTGGAATGAAGTGAGATACATAATAATAACTCAACAAAAGACACAAACAAGGCAGTGAAGAAATAAATCTCCAACATTAATTTGGAGTGGTCTCAAGTTCTGCTGTTGCTTTTTAAACTATCTTCTGGACATTCCCAGTCATATGACCTACAACTGCCCTAGTGTTTGAACCCCATCATCTTCATTCTTCCATACTGGATGTAGTAGTTTGAATGTATATCCCACATGGACTCAGGTGTTAAAATTAAAATTATAACTTTGGTCTCCAGCCACGTGGCTAGTGGAGGTGTTACTGGGGACATATAATGGAGTCTAGTCACATGTTGTCACTAAGGACAGATCTGAATTCCAGCCCAAAGCTAGGCAGAGATATCTGAGGTTGATGTGTTTTTGTGTTTGCTGCTTTTGGTGTTTGCTGGCTGGTGGTGTATGGATGTTTCTCTCTGCTTGGATGTATGGGAGCAGCTTCTTCTGCTGTTAATGGCACTTCCCCCTGGATCTATAAGCCTGAAATAAACCCAGTAATAAACCCTGTCTTCCCATAAACTGTGTCTGGTTTAGATGTTCATCTCAGCATCATGAAGCTGACTACTACATTATCAAAATGTTTGACTGGTAATTTTCATTGATAAAAATAATTGTGTGGAGCTGGGCATGGTGGTGCATGCCTTAATCCCAGCACTTGGGAGGCAGAGGTGGAGGACCACCATGAGTTCAAGGATAACCTGAGACTACATAGTGAATTCCAGGTGAGCCTGGTCTAGAGTTGTTGGGCTCCGAAAGGCCCAGGTGTGAGGCCTAGTGGAACTTCCTGAGCCTAAGTTGTGAGCTCTGCACTGCCTATGCTTCTTGCTGTCTTCTGCATGATTTAGGATATCACTTTTACTGGCCGTACCTTCCCCACGTCCTAAAATCCGCTCTAACTTAATAGCAGTTCATGCAATAAATCAGTTCTGCTTCGAGACTCCGCTCGTGTGATTTTCTCGTGCAGAGAGGTCTGATCGTCGACCTCATCTCCTCCTCACTTCGGGAGGCAACACAGGCCTGGTATTCCTCGCACTATGCCCGACGGCAAATAGAGTGAGACTTATTTACAACCACAACAAAAAGGCACAAGAATAATTGTATATATTCTTATTAATAGTAGAATGGTGGAGAAGGAGTAATTCTACATTTATAAACTACATTAGTTTCCTCAAAACTTTACTTCTAAAACATTATTATTTTGCATAAATTTGAGGTTAAACTGCATCTCATTAAAAACATGAATGATATATTAATGAGTGGGCATTTCCAGTGCCTGGAGGTGATAGTGCACCTTGTGTTTATTGTTGGTTATACAAAAGGAGACAGGCACAAACTCTACTGTCTTTAAAAGAACTAAATCGACACCATGATAGGCTTCAACAAAACACCTCCCAGGCTAGGCCTAAAATTAAAACAAAGGGCCATGAATCAGTGACTGAGGAAATCTGAGTCACTTCCTGGAAATTCAGCCCCAAGCAATCAAGGATGTACAGATGTAATTATAGACCAACCATAATAAGGGTTACCTCACCTACTTGGAATTCCCCTTAAAACCCAGGCTCAAAGATCTTAAAACCAATCAAACATAACCCTTGTTCAAATTAGCCAATCAAACAGTAAAACTAATTGCCTGCCAAAACCTTCCTTAGTTATGTTTAAAGGAGCCTGCGCGCTCCTCTCGGGGTCACCATTTGTGTAAATGGTCAACTCCCCCCCCCCCACCTGCATGATGGCTGATTCTGCAGAATAAACGCTCTTTGCTTTTACATACTATTTGAGTCTGGGGTTTTTCTTCAGCAATTCTCAGACCCTTACATCTTTACCTTATGTTGCTATAGAAAACAAAAACTGGGGCTATAGAGATAGATCACCAGTTAAGGTTCCATAATAAAGCTCAGTTCCCCAGTACACACATAAAAGCCAGATGCACAAAGTGGCACACATGCATCATGCATCTGGAGTTTGTTTGCAGAGGCTAGAGGCCCTGGTGTGTCCATTCTCTACCTTACTCTTTTGGGTTCTATAATCCCAGCATTATGGAGGTTGAAGTAGGAGGACTGCTATGAGTTCGAGGCCACAGTGAATTCCAGGTCAGCCTGGGCAAGAGCAAGACTCTACCATGAAAAACTAAACGAAAACCATGTGATGTCAGTGTGTAACCCCAGCCCTTAGGACATGAAGGCAGGAGAATCTGAGCTCAAGGCCAGCCTGGAATATGCAGTCAGTGTGATGTCAGTATGGCTAGGTGATGACACCCCTTTCAACTCTAAGAATTGTGAAGTTGCCAAAGTTATAAAGAAAAACGTTCATAGTCGAGATGCAGAGAAGTTAAAAAACATGGCTCTCACACCTGCCCAACTCATAGGAAGGAACTTAGGCTGCGCTGGCTCATGGTGGAGAAACAAAAGGAAAGTGGCTGAGTTTAGGAGCATGCAAAACAGTAGAAGTATACATGCTGGCTTTCTTTCCAACAACTCATGCTTATGGCTACTGTTCTAGTCTCTCCAGAATAAGAACTCACTGCATGGAGAAAATCATTAATCCCTCTTAAAGATCTACTTATCACTTAACATCTCCACCACAGTTCAACACTTAAACTTGGGGTTTTATGACAAATTCTTCCAAATTGAAATATTCCGTTGTGAAGGGATGAAAGAGGATCCAGAGACTCTGGAAGTCATATCTGAGAGAGTTGAAACTTAAAAGGTCATAGGACCACTCCTCAAGGTTATAAAAGTGGTAAATAATTATTGTGGAAGAGACTTTGAACATGTTGTTTAGCATTGAAACATTCCATCCTGGAGCTTAAGAGACTCAGAAAGTCAACAAGTCTGGGGGAAAAAATGCTAGATCCTTCTCTCAAGATACATAAAGGGTAAACAAGTGCTTGCTATGCTGAGCTGCCTGCAAGTCCCTTAATGTGCTCCAGCCTCTCCAACCAGCCACAGAGAGGTGCAGTTTCTATGAGTCATCACTTATACACCTATGCTGGGGTTTGATTTTTGGTAATACAGCTGCCTTTTAGTCATCCATGCTCCTGTAAGCCACCCTTCACCCTGTTCTGTAAGTATCTCCAATAAACTCATTTGTTCACCAAAACTGGTTTTGGTGCAACATACGTTGGTCTGATGTCTGAGCACTAGCTAGGGTGACTAGATGTGTGTTTGCATCTCTGTAGAGAAACCATGTCCTGTGACACTTGGAAATCAAAACTTACCATGATTAGTGGGCAGGGATAACATCCAAACCTTAACACCTACCTTCTGAGTACTGACATGATCGATCATCTTTGTCTCTGTCACTGGTCACCCCACACCTGTAACTGCTGAATGGAACTATCTCTTCTTCATTCTTCTTAAAAAGTTTTGAAATTCAATTTATTTATTGGAGAGAGAGAAAGAGACAGGTAGAAAGAGAGTGAGAGAGAGATGTGTACACTACCTTGTGCATCTGGCTTTACATGGGTACTGGAGAATTGAACTTGGGTCCTTAGGCTTTGCAGGCAAGCATCTTAAATATTAAGCCATCTCTCCAGCCCTCTTCTTCATGTTAACTGTCATGTCTCTTACATTCTTGTATAGGCACCATTGATTATAATTCTGAGAGGATCAAGAAGATTGAGTACAAAAGAGAAGGAAAGTAATTGCCACCTGATCCATACACATAAAATGCTTTGGTGTATTTGCCAAAGCACTCCATGTGATATTATCTTTCCTGTGGTTATGAAATGGTTGCCTGTTCTACTTCCTCCTACTCAGTATTTGTTTCTTTTGAAATGCCAATTTTGAAAAGGTTACAATTGACTCTTAAGTATGTACCATTGTGTAAGCAAGCATTTGAAAAAATGCAATCAGATCTCACTAGGGGTTTCTGTGGCAAGATTCCCAGTACAGATCCCCTCTACCCCCACCACTAAAAGTAATCCAAATGTAGTTGATGATTCACTTCAGGAATTATAAAACTGTTACTAATTGAAGAAATTTATATGGAATCATTTACCCTTTGATGGTCTCTCCACACCAACCCTTGCTACAGTAGCCTTTTTAAAGATTGTGTTGACAGAGTAATGGATGGTTCTATATGGGCTCTTGAGATAGAACACACTGGTAAAATCAATTCTGATGTACAATTAATACATCCTTAATATGACCATATACAACACCAAACTAGTACAGCTATTAAACTGGAGTACCTCAAGAATTCACAGGAGACTTGCATTCATTTATAAAATGTCAAGATGTACTCAATAGAGTAAGCAAACAGCTAACATGGATGGACAAAGTGCTCTTAAGAATGAAGAGTGGAAATATCACAGCTGTTCAGTTTAAAAACCTTTGCAAGAAAAGCAAAACACACTTGAAATTCTTCCTTAGGAGGATGGGGTATGCCTGGAGAGTTCGAATAACTGAAGAATGTCATGAAGGTTAATTGATGTCAGTGGAGCAAGGCTGTGGAAACCACTCACTATGGATGGAAGGTGAATAATTGGTTCTGTCCAGTGCTATTTTCTGAGTGACCTATGCTGATTCCCATCAGCAGACAGAATTAGTTATCACTGCCAGTGTGTCCCTTCAGGGTCTGCTCATTTTTCAATTCACTGCCATTTGCTTGAGTTATTCCCTAAATGAATCAATCACCAATTCATAATTAGATCCTGTGATGGCATAAATCTGTACCGTCAAAAACTTTGGAGATGACAATGTGAAGCTTTAGACAAATCAAAGAGGTAGCCTCATTTGTTATTCGTAAAACTAAGTGAATTTTGACTCACTTAAAATATTTCTTGGCAAAGGCATTATTCATATTTCCTTGTTTTCCATGCACATGCACAACCAGGTTTCTGGAGCAGGAGATTTATCAATGTCATTGACAGGGTCTTATCTTTAGTTCTTTATTGTAAAGAATGTTATATACATGAAAGTATTGTGAACATTAAATTAGATCATCATGCTTGTGGCCCAAAGCCACACAGGAGGAATTTCTTATGGCTATGATAAAGCACTACAAATTAAAGGACTACAAAATAATGTAGGAAGACAAGCCAGATGTACAGAAAGTTCATCCCTTTCTCCAGGAGGCTTAAAAGGGTCCTGGCTCCAGTGTGGTGCTTGTAGCATCACAGTCGGAACCCATTGCTTTCTACCCTTGCTCCACTGCACACTGCTAAAAGATGACTGCCTATAGATGTGAGACTCTGACTTGCTATTGCGGCATTACTTCTTGCCCTTCTTTCAATATTCTGAGACCTGGTGGCTTTGAAATAATAACTCCCCCAAATTTCCAACAGACATACCTCTTAAGATATCCTATATTATCCTATGCTATGGAACCTTTCCTTTCCTTTCCTTTCCTTTCCTTTCCTTTCCTTTCCTTTCCTTTCCTTTCCTTTCCTTTCCTTTCCTTCTTTCCTTTCCTGTAGAGCAGGAAATAGTTCCCCATGTTGATTTTTAAAATAAGAAGCAGGCTAATTAACTACTCTGATATAAGGTTATGTAGCTACATTCTTCTATTGACTAGACCTGATATTTTGTACCCATTTAGTTAAATCCTTAAAAGAACTTTGAGAAACAAAATCAACACTGGGAAAGTTGGTCATTGTGTCATATAGTCCAAAGGGCTAATGTTTATCAATACTCTCTCACCTAGCATAGAATTTAATTCAATACATGATGAACATGGTGAGACAAAATGTCAGAGCACATTAGGGCCTTTGTTTCCTATTTATCCTCACCCATGCAGGAGATTGGGTAACTGATAATCATGCCCACCACTGTGGTCCAGAGAGCCCATGCCCAGTCTCACAAAACCTCCTGAATTTCTAGTTCATTCATAAGGTTTCAAAATGAATGATAGCATTCACAAGTGTAGAGTTCAAAATTCGGGCCAAGATCTTAACTAAAATCATATCCAAGAAAAGATTTTTGAAGCAGCAACTAAGTTGGTTTCTAATTATCAGAATCAGGTTTCTTCCCTTACATTGACAGGCCATAAGAGAATCAGATGCTGCAATCCAGGTCCAGATCCCCGATGCCCTTTTTGGAACATGATGCATGTGCTCTGCCAACAATTAGAGCAATCCAGCGACATTATTTGTGGGTTTAGTCCAGGGGCCCATCCTTGATATTTAGTTCAGCAGGGATGTGCTCAGCAGTCTTTCCCCCCCACCCCCCGACAATTCTAAGGAGAGGTATATGGGCTTCTTATGGAAACCCTTAAGGTCTACTATTCACTGAGCATGCACATGCCATGGAACATTCTCTTCCACCAAATGGTAGTTTCCCAGTTCCCAGAGTTGACAGACAAGTGCTAACTCAATTATCAACTCATGCTCTTCTAAGAAAAAAAATGTTTAAAAATTCCACACCCATAGTCATGCAGTCACAAAGATTAATTGTTCTTAAAACAGCATTTGAAAAACAGTTGCCAGTGTGGCCTCCCTGCTCGTGGGTGATCTTAGAGTCATGGACTCAGAGCAGAAAGAGACCTCTAGATGTTCAGGGATGCAATTCCTTGTCCTCCAGAACGGCCTGCAACTAAATCATCCAGACAGAGGCACATTTGGACTAATTTTAACAAGCTCCAGGGACAGAGCTCTCCACACTTCTGGCATTTCTTACTCTGAATACAGGAGTGGAATTCTTTCTTGAAGCTAAACAACCTCTCCCATTAGAGGTGAGGTCTATTCATCTGTGCCTGGCCATCTGAGATGGAGGAAGGCTTCTGAAATACTTTTTGTTACATGTCCTTTCTACTCAGACAGAAGTAGGCTCTTTGTGAATCATATGTCCCCATAACTTTAAAAAAATATTTTAAAATGAATTTTGTGGCACTTTATGTATCTTTGAAAATTTCTTTCTTTCTTAGCCCTCAAGTCCAGGCCTATTTGTTATTTTCCAGTAACTTGTAAAGGTTCTCTAGGTGTTTAAGGTGGTGGCTGGCAGCACATAAACTTGAAATGTGGCTAGCATAACTGATAAAAAAAATTTTACTGTCATTTAATTTTACTTAATTTAAAGTTTGATCTAAAAATTTTGCTTCCTTTTGGTCTCTAGAACTTCAAGTATGTTTGTAAACATTTGTGTTATAAACCTACATTTTCAAGTGCAATTTTATGCCACAAAAATAATGCTTAAGGTCTCCTGATGAAAATTTAAAATAGTATAAAGTCCACAGTATTTTGGAGTCTTCATGTGATAAGATACATCATTTAGATACATCATTGGTTACATGTAAAAATAATATTTTGTATATGCTGTTAGAAAATATACTGTCAACAATAATTTTACGATTTTTTCTTAGTATTTTAATGTTGCTAGCTGTAATCATAGTAGAGTCCACTGAGAGTTTTAATATATTTTTAATTTTTTTTGTTTATTTATTTATTTGAGAGCCACAGACAGAAAGAGGCAGAGGAGAGAGAGAGAGAGAGAGAGAGAGAGAATGGGCACCCCAGGGCTTCCAGCCACTGCAAATGAACTCCAGACGCATGCGCCCCCTTGTGCATCTGGCTAACGTGGGTCCTGGGGAATGGAGCCTCAAACCGGGGTCCTTAGGCTTCACAGGCAAGCGCTTAACCGCTGAGCCATCTCTCCAGCCCCGAGTTTTAATATCTCTTATTCACTCATATGTGTCAAAAGTGTTATGGAGGATTAAAAATTCAAAGGAAGTCTATAGAGCAGAGTTTCAGATGGAATGCCGCAGGTCCTGTTCGGGAGTGCCAAGAAAGTCAAGGCTGTGCAGCTTCAGTCCCTGTGCTGAGCCCGGTGGTTCTTGTTTTGTATGAGAGATGTAAAGTATACATGAGACCTTAGGGAGGCAGGGAGGGAACACAAATGTTGTGAAAGGCATGTTGTGATTGCTCAGGTGCCTGGCTGGTCTTGGAGGGGCTTAGACCCAGTCCGTCTTCAGGGGGCTGTGTTGCACATGAGTCTGAGACTTTGGTCACTTTCACAGAGGTAAGAATTTCTAAATTAGAGAAATTCGAAAACTTAGACTATTTGGAATGCAGCTAGTAAGGAAAATATGAGGAATGTCATTTGAATATGATGCTTTACTCATGGATAAATTCATGTTAATCATGTGATAATCATGAATTACAGCTGAGAAAAGGACCACTATCAAATCTAGCACTGTGCAGAAGAGCATTCACAAAGACACTCATAGACTGTTAATTTTCAACAAACATAATTTAGGAGATTTTTTTTAATCCCTTCTGGTAATCCCATTCAGGTGTCTTTTAATGATATCAAAAGAAGATGTTACACATGTACCTTCTTTGGCTGTAGGCATCAACACTGCGTATACTATGTTCATGGATTCTGAGGCTCTAAGAAAGTAAAAAGCAACTAATTGACAGCCTCCTCTTGATGTGACTTTAATTCATGACAGCACCATTATATGGCTGGGCTGTGCATCTGTCCTGTGTGTACAGGGTATCCCCAGGGGATATAATAAAAAGAAAAGAGATTTCTACATCCAGAACTTCCAGTGAATCATGATGGAGACATTGGTAAGTCAACTTTGCCTCAATCTTGTTCTTAACATTTGGAAATTAAAGTCTTTTGAAATCTTTTCTGTTGGTAGTATGGTAAAACTCCCAGGAACTTAACCACAATGGTATTAGAAGTTCCCTGAGAGTAGCAACTGTGCTCTCAACTTCTTTTCCAGATTTAATTCCTATTACCTACATGATGTATTGTAGAGAATTTTGTTTACCAAATGGAGAATAGAGTCAGCTTCATGTATTATAAAATCTATTCAGCATTTGAATGCTAATATGATGTCAAAAGGCAGTCATATCAATTCAGGACCCAGGCATCAATACCACTTCTAAATCCCACAGTTAATTAGCAGAAAAACTGTCTAACATCCAGGTCACTAAAAGATTTGCTTCATTATGCTGGCTTAGCAGCAGTGATGGGTTATGAGTAGCTCAAATGCACAGACAAAAATCTTCAAAGTTCATTGTCCTTTTGACTTTGATAAGCCATGTTATTATGAAGCTTTTTAATGTTTTAGTATTTGCCTAATGTCTAGTTAAAACAAAAAGGTGTAAAGCACAATGAATTCAGGTTCCCTCAGTTCCCAGAGTCATTTAATATCTACTTTGGGATGCAGACCATGCCATGCACTTAGTATATGTGGAAGCAAGCACTAATGCTTTACATTGAGACACTTGTTACACCAAGTTACTAAAATAGTCCAAAGCAAATACCCATTAAATGATAGCATCAAGTGGTCTTCTTTTGTATTATCTGAATCAAACTTGAATCTCCAATGTCTTCTCTCACAACCATCTCATCATGAACTCAACAGGCTGAATGTCTTATGACTACAGTCAGGTGAGCTTATGCAATACTTCCCAGCCATTTGAAATGGGACACACCCACTGTAGTACACTGAACTAAGTGTCCACCATAAATTTATGCAGTTTCATTCCCAGATGGTGGCAATTTGGGAAATGGAGCCTTGCTGGAGGAGGGTGGGCCTTGAGTTTTATTTGTCCTAGCTTGCCAGTGTTAGTTTAGCTCACTCTCTTGCTGCTATTTTCCAGTTGCTGTGGCAAAGGTGTTGTCCAGCCTCTGCTCATACCATATATTCCCCTGACATCATGGAGCTTCCCCTTGAGACTGTAAGCCAAAACAAAATTAAAAAAAAGCAAAACCCAAAACCAACAAAAATTTTCCTTCCAGGGCAATTTGGTGAGAGTAATATATGCATTTATCCAGACAAGAGCAGGCTTTATACCCCTAAGGCTCATGCTCTCCCCTGCCATAGGCTTTTGATTAGGTTTTCAGTACCAGGCATGTATTCCCTCCCATAGAGTGGTCCTTCGCACTACACTTAATGTTCATACTCATATATTAATGCTACTCTCACTTCTGGTTAAAGAAGCTTCTCTTTTCGGATGTTGATGACCACTGGGATGACCCAAAAGGCAACATAGTGCTGAGAAGAAGGGACAGAGGAGTGTCCAGCACTGAAACATCTCACACCCTCCAAGGCTCAGGGTTTATTGCAGAAGAGGTGGCAGAAGGACTGTAAAAGCCAAAGGAAGGGTACCACTCCTTACATACAACTATCCAGACAGAATTTGGCCTCGATATCCAAGACCTCTCAGTGCCTAGCAATACCCACACAAGACCCTCATAATAGGAGAAAAAGATGATGACATCAAATTAAAAGACAGACTAATGGAGAGAGGGAGAGGATATGATGGACAGCAGAGTTATGAAGGGGAAAGTGGGGGAAGGGAAAGGAGGGGAGGGAAATACCATGGTTTGTTGTCTGTAAGTACATAAGTTATCAATAAAAATATATATTAAAAAAACTAAACCCCATAATTTGTGATTTCTCCCTAAATAAACCCAATAATTCATAAAAATTCCTTCCATCAGCTTTTGTTGTTATTGTTGTTGTTGTTGGGTATTGTTGACCAACAAAAAGATTATGTTTCAGAGTTATGTAGCTGTGAAATGGTGAAGACTCCCCTCATCTGTTTCCTTGCAAAACTGTATGGAGAACAATTGCCCAAACCCACAGCTGAGTTTGCACAGCATCAAACAGACCTTCAGAATTTGAGACGCTTTGTCATTACTACATATTTTTGGCTATTCTTAATATTCATCTATTTCTGAGTTTAAATTCATTAAGGAATCAATGACATTTATGACCACAGCATTATTATATTTTGTATTTAAAGAAGAAAATGTTGCTGCTGACACAATCTGAAAGTCATCACTAACCCCTACAATAAAAGGACAATTCACTTATTTATTCAATCAACATTTCTGTGCTAATTTTGAAACGACCACTCTTAGAAATAACTGGCATTAAAATAGAACTTAATGATGGGTAAATGGGATTGTGAAAATAAGAATAGTGTATACAGGAGATCAGTAAAGTATTTGTTATTAGACTTAAGGGAGGAGCTGAAAGTAGTAGCTACTACTAAGGTACAAAAGATTATTAATTAAAATGTAGAAACTCCCTGGCTGTAGTGTGGAGTTCAAGCTTTAAGTTGGATACACATGAATCTTTAGACAATGAGAGAATTACAATACAGAAATGTCAAATTCCTAATATATTTGGTAAGAGACATACAGGAATGAATCTCAAAAGAGAGATGTAGGATATTGATATAGACTTACAACAGCAACAAAACTAGTAACTTTTTAGGAATTAACCAAAACTAGAATACTTATACTAAATACATTTTTAAAAAATATGATGTCCATAAGATATCAAAACATCTAAATAAAAAGATATATAGACTTTATTAATGGATGAGATGATTTCATATTTCAAATAAATTTATTGCCCAGAAGTTCATTTGCAAATTTAATAAGCCAAAATAACTTGCAGTAAAATCTTTTGGAGGGTGGTTTGAGGTAAGGTCTCTCTCTAACCCAGGCTGACCTGAAATGCACTATGTAGTCTCAGGCTGGCCTCAAACTCACAGCAATCTTACTACCTTGTTCCCCTGAGTGCTGAGATTAAAGGTGTGCAGCACTATGCCCATCTGTAGTAAAATCTTTTAAAGAACTTTGGAAAACTTATAGGAATATGGCATGAATGAAATAAACTAACATTGTTTTGACAAAGGAGAGCATAAAGAAGAATCTTGTGCTATAATATATAATGGCATATTTCAGAGTCCTGCTAATGTAGAAATGTCTGGTGCTAATGCAACATATAGAGCTCAAACAATAGGACATGACTGCTAAGAATATGCTATACTTCTGGCAACAGTAATTGAAGGGAAATAGTAAGATGTTTAACAGTAGTAATTGGGTGAAATATGTTTACAAAAATACAGAAGCCCAGATTTTTTACTTTATCCTAGGTAGAAGGAAATTAAGATAGAACAGAAACTTTAATGTGGCAATTAGAATAATACAGTTAGTAGAAGTATGCATAGAAGAAAAATTTAAGACCACCAGACATATAAACTGGATGGTCAAAAGTAAGGATATGAATACATTTAAGTTTAGCTTTTTATCCAACCAAGAGCACTTTAGGTAAAGTTGTCAGACCACAGACTAGGATTTACAGCTAAAATGAATAAGGAATTTTATATTAATTAGATAACAAAAGTCCTATGCATCTAGAAGATAGGTAACTCAACAGAAAAATAACATAAATAAAATTTCACTGAGGGAAATTTAAGAGTTCTTAAGGACAGCAAAAAATGATCATCCTTAATGGCAGTCAAATCAATGGAGATTAAAACAAAATTTAATTTTATTTCATCAATTTAGAAAAAAATGGAAGGGTGGTAAAGATGTGTAGAAACAGTAACATTGTGTACTGTTATTGAGAATATAAGTTAATGTAATCATTCTGGAAAGCAACTGGACAACTTCTATCAAACTGATTGTTCACAAAACCTATGACCTATCAGATCTATCTATCTATCTATCTATCTATCTATCTATCCATCTATCTATCTATATACATATATATGTGTATATGCATATATATATAAAGAAATTATACATGAATATATTATATATGTAATATTGCATCCATTAATCTGTTTAGCATTTGAAAAAGTTTCCTACCATAAGCGACTTAAGAGTGGAAGCATTTATTTTAGCTTATAGTTCAAGGGAATACAGCCCATTATGATGAGGAAGGCAGGGCAGCAGAAGCACAAAGCAGCTGGTAACACTCAATGCACAGCAAGCACAGTCATGAATGCTGTTGCTCACCTCACTTTCTTTCACTGAGTCCAGGATCTCAGCCCACTTAATGGTGCCACCCACAGTTAGGGTGGGGCTTTTCCCACCTCAATTACCCTAATCTAGAAACTTCCTGTCTTTGTTTCCTAGGTGATTGTAGAGCCAATCAAGTTGACAATTGAGACTTACAGTCACACATCTATACTACATAAAATTTTCTTATGGAAATAGACAATGTGTGTAACGGTATTAAGTTGTTGTCTATTGTGTGCAAGAGACAGAGACTATTTATGAGAAGGGAAGCAAAATGTAGAATATTTATGCTATGGAAGTGTAAACAGACATAACAAATACATTAAATTATTACATATGTACAGTATGTTGTGCCTAATAATGCATATGTGTTATTTTTACATATCAATTAAACATAATGTAAAATACATATAGCTACATAAATAATTGCAAAAAAGAATTTGGATCAAGAAACATTAAAATTAAAGTGATTTTAGCACAATTTTGTTCTGTAAATTTGTTTAATTAGAAACATGCACAAAAATATTGTTACAAAATATTCATATTCAAGAATATACTCCAGTTTACCATAGTGTATGTGGCAAGAGTGTTATGATCAGGAATAGCTGGAGGGGAAATTTAAATCAATTCCATAAAATAAAGACTAGAACTATTTCAACCATTAGTCATATAACTCACAAGTCACTATATATAATTTGGGGGCAAAGGGACAGGAAAGTAGAAGAGAAATTTGAGTAAAGTGGGATTGTTTTTTCTTTAAAAGTTGTGAAAATCACACTGGAAATATGAATGCTGGTGATGGGAAAGGAGAAAAAGAAAGATAGAGCAGATAGCAATCTCTAATGTTCAAATTGTATTTCATACTGTTTGATGGATTTATATCTGTTAAATTACGCAAACTTGAGGGGATAAAGTGGTGATTGGCCACATGAACTACTTTAGCTTTACTTGCTTATTTCTACTACTCAAAGATGTTTGAATTGCGGTTGGAGTAAAATTACCTCCTGTTTAAATACATAATTGTTATTAGTGGTAAAGAAATCATGTGTCTAAGGAAATCTCATATTAGTCCTTTTTATCACTGAAATATCTGTGAAATGTGAGGCAGTACAATACTTTACAGTTACTATGTCTCTGATAGTGATTTGATTTACTTTCTTCCTGAGTGCTTATGTATAATTCTGTCTACATATGCAACACTTACTACTTCTGTCTTACTGCATTTTTAACAATTCCTGTATATTCTAATGTATCTCATATGTGTGTTAAATGAATATCATAGAGATGAAATTGAAATTATATCAAAAAATTTAGACAAGAACACATTCAAACAATTAGCAGAGAGAACAATTTTACACATGGCAAACATGTTTTAGGAGAAAGAATAAAGGATAGGCCACTAGTATAGGTAGAACACACACTTCCATTTTAGCTTAATTTACATACTCAGTATGTATTTATAGAAACTCATAAGTGTTTAATTAATTATGAGTTATTTAACAATTATTTGTCAATAGGGGTATTCCTATGTGGTTATTTTATCACATAGCAATTCAATTCAGTTCAAACTGAACTCAGATCCTTGTTGGTAAAGTGCCAACATAAAAGGACCCTGTATGTAAAATGATATTAAGATTTAACATTAGTAAATCTTTAAAAGCAGACATAATTTGCTATATTTACTGGATCAGAGCCAATTCTACACAAATATAATTTTTAGTGAAGCATAGATAATTTATGCTCTATGGTTTGAATTTATGCTCCAATGGATGTGTATTGAAAATGTAATGCCCAGTGCAACACTATTGAGAAATAGCATTGCATTCTGGGTTTGAGGTTTGCAAGTTGTGAGTTAGAAGTCTCATGTAAATCTTGAGCTGGTGAGATTCATATAGCATGGCAGATCTGTTGTCTGGATCTTGTATCACATTCATTGGCATTTAGTGGCCTTGTTTTTTTCTTTTTTTAGAAAGGTACAATGTATATACTTATTACAATGAACATTACTTACTCTCATGAGGCTAAGCAGGACCACTGTCTTTAAGGAGTATACACATTATAACAAGAAAATATTTATTTTCCATAATAATTGGATCCAGGTAATGCTGAGCTGTCAAATTCAGTTTCTTTTGACATTTAATTTAGTTTCCAAATGTGAATGTTATGATTCTAGTCAGGAAGGAAATAATTTATTAAACCCATTTATTTAGTGAGTATTCCACACACTCTCCTGCCATACTTTCACCATGAATCTTATTTGTTTCCATGCACTTGTTGGAAAGACAGTTATTTGTCACTTGCTGGTGATGTACCATCTGTTCACAGAAAATGAAAACTATGTAAAAAAAAAAAAAAAGTTTTCCTGATAACAAAAGAAGGCCAGTTTGAGGGAAATGAAAAGAAAAAAAAAAAAAAAACTGGGGATTTACATGAGGCTGAGCATGTGACTGGATATAGGACTATCCAGGAGGAGGGCATGGGTGTCTTTGCAAGGGCAACAACTCAGATATAGTTTGACTAACACACAGCATGCTTATTGTCCTCTTAACATTCCCAGCAGTAGCTGCAGTGCAGTGGAAATTGTCATTTAGGACCTGGGTCAGTGAGAAGTCAGCAGAGGGCCTGGTCACTCAATATAGCTTCTAGGCCAAAAGAATGAGCAATGATTATAGGAAATTTGGGACTAAGGAAGGCAGTTTGGAGGATTAACTGCTAACAGCCTGAAGCAGACTACAAAGCAGAAGACAGAACATCTAGAAATACTGAATCCCTTAAAGGTAGAGAGAACAAGGTCACATATTGGAGGCATTCTGTTTCCTTGATCTGATCTTGGGGAACAGAAGTGAGACATATTTCTGTTACTTGGGAAACAGTTGTGGATTAGCAGCCTCTGGTAGGAAGTAGTAGATAAGAGTTCTAGGAAATAATGGCCAGGACAAGAAGGCCCTCATCAACCCACAGTCACACATCAATCATGGAACCATAATTTTAGTGACTGCCATGAATAACAGCTTTCTAAAGTGTTGGGAAAATTGTTAAGTCAGGCTTTGCTTGTTTCACCAAGATTTTATGATAGAGAATAGAAAGTCAGTCTAGGGCCATACAACTCTAAGCCCAATGTCATCTGATCTTGGAAGTTAAGCACAGTTGGACCTAGAAACTACTTAAACAAGAGAATAGAAAGTGAAAGTTTTTTTTTTTTTTTATTAAGTATCTACTAAATGGCAGGTAGCCTTCAAATTACTGAAAATATCAGTGTCAGAAAAATAGATCCAGCTGCTTACCTCCCACATTTAGAAGGTAAAAGATATTTGTCAAATCCTGACAGAACTTTGTGGTCATAATGAATGAATGACCAGGGCATAGCTCCAAGTGGCACAGATGTGAACAGGACTGGGGAGGGGAGGTGGATGGACACAGAGATGTTGAATAACATATACCAGTCTATAGCACAGCAAGGTGACAGTTGTCCACTATTAATTATACATTCATAGACAGCCAGAAGAGCAGGTTTGTAATGTCCCCACCATGAATAAATGATACAGGTTTGAGACAATGAAAATGTTAATTGCCCTGACATGATCATTACACATTGTACATACATATTGAAATATATACACACATTGAAATGCTACCTTGTATCCCACAAAATGTGCACAATTTAAACATATTTTAGGGCTGGAAAGATGGCTCAGCAGTTAAAGACACTTGCTGAAAAGCCTAGCACCCTGGGTTCAATTACCCAGTGCCCACATCAAGACAGATGCACAAAGTAGAGCATGTTTTCAGATTTCGTTCGCAGTGGCAAGAGGCCCTGGAATGTCCATTCTTTCTCTCTTTCTCCCTCTGTTTTTGCAAATAAATAAATAAAAGTATTTTTTAAAATATATATATTTTTTTCTTCTCTTTTTAAGTTTTTTTTTTTCTTTATTAGTTAGTTTTGTATTCAGCAAATACAGTCAGTTTGGTACCATTATTAGGCTCATCCGTGACCTACCCCCTCCCATTGGCCCCTCCTTGTTGGGGTATATGGGTCATGCATTGTGGAGTTAGCCCACAGTTATGGGTAAGCTAAATGTCTCTGCATATCAAGGCCAAGTGTGGTGGTACATTCCTTTAACCCCACAATTTGGGAGGCAGAGATAGGAGTAGGAGGATCATTGTGAGTTTGAGGCCACCCAGAGAAAACAGAGTGAATTCCATGCCACCCTGGACTAGAATAAAAGGCTACCTCAAAAAACAAAAACAAACAAACAAACAAAAACATTTTAAAGACTCCAAGGAGATAAGAACAATGGAACGAAAGGTGGCCAAATTCAAGTTTTTTGAGGAAAAAATTGACTCTGAACCGATCATGAGCCAATTTCCCCCAGGTTTCTGGTAAGACAAGCCCTGAGTGTGTGTCAGGTTGAGTCTACTTAGTGGTGCTTTTGTTGTGGTTGTTGAGGTTTTATTCATCTGACATAAACTAACCATTCATCCTTACATGAACTCTACTTTTTGCACCTTCTCCTCTATTCATTTTAACTGTACTGCCAACCCCATCTTGTGGGTCCTAAGTCAACCAACATTAAGTATAAATTGCTTTATGAAATTTTCTGTCTTTTAAATTGAAAGTATTATTCCTCATTATCCATCTCTCAGCCAACTATTTCAAGTCCTTTGGCCACTTAATCTATAAGCATTTGTACACTTGCTCTACATCCCTGGTTAGACCTTTATTGGCTCAAGAGCAAGATCCACTCACCAAATTATTTTCCTTTCCCAGTTCCAATAGCAATTATTTACCTGTGATAAAAAGATTTGCATTTTCTGTAAGTGTTTATGGAAAGAGAAGGTGAAGGATATATATGTAAAGTTCTCTCAACATTAATGAGGCTGGTAGTAAATATGTATGCTCTAATACATAGGAGACTTATAATAAAAAAATCTTTAAAAGATGAATCAAATAAATCAGGGGAAACAATTCATAGCAATTTCAGAAAGCTCTTCATAGCAAATGGCATATTTCTAGATCTATGGCCCATCTCTCATGGATATTTAGTGATCACAGTATAGCCCTGTCACTAGATGCTTGTGGTGTTTAGAGATAAAGAAGCAACTACTGCTTCTATTGCTGTTAGTTCATAGATCAAAAATACTAAGCCCGTGGGCTATTTGTTTTATGTCAGGAACATACACTAATGGGTGATAAAGGAGCCAGCAGACAGCAAGTGGAGGATAGTAGTAAGTGAAGGGAGAAGACACAGGAAGACAAGACCAGGGACACAATTTGCAGTGGTTAGACCCTTCCCATGGGCTGATTGTGTGATGGGAATTTGTGAAATTATTGCGAAACAGTAAAACTGGCTCTGGGGCATAAATGAGGAGGTGAGGTCATGGAAATGATTCTCTCAGGCTTGGGCATGGCATTTTTATTCTATCCATATGCACCCACTTCTTCCTCTCTGATCAATGTTCTGAACTTTCAAGTCCATGCTCTAAATAGACATCAGAACAGACTCTTAATTACACCTCACTTTCCTGGGCAGATTTAGTCCCTTGCTCAATAAGACCCACTAGAGGAAGTCACCTCCTTACTAAAGATGAACAGAGCTGTGCCTACTCTGAAGGAACCATAGATAATGGAAGAGAGAAGCACATTTCCCCAAAGACCAGAGTTCAACAACCTATTGAACTGTGAAGGGGTCTAATACAGGCATTGAAGTATTGATAACAGTAGTGGTTGTGATTTGGCTGGCTATGACATAGGGATATGTACTTTGGAGAAAGTTCTACCACCATGTAATTGCAATCAGTATGCATTTCTCTCTCTCTCTCTCTCACACACATATGCTAGTAGATTTTAGAGAAAATTACTAAAAACCCAAGCTAAGTTTTTTTCTTAAAAAAAAAAAATCTCACATAAGCATATGGGCTTGTATATAATGAGTGAGGAACAGACAGTGTGGGTATAAATCACCATCTTCATAGAAGGTCATTGCTATAGTATGGTCCAGAATATTACCCAGAGGCCTGGGCATTAAAGGTGTGTTCCTCAATTTAGTGCTATTGGGAAGGCTATTGTTCTTGAAGAGGTGGGTGCTTGCAGGAAGTCTTTATGTCACTGGGCTGTACATGAAGGTAATAACTGAATGCTATTCTCTTCTTCCTCCTCCCCTCTTTTGTGTTACAGTCATGAGGTGCATAGTTTTTCTCTACTATGTGCTCCTGCCATGATGGCCTACCTTACCACCAAAAAAGCATTTGGACCAACTACTCATGGAAAAGAACCTGTAAAACTTGAGCCAAAACAAATCCTTCCCATTATAAGTTGATTATCTCAGCATTTGATACAGTAATGGAAAACTGACTAACACAAACATCTTGGATGAAGGCTTTGGAGATCGAAAGCCAAACATTTCAAAATACATCACAGATGGTCCCTGATTTGTAATGTTTCAACTCCAACTTTATGATGTGAAAGCCATATGCATCAGTAGAATCTGCACCCCTTTGCATTTTGAATTCATTTCCAGGTTAGAGCTAATGCTATGCAGTAGGCTTTTGAGACACAAAACAATATATGTGCTGAATATATTTAAGGTAGGCTAGTGTTGCTGCAGTATCGATGTATGAAAGACATTTTGTTCTTACAGTATTTCCAACCTGAAGTGGAGGGTCTAACCATGTATTCATATTTTGTGGACAAATGAAGAGCTTTACATGTGACTTCAACTATTGTCATACGAGACATGAGAACCTTACATGACAGTGACAGTTGTGATATGTAGTAAGAGAAACTGGTGGTGTTTACTTTGAATGAAATGGAAAGCAAATAGAAGATTATATTGGTTGTTGTTATGGTAATTGTGACAAAATACTTAATATAAACAATTTAAGAAAGGAAGCTGTTACTTGGCTCTGGACTTCAGAGAAGTTCAGCTCCTACAGGTGAAGAAGGCATTGGCGGCAGGAGTGACTCATCCGGAGTAGGTGTTTCTCACATGGTGCAAGCCAGGGAACAGAGGAGCAGACTGGAACTGGAGGCATGTAAAACCATCAAAGCTGCACTCCTACTGATATCCTCCCTAAGTTCCCAAACAGTACCACCAGCTGACCAGCTGAGATCAAATGTTCAAACATAAGAGGCTGTCTGGGAACAGTTCAGGTTTGAATCATAAAAATGATCCCCCCAAAATGATGCTCTAGATGGAGAAGAGAAGAATAAAGAATGTGTCTGAGAAAATGTTTGAAATTAAGAAGGTGCTGTAACTGAGGAGGAAAAAAAAAAGTTCTTAGTTTCCGAGGCTTGGCTCAGACTCAGAAGAGTGCAGGCTCACTGTCAGAAAGGATTATTTCCTCATGCTTCTTCTCAGCATTTAGAGGGAGGTTTCATTATTCTCTAATGAGATTCCTCACAGGATCCAGACCTAATTTCTCCCTGGTCCAGCAACACACCTTCAATAACTAACCAGGGAATGGCTCATGCAGGAATTATTTTCTATGAGCAGTAATGTATTATTCTCCCTTCGGAAGCCCAATTACAAAGTTAATAGTTGTCTGTTGTAGCTCAGACTTAAATTCCACATACCAACATATTTTTGCACTTTTTTTTTAATGCTGTAGAGCTCAAATTTTGTGCCTCTAGGTACGATTGTGTGAGGTTGGAGAATGTCTCCAAAAGCCACCAGAGGTAACATCAGCCCTGTCTCATGTCCCATGTCCTTTCTGCAAGGCTTCACTGCCTAGCTGGTCCTTGCAAGTAACCAGCACTGAACAAGACAACATTTCTTTTCATAGATACCATAAGAAAAAGCTTTTCTTCTGCCAAGTAATTTATTCTGGCTGTGGACAAGTAAGCAACTTTGTAACAGAACAGAAGAGAGTGTCATATTAGCAATGTGTCCTTCATCGATGCTGGGCCATTATTTTTAAAAGAAAGAATCAGAATAAAATGGCAGTAATACTGCAGTTTTCTATCACTGGTGCATGATTATAACATTTCCAGGAAGGCAACAGCACCCAGCAGAAAGTCTGAGATTGCACACACACACACACACACACACAAATAAATAAATAAATAAAAGCAAGACATTTTGGAGTGGGCAAATTTTTGGAATGAGGTAGACAATTATAGTTTGTAGCTTTAAACTGTCATATCTATCATTCCTATTTGATTCAAAATAAGCTGAGAAGAAAGAACACAATCAAGCTACTACTGACTTGGGAGGAAAAAGTGAAATATGATTCTCCTGTTGAAAAATAAGCATTTATTGAGTGTCTGCTGTGTGTAGAACTAGATATTTACTGAAGTACTGATTACTTTTGAGTCCCAGAGAATAACTCATAATTGTCAAGTAACATTTTATTCTCACCAAATTGCCCTGAAAGCACTACACTTAATGTTCATATTTATATATTATGTGAAAATTCTAATCTTATAACTGAATATAGTAAAGTAGATTATATTAAGTCACTTATTTTGTGGTATTTTTATAGAAGCAATATTCTAATACATAAAGACTAACAGATAAGGGATGAATGGTGTCAAATCTTAAGGAAATGAACAAAGTCATCTGAGTTAGATGTCATGACACTACTAGATTTGGGTCTGGATTTACTTCATAAAAAAAATAAAACATAGCTAATTAAGAAAGCAGTACTTGGACTCAACAAATGTTTTTGATGACCAGTGCACAGCACAAGGGGCTCAACTAAAAATTTTAGGGAAAATAGATAAATTATTGACTAAATCTGGGCTAATAGCTGGGTCAGTGTTCAATTTTGTTCATAGCCATAATGACTGACTTTACTGACTTTACACCTTATTGTTGGAATAATTACATTTTTCCTTTCCTTTACTGTTTTAATTTATTTTTGTTTTACTAGCTTTATTGCATTTATCCTTGTTTCTCTCAAAGATTTTGGTTTATGGGGAGAAGAATGCTTTATACTAAATATGGGAGAATGCAGAATAAAAATTTTTAAAAATTCAACAGAGATTTGCAAAAATTAACTGGCACCAAAAGAAAGGAGGGGATACAAGTAAGTAGCATGCTATCCAGGGAAAAATGCTATTCCAAAGTGGAGGATGCTATTGACCTTAAAGCCTTGGTTGGGAGATATGGAATAATCTAATATATAGCTAGAGGTAGTAGGTGAAATGCTTAGAAATAAAGTAGAAATAACAATGCAATGAACTATGGCATCTAAGCTAAGGGATGATGGTATGGTACCATAGGGAACAAGGACATAATGAAGTATATCTATAATCTCAGCACTCAGGGGGCTGAAGAAGGAGGAATTTTGTGAGGCTAGTCTGTGAGCTTAGAGTTAGACCTTGCTTAAAAAGCAAGATTAACATGATTATTATTTCAGACCAACAAAATACAGAGAAAAACTCTGATGATGATAATAGTAAATAGGAAAAGGTCAGACAAAATACTGAGACACAAAACATCAATCACTGGGGATGGAGCATATGGAAATTAAAGGTGTAGTATCAGCAAGACATAACCAGAGATTGAATGTGAACTTGGGCTGGAAAGGAGACCATGACAGGAATCAGGCATTGAAGAGGTAAGGATTTTATTGTTATTGTTGCTTCGTTTTTCAAAGTAGGGTTTTACTGTATCCCAGCCTGACCTGGAATTCACTCTGTAATCTCAGGGTGGCCTCAAACTCACAAAATCCTCCTACCTCGACTTCTTGAGTGCTGGAATTATAGACATGCACCTCCATGCCAAGAGAGGTAGGGTTTCATTTCATAGGTATGTGAAAAGTGTCACACTCTTCTCTGTGGTCCTACAAAAATTACGGGTCAGAAATCTAACCCTGGCCTGTTGAAAACCAAGGCCAGGCAACTGTAGGCTTTCCTTTATAGACCAATTTAATTTTAGAAACATAAAACGTGGCAAGTCAGAAGAAAATCTATGTCCAGTGAGAAATTACAAATGTGGATATGTTGTGATGTAGGCAACTTCGAAGGAGAAAAGGTTTCTTTTGGATCATGGATCCAGTTCAGTGTCATTTCCCCATGTTCTCTTGGCCTGTGCTGCTTAGTACATCATGACAGGGAGCACATGCTGGAGGAGTCTTATACACCTCATGATAACTGGAAGTAACAAGAAGAAAATGGAAAAGGGTGAGGTCCCGCTAAACTTTCATGGCCACACCACAGGACCTAAATTTTTATACCAGACCCTGCCTTGTAAAGGTTCTGCCATTTCCCCCATAGTTCCACAAGTCTACAATCCTGCCTTTAATACACAGTCTCTTCAAGACACTCTTGATCCAAGCTATAGAGGGTGAGATTACATAACTCTTCTTAAACAGAATATGGAGCTGGGCTCTATTTGTATTTGAAATGCATCCATGAGACAAATGGCTGTATCCCAGAAATGACTCATCACTTAACATAGTTATACTGTTAGTAAATACCAAGGATAGTTGTGCAGACTTATGATTTTATTTGCATACATATAGTAGCACAGATTTAAATAGTTACACACAAGATATGCCAGTCCAGTGGCTTATGCCTTGTATAGAAATTGGTTTGTGTATTTAACTGAGTAATCACAATGTGAGTGTTTTGGTAGGATACTGGGAGAAGAACATCTGTGGAGATCACTTGCTGGTTGTTCTGGCCCATGTTATACAGAATACCCAAGAGCAATAGTGCATATTGTGTATAATGTTGAGGAATAGAGGCTCAGAGTTAGAATAGAATTTTACTCTATCAAAAAACAATAAAAAATACAAATATGTTGGAATTGTAGTAATAGAAAAATGCCCAAGTAAATAAAAATTGAGAAAGCAATTGAAAGATAGAAAAAGCATAA
Source organism: Dipus sagitta (assembly GCA_036346955.1). Lineage (NCBI taxonomy): Eukaryota > Metazoa > Chordata > Mammalia > Rodentia > Dipodidae > Dipus > Dipus sagitta. Next base: position 130,381,945 of record CM070771.1, on the reverse strand, counting down.
TGACTTTGAAGACAGAAACAAAGCGAATATTGTATCCTATATTCTTTTTTCCCCCTATGTGACCAACTTGCAAAAGAGAGCAAAGAAGCCGACATCAGGGGATAGAAACAGGTAATAAGAATGGGGCTGCTCTATGGCCTCCAGTGATCACTCCTCAAAGAAAATTTTGATTTTATTTGCTCTGGCTTTCATTTTTTCACATATTCAATATATTTTCATATTGTATGCATAAACCAATGTAAATAGATCTGGAGATAATAACTATAAATCATCTTTGCTTTTCCTAGCAACACAACTCAGTCTAAAACTATTTAAAAAGGATGATTTAAACCTGCCATGGTAGGTCACATCTGTGATATTAGCACTAGGGTGGCTGAGGTAGGAGGATTGCTGTGAGTTTCAGGCCAGGCTGGGCTACAGAGTGAGTTCCTGATCAGCCTGGGCTAGAGAGAAACCCTGCCTCAAAAATATTAAGTTAAGTGACTAGAAAAGAATGGGAGACACTAAAATATGTTTATGTGAATATCACTAACACAAAGAATAATGGATATAGAGTCATTTTTTTCCTGAAAAGTTGAAATGTTGTTTTTGTTTAAAAATCACATCTGACATCACAGGCCCTATGATCCCACTGATAATGGTATATGAGGGATGCCTGCAGCTCCTTGGAAGAAACTAAACCAGCCACATTCTCCTCTCACGGTTTTGAACTTTGTGACACTGAATTCTCTATGATGAATTCCTTTTTCCTTCCAGAAACTGTCCTTGCCTGCTGTGATGGTTCCGTTCTGTTGTCAACTTGATCAGGTTAGGAATGCCCAGCCATCCCTCTTGGTTGTTTCTCCGAAGTTGCTTGCAGGAAGGATTAATTGAAGGAGCAAGTCCTTTCTCCAGAGTGAGCTCTTTCTCCAGAATGGGGAACCCTCCTAGAGGGAGGCTTTATGGAAGGAAGTTCTGGGAGGAAACGTATCCCTTCCTCCCACCTGGCTGCGGGGCTGCTTGCTGCTGAGGAATTCAAGTGCATGTGCATCTTTGCTATTCAGCTATCCTTCATTGGTATTCCAATCAAGTTTCCTCAAACTTGCCAGTGGGGACAGAAGACCAGTATGGACTAAGGACAAGCAGGAACTGAAGACCAGCGGCTGGCCAGAAAGCCTTCAACACTTCAGTGCTGGATTGGGACTACTGAGGCACCCAGCCTCATGGACTGAGCAGCTACTGGGTTCCTTGACTCTCAAACCTGCCAACTGCTATTATTGAACTGCATAAACTAATGTAATAAATCCCCTTTTCAATACAATTCATTCTATCTGTTTTGTTCCTCTAGAGAACCCTGACTAATACATTGGGTCTGACCAAACACCTCTCATAATGGTATCAAGTAGGTTACTTTTCAAGATCATTTCTAAGGTGGAATACTCTCTCACCCTTAAGCCTTGCTCAGTTCTTCTACCCATATGTGCCCCAGGAGTCACATCTCACTGTGCTCTCTCTGTTTAGACTAAGTTCTGGCACTATTCTTCTGGCATTTTAAACCCATACATAGCATATGCTCTTGATTAAGGAAGACATGATATCCTTATTTGAAGCTACCATCTGTCATAATCCCCAGTAAAACTGGCAGCATTGAACAGCACATATTAGAGGCAAAATGTGTCGGTTCAAAATCAGGCCTGGCCATCAGCTCAACATCTGCTCTGAAACGGGACTCAGGGATCTTGCTTGGCACTAGGTCATGACCTTTTCAGACACACTCTTGAAGTAGGGCACTGACACTGGTGCCAACCTTGAAACATCAGGTCTGATCTTCTTCTGAAAATAAATCACCAGTTCCCCCAGCCTGCTAGGTGTTTTAACCATGACAAGGCATAATAGAAAGGAAGATTAACTAATGAACTGATAAGCCCTTTCAGAGACCAGGACACAAAAGAAGAAAGAAAAAAGAGAGAAAAATCTGGCTACTCTATTATTTTTTGTCTGTTGATTTGTTTTGTTTTTCCAGGTAGGGTTTCACTCTGGCACAGGCTGACCTGGAATTAGCTCTGTATCTTCAGGGTGGCCTGAACTCACGGGGATCCTCCCACCTCTGCCTCCCCAGTGCTGGGATTAAAAGGTGTGCGCCACCACGCCTGGCTTGGCCACTCAATTCTTTTGAAACCCTTTTATGTCTCAGGTTCCAAGGTTGTGTCAGTGATACAGCCCACTTCTTTCCTTAAAATTATGCTGCCTAAACTGTCTATAAAAGTGAACATATGAGTCTTATACCTGTTGCTAAGTAGTTTTGATGCAAACACTGGTGTCCTGTGACTTTCAGCTCCCTGGGAGATTCAGTGTTGCACGCATTGCTCCTTTAAATGTCCCACACGTGCTACATGAATATAACTTTCTTCTAATTCACATGAATGCAATTGCATCCTGTATAAAGACCCCTATAATAAATTTGAGATACATTAAGTACTGTAAAGTTGGTGTTGGGGGAAATCATTCAATGGCATTCCATCCTAGGCAGAAGGCAGAAAGAACAGAAAACAGTTTCTTCCTGGAAAGAATGTGAACCTCACAGCTACTTTTTACCAAGTCTTGCCCACATTATTAGCATCTCTGTGTGGCAATGTGCCGGTCTCACTGATACTCCTGCCTAACTTATGTTTGGACCAGCATACACAGCCTGAGTGCTGCCCGGTCTCTGCCCATGGACAGCTCTGGAGAAAACATGTTTATAAAACTAAGGGTGGGCTGGAGAGATGGCTTAGTAGTTACAGCACTTGCCTATAAAGCTAAAGGACCCAGGTTTGATTACCCAGGACCCATGTAAGCCAGATGCACAAGGTGGTGCATGCGTCTGGAGTTCAGTTTTTTTTTCTTTTTCTTTTCTTTTTATTTTTTTAAATTTTTTATTAATTAGTTTTGTATTAAGCAAATGCAGTCAGCTGGAGTTCATTTGCAGTGGCTGGAGGCTTTAGTGCACCCATTCATTCTCTCTCTCTCTCTCCCTCTCTTTCTCTCTTCTGCCTCTCTCTCTCTCTCAAATAAATAAATAAAAATAAATATTAAAAATGAGGGAACATAGATTGCAAGGGCTTAGACTTGGAAAGCAATTTACTATAAAAGTAGCATTTGAGTCTATTTTTATATGGTTTTAGATAGTACTGAATGTAAGAAAGATCTTAGTAATTGTCACAACTGAAGTTTGTTACCTTTATATCAGTCTTTCTTGTTCTTCAACTGTAAAACTCATGTGATTTGAGACTACTTTGCATATGGCTACATGTCTAAATCACAGTATATAGTCATCTGTGTTCAACTGAGTGGAAAAAACATACATCACTTGATTGATCAAATTATTGGTCTCAATTCCTTATTCACTGGTTAGCTAGGAACATTGATATATAACTTTTTTCCTCTGTTTTAAAAACTTGAGTGTTTCTGTTATAACTCAGGACTTAGCTATGTGATTTCCTTTGGCTGACAAGATTTAATTTAATTCTGCTTGGAGTAGATGCACTCCGAGCATAGGTTTATAATGTGCTGTCCTCCACTCTTGGGTGTCTAACCATACCATCGGGAATGAGTAGCAATGAGCATATGATAGTTGAGTAGGTGGTTGTGAGAGCTAAAATGCAAGTTAGATAGAAGAATGTAACTAGGATGGAGCAACATAATACTGCATGTGTTCAAAAGAGTGGTGCTAACGATAGGCAGTAAGGTGAGAAAACAATGCTGATGCATAGCTTTAATAATAAGAAATGATTCTTTACATTTCAATAGGGCTCCTGAGGGGCGGAAGCGATTGCATTATGAAATGTTTGTAGTAGTACTGAATGAGTAAGTTCAACCAGAAACAAGAAAGTACAAAACTATAAAGCATTCTAGAGACCAATTCTGCCCTGTTTAACAAGTGTCCCAATCTACTATCTGCATGTCATCCTCTTTGACAATGCAACTTGAGATCTTGCTTCATAATGTGTTACAGAGCAACTTTGATTAAATATTATTTTCAGTCTATTCTCTGCAAAGGCTTGCTTAACTACAAAATTTCCTTACCTCTGTGGCAGCCTACAAACCCAATCTCAGTGCATTCACAAATATGTGTGTGCATCTGGCAACATTCCAAAATTCAAAACCAAACCAACCAAGCAAACAAACACAAAGAAACTATGCAATAAAAGGACTTGAATTCATGATTATAATGGAATGGTCACAGCGCTTCCCTAATCCACCTAGTCCCTTCAGTGTTAGCTATCATTAGCCTTCCTGAAAAGAATCCCAAAGTTCAGAACCTAATGAGCTCAAGATAACAATGCCAGAAACGTAGGCTTCAGAAATGAACAAACTCAAGTCCCTAAGGATGTGGACCCAGATAGCAATAAATATCGAAGGTCACTGGAGTCAAGTACTGCACAGGGTCGGACATTCAGACTTCAGCATCATATTCAAATGTAGCTCTCAGTGTCCTCTGCATGATGAATGATTTGCTGAAATAGGATAAAATTTTCTGTGTCTGTCCATTAAAAACAGGTCTAGAAGCAATCAAGTATTTGTAGCCAGACCACTAGATAGGAAAGTGAAAAGACTACAATATCATTTGTAACCCCCACAGTAAGAGTTTGTTCTAAACTGAACTATTTGCATGATAAATGTTTCTGTGATTTATCTAGTTACTGGTGAAGAAAATGCAAGGTATACCTACATGTAAGTAACTTGTACTTCACATTGTATAGAACATTGCTTCAATAAGAATTACTTTTTCATTGCTAAGACAATTTCCTGTTACATTTCAAGGTTACAATATATACACAATTTTACTTTCCAACAAATTCCATTTTTTCTTTAAGCTCTATGTTACTTTCTTTAAAAAAATTACATTACTTATTTTGATTTTGTTCAAAGTCATTGTCAAAATATACATCAGATACTTTGAGTTTAGTCAAGGTAAACCCCCAAAACTTTAACCTTAAAACAGAATAAAATTTGTGCTTTCATGCTTTCCAGATTATTCACTGTTTTGATGGCAGGTGTACCAATAAGGAAATGTTTCTCCTTGTTTTATTTTGGTAAGACTTTGAACTTCTATGCCATCTTAATTGCAAAACTCTGTAAGTGTTCAAGAATGGCATTGTTCTCTAAACATCATCTCTACTAAGCAGAGCATAGCAGTTGTAATTATTAAGATTCCAGGGAATTCCTGGCAGCAAAATAGGAAGCCACAAACCAAAAATACAATATTCCCACTAAAAGACTACTTGTATAAGCAGAGCACATGAGATTTCTACTCCAAGAAAGGGGGACACAGTCAATCCAATCTACTCTCATCATATCACACATCACTTCAGCTCTGTTTTTTTGAAAGCATGACGTAGTACCCTTTTACTCTTCTCATAGTCCAACACCATTGAACCCTACCCTTCATATTATTTCAATCATAGAATCTATTGAATAAACACAGGTATAAATAATTGAATATGAATGACATCTGTGAATGAAAATTTCTAGAATGACTTCATACTGGACTTACTAAAGCAGTCCTATGTGACAAATAGAATCTGTGGGGAAAATGTTGACTGCCGTAATTCCTTTCTCTTCATCACTGGGTTTTCCATATAAGCTTGGTCAGCCTCTGATAGCCAGTAAGATCACTCTACCCAAGCCTCTAGGCCCCGGGTTTGCAGCATCATCTAGAAAGAACTAGGGTGCCAGATACACACTCATGGAAATGACTAAAGCATGTCACATCCTCCCCATAGAAAAATTGCAAAGTTTTAAAAGTTAATCATGAACTTTACTGTATGAACAAATTGTGTGTTGGCCATATTCCTCTCACATTATAAGCCTGACTTAAGAATATCTAATATCTTTCTGCTCTAAAATGAAAATCATTGTACATAGTGAATACATATATATGCAAAAGACATTCTATAATTCTCAAATGACTGTTCTTAACAGTTAGGTCAAATTCTACCCTCACTTTTTATTTCTAGTTTTTATTTATGTGTCCATTCCTTTTGTCTAGTATACATTTTTCTGAAGGATAGCCAAACTATTCTAGTAATGTCAACCCTTTATTCAAATTTATTCTTAACTTTTAATGCAAAAATTTAAGAAATTCATGTGACCTCCATGCAAGTGGGCCTGAGAAGAGTACAACTGCAGTACAGTAGACAGTTTAACTACATTATGCAGGAGAGGGAGGGGCAGGAAAAGCCATGAAATGAACTGCACCTGTTAGTGGAGCAAGTCAGTGAGAAATTTCCAAGCAGCCCTGAGATCAGACATTGTTCTTTCTCTCAAAAATTGCTACCAATTAGATTATTAATAGTGATTTCTGTTGTTCAAATGCAGCAGCTAAAAGCATAATTACCAAATTGTACTAAATTGTATTTCTGATCTATTCACAGATTTGGTAATTGACAAGTCAAACATCTGACTTATTCTACAATCAAACAATAGTAGAAGATCTGGGTTGAGATTAAAATTTGAGCAGTTGCTGGCAGTAGAGTAGCAACTTGCAATTAGTATGGTAGCTGTGATTAAGAAAAAGAAATAAACAATCCCATGTGATATGCAACTCTGCAATGGTTAGATACAGTCCCTGGAATGATGAGAAGACACAAGAAGAAAAGGAGACTCACTCCACCCCGGCTGTTGATTCCGCAGATGTGAAAGATGTGAAAAGGGGCTTTGATCATCAATATTTACAAGGTCTCACAGATAAATCAAGTGTATCATGACAAACAAATGGCGTTGAATGTCAACACAACAGTTGCTAAACAACAAAAACAATACAACACTGTTTTTTAGCAGAAAAGCAGCTGCTGCACATGTGTTAGACACCATCACGGAGCAAAGCAGTCTCTCTTCAGGATCTGTCTTCATTCTTTCATCCTTCAATGAACTACTTAGAAAAACTGGCTACAATTTGCATATCTTCTATTTACCTACCATTTCTGAGTCAATCTATTGCAATGTGACCACTGTACTCAACACCTCATTGGAACTGTCTACATTAAGGTTATTTGGATTTATCTAATGAGTAATTTTAGTTTTAAAATTTTAAACATAGGCTCTTAAGTTTAGGTGGGTGACTGAACATATCTTGTTTGACACATTTACTTTCATTGACCTCACCCTTTGGCCTCCTTTATGGACTTTTCTTTCTCTTCTTTCAGACTCATATCTGGTGTTCTCTAGGCTACCACCTCCAGTACTTTATCCCTGTTCTAGGTGCCCTAACTAATGAGGGATATCCTAAAAATGCTTAGACAATTCTCTTTAGCCTAGAATATATTTCTTATAGTCACTCAAATTCTATTCAGAAAAAAAATCAAGAAATGAAAAATGATAGCATGTTGAAGATGCACAGTCCCAAGGGAATCCTATTAGCTTCTATTTATTGTTTACTTTATGCTAGTATGACACATACATTTATCTTTTGATTCTCAAAATACACCTGACATAAATTTATTATTATCATATTTTCATACAAAAGTAATATAACTGAGCTTTGGCAAGGTTAAGTGACTTATCTGATATCTTGAATACAGCAATACTTGTAATTCAGACTTGTTTAATTCTCAAACCATGATTTTTTTTTTTTTACACTTATGATGTGATTCACTGCCTCTTACCATTCCAGCAAGGTCATGATTGGATTAATGAGTTGCACTCACATGGACCAATTTTACACTTCATAAAGTTCAGTTATACATTCATGGATTTCTGCTTTTTCCTGTGTAAACATCACAGCTGTGTGTGTATATAAATCCCAAATTTCTAGATGAGTACTAATAGTCTTTTATTTTTTATGAGTATTTATGCCATGACATTCCTATCTACCAGATCCTAGAAAGTTCTTTACAAACCATTCTGAATGAACCCATCTATAGTAGAGTTTGATTTAAAGAAACAAAAATTTTATTACTCAGATATTAGAAATCCAGTGCTGCAAAACCTTCAGAGATTTTGAGAGTTTCTTTCTTCATCTTCTTGAACAACCTTATCAAATGCATGTCTAGTCAATATGCGTCTATCATTTAAAAGCATATATAGGGCTGGAGAGATGGCTTAGTGGTTAAGCGCTTGCCTGTAAAGCCTAAGGACCCTGGTTCAAGGCTCGGTTCCCCAGGACCCATGTTAGCTAGATGCACAAGAGGGCGCACGCATCTGGAGTTCGTTTGCAGTGGCTGGAGGCCCTGCGTGCCCATTCTCTCTCTCTCTCTCTCTCTCTCTCTCTCTCTCTCTGTATGTGTCTTTCTCTCTGTGTCTGTCACTCTCAAATCAATAAATGAATTTCTTTAAAAAAAGCATATATAAGTTTAAAGATTTGAAGTTATAATTCCTATTTAATATCTATGAATGTCTAACCCATTTTATGCCTGAATAATATGTCTCACATATATATGTGATGTATTTACTTTGAAATTCCAAGAAAAAAGATGGTTATCATATGAGAAGTAGAATAATAGTGACATGTCATATATGAATTATCATACCTGCTCTTGTGCTAGAAGGTTCTATGAAGTTATGGTTGACTCTTCCCAGAAAGATTAGAAGGCAGCAATATTTATGAAGGTGGTGAATTATCTACCTGCTACATGAAAGAGCCATGCTGTGGGCCAAGAGTTGATACCAGGTTCTGCATTTTCAAACCTACAAGCTGATTATTTTTCTGGCTCATGCTGTCTTGCACACAATTGCTTGTCAAATTTTCCAGCTTTGCAAAGATTTGAGATGTGCTCATAGTATTCTATTAGAACCTTTCCCCCTATTAGTAGAAGTTCTTCAGGCATTCTTAACTCCTTGAACTAAATCCATTCTACTGATTCCAGGCTAGCAAGAGGCCTATATGCTAATAACTTTTACATTAAGTGTTCCAGGAAGTGAAAAGGGTAACGGAAGTTACATAAGCAATAACACACATCGGTCATTACCTCTTATACTCATTCATCTTGAGATAACAGACTACTCATGCAGATGACAGGAGATAAAAATAAGAATTTCACTTATCACAGAATTTTCTACCTGTTGGAGATGAGGCAGTAAGACAATCATATAAAATAATAAGACAAGTGTAGTAGTAAAAAAGATACGGTACTAAGTGAACCAGGCATGGTGATACATGCCTTTAATCCCAGCACTAGGGAGGCAGAAGTAGGAGGATCACTATGAGTTTGAGGCCACCTGACACTACATAGTGAGTTCCAGGTCAGCCTGGGCCAAAGTGAGACCCTACCTCGAAAAACAATAAAACAAAAGACACAGTACTATAAAATCAATAGTCAGAATTAGGAAGAGATGACTTCACAGCACACAGAAGGGAAACTTCCAAAATGGCACCAAAAATGAAGGTAGAGAGTGGACTGTCTGCAGAACATTGAGATGTTCTCTGTGTACACCGAAGGAAAAGCAGGCAAGGAGTCACATACTTGGGGTAGGAAAAGGCTGAGTTAAAACTTCATTGAGATATTGCCAAATTGATAGCATTGCATTCCCTGCAGCCAAACTGATCTAATACGGTTTCAGTTTAAAGATACAATGCTTAATTCATAAAAAACACAAATCAGATTTTAACATAAAACATTGCCAAAAATGAAGTAAGTGAATAAATCTTGCAGTGGTTCAGTTGCTATCCTAGAAATTTAACAAACTACCAAAGTGAATTTTGCAAATTTATGAAGACTTTCCTATCCCCTAGTGAGATTTACTCTTTGGCATTTTTTTCTGGTATGTTACCAAGATGCTACATTCCCACTTGCAATATGTAGCTGGTAATGAAACTAGCCTAAGTGCAGCTCTTACAAAGAATGACAGTGGACACATATCAGATGGACATGATAGAGTTATAAGATTCTTGAAGACCAGAGGACTGAATAACATTTCTATTTGAAGCATTAGAAAAATTTCCTTGACTTGTTCATGATTTGTTCAGTTGTCACTTGCATTTCATGATCACATTGTGCAGTAGAAATATTAAGAACTCTTGGGGTAGAGAGATAGCTCAGTAGTCAAGGCACTTGCCTATGAAGCCAAAAGACCCAGGTTCCATTTCCCTGTACCCATATAAAGCCAGATGCACAAGGTGAGGAATGCTCTGGAGTTCCTTTGCAGACACGAGAGGCCCTGGAATGCCCATCCTCTCTTCCCCACCTCTCACTCTCTTATAAATAAATAATAAATAAATAATAAATAAATAAATAAATAAATAAAATTTTAAAATATTAAGAGCTCAAGAGAAACTAAAAATCCAAATAAGAGGTTAATCACAGTGTTACAACACTATGGTAACTATTGACCCACAACTATGTTCATCCAGCTTCTGTTGCAGCAACACTTGTGGTGTGACCACACACAGCTTGGAGAGAAGTGCACATCTCATTTTGGAAACTGGTCTCCAGGATGTCAGTGTCCACATCCTTTTCTCTTTCCCCCAATGTTTCGACCTTCTCAGTGATGCTTTGCTTCCAGAGCACATTTTGGGGGTTCCCTCATTACAAAGGGAGCATAAGTTTGTCCAGCTCTTAGTACACCCATGTCACTTTGGAATTCCAACCTATAACCCAACTCTGCCCTCTCAAACACGCCTATGCACCGTCAGAGGTTCCCTGAGCTGCGGACAAGGAGACATGTGGCTCATCAGGGCTGAGGCTAATTCACAATGCCTGGGATAATTAAATATTCAAGATTTTACTTCGACAAGGGTGTACTGTGATCTAGAGCGATCAGAGAGTGTTCCCATGAGCACAGCCACACTGACAGAAGGGAAAAACAAAGGTTTGAAACGTGTCTTTGCTGGTGGTGCAGTCTGGGTGTGTGTGAGATGAGTGACTCTGTTTCCTACCCCCAGTAGATATAGAAGCAACAGCAGGGCAACTTCCTGCACTGCACCAGCCCTATTTTACATGCTCTGTCCCCCACTCCTCAGCTTCCTTCGGGGGAGAAAAAAAAAGATGCAGAATGAAGTTGTTGCCAGTTCCCATGAGAGAGCCTTAAGACAAGCCATAATAAGAATAGTAAAAAAAACTGCCCTGGGAAGATTAATAATGTCTTCTCTGCACTTTTCCAATCCACAGTGTGTGTCAGAAGTTTTCTCTCTGTGTATCTAGGAAACTGCAATAAAGGATATTACTTTCTCACGTTGCCTCAGGTCCATGATACCATGTCGAAAATCAAAGGCAAGTAAGTAAAAAAAAAAAAAAAACCCCACTCAGCCTATGGTTAGTTGCACCACAGATCAAACTCAAACCAAGCATAATTTCAGCACCTTTTCAATTGACTATAGGGAAATTAAGCACCAAAAAAAAAAAAAAAAAAAATAGAGTTTCCATTAGCGAACACAAGAAACAGAAAAGAAAGATATATCATGACCAGGAGTTACATAAACAATGAATTAGTTCTTTATCAGACTTTATATCATTTCACTATATAGATTCACACATATTGAGGTCCCTTGTCTTGAGGTCCAGCTACTATTCCCACACTCCATCCACTCGCTCCAGCATCTCCTTTGAGCCTCCTCTTGCCTGGATTTGTCATTCTCCTTTGTTAGCTGATGTTATCGTGTTTCTCAAAGGTTAGGATGCCAAGGACTTTTTCTTCAGCATTTTCCCTTACTATTTTACTTGCCTTAGATGATTTCACTCTCCCTCAAAGCTTTAACTAGGCAGCAACAATTTCCTAAATTTTCTTTAATCTCAGCCCTGATTTTACTCCTAAGCTGACACTTTCATTTGTACTGCGTAGATTCAACTAAAAGCCCAAAGCTATTTCCTAATTAACATGGGCTTACTGTCATCACTTAGCTCTCCCCCACCCATATCTCACAAAGCAGTTAATGCACTATCAATCCTCCTTGCACTCAAGCTAAAACACTTTGCTATAGGCATCTTATCTGATCTGTCATTAAATCTCTCAAGTGGACCTCTGGAATCGCCCTTAAATCCATTCCCTCTTCTCATTTATGAGGATAATTGGCATGTTTAGATGCCAGTCTCTTCTCACTGAATGACTCTGCAGCCTCTCACTTCCTGCTTTTCTCCCTTTACCCCAGCCATGCTCAGCACTGATGCCAGTATCATCTACATAATGTAAAGTTATGCCCCATCTGGCCTCTGTGTTCCTGGGGACACACTGGTAAAGCAAAGTTCTAACTTTTGACTCAAACTATGCACAGCTTCTGCATTGTTACCCATTTTCCAGTTCAGAAAGCTGCTTACACACAGTATACACACAATAAACACCGAGTGAATGGATGATGGGAGGTTGTTAACAGATTTTAGCATGTCTGTGCTACAAAAAAAAAAAAAATGTTCTTTCTTCTCACTGTGGTGAAAACAAATGAAAATGATGTAGCATATCTAGCCTGAAAATACGTATTTAGGCCACATGTCTCCTTCTAACACCTGTCAGTAATGTACCTTAATAACTCCTTCACCTACCATGACCCACAGATTTTCACTGCCACCATTACCAGTGCTTCTCTCTAAGTTTTTGCCCCTAGGTGTACAGAAAATGTAACAAAGACTAGCAATACTCACATTGGTTTATGTCAAGGATACTATGTGAAAAACTAAAGGCAAAGATAGAACAAGCAACTATTATGAGTCCAAATTTGGGCATACTTTCCAAGAGAGGACCCAGTCCTATGTGGTCCTGACCACTCTCTCTGCTCTGTGGCCACTAGCAGCAGAGGACTACATGACACCTGCTGGCTGTACCAGTTACATTCTCATTGTGAGGACAAACACCCAACCAGAAGCAGCATTCAGGAGGAATGGGTTCATTTTAGGCTTACACTCTGTAGGGAAAGTTTCATCGTGGCAGGGTAAAGCCTGACAAAGCAATGTCTGGGTGTCACATCCTGCCTCAGTAGCTGAAAGGTAGCAGGAAGAGTGAGTAGCTCTGAGTGGAAGCAGCCTAAGTACTAGGCTAATGCCTGGGTTAATCAACCTCAAGGTTTTCCCCAGTGACATAATGAATTCAGCATAACTCCAACTCCTTAAAACTCTACCAGCTGGCGATGTGGCATGATGACAAACACATGAGGCTATGTGAGACATTTTACGTTCAACCTACCACAATGAGTTAAGAAAAATAAAAAAGAAATAAGTTATAATATGTTAAAGGCTATGATAATCTCAAACATAAGTTTGTCTTTGCTGAATGGGAAGAGCTGTTGCTACTAAGTCCACAGACCAGTGAATGCCTTTATGCACCTGGATGGGTATCTGCAGGACCACTGTGTTGCTGCCCAGGTAAGATCTACATCTCCTTTGCTGTGATAGACAGCCCACAATGAGCCTTTGTGCTGCAGAGGTGGTTTCAAAATGTGATGACCGGAAAATACGACTCCCCTACACTGGTCTCTGGATACCCTGGCATGGGCAGGAAATGCCATTCAAAATAAGAAGTTAGGCAATAGATTTATGTTTTTCCTAAGGGATAATCTGCAGTCCACTTTTTCATTCATTGTATATGTTCCATAAGAACTGTTGCACTTTTGGTTCAGCAACGTGTTCTGTATTGGAAAGCTTGTAAGTGGAGACTTATGGCTTGAACCCAGAAAACCTACCTCAAAGTTAGCACTGTAAATCGTGGAAGTGCACCATCTCTCTATGAAAAGCCCAGATTAGGGTTGCTTATGATGAAATCTGTACAGGCTAAGACCCACAAGCAGAACTGACACACACACAAGAAAACCTGCTCTGTGACTTCAGTGGCTTATTTTCTATTGCTTTCTATGGCCCAGTGTACATGCTATTTAGATTCTCACAACTCCTATGTATAATAGCCTTAAAAATAATAGAGCAAACAATAACTTCTATTACTTCTCTCCCCTCCCCCTGCCATGCACACAAAAATGCTATAAAAAGAAAAGCCATTTTTTATTTAAATTTTTTAATTTTTATTTATTTTTGAGAGGGGGAGAGAGAATGAGAATGGGCACACCAGGGCCTCTAGCCACTGCAAATGAACTCCAGATGCATGTAACACCATAGCATCTGTCTTATGTGGGTACTGAGAAATCAAACCTGGGTCCTTATACTTTGCAGGCAAGTGCCTTAAGCACTAAGCCATTTCTCCAGCCCCTGATTTTTTAGACTAGATTTTAGTCTAAAAAGTCAGATGCTACATAATAAAGGACCACCAGAAACAGATTAACTAGGCCAACCCGGATGCCCATGTGTCTGACTGAACTCTGGTTTGGTCCAGCTTGTGTAAAGAAACCCAGCAATAAAGGTCTTTGGTGACCTAGGAGCCACGGGCATTGTGCACTTGTGCACTGAGGTTGTTCTCGAAAGTAGTCTTGTGGTTAAAGGCTGAAATACCTTCTAGTAGCCACAGTATATTTGCTCATTAAGCAGGCCTTCTGGAAGCCTGAACCCACTGGATCTTCTAAGTGCATTTGCCACTGAGCTCCATGTGCATGTGCCATGAGTGTCTTACTACCACCTCGGTAACTGGCTCCATAACAGTATTCTCTGTGCATAGTGAGCCCTTGGGTAAGACTGGGTCATAAAGCCTTCCCCGTCACTGCTGCCATCTTTCCTCAGCAGAGAGCACCCCAAGTACTATACCACCTTCCTTGCCACTTCAGACTGGGACTTTTCCAGTCAAGCTTCATATGATGCTCATTATATATTATCTTCCAAATGTGCCTTGGTGGTTTCTATACTTTATTGTAGAAATAAAACTTGATCTGAGAATTTTATAAAAGCAGAGAAAGGCATGAGGGATGATGAAAAAGAGGAAAATAGAAAATTATCATAAATAAGGAAGAACATTCTCAGAGAAGGAATGGAATTTGTGATTCTAGTGGTGGCCACGGGGATATTGAACTGTAATGAGGCTTCAAGACCTTGCAATATGGTTGAGTGAAAGGAAATAGCAAAGATGTTTCTCTGGGACAAAAGCTCAGATATATTAGGAGTTACATAGAATTTTGTGTGCTAGTGTGGTAAAGTGGTAACTCTCATTCACAGTGCAGGTAGACTCCATAAATACATTCTGTGGTTCAAAGAAATAAGTTTCAGTTGACCGTAGCATATCTATTCACAAGGTACGCATTTTCTACAATAGAAGATTTTATCACATTAAATATTCAATTGTCTTAAAGCATACCAAAATTTCTTTGATTAGAAGACATATTGCCACATATTTTGCAACATTGTATATAGAAGGTGAATTATTTTTAAGTCTTGGTTATTTCTCGTGATTTCTTTATGTGTGTGGAGGGGTAAGTAAAGCAAAGAAGATTTGTTGAGAAAAGAGTGAAAAACCTAAAAAGTGTCAAGGCAAGCATGCTTAGGATTTCAGCCTCATCCAAAGAAGAGATTGAAAAGGAGGAAGGAAAATATTAGGCATTCTGACGGCTGGAGAGATGGCTTAACAGTTAAAGCATTTGCCGGCAAAGCCAAAGAACCTTGGTTCAACTCCCCAGGACTCATGTAAGCCAGATATACAAGGTGGAACATGCATCTAGAGCTCATTTGCAGTGGCTGGAGTCCCGGGCATGCCCATTCTGTCTTTCTCTGTCTGCCTCTTTCTCTCTCTCTCAAGTAAATAAATTTTTAAATTTTTTTTTTAAATTAGGCATTTTGAATTTGTACTCAGAGAAGTAGGCAGGTTCAGTGTGTATCTGAAAGCAACTGCTTCTACTCATTTCTAGATAGCCTTTAATAAAGATATCTTGGGTCTACCTCTGTGCCAGCTGATGGGGTTTGTATTTAAAGACAAGTAAGATCTTGTTCCAGCCCTCAAAAAGCTTGAATTTTTAGTTGAGTAGGTGAAAATTAATAATAGATATGTTAAAATATAAATCCAATGATAGAACTATGCACAGGGGTTTGACTTTCCATAGTATATATACAACCAATCTGAGAATTTCTCAGTGATTGCTGACCTGAGAGTTGTCTCAAAGCATGAATAAGAAGTAGCTAAGGGCTGGAGAAATGGCTTAGCTGTTAAGGCATTTGCCTATAAAGCCAAAGGACCTTGGTTTGATTCCCCAGGACCCACATAAGCCAGATGCACAAGGTGCCCAGGCATGCCCATTCTCTTCCTCTCTCTCTTTCTCTCTCACTCAAATAATCAAAAAGAAGTAGCTAGACATGTGGAGGTCAGAATATGGAATGGCTTCTATATTCAAAAGTCTACATAGTTTTCAACCTATTGCAGATTAAAACTATTGGTAGGGCTTAAGAGATGGCTTATCAGATAAGGTGCTCACCAGCAAAGCCTAAGGATCCAGGTTCGACTCTCCAGAACCCACCTAAGCCAATACACATGGTGGCATGTGCTTCTGGAGTTCTTTTGCAGTGGCTAGAGGCCCTGCATGCCCATTCTCTCTGTCTCTAATAAACAAGTAAAATAAAAAGAATTCATGCTCTTTTTAAAGTGTTGGTAATAATTTCATCATTATTGAATGTGCAGACTTTTTCCCATCATCATTCCTGAAGTAGAACAGTATAACATCTTTTTGCATAGCATTTATCAAGTATTAGGTATCATAAAAGTAAGCTAGAAGTGGTTTAAAGTACAAGAGAGGAAATGTGTAGGTCATATGCAAAGACTATACCACTTTATGTAACAAACTTGGACATCAGAGTACCTCTAGGGGATCCCGGGCATGAATGTTTATGCCAAGACAAGGAATGGAGTGAGGCTGGAACATCAAATATGAGTCAAGGAAAGTCAGTAGGGGATATGAGAAGGTATTACTAACATCTACTGGAGAAAGGAAATTAAAACTGGGGAATCAACATTGAAGACAAGGGAGAATTTATTATGTTTCATTGTCAGCTAATACATTTTAAATGACCATCATAAGGAATGAGAGGTGCTGGGTTTGTAGTTGACTCTCCTCAGCCATTCAGACCTTGCAGTGAATCTGTAGGCCAGGCACTGATGGAAGCAGGTGGTGCTTCTTCAGATTGAAGTTGCTGCTCCATTGGGGCCTCTCTCCTGGCTCTTCTCAGGTCATTAGTGATCACTTCTCAAAATTGTCTCTATGCATTCTATGCTCTGTAGACACTTAGAAAGTGTATGCCCTCCCCTCCCCCTTCCTAGTCTGTCACTCATCAATATTCAGTGAACTCCGTAAGACCATTACTCTGTTTTCCCACTTCAAAGAAGGACCCAAAGTACAACAGGAAATGATTTCCTGTGTACCACTCAAGGACTTCCATTTAAATATCAGCGCAGAGCCTTGGTCATTCAGCCCTGAGGCAACCCTTCCCTAAAGCCATTTTGAAAGTATCTTGGGATACCTTTTTTTTTTTTTTTTTTTTCCTGTTAGGACTTTTGTAAATCATATTTCTTTTCTTTCTCCTAGTTTCTCAACTCAAAGCTAACTAGCTAACCAATTTTGTTATATATTTCCCAGATTTGTTCTGAAGGCATAGACATGAGAATAAAAATATTAGTAATAACAGAAACTTACCTCAAGAGAGGTATTCCATACATGGACAAACGAAATAAAACTGCATGGACACCTATTAGGCATTAACCAATTCTGTAACTTAAATATTTATTTAGCTATTTATTTAAAAGAGAGAGAGAGAAGCCAACTGAGAAAGAAATGGTATGGGCGAATGAGGACCTCCTGCCACTGCAAATAAACTCCAGATGCATTCACCACTTTGTGCATCTGGCTTTATATGGGCACTGGGGAATCGAACCTGGGGAAGTCAGGCTTTGCAAGTAAGTGCCATGAGCCGTCATCTCTCCAGCCCCCAAGTCTATAACTCCTGATTTGACCTCTGAATTCATCTCATGAATTTATCTTTGCATATCTGGCAGTTACTAGAGCTCATAATTCCACAGGGACCTCAGTCCCTCTCCTACATCCACCTTGGCTTTATAAGTTTCACAGTAATGCTATTCCCTTAGGATCACTGCATCCAGCTGTGTTTCTCCATTTTCAAGTTTAAACTCAAGTTTTTTCTAGCAGAAACAGCATTTGCCTAAAATAGGATTTATTTCAACTAGAAATCTTACAAAATTTAGCAATTTTCTGCTCAAATATCTGAAATATTGTAATCCATAAGGCTGGATGCTTCTGAGAGAATAAAAAATAATAGATGATATTGAATACCTTTAGCCGAATTTATTCTATTTGACTTGGTATTATGAAGTGCTAATTGTAACACAATAATTCACTAAATCTTCAACATTTTTATTAACTAGGTGTCTTTGTTTGACATGAATTTCTTAGGTGGTTTATTTTCCTTCTTATTCTCTTCAACCTTTCCAGTGCTTGGATTGACAATAATACTTTTCATCTTTAATTTTTTAATTACATGAAGTGAAATATGTAAATTTCCTTTTCACCTTCTCAAGACTTTCTAGTTTTATTTGAAATACATTCTTTCTTCTTGAAGTAAATTATCATTATTATTATTATTACTACTATTATTTTTATTTATTTATTTGAGAGCAACAGACAGAGAAAGAGGCAGAGAGAGAGAAAGAGATAGAGAGAGAGAGAGAGAATGGGCACACCAGGGCCTCCAGCCACTGCAAATGAACTCCAGACGTGTGCACCCCGTTGTGCATCTGGTTAACGTGGGTCCTGGGGAATCGAACCACCAACCAGGGTTCTTAGGCTTCACAGGCAAGTGCTTAACCGCTAAGCCATGTCTCCAGCCCATAAATTATTATTTTAATACTTCTAATCTCATTATTCTTACACAGGTTTTCTTTCTAAAAATGTATTTTATTTATTTTTATATATTTGAAAGAGAGAAAGAGAAAGCAAGCATGCCAGGGCCTCCAGCCACTGCAAATGATCTCCACATGCATGTGCCACCCTGTGAGTCTGGCTTATGTGGGACCTGGGGAATCGAACCAGGATCCTTTGGCTTTGTAGGCAAATGCCTTAACCACTAAGCCATCTTCTCCAGCCCTTTATACAGGTTTTCTTTCCTTCCCCAGGTCTCACTGTATAAAACTTCATTTCTGACTGCTTTTAAAATTTTGCTTTTCCCCCTCATGTAACAACTTTAAGACTCAGGAACATATAGTTACAAGACAGTATGTCCATAACAGCCTGGTTACTTCCCATCCCTTTCCTTACTATATTCCCCACAAAGAAAAAAATCATAGAATATTTCTATTTTTATCATGTTTGTCAATGTATACATGTTGTGGCTGTGGTGAAAAAAAAAAAACATGATTCTACAGGTTTTAACCCATTTCCTTTTTTAGATGCCTCTAAGAACACAGAAACAATCCTGTTATATATGTATTAATTTTAGCTTATGAATGTTAGTATTCTAGGTTCAAAGTAAGCTGTGCTTCTCACTGCACATCACAGATTGCCATTTCTGCTTTTTTTCTACTTTTGGTTTGTGCCTAGAAGGGCTTTGGCCATGTTGATTGTATTTCAGTGGGAGCTCTAACAATTGTTTCTGCTTTTCTGGTGAATCTCACTTTTCCATTATCTTCTCCATGTTACTTTTTAGGCTCTGAAATACACACTTCTCCAACTTCCTTCATATACAAAACAATCACTATCATATAGTGATACTATTTCTGTCACCCACGGAGCTCAGTGTGTGCACATATACAAGGGATTGCCATCAGAAACCATCCTGTGAATGATAGTTTGCTGGGCTCTGTGGCCAGGAACAGGGAGCAATAGCTCCCTTTGAGAGCCATGAATCAGTGAAATAGCTGCCTCTGCAGTGCTGGCCCCTGCAGAGAAAGTCCACAGCTCCCCATTCATCCCACTCACCACGGTACCATTTCTCCCCGCCAGAGGAAAAAATATGGCCCTGTCCTTGGGAAAGAATTTCAAAGACTAGGACTCTCTCTGTCTCTCTCTCTCTCTCTCTCACTCTTTATGTGCACCTACACATGTATGTGGACATGGGTAAGAATGTCAATCTAAAACCATCCTCATCCTCACCCCAGCAATGGCAAGGAGCCAGCACTCTCACCTGGCTCTGCTCTATGCTCGGTTCCCCTCATGACTGATATTCTAACATTTCCACCAGCTGCTTCTTCCCCCTCTCTCTTCAGGAACATTTTCTGCCCTGATGTTTCCCTCTGCCCTGGAGATCTGTAAGTTTCCCTAGAGTGCTCTTGTATCTGTATCCTTGCTTCCCCTATCAAAGCCGCATCTATGTTTGTAGTCAAACCACATCTCCTTCCATCCTGGAGTCACAGCATTCTCCCTTGCCACTCATTCCTCTGTTTTAGCGTAGCAATTCACTTTAAAATTCCTGCAACCCCTTTGCATTGCCAGAGAAAAGCAACGCATTATTTCTGAAAGGAGAGCTAGAGACAAAGAGAGTGAGAAGGTGATAATAAATCCCTCAAAATTACTGTATATGAGAAGGGCATAGTACTATGAATTGCTATAAAAACCAGCAGACACAAACAAGTGAGCAACATGTGTATGTGTGTAACAATTCCTTAGCAGCAAACAAAACATGCTCATGGTCATTGCTTCTATAATAGTTTCAAAAATGTGCAAACTAAACTCTTCAAAATTTCATTTGGATAGGAAAAACAATTTACTCTCCTGCCACTTGCCTTGATGCATTCATATGTCTATTTTTCACAGGCAACGTTCTCTTGAAACAAATGCCGTGGTTATATAGGTAAAGCGTTCTTACTTGACAGCAGAATAGAGCAACAGAATGGATCAAATTTGTCCTTGGTCAATCCTTACTTGAAATTCCTACCTATAAACTATAATGATAACAATTAATGTGTAGTAAATATTTGCTAGGTGCCGTGCAGTTTTCAAAAGAATAAACATAATCCGATTCACTTTATTCTCATTACCATTTTAAGAAGAATGTGTTAGTTCAAAGAAGGAAATTGCACCCCTTGAATTTGAGCAACCTGCCTAGGTTCCCGATGGTAGAAATCCATGGTTTACTTTTTACATTCGTAAACTCTTCCTAAACCACTACTCACCATGCTTTGCATTCACTAGATAAAAATGAATATGCACATTCTTTACCAAGAGTTTTTTCATTTTATTTTATTAAAATATTTTATTTATATGTAAGCAGAAAGAGAGAGGAGGAGGAAGAGGAAGACGAGGAGAAATATTGTTGATGACTAAGCATGCCAGGGCCTCTTGCTTCTTCAAATGAGCTCCAGATACATGTGCCACTTTGTCCATCTGACTTTAGGAGGGTACTGAAGAATTGAATCTGAACTAACCCAGGCTGGCAGGTTTTGCAAGCAAGGATCTTTAACTGCTGAGCCTTTTCTCTAGCCTAGATTTTACATTTTATTATTATTATTTTTTTTTGAGGTAGGGTCTCATTCTAGCCCAGACTGACCTGGAATTCACTAAATGATTTCAGGCTGGCCTCGAGCTCACAGCAATCCACCTACATCTGTCTCCTGATTGAGTGTTGGGATTAAAGGCATGCACTCCCACACCAAGCAGATTTTCTATTTTAAATCAGCCTGAATTCATTTAGAGGTCCTTGACTGCAGGAGGCAACCCATTCTCAACCTTGCATAGTGAGAAGGAAATAGAATCACCAGATTAGACTACCAGCTAAACCCAAAATACAAGAAGTAAATTTCTGTAAAAGTATATCCCAAATATTGTACAGTGTGATGACTTCTGCTACTCATTTAATAAATACCTGAAGGATATCTATGGTGATAAATTATGGGAATGATCTTACAAATCGATTTTATAATATTATTATTATGAGATGCTAAATTCCCTATTTACAACTTTCTTAAAAGTTAATCTTGCAACTGTGTAATCCACCTGCATAAAGTAACGTGACTAGGTTTCCTTAGTGTACCTTTATCCAATATTGACAGGCAATGTTTAGAGATGCTGACTGATGTTAGGATATACTCTATGCTCCTATCCTTAAAGTCCTGGTTGGCCTCTTGAACAAACATAGTGCGTAAGACATGCTGAGCACAGTGTTGAAGACAATGAGGTCAGGAATTAAGGGCCTACAGATTGGTTGACGACAACAGGTGGGCTTAACATGATTACATTGTGATCAGAGTGTATGTATATTCTGGATCAGCAGAGTCTAGCAGGTCACACTCCTAAATGTTTAAGGATTATCCAAGGTCAAAAGTTCCTTACTTACCCTTTGCACATGCAATATAATACTTGTTTATGGATTTACTGTTTTTTTTTTTTTTTTGCTGTTCAATAAAAGTGCCAATGAGTACCTGTATATGGGGAAGCCACAGCTACAGTAACGTCAGAGCAGTGGTGACAGCTGATGCAACAGGTTTACAAACTGCTTAAACCAAACTTCTCTTCAGTTTCCTTGAGTTTCCTCCACCTGCTGATAGTAGCAGCTGGCCTACTCTTGGATGCAGGTATCAGGAGTTAACTCTCCCACCCTCCAGTCTCTGCTGTTAGAAGCAGTTTACCCACTTTTGATAAGAACGTTCCAGAGGTTAGTTTTTCCTAAATCAGAGCAGTGCCATCCCAAGAGGGCAGAACTCAACTAACAAAGCATCTATTCTTATTTACAGTTCTAGAGGGTTATATCCATGGGCATTTGACATGATAGGGAATGACCAGTGGAGCAAAAAGCCACTTAACTCAAAGTCCTGGAACAAAAGAAGAATTGAGGAAGAGACCAGGGTCTTGCAATACCTTTCAAAGGCATGCTCTCAATGACCTAAACACCTACAGGGCCCCACCTAAAGGTCCCACCATTTCCCAATAGCACAACACAATGCAACCAATGATTTAATATCTGGTCTTTGGGGGATACTTAAGATCCAAGCTATATGACATGAATATATATATGATATAGATATAGATATATGATCTTGTTTATGCAAAATGCAAATATCACTGAGAATCCTGTATTTTTATTGATGAACTTTCCCATGGGAGAGACAGAACACTGGCAGGAAAAGGGATCAGGAAGAAAATAAAGACTGAGTTAGTCCTTAAGGAAGGATTGTGATATTCAAACTTCCGTATACTGGGTATGCAGATTAGTAGTAGGCAAATGACCACAAAGCAGTATGAACTTAAAAACCCTGAGGATTTGGAATGCCAGTCTCAGAAGAATCAACTTCATTTTGTTGACAAAGCTGAATAGGAAAGAGTCAGTGTAAGTCTACCATTTTGACCTCTTTAAAGGTAACAGTAGCAGTAAGAATCAATTTTATGGTGCAGATCTTCCACAGAGAAGGCCTTTTCAGATTTTATAGGGCCTTTTGCTTCAATAAGATCCCATTTTCCTTTTTATGTTTTTCCTCGGGTTTTTTACAATCCTCCTTTGTTCAGGGTAAGAAATGATTATAGCTGCAACTTTGGGAATGTGCACCAAATAAGATTTTCTATTACTGCCAAATAAATGAAAATCTCAATGGCATAGAAATTGACACATGTCAAGCAATCGTCTTTCACTGCATTTAGATGAAGCCCCTTGCTGCACTTCAGTGTAGATCACAAGTCATCCTTCCCAGCTCTTTAGAGTCTAAGGCCTGCCAAGAGCTAATTAACTGCTCTGACAGCGGGAAGATGAGCCACTGCATAGGGCTAGGTTTCTGAATGATTGTGAGGTATTTAACTTGAATAAGAGAAGCATCACAAAGCAGCCGTGCACAGGCGCGGTGGTCAGCTACAGAAGGGCTGCAGTAAAGCTTCTTTGTGTCAGAGTGTGAGCTGACTCGTAGGGCAGAAAGCAGGGTTGCAGGGGCTGTGCTGGTGGCACTCACCCCGCAGCGACAGAGCTTTCTTCAGTGAGCACCCTTCTGCACTTCAGTTTGGGGAACAGAACTTGGAGAATACTTGGTGCCATGTTATGAATAAATGAATGAATGAATGAATGAATGAATGATGGGGCAACTAATGTTCATTGAGGATACCAAGCACTTTCTTATATTTCATTGAATTTTCTTGTGACTGTCATTGCGATAATATGACTCTTTGAAACTGAGGATAGTGCCTAGTTATGATCTCATCACAGAGCCTTGCCTTCCTACCTGGTAGTGCCTTCCATTCTGGTTTTCTCTGTGACTTGCACTGATTTAGCTCTAATTTCATGTGGAAGTCAAGGACCTATACCTTTCTTCACACACAGGGGTGAATTTTATGTAGAAGTGAGTCCAAGCCTCTCCAGGACTGGGGATTCCTTGTCCTCATCTGGTGACATGTGGTTCAGCTCCATGAACACTCATTTCTAGGAAATTTCCCCAGATCTCTCCTGGCCTTAGTGAGTCAGGGTAAAACTTACTATTTACATACAGGTAAATCTTACTGCTATCTGAAGATATGATACTTTTCCACAGCTGGTTTTCCTAATTCATATAGACCTCCTTCTATAAGAGATAGCTGAATATCTGCATAAGAGACATTTTAATACAAAGGCTAATATTTTTATAATAGATTTCTCTTTATACAGTAGCATTCTACAACTATACATAGAACTTATGAAACATTTCAAGCATATTTTATTTATTTATTTAATTCATATTTGAGAGAGAGAGAGAGAATGGGCATGCCAGGGGATCCAGCCACTGCAAACGAACTGGAGATGCATGTGCCCTTTGTATATCTGGTTTACGTGGGTCCTGGAGAATTGAACTGGGATCCTTTGGCTTTGCAGGCAAACTCCTTAACTGCTAAGCCATCTCTCCAGCCCTCAAGCATATTTTAAAATATCATAAGAATGTATATCTGTACAAATTACCAACAAGATTAAACAAATATGAACATACTATTTGTTACAAATAATTTTTTAAAATGAAACTATGATTGATGTTGGTAAATTATTCTCCCATCCCCTTTAGTTATCCCTCAGAGAGTCCACTCTGCTGAAGGTGGTGTGGGCCATTTCAATTCATGCTTCGAGCTCCTACAGAATGAAGACATTAGGTTCATTCATAAGCAATGTTTTGACTACCACAATATTTGAACTACACATACTTTTAAACATTTTTTCTTTTTAAAGATTTTAAAAGATTTTTAAAATTTATTTTAATTTTTTAATTTTAATTTTTTATTAGAGACAGAGAGAGAGAGAGTGAGTGAGAGAGAGAGAATGGGTGCACCAGAGACTCTAGCCACTACAAACAAACTCCAGACGCATGTGCCACCATGTGCATCTGGCTTACATGGGACCTGGAGAATCAAACCAGGGTCCTTAGGCTTTGCAGGCATGTGCCTTAACCTCTAAGTCATCTCTCCAGCCCTACACATACTTTTAAAACTTATTTTTCTCCCATTTTTATGAGTGTCTGTGTAAGAGAAATGAGGTGTGAATAAGATAGATTTTCATTGAATCACCCACCATGTGTTCTGGTAAAAGCAAGCTATCCCTCCAGCCCGGTTTTTACATTTAATCTCACTTTGTCCTACCTTCTTCTTGTATGTTGAATCCCATCATGTTCTTAGTAGATAGATGCAGGGTTTAGACAACAAACTAAATCCATTCACCTACAAACTATCATTCACTCCTCATCTCTGATTGCTAGCAAACTCAGGACACATGATGACATGTTCATTTTTTATTTCTGAAGAAGTGATTCCACTGCCCATTTTTTGTATGGCTATCGAGTTGGGACTGTCTTTTAGAATCTTACCTTTCTTGTTTTGTCTTGTCAAGTTAATTCTAAAATGATGTTGAAAAGCTCATTTTTATGCAGACCAGAACTCCAAATTGGCAGCTCTACTTATCATAGAATTTGAACTGCCATCTATAGATGACAGTAAATTACTTTCAATATTACTCCAGACTATTAAAGTCATAGTGGTACAAGAATAATGCATGTCTGTATATTGCTATCATAAGTAGGTACTCAATCAATAAAACAAGATTGCTCAGTATTTCAGAAGAACAGAGGTCTCAGAACCTAATGGTAACTTGAAATATGTTAGTAAATATATTCAGTAAAACCTCTATTAGTAAAGTGTCTCCTGTGAATTTTGAGCTGCAGAGCATCCCAAAGCCCAGGCTTCTCAGAGCTGCAATTCCACTACAGAAATTTTGTTGCACTTAAATCTGGGAGGGAAGTGATGTGTGAATCATATAAAAAATAATTTGAGTTATCTCATTGTGTTGATGAGCAAACACCTTACATAGGCATTTATTTATTTGTCTTTTAGAAGAGTCAGGTTATACTACTGTAGGATTTTATTGTGCACTTCCATCTTCTTTGGCAGAATGTATCACAACTCTAAACATGTAAGTCTCTTTAAATGTCTGATTGAAGTTTCTTTCTGCTGCTAGCCACTAAGCTGGATAGACATACTGTACTGGTCTTGTGACAAGCAAAGCTCCTTATACACTTTTAAAAATACTAATAAAAACACAGCACTTTCTGTGATCTGGGGTTTTGCTTTCTGAGGCTGCTTCTTTGACCTGACGTCAATCATGTTAAGAAAATGTTAAATAGAAAATTCCATAAATAAACAATCCCTAAACTTTAAATCGCATGCCCCTTGGAGTAACATAATGTAATCGCACAACTTCCGCTCCATTGCAGTCTAAACATGTGTCACCTTTTTTCCAGTATGTCCATGCTGCATGCTATATCCAACCAGTAGTCATTTAGTAGCCATTCTATGTACCAGATCTACTACCATGGTATCACAGTGCTTCGATTCAAGTAATCCTTGTTTGACTTAATATTGGGCCTGACATGCCAAAGCAGTGACATCTGTGATTTGAGTATGACAAAGAAGTCCTAAAGTGCATGTTCAAGTTCTCAATGTGAGGACAGAAAATGCAATCATACTTGGAGTTGTGAACTTTGCAAGATCTGCAGTGAAAATAAAACATGGTATATAGTTCTGTCAGAGGTAGAGTCAGCGAGTGCAGAGTGGAGTGGAGAGCACAGGTTCATGTCAGGACCACTTAGTGCACACATAACTCCTTTGCTCACATGCTGGAAGACTCGGCAAGTTATTTCACTTTCTTAAGCTTCAGTTATTATTTTCTCAAATTAACAATGGAAAGTGGCTTGGAAGTGATTTTAAAGGATGACAAAATCCAGGTATTGCCTTCTAAGATGAATTATTACTTCAATACCTGTTTTCTACTAGGATCATTACTATTCAAATTGGAACACCAACACTGGTCCACAGGAATTTGCATACTCAGTAAGAATTCAGAGGGCATGACACTGAGCTTCAATCATTAGCATTGGTTAAGGAGGAGCTCAGAACACTGCATAAGCTTGTGGTCCAGACTTATACCAAGGTGGTATAGTGAGAGCGGTGAAGTTCAAGGCATTCAGAACTTGAAGAAAGCAAGAGAACACTGGGTTCAGTGAGAAAAGATATGATGATTGGGAAGAATGCAGAGATCCCATGGATGTGTGTGGGGAGTACTGGAATAAGGGCAGTGCTGCTCAGAATGTCAATATTGTTGGGAAGCCAGCAAAGAGGAAGAAACAAGCTGGACAATTCAGGTTGATACTCCTGATTACTGTGAGAGAGTTTATCAGGCACAGAAAAAGGACAATCAGTGGAACTGAACTCCTACAGACTTTGGAAAAGAAGAATAACAGTCATTTATGTACCAATATTGAAGTAAATTGCAGCAAAACAAAAATCAACACATAAAAAATTTGGACTTTTCTGTTCCTGTCCTGAGAGAAACTAGGCACAAACAGAAAAGGGATTTAGTCACAGGTAACGGTGGTGTGGTCCAGAAAATGCCACAGCCCAGCACATCTGCTGCCATTGCTGAATATAGTGTCCTCACCAGACCCCAAGAACAGCCTCTTCCTTCTTCCCTGAGCAGTGTGGTGTGTATGTGTGTGTGTTCCTTCAAAAAGGGTTCTCAACACAGTGCAGTAACTATTTCTTATTTGGAAAACAAATAAAACCAAACAAACAAAAATAAAGAAATAAATAAAACAGAGGTCACAGAAGATATGCCTGGGTTAAACCTCTCTCAATACTTTTATGAATGAGTCCTAATGAAATGAAACACTTCTTTCCTAAAACCAAGCTCAGAGCCAGCTATTATATTTCTCCTATTAGGTACAATTTAAGTATCAGAAACCAGATAAAGAAGTGAATGACCAGATTCTTCTCATAGGGGCATATGTTTATTGAGCATCATAGAGACTCTTCATGATACAGAAAAAGTCACAGAGAAAAAGGCACAGATATGAACTACTTAAGATGATTTTAAGAGAGGTCTAGATCTTCCAAATTCTCTTTTCCCCTAGTCTAATAAGTCATGAACTCTAAATATGATAGTTAACAAAATGTGTACTTCTCATTATAACTTCCATATACAGATAAGTTTGTAACAGAGATAAGTGTATTTTAGTATCAGATACTTTTAACCTCAAGAGTTGAGCATGGTGGCACACGTCTTTAATCCCAGTGCTTGGCAGAATCTCTGTGAGTTCAAGGCCACTCTGATACTACACAGTAAATTATAGGTCAGCCTGAACTACAGTGAGACCCTACTTCAAAAAACAAAAAGAAAAAAAGAAAAAGAAACCTCAAGTAATTTCACAATATGTTAAACTGGTTCCAGGAAATAAGGCAGGCGGTATATTGTTTTACATAAGTTTGTTGATCATGAGTGATTTGATTGATTCAAAATCTTCACTGAGGGTATCTCCAATTTCTTCTTTTCTAAGAAAGTATACCTGCCTGTTGTGATAAAGTTTCCTAGAAATACACAGAAAGCACACGAAACACTGCAGGGAACGTCCGATGTGGATGGGGTTTGGAATGAAGATGCACATAGGAAGTTTGTAGAAAATAGTCAGTATGAACAGGTATAAAGACACTGGGGAAGGAACAAGTTAGGTGTCTTTCAGGAAAGAAAGTATACCTTCCACCAAAAAGAGGGTAACAGGACCAGAGTATGATCAAATTAAAGTATACTCATGTGTTTAAATTTTATGTATATATATGTATGCATATATAAGTTATATATACATACATATGTATATATATATATATGTATATACATACATACATACATACATACATACATACATACATACATACATATATAAATGGAGAAATGGCTTAGCAGTTAAGGCACTTGCCTGTGAAGCCTAAGGACCTAGGTTCAACTCCCCAAACCCCACATAAGCCAGATGCATATGGTGGTGGTACATGTGTTTGGAGCTTGTTTGCCTGTAAGAGTTAAAAGGTAAGTCCTCATAGCTGAATACACTACACACAGTCAGTGGCTACAGGATATCAAGTAACCATACTGAAACTGAGAGAGAATCCAGTTCCCTCCCAGCTAGCCCACACTGTCCTGGAAAGTTCTCTGAGAGCTGCTAGAGAACTAAGGTTGCCAACAGAACGAATATGATGCCAGAGATCCTGCCAGATACAAAGTCAACCAACTGAGCAAGAAACACACACTTGTGCAATAGTGGCACATAGCTGATGCAGTAACCAATGCCTCATGGATTGAGCATGAGACATGAGCGTGAACTCATATCTGACTCTAGGAACCAAGTCAGATTCCCTAGGATGGGAAACCAATAGTCTTCATAGAGAATTTCCACTGCTCTTTAGCTATGAAGAGTGGACAAACACATCAATAAATCTCTCTAGTAACTAGGTGTTGCAGTCAGGTTCACATTGCTGGCAGAAATCACCTGACCAAGAGCAGCTTGTAAGGAAAAAAAAAAAAGTTTATTTTGGCTTCCATACTGGAGGGGTAGCTTGATGACGGCAGGGGAAAACGATGGCATGAGCAGACAGTGGACATCACCCCCTGGCCAACATCAGGTAGACAACAGGAACAGGAGAGTGTGCCAAATACTGGCAAGGGGACACTGACTATAAATCAGTTCATCCCTGACAATACACTGCCTCCAGAAGGCATTAATTCCCAAATCTCCATCAGCTGGGAACCTAGCATTCAAAACACCTAAGTTTATGGGTGATACCTGAATCAAACCAGCACACTAGGCTAATCCCTTTTATTAAAACTGCTATCACCTTTGGTTGGAAAATTTGTTCTAGATTACAGATGGTGGTGAACACTGGGGAGAACTGGGATACATCAATACATCAAGAATAGAGAGCCGACTGCCTCCCACGAGATGAGTCATCTCCTCCTCATCTGCCCAGGCCCAGAAGTCATTGCAGGGGAAAGAGTGACATGAATACTGCTCTCATGGCTAGCCTGGAAACCAGTTCCAAGGAGATGTTAAGAGACATTGCAGTCATTCAAACCTCATGAAAACAGAGATCCAAAGGATATAGAGATAGAAACACTAAATCAGATGCCTGCCAACCCTCAGGGAACATTGTAGAAGGGAGGGCAGAAAGATTTCAGGTGCTTCAGGTGAGTGGAAATAGCCTGAAGAACTGTCTCTCTCTCTCTCTCTCCCTCCCTCCCTCCCCCAGAGACTGACTGAGGCCTATTGGTCCCCACAGTGAAAGAACCCCAACAAAACAGACCCTCAGAAGAGTTGGGGCAAAAGAGAGGGGATCTAAGTGTACAACCCTTTTATAAAAAATTTCAATAAGAAAGAATTTAGAACAAAAAAACAAAGAAAGAGCACATGTCCCAGTGCCTGATGTCCTTCAGAGTTCTAGGTCCAGGGTAGACTGAGGTGGAAGTCAGAGCCACATCATGTAAAGCAAATGATTAGGAATTTCCTTTGGGCTCGAGTCCAAGGGGAAATCATTCGAGGAATTTAAGCAGACAAATGGATGGATCTGATTAACCTTTTAGAATAAGGGCATGTATTACTTTGATTTAGCATTATTCAACTCAATAACTAGATTCAGGAAAAGGGCTGATTCTGTTTCTTTGCTGACACATCCACACTATTCACTTCATAGCACAGAATAAATGTTTGCTGAGTGACTAAAATATTAGTTGTCCTTCTGAATGAGAAAATGAGTACATAAAAAGAACTCTCTTAGGTAGAGTCCAAAAGACACACTGAAATAATTCTAGGTACATCAAAGTCTGATTAGACAAAAAAAAAATATGTATTTGGAATTTACGTTCAAAACTATAATTGGCTCATGAATATTTTCCTTCCTCAAAAGTTAATTTTTCAGTTGCATAAACATTTTTGTTTTTTTTTCTTCCTAATTAGCATGCATATATGAAGCCAGGGTAATCAGGTTGAATTACCTCAAACTGAAGAGGAAAATTATGGTAATTACATATGTACAATTTATAATTGTATGTAAATCTGATAATGCTAGTGGTCTCAAACTCACAGCAATCCTCCTACCTCTGCCTCCCGAGTGCTAGGATTAAAGGCGTATGCCACCACGCCCGGCTGATAACGCTATATTATATGCAATGCATGCAATAATGACAATTTAAGAAATATTATAAACAGGGTTTTTGATGCTATTGATTTAAATAATATGTTCAAACTATAAAATGTTTAAAGTTACATATTCTAAAAGGGAAAGATATGAAATGGTTATCTTCTCATTTTACAGTGCAAATTTTTAGTTCTGCCTTTGAAAAGTTTTCCAAATGTCACATGAAAAACAGCATGAAAAAACAGAAACCGCTATGTGTTAAAGACAGTATACTCAATAACTGATTTTTTTATTATCAGTTGTTAAGATAGTTGCAGAGGGTTTTGTTTTCAAATTGATTGTCTCACTATGGTAACCCTATGATAGTATGTTGGCCGGCTTTCCACACTGCTGCAGATACCTGAAACAATAAACATACACAGCACAAAAGTTTATGTTAGCACTGCTCTAGAGGGTTTGGTATATGACCTTTTGCTTTGGGCCTGCAGCAGCTAATCACCTACCAGCCAGTATGTAAAGAGAGAGAGGAAGAGGCCAAAGTTCTTAAATCTTAGCCCCCCCCCCCCCAAAGACCTAAATCCTTCCTCAAGGATTCATATTTAAAGGTTCAATCACCTTTCTATGGTGCCTTCAAGGGGACTGCATGTTTAACATATGGGCGAGTGGGTAACATTTTAAATACAGACTATGTAAGATAGATAATTCATGATATACCTCTGTGTTAAGGTGAAAATACATTTATAATATTTTATATATGTGAAATATCACTGATAATACTTTTCAGAGTAGGTGTAAGCACATAAGAAGTGTAGTTGGTAATGAACAGTCATTTAAGTTTCCAAAAAATATTTATACATGACGACTGTCCTTCCCCACTACATAGGAAGTTTGAAATAAGAAACCAACTATTGGTATCTCATGATTAAATTCTAGCCTTTCTTTAGAATTTATCAGTTTTTCTGATAACATCCTATTTCTTTTTTTTTTTTTTTTTAATTTTTTTTTTAAATTTTTTTGTTTATTTATTTATTTGAGAGTGACAGAGAGAAGGAGGCAGAGAGAGAGAGAGAGAGAGAGAGAGAGAGAGAATGGGCGCGCCAGAGCTTCCAGCCTCTGTAAACGAACTCCAGATGCGTGCGCCCCCTTGTGCATCTGGCTAACGTGGGTCCTGGGGAATCGAGCCTCGAACCGGGGTCCTTAGGCTTCACAGGCAAGCGCTTAACCGCTAAGCCATCTCTCCAGCCCACATCCTATTTCTTTTTCAAAATATATGGAATTTTTAATTTGTGTATGTGTGTGTGTGTGTGTGTGTGTGTACATGTGCCTGCATGCACACGCACATGCACACCCTCCTGCGGATGTCAGAGGACAACCTTGGTGTGTTTATCCTTTTCTCCTATCTTCCCCTTTTTTTAAAATTATATATATATGTTATTTTTGTTGTTGTTGTTGTTTTGTTTTCTGAGGTAGGGTTTCACTCTAGTACAGGCTGACCTGGAATTCACTATGTACTTTCAGAGTGGTCTTGAAGTCACGGTGATCCTCCTACCTCTGCCTCCCCAGTGCCTCCCCAGTGCTGGGATTAAAGGCGTTCGCCACCACGCCCAGCTCCTATCTTCTTTTTGAGACAGTCTTCCTTGTCCTTTTTACTGCTCTGTGCGTGCGTGTATCCATCTAACTGGCTCACAGAACACCATATTTTCCTAGATTTGCCTCTTACTACTGTTGGTGCCTCTCATTTCTGTAGGTGCGTTGGGATCCTGGATATTTGTGTCACTTTTCATTTGGCTTTTCGTGGGTGCTGAGAAATTGAGTTATATCCCCAGCCCATACATGGAACTTTAATTAGCAATATACAACAAAGCTGGGGAGATAGTCAGAAAAGTGCTTGCCCTGCAATCCTGAGGCCATGAGTAGGGATCCCCAGCCCCCAAATGAAAGTTAGGTGCCTACCTGAAATTTCAGTACTAGGTATGTAGAAACTAGAGATCTCTAGGGCTTGCTAGGTAGCTAGTCTAATCTGTGAGTTTCAGCTTCAGTGAAAGACTACATCTCAAAAAAAAATAAATAAATAAGGTGGAGATTGATTGAGGAATGTGGGTTCCTGTGTCCTCCATGCCCGCCGTGTTCCCCCCCCCCCGGCCCCCAAAGGCACCCAAGCAACCGGGGTGGGTGAGCGCATGAGGAGAGAATCACTCCCAAGAGATAGTTGAACAGCTCTCTCAGGTCTATTGTCAGTGAAATGGGTTTATAAGCACCTGAAGGTGGGGGAAGGGTCCTAAGGACTGGTTTAAATGCTGCTAGCCTATGCCTAAGGAGTCAGGTGTAGCACACAGGGAGAGAGTCAGGTGATCTACAGAGGGTCGCAGGACTCTGTGAAGGCTGCTGGCTGATAAGGAGTTTCCTTGGCTATTGGCTATGGACAAAGCCTAAGTTCAGGTGTGCCAGGCTTGGAGAGGGAGTGGCCTCCTGTAGTCCAGGGGTCCTTAGCTGTGCCTGGAAGCTGAGACCCCTCTCCTGAAGGCTCCAGCCTGTGCCTGGCAGTGCCAGACCGAGGAAGACACCTGATATTGACCTGTGGCTACCACATATAGCTATATAGGCATGCTGTGTCCATACATATATAAACAAACATGCACACATACCACAAATATACACACAAAATATGCAACAAAGTATGAATAAAACATGAAAAGTTTTACATATAAAATAGAGTATTGAAGCCACAGTTGCTTGATATTATCCATTGGCACCGAAAATAGAGTATTTAGGTATAAAGATGTAACTTTATAAAGACATAGCTTCACAGGCAAGGAAAGAAAGAACATCTTCAAAAGTTGGTCAAACTTTTAAAGTTCTGACAGTTGTTTTTTTTTAAATTTCTCTTTCTTTATCTTCTAAAGTTTCATTTATGTATGCATTTTGATCTCACTTCTAATTACTTGCTCTTCCTCCTTCCCCTACCACTAATCCCTTCTTCTTCCCTTTAGTTCCCCATGGTTTTTTTTTTACCCACTGATATAAATTAGGATTGCCTGCATAACTATGGGTGGGCAGTTATTTACTGAACCATGGGCAATCATCCAGAGGCTACCACCACTGAAGGACACAGCCCCCACCCCCTGCCACAGCAATCATTAGTTTTCACTATCTGCTCAGGGAAATATGTAATTAAATACTGAAAAGCTCAATCATGTGGAGAAAACCCCATTTGCTATGAGTCCTTCAGTGTAGCGGATCAGTATCCAGAAACCAGCCGTACTCCCATCTTCCTCCTCTGACCTTCTTTCCTTACCCTCTTCTGAGAGGATCCATGAGCCATAGGTAGAGTGTGGTTTAGATGTTGTGACATAGCTTCTGGATACCACAAAATACAGTGGAAACTCATTAGTTTTCATAACAAATTAACATTAAACAGACCATTGGTGCATTTTAGCACAATAGTTTCTATTATAGGACTTAGAAAACCTTGTCTTATTTAATATTATTTAATATTTAATTTTATTTATTATTGTTATATATTATACATAATATGTTTTAATTTAATATTTAATATTATTTAATTTAATAATGTGTAATATTATAATTCAAAATTATAATGTGTGCTTGCTAAGTGGATGTGCATTCTAACTAACTGAAACTTTCACTTCCAATATTTTCCTAGGTAATACTAATTGCTAATAAGCACTGCACAGTAGCTAAAACAAATCCCAAATTAACTAGTATTTTTTATGCAATCAAAAATTTAGTAACAAAGTTACTATTTTTAACATGGTCAAATATATGTAGCTGTAGCAGACAGCTTCAGGTTCGCTGAGATGAACTTCCAGATCAAGCACAGTTATGGAGGAAGGGATATTTATTGAAGCTTACAGATCCAGGGGAAGTTCCATAATGGCAGAAAAAGCTGGCCTGCCTTTACAGGACCAAGCAGAGAGAGAGAAGTACAAGCCTAAAAGCCACACAGCAGAGCACATTTCAGGAACTCCTGCTAGGCACAGTTTGAATATCTTTAGATTGAAATCTGAAACTCACCACCACAGTTTAAGATCCACACAATGGCACTGACTGACTCCAGCCAGGTGGCTGCAGATACAAACTACAAACAAACAACTGAATATATTGGGGGCCATGTATTCTATTCAAACCACCACAGTAGCTAAACCCAGATTTTTTTTTAAAAAAAAAAAATGTATCTAGCTCAACAGTACAATCATATGGCTTTGTACAGAATATTCCACAGATCAACGGAAATACATCTGAGCACAGACATAAAAAATATTTAGGGAGAATCTCTAAGCAGAATTTTATTCATGCAAAACAGACATATATCTTGCACTTATTAAATATCTACAAGTGCTTTTCCTTTAAATTTACTAGTCTTTTGAATTGAATTACAGTTGATTAAATCTACTATTTGTTTCACATTTTAGTTTTTGTACTTATATAGAAACAGTATGAGCTGTTAGTGCAATCACAAACATGAATTAACATGCTAGTCCTCCCCTTAAAAAGCTCAGCATCTAAAAAGTAATACAAGATCCTAGAAAACATTAATATAAGAAGTGTTATAAGACTTGAACCCACAAAATGTGTTGGAAACGTTTGAGAACAAAAGTAGCTGGGAGGAATTAATTAGAATTTTGTATATTTAGCACCATGAGAGAAGGTCACTTAACCTCGAAGGAGAGAATGAAATGGAATAGGCTCTGCCCTCTGTGGGGAGAGCTTGCCCTGTTGTGAAGGCAGCTGTTTCTCAGTGCCAGTGAATGGCTCTCCACTTCAGACAGCTTGTTGCTATTCCTCAGACTCAGGAACCAGAAATTCACATTTTACCTAACAGTATCTTGATTTTAGACGAGTACATTGATATTGTGATTCTGTTTTTGTTTTAAATGTTCTAAAAGTAAGAAAAGAAAAGAAAAAGAAGAAAAGCAAAGAAAAAAGACCTCTGAACCAGGCTGGTCTCCAGGTTATATCCTATGATCACATAAAGATAATGAATGCATTCAAAGACTGGGAGCAGAATTGTTTTTAAAAGAATGTGAGATATGATTTGCAGAGATTAATCATCCAACAGTAGGCTGAATGGACAACAAGAACTTGGCTCAAAGTATTGACATTTCAGAAGTACACATTTAAATGCATATGAAAAACTCACTGTCAATCAACAAGTAATGAGCTCCAGGAGGAAGCTAACAGCCACTTACTTGTGCATTGCTAATGGTCGAAGAATGTGTGTTCTGAATTGTAATACAGCTGTGACCCCTGCGCTGATGGGCTTTACACAAAATTGTTCTGTTTCAGCCTCCGTTCTTCCCATCATGCTCTCCCTCACATTTTGACTGGATAGTCTTGTTCCCAACTTGATGGAGAAATAAATGGGAGCATTAGAAGGGTACGTCCACATGTTCCCACCACAATGCTACAGTCTCATTTACTTATCTGTCCTCCCTCTTTTATAGTGGATGACCTGTCCATGACAGTTGCATGTGAAGAATCAATTTCCTCTTGTTTGTTTTGAGAGTCTCTATCTTTGCCTTTACATAAAATAAATGTCATTATGTGTATTTACAGGATGCAGCACAGATGAGTTACATACATGTAGGAAAATGGCTACTGTAGTGGGACAAATGAATAAATCTTGTAGTTTCACTTGGTTAGTTACCTTTTCCTCCTGTGACATGAGGAGATATAATCTATGTATTCAGCCTAAATTCTAACACAGCACACTTATGTCTTCCTGCTGTGCACTGGATCTTACAACCTACCTACATGTTTATACATTTGTCCTTTGATGACCATCTCCTCATTTACTCCTCTCAACTTCAACTCTGTTAACCAGTTTTATTTAAACTCCACATTTGAGATCACACAATATTTTTCCTTTCTCTGAATTGCTTATTTTACTTGGAATAATGTCCCCCAAGTCACACATATTGAAGCAACAGGGTAAGATTTCTTCTTGTTTTAAGGCTGGATAGTATTCCATGTATAATGTCATACAAATAAGTGTGTTTATCCCTTCATCCACTAATAGGTACCTAAGACTGTTCAATATCTTAGCTATTGTGGATAATGCAACATTGATCATGGGTGTGTCACTTACTTTGTGTATATAGCTGGAATAAAGGTTACTGGGCTATATAGTACTGCTATTTTTAGTTTCTTTATAAGCCTCCATATTGATTTCCATGATGGCTAACCCAGCATACATACCCACTAATAGTGTACATGATTCTTTTTGTTCCACTTCCTCACCAACACTAACCTTTAATAATCATTAACCTAATAGATATGAGGTGATATCTCATAGTAGATTCTTTTTTTATCTCTTTGGTTATATTGAACACCTTATCATCTACCTGTTGGTTGTTTTTCTTATTATTAGAAAAATATCTAAGGTCTTTGCTCATTTTCAATGTAAAATATTTTCCTTTTATTTAGTTGTATGACTATTTATAAATTTGGGACATTAATCCTCATCTGATAACATGGTTTGCAAGTGTTCTTTCCTCAGTACATTAGCTGCCCGATCCTATTTTGGTTGATTTTTTTTTTTTTTTTTGCTGGACAGAAGCTTCTTGGCTTGATGTGACCTCATTTATTATTTATTTCTGCTTTTGTACCCTGACCTTTTGTTGCAGGATATAAGACATCTTTTTCAAATAACAATGCCAAGGAACTTCCCCTTGTGCTTTCTTATAAGACTTTTGTATTTTCTAATTCTTACCTTTAAGTCTTTGATCCATTTTAAGGTTGTTTATTTTTTTCCTCTAAGCTAAAAATTCAAATTCATTCTTTTGGATGTGAAGATTCTCTTTTCTTTCTATGATCTTTTAACTCCTCAGTTATTTTTTTCAAAGTTCTTTGTTTTGTTCTATGTTTTCATGAATGGAATTTTTTTTATTTCTCTTGTAGAAACAATATTTATATATAGAAACAGGCTTGTGTATGTTGATTTCATCTCCTGCAATTTTACTGTGTTGCTATTAGATTTAAAATTATTTTATAAGTCTTTGGAGTTTTCAGTATAGGTTTGCTATAGAATCATATAGGAAGCAGATAATTATACTGCCTCTCCTGGTCAAACACTGTAACTGTCCCAGACAGTATTTCCAGCACTATTGTTGAAAAGAAAGGACAAGATTGAACTAGCTTTGTACCAAATCTTGGAGGAAAAGTTTTCAGTTTTTATTCTTTTTGATTATGATGTTAGATTGATGTTTTATAAATACTCTTTATTATGTTGAGAACTTTCTTGTTATAACTAAACATTGAAGGGATTTTAATAAGAAATAATTATAGGAACTAGATTGGTGGCTTAGTATTAAAAGGTGATTGTTTGCAAATCCTGGTAGCCTGGATTTCAATCCTCAATTCCCACATAAAGCCAGGTACAAAAAGTGGCACATGTATCTGGAATTTTTTTCCAGTGGCAGAAGGGCCTGGTATTCCCTCCCATCCCCCCCTCTCTCTCTTTCTCTCTCTCTGCTTGAAAATAAATACACAAAATGTTCTTAATAAGGGTAACTAAATTTTTTAAGTCATTATCTGTGAACTGTTAATATCTTGTGCTTCTGTCTTCTAGTTAGTTAATATGATGTATCACATTGACTTAATTTGTATATGTAAAGCCGGCCTTGCATCCCAGGAACAAATCCCACTTAGTCTTAATGTCTAACCTTTTCGAGGTATTGGATTCAGTTTTTTTTTTGTATCAAACCAGGGACCTCGCATAACCCAGACAACTGCTCTGTTACACTTCCTGCCCAATGTACAATACTAAGTTTTCATGTTAATGTTCCTTTAAGAACATGGCAAGAAGTTTTCTTATAACATTTTTTGTCTAGTTTAGATAACGACAATATGCTGCTAGCCTCATAAAATGTATTTGGAAAAATTTTCTCTCATTATATGTTTTTATTTATTTAGGAAGAGAGAAAATGGGTTTACCAGGGACTCTAGCCACTGAAAACAAGCTCCAGATCCATACACAACTTTGTGCATCCATCTTTATGTGGGTACTTGGGAACTGAACCAGGTTGTTAGGCTTTGAAGGCAAGTGCCTCGAGCACTGAGCCATCTTTCCTTTTTTACATGTATTGATGCTAATATTTCATAATTGGCACGAATGGTATCTTTTATTTTTGAGGTATCATTTTAAAAATCTCTATGCCCATTTCTGAATTTTTATCCTAAAATCTTCATTGCCTTTTCTTAGTAGGGCTAAGAGTTTGTCTGGTGTCCTTCCACCCTCTGTAACAATTAACAAAAAAGTTTTGATTTTAAATATTTTTCCGATTTATTGACTTATTTTAAATTTCATTATTTTCTTTCCATCTTTGAATATTCAGTAGATTTTATTATTTCTTCAACTTCAGGCATAATGTAAGAATTTATGATTTTATTTAGGAATTGTCTTCATTTTTAATTTAGGTATTTACTGTTATAATACACTATTAAAAGTATTTCTAATGTATCCTATCAATGGGTATGTTGGTTTTCGTTGCTGTGTAGAGAAAGTTCTGACCTGTTTGTTAGGTCTATTTCCTCTAATATGTCATCCAAATCCAGGCATTCCTTGTTAGGTTTATTTATGGCTTATCTGCCCACCTTTGTAAATGGGAAGATATTAGTATCTCATTGACACTGCTTTCCTAGCTGTTTATTACATTTTTTCCATTAATATTTGCTTTACATATCAAGGTAAGATATTGGACATAAATTTCTGTACAGTTGTTTGTCCCCTTGATATGTTGAACCTTTTATCTTTACACAATTACCTTCTTTGTCTCAATG
The DNA here is from genome assembly GCA_036346955.1 of Dipus sagitta. Lineage (NCBI taxonomy): Eukaryota > Metazoa > Chordata > Mammalia > Rodentia > Dipodidae > Dipus > Dipus sagitta. The sequence continues at coordinate 130,341,948 of CM070771.1, read as the reverse complement.
ACAATGCTTGACTTGGAGATCTATTTATGTGATATAGATATAGTTGGTGTTGTTCTTATTTTATTATGCTTTAAAGGAATATTTTCTTCTATCTCTTTGTCCTCTGTATTTTCTTAGAACTGAAATAAGTCTTTTGGAGGCAGCATAAAATCGTGTTTTATTTTTCATCTATTCATCTAGTTTATCTTCTATGACTGGAGAATCTAATCTGTTTATACTCAAAATAAAACTGCCACTGTCATTTTACTAATCATTTCTTAAGTGTTTTGTGGAAAGTTTGTTCTGCCTCTCATGTTTGAGCTTGTGACTTGGTGATTTTTTGTATTAAATTTTGATTTCACTTTTGTATCATTTATCCTAGATTTTTGAGGGGCAGTTGTTAACTATGTAGTCATGCTGGGCTAGGACTAATATTTCTCTTGCCTTGACCTCCAGAGGGTTGGGGTTTTAGATGTGCACCATCATATCTAACTCCCTGAAATTGATGTTTTGCTTTGTAGTTTCCACAAATATTATGTAACACACCACTATAGTAGACCATTTTATACTGATAACAATTAAACAAGACATATAAAAGACTCTAGACATTTATTCTATCTTCCAACAATTTATATTTTGGGTGCAATAATTTATAATCTTATATGTTTCTTAACAATTTTTGTAGTTTTTATTAATTTTTGACTAGTTTGAGTTTTAACCTTCATATTAGAATGCATGATCAATATAGTTCACCATAGTATCCTGGGTTTGACTGTAAGTTCATATTCACAGTAAAATTCATACTTGTATATATTTTTCTGCTAGTAAATAGATCTTTCTATTTCCATTTGAACTCCCTTTAAAAATTTCTCATGAAGGGTGTCTTCTGGTGAGGGAGTCTCTCAACTTTTTTGTGTAAGATTTACTTTTTTCTTTGTATCTGAAAGACCAAACTTTTCTTACTGTGTTTGTTACAGTATTCTTGAATCAAAGTGCTTTTTCTGTGTTTTTAATATATAATCATATTCTTTCTTCATGCATAAGAAACCCAGAGATAACTTAGTGAAAATTTGTATGTGACATGTTTTTTTTTTTTCTCTCTCTCTCTCTTGCTTTTTTAAAATCTTTGTCTCTGGTTTTAGAAAATTTATTTATAGTATACCTAGGGCTGAATCTATCCATAGGACTTTTGAGCTTCATGGCTCTAGATAATCATTTCTATCCTAGGAACCTTGGAAGTTGACAGCAATTATTCTATTAAGTATGCTTTCTTTCTCTCCTGCCATCTCTTCCAATTCTTGAAATTCCGTTATGTGAATGTTCATTTGTTTAATGTGCCCCATACATCCTATGGCTATCTTTACTTTCTTCAATCCTTATTCTACTTTTTTTGTTCTGACTAATTTTCAAAGACCTATTTCCAGGTTTAAAGATTTTCCTTCTTAATCCACTCTATTATTGGAGTATGTTATTGTATTTTGCATTACATTAATTGAGTTCTTTAAAACTTCTGTCTTTGAATGATTTCTCTGTTGAATTTTTCACTCAGACCATGACTTTTTTCTATTAAACTGTATGTTGATCTTTCCTTATATCTCACTTGGTTTCCTTAAGAAAATTATTTTCTTCAAACATAGTGGCTTGCAACTGTAATGTCAGTACTCAGGAGTCTGTGGCAGGAAGATTGCCATGAGTTTGAAGCCAGCATTTTCTACATATTGAGTCCCAAGTCAGCCTGGAATACTGTGTGACATCATGTCTCAAAAATAATGAAAATAAAATTAATACTATTTTGACAGAATGCAATTTTGAATTCCTGTTCAGTCAGTCTGCAAACTGCTTGTGCTCTGGGGTCAGTTATGGGAGTGTAGATGAGCTCTTTGGCATTGCCATGCTTCCTTTCTTTTTCTTGTGCCCTTGTGTTGATGCTGGTGTATCTGTGAAACAGTCACCCATTCCAACCTTTATATGGTAGCTTCATTCGGAAATAGTTTTACTTGCAGATGCCTCTTAGTGTGCTGCTTGGCAAGGGTGGGAGTGTTCTGCTTCCATGTGGATGGAATGTAGTAACCTCTATGCTGCCTTCCAGCTGACACCCATGGCCTAGCCTATGGGAATTTACAGAGGAAGTTGGGAGGCATAGGCTGTTATGGTTTTTGAAGGTTTTCAAGGGCCCCCTATTCTTCTTGAGCCAGTCATGTGAAGACATAACTCAGGAGATCCCTCCCAATACAGCGAATCACAGTTGTGGGAGTGCTGCATTTCAATGTACAGGTTCTCATAGCAACTAAGAGACAGGAGTGCAGGGTGGCACTTAGGAGGCCACTTCACTTTGGGAGAAAGATGGAATACTAACTGTCTAAATAACTGAGCTTTACGAGTCTTATTCACTCCTCTCCTGCTCAGCACTTCCCTGAGCAACAGTTTATAGTTGTGACTCTGGTCCTGGGGGGTAGGGTACAAATCGTCCCACCTCTGGAATAAATATGTTCTTGAGCTTTGAGACTAGGACAGCAGGACAAATCTTGTACTCAGAAACCAGTCAACAAACAGGGAACAATGTCAACTCAGGTCCCAGGGCAGGAGACATCCTACAAGGTGAAATAGGGCAGTATCTAAGCCTCTGTGAGGTCATGTGCACTGGCCTCGAGGACCTGAAAAGACAAAAACAGGCTATGATTGGGCCCAGGAGGAAGGAAAGCAAACACCCCAATGGTGATTCTACTCTCTAGAGATGAAGGACTTCAGGTTCTAGAGGGTTAGTCCACTTCAGAGGAGGTGCGGCACTGCAGTTGCTTAGCCTTGAACAAGCGGTGTCTGAGGCCCATCAATACTGTTTGCTTGGAGCATTGGGCAGCTCATCATCGCAGATTTAGAGGTTTCACTGTAAAGGAATTAATTTCCAGGAAGTGCTATTCTGCTTCAGTTCAATCTGAGTGGGTGTGGCTGCTCTGTGGATCAAGGTGCCAACTGATTGCCTGTGATGCAAGGAACTGCTTTATCTTAGAGATAGGGTGATAAGACTTTTCTAGAAGGCAGGGGACGCCTTCAAGTCAGGCTCCATGGGGCCCATGGTTTCCCTGCAGGATACTGTCTCCACTCAGGCTCTCAGGTCAGGGTGCAGCTGGGACAGGAAGGACAGATAGAGAGCCTCTGGGGCAGGATTGGCCCATGGGAGTGTTGAGTAGAAGCTCAGCACAGAATAGGTAGACTACCAGATGGTAATGGCTCAGTGGCAACAAAGCCTCAAGGGTGGAAGGGTGTTGTAATTACTCACCCTTGTAATAGAACACATATCTGGCAGTGGTTCAGATCCCAAGTTGGAAGCTCCTCAGATGGGCTTTGTACTTGTCAACATTCCAGAAGTTCAAGTTGTGAGGACTATGTGTATCTAAGGTGATGGGGAGTATTGTACTGTCTCCCTGAGTGTATTTTCTCTCTATGTGCGTCTCCTCCTGGTTCTGTGTGAATCATGGCTAGAGATGGAGTGGTGGAGGTGAGGTGATTCCTTCTTTTTTCCGGTGGCTTTTCTACATTTGTATGACCTACAGGGCTTCTATTGCTCTCTTTTGATGTCCTAGTGCTCAACTTTAGTTCCTGTTATCAGAATGACATTTATTGATGTCTTTGTGGAAAGAAGCAGTGCTAGTTGCGTCTAGTTAATCATCTTGTTGACATTATTCCTTCGTCACTTGATGATTTGATTATGATGTATATGTAAGCAGCTGTCTGAAATCATCCTACTGGAAGTTCACTGAGCTTCTTGGATGTGCAAATTAATATTCTCTAGGAAACTGGAAAAAAAAATTCAGCTACTAGTTCCTCCATTAATCTTTCTATATCTTTATCTGTCTGTTCTCCTGAGGCTTCCATTATGAGTGGAATACAAATCGAAAGTATGATTTATGGTGTCCAGCAGGCATCTGAGGATCTACTCAGTGTTCTTCACTCTTCTTTCCAGTTCTGTGATTGAATAACCACAACTGACCTATTCTCTGATTGGCCAGTGGTGTTTCTATGGCTCAAATCTGACCATATAATTTTTTCTGTTTAGGTTTTTATATGTGTAAACTCCAAAACTCTATATTCCTAATAGCTTTAATCTCTATTGATATTTTTTGTTGGAGAGATATCATTTCCTTAATTTAGTGCTTTCAAACATAGTTTCCTATAGTTCTTTAAGTATAATAGAATGTCCAATTTAAAGTCTTTTTTATGCCTGGGTTTAGTCAAACTATTATTGTCATAGCCTGAATTATTTTTCCCTATGAATGGGATAAAACTTTCTGTTGTGTGTGTGTGCTTTTATGTGCTTTTTACATTTTTCTGGTAAAAATCTGAGTGATTTAAGTAATATACTATATCACACTTTTGATCCAATTTCAGGATTGCCCAATGTTTGCCATTGTTTATTATAGTTCTTGGTGTTAGCTTGGTGACTACTCTAAAATAATTTTGCAAAGTATGTGTTCTTCATTAGCAAGGTATATATTTTTACCCCATTTTCTTGGTGCATGCATATTCTGATCAGTATAAGTGTGTGGGGCAGGGGCTCATACTTCCAGCCATTATAAAGGTGGCCTGCTGCTCTGCATAAAACTTCACTTTTGTTTGTACAGACTCAAGACAAGGTGGGTTCAGGGTCTGTCAGTGTTTTCTTAAGCATATACATAGTAGTGGATTTTAACATGGCTTTACATATATCCATGATCATCCAGCTATTTATGAGAGAAAGGGGGAGAGAGAGAGAGAGCCACTGCAAGTGAACTCTGGATGCATGCATTCCCATGTGCATCTGGCTTTATGTGGGTTCTGGGGAATCAAACTTGGGTTCTTAGGCTTCCCAGGCAAGCACCTTAAACATTAAGCCAACTCTCTATTCCCTGTGTCAACACTTTTCAATGGACACCTCATTCCCAATATTTTTCTTTGGAGTTTTCTATTTATTTTGTTGTCACCACAATAGCTGTCGAATCCCCTACTTGAGAAACCAAGGTTCCTCTGTGTAAAACCTCCTGAAGTTTGGGGTTCTGGGTAAATCAAGTACAGACAGCCTCGCAGTGAGATATTCCAGGAAGCAAGAAAAATGAAATTTGGGGAATAAGAATTTGAGTAATGTCCAACCATATTCATCTCTCCCCATTGCTTCCAGGTTGTGCTGGGAAGGCAGGCTTTTCATTTTCATCACAGTTTTGAAGCTAGAGGCCAGAGAATGAGACAAAGGCAAGCTATAGCCTCCAAAGTACGGTCCTAGCAGAGTCAGCTGTCTTTACTCATGAATGTCCCTGATTGCGACAGTCCTTTGTAGAATTTCCAGTCTTCAGAAAATATGTGTTTCTGACCATTTTTTTGTTTCCTTTTCAGTTTTAGCTTTTTATGGAAGAAATAATTTTAGAGATCTCCCTCCCACTACTTCATTGCTCTCCCTCCACCCCTTTAGTAGCCTTCTAGCTGGTTTTCCTACACAAACTGGACCATATTGTAGTCTTTCCTCATCACAGCATAGAAAGTTGTCATGTGACTTTCTATGCTTAGAACTTTTCAGTGATTTCTCATCTTAGCCAAAGTGCAGTTAAATTCAGCTCATGAATATACAGTTTATGTGAGCTTTGTTTTTAACTCATTGCTCACAGTTCTTCATTATACTATTTTCCACATGATGGTCCACTTGTTCTGTGCATACTTCACCTTTTCAAGTGGCCAGAATGTGCTTTTTCTCAAATATGTGTATTCAATTTTCCAGTTTTCTCTCAGAGTTCTGCTTAACCATCAGTTTACCAGAGGAAACCACTTTTAGTCTATCTGAAATAACCTCCTTGGTACCACATCACTCAGTTCTCTGCTCTTAACCCTTTGTTGTAGGTAAGGTCACCTGGCATGTTTTATTTGTTTATTGTTTGGCTTCTTTCACTACAATTAAAGCTTCTAAGGAATGATTGGTTCACTGTCATCCACAGGGTTTAACATCATTCTGCAAAAATTTAGCACTGAGGTTACCCACAGTCTTTAATTACAATAAACACTGAAAGTTAGGGGGGGGGGCTACTGAAAATGTCCCAGAAATCTGAGAACAAAGTCTGCCAAAGTGCCCAGGGCTGCTTTGAATTTGCCCTGCAAATGGTTGAAGCCCTGCGGGAAAGCATCTGGAAAAGACAGAGCCTTAGTCTAGAGTCTGATCCACAAACTCACTGTTTCCTTTCTTTTGCTCGTATCACTGTGTCTGAAATATTACCTGTCAGCCTATCAGCTGTGACATTTGAAAGCTTGTTGCTACAGAGTTTGAAAACCCTATAGTACGGACAAAGCAGCCAGCCTAAAGCATTTCAAGTCTAACTGGGCTGATTTATTTCTGCTCTGCCCCTTCTACCCAGATGGGGCACACTGAACACATGAACTAGGTACACAGTTTTCCTCCCTCAATATCAGCCTCGAAGGCTATAAACTTTAGGACTAAGATGTCACCTCATGCATAATGGGCGTTCTTTAGATGTGTCTTGAACTATAATTAAACTTTCACTGTTTTATTTTGTCACCATGTGTATAGACACATATTATAAAAGTATCCCTAAAACCTTTCCTCTGACAAATGTAAGGCAAACTCAGAGAACTGTCTGCCTCAGCTGCTTTCTCCACATCCAGATGACTAGCAGGACATGCTTTCTTATAATTCTTCATGGTGACAGCTGATTCAGAGTCTGACACTGTTTCACCAAGGGCCATTATTCTCAATGTTGAGTCAGTCACCTCTGAACCCAACCACACATCATCCCTCCCCAGCATAGCTTACAGGGCAGATTTGTTCTGACACATTTATAGTCTAACAAGGCCTCATTCCTTTTATGTAAATATTACTGTGCTTAACCTGATAGTTTCCACATGTGCCCTCTTTATGGCACATTTTACTCCTTAGCTTGACTAAATGGTTTCTTGTAGAAATAGTATTAGATGGAAGCAATGAAATCAACAGGCTGTGATTTTAGACATGAGCTTTTTCTGAAGCAGTAGCAGCTGAGGAACTGAGAGAGTTAATATCAATTTCCATCTTGCTGATATACCTGGAGCTGTCTATAATAATGCTGTTACTTTTGTTTGTGTGGAACTAGAGCACTTGCACAATATACTCACCATTACCCATGAGACCCTCCCTATAGACAAATGCAAACAACAGTAACAGCAAACCTGTCAGTAATCAATACTGAGACAATTAGTGCAGTGGCTTATGTAATGGTGGCTACATGTCTGTTCCAGCAACTTGAAAAAAAACTTGAATACATCCTCCTTGAATAAAAATTGAGTGCATGCAGATGCTCATGCTATAAAATAAAGTGACTGATAATATATGGCAGACCCAATTACCTAATTGAATGTTCAAAGAAATTTTGTGTAAATGTAAGTCTGTGGTAAATGATGGTTAAATCATGTTCTATTCAATACTTTTTTGTCAATTATTAGCAACCTAAGAAAATGAACTCACAGATTGAAAAATTAGAAAATGGATTTTTGGATGTAATTAAGCAGAGTCTTTAACGCAAGAAAGAGCTACAAATCACAAAGGGGAATGATCATGGCCCAAATACATTCAAATCACACAATCTTACTTGAAGAGGGCATCAAAGTCAGCATGCCTGGCTTCCCACATCCTCAAGGAATCTGCTCTGTTATCCATCTTCACTTCAAGTTCTTCCAATATTTGTAAGTGACTTTCATCTCCCTCCCTACCACAGGACTTTCTTCTCCAGAGCCCCGATTCAATCACATGCTCTTCAATGTGTCCAAACTTGCATATTTTTTGCTTTCTATTTTTGTTCATATAATGCACACTAAGGTACCTATTATATGCTAAGCAGTGGGGATATGCTGATGAATAAAAATATGTAGCAACTCTATTTATGGAGCTTATAAGTCTACTGAGAAAGACAAATACCTTAAGCAAGATAATTTAAAATGTAATCGGTGGGATGAAGGGATAAAGACAGCTCATAAGCACATTTTAATGTTTAATAGCATCCATAAGCGGTAATGTCTGTACTCTATGCAAAACTTCAAGAAGTGTTTTAATGAAGACAATTAGGATTATTGATTACATTGATCCAACCTTCAATTTTTTTTTATTTTTTGTGGAATGTCAGGAAGATTTAAATAGGCTTTCATTTCTTAAAACTAAAGATATGTTCAAAACAATGAGAGTAGCCTAAGTGATGTTCCAAATTCAAAGTATTTCTAATCAATGGATATTGCTTTAATACCATTGTAAACTCAAAAATGATTTAGTTGAACCATTATATGTGGAGGACCATATTTACAGGACTATCGTAGAATTTTATGCAGTTTTGTTAGGCAGTTAGATACAGAATTCCAATAATTGCTCCTTTAATTCCTTTGGGTCTAGAAATACCATGTGCTATGTCTCTTTCCTACATTTCTACTTTAACTGTGCTCTGACACTAAATCTCATCCTAATCCCCATTAAGTAATGTTTTGGGACAATGTACATATCAGGACCAAATTTAAAAAAGTAAGTAGACACCCGATTGGATGCCAAAGATTAGGATTCAAATTAATTCAAATATTCTACTTAAACATCATTCTCAGATCATTTTAGTAAATGTAAACAAATTTCTTTCTTTTCACCCTTGTCAGTCCTTATCATAACTTTGTTATCAGTGGTAGACAAGCTAGGACTTTCCTTAGCTCACATAATTGTGGAAGCAACACATGGATCATTACCAAGACTAAAGATAGCAGTATGCTGCAGACAATACCATTATATCTGGGTAAACTCATGAATATAGTGAGTGGATACTTAGTGGGGTTTCTGACCTATAATTGGTTTTAATTTACTTTTTGATTTGCAACTCCTCAAAATTCTTCATGGCAAATAGAAGCCAACACCAACAACTGATTAAAATAAATACTGAAACAAGTTAATCATTTATCAAAAGCAGAATAAAATCCTGCTTTCCCCCAAAGCTATCAGAAACATTACATAATAATATTACCTCATTAGTAACCTAAACTCTTCCCTGTGAAGCTCTGGTCTTTGATATTGTGCATACAATCTCTTGCTGATGCTCATTTAGGTCAAAGCCATTCAGTGACTGCTCTTGGCAGGTAGCAAAGCTAGCAGGAAAGCCATCATGGGGTTCTTTTGCTTGTGGTCCATGCCAAGCTGTGATGTGTTTAATGTGCCTCATTGTATTTCAACAAAGACAATTTCCCTACCAATTCCATAACACAAATTCAATCAAAAGTAAAGGGGCAAAGCAGAGAACTTGTTCTCTCTATAAATCATCAACAGAAATTTAAGCATTTAAGCACTAAAACCTGTCCCATTTTAAAGAATTCTAACTCTATTAGTTAGAAATATTTGACCTAGAATCTATAAAAGAAAAAGAAGAAGCTGAATTTCAAATACTTTTTAAAGTTGATTAGATTAACCATCCAACAAAGTTCAATGGAATACAAAAAAGCACTGATAGTAGTTACATTTGACAGAAATGCACAACATTGTCTTAAAAGCCCCAAAATAAGGCCATGTCTATGGAATAAATCATTTTGGCAGTCCTGAATGCTTCCTGGGCTTAAATATTTTATGCTTTCCTATTTGTTAATGCTACCAGTCAAATACAGAGATAGACTGGAACACATTAGGTTGATGGCCCAGGAAGCCAGGTTTACCAGACTGTGGCTAAACTCTGACTTGTAAAGAGGGTTGTTCATATGCTGAGATTGTCAAAACATGATCATGAACACAACAGTGTGCAATGGTGGAAAGGCGTGCATAACACTGGATCTCATAACTCTTTGAACATGGCTTTGTTTTCCACCTCGGTGAAGTTGTCTAATCCAAAATAAGGAAAGCATTTTGAGATTTGTGCTTCACGTTAAATATTCAAGGGTTCTTTCCAAGAGCACACTGAAAACTTTTCACATTGTAAGCTATTGAGTTAGCAAGACGACACACTATAAAAGATGAATGACAAACAGCATTGCTTGGACTAGATTCTAAAAATAGCATTGTCAACAGATACTGCAAAGGACAATGTAAGCTCAAAGTAGGCTCATAATATCAATATCAATATCTCCACTTAACAAAACTAGAAAGTTGGGTACAAATAGAGCAGGACAATTTTTATGCATTTTAAAAATCCACAATACATTACATAAACCTAAATGTCTTAAGTATTGATCTAGGCTTATATTAATTGATTCTAGAAAGAGCTCTGAGACACTCACAGCAACAATATTTTTTATCTTCCCTTGCTGACTTGTGAGACTACATCTCCTAGTTCTGTTGACTTTTTAATTCAGCGATTTTTCTAATGTGTTTACTTCAAGAGTACCCTTGAGAATATCCATGTCTATAATAATGGAGTAAAGCAACTACAAGACTATATGTGTTGACTAATTTCAATGTGATAAGCACTCTCTCAAATGTGGGTAGTTTTTTTCTCCTACTTTGTATTTTTCCGCATTTTCTAAAACTCCTACAACTCCTAAAATATACTGGTATTTTTGATATCACTTTTATAATTGTAATAGAAAGTATCCATAATCTACTACTAACTAGCTAAAATATCTCAAAATACAGTTTTGATCCTTCTTCCATTGGCACTACAACTGACCTGAAATGGAAATAAGCAAGTTTTTCCATTACATTTCTCAGCATGTGTTTGTATGTAGGTCTGTCATAGGCCCCCACTGGGTTGTTACTGTCTGTGGCATCATTACATTTTGAGGGTTCTTTTTTGAGGTAGGATTTTGCTGTAACCCAGACTGACCTGTGGACTCCATTATGTAGTGTCAGGGTGTCCCCAAACTCACAGTGATCCTCTTACTTCTGCCTCTCAAGTGCTGGGGTTAAGGACATAAACCACGACACCTGGTATATCACATTTTTAAACCGTGAGATATTCTGATGCTTATGTCATTCTAAGCAGTTTGGATCAGATATTGTGTAACTCTAGTTATGCATATTATGCCGTGGCTTCACTACTGCAGGTAACATGTCATATTCCAGTGCCATTAAGATTCAGATATGACTCAGTAGATACTTACTGCCAGAATGAAAAGTATTTTTGTTTAGTTTTTGATGTTTAGTTTGTGTTTGCTTTTATTTTCTTAATTTTTCTCCATTGCTAAATAGGTATAGTAAGAGCAGTAAATACCATGGATTCTTGGTCAACTCAACAATAATTCAGTTCTAATTCACCTCTTATAAGATCCAGACCTTGCATGAGTAACATCAACACTAAGATCCACTTCCTCCTCTCCAAAACAGAAATATTTATACATAGTTTCTTAAAGGGTAGAGCATATGTACAGGGCATGAATACTAGTTCTCTTGAGGCTTGGTTTTTCAAAATAGTGCCTGGTAACTTTGGGTAAAGTAAGTGTAAGGAAATTTTTAGATAACAATATGTTCTACTTTAAACATGATAATTTTAGGCTACTTAGCCTTATCAATTTTTAAACTAATAAGTTGGAGAGACTATCAACAGATTTGAACAAAATGATCCCATAGTAAGTACAAGCCTGCATGATTATACAACTAACTAATTGATTGACAAATTGAATTTTAAGATATGATTTCTATTCTTCACCTGCCTCTTGCAACAAAATTTCCTCATATCTGTGTCACATAAGTTGTTACTATTGTTTCTTTCAACCCTTCAAATATGATTCAGAATTTTATGATGAAACCTGACCTTAATCTCCTGTTTCTGTTTCTCTCTCTCTCTCTCTCTCTCTCTCTCTCTCCTCTCCATCTCTTTTATAATACTTATATTTTTTCCCCTCTCTTCTTGGGCACTGAGCCTGTAACTCCAGTACCAGCAGGAGGCTATCATCCACAATGACCTCTTGATCAGAAAGACCTACAAGGTTTCCCAAAAGAAGACAGATTTTTGTCAGAGTACTTGATGACCCACCAAAGCTTAGTGGTAAGGCCCTACTGCTGAAGACACCATATGCTGTTGGCATGTAACAAGGAGTGACATAGCTGGAAGCTGGAAGAAAGTCAGTCCCCAGGCAGTTAGTACGTCTAGTGCCAGAAGGTGCTATATCAGCAACTGGAGGAAAATGATCAATATCCGTCCAAGCAATTCATGGTCTAACCTTCTTAGCAGCAAACAATTGGACGTGATGTTCACACCAGTGCAATAGTGGCACACAGCCATGGTTGGAAGCCAACTTCTCTTGATTTGGCGAACTGATCTGCTCAGTGGAATGGAACCCATAGCTGGATGTGGGAAACAAGTCAGAACCATATGCAAAAATGAGCATGCTCTCCATTATCAAGCTTCCACCAATTGAGGGCTAGAAGAAGGCCCACACCTATTAAATTCTCTCTGAAAAAAATGGTTATCCCATTTATCTTGTGCTAACTTTACTCTCCCTCAGAGAATCTGCTTCTCTCTTTCAGATACATGCAGAACCTAAGGAGAAAAACATCATTCCTCAAAGGGGCCCTAGCTTAAACTAAAAATAATCGGGGAAACAAGCAAGAGTGCTGTTTTTTCATGAAGATGGTACCAGCACAAGGGTGAAGGAGATAGACACAGAGAACAATCAACTCCTACCAAACCAGATATCCAGAGACACAGACACTCCCAAGACCTCATAACTGAAGGAGACCTAAAATGAACCCAACATGGCTCAGGGAAATTTGCATAAGAGGGGATGGAAAGAATGTTAGAGCCACACATTAGGTCATGATGCACAGAGACATTTCCTCCTACCCATAACTGATGGCTAACCCCACAATGCATGATCCATATACCTCCCACATACCCCAATAAGAAGGGTCCCTGTGGTGGGGAGAGAACAGGGAGGATGCTAACAATGGTACCAACTTGACTGCATTCACTGAGTACAAAGCTAATCTTAAAAAAGAAATTTAAAAAGTTATTACATGTGCATATATTTTCTCTGCATCTTGCTCTTCATATATGTAGATGCTTAAAATATACATAGGAATAGAAAAGGTGTGAAATCACTATCTAATATCCAAAAATGAGATTTTTTTAGATATTTTATTTATTTGAGAGAGACACAGAGAAAGGGTGGGGGAAAGAGAGACAGAATGGGCATGATGGGGCCTTTTGCCACTATACATGACCTCTAGATGTATGCACCATTTTGTGCATCTGGCTTTATGTGGGTACTTGCGAATCCACCCCAGGTCATCAGTCTTTGCAAGCAAGTCCCTTTACCCTCTGAGCTATCTCTCCAACCCCTAAATTATTTTGAGTGAGTTGAAAATTAAAGAAAATATTTGTTTGGCTTTATTGGGAGGTAGTAGAAACTAAGAAGTAGGACCAAATGGCCTAGAGGTCAGGGGGAGTCATACCCTTGAAGGACTTACCTAGTTCCGTGAGCCTCACCCATACCTCCTTCCAACCACTTTGCCGTAAGCAACTTTGTTTCCCATGTGCCACCACCTTAATCTTCTCACATGCACAAGCCCAGAAGAAAGCAGTGCAGCCAGGTGAACATGGATGGAAACCTCTGAAACCAGGAGCCAAAATATATCTTTCCTCCTTTTAAATCATATCTCTTAGGTATTTTTTCACAGTAGCAAAACCTCATAAAGCCTGTGCTTGGTTCTTCTATTCCTATTTTCCTTGGGAGACCCATAAGAAACACATACTCAGTTATGTCCCCTTCTACATGTTCAAAACCCTAGGGGAGAAAAGGGGTGCTAGTTAGCTACCAGGATCTGTGAATCTCAATCTCCACTTTATTTATTTATTTATTTATTTATTTATTATTGAGGTAGGGTCTCATGTAGCCTTGAAAAAACTATGTAGCTGAGAATGACCTTGAACTTTTTCCAGAGGACTGGGATTATAGGCATTTACTAGTATATTCAGTTTATGCGGGGTCTTAACACATACTAGGAAGCACTCTACAAACTGAACTACATCACCATCTACTCCACATTAATGAAGGTAAAACTCATGAGAGTAAGACGTAATTTATTCACTTTAGAAATGTTTACTATACTCTATGTCTTAATTGGTTGCACACATATCAGAGAGTAAGAAGGACCTAAGAAACATAATTTCTTCTTTTTTTTATTGTGTTTGATTGCTCGTTGCATAGAGTATTCGAATTGTCAACTGACAAAGGTGCTAGGAATGAAAAAGCAGTGAACTTACTTAGATGTGCCTGCTCGATGCAACTTTGCAAAGAGAACAACTTTCTAATATAACATCAAAGGACTATACTGAGTAGCTAGCATAGAAAAGAGAAGGATTTGTCTTTAAGTACAATTGGTTTAAGATTACTAGTATACTTCTAAACTAAGGTAGGGGCACCTTTCAAAATACAGTAAAAAAAAACTTCAATTTCCTTTTCCAGTGACTATCAACAAAGGATTCTATTTATCCATCTACTTTCTAAAAGACAAAGGTCCCTGTAGCTCAGTTTACCTGATTTAGGTTTATCTTCTGGAATAAATATTAGGCATGTTACTTTTCATTGTGAAAATCACCATGGCTTAGATGACAATTTCAATTCTACGTATAACTCATTTTCAAAACATGCTTCAGTGCTGGAGAGATTGCTTAGTGGTTAAGGCATTTGCCCATGAAGCTAAGGATCCGGGTTCTATTCTCCAGGTCCCACAAAAGCCACATGTACAAGGTGTCACATGCGTGTGGAGTTTGTTTGCAGTGGCTAGAGGCCCTGGCAAACCCAATCTCTCTCTCTCTCTCTCTCTCTTTTTCTAACTCTTCCTTTCTGTCTCAAATAAAAATAAATATGATGTTGTTTTAAAAACGTGTTTTAAAAAATCCAGTAGAGATAATACCCCACTATCACTAAACATTAGATGTCTACTTTCTTGTCAGTTTTCATTTATGTCTAAATAATTTTGCTTTGAATTCCTAAGTCAAAGATACATAAACAGCACTTTTGTGTCTTTATTTTCAAGAAGCATTATGTATAATATTTAAATAATGGAAATAACTCAAAGCTCATGAACAGAGGAATAATTGTTCTATGTTTTGATCATGCCCTCCAAAACTCCCACTGAAACTTAGTTGATATTTTTAAAAGTATATAAATTTTATTCTAATTTGAATAGTCCTCAATAATAGCAAATATTAATAACAGATTACTTCCCCAAAATAGGGTTTATTCATGGTCATATTAATTGACATTTCAAAAGTTGTAAGAGGTGATGCTTTCAAGAGGTGAGTATGTAATGAGACCTCTGCCATCATGGATGGATAGAACCTTTATTACAGACATGTGTTAATCAGCCAGTGGATGAATTCCTCACAAAACATGGGTTCGACACCATTTTCTCTCTGTCTTAACAATCACTAGTTGCTTCTCTGTTTGATTTTGATTCAGCATGTTGCATTGTGATTCAGCATGGCCTCACCAGATGCTTAAAACATGCACTTGGAGTTAGCCTCCATGTAAAAAAAAAAAAAAAAAAAAAAGCTAAATAAGCTAAATGAACTGTTTGTTATTTACAAATTATTCAGCCTACATGATTCTGTTATAGCTGCAGGCACTGTACTGAAATAAATTGGCAAACAATAATAATTTGTAACAAATAGCAGTGTAATAGTTAAGAATATTGGATATTGGTGAAGTCAGAATGCTAAGGTTTGAATTGTAGCTCCTTTAATTGTTTAACTGTGTAAAACTCGGTGTATTTCTTAATCAATGATGTAGATTTTTCTAATGAAAAGTTAGAAGATTACTGCCTATCTGTAAGGTTGTTGTATATATTAAAATGCTTAGTCCAACATCTGTTGAGGGGCAAACACTAATAAGTGAGAACAAAACTCTTATTGGAGAAAGCAAAAATTAAAAATATGAGGAAATAATTTTAGTATGCATAAGTTGTCCCCAAGGATATAAGTGAGAATGGTAAAAATATAAACTTCAATTATACATTTTTAAAGGAACCAACTGACAGTGTCAATTATGTAAATATAATAGTTAAATATAATGCCCTAATTTCATAGATTGATCTGTAAGATTAATGAAACTGAACACGGTTAAGTTTCTAAACTATCAGGTTGAGGAAAAATTACAGAAAACATCAGGAGGTCAAAGAAAACCTAATAGCCAAGTGGAAAATTCTTACAAATAATCCAATAGAACTAAAAGGTTGAGTAATGGAAACTGAGTTCTAAAATTCATCTGAACAGTGGTAATCGGTAAGATAAAACAGAAAACAAGCTATTATTCCCATTAGGAAGAAAGTATATATAGGAATTGATTAAGCTCTTTCTAAATAATTTTGAAGTTTTATATCTTAAATTTTTATTATTTTACTAACATCAAATTCTTGAATGAATTAGAAACTATACCATGTTCATTAATAGACAGTTTTGTAACAAAAAGCAAACAAACTACTGGCTATGTAATAACAAGCAAGAAGAAGCAAAGGAAGAAAGGAAGGAGAGGAGGGAGAGAGAGGGAACAGGGGGGAGAAAGGAAGAAAAAGAGAATGACAGAAGAAGGAAGGAAAGGAGAAATAAAGGAAGGAAGGAAGGAGACAAGGAGGGAGGGCAGTATAGAAACCAGGAGTGTGGACTACCACAGGATGAAGGCCTAGAAATGGAGGAGAATGGATAGCAGCATGGGACAGGGTCAGCATTTTCAGGATGATCTTGAGAGCAAAATCTTTAAAAAGTCATGAGTACTGAAATATTTTGGTCTACATTGAATACAGAGTTTTGTGAAAATAATCTGCCAGGAAAAAAATTTAATAGAGGAAATGAATGGCTTCTACAATGAAAGGAGTTGAGAAAAAAACAAATAAAAAGAAATGTCCTCCATGCTCATGGCTTGGGATAAATAATACTGTTCAAGTGTCCATCCTACCTAATACCATTTTGTCAGATACAATGCAGCCATCATCAAAATATCAGTGGCATTCTCCATGGAAATTGAAAATAAAACATCCTATACCTTATATGGAAATACACCACAAATTATGAAGTGATGAAGCAATACTGAATGAAATGAAAAAGGTGGAGGCATAAGTATACTTGACCTCAAGACTTACGCAGACATACAGTAAACAAGTAACCATGCACTGGCATAAAGACAGACACATAGAGCAATGGGAAACAACGTATTCAATAAAAACATCTATGTGTCTATAAGCAGCCAACTGTCAGCAAAGGCTTCAAACCATGCAGAGCAGAAAAGATAGATTCTAATCTCACTTTTGATACAAGATGAAAGAAACAAAGGAAAGAAGGAAGGAAAGAAGGAGGAAAAGAGGCAGAAGGAAAGAGAGAATGCATCCTTTAGAGAGAACTGAACAATAAGGACTTCTTTTATTTTTCTGATAATAATTTGAGCATGAACATGTCTGTCAATTGCAAGGAAGCTAACCGGTAGCAAAAGCTGGCAGCTGAAAGTGGAACCGTGGTGATGAAAGGGGGTGGATAAGGAAGGGATGAAGAATGCAAGTGAAGATGACGCACAGACAAGAAGAGGGCACCTGATTTTTTAAGTCCGAGAGGAAGTCACATATTTGCCAAAACAGAGCTGAATGGATTCTGCTCTAATGGCAAAATGTTGATTTGTCAGGAATGACTTTTGTGTAAATCTGACTGACTTTTTGTCCCTAGTGAAAGCTGGTAAGTAATCTCTGAACAAGAGGTTTTATTTTTTAAAATCACCATGAAGGGCACCTTTGATTTGGGTTAGAGTTTGGGCATTTTCCTTCTGAGCTTTCTCAGTGCCCCAAATAAAAAGTAAATGGGAAGCCTAACAAATCAATATTAGAGATAATGCTGTTTCCTGATTCAACAGCTACCCTGACCTTGGAATTCCATTAGGGAGTAAATAAAATGCACACTTTAGAACATCCAGTTTTGGTTAAAAACAAGAAGGGTAAGAGCCATGCAAAAAGGAAATAGGTCCAGAATGTCTTTTCATTAAAATCCACATCCAAATGCAAATGAGAAAACTTTATTCTTCATATTAACATCCACTTCTCAAACATTATTACAGCAATATTTATGCCAAAAAAATAAACTAAAATGCTTCCTTAAGACAAGCTCATACTCAGGACTTAACAGTGAACAAAATAAAATTGCTTGTGGTTGACATACCTCACGTTCAGCTGTAATGGCTGTTCTATGCAAATTAGCCGAGGAAACTGTGAGACAAGAACATCTTTGGCAACATCTGCCTGCAAATGTTCAGAACACTCAGTATTTGAATCCATGTGGTAAGTACAAGTGTTAATGACTGACTGAGATTGGATGGAGTGCTGAGGCTGCCAAGTGTGACATACAGAGCTGTACTTGCGGGGAACAATCTGTGTGCTGGACACATTTTTATGCAGGGTGAATTCTGAAGTGCAGCAACACTTGAAGGGATTCTATTCGTTAGCCAAAATGATGCTGCATTTTTAATTTGCTGTCTTGCTTCTGGGCTCAAACACCTGTTAAGTTTGGTCTTTTTAAGAACTGAAAAGAACGAATTGGCTGGGATGAAAAATCATTGCAACAGGGAAAACAGGGCTTCACAGTCATTGTCTTCACAGTCTTTTGCATGTGGCACCTCTGGTGATAAACTAGGAGTTGTACTTCACAAAACTTTCCCTGTCACTGAGGACCCTCTGTTCTTTGTCCATAGGCTATGTCTCGTGTCTTGCTTCTCAAGCATGGACCAGATCGCAAATTATCACTCACTTTCTCCCATAGCTCATCATTCATTTTTACTCAAACATTGACAAGTGCTATTTAGTGACCTTTGGATATAGCTCTAAGCATGCCTAATGATCTTGGCCTAGGTGCTACAGAATTTGCCCTACATCTCTGCAGTCAAAATGTACATCTATGGAGACTCCTAAAAAAGCTGACTATAGAGTAACCAACAGACCCACTTATTCCCTTACTGGGCATGTACCCTAAAACCTTCAAGCTTCAATCCAGAGAGATTTGCTCAACCATGTTATAGCAGCTCAATTCATAATAGCTGAGAGCTGGAATCAACCCAGATGTCCATCACTAGATGAATAGATAACTAAGATGTGGTATATCTACACAATGGAATTCTACACAGTACTAAGAAAAAAATGACACAATGAAATTTGAAGAAAAATGGTTGAACCTGGAACACATCATTCCCAGTGAACTTACCCAATCTCTGAAAGATAATCGCCACATAGTTTCACTCATCTACAGCACCTAACCTGAATCTACCCAAGATGCCAACAAACCCAGCAAGCATTTTGAGGATTGGACAATAGAGTGGTGGCGAGGGAGGGGAGGGAAAGAGAGGGGGTGGGGGACACAAATCTGGACCCAAACAGCAATGGTACCATAAAATTCTTCATCCTAAAAGGCAGACAAAATGGTTGAACCTTCACCAGGCCCTTAGAGGGAACACCTGAGTCACAAGGCACTGGAGAGGGTATGATGAAGACTGACCTTAATCTTCTACAGCTTCTATCTCTCTCTCTCTCTTCCTCTCTCTCTCTCTCTCTCTGTCTCCCTCTTCTCTCTAACTCTTTTATATTACTTATCTTTTTCTTCCTATCTTTGTGGGCAGTGACCTGTAACTCCCAGTACCAACAGGTGGGTATCATCCACAATGAACTTTTGATCAGAGACCTACAAGGTTTCCTAAAAGAATGACAGATTTCTGTCAGAGTACTTGATGACCCACCAAAGGTTAGTGGTAAGACCCTACTGCTGAAGACAGCATATGCAGTAGACATGTAACATGGAGTGACATGGCTGGAAGCTGGAAGAGAGTCAGTTCCCAGACAGCATGTCTAGTGCCAGAAGGTGCTACATAGATGATTGGGGGAAATGACCAATATCTGCCCAAGCAACTCATGGTCTAACCTACTTAGCAGCAAATAACCTGTCATGATGCTCCCACAAGTGCAATAGTGGCACACAGCCATGGTGGGAAACCAACTGCTCTTGATTTAGCTAAGTGGTCTGCTCAGTGGAATGGAACCCATAGCTGGAGTTGGGAAACAAGTCAGAACCATATCCAAAAATAAGCCTGCTCTCCATTATCAAGCTACCACCAATCATGAGCTACAAGAGGGCCTACACCTATTAAATATTATATTCTCTCTAAAAAAATAAGGGTTATAACTTTTATCTGATGCTAACTTTACTCTCCATTGGAGAATTTGATTCTCTTTTTCAGATAGACACAGATCCTAAGTAAAGAACCACCCCACCATATTTCAAAAGGGCCCTAGCTGAAACTAAGAATAATTGGTGAAACAAGCAAGGGTGCTGTTTTCTTGGTGAATCTGGTACTAGCACAAGGGTGAAGGAGATAGACATAGAGAACAATCAACTCCTACCAAATCAGATATCCAGAGACACAGAAGCTCCCAAGACCTCATCACTGAAGCAGACCTAAAATGAACCCAACATGGCTCAGAGAAATTTGCGGAAGAGGGTGTGGAAAGAATGTCAGAGCCACACATTCGGTCATGATACACAGAGACATTTCCTCCTACCCATAACTGAGGGCCAACTCCACAAGGCATGACCCCTATACCTCAACAAGGAGGGGCCAGGGGGAGGAGGGAGAGAAAATGAAACATTAGATTACATTCTGTTTTCAAAATAGAAGAAGACTATTACCTGTGCAAATAAATACAAATAAAAATGTAAAACCTACAGAAAGAAGCACAGATAATGAATCTGAAAAGACAGAGGAGAGGAGATCAGGACTACAGGAGAGCCACAAGAGGAAGGCTAGGTACAGCACCTCTGTAAGAGAATGCCTGCTCCCCTCACCTGCACCTGCTTGCAGATTCATTGTATATTTTAAAATAAGGGTGTGTGTTAAGCAAAAGGAGTTTTATATTATAAATTATACAAACATTTCTTGTTTATTATATATGTACAGACTTATGCACAGTAAACCAAGTAATATTAACTCTTTGCTGCACATTTTTTCAGTTACTCTGAATGTAAGAAGCTTTGGAATTAATTTTAGTTTTTTTTTCATACTTGATAATTACTCCTTTTAATCAGTATCAGTCAGTATTTTCCCACATTTCCATTTAACCTACTGGGAAAATAGCCCACCAGCTAATTACTCATTTCCTTATTTGGATATTAACATTGTTTCCATTCTTTCCCTTTAAAAATATTTTATTTTATATACTTATTAGAGAGCGAGGGAGAATATGGGTGTGCCAGGATCTCCAGCCACTTCAAATTAACTCCAGATGCATGAGCCACATTGTGCTTCTGGCTTACATGGGTATTGGGGAATCAAACCTGGGTCCTTCAGTTTCACAGGAAAACATCTTAACTGCTAATCCATCTTTCCAACCTTCCTTTCTTTCCTTAACATGTAAATACTCACTGTACAGTTCTTTCAGCCAGCATAAAAAAGTTTCACTTTCAGTTTCTAAGCCTTCTCTGAGGAGTTCTCAAATGCTGTTTTTACTATTATTGGGGCACCCACAACTCAAGATTTCACAGACCCTCCCTGAGCAAGAGAAGACTTACTTCTGGTGCATCATAAGCACTATGAGGACAAAGTTGCTATTATCTCATTGTCATCCAACACTGAGTGACAGCCACATCCACATCCATATCCACATCTGAGAGGTAGAGTGTGTGGGGTTGGTGTGTTATAGGACATTGAGAGTCTTGTTTTTTTGTGTGTGTAATTAGTTCATCTATCCTTTCTAACTTCTTTGCGTACAATTCATCCACAAGTAATGACACAATGTGATCTGGAAACAAGTGTGTTGAAGAATCTAAAATAAGTGTTCATTCACTTTGGCACATTTCGTTTAGACTAAAGTACATATAATTACTACTCCATTTAAATATGTATACATCTCTCCTTTTGTTGTGTCCCACACATCAAAATTACACTTAGCAAAACTATGTAGGGATCTTAATTCCTAATATGGGTGCAGAGTCTGATATTTTCAGGAAATATAAAAACTGCAAATTGTGACCTCAAATGATATCTCCCCAGTGACTGACAAATGCTATTCACCCCACAATAAAATGAATTTCTGATTCTATATCATCTGCATGCAAAGCCATTTGATGTTTATTGCATTATAATTTTAGGGAACTGGCCAATGTATGAGAGCTCTTCACTGAGAGAACAAAGCAAAGATTGCTGTAAAAGGAGCTGTTCCTCAGTGTCTATGGTAATTTAATTGCTTTATCAAGTACTTAGCAACTAATAACAAAAATGGCGGAGATGAGAATCTATTGAAAGTTAAGTAAAATTTCTACACTCATTAAGCTGATGCTCACAGATGTTTGATAACTACTTAATTTGACAAGAAAGAATGTGATGGCTTTATTATGCCTTATTCAGACTCTATTAGATACTGCTAGATAAATAGATTAGACTTTTCTTTTTTAAAAGGTATCTATATGTACAAATCTCAGCCATGATGTCAACTCCACTCAGAAGCAAGTTCAATTTCAGTCACCTGGTTATGTGGAAACATTTAGAATAATATAAATAAAAATTTTTCAAACATTTAAAAAGACAACTTATAATCCTCATAAATTTATAAAGATGAGGACATTCTGCCTTTGCCACAAACCTTCTTATGAGCCCATGAGACATATAATTCCTTAAAGGGAATTTCACATTTCACTATATTGTGCTCTTTAAACTATACATGACCTGTGGCCTAGAAATTGGTTATAAGGATTCAGCTTAAGTAAAAATATATAAGGAAAGCAAAATAATTCACATGAAAGAACACTAATCTTAGTGGTTCCCTATAACACTAACACATTGGGAATAGAGAGAGGCTAGTTATAGATAGCAATGAACAGCAGTCTTTAGAACATTCAATGATTACAGAAAGCAAAGCACTATCTTTACATTATCATAAGAAACACCGAGAAACGCCAAATCAATAACCTAACCTTCCTCCTAAAGGCACTGGAAAAGCAAGAAGAATCCAACCCAAAAAGCTCCATATGGAAAGAAATAATTAACATAAAAGCAGAAACTAAAGAATTGGAAAGTAAGAAAACAATTAAGAGTATTGATGAAACAAAGAGTTGGTTCTTTGAAAAAATAAACAAGATTGACAAACCCCTGGCCAATTTGATCAAGTGAAAAAAAAAAGGCGCTTCACATTAACAAAATTAGAAATTAAAAAGGAGAGTAAGTGAAATTGAGAAAATCATCAGGTCTTACTTTAAAAAGCTCTACTCTAGAAAACTGGAAAATATGGAGGAAATGAATAAATTCCTAGACACATACTATCTACCAAAGCTAAACTCAGAGCAGAATAATCTCCTAACTAAATCTATCATACCCATTAAAATTGAAAATGTAATAATAATAAAAAGAAAAAAACGAAAAGAGAGTCCAGGACCAGATGGCTTCTCAGCTGAATTCTATCAAACCCTCATGGAAGAACTGAAACCAATCTTTCTCAAACTGTGCCACACAATTGGAGAAAAGAGAAAGTTCCCCAACTCCTTCAATGAGGCTACTATCACTCTAATACCAAAACCTGGCAGAGATGCCACAAGAAAAGAAAACCATAGGCCTATTTCCCTCATGAACTTAGACGCAAAGATCCTGAGCAGAATCCTCACAAACAGAATTCAACAACACATCAAATCCATTATCCACCTTGATCAAGTGGGATTCGTCCAAGGAACAGCAGGAGTGTTTCAACATGTGGAAATCTGTCAATGTAATACACCACATAAACAAGGCTTAACACAAAAACTACATGATCATTTCGATAGATGCAGAAAAGGACTTTGACAAGATACATCACTTCATGATCAAAACGTTGGAGAGAATTGGCATGGTTGGTTTCTATCTTAACAAAATAAAGGCTATATACAAAGCTCCTGAAGCCCAAATAATACTTAATGGAGAAAGACTGAAAGAATTCCCATTGAGATCAGGAACAAGACAGGGGTGTCCACTCTCACCTCTGCTCTTTAATATAGTACTGGAAGTCCTAGCTCAAGCACTAAGAAAGGAGAAATAAATAAAGGGAATACTATTTGGAAAGGAAGAAGTTATGTTAGCACCATTCACAGACGGCATGATTATATATGTAAGAGACCTGAGAGCCTCCATTCCAAAACACTTAAAGGTTGATAATCTCCTTCAGCAAAGTAGCAGGATACAAAATCAATGTACAAAAATTAGTAGCCTTTCTATATGCAAATGACAAAGATACAGAGAAAGAAATAATTGACATTATCCCATTTTCAATAGCAATAAAAAAATAACCTTGGAATAACATTAACCAAGGAAGTGAAAGATCTATACAATGAAAACATAAAAATGCTCAAAAAAGAAATTGAGGAGGACTTAAGAAAGTAGAAAGACCTCCCCTCCTCCTGGATAGGCAGAATTAACACTGTGAAAATGGCAATCCTTCCAATAGCAATCTGCAGGTTTAATGCAATTCCCATCAAAATCTCAACATTGTTCTTCACAGAGACAGAAAATTGATCTCAAAATTCATATGGAGGGCTGGAGAGATGACTTACCTGTTAAGCACTAGCCTGTGAAGCCTAAGGACCCTGGTTCGAGGCTCGATTCCCCAGGACCCATGTTAGCCAGATGCACAAGGGGGTGCAAGTGTCCAGAATTCATTTGCAGTGGCTGGATTCCCTGGCGCGCCCATTCTCTCTCTCTATCTGCCTCTTTCTCTCTCTGTCACTCTCAAATAAATAAATAAAAAATAAACAAAAAAAATTTTTTTAATTCATATGGAAAAACAGAAGGCCTCAGTTATCTAACAGCCTATCCTCAGCAAAAGAAACACCACTGTGTTGATCCAACTGGATTTTCTTGCATTTGACTTTTCATGTTATTTCTTTTGCGCTGTGGTCTGCCCATCACAGTGTATGGGCAAGTAGGTGGGTGGATCAGCCTGGGCTCAAGCACAGTGGGAAGCTGAAGCAGCCTGAGGCAGTTGCCAAGCAGTCTGGGCTTTGGTTCTCACTTGCCAAAGCTGCCTGAGCTCCTGCCTGGCAGGGGCGCCAAAGTTGCCTGAGCTCTCATGCGGTAGTGCGCCAAAGCTGCCTGTGCTCGCCCTAGAAGGGACACTGAGGCACCAAGCACTGAAGCAGCCCAAACTCCGGCGTGGGGGAACACTGGGACCCGAAAGCAGTCTGTGCTCCCCAGCAATAGGACAATGGCAGTCGGCCAGACAGGGAGGGGCTGGCACCTGAGAGGGAGCGGAAAGAATGTCAGAGCCACATGTTGGGTCATGATATGCACAGCCATTTATCTTACCCATAACTGTGGGCTAACTCCACAATGCATGACCCATATACCTCAACAAGGAGGGGCAAGGGGGAGAGGGTAGGACATGGATGAACCTAACAATGGTACCAAATTGACTGTATTCGCTGAGCACAAAACTAATTAATAAAAAAATAATAAATTAAAAAAACACCTCTGGAGGCATCACCATACCTGATCTAAAACTATATTACAAAGCCACAGTAACAAACCCAGCATGGTCCAGGCATAAAAACAGGAGGATAGACCAATGGAATAGAATTGAGGACCTAGACTTTGTGTCAAGTAACCACAGCTACTTGATATTTGACAAAGGCCCTAACAATATAGGCTGGCAAAAAGACAGCATCTTCAACAAATGGTGATGGACAAACTGGATAACCATATACATGAAATTGAAACTTGATCCACACATCTTGCCAGGCACAACAATCAAGTCCAAATAGATCAAAGACCACAATATAACACCGGAAACTTGGCTACTGCTGGAAGAAAAGTTAGGAGGAACATTCCATGATTTAGGAATGGGAAAAGACTTCCTAAACAAAACCCCAGTAGCACAGGATCTTAAACAATCACTCAACCAATGGGATCTTATGAAGCTGAAAAGTTTCTTCACAAACATACAATAAGCAGAACCAATAGATTACCCACAGAATGGGAGAAGATATTTGCTGAATATCCAACTGACAGAGGCTTAATTTCTAGAATCTACAAAGAACTCAAAAACCTAAACAATAAAAAGTCAAACAAACCACTCACAAAATGAGGCAAGGAACTGGACAGGCAGCTCACAGAGGAAGAAATACACATGGCAAACACACACTTAAGGAAATGTTCATCATCCCTAATCATCAGGGAAATGCAAATTAAAGCAACTATGAGATTCCACCTTACCCCAGTAAGGATAGAAAACATCAAACAATCAAATACAAACAAATGAGGATATGGAGAAATAGGAACCCTCCTCCACTGTTGGTGGGAATTTAAGATGGTACAATCACTTTGGAAAGCAATATTGAGACTCCTACAAAAACTGACTATAGAGTTACCAAATGACCCAGTTATTCCCTTACTGGGCATGTACCCTAAAAGCTCCATGCCTCAGCTCAGAGAGATTTGCTCAACCATGTTTATAGCTGCTCAATTGCTAATAGCCAAGCGCTGGAATCAACCCAGATATCCATCATTAGATGAATGGATAACTAAGATGTGGTATATCTACACGATAAAATTCTAGACAGCGGTAAGGAATAATGACATAATGAAATTTGAAGAAAAATATTCCAACCTGGAACAGATCATTCTCAGTGAACTCACCCAATCACAGAAAGATAAATCACCACATAGTCTCACTCATCTGCAGCTCCTAACCTGAATCTACCCAAGTTGTTGACATACCTACCAAACATCTCAAGGACTGGACAACAGGGAGGGTGGGGAGAGGGGGAGGGTAAAGGAGGGAGCGGGGGACACAAAACTGGACCCAAATGGCAATGGTACCATAAAATCTACATCCTAAAAGACAGACAAAATGGTTGAACCTCCACCAAGTCCTTAGAAGGAACACCAGATTCATAAGACCCTGTAGAGGGTACAAAGAAACCTGGCCATTATCTCCTCCTATTTCTGCTTCTCTCCTTCTCTTTCTCTCTCTCTCTCTCTCCTTCTTCTTATCTCTCATCTCTCTATCTCTTTTATATCACTTATCCTTTTCTTCCTTCTCTTCTTGGGCGCTGACCTGTAACTCCCAGTACCAGCAGGTGGTTATCATCCACAATGAGCTTCTGATCACAGAGACCTACAAGGTCTCTCAAAAGAAGACAGATTTATGTCAGAGCGCTTGATGACCCACCATAGGTTAGTGGTAAGACCCTACTGTTGAAGACACCATATACTGTTGGTACGTATCCTGGAGCAACATGGCTGGAAGCTGAAGAGAGTCAGTCCCCAGACAGTGCATCTAGTGCTGGAAGGTGCTAGATGAGCGACTAGGAGATCATGACAAATATCTTTCCAAGCAACGTATGGTCTAACCTACTTAGCTACAAACAACTTGACATGATGCTCATACAAGTACAATAGTGTCGCATAGCCATGGTGAGAAGCCAACTGCTCTTGATTTAGCTAATTGATCTGCTCAGTGGAATGGAACCCATAGCTGGAGCTAGGAAATAAGTCAGAACCATACCCAAAAATGAACCCTCTCTCCACTAAACTATCTCTAAAAATCAATGGTTATCACATTTACTTGGTCCTAACTTTACACTCTGTTGGAAAATCTGCTTCTCTTTTTCAGATAGATGCAGATCCTAAGGAGAGAACCACCCCATCATACCTCAAAATGGCCCCAGCTGAAACTAAGAATAACTGGGGATACATGCAAGAATACTGTTTTCTTGGTGAACCAGGAACAGAACAATGGTGAAGGAGATAAACACAGAGAACAATCAACCCCTACCAAACCAGATATCCAAAGACACAGAGGCGCCCAAGATCTCAATATGGATGCAGACCTAATATGAACCCAACATGGCTCAGGGAAATTTGCGGAAGAGGGGGTAGCAAGAATGTCAGAGCCACAGGTTGGGTCATGATACGCAGAGACATTTCCTCCTACACAAAACTAAAGCCTAACCCCACAATGCATGACCCATATACCCCAACAAAGAGGGTCCTTGTGGAGGGGGGTGGACAGGGAGGAGGCTAACAATGGTACCAACTTGAATGTACTCACTGACTACAAGAAAAAGTAAAAAAACAAAAAAGATTTGATAAGACAAAAAAAAAAAAAAACAGCAGTCTTTAGAACATTCAATGACTACAGAAAGCACTATCTTTACATCATCAAATAGAGTTAAAAAGACATTTTTCCCAGTGTAGTACATGTTTTGTGCAGTATTAATAAGCCTAAACACTAATTTGATTCTAAATTCCTTAATATACATGCCCCTGGATAATTTCTAAGAAGAGGCAATAAACTGTAGTGTTCTATGAATTTACCTAGGATACCCCTGCTTTTATTTTAATCACAATCATTTCTTGTCCTCCTTCTTTTCAGGAAATATTTTGTAAAATGCTAGGCTAAACCTAGTGACATTTCCTGTTTAGTAAATTTGAAGTGTTTATGATAAGGAGTGTCTTGCTAGTGATCCAGTCTGTTTCATTACCTGTGTCAGATACAGGGGAAGAGACTAGGAAAAGAAGAATTCATAAAGTCTGACTGAAATTGCACACAATGTGTGGGTCCCTTATCTTCAGATAAAGTTTTGTTTGTAATGTCTAACTAAGACTCAGTCCTCTGGAACTCAAAGCGGCCTCCTACCTGATAGTACTGCTCTGGACAAAGATCCTTGAAACTCTTCTAGACACCTATAATGTTACTGCACTAGAAAATTATCTCCTAACTTTCCATCACTCTTTTTCTTTCACCTGAACCCTTTCCCTTTGTTTCATGTCCTCTTTACTTCACCTTGCAAGATTGGATAGCAGGCTCTTTGACTGACTGACTCAGCATGGCAGTACTCAATGTGCTGAAATGCATCTTTTACATTTTGCACTCATCTGTCAGTATTGGAGGAAGAAGAAATGAAAAGTGAGGTTGAGAATTTCATGACTCAATGCTGTTTAACAGGCTCTGAGACTTTGCTCAAATGTCATCTCCTAAAGTTTACTTGCACTGACCTTGTTTTGGTTGGTTTGTCCCCTTTGTATCCACATCTTACCAAGCATACTAGGCTGTGTTGAACTTGTGATATTCCTATTTTGGCCCTTTCACCTTCTGTAGGAAAGTGGAGCTCTTCCCCAATAGTATAGAGGCAAACCTCCCTCAGAATTCTTATTCCGTGCTGTCATCACTTATTTCTCCACTAGGCCTCGTCCTACACATATTTGTAGGCTCTGAACTTGGCTTGTATAGACTGTAAGCTTCAAGAGGACAGAGGATGATCTGTCTTGCTCCTATCTATATTCCCGTGAGTCAGGAAGGACTATTATAGAGATATTCCAGAGGAATGCAGGTTGAGAAACAACAGCACACAAGGCTGGCAAAATGTTAAAGGCCTGATTAAAAATCTTGTCTTACTCTAATATTCATTGCTTACAGATTTAGTTTCAAAAACCATAGAAAGTAGATGCTATAGGTATTTCTTTCAGGGCAAACTTAATTCCTCTTAATCCAATTAATTAATTTTAATGTTAAAGGAAATTTTAGTCAATACCCTCAAAATTTGTGACTTGATTGAAGAAAAATATATATACCTGCTTTCCTGATAGAGGGTTCTAATACTGTTTCACTGTTTAAAATAAGGATTATTCCATTTAGGATTGGAACATTAACACTAGGAATGGCTGGTGGACTCCCATGTGCTCTGCGATGAGACTTACTTCCCTAGTTAAGAATACAGCCCGTGATTTTGGAGGCAGAGGGAGGGGTTCAGATGCAGCTGATACAGATCAATACAAATGAAGCTCTGCTCTGGTACAAATAGGACTGATGTAGTGTGGAGTGCATGTTGATCTTACTGACGGGTTAGATACTGCAGGGCACACACTCTCCCATTTTTGATCAAATAATAAGAAAGATAATAAAATTCCCAGAACAAGTATGAAATTCATATTCAAAATTAAATCCACAGGGCTGATGCTAAGGGGCTTAAATTGGGACACATCTTCTTTGCCACAATGCATTACACTTCATCCCAGTTCATTCCTCTGACACAGCCTCAGGGAAGATAAAAGTCAGCAGGAAAACATCTAAGGTGCAATGTTATGACAGGCACCAAATATCATGTTAATGTACAATTACTGTCTCAGATTAATTTGATGCATAAAACCTTGAGTCACATTGGTATCAGCGAAGGTCATCTAGGTCACAAAGATAAACATTCTACAGTCATCTCTGCTAAAACAGAGCCTTTCATTAAATAGATTGTCTATCAATTAGCAACTGTTGGTGCTGGAAAAGAGGTGTCTCAATTTGTTGAACTTCTTTCCAGCTTCTAAGCTAATTTTTCCCTCAGCTAGAAAGCCAGTGCTCAGTTGGGAGATTAAGTAAAACCACTTTTGCAGGGATTTTTTTTCAGTCTCTGCTCATTTCAGACTTAAGACCTTTCAAAAAGATTCCCATAATATTTTATGGCATCAAAGCACTTCAGTGTTGATTTTTTCAAAAGTGATTTGTATCTTTTAAGCAAAAGAAAATTGAAGAGACTATAAGCAGGAATGATTATATTCAGAACCTTTTGAAGATGAAACCACATTGCTAACTGCTTGGTTCCTCATTCTGTTCCCATTATTATTATATTTCATCCACCAAAAATGATTCTATCATACAGACCTAAAACTCTAAAAGGTTATGGCATGGCATAATTACCCATGTGTTACAGTTAATTGGGGTAAATGTAGTACCTAGAACAAGTTAATTTTTTCTTTTATTTTAGCCTCCTTTCAGTTGTTCTTGGACCATCTTAACAGATGAGTAAGCATCCTGTAAATCAGTTTTAGAGTCCTTGTTAGCATTGATTGGCAACCAACAAGCAGAAAACAAACCACCTTCTCTTTTCAGTTTACTCAAAAACAATTTTTTAAAAATTCTTTGCTATTTTAGAATACAAAACATCAATGGCTATAGCAATGGTGCATTTTATCTATGTACTGAGTAAGAACAAACACACTCATGTTGTTTCCTTGTATGGCAGTCTGACCCGGCTTGTCAAAGACCTCTTTCCTGAAATTATGATTGTTTCACTATCATTCACATTTCTTCATAATTTCAAATGCAAAATTGGTGTACTGTGCATCATATGTCTTGATCAATTTACTATACATTGGTCTTTTTTAACTCTGGGAAAATAAAACACTAAGGTTATTACAGTCAGGTTTGCATGGCTGGCAGAAATCACCTAACCAAGAACAACTTAGCTAAATCAAGAGCAGTTGGTTTCCCACCATGGCTGTGTGCCACCACTGCACTTCTGTGGGCATCACAGCAAGTTATTTGCTGCTAAGTAGGTTAGACCATGCGTTGCTTCAATAGATATTGGTCATTTTCCCCCAGTCGCCCATGTAGCACCTTCTGGCACTAGACGCGCTGACTGTCTGGGGACTGACTCTCTTCCAACTTCCAGCCATGCCATTCTAATTTGCATGTCAATCACATAAGGTATCTTCAGCAGTAGGGTCTTACCACTAGCCTTTGATGGGTCATCAAGTACTCTGACAGAAATCTGTCTGTCTTTTAGGAAACCTTGTAGGTCTCTCTGATCAAAAGCTCATTGTGGATGATAGCCCCATGCTGGATCTGGGAGTTACAGGTCAGTGCCCACTAAGAAAATGAGGAAAAAGCTAACTAATATACAAGAGTTAGAGATAAGAGAGAGAGAGAGACAGGGAGAGGGGAAGTGAGGGAGGGAAGATGTAGGAGATTAAGGTTAGTCTTAATCTTACCCTCTCCAGTGTCTTGTGGTTCAGGTGTTCCCTGTAAGGGCCTGGTGAAGGATCAGCCATTTGGTCTGTCTTTTAGTAAGTAGAAGATTATGGTACCATTGCCGTTTGGGTCTAGATTTGTGTTTCCCACCCTTTTGATGCCCTCCCCTCCCTCCCCTTCCATCCTAGTGTCTAGTCTAGGAGATGCTTGCTGGGTATGTAAGGTATCTTGGGTAGATTCAGGTTAGGTGCTGTAGATGAGTGAGACTATGTGGTGATTTTTTTTTCTGTGATTGGGTAAGTTCACTGAGAATGATCTGTTCCAGGTTCAACCATTTTTCCTCAAATTTCATTGTGTCATTTTTTCTTACTGCTGTATAGAATTCCATCGTGTAGATATACCACATCTTAGTTATCCATTCTTCTAGTGATGGACATCTGGGTTGATTCCAGCTCTTAGCTATTACAAATTGAGCCGCTATAAACATGGTTGAGCAAATCTCTCTAGCCTGTGGTTTGAAGGTTTTAGGGTAGATGCCCAGTAAGGGAATAACTGGGTCTGTTGGTATCTCTATACTCAGCTTTTTCAGATGTCTCCATATTGCTTTCCAAAGTGGTTGTACCATCCTACATTCCCACCAACAGTGGATGAGTGTTCCTACTTCTCCACATCCTCACCAGCATTTATTTTTATTTGATTTTTTGATGTTTGCTATCCTTATTGGGGTAAGGTGGAATCTCATAGTTGTTTTAATTTGCATTTCTCTGATGATTAGGGATGATGAACATTTTCTTAAGTGTATGTTTGCCATTTCTATTTCTTCCTCTGTGAACTGCCTGTTCAGCTCTTTGCCCCATTTTGTGAGTGGGGTGTTTGACTTCTTACTGTTTAGATTTTTGAGTTCTTTGTAGATCTACAAAATATTCATTCTTGACTAAAATTGAAGTTACTCGATTTACATAATATTTGGATGCTATGTAAAAAAAAGAAAAGGAAAAATTTGTTTTCTAAAAAAACTGATATGAAATATAAAATTTTGACACATTTATGAAATGCTATATGTTCTATATGTCTCTTTTTAAAACAAATTTCCATTTAAATTCAACTATGTGCTATTTCTTAGTAAGTCAGCTTTGTTCCTTCTGCACTCATTTCACTCCATGCACAAATCACATAAGAATGCTACAAATTTTTCATTATCCAAGTTGACTTCCATCTCCTGCAGAATACTTTGCCTATTCTGAGGCCATGGTGTTCACAAATACTTAATGATTTTTATTATAGAGCAAGGAGCTTGCTCACAGCTCTATTACAAGAGGCATTAATTATCTGGGTTGATTTTCATAATAACCATTTGCAACCAACTTCCTACGTTTCCAACTCAAGCCATTTTTATGTCTATCCTTCTTATTTCATAAATGTCCTACCTGCAAATATAAAGTTTCTATTTTGACTTCCTTTAAGAATATGTCAAAAAATTAGATGTACAGAGATGTGGAGAAATTGAAATGCTTGTGTAAAATATTACAGACACATGTAAAACATGATTATTTCTCAAGCAACTAAAAGTAGAATTATATGATCCAGCAATTTTACATGTGGATGTATTCTCAAAAGAATAGGAAGCAATTTTTTCATAAATTTGTATATCAGTGTTCATACAATTATTAATAGGATCTACAAGAGAGAAATAACCCAAGGGTCCATCAACATATGAATGGATCAAGTAAATGTGGCATAGCCATACACTGAAATATTATTATATCTTCAAACAAAAAGAAAGTTTGCAATATGCTATAATGTGAATGAACTTGGAGAAACTTTAGTTATTGAATCAAAGCAGTGATAAGAAGACAATACTATGTCTGGCTTTAGGACATGGTGAGGAATTTATAGCTTCTGAGGATCTTACAGTACCTTCTCAAAGACAACATTGTACCACAGGTTTCTAGAAACTATAATATGTTTAACTTGTATTAAATATATTAATAATTTTACATGAAAACAGTCTATTTTCAGATAATATGAAAAGTTTGTATTTAGGACTTTTTTTATTAAGAAATGATCCAAGTGTTCCTCTTGATCTTTCAATAGGCAGTATTGCAAAGCAACAATGACATAAGTGTCTTCCAAGACAAAGGTGCTGCTATATGTACATCTACTAAGCGGAAGTACCATGTACAGCAAGACATGATGTTGCATCCCACAACCTTAGCACTCAGGAAGCTGAGACCAAAGCATAGAGAGCTCCAGGCCAATCTGAGCTACAATGAAAGAACCTTTCTTCAAACACAAATAAACAACAACACACCCAAGAATCCCTACCTATGAAAACACCTTAGGGATCTAGATGGGTTTACAGTTTATCTAGAAGATATTTATGACATATAATCTCTTCTTGACAGAAAGTAGTTTCTGAGATATTTTAACATGGATAAGTATAATAAAAAATAAAATAAACTTAACTAGAAAGCAAAACCAGAAAAATGTAAAGTCAGAAGCTCATTGAGTAATGATCTAATGGAACATTTTTATTTATTTATTTATTTATTTATTTATTTATTTATTTGAGAGAGATGGAGAGAGAAAGAGGCAGAGAGAGGGAGAGAATGGGCACACCAGGGCCTCCAGCCACTGCAAACGAACTCCAGACTCGTGCACCCCCTTGTGCATCTGGCTAACATCAGTCCTGGGGAATTGAACCGAGGTCTTTCTGGCTTTGCAGGCAAATGCCTTAACTTAATTAGCAGTTAGATAATCCATCTCTCCTGCACCATCTCTTTTTTAAATAAAGTGTTTACTTCAAGTTGTTTTCAGTGGAGCACTTAATGACTGAAATGTGCTCACCCGATCACACACAAAGGAGCAAGAGGAAAATGGGACAGCATGAAAGAAACACTAAATCTCTCAACATTAAATGGTAATCAGAAATGCCATGTTGCTAGAGAAATGTGCTTGCAAAGATAATATTCCTATAAGCAAGATGCCACTTGAAATATTTTCATCATGGCAATGGCTAATAGCTACTAAATTAGTTTTCACAAACAAGCCATTTGTTTAAAATTACAATTTTTGACCACCAAAGAAGCAGAGTTTCGCTTTAATCTCGTATTCTGAAATAATTAAATAATAAAAAATAATTAAACCTTTTGTCAATGATGAGCAGAGTGCTTTTCAGGTAAACCTGTCTTCAAGAGGTAAACAAAGACTTCTGGTTTAACAAAAAAAAAAAAAAAAAAGAACTTTGTGTCAGATTGTCTATGTGTTTCTTTTATTCTACTGAAATTGGAAACTCACATAATTAGGTCATTGTATGTTATCAATAGAGATTTCACCAGTATTCATCTTTATCCCTATGTAATAACAAGACTTCCATTTTAGGTCACCAACCTCTTGAATAAATATTGATGTGACATATTCAGTCTCATTAAAATGATATTGATTACTCAGGATACTATATACAAAATTTTGGAGACTGTGAGGGACTTTTGAGTATCAGTGCAATCAATCATTAATCAGTCAAATTCATTAAGATAAATAGGATATAAAGGTATATTATTTATTCAGACAAATGATTTACCATAAAATTAAATCTCTTATTACATGAGATATTATAATTGTAAAATATAAGATCAGATTTTTAGAAATATTGTGTAAGTAAGAAAGATATGAGATGTTGAGACAAAAATACTAAAACAAAGAAAATAGATCAATGTATGTTCAGTGTCCTATTTTGAAGAATGTAAGCATCCTTTCTAAAATATATAGTGCATTAATTTATTATTCTTTTCCAAATACTTTTTCTAGGTTGGATAATCCTGGTTAAATATGGAAGGGTATAGTGGAGTCCCAAAAGGGTACAGGGGTAAAAAATATGCACTATGGGAAAGAGATGCACAAAGTTCATATACATTTGAGATTGATAGATAGATGGATAAATGACAGCTTCAAGTTTAGAACTTAGGTATGCATCTGTGTTGCAGTTACTTTCTCTTTGCTGGGACAAACATCCAATAAGAAGCAGCTTATAGGAGGAAAGGGTTTATTTCAGGCTTATAAAATCCAGGGCAAATTTTATCATGGCAGAAGAAGCTTACTAAGTCCAGCATCCATAGCAGAGAAAGGGAGAAAGAGAGAGAAAACCAGCAGCCAGCAAATGCAAACAGCCAGAGCTCAAACTGGAACTTTATATAATTACATACTTTAGGGCTGGACTAAAATAAAAAACAAAAAAGCTGCCTTCAGTGGCACCCAGCAGGTAGAATGGTGTTAAGAAAAATTCTCATAATGAATTTTAAGGTTTTATTTGTTAAGTTTTCATTCAATATCAAATAAATGCACATATAAATTTGCAATATGTTAATTTCATCCCCAAAGAACATACCTGACATATAGCTTACTATGCTGAACATATGTAGCTTTTT
Source organism: Dipus sagitta (assembly GCA_036346955.1). Classification (NCBI taxonomy): domain Eukaryota; kingdom Metazoa; phylum Chordata; class Mammalia; order Rodentia; family Dipodidae; genus Dipus; species Dipus sagitta. The sequence continues at coordinate 130,305,867 of CM070771.1, read as the reverse complement.
CTCCTTGATTATTATCTACATGAGAATGGAATGAGATGATCATATACTTTGTCTGTAATATATCCAAAAACACATTAAATATCAGATGCAAGGCAGAATTCTATACATCCTGTCACTTCTCTGCACCATTGTGGAGTGGTAAAATCAAGGCCCTGAGGCTTCATATTATATAGCACACTGTATGAACTTCATGGCTTTGAGTTACTTAATTAATCTATACTTCGTTATTCCCCACTATATCAAACTGTACAACTGTAACTTTATTCTAAAGCTCTTATAAGGATTACAGTGTAAAATTCCTTCTTTCTTTCCTCCTTCCTTATTTCTTTTCTGCTTTCTTTCTTTTTTTTCTTCACTTTAGAGAGAGAGTGGCAGATGAGAGAGAGAGAGAGTGAATGAGTACACCAGAACTTCCAGCTGCTGCAAACGAATTATAAAAACATAATAGAAGTATTGAATCCACCTTTACTTTTAAACAGTAAGGCCCTGAGCTTGGTTTCCTATGGAGTATTGATCCATATCCATAGGGAGAAAGACAGAGAAGGATAAAGAGAGAGAGAGAAAGAGAGAGAGAGAGACTCTCACAGACAGCCAATTCCTTTCAGCTGATACAGAAAAATCAGCTCCACCCCAGGCAGATGGTATGTGTTATTCTCCAAATAGGCTACCACCCCATAGAAAAAATGTCATGGGGCCAGATTCCCATCATACTCTTCCAAAGCACATACACAAATTCAAGCTTTAATTACGGACTGCCATGTCATGGAGGTTACAAGTACACGGGGATTCTCCTGAACTGTCAATGAAAGTGAAAGCTCGTGAAAAGCCTCTGAAAGACATTTTGCAGCTTAAATACCTAACTGCACTGAGACACCTGGTAGAATTCTTTTGCATCAAGACTGTGTTCTTAAGACTATTTGTACCTGTGTGACTGGGCCCCTGCCACAGTTTAGGACTGAAAGGCACAAGAGACTTGACATTCAGCTTAGATAACACCAGTTATCTAGGAGGCTGGGGACAAAAGACAGGAGAATAATTTGTGGCTGCTTAAGCTGAAAATCCCCAGCCTCGTGTGGTTGATGGCATGGATATTTAAACACAAGCATCAGACCACTTGCCAACAGTGAAAAAGAATTTCCTTTCCCTTTAATACTTGCGGCATTTCTATGTTATACGTTGGTTCACTCCGAGCTCTGTTGAATCAAAAGAAGTCATCACACAACACAAAATTTGGTGAAACTTTGTGAAAAATCATACTATAAAGTTGAAAACATAATTATTAAACATATTATGTAGTGATTTTTTTTGAAATTAACAGAATATTAATTGATTACTACTTTTGTCCTGGTTTAATAATGTATTTTTTTCTTCTTCAACTGTGTTTTGAGGTCATGTAAACATTTGGTTCTCTTCATGACTTCAAATCTTCTAACTTGTTCACCTAAAACATATGCCTTTGGATGGTTACTTCGTTAGATTCTGATACTATCATGAAGTCTAAACTTGCTAAACTTGATTGTCTTTTAAAAATATTAAACAAACTGCCGATTTCATGACATTTCAATATTTCTTTCTTTTTTCTTTTTTGGTTTTTCAAGGTAGAGTCTCTCTCTAGCCCAGGCTAACCTGGAATTCAGTCTGTAGTCTCAGGGTGGCCTTGAACTCACAGCGATCCTCCTACCTCTGCCTCCCGAGTGCTGGGATTAAAGGTGTGCGCCACCATGCCTGTCTCTTCCATATTTATTTATATGCTATGGCCAGTAGATTCAGAAGGGAATACAAAATATTTATCCAAAGTCATGTTGAAGGGCTGATGAGATAGTCCAGTTGGTAAAGTGCTTGCCTTACAAGCATAAGGACCTGAATTTTATCCCCATAACCAACATCAAAATCCCTGGCATAGTGATGTGGGCCTATAATTCTAAAAATAAGTAGTTACAGAGAGGTGGATCCCTGGAGTTCACTGGTCACCCATCCTTGTCTAACCATGGAGCTGAAGTCCAATGAGAGATTTTGCATAAACAAAGAGGTTGATGATTTACCTAAGGTTAGCACCCAAAGTTATACTCCTGTCTCTACATTCATGTACATGCATGTGGCCACAAATATGAAAGAATGTAAACCTGTCCATTATACACATATATACATGCAAAATTAAATTTCAAGTCTATCTTTATCACTCTGATACTTACAAATTGCATGTTTGTAATTGGAATATAGATTAAAACTGTAAAACTTGGTAAATTGTGTTAAGTCAGATTTAATCAGATCTGGTGAAGCATAAGTTTAGGTAGACAAAAGAGTGGGCATAATGAAAATAATATATTTGGTGCAGGCCTAGGCCTGAGCCAATACAGAAGGCATGGATAAATTACAAGAACATAAATTAGATCCTACAATATCACTTTCCTTACTAAGATCCTTCTTTTTTCTTACACCTATGACTATTAAGAGATTTCTTGCAACCAAAAGATAGAGAATAAAGAACTCTGACCTAACCAGATGAAGATAATACTAATATGATATCTGATAATTGAGCTTGAGTGTACCTACCTCTAAAATATAATAGAGAAGGCAAATGCTTTTGCGTGACATGGATTATGAACATGTCTGTCTATTTCATAGAAGTATCACTAATCATATAAACACATGCCATATATGCAGTGATTAGTGTTTTAGCTAATTATAAGGTAGGAGTCTCAGTGAAGAGAAAAAGTGATTGAAACTGGAACATGACTGGCTGCATCTCTGGAGATGGATGCAAAGCAACTCAGTTTTGGTGCCGTATACTAATGCTCATTGGAAAACGTCTACCAAAGTGAACTGCAAGCAGTCAAGCGACTGAAAAGAACCCTGTGAATATGAGGCAGCATTTCTTCTGGGTTAACCCAGAAATACTGCATTGAGACTGTGAGAAGAATGGCCATTCTGGCAGGGATGATGTGTTTCTTGAATATGTTTAACACAGACTCTTTCTCTCTATAAGACTCGTGCATTTTGTCACCACCAAATGTTAACTCATTACAAATATACCAAGCCTTCCGTATGACACTATAACTTTGGAATTGTACCTGGCTGTTTGCAGATAGGTAAGTTTTGTCAGATTATGGTGAGTTCTCCTTACTAAAGATCACAAATTTTCCAGGTATCTTTCCTGGTAAGTGGAGTCCTGGCAATGAAACTTTCTAAATACGTACCTGAAATGTCAACATGGTACTGCTCACAGTGTTGCCTCACTTTCCTATGGCTAAGCAAGTGTGCCGACCATGACATGTGCTTGGCATTCATCTATCCAGTCACATAGAAGCAGACAGCCTAAGAGTTGATGAGCTGACTACTGTAGTCTCACCTAAGGTAAATGCTGAAAACTAGTCCCTTGTCTGGTCATGGTGGTGGCCTTCAGGATGCAATATATACAGTGAATCAGTAGCTACAATACAGTCTTATGCCCTTTTATGCTAAATGTCATTGTCCTGAAGCCAAAAACACTAAAACACTGAAGAAAATAAATTGAGGAAGACATGAGAAGATGGACAGATTTCCCATGCTCATAGATTGGAAGAATTAGTATTGTGAAAATAGCCATTCTACCAAAAACAATCTACAGATTCAATGTACTGCCAATAAAAATTATAGTAGTATTCCTCAAAGAAATTGAAAAAGAAATCTCAAAATTCATGTGGAAGCAAAAAAGGCTTCACAAAGCCAAAAATGTCTTCAGCAAAAAGACTTCTTGTGGCTTGCCCTATCTAATTTTGAGATATACTATAAACGCATAGTAATAAAAATAGCATGGTACTACAGCAAAACAGACCAATAAATCAGTGGAATAGAAGATCTATATATATGTTCAAGTAACCATCACCACCTATTTTTGACAAAGACTCATGAAACACATACTGGATAAAGTACAGCATTTTCAACAAATGGTGCAATGGAAACTGGATAATGAATATAGACCTCTTTATGTTACTGTTGCAATGAGCACCACAGTGCTGGAATGAACTTCCAAACCAGACACAGTTTATGGGAGAAAGAGGTTTATTTGAAACTTTCAGATCCAGGGGAAGTTCCATTGATGGCAGAAGAAGGTAGCCCCCATTCACATATTCAGGCAGAGAGACACCACCACATAGCCAGCACCACAAGCAAGAGCAAAACCAACAGGCTCAACAGTAGGGAACCCAGGCACAGCTTAAGTACTCTGCATACCTTAGGCTCAAATTCAGATCCACCCCAGTGACTTCACCCTCCATAGCAAGAGTCTGCTTGCTAGGGGCAGAAGCTGCAAACTTAATTTTAATAACACCTGAGTCTATTGAGGGGGCATAGATTTGAACTATGAGTCATCATGCATAAAAATCAACTACAAATGGATTAAGGACCTCAATATATGGCCTGAAACTGACACTACTAATGGAAATGGTAGGGAGAACACTCCAAGATTTAAGCATGGTGAAAGATTTTCTGAATGAGACTATAATAGCCAGGGAATTATAAGGACACTTAATCATTTGGATCTAATGAAACTGAAAATCTATTGTACAGCTAAGCAAACTGTCAACAGAGTTAACAGACAAGCAGCATCAAGAAGACAGCAATGGGGACTCAACTTCTTAGGGATATATAAGAGAATATTTCTACAAAAAATATTATAGGGAGCCATCTGTACCATCAAAAAGAAAGGAATTTCTTTAGTTTTACAATATGGCCATTATCAAAATTTTCTATTAAATCAGTCATTAGCACCAGCAGGTACCTTAATCCAAAAAAAGAACCTGGAATCATTTATGAGATGTAACCTATGGAAATGAAAGTGCTGTGGATTTTATTTATTGCTGCAGCTAAAAAAAAATCATATACATGATTGATGATGTTGCAGATTTACAGAAAGATATAGATTATCTCAACATTGCTAACATATCTTTCTATAAATCTGCAACACACAACACTGTCTATCTACTATCTATCTTTCTATCTCATCATTTATCACCTCAATCTTCACAAACCTAACACGTAGACATGGATACTTTTATTAATTTATTCCCAATTTAAATACAAGGAAATGGTATCTATATATCAGATACTTGACCAAATTAACTCTAATTCTGTCAGTTTTAAAACCCAAGATCCTAACAGAGCACATATAAAGTATATGTTGAGGTCATAATATTTATTAAATAAATAGCACTTCATCATTATCAATAACATCATCATCAATCATGTATAAAATCATCCAGGATCTTAATGTCTTGGCTTAGCATATTTTAAAAAAGTGTTTGATAAATGACATATTATGATTCAGAGGGGGACAATGACTATCCATAACTAGGCTAGGAGCCATTTGTGTTATTTTCTGTCAATAAATCTTGCCTTATCTTGTACATGTCCTGGGAATTTGAGTGGAGCTGAATTAAAAAACAATGGACTCATTTCTTGGAGAGAGAATTTCAAGACACAACAGCATTCACAATGTGTCATGATCACTTTTCACCTCTAAGATCCAGGTGTACAGTAAATAAAAAGAACATGCACAGCAGAAAGGCATAAAAAGCATGTGGTTTGGTGAGAAAAGCAGCACAAGTAAGTTTAAATTAGCTGAATTTTTTAAGGAGATTACCACCATTAAAGAGAACCCTTCTGCTCTGCAATCGGGAAATAGGAAAGGTGACCTGCGGGCAAGACCCCACCTATCAATGGCTTCAATTGGTGAAATTGAAAATTCTATTTAAAGGTAAGAAGCTAAGCTAAGAATTCCACCTCAGAGGTTCCCTGTTTTATGGCAATCACTTCAAGACATATTTCCTCAGTTTTAGTTTTAGTTAGTTCCAAGGGTTCCAGGCCACATCTCAAACTGGCAGAATTTTAACAGCATCATCCACATAGTACTGAGTTTGTAGTTATGAATTCTATGAGTAAGGGAGACATGGCAGCTTACACTAAGGTTCTAGAAAATTGTTGAGGCCAGACAATGTGTCAGATTCTCTGCAGGATGCCATGAGAGATCATGATGTGAAAATGAAACTTAAGCAGGAAGCCAAAGCTATTAAGATCTCAGAACATTTGTCAAGGGAAGCCAGAAGAAGAGTTGAACTGGCTACAGAGGACTACATGTGCTTCAAGTATCAAAACTGCAGGTGTAGGGCTATCCAAAGCTGTTGGAATCCACATAATCCCACCACAAGTTTCAGATGTAGAGCATAAACCTCTAGGATTTGATGCTTGCTTTGCTGCGTTCTGATCTTGCTTTGAGTGGATCTTTCCTCTCTATGCTTGTATTCTTTCCTTTTGGAATGGGGTTATATATTCAGTGACATTGCAGAGTAGAAATATGTGATGTGTTTTTTATTTTGTTTTATAAGATATAAGAGTTTGTCTTGATCTTATAAGAGACTTTACCTTTTGGGGTCTTAACTGCATTTAACTGATATGAGAAATCCCACATGAATGTGGATGGTATCATTACACTAGATATAGTCTCAGATTGAATGAAAAGGAGAAAACAAGTGGAAGCATTCATTTCTGTCGAATTGCTGACAGTGGACGCAATGTGACCAGCTTCCTCACAGTCTTCTTGCAGGCCTTTCCTATCATGAAAAACTTTACAATCAAACTGTGAGCTAAAATAAATCATGCAATTCTCTTAAGTTTGCTTTGTCAGTTATTTTGTCATAGCAATGTATTCTAGCTCGGGCTGACCTGGAATTCACTATGTAGTCTCAGGCTGGCCTCAAACTTGTAGTGATTCTCCTACCTCTGCCTCCTGAGGGCTGAAATTAAAGGTGTGCTCCACTATACCTGGCAACAATATTTATCTTTATTAAAATGTATTTTTATTCTAATACAAGTACAGTTTTTTTTGTTCGTTTGTTTTGGTTTTTCAAGGTAAGGTCTCACTCTAGCCCAGGCTGACCTGAAATTCACTCTGTAGTCTCAGGGTGGCCCCAAACTCATGGCAATCCTCCTACCTCTGCCTCCCGAGTGCTGGGATTAAAGGCGTGCGCCACCACGCCCAGTTCAGATTTTATTTTACTAGGAAAATAAACCTTGTCAAAACTTTTTGAATAAAATCTTATAGTCTTCTCTAATGTTTTTGAGGACTAAAATATCAAATTTGGACACTTGCTTCACTTTAGCTTTCAATTAAAATATAATTTGGTAAACAAAGTAATAAATAATACATTGGAATTTAGTGAACTGTGACAATACTGTATATATGTAAATATTCATTCAATAATTACTAATAAGGTAGAAAACTAATGAATCTGAGGTTCAGAGAAAAAAAGAACAAACTAATGGGTAATAGTCAAAATACTGAGAGTTGTAACTTATAGTTACTCAAACATTCAGAATATATCATGAGAGAACATCCTTTTCTTTAGACCTGTGTAGTTGTACAGAATGTTAATATATAATGCAAGAAAATATAAATCGTATTCTAAAAAAATTCTGGAATATAAAAGAAAATTCCAAATTTTATAAATTTTAATGTGTAGTAAAAAGTCACTCTTGCTCTAGAGAGATAGTTCAGCAGTTAAAGGCACTTGCTTGCAAAGCCTGACAGACTGGGTTTAATTCTCCAGTACCCACATAAAGACAGATATACAAAGTAACTGTCTGGAGATCATTTGCAGTGGCAGAAAGCCCTGGTGCATCCATTCTTTGTCTGTCTGTCTGTCTCTGTGTCTATATATATCTTAAATAAATATATAAATGTATTTAATTTGAAAAGTCAATATAAACATAAACTTTAAATTATATTTCTCTTCTTTGAACTAGAAAACAATAAGAGTAAACAGGAAAGTATGGAGATAAAATGAAATTTTAAGTAAAAGCTAAAATTCAAAAAATCATAAAGAAACTAGTGATAAATATTGGTATGAAGGATGGAAAATTATTTCAGTGCAGGAACAATAAAATGGTATAGATATGGACTATCACATACTCAAATGAACAAAACATTTAAAATGAATATATTATATAGTAGTTAATTGGTAAGGATGTCTTTATCTAAAATAACTTATGCCCACTGCTAAAAACAAATCAACATGAAACTACCCTTGGAAAGAAGTAGCACTGAGGAATAATATAATGAATGATAATAGAATTCATGGGTAAAGATATATAAAAGAATGAAAATGTCCACTTCATTTCAGAGTAGGAGAGTGACAATCCTTCACAACCATTACTCGATTCCCCTCATGAATTAGTTCCTACTTCAGAATTTCTGCAGGAGCCATCGCAACAGATACTAAAGACACAGTGACTCCTACTTTCTCTCGCAATTAGTCTAGGGTAAATGTTTAAGTTCTGAATAATACAATATGAACATAAGTTTTCTAAGAAATATTCTCATGTTTGTGATCTGACCTCTGTGTTGTTCCCTTAAGATAGGGAATATCAGCTCCTTGCTTTTCTCTTTTTTCTTCCTGATACTCTTTGGACCATAATGATCATGTAGCCATGTTGTCTTAGAAAATAAATGATGTAATGGAGATCACAGCAGCAAGGGTCTGGAAAGCTTAGTGTACATCAGTATTTCTAGCACACATATATAATTTATTCATTTATCTGTGGACCCTTAAATTAAAAGACAAATTGACCATTTGTATCTGCTGGTTTAGCAGTCAAAGACTGAACTGCCATAATGAATCTACATTTAATGTTTACAGGTTTTGTTGTTGTTGGTGGTGGTGGTGGTGTTATTCTCTCTATATCATACCAACTACTTATGTGGCATTTAAATTGGACTTGTTATTAAAGTAATCTAGATATGATTTAAAATATATGGTTGGATGTGTATCAGTTACATGCAAATACTATACCAGTTTTGGTAAGAGTTTTGAGTGCCTATTAACTATGGTAAATGTGAAAATCTTGGAACCTTTGTCCCTTGACATCCAGGAAAATCTTTCTTTAGTCACAGTTAATGGAAAATATTTATGAAATGCAGTTTCACATTAAGTAATGTATAATGACAAACATTTTTGCATTTGTCTGTGTGGAATATGTATGTGTGTTCATATCTGTATGGGTAAACATTTGTTTGTGGGGATACATACATGTGTATGAACATATGTGGAAGTTAGAGGTCAATATTGTGTGACCTCCTCAATCTTACTTCTTTTTAATTTTCTGAGACAGGGTCTCACACTGAACCAAGAGATCTCCCATTTACTATACAATCTATCTAATGATTCCTAGGGACTCTCCTGTTTCTACCTCTGCAGTGATAGGATTCAAGAAAGTGCCACCATACCTTATTTATATGGGGGCAGTGGGATCTAAACTTAGGTCCTTATGCTTGAATAACAAGTACTTCATCCACCGACCTATCTCCCTAACAGCCATTTATAAACATTAATTAATCATCAGACATTCTACAATGGCTCATACCTAATATTAGTGACAGTGAGATGGGCAAAATCACAAGCTAAATGGAGCACATCTGTTCAGTTGTTGCATTGTGTACTGTGACACATCTTGGATTAATTGGATATATAAAGTTATATAGCTTTTAAGTGTACTTTAAAAGTACAAAGAAAAAGTCTTAAGAGATCATGATCCCATTGGAACTTTATGTAGATGAATATTATGGTGAGAAGTAAAGCAATATTCCAAATGTTGTCTTCAATTTTAATCATATAATGTTAAAAATGGGAAATAACAACATCTGAAATAGATGATGCAAATAGAGGCAAAACAGATTCTATGTGTATGTGATAAACTAAATACTAATTTCATACATTTGAAAAATGTTGAATTCAGTCCAAAGTATTTTATAACAAAAAGCATATATATATTTTGGTCCTAAGACTTTTGGAGGTAGAAAATCAGCATGCAAATATATAATCACACAGAAATGCTTTGAAAAATATTTGTTTATATGTGAATGATAGATCAATATAGTTTTTACTTCTCTATAAATAGCCCCTATGATTTCTATAAGCAGTATGCACTACTTTAATTTTCAGTTAAAAATAGGCATTTAAAAGCCTCAGTTTAATTAAATCCTGAATATAAAAGTATTACAAATATTTCATTTTCAAACACCTATGCCATTGTTATCATTCAAGTTTGGCCTATGATTATAATATCAACAACATGGATAATATGATTTGAAAGGAACATACATTTGATTCACAACTGAATTATTCTAATTGAATAATTAAAGTTTCCTACAAATTTTTAAAGAAAACAGGAACATTGCAGACTTTGATTTATTTGCCAGAATAATAAACAAGTTTGCCAAAAATACAATTGCATTTTTAAAACATAGAATTAACTACAAGCTATGTCATAGAGAAAGGAAAATTCTTAAATATTTATTTTGCCTAAAATTACTACTTTAAAGTTTAAAGTTTTAGATTTTTAGATATAAAGATGATTATATATATATATATATATATGTGTGTGTGTGTGTGTGTGTGTGTGTGTGTGTGTGTGTGTGTGTATAATGTTCATTTAAAAGGTTTTGAAGTGTAGTACATTGCAATCACCAGTAAAACATTATATTTACCAGTCTATCTCAAGGCCAGTTTTAAAGCAAGTGTTACAGCCCAGAAAGCAACAGCTTTGAAATGCAAATTTATAACATTTTAAAGTAGCAGTGATTTTAAATATTCTACTTTCCTTTTTATGGGTAAGAAAGTGATACATTTACCTTGAACAACACATCATTGTGTTTTCCTATGTCTGGAAAACAAATCTTGGGCTTCATATAAATTTTATATAGTTTCTAAAATTATATGAGGTCACTATTCTTTTCAGCTCACACGCATACTTCACATATTGTAGCAGTCAACAGTTGTATTTAGTTGTAGCCTCCATTTTAAGATGTTGAATGTATGTGCTATGAAATGATGTGTGGCTTACATATTTATTAGTGACTGTTATTATATCAACGAGCATTTATTGAACAACTGGTCATACTCAATCCAATGTTAGCTATAGAGGATAGAGATTCAGTGCAAGGCATGGCTTCCCTAAGAAAAAAATCACAATATTTCACTAAATGTTGGGATAAAAGAAGATAATTTATGCCCAGTTACATGGAAGTTACATAGGAAAACATGCTTATTGGAGAACTTATAGGCTTAGAGGAGAAAGAAATAAATAGATTTCAAATAATTATACTATTTAAAAATAATTTAAAGTAAAGTAAATTGCATAGTTCTTTAATAATTCGGTTGCCCAGAAAAAGGAGAAATAATAAGTAATTGCATAAAGGCACAAAGTAACACAGAGGATACTTGAATTTTGGCTTAAGATAGTAGCACAATTATGGTGGAAGGGAAAAAGCTAGAGAAAAGCATCAGAAAATGGCCTTGAGAGGGGTGGCCATGGCCTGTGGAGATCAAAGGAGCTAAGATTAAAAGGTTCATCATATAGAATACTAGAAAAAAGGTTATTGCCATAAGAAGTAAATGTATTATTTTGTTACCATGGGATAGCTAAATTTACACCAGTAACTAGGCCTGTGTTGTGTTATAGCCATTTGGTAATATGTAAATATAACTTAGAACTACCAGCCACATTAATTATCATGCAAATGGGAAAATTAATGGACAAATCAGCCAAAGAAGTGGCACATGACTGAACAAAATGATAGGGTCAGAGAAAACATGTATATATATATATATATACATATACACACATTATATGTAGATATGTATATTCAAATGTAAGGTCTGTAAGCAGCTTTAGCAAAGAAAAAAAAACAATCTAAGAAATTGCCATTAGTTCTTTCTGAACAAATTATTTTAAAAAATGTGACAATCAGATTTTAAGATCCCTGCCTCCTGGTGTTCATATACTTTCTTCAGTCTACATATTGGCCAAGTGTTACTTCTAATCAATAGAATACAGCAAGAGCGATGGGATGAGATTAGGATGTGTAAGACTGACTCCTGTCCTATGGTGAAGACATACAATTAACTAAATAAAAATAAAATAAAAACTAAGATGTGAGAATACGTATAGGTGAGTGATTGGGCCATACAGTTTACAGGTTTTTAAATTCTGGGGAATGCAAAAAACAATCTAGAATGAAACAAATACTTAAATATAAGACACAAAACTGAAACTATTAGAAAAAATACAGGAGAAACCCTTCAAAGCATCAGCACAAACAAAAACAATAATGGAAATATGAGGTTATATTAACTTAAGGAGCTTCTGCCTAGCCAAAGAAACCATCAGAGAAGTGAGGAAATGGCCTACAGAATGAGGGAAAATGTTTCTAAGTCATTCAACCACCAGAGGACTCAAAACTCCAATAAACAAGTAATCCAACATAGAAATGGAAATGGTCTGGATAGATAATTATCAGCTGAAAACATGTAAATACCCAACAGGATAAGGAAAAAATGCATAGCATCATAATCATTAGGGAAACACCAATCAAAACCACAGTTACTTCAGGTAGAATGGCTATAATCAAAATTACAAACTTAAATGTACAAGCTTACAAACACTGTTGGTGGTAATACAAATCAGTGTAATAATTATTGAAAACAATACAGAGATTTCTCAAAAATAATACAATTAGAGTTGTCATCTACTACAACGTTTCAACTGCAGGGTATATATCCAAAGGAAATGAAGTTATTGTATCAGATAAGATATTCCCCTGTTATAGCACTATTAACAATAACTAAAAGAGGGACTCAATCTAGATGTCCATTGTGGATGAATAAAAAATGTGTTCTATCTACACAATGAAATATTATTTATCTATAGTAAGAAATGAACTCCTTCCATTTTGGACAACATGAATGGAACTAGGAAGCACTGTTAAGTTAAATTTACCAAATACAGAAAAACAAATCCTACATCCCTTCATTCATATGAAGAAACTAAAACAATGACTTCACAGGAGTAGAGAGCAGATTAATGGTCACTAGGAGCTATGAAAGTCAGGGGACGGGGAGATGCTTAGAGGTAGGTTAGATGACAGGTGCCAAAATACAATTCTATGGGAAAATGAAATCCTCGTGTTCTATATAGCACAAAAGGGTGCCTACAGTTAATACATTTTATGAAGAAATAGAGCAGTGCAATTTGAAGATTCCTGACACAAAGAATGATAAATAAGGAGACGCTAGTGCTTTTATTTGGGCTGTATTCATTGCACACATGTATTGACTTATCACACTGTGCCCCATGCCCATGTATGGTTATTATGTGTCTAAACTTCTTTACCATCATTCTTGTCATCTGTACAAGTACACTAATAAATTAATCTGATTGTTTTCATATTCAGCTCTGTAAACCAGGTTTACTGGGACAGGACATGTGTACATGTTAGGGGATATAAGCTCATTTATTTGAAGCCACAAGGTTCCTCATGTGTCTGCATTTTTAGCATTGTGCACAGTGCCTGACACATGGTAGATTCACTCACCTTTACTGCCTGAAACAGAGTGAAGTGATACTGACAATTGTCTGTTATATTTTACTATTTGCAATTTATTTAAATTTCTATGAAATTCAACATTGTAAACTGACTCCAATATTCATAACACGTGTGCATTAGTAACGGGCAACACTTGCAAACTCAACTTTCCTCTTCTGTTCTTTCTGCCACCGCGTCTTCATTTCATTTTTTGTCTCACCTCTACCCATGATTTCCCCAATGACCTGCTTTTGAAAAACAAGAGTGATCTTGTTTGTATGTGAATAATTTATTCACATTTTTGTTCCACCCACCAATTTTACTGACATTGAAATATGGCATAATCAAGCATATTGTTATAAATATTAAAATCATGTAAAAGTAGGGCAGAAATATGTGTTGCATTAATAAAAGTCCTTATCAATGCAAAATATTTTCACATTATCAAAATTAGCAATGTAGAAATGCAAATATGGTTCTACAGGGATTCTAGAACTTGAACTCACTGGTTGCAGGTATCCCTGGGCTGTCTGTAAAACTTTTGTTGAATAGATTGATGTAATAGATCTGTAAACTTTGAAGTAATCATTCTGTATCTGGCTTAACAGATGTGAAAATTAATTAACTCATACTGGAAAATACACAACATGTCTGTAACTTCTCTTCCTCCAATTCCCTAAATAGTTGAATAAATAACCAGCTGCAAGCTATATTTTCAAGAATATTATCAACTGAATGTTAAAAAGAATGTAACAAAAATTGTTTTGACATTAGTATTTGTTATTGAACTTCAGAAAAGGCTTTGGATAAGTAAAGAAATGTGAATTCAGAAACACCACACAGGGCCCATGTGCAAGATCATTTTGTTGTTATGAAAAGCACATAAACTGGAACACAGTTGATGTTTAAACTCTAGGCAGAAACTTGTGTTTGTGCATATAGCTACAGCTTAGATTCTCTTTGTAATTTGATAGTAAACTACTATATTCTTTGAAACATTTCAGCTATTTTTCTCATATACATACATTTATACACGGAAAAGTAGACAAAACACAAAGTATTCATCAATAAGAAAATATAAAGCAAGTTTACGAGAGTTGCTAGTTTAAAATTTTTAGTAGTTTGTGATTTGTTCTTACATGAATATCTAAACCTTACGGAGTATGCATACATGGTATTGGCCCTCCTTTACTGTCTGTCCTTCCTATTCATGTCTTTCCTGAGGATTTACTATCTATCCCTCCTCTTGCTCTCCATGCAAATTTTCCAGCATTTTGGTGACATCGGTGGTTATGGAATAACAACCAAAACTGTGACTGAATGACCAACCTTCCCACAATGTCCCCAAATTCCTTCTCTACATTCGGGTCTCTTCTGATGAAATTCTGCTGACTGTTCTACCCCAAACACATGCTCACACCTTTGATCAAGAACAGTATTCTCATATCCTACTTCATACCCCTTGTCTGTGCTTTCTCCATGGCCCTGTGGGTACACTGGTAATCCCTTTCTGCATAGGATCCAATTTGTAGAAAACACATCAATTATCAACTGAGAACCTGCCCAACCATCCAGTGTTTGTGGTCTCTCCTTTGTCCTTCTCTCCTGAATGAACAAAAGGAATGTTCCCCCTCTCATCAAAGTCAGACCCCTATCTTCTGCTTCAAGACCTATCCCTGTCTACCTGTCTTCTGCAGTCTTGTTTTACCTTGACCAACTTCGTCCTTTGCCATCTAGCCGGTCCACTATATTATGAAGGAAACTTCAGGTTTTAACACTACTAAAACAGTGTGTCCATCTCCCAACCAAATCCCATGACCTCCATACCCCAAGCATATTAACTGATGTTTCTTTGCTTAATTCCCATTTGAACATCTGTGACCTGTTAGCTTGGTTTTCTATGTCCTTCAGTTAGACAAATACTGCTAACATCTGGCATGATTCTAGGTGCTGGGGCCTCAGCAAATGATGAGGTAGACACACTTTCTAGTCATCAAGACTTATCAGAATCTTCTTTGAGAAACTATGTAAGAGAGTAAACTTCTTTCAAGAATTACATATATTACTTATTCCCTAAATGCAATTATCACTAGTATAAGTATTTATCAAAAACTAATATAGTTTTCATGCTTTATGCTTATCTTCTGAAGAAGAGTATAAATATGTTCAGGCAATAAAAACACAAAAACAAAAGTTGAGTAGCTTTAGCCACATAACGTGTGGCTATAATTTCTTACATTAAATGGCAAAATCAACTCTGATTTTCAAGAATACATTAGCAACCACTGAGAAATCAAAGCAGAGATAAGAAAAGAGCACAACAATAGTTCACTAATTGTTAATTTTACCAAAGTATCATGACTAAATTACTACATCTGTGAACTTTAAACACTTGAGATGATCTCTCTATTGAAGCCTGTGACAAGTTTTCTTTATATTGTCACTAACGCCATTTTATAATTCTCAAAATTACTATGCCATACTTTCAGTTATATCATCCCTTTGAGATTAAAGACTCACTAAATCACATAAACTCCGCATCAGAGGGCAAAGGACATCCACGTTAGAGGAGGGTAAAAGCTCTGACTTCAAATGCCATCTACTTATTTCCTGAGTTAGATTTTCCCTAGTGTTTATTTATTTCCTTCTTTGAGTATAAAAAACAATGTGTAAGTATCGAATCCATCAAAATACATATCATTTGCATAGAGGGTAGCGTAGTGTTGGCCATCTAACTCTGCAACTATTGTTTCATTTCCCATATCCAAGGCCCAATTGCTTCTGTCTGTTTTCTGGTTGCCTTCCCTTCCCACTTTTGCCATAGCAGTAAAACAGCTGGCCTGAAGGAGACTGCAATCATGTGAAGCTGCATAGTTAATCATATATAAAACTTACCTGCTTTTCAAAGGTTGAGTAGAGGGAGTCTGATCCCATGGATAGAGAACTAATAAAAAGTCTGGGACGCAGACTCCATACTAATCCCCATCATAGCTATGGTTTCTAACTCCCTGCAATTCCAGCTATCAATTCTCTTCTCTATAAATTGGGTATGGTACTTGTCACTTATAACTCTCTGTGGTATTTGAAAGGTCTAAATGAGTTATTATCTATAAAGTGTGTAGTATTCCCGAGGAAAAAATAATTTCATACTTCAGGATAGAAATGCTTCACTTATACAACATAAACCCCTACAGTAATGTAACAACTCTGCAAATCAACAAAAGGAATTTTAATCTTGAGGTTAGTTTTCTTTCCTTTTCCTTTAGAAGCTAGGCAACAGAAGGAACAAAGGAAATGGTAAGATTTGTTTTTTACAGTAAATGTTAAGATGGTAGCAAAAGCCAATAGCAATGAGGTAGCCAATAGAATACTAAGTGCTAAAAATCTTAGAGATAGTGGAGGATCTCTCTGATAACAGGCACGTAACTCTTAAAAGGATTCATCTAGAACACCTTAAATAATACCATATATATGCCAATACTCCAAAATATATGTAGTAGATATCTGCTGGGCAAACAACTAAATT
The DNA here is from genome assembly GCA_036346955.1 of Dipus sagitta. NCBI lineage: Eukaryota > Metazoa > Chordata > Mammalia > Rodentia > Dipodidae > Dipus > Dipus sagitta. The sequence goes on along the minus strand of CM070771.1, from coordinate 130,288,945 downwards.
GGTATAAGTTGTGGATAGCTCATCACCTATTTTGGAGCACTCATTTCCTTCTCTTAATGATAAATGCAAGGGAATCTCAGGTAAGCTTCCTAACCAAGTCGCATAGCAAATTCTAAAATAAGTCATTATTATATGATGTCCTGAGACAAAGTAGCTTTAGGATGCTTCTGGGACTGAGGAGACATCTCAGTGAGTATAAGTGTTTGCTACACCATTTAGGTCCCCAGCATCCATGTAAGAAGCTCACAATTGTCACCTGAGAGCTGTGGGGTGCAGATGCAGGAGAATTTCTAGGGTTCACTTGCCAGAAAGCCTGGACAAAACACAGCAAGTTCCACATTCAGTAAGAGACCCTGTCTAAAAGATATAATGTAGAAGAGGACACCCAAAGTCCTATGACTTTTTCACAAATGTATCTCCACACACCCATGCACACATGACATACATGCTTTATACATTAGACACACAAATAAGAAAATGATTCTAAGGAATCTATCAATGCTTTCAATAACAGTGCAGGATATAGTATCCATATGAATTTAAAACTGATTCACAAGGCTGGGAAGATGGATCTTGGTAAGAGTGTTTGAGGTTCTGATAGAGCTTGATATGTCCTAAGTTTGATTCACCATGAACACCTGTATTCCCAGTTTTGTGGCGAGTGGATACTGCAGAATCATTGGGCCTTGCTGGTCAGCAAGTCTGCTGGAAAATGGCGGCTCTAAGTTTAGTGGGAGATTCCATCTCAAGCCAGAATGTAAAGGAATGATAGTGCAAAACAACATATTATTCTCTGGCCTTCAGTGTGCAAGCACCAGGCCCACACATCTGCACACACACAAGCATGTATATTACACATACATCTCATGCCACATACTACATACACCGCACCTAAAAAAATGGTTCACAACACCAAATAGAAAGCACAATATTTATAAAATAGTTTAACAAGGAATGGGGAATGCCTATGAACTGAAATGTACAAAGTATTGCTGAAAGAAAATTAATAAGGCCTACTGAATTTGAGATATGTATTTTTTTCATGAATTTGAAGTTGAGATCAATTCTTCTAAATCTGACAATAAATGCAGTATAGCATTTATTGCATCAAAATCCTAGCAGACTTTATAGAAGAACTTGACAGGTTACTGTTAATATTTGCACAGGGAAAAATCAAAATAATTTTTGATGAAGAAAGAACTAGAGTAATCAAATTAGCTGTTGCTTCAGACACTTACATTCATAGCACACCAAATAAGGAGAATGGGACTGGTGAAAGGATAGATATATTGATCCATAAAGAAGGATTGCGAATCCATAAATATAGTCACAATTATGGCACTGATCATTAATTTTCAATACAGATGACAAGAAAAGAATACAGTGTAATTCAATAATCAGAATTAGAATACCGTAGCTAGATATGGGTATGGGAAAATCAAGAACTTTGACCCTTTCCTCATATTACACACATACACAAAAATACAAAACTGACCATAAACCTAAGTACTTGACCTGTAATTGTAAGTCTTTTAGAACAAAACTTAGAGTGAGGGCTGGAAATATGGCTTAGTGATTAAAGCTCTTGTTTGCAAATCCAAAGGACCAAGGTTTGATTCTCCATGACCCACATAAGCCAGGTGCACAAGGAGGCACATATGTCTGGAGCTCATTTGCAGAGGCTAGAGGCTCTGGTGTACCCATTCTCTCTCCTTCTCTCTCTTTCTCTCTCTCTGTATCTGCCTCTTACCCCCCTCAAATAAATATTTTAAGAAAACTTAGAGTGAAATCATTATGAGCTTCCCTAGCACCAAACCATGGAATACAAAATTGTATTACACACAAAACCCATTAGTACTTCAAGAAAAGAGTTATTGTACAGCATATTCATGACCCTTCCCAGCTAGCAATGCTTAATTCATATCCCCTGTGAACTATGAACACAGATCCTACTGAAGCATCATCTAGGGTCCTGCACTGTGACCTTCCTCAGCCTCTCATTTCATCTTTCATGCCAGTACATCAAGACTTCTACAATTGTCACTATAATTCTAGTTCGGGAAACTAAGAAGGCTGAGTATAAAAATCAATTTTTCTAATGTACCAACTATATTTTCTATTTCTAGTATTTCTGAAAATTATAGTTAGGGCATGTTCATTTAAATCTAATCTGCAACTTTTAAAGATGACACAATACATGAATTATGATGAGGAAAGTGAGAGATAATTACCCAAAATAATTGCTTCTCTGTTCATCTTGACTAGCAGATGCAACTTTTCTCTTACTACATCGATCTTGTTCATTCCTGACCTATTAGCTTTAACAGTCTACTGGACTCCTATTTAATGGTTCAATGACGATAATATACTTTTGCTTTTCTGTGCATAACACAGTGGAAGTGGTCAAGTGAAGAAGATAACTTTTTAAAATTAACTTGAGGTTCTACAAACAACTCAATGTTTCATAGGAATAAAACTTATCTAAAATTTTCCCTTAAACTTACAAATTGATTCTAAAAATGAGCTTCACTTCAGTATGAATTATACTTTAAGTCACACACATCTTTAAAACAAATCGATAGTTCACAAAATGGTAGAATAAATCTATTCCTCTATATTATATCCTTTTTGGTTTTAAATTACTATGGACCCAATTGTCAATAAATATCAGTGCTCAAAGTAATAAGTGATGATATTTTTAAAATATAAACTTAGCTATACATTTCTTACTTTTAATCTTATGACAGTGTTGAACTAATTTTTACTTTCTGCAACTAAATTCATTCTAGGAATAAGTTGCCTGCATGTTTTGCTGTTGACTCTGAAAGAGTTCCAAAGAGAAATGATTCAAGTTAGGACAAAGTTACCAATTCACTCTATAACATTTAGGACTGACATTTATATGCTGTGTTTTTCACAAATGAATTTAGTATTCTTCACACACTAATTGTGTAGTGATTTCCTCTGCACTGGAGCATTTTATCCTGGAGGAAAGCTCATTAAGATTTAAGAAGTAAACAGAACTTACAATTCTGAGAAAGTCCTTGAAACATAAGAATCACAAGGGCTCTCCTGAAGGTAATATAGGCAGTAAAATCTGCCGAACATAGAGACTCTCCAACCTCCCTACCTACCTGCACGATGTGTTGTGAGCTATAGGGATGGAGTTTTCTTGAGTCATCATCCATTCTTTGTGGATTTATGATGATGCCTGTGTCTTTGAGTCATACATGCCCCTGTAAATAACCCCTCACCCATACAACTCACTGGTTTTCTAAGTTACACTTGGGTGGACTCATTTATCTGTCATCAGTGCCCTATCTGTGGTGAACTGATGTTTGTCCACATCTCCCCAGAAAGTTAGCACGACACACACTCATCTTCATACTGCATTAATAATGTGAAGATTTTAAAATTTTATCTATATTCTCCAAACTATACTTCAAAAAGTTAGGGTTTGTTCTTTTATTACTACCTTAATTTCACTAAAATAATTGTCTGATGTGTATAATATGTAATAAGCATTTTATTTTTATCTATAGAATTTTGTAACTTTTCTATTTTGTTCTATCTCCTAATATCTCTTCTCTATGCCTTAATTATGTAAAAATAACTTTTTCTCATTTTTAGGCTGCCTTCCCTTTCCATTATCTGTTGTCTTTCATCTATCTTATCTTTCATCTACTTTCTACTTTGTAAAATTACCTTAAATGTTCCTCCCTTTTATTTAATACTCTCATGCCATGGACCTTATTTCACAGAATTTTTTTTTCATCAACCAAATTAGTGTCATTTATTGTAAATATGCTTTCTGGATGTTTATCACATGAACACTTCCCTTGACCACAACAACTACAGCAAAGAACTCAAAAGAATGACTCTAAATAGTGACCAGGATGCCAATGGAAAAAGGTAGGCAGACCTGCACAGGGTGGCTGTTATCCCCAGAAATGTGTGTCCTAAGAGAAGCTAGAAAAGTAATTCAGACTCTCCTTAGCCTGAATTGAATGCTCTTTGTTCTCAAATGAATGTAAGCAGATAATGAAAAACAATGACAACATCCATATTCTTATGTTAAAAGAGGGCAGCCCAGAGAAGAGTTCCCTCAAATACCCTGACATGATCAGACAGAGATCATCTTGCATCTGCTTGCCTTTGATATTGCATTCATTTCTATCAATACCTCTTCTCGGCAAAATGCAAAGAAGGGGGCATCTTCCTTTAACATTTTTTCTGTTCCTCTTCTATAAAAGATAAGGACTCAAGTGTCAGGAGAGAAATCAGCTTTCTATGGGCATGTCTTCTCACTGAGTATAATTAAAAGTTTAAGTTAAGTATGTGTTGTTTTGTTTCCATTTCTCTGTCATGACTTCCATTTCAAAACAGCTGTGAGAGAGGATTTCTAAATGATCTCACCATAAAGAAATACAAATATTTGAGATATGAAATGCTAACTACTTTGATGTGGTTATTGTATCATGCATGTATACTATGCATATTTTACTATGAATATACATACACATATAGAAACAACACTGGTTTACTGAATAGAAGAAAATTAAACAATATATGGTGTATATTATGACATATGTCTTGCTGTCATGGGGCTCTGGGTGTCCAGTTTCTATGCAGCCACCCTCCCTCTAGACACTGTCACTGTGACTTTCCTTGCAGAGTAGGTGAGGAACCCAGAGGGCTTCTCTAACTTTTACAGTTTCACCAGAGAAGCCTGTGTTCAAGGATATAAGGCACAGAACTGGCCCATGGATAAATCCCAGGGTCAGTTGTTTACTTGACTATGGAGATTTTGGTCACTGAATGTGTTTGCTACACCAGGAACAAATAACATTCTAGAAAGGATGCTGAGACTTAGTCCCCACACAGTGGAATGTCCAAAGACCAAAGAGAGTCCAAGCTGACAGAATTCCCAATGTGGAGATAACTGAGGAAAGTTGTATAATCTCAGTGAGCTCTGAATTCTTACTATTAAAATTAGAATGCAACCTTAACAATGGTATTAAAATGAATTTAGACCATGGTTGTTAAGTTTTTATACTGGAATATGCTATGCAATATAATGGAAAAATTAAAAGTAGCCAAATGGGTGAGAATGAGTTAGCCCACTTATACCTGAACACTTTCCTTCAATACCTGGGTTTGTTTGTAACCAGGTATTACTTTGTTAAGACCTAAATAAGCAGTGATTGAGCATTTTAAACAATTTTTAGCTTTATTGTTTTATTTTCTTTTTATTTGTTGGAGTTTTTCAAGGCAGTGTCTCACTCTAGCCCAGATGGACCTGGAACTCACTCCATAGTCCCAGGCTGACCTTGAACTCATGGAGATTCTCCCACCTCCCCCTGTGGAGTGCTGGGATTAAAGGCTGCACCACCAGGCCTGGTTCTTAGCTTTTTTAAAAATTTTATTTATTTATTAGCAAAAGAGAAAAAGAGAACGAGAGAGAATTGGCATGCCAAGACTTCCAGCCACTGTAGACAAACTCCAGATACATGTACCACCTTGTGCATCTGGCTTATGTGTGTACTGTGGAATCAAACTTTGGTCTTTAGGTTTCCTACACAAGTACCTTAACTGCTAAGCCATCTCTCCAGCATGCTTTATTTTTAATCATGTCCAAATTTCACTGTTGAGCTAGTCTATTGGAGATAACTAAATTTGAAAAGAGCAAAGACAAGGCAGTATAATATATTTTATATTTTGAAATAATCAGAAAGAAATTATTCCTGTGTAAGATACTTTTGGAGTCTTAAAGTACAGTTACACAAGCAGTACACTACATTTAACATGTAGCCTTCAAATAGCACTTGAGAAGCAAATATTTATATAACATTTTTGCAACTTTTTATTTAGTAAACGAGAATCTATGATTATGTATAATAGAATATTTTATTAAAGTATTTAAATGTTTTTTAAAGTTTTCTATGACATTAATTTACTAAGACATCCCTCATGTCAATAACACATAAGGGACAGGAGTTAAATTCTTCAAGGGTTAAAATGCCATAGACTGTTATAGAATTTTAAGAAAGTGATTTTTTTTTAAATATAAAAGGGAAATCTTTTGATAGCATGATCCTTACCCTGACAACAAGAAATCATAGAAGAGTTATTTACTTCTCCTTTCTCAAGATAAGAAGGAAAATCACATTAAATTATAGGCTTAAAAATTGCAATTACTGTGTGGGTGGGCAGGATGGCCTGGAATGAGTAGGCCAAACCCATTCCTCTGTTCCTTACAGCTCCCTGATGCAGATTCCCTGTGCCAGGCAGTGGGACAATGTATGGGCAGGTGCAGTGGCATGGAGTGAGTAGGCCAGGCCCATTTCCCTGCTCCTCCCAACTCCTTGACCACGGTTCCCTGTGCACTGGTCAATAGGACAGTGTGCAGACAGGCTCGGCATGAAATGAGTAGGTCAAGTCCCTGTTTCCCTGCTTCTCACAGTACCCTGGTCCTGGTAGGTCCCATTGTGCCTTTCTTGGGGCAGCCCATTCCCTGTGTGGGCTGTGGAATCAGGCCTTTTGCTCTGGTATCCTGACTGGCCACCTGGGTACCAATATCTCTGTTCACCTGAGTCAGAGGTTGCAGAGCCAAAGGATAAAAACTTGCTTCCTCCCCAGTAAAATAAAGAGTCTCCCAAAAATGGGTAGATAACAATGCACAAAGGGCAACAAAAGTCAGAAAACAGAGATCTCCACCAAGGATGCCTAGTCCTATAATGGAAGACTCCAATGAAATCTTACAAAAATCAATAGAATGAAAATGAAAAGTCCAAAATGAAAGCACAACAACCAATGAGACACTGATCAAAAGAATTGCTGAATGGGAAGCAAACCATCAAAGAACCAACCATCACATCAATGAAATTGAACAGAATTATCTCTTAGAGCATTCCACTTTTGACTGTAGGCTTAACTTGATTGAAGAAAATGTTAGAACCTTCAAAAGAGATATGAATGAATTGAATTGAAGGTGAGTCAAGAAATGGAAGATCTCGGACAGGAGAGGTAGCTTAGTGGTTAAGCGCTTGCCTTTGAAGCCTAAGGACCTCGGTTTGGGGCTGGATTCCCCAGTACCCACATGAGCCAGATGCACAAGGTAGCACATGTATCTGGAGTTCATTTGCAGTGGCTGAAGGCCATTGTGTGCCCATTCTCAATCTCTCTCTCTCTTTCTCTCTCTCTCTCTCTTGCTCTCAAATAAATAAATAAACAAAATTAAAAAAAAAAGAAATGGAAGATCTCAGCAACTGGTTGATTAAGCATAATGAAAAATATGATGAAAGGCAATAATGAATTCCAGGAAGCATCAAGACAATCAGAACTTGAACTGAAATCATACCTCAAAAAGGAGATAGAGGGGCTGGAGAGATGGCTTAGCGGTTAAGGCGCTTGCCTTCAAAGCCAAAGGACTCAGGTTCGACTCCCCAGGACCCACGTAAGCCAGATGCACAAGGGGCACATGCGTCTGGAGTTCGTTTGCAGTGGCTGGAGGCCCTGGCGTGCCCATTCTCTCTCTCTCTCTCTCTCTCTCTCTCTCTCTCTACCTGCCTATTTCTCTATATCTCTCTCTCTCTTAAATAAATAAAAATAAAATATTTAAAAAAAGGAGATAGAAAATTAAAATACATTGGAATAACATTAACCAAGGATGTGAAAGACCTATACAATGACAACATAAAAACACTCAAAACAGAAATTGAGGAGGATGTGAAAAATGGAAAGATCTCCCATGCTCAATTAACATTGTGAAAATGGCAATCTTACCAAAAGCAATATGCAGAGTTAATGAAAAACCAATAAAAATCCCAACATTTTTCTTCACAGAGATGGAAAAAGTTCATATGCAAAGGCAGAAGGCTATGGATATCCAAGCATATCCTCAGCAAAAGAAGCACCTCTGGAGGCATCACCATACCTGATCTGAAGCTATATTACAAAGCCATAGTAATACAAACAACATGGTACTGGCATAAAAACACGGTTATAGACTAATGGAACAGAATTGAGGACCCGGACTTAGGGTCAAATAACTATAGCTACTTGATATTAGACAAAGGTCCTAACAATGTAATGTGGAAAAAAGACAGCATCTTCAACAAATGGTGCTGGACAAACTGGGTAACCATATGCAAGAAAATGAAACTCGATCCACACATCTTGCCATGCACAAAAATCAAGTACAAATGGATCAAAGACCTCAATATAAGACTAGAAACTCAGCCACTCCTAGAAGTAAAAAGAGGAGGGATTTTCCTTGATATAGGAATGGGAAAAGACTTCATGAACAAAACCCCAGTAGCTCAGGAACTTAAATAATGACTCAACCATTGGGATCTCATGAAGCTGAAAAGTTTCTTCACAGACAAACATACAATAAGCAGAGCCAATAGATTACCCACAAAATTGCAGACAATTTTTGCTGGCTATACAATTGACAGATGTCTACTTTCTGGAATCTACAAAGAACTCAAAAACCTAAATAATAAAAAATCAAACAACCCACTCACAAAACTTGGCAAAGAATTGGACAGGGACTTCTCAGAGGAAAAAATACAAATGGCAAACACACAATTAAGAAAATGTTCATCATCCGTAATCATCAGGGAGATACAAATTGAAACAACCATGAGGTTCCACCTTACCCCAGTAAGGATAGTCAACATTAAAAAATTAAGAAAAAAACATTAAAAAATCAAATGCAAACAAATGCTGGTGAAGATGTGGAGAAATAAGAACACTCATTTACTGCTGGTGGGAATGTAAGATGATACAACAACTATAGAAAGCAATATGGAGACTCCTAAAAAGGTTGACTATAGAGTTACCAAAAGACCTAGTTATTCCCTTACTGGGCATTTTCCCTAAAAGCTCCATACCTCATTTCAGAGAGATTTGGTCAACGAGGTTTATAGCTGCTCAATTCATAATAGCTAAGAGCTGGAATCAACCTAGATGTCCATCATTACACGAATGGATATCCAAGATGTGGTAAATCTATATGATGGAAAAATGGCACAATGAAATTTGAAGAAAAATGGTTAAACCTGGAAGAGATCATTCTCAGTAAACTCACCCAATCACAGAAAGATAATTGTTTCATGGTCACACTCATCTGTGGCTCCTAACATGAATCTACCCAAGATGCTGACATACCTAATAAGCATCTCGAGGACCAGACAATAAGGAGGGTGAGGCAAGAGGGGAGGGTAACAGTGGGGGTGGGAGACACAAAACTGGACCCAAACGGCAAGGGTACCATAAAATTCTATATCCTAAAAGATAGACTAAATGGCTGAACCTTCATCAGGTACTTATAGGGAACACCTGAATCACAGGGCCCTGGAGAGGGTATGGTAAAGACTAACCTTAACCTTCTCTTGTTTCTCTCTCTCTATCTCTCTCCCTCCCCCTATCTTTTTTATATTACCTACCTTTTTCCCCTTCTTTTCCTCGGTGCTGGCCTATAACTCCCAGTACTAGCATGTGGTTAACATCCACAATGAGCTGTTGATCAGAGAGACTTACAAGGTTTCCCAAAAGAAGATAGATTTCTGTCAAAATACTTGATAATCCACCAAAGGTTAGTGGTAAGACCCTACTGCCGAAGACACCATATGCTGTTGGTTCAGAACATGGAGTCAGCTGGCTGGAATCTGGAAGAGAGTCAGTCCCCAGTTAGCTCAACTAGGGCAAGAAGATGCTGCAGGAGCGACTGGGGGAAAATGACCAACATCTGTCCAAAGAAACTCGTGGTCTAAGTTACTCAGCAGCAAACAACCTGACATAACGCTCACCCAAGTGCAACAGTGGCACACAGCCATGGTGGGTAACCAACTGCTCTTGATTTGGCTAACTGATCCATTCAATGGAAAGGAAGCCATAGCTGGAGTTGGGAAACAAGTCAGAATCGTATCTAAAAATGAGCCCGCTCTCTATCATCAAGCTCCCACCAACTGTGGGCTCCAAGAGGGCCTATACCTATTAAATTATCTCTAAAATAATAATTGCTATCCCATTTTTCTGGTGCTGACTTCACTCTCTGTTAGAGAATTTGCTTCTCTTTTTCTGACGGATGAAGATTCTGAGGAGAGAATCAGCCCATCACACCTCACCAGGGCCCCAAGTGAAACCAAGAGTAATTGGGGAAATGAGCAAGAGTGCTGTTTTCTTGGTGAACCTGGTACCAGCACAAGGGTGAAGGAGATGGACACAGATAACACTCAACTCCTGCCAACCAGATGTCCAGAGACACACTTAAGAAAATGCTCAACATCCCTAACCATTAGGAAAATGCAAATTAAGATGACTAAGAGATTACACCTTATCCCAGTAAGGGTAGCAAACATTAGAAAATCAAATCAAAACAAATATTGGCAATGATGTGGAGAAATAGGAACACTCATTCACTATTTGTGGAATGTAAACTGGTTCAATCACTATGGAAATCAATATGGAGACTCCTGAAAATGATGAATATAGAGTTATGAACAGATCCTGTTACTTACCCTAAAAGCTCCACACCTCAGTTCAGAGGTATTTGCTCAACTATGTTTATAGCTACTCAATTCATTATAGCTAAGAACTGGAATCAATCCAGGTGTCCAGCACTGGATGAATGGATAACCATGATGTGGTATATCTACATGATAGAATTCTACTCAGCAGTAAGTAAAAATGACCCAATGAAATTTATAGAAAAAATAGTTGAAATTGGAACAAATCATACTAAGTGAACTCACACAATCAAAGAAAGACAATCATCACATGGTCTCACTCATCTGTGGTTCCTAACCTGGATCAGCCTGAGTTCTTGGCACTCCCGAATGGCATCTTGAGGCTTGTACAATAGGGAGCATAAGGATTGGGGAAAGGGAAGGGTCCGGGGGCTGGGTGGACACAAAACTAAACCCAAGTTGACCTGGTATCATAGAATCCTGGGAGTTAAACTAAATGGTTGAACCTTCAACAGGATCTTAGGGGTAGCACCTGAATCAAATGGCATATTTCTCTTTTTCTGCTGTCTTTTTCTTTTTTCTTCTTCCTTGGCACTGGCCTATAATTCCCTGTACCAGGATGTGGTTAGCAACCATAATGAGGTGCTGATCGGAGAGACCTCCAAGGTCTCCTAAAACAAACAAGACACACTTCTATAAGAGCACTTGATTACCCACCAGAGGTTAATGGTAAGACCCTACTGATGAAGACAACATACACTGTTGGCACAGACCATGGAGAGACCTGGTTGGAATCTTGAAAAGAGCCAGCCCCTAGAGAGTTAGCCTATCTAGTGCTAGAAGGCATTATATGAGCTAGTGGAGAAAAGTGGCCAACATCTATCCAAGCAACTCAAAGTCTAAGCAACTTAGAAGCAAACAACTTGATGTGATTCTCACACAAGTGTAATAGTGGCACACAGCCATGGGGGGAAACCAACAACTCTTGGATTGGCTAACTGATCTCCTCAGTGGGAAGGAAATCATATCTGGAACTGGGAAACAAGTCAGAATCATATGCAGATAATGACTTTGCTCTGCAATGTCAAGCTCCCATGAACCTTTGGGTATAATAGTATCTAAACTCTAAATTCTCTCTAAGGTAATAATGGTTATCCCATTTAACCAGTGCTGACTTCACTCTCCATTGGAGATTCTGCTTCTCTTTTTCAGATGGGCGCTGTACTGGAGGAGGTAAATGACTCAGAGCACTTCACCCAGGTCCCAGCTAAAACCACAGAGGAATTGGGGAAACGAGCATGAGTGCTGCTTTTTCAGTGAACCTGCTATAAGAACAAGGGTGAAGAAGACAGACACTGAGGACACTCAACAACTACCACAGCAGAGATCCAGAGACTCCTAAGAGCCCGTCACTGAAGTAGATTTAAAATGCACCCAACATGATTCAGAGAATTTTGTGGAAGAGGGGTGGAAAGAATGTTAGAGCCACAAGTTGGGACATTATGCACAGGAACATTGCCTCATAACTGACAGCTACCCACACAATGCATTACCCACAATCCCCATGGGGTTGACCTGCATCCCCAGTGCATAGGGCTTCTTTGGAAAAGTGGCAGGGATGAGGGAAATGATGGTACCAACATGTGTTGTTTATATACTAAGTATGTCCATATATAATAAAAATAAATTTAAAAATTACAATTACTAACAATTTCATTATAGTCTTGTGGGATATTAGAAGCAGGTTTAATCTAGTCTAATGAATTCAAATGGGAGGTAAAGAAACTGGTTAAGTGACAATCTGAACGTGTCAGAGCATTTGGCAAGAAGGAGAATTTTGTCACAATGGAGAGCTTTCTTTCTGCCTCCCCCCAATAGAAGTGAGATCTTATGAGGAACAAAGATTGTGATGGGTGGACATTCACAGGCACTTTGCATTAAATGACAGGACCACTCTCAGTGTAAGCGGCAAGGTTGGAAATAAGATGACCTATGGATTTGCTTCAAGTTTCTGGTCCCCTGTGGAGGGCTGCTTAAGAAACTGTGCAAATATATTCACAATGACTTTTTCAATTAGGAAGTCACTGAGGGCATCCTGTTTGCTGAATATTGTTACATGAACCTCTTCATGTTTGTGACATATATCTATTAAACACTCTAATATCCATGCTTTATTGAAAAATCAGCAGGCCATTTTAGCTTAAAGACAAAGAGCTAAGTTTTGGAGAGAGTAATAAGCAAGTTACCTGATTTTATATAATCAGCAACGTGACTTTGTTATCTGTGTTGCAAGAAGTGGTGTCTCTTTTCCACATCATAACTCTGTAACTTGACCAACTGACTTTCTTTGGTCCCCAGAACATAAGGAAATCAGGTACATGAGAAGCATGGCAAACTCAATGTGTAAGTGAGCTAGAGGAAGGCCTGGGCACAAGTACCTACAATCTACTACAATGCATCTAGAACACTGAGTCCCTCGTGCATGAGCCCCATGTGCATGAGAGGTCACATGGAGGACAAGATAAGAGGCGCTCTGAATGACAGCTTTCTGACTACATAGGCGATGGTCAAAACTATGCCGGAGTGTGAATGAAAATGAAAGTGCATTTCCTTCACATAGATGTGCAAAGCCACATGTATGACTCTCACCTGTGTTACGATAAATGAAAGAAGCTTGAGTAAGATATCCATATACCTCTTTGGAGTAGAGTAATACTCTCAAACTGCCTTTATAGTTGAATGAGATAATGCCTGTTGAGGGTTTGGCACAAAGCAAGCAGAATAGAAGGGAATGTTGGGGTGCAGAAGATTAAAATGACATCCACTAGAGGGACACTAGTTGAATTGATACCTCTAGGAAATGGTCTCTTGGTGTTCTTATTTTAAATTTACATTGAGATATATTTTTTCCCCAAAGACCCTTATGTATCAGGAACATTTTTAACAACTAGAAACTTCCAGGAATTATGAATTCAGCAGTTATTATTTAGATAGCAACTACATACAAGATATAGTCAAATAAGTGTCCTATATAATCACTTAAGTGATAATTTATTAATTTTTTATTTTTATTTATTTATTTGAGAGCTATAGACAGAAGAGAGAAAGAGGAAGAGAGAGGGAGAGAGAATGGGCGTGCCAGGGCCTCCAGCCACTGCAAATGAATTCCAGATGTGTGCGCCCCCTTTTGCATCTGCCTAATGTGGGTCCTGGGGAGTCGAGGGTCCTTAGGCTTCACAGGCAAGTGCTTAACCGCTAAGCCATCTCTCCAGCCCTTAAATAGTAATTTTTAAAGAGCTTTTACAACACCTGCAACATGACAGGTGGACTGTTGACTTACGTTTGATTTAGAAGGTTCCCACTGCTTTAGTTACTCACTATCCTTTCAGGTCTCAGTCGCAGGAGCCCTGAAGCATTGTGGAATTTTGGAACGATTTTATGTAAGCAAACTAATTAAAGTTACACACATTCAGAAATAATAAAGGGTCTTGGAAAGAATGGAAATAGTTCTTTACTCACCTTTATGATTCTAGAAATGTAATATGGAATAAAGCATTGCTAATATATGTTTTTAATTGCAAAGCCAAGTAATTGATTTTTTTAAGCAAGTATATTCTGAAGTAGATCACCGCAGGGATTTTATATTTTTCTTGATAGACCTCATAAGAAGTAAATAAGAAAGTCCCCATTTGTGCCTCACAGGAAACAAAAATTCATTCCATGTGCTCTTTATTGGCACAATAGTTCTTCAGAACAGCATATAACTGAGCTTATATTTTATACATGTGTGTGTGATAGAGTCCACCTGTTGTGACCTGCTGAAAGTCCCATGGTTTTCCGTTTAGATTGCCAAATCCAAGCCTTTTGCAATGTCTTAAAATAGTGCAGAAAGCTTTTCCTTTGTTTTGCTCTCACTTGAGTGTTTAACAGAAGTTATTCAAGTTTAGAACTCAAGGTGGACTGTGCCAAGTTTCTCTTCATAGGTCAGCTCCCCTAACATTTCTCTATGATTTTCCCAGGATCAGTTCAGGGGTCACCTATCCCTATTCAGTGTCACCTTTGTAGAAGGCCTGGCACAGGCCCATGCTTCGTCCTGTAGGGGCAAGCTCTTGGGTTATTTATGACCAGTGCTGACAGTGGGACTTGTCTGACAAGGTGGAAGATATATTCTCCAAGAATGCATTAGTCTTTCTTCCCACTGGCCTTGGCTGGAGAAAAGGTGTGAAAACCCATTATATACACATGTCCCCTCACCCCTGCCTCCATTCCACTGAGCACCCTCCTCAGTGGGAAGGTCTATAATCACTATGGGGTCATGAGTGCACCAGCTGTGGTTCCTGTGCGGACAAATGCCTTACAGTCTGCCTTCCCACTCCACTCCATGGCTCTTACATTCTTTATGGTCCCTCTTCCACAAGGTTCCTGAGCATTACAGGGCGTGTTAGAAGTCTTCTTTAGAGCTGAGATCTTGGCAGCCTCTTATTTTCTTTTTTGGTTAGCTTTGAGTCTATCACCATCTCCATGGATAGAAGTTTGATGGCTAGCACTGAGAGCCACATATGTAATCTTCAACTTCCTCTGTAATGTTCCCTCAGCCCTGGCTGCCGTGATAGAGCTGGCTCATCCAGTGCTAGGCACTCTTCTTGTCATTTAGATGGGTCTTGGGTCACCCTGTTATATACCACCATCTGTAAAAAGCATGTTCTCTAACAAAAACTGAGAACAGAGTTGATCACAGGGGATAAACATATGTATTTTAAAAGGATTTTTGATGAGTATAGTCTCCTCATTTAGCCAAGGAACAGTGGAAGCTTTCCTCTAGGGTCTATGAACTTCCAAGCCATAGGCTTTCCTTAATACCAGACATGAATTCTCTTCCAAAGAATGCACCTCATGTCTGATCATTGATTACCCTTACAACTTCTTGGCACAATGGCCTATGAGCACATCTTGCCTGGCTGGTTGATTTTGTAGCTTGCAGGATCCAGGGTTCACGCTGCTGGAGACTGAACCCCCAGCAGCTCACATAGCACTTTCCAGCACTATGGCAGCTAGCCATCAGGGAGACAGCTTCCTTCTCAGCTTCCGCTTGAATTCTCCATGTTCTACGATTGCAACCCATGGTGTCTTCGGCACCTATAATTTCTCACATTTGTAAAACCTTTAAAGTATGTGCTATAGCTTGCTTTGAAATTCTACCTCTCATGTCTTATTAGTAACTTAGGTAAGTGGATCAAGATTTGACAGTTTGAAACATAGCATAATTATTTATCCGTAATCAAAAACCAACTAAATTTCCACAGGACAGAATAAATGACAGCTAGGCACAGAGCTACTAAACAGCCTGAATAATCTCAAAATCAATTCTGTGTGACTCTCACTTCTCAGCTTTTACATAATCTACTGCCTAGAATGAGGCCCATGGCCTGGGGTTCACAGTTCCTAATTTTCAGGGCAGGCCAGAGGCAAGCTTCAGACATGTTTTAAAGGGAAATCCTGCAGTGTTTATCAATATTGACACATAGCATTTGTCTGCAGTTCCAGGTGTTCACAGCCTTCCATAATTGATGTTCACACTATGTGAGGAAAATAGGTTTGATCATATTAGTCCCATTTTGTAGGTGACAGATTTGAGTCTGTGAGTTTAAATGGCATGCCTAAAACCCAGCAGCTGGTAGATGAGAAAGCCAAACTATTAATTGAAAATTTATAAAGTTGACTCAATTTAATACTGAGAATCATCAATTTGTTTCAAATAATGCATTGTCCATAAAGTGACATGTATTATTTAATTGAAGGTAGGAATGCAGCACATACAAACAAAAACTATGAGAACTGGAACATTCAGAATATTAACAAATTACAAAAATAGAAGCGAAAGTTGGAGAGATGCTTAGTAGTTAAGGTTCTTGCCTGCAAAGCCTATCAGCCTGAGTTCAATTCTCCAGTGCCCATGTAAAGCCAGATGCACAAAATGGTGCATTTATCTGCAGCTCATTTGCAGCAGCTGGAGTCACTGGTATGCCCATTTGCTCTGTCTGTTTCTCTTCTCTCTCTCTCTCTCTACTTGCAATTAAATAAATATACATATTGTTTTAATTTTTTGTTGTTGTTCATTCTTATTTATTTATTTGAGAGTGACAGAGAGAGAGAGAGAGAGAGAGAGAGAGAATGAACCCACCAGGGCCTCCAGCCATTGCAAACGAACTCCAGACACGTGCACCCCCTTGTGCATCTGGCTACCATGGGTCCTGGGAAATCAAGCCTCCAACCAGGGTCCTTAGGCTTCACAGGCAAGCACTTAACCACTAAGCCATCTCTCCAGCTATATATATATATATAAAATAATAGTAGTAAAATGTTTGTGAATCTTGAAAGAGAGAGAGAGAGAGGGAGAGAAGGGGACACACACACACACACACACATACACACACACACACAGACACAATGGAAAATAGGCTCTCCAGGACCCTTGCCACTGCAAATGAATTCCAAATGCATGTGTCATTTTGTACATGTGGCTTTACATGGATACTGGGGAATCAAATCCAGGCAGGCAATCTTCACAAACAAGTGCCTTTAAACACTGAGCCATCTACCTAGCCCTGTGATTAAGTTTTTCTGTAGCTCAGTGTCCTCTTTTCAAAGAATTCACTTCATTCTAAACCAGTGGATCAAGCTGATAATAAGCTGTGACTTACAGACTGAATGTTACAATAGTTCATCTTCTGCACATTCGCTGAGGTTCCACTCACTTAGATATTGTCACAGCCCTTTCACCCCTCTATTCCCTCCCTACCCACATTCTCTAGAATTGCTTAATGCACCAGGATTTTCTTTAGTAGCTAAAAATGTGAAGGTATAAAGAGAATCCACAAAAACTGACTTCATAAATGTACAACTTGCTATTAAGAAGTCCCTATTTCATGGTTCAGACTAATATGTGTAAACTACAAATAACTTTGCTAGAAAGAAGATTGCACTCCTTATGTTACTTAAAGCTGCAAACCATTTTTATTAGCCTGGGGTTCCATAGGCCTTTGGGACATGAAGTCTTCCATCACCCTTAGAGAGTCCAAACATACAATTTTACCTTCATCTGCCAATTTGAGCTAACAAGAGTTAGCTTGAAGTTTTGAGCATTAGTGAATATACAAAGTCTACCATCCAGGAATGAATATACTTTCAATGGAAGTTTAGTGAATAGCAGTAGAGTGATTTGATTCCAAATATGACCACTAATACCATTCTCGTTTTGAGAACTGTATTTCAGGATGGCTTGCCGAGGTCATGAAGTATAATTTCTATAGAGGGCATCCAAGTCAAGTCTGTGACTTAGTGAAGTGACAACAAACACCTTTGTGATAAGAAAGTGCCGTTGTGGACGGACTGCTGCAATTAATGGCAACACATTTCCTCAATGCAATAAAAGTGTAACTTAAATCTTCAT
This sequence comes from Dipus sagitta, assembly GCA_036346955.1. Lineage (NCBI taxonomy): Eukaryota > Metazoa > Chordata > Mammalia > Rodentia > Dipodidae > Dipus > Dipus sagitta. Next base: position 130,271,020 of record CM070771.1, on the reverse strand, counting down.
TTAAGGAAGTTTTGGACTTGCCTTGCAGACTTATACCAGAGTGCATTTTTTCAACTTCATGAGAATCAAACAGTAAATCTGAAATAACTTGCACTAAAAGCCTTGGGCTAGAAGGGTGCTAAATTTCCAAACTCGCAGAATACAATAAGATATGGGAACAAAACACATCAGCAGAATCTCACCTTTCAGAGAGAATAAATAGGGGCCCTAAAACACTAGTAAGTAGACAAGGTCTCTCCTATTTACTCTAAGGACTCTCTTAACACATGAAATTACATTAAGTTTAAAAGTAGGTTAGGAGAATTTCAGTATTCAAATCTTTTCTAATGTATATCTTATGTATTTAATAAAAAAAGTATTAATATATTTTGATTTTTTTCAAAATTTGCCTAAAATTTGATAGTCCTATAGATTAACCTAATTCTGGAACAAAAAGAGATAATAGGGGCTGGAGAGATGGCTTAGCGGTTAAGCGCTTGCCTGTGAAGCCTAAGGACCTCGGTTCGAGGCTTGATTCTCCAGGACCCACGTTAGCTAGATGCACAAGGGGGCACACGCATCTGGAGTTCGTTTGCAGTGGCTGGAAGCCCTGGCACACCCATTCTCTCTCTTTCTCTCTATCTGCCTCTTCCTCTCTCTGTCACTCTCAAATAAATAAATAAAAATGAACAACAACAAAAAAAGAGATAATAGGTGGGAATAAGTGAAGCACTTTCCACAGGCCCCAGAGCATAACTCTCACATGTAGCTCTATAATGACTTTGTTTCTGGTTGTATTTTAGAACAATCAGTAAGACTGTTTGCTTAATTTAATTTTATAATAGAATTTCTGAGTAAATTCTATAATCCAAAAAGTGCTTTATGAATTTTATTTCAAGAATGTGCTGGACTTAACAACATAGGTAAGAATGCCCCAATCAAGAAGACCAATATAAGAAATTTACATTTAGAAAATGCCAAAAAAATGAGATCAAAAGTAGAAGGAAAATAATGGGAGAGCCAAAACAAGAGGTTGAGGTCACTTTATTCTTCTGTATCATTTTTTTCCTGCTAGATTGGCACATACTTCATTATAAAGAAACTGAAGGCAAACCATCCAGTGAGCTAAGCATTCTGTGAAATGTTCAAAATACAACCCAGCTACCGGAATATTAAATGGATTTGTGTCAATATTATTTTAAGTCACTCAACACCAAAAGCATTCAGAAATCCAAATAAAGATACCTGTTAATTATGCTTATTAAACTATTTTTGGAAAATAAAACATGAATAAAAATGGGAAGAGAGGGGCCTCTAGACCCCTCCTAACTTCTCATGGGCAGGAGCTCTCTATATTTTCTCCTCTTTCCTTCTCTTAATCTAATGAGTCTCTCTAGGGCTTATAACGATGGGAAGAGATAGAACAAAATATATATGTTGTAGTTACCTTCTGATTGCTGGGATAAAGTCTCCAACCAAAAGCAGCTGATGGGAGGAAATATTTTTCGTTGTGGCTTACAGTCTCAAGGGAAGCTTCATGATGGCAGGTGAAAGTGTGGCATGAGCAGAGGCTGGGCATCACCTCTGGCACAGCAGGTGGAAGCAGCAGCAGGACAGTGAGCTGAAGACTAGTGAGGGGAACTAGCTATAATACCCCTAAGCCCACCCTAACAACACACCTCCTCCAGTAAGGCTTCATCTCCCAAATTGGCACCATCTGGGACCAAAGCACTCAATGCCCATTCTAGTGGGACATCTGATTCAAACCAACATAATATATTAATAATGCTCCATGTGCAACTTTAGAAACCTTACTTTTGTTTGTTTGAAGAGTGAGTACCATTTTATTATAGCTTGGGGAGGAACAATAGGAAAAACAAGCTGTAAACCCTGGCAGCTGCCAGGAGGAAGGAGAAGAAAAGGGAGAGAAAAGGTCATGTCTCCTGAGTTCAGGTCAGTAACAGAGGTCTGCAAGCTAAATATTTTTAAAGGATGTGTGTCTATGTGATATGAGATGCATTCAGTTTTAGATAAACTCATATAATAGGGGAAAAACTCACAGGCATATCTTTTTTTTTTTTAATTCTCACTATATACTCATCTGATTCCCGTACCTAATCAATAGACCTTTTTCAATCTCAGCAAATCTAATCAGACTTAAACCCATTCATTCTACGTTGGCTTGAGAAGCAGTACAAAGATGCATCTAGCATAGGCATCTCTTGTAAAATATTAGAGTAGGAATAAAGCAATTTTGATAATCTCTCAGCAGAAATGGTAAGGAAAACAGTGTGCAAGAAATAAAGAGATAGGAGATAAACAAAATCCTAAAAATTACCACAGGAATAAGCATGATTATTTTAAAATTTTAGTTTATGAATACATACATAATATACAGTTATGTGTGTATTCATTTGTATGTGTGTGTGTATGTGTATGTGTGTGGGTGTGTGGGTGTGTGTGTGTGCATACATTTGGAGGCCAAGGGAAAACCTTGAGTGTTTCTCTCAGACATTCTCACTCTTGAACTTTTTGAGACAGGGTCATTGACCTGGAACTTACCATGTAGGTTAAACTGACTGGCCAGTGAGCTCCAGGGATCTGACTATCTCTGTCTCTCCAGTATTAAGATTACAAGTGCACACCATTATGTCAGGCATTTTATGTGAGTCTTGGGGATTAAATTGAAGTCTTCATTCTTGCAAAGTATTTATTTCTAGTTGCTATGACAAAATACCTTACAGGAAATACATTAAACAGGGAAAGTTTTATTTTTGCATATAGTTTCAGGGGACCATCATGGTGGGCAAACTATGGGGGTAAGAGTTTGAAGCAGCTGGATATATCTTGTGCATGCAGTGAGGAAAGACAGCAATGGATGCTGGTGCTTAGTTTCCTTTTAAAAAGTAATTGTTGATTTTTTTATATTTATATACATGTATATAGTATCACCTTCTCTTTCCTCCCCCATTCCATTCACATTGAACCCTGTCTTTTTGTAAGATAATGATCTCATCCCCCCTGAGGAGTTATTGGCAGTTAATGGTTCCTTGGAGAGGAGAGATACATTTTAGTCAGCGGGGTGGCCACTGGCAAGTTGCATGTGCTCTGCTAAATAACCTCCCACACATTTTCATGCAGGCAACACATTAAAACTAGTGGATCATACATGCATACATAAAACATCAAAGTAGAAGAATGACTGCTTTCTGACTTTTATTCAGCCTGGGATCCCCACCCATAGGGTGGTGCTGCCCACATTTAATATGAGTCTTCCCACCTTAATTAATCTGATTTAGAAACTCCCTTACCTACAAACCTAGAGATTTGCTTCCATAGCATAGCAGTTACCTTCTCATGGCTGGGACAAAATATCCAACCAAAAACAGCTGATGAGAGAAAGGAGTTTATGTCAAACTTCCCAATTCCAGGGGAAGCTTCATCATGGTGGTGGAAGCTGACTTATTTCATCACACACAGTGAACTGAACTTCACGAGACAGGTCTGCCTCCAGTGACACACCTCCTCTACCAAGGTTCTACCTCCCAAAGGGTGTATCAGCTAGGGATTAAGTAGGAGCTTAAACAACAACACCTGAGACTATGAGGACTATTTACTTTCAAACCACAAGACATGGTGTAAATGGTTTGAATCAGATGCCTCCCATAAACTCATGTGTTTTGAATTCTTCCTTCCCAGCTGGTGACATTTTGGGAGGTGGGGCCTTACTGCAGATGTGTTTCTGAGAGCAGCAGAGGTGATGTCCTGCCTCAGCTCATGCCATGCTTTCCTCTGACATCATGAAGCTGCCCATCAAGACTGTAAGCCAAAATAAAAGCTTTTTCACATCAGCTTCTTTTGATGGGATGTTTTGTTACAGATAAGTGAAGGTAACTGCAACTCTAAATTGACAATGAAGAGTCTCAAATAGGCAAGCACTTTCCTAATAAGCCATCTCCCCCACCATCTTTAAAGTTTTTTCTATGCAGAGAAGCAGCATATGTTGGATAAGACAACAGTATGTGGTGAAATGGAAACATGAAAAATAGATGAATTCAAGTACACTAAAATTACTACAGCACAGGAAAACAGAATTAAAATCTACACTGAAGAGCAGAAATTTGAATATAAGAATTTACATTGAAGAATATAAAGTTTTGAGTAACTGGAGTGCATAGGAGGTTCTCTCAAAATTCAAAAGAAAACTAAAGATACTAAAACCTAAGTGCCGTCATAAGGAACCAGCAGAAAACTGTCAACTATACTATAAGTTGTGGGTATCCCTGAAGAAAAAAAAAAAAAAGATAACTGCAATAGAATCATAGGGAAACAAAGAGGCACAAAATCTTTAATCCAGAAAAAAAAATTTTAATGTCCTGCAAGTCATCTGTTTGTAAAAATATCTTGGAATTCAAAGGTAGCAAAATAAGAGAAAAGAATAAAGGAAATAAATATGCATGGAGAGAGAAGGAAGGAAGGGAAAGAAAAAAGATGTGTGTGTAGGGGGATTAATTACTTAAGAAAACAGCTACATTTTAAATGACAGTGACATCAATGAGTTGCTTAGGTTTGGCTTGTTGGGAATGTGAGATCAGATGAGGAGAGCAGACAGAAGGTTCTATTGGCAGGCATTGGGATAAGATGGTGGTGAACCATCAGCCCAGTTATCATTACAGACATAAACCTTCAGTAGGGTGAAGCTATGCTACAGCTCAACACATATACTTTGCTCTGAAGTTTACAAAGATTCTTAAAATTTAATATAGTTCATCTTGAAAAGTAACAGATTTGCAACTTGAGGATCATACAGACTGCATAGGGGAGGCTTTCTTCATTCAGTTAAATCTCACAGGCAGGGGGGGTTGTTTAACTTGGGAGAGTTCAGTTCAGTATTTCCAAAAGCTTTTCTTTAGGTCTGCTCCAAATACATACATAGGTAATGCATTTCTGTCTTTCTTTTTTTTTTTTTTCAGGTTGGTCAAGTGAAGCAGTGGGAGTGGAGAAGGAACAAAGAAATCTGTAACTGGTTGCGATCAATTAGTTGTAAACACCACTGCACTTGGACCAACTAGGTAATGCATTTCTTAAACCATATGCATGAGGTACATGATGTATAGTGAGGATGATGAAAATCAAGATATTTTAAGAAAAATAAGATAGGAAACAAATAAATTAAAGTGCTACTCCCAAAAGGAGTATTTTATAATGATGTAAGTTATGTTTTTTTTTCCCTGAGTCTTCTAATTTTTTAGTGAGTATACTTTAATTGAATATATTTTAAAGAATTTTTACACATGTGATATAGTATATTAATTACAGTACCCATTTTTGTAATCTCCTATCTTGAATTTATTCCTCTTAGTCTAATCAAAATGACATGAAACTTGAAATAAAATATAGAAAGTTACTTAAAAAATTAACAAATATGTGAGAATTAAAGGGTTTGCTCCTGAACCACCAATGGGGCAAAGGAAAAAATGAAAATGGAAGTTGAAAAATATATAAAGACAAGCAACAAGAATTTTAAACTGCTATAAACAGATACTTTAAAAAAGAAAGAAGATGGGGTGGTTCTCTCCTTAGGATCTGCATCTATCTGAAAAAGAGAAGCAGATTCTCTGACAGAGAGTAAAGTTAGCACCAAGTAAATGTGGTAACCATTGTTTTTTAGAGAGAGTTTAGTGGAGAGAGGGTTCATTTTGGATATGGTTCTGACTTGTTTCCCAGCTCCAGCTATGGGTTCTGTTCCAGTGAGAAGAACCACCCCATCATACCTCCAAAGGGCCCCAGCTGAAACTAAGAATAATTGGGGAAACATGCAAGAATGCTGTTTTCTTGGTGAACTGGGAACCAGCACAACAATGAAGGAGACAGATACTGAGAACAATCAACCCCTACCAAACCAGATATCCAGAGACACAGAGGCACCTAACCTAACATGGAAGCAGACCTAATATGAACCCAACATGGCTCAGGGAACTTTGCAAAAGAGGGGGCATAAAGAATGTCAGAGCCACATGTAGGGCTCATGATACACAGAGACAACCCGAAACTAAAGGCTAACCCCACAATGCATGACCTATATACCCCAACAAGGAGGATCCCTGTAGAGGGAGAGGACAGGGAGGAGGCTAACAATGATACCAACTTCACTGTATTCGTTGACTACAAAAATTTTTAAAAAGTAGGTGGCTGGTTTAAAACCCATTTATTTTATTGTTTATTTCTCACACATTTTATGACTGTGTTTATTATGCTCTCACTTCATTGTTTCTCCTTGACATAAAAAATAAATTCAATTTGAGAAGAAAAGAAGGTAAATATTTAATAAGTCTATTATACCTGAAGAAATTTATATTTTCTAAACTTTTATAAAATGGAATTAAAATGGGAAAATTAAATAAAAATATTTTGAATGCAAGAATTGAGTTTTATTGAGAAGATAAACAAAATACTCATCCAAACTTTTGTTAGGCTAAGAAAAGAGGACAAGAAATTCAGACTAATCAGAAATGAATGAGAAGACACTAGAATTGACAGGACAGAAACACAGCAGACCATAAGATAGTGCTTTAAACAATACTGTGCCACTCAAATGGACAACCTATAAGAAAGAAAAAAAAAAGTCCTGTTCTTATGAGAATTGTAACAAACACACAAGTAAAGAGGTTGATTCAATAACATAATTTCCCATCAAAGAAAAGCAGAGCAACTGCTGGCTTCAGAGCTGAATTCTACTGCACCTTTAAAGAACTAACCACAGCTCTTAAATTCTTACAAAAATTCGACAACTTCATTTTGTGAGGCCTTGTTTATCTCAATTTTAAAAAAAATAGAAGAAATTTTCAGAAATTCTTAAGCTCATCCCAACAGATAAATGCTTATTTATTCAACAGTGAGCTATCACATTATACACAGACAATAAGCAAGATTTTATGGTGGGAAAGTAGGGAACTGTACTAGTGTAATATTTACTCTGTATCCTTCAACAGGAAGTACAAATGGAGAGATTTGACCTCAGTCATGTTGAAGATGTGATAATGTTATGACTATGAAATGTTAGTCCACAAGCTTAAAGATATTTTTAGTAAATGTTCAAGATGATATGTATAAAAGGGCTCTCTATAAGAATTTATATGAATAAAAATTGGCAATTAAAGAAACACCAGTATTTCCATAGAAAATACTATATAGTAGTTTAAAAAAATGAAATAGAACTATGTAGACAACTGGATATACCTCAAGAGGTAGAATTTCCTACAATGACTTTTGAAACTCCTTGGAGGAGAGAAACCATTTTGCATGAAAATGTTGACGTCTATCATGCAAGGTGCAACACCCAAGAATCAACAAAACATTGGGCTGGAGAGATGGCTTAGTGGTTAAGGCATTTGCTTGCAAAGCCACAGGACCCAGGTTTGATTCCCCAGGACTCAAATAAGCCAGATGCACTAGGTGGCACATATGTCTGGAGTTTTTTTGCAGTGGCCTGCATGAGCCCTGATGTGCCCATTCTCTCTTTCTGTCCCTCTCTTTCTTTCTCACTCTCTCTCTCCCTCACAAATAAGCAAAGAAAAATAAAATGCTAAAAAACGAATCAACAAAACACATAGTCTGGCCCCATTTCATGTCTACAATGTTGCTAGATGACACAAGTTGCTAGTTGAAGTGTTAACACATGCAGTATAAAGACCTCTGGTTTTGCTGATTTCATCATAACTACATTCCATAACTTTATAGACTTTCTAAGTCAAACAATTTGAATGACTTCCACAAAAGGTTTATAATCACCTTTAAGGCAGGACTATTAAGTCTTGATTGGTAATTGACTCTTCATATGTTAATAGGATTGAATCAATTAATCTACACATTAAGTAATACCCTAATTTGTTTCAGTGCTTTCATTTAATGGAATTACAACAGAACGTATACTGAAAACCATTTTTTCACTCATTAACATGGCTAATAAAAATTCATTTTCCTTATATTCCAATGGGTTTTAAAGAAAAGGATAAATGAAAGAATTAAACTGATATAGACCTCTACATAGAGAAGAAAAATTAAATGAACATGACCTCTGAACAACCATTTCCCATAATCCTAGAATATCACATCATCCTACATAGCTTCCTTTTATATTACTTCTAATTGTGCTGCAAAATAGAAATTAAAAAATAGCTGATTAAACATTTTCTAATTTCAGAGCAACAATTCCCATCTTCTGCTTAAAAAAGAAACTACTTTTTATTTTCAAAGAGAACCATCATTAAGATAGCAGATTGCCCAGTGATTTCTTTTTTTTAATTAAAAAATTTTTGTTCACTTTTATTTATTTATTTGAGAGTGACAGAGAGAGAGAGAGAGAGAGAGAGAGAGAGAGAGAGAGAATGGGTGCGCCAGGGCTTCCAGCCACTGCAAAGGAACTCCAGACGCGTGCACCCCTTGTGCATCTGGCTAACGTGGGTCCTGGGGAATCGAGCCTCGAACCAGGGTCCTTAGGCTTCACAGGCAAGTGCTTAAGCGCTAAGCCATCTCTCCAGCCCTGCCCAGTGATTTCTGATCAATGTTACATTGGTCAGGGTTTAACTTGTTAGACAGAAACAAATTAATTTTTCCTCCATTCTCTGAAAGTCAATCTATTGTGAAAATGATTTCTTCTATCTGACAATTTAAGTCACTTGCCACATACAGCTTTGATTTGCATTGTTAGAATAATGCATTTGCCACTCCGAAAAGCATTTATTTTGTATCTCAGGAACACTTCAGCATGTACCATCATAAAACCAAGGCCATGTCAAAGAGGAGTGGAACCTCAATTCCAGGGTATCAAGAAGGGCAAATACTCATGGTTCTAGACAGTCAGAGGCTGCCCAATGTGCCACTATAAGGGTCCAGGCCAGAATAAATCTGAGTTCTAGGTGACAAAGGTAGAGGAAGTTGCACTCCAGAAAGTGATTTTCAGTGACAAACCCTGGCCACTATGAGTCTAGACAATGTCCTGGACAGTGTCTGGGACATGCGCGGTGACAGATGAATGGCAGTAGTCATCTGGTGTGTGCCACAGAGGACTGTTCCTACTGTCTGCAGTAGAACAGAGCTCAGTTTCCTATCTTCTCAATCACTGTGACCTATCTGAACTTACCCTTCCTACTGGAACCTTTACTTGACTGCAGTATGCTGTGGTGTTCTTCACTGTACAGTTTTACTCTGGTCTGTAGTCACTCAGTCGCTCATGCCTGTACTCCCAGCAGTCCCCCTACCATCTGCAAAACTGCCCTTGAAATTGGCACATTGTACTCTTATTGTAATTGCTGTTTCCTCACTAGGTATTGCCTGAATATTTTTGCTTGGTTTGAAAGTCCATTCTCCTTGGAATAACAGCAAGAGGTGAGAATTACCTGGCCTAGGCAATGACCAGTATTTTAAAGATGACAAACCTCTATGACAACCAAGGGGGGAAGAAGGGTGGGAATTTATCCTCCCATGCCAGCCTCCTTGTCCTCCTATTTTCCAAATTCAGGTCCTTTGGGGAATAATTCTCATAACATGCCCTATTGCTTAGCCCCTGATTCCCATTCATTTATTCTTTTTTAGTAAAATTGATTTGAGGGGCAATCCTGGCTGCACGTGCTAAAGCATCTCGTCAGCATGATGCAAGTAAGGACAAGAGAGCAACAGTCCCAGTGCATCATGAGGGCAGCTAGAGCAGCGAGCTCATCTCGAGGGCTTAGGAAAGCCACTTAGAAGAGAAACATTAAATCTAAATCATAGGACAAATAGGAGCTAATTACATGAAAGATGAAGAAATGAGTGTTACAGTCAGGGGAACCAAATGTACAAAGTCTAGAGCCAAAATGAAACATGAACAGGTAAAGTCTGCTCGTCATTGAGGCTGTTGGGAATAGCAGAACAGCTTTATTTGCCAAGACTTAACCCTTCACAGATCACTTTACACCAACTGGCAATAAATCAGTACTTACTTGGTAAAGTTTATGAATCACTAAGCACATACTTGAACTATGAATATGAGCCATGAAGTGTATTTCACTTAGTAAAGTCATGGACTGCAGGGAACTGCAATAATTCATTTATCATAGCTTGTTTTGAGTTATTAATAATTGTCCTTTGCTTAAAATTATGTAGCAAGTTAATAGGCCACTATAGGTTAAATAATCAATTAATGTTTTTAACTTCATGTGTTCAATAATCATTACAATTTAATACAATCCTACTCTTCCTAAACACTTCTTTCATGGTGATTATGCTATCACTGAAGGGAAGGAACTATCAGCCTACAAGCAAGCAAATAGTTAAATTAATTACACAGCTCTCCAAATACAAACATGAGAGTAAGGCATAACAAATGATCCATAAACCTAGACCAAATAACATAAAAATGTTCATTTAGCAAAAAAACATCATTTAAGTCAAAACAAACAATAAAAAATCTTTATAATCAATGACATTGCTTATATTTTCTTTACAACTTACTAAACAAGCAGAAACCCCAGATTAGTTCTCTAGAATTGCAATTTTTATTGAGGGAAAGTAGGGAATCTATTAGATTGGTAGGAAGCACTATCATGTCAGAGTTGAGTGCTCTGGCCATAGAAGGACCAGAACACTCCAGTCATTTTATTTTATTTTATTTTATTTTATTTTATTTTATTTTATTTTATTTTATTTTATTTTATTTTCCTTTTTTAAAAAGATTATTTTTTAAGTTTTATTTATTTGCAAGCAGAGAGATAGAGAGAAGAGACAGACAAAGAGAGAATGGGCATGTCAGGGCCTCTAGTCACTGCAAATGAACTCCAGATGCATGTGCCCCCTGTGCATCAGGCTTACATGGGTCCTGAGGAATTGAACCTGGGTCCTTTCACTTCACAGGCAAGTGCCTTAATGACTAAACCATTTCTCCAGCCCTTGACTGTTTTTTAATATGAAGAACTTACTTTATACGGATACATCATGTTTTGGTACTATCTTTTCCATCCCCCTGCCCCCATTCCACAGTGGGCCCTCCTTAGTGGGGTTGCTGGTATTTCCCCATGTGGTTGTGGGTTCTGCTTTATGGCAGAAGCAGTCAGTTATTGGGAGGAAACTCTTACAATCTTTCTGGCTACTCTTCTGCAAAATTCCCTGAGTCTTGGTGGATGTGTTTTAAGTCTACTTCAATGATGAGCTCTTAAGAGTCTCTGGATCTCTGCTTTTGTATGTGCTGAGTATCCTCAGGGTCTGTCTCCTTCACTCTGGCACTGATTGTCAGGGTCACCATGGAAGCAGCACTCTTGGTCATCACCCCACTTCCTCTGTGGTTTCGCCTGGGCCTTGACTGAGATGCTAGTGCTAAGCTTTGTTGTAACTGGAAGAGATTCAGTAGTAACCTTCTAACATCACCATTTCTCCTTTCATAATAAAGAGATAAAAATGATAATAATAATAATAGTACCAAACATAGGCTGTATTGGGGCCTCAAATGAGTTTACTTCACTCTAAATGAGTTAAATAATGGTAAGTTCTTAGGGCAGTACTTATCACTTCCTAAACTTATTAGTTACTTGCATTACAGTTCATTAAGTAAAGAATCATGTTGTTAAGAACAACCGTGAGTTTTATGAACGAGCTCTGCTTTCTTGTGCTTTCATCTATTTTAAAAGAGCTATTTTATTGCTGCACTGCATAGATTTAAAATGGTAGAAAATTGATTTCTTCTTAAACAGCCCAGCTTTGTTATGTCCTGATTGCAATTTTCTTTGATATAAAATAACCGTGCTAAGATTCACAGAAGAATTATGACTGCCCACTGTGATAGTTACCCCAGGACTCAATAATCAGGGCAGACACATCCTCCCCTTTTCCCTTTCAGGTCACCTCCTGGAGTGCTGCATACTGTGTAACCTGGAAAGGGCTCCAAGCTCAGCTCATCCAGAGTGAGACTTCCTTATGCTTAAGTGAGTTTTCTGATGTGAGAAGCCCTGACTGTGTCACAAACCAATGTCACAGCTGATGCTGTTGGACATTGAGGACCTTGGCACCAGCACTGCCCCTGCATTGTCATTTATGTCATGATGACAGCTTTGGGATCAGCCTCTGTCCCTCTACTAGGAATGTGACGACCAAACATTATGGAATTTTTATGCAAGGAAACACACATAAAGAATACTTCTTTTCCCCCAGCTTTAGTGACTAGTATGTGAACCCCTAACATAACCTGTCTTAGCCACAGAGAATGGACAATGCTTGGTGGCATTCCTATGGTTCCTAAGGGAACACTTGTTAAGGACCTTGCCCCCTTCCCCATCCTGAGTGTTCTCCAAAGTAGAGGAATTAACAACCCATTGATAAACTACAACCACTGGTTCTTTCTATTACATGGAGTAAGTGGGGTTAGTTTCCATCTTTCCTCTTTCCATAAACTGAGGGGAAGCAGCAATCCTGAGTAGAAATCTCTGTTCTCCTTATCCTGAACATCCCCTTGAGAAACTAGTTTATGCTCTAGCCCTGGAATCAGGAAGTGTGAGCAGGTCTACTTGACTTGTTCTTACATGTACACGACATGCTCCATTAGTTCTTTGTAAGCACGAAACATGATATAGGTCATATTTTAATCTTTATATGTCCATTTCTATTATTTTTATCTCTATGCTAGGCAAATATGAATAATGGTATTTATATATCTATTTCTATCACAACACTAAAGTCCTTTAAGACAGAATAATTTTAAAGTGTACGAACCTTATCTAAGGTAGTATTTAGTCAAAGATGTTAAAAGCATCTTCAAGAAAATGGAATATCAGGAATTAGCTTTTACACTATTATTTTTGTTGCTGTTGTAGTTTGTTCATCTATGTAAATCTAAAACCTTGGGTAAATGAGACAATAAGACTCAATGTATTATTTGGTGTGTCATAATTGTGACAATAAAATGACACAAGCCACCTACACAAACAAATGGCTTTATAACTCCAGATACATTTACTTTCATTCCATAAACAATAGCAGTATCTTTTCTTTCATTATCTCTTCAGGTCCACTTGTATCTGAGGACTCAACATGTTGGTAACAACTGGTCCCCATTTACTGCACATTCTGTGACTCAGAACCAAAACAATATGCTAGATTTTTAGAGTTAATGCATGAAAATGAAAATGAGAACTCATTTATATCTCTACTTAACATATAATAGAATAAAACCTTTTCATTTGGCTTACATGGCATTTTGTACCTTATCAACCACTATTAAAATGCATTAAGTGGTTTTAATAATGATGAGCAATTGACCTGCCCAGCACTTCAGCATTCCTAATCATGTCTAATTTCTGTCCAAAAATGAAAAACAGCCTAATTATCAAACTACTAACCTCAGGTCTTTTGAGCACAAAGAAAAAGAAGATATGAACATTAATTAGCTTCAACTTGCAATACTATAAATGTATATGCCTCTTGGTAAAACTATTCGTAACATAACTCAGGCCTTTCCTCCATCTATACAGCTGAGATATGCATAATCCCCAAACTTTATAAACTACATATACCTTAAGCTGCCTTTTCACCCATTATCCATTATTATAATGGAAATATTTTTTTTCAAACATTTTGGTAGTTTTAATTAGGTATCACCTATAAACTCACGTGTTCTGAGTGCTTGTTTCCCCAGCTCGTGGCAATTTGGGAAGTGGAGTCTTGCTGGAGGTAGACTTTGAGGTCCATCGGCCCTTAGCTTGCCCGTGCTAGTTGGCTCATGCTACTGCTACTGTTTGCTCCTGCTGTGGCAGAGGTGATGTCCGGACTCTGCTCATCTATCCTTTCTCCTGCCATGATGAAGCTTCCCCTCAATAAACAGCTTTCCTCTCCTCAGCTGCTTTTGGCCAGGTCCTTTGTGTTAGCAACAAGAAGGGCATTGCAACAAATATATTTATTATTGAAATTTGAAATGTGCTTAATCCAGTCCATGAAACACATATGAGAAACAACTGGATAATGTTTATATGTGCCATAGAGGAATACTAGGTGTCATGCTATTATCTAAAAATAATTTTAAATATAAATTTGATCTAATAAGTCATAAAACTTATTAAACTTTCAAGTGTAGACTGTACTTCATTTTTGGTAGAAATCAAATGTGTGGTGACTCTTCCTTTGGAAAACTGTAATATTTACCAGAATTTGGAATATGAAGCACAGGAGAAGTAAAAGATGAGAACAGAGAGTAGGGCAAACCAAGGTCACAGAAGAAGGCCTTTCAATTGTGTTTAGACAATTAAGCTTTGCTTGGTGGGCTTGGGATTAGTCACATACCTTTTAAAAAATAATTTTATCGGGGAATGTCAAAATAGGAAACAGAAAATTCTGGGAACTTTTAATATACAATGAATCACTTCAGCATAACAAATTTTGAAGCCGGGCATGGTGGTGCATACCTTTAATCCCAGCCCTCGGGAGGAAGTGGTAAAAGGATTACTGTGAGTTTGAGGCCAGCCTGAGACTACAGAGTGAACTCCAGGTCAGCCTGGTCTACAGTGATCTCCTATGTTAGAAAAACAAAAAATAAAAGGAATTTTTTGAGCATATTATTCTCCAGAATTTCTAATTTTCCTTTGGCTATTGAATGATTTATTTCTTAACTATTATTTACTTATTTGAGAGAGAGAATGGGTATACAAGGGCCTCCAGCCACTGCAAATAAACTCGACGCATATGCCGCCATGTGCATCTGGTTTATGTGAGAGCCAAACCTGGTTCCTTAGCTTCACAGGCAAGAGACTTTACTGCTCAGTCATCTCTCCAGTCCAAATGATGATTTATTAATAGAGCTTTTAGTTATAAATTTTCTTGAGATAAGCCAAACAGACTGCCTTTTTATATGCAAGAGTGAGTATGTGTGTGAGAGGGAGGGAGAGTGAAAGAAAGAATTGGCGTGCCAGGGCCTCCAGCCACTGCAATCAAACTCCAGACATGTGTGTCCCCTTGTGCACATGTGCAACCTAGCACACTTGCATCACTATGCGTCTGGCTTAAGTAGGACTTGGAGAGTCGAACATGAGTCCCTAGGCTTTGCAGGCAAGTGCCTTAACTGCTGAGCCATTTCCCCAGCCCTAATAGAGCTTTATAATGGAGAACATGGCACTACAAAAATATACTTTGGGTGTGAGGAAAATAATTTTGATCCCAGGAGTGGCATGTGTGACTTGCATTTTAGATAGATTACTGTGAAGGTCATGGGAAAAGAGGATGTCACGGAGAGCATAGAGTCTGTCAAGACAAGATAGATGAGCAAGGCCAGAATGGTGCAGAAGTACTTAGGAAATAGAGCCATTTGGCAGGACTTGGTGGTTGGTTTGTTGGGAGAATAAATTAAAGATCTGAAGTTTAAGTGAAAGAGAATATCAATGCCAAACAGGGAGAAGGAACTGTCACAAGCTAATACACAAACGTGCAAATTATGGCTTTAAACTTCTTTCATTAAACCTACCTGTTTAATACTCATGATGACTCTTAAGACTTCAACATTAAATGTACTTTATTTATTTTAATGATGAGAAAAATTGGATGAGAATTGCACATTTTTTATCTGAGGAAAGTTAATATGGCATGAGACTTGCACATTTCTATTCTAAGATAAGTTAATATGATATGCATAATAGGTCAATATTCTCTACCACTGCTTCTAACCTTTCTTAGTCAAGAGTTCTCCGAAAACATCTCATGAGGGCCATTCTAAAGACAAGGTCTCACATGTTTACTTAATAAAGATATTTCTGCTTTCAGAGGAAAGGGCACATATACTTCATTGTCCCTTGGAAAATACCCAAATCATTAAACTCGGGTATTTTCTGTATCTTCCAATGCATCCATTTATATGAGAAATTTACCCTCTATGTTCTCTTTAAGACCTGTGGCTTAGGGACTAGGTGCATTCTCCTTCCTGTATGGAGTAAGCTTTCATCTCTTACTCAGGAGTCTTATTTCTGTCAGCATGAGACTATGACAAGCTAACTTGATACTTTGCAAATAGCAATAAAATCTTAGATCCTTTACAGTTCCTATAAAGTGCATTCTTCATGAACCAAGAACTGAGGACAACCAAAATCTATCAACAAGACAAGAAAACACAGCTGATTGTCTGGCAGGTATGTATAAATTTTATAGTGTACTTATACTGTTATTTCATTTTCAATGATTTATGACCCAAGAAAACATTACTCTCTACATTTAATAAGTCATTCAGATTTAACAAATTTTTTCTGCAAAGAAAACTTACTGATTAATAAATATTTAAGCTTACTTTGTACCAAAACCCCTCACACATGAGCCAGGGCCCAGGTGAAGCTACAGAGGAATTGGTGAGATGAGCAAGAGTGCTGTTTCCATGGAGAGCCTGACAGCCTGCACCAGGGTGATGGAGACAGACACTGAGGATAATCAACATATACGAAAACAGAAATCCAGAAGTTCCTGAGAGCTCAACACTAAAATACACTTAAAAAACACCTAACATTACTCAATGAACTTTATGGAAGAGAGGGTAGAAAGATTATAAGATCCACAGGTTGGGAGGAAATATCCCCAGGCATTGTACACCCCCATGACTGACTGCTGCTCTCACAACTCATAACTCTCAGCCCCAGGGGAGTACCAGCAATCCTGCTAAGGAGGTCCCTCAGTGTAGTTGAGGCAGGGAGGAGGGAAATGATGGTACCAACACATAATATGTCCATAAAAAGTATATACTTAATTAAAAAAGAAAAAGAAAAACAAAGGGACAAAGTGAAGAAAAATAGAGCCTTACTTTTATTGTATCTTGAAAATAATATTGAAAAGCACCAGAAGATTTTAAGATAAATAAGCAATATGGATGGAAAGAAAACAGGACTAATTTAGTCATTAAATCATTTAAACTTTTCTTGAAAATGAAATAAAAATTAAAAAGTACATTCATTCTTTTACTTATCTAGAAGATAGAGGTGATGGGTTATATGATATTTCATTCCTGTTCAAGCTTGATAATTGTATATAATTAATATTAGTAATAACAGTAGCCATGGAAAGAAGAGTTATTTCTAAAGTTATTTTCCAAAAGAATACCACAGGTCCAAAAGCTGAATATTCCTTTGGCTCTCCTAAGAAAATAATGACCTGTGTTTTTTGTTTGCTTTTTCAAGGTAACCTGCTATATTTATGGGGAAAAATAGCAACCCTACTTTTAAACATCCCCAATAGAGCTGTAATCAAGTCTTCTCTTCCCAAGTCCCCCATGCTGAGTCAGTTCCTTTAAAGAGCCATTCAAATATAGCTTTAGTTTTGAAAGTTTTCCAAGTACATACTAAGGCCTATTAACATTGTTCCTACAAAGTCTTAAATTTGTTGTTTTATCTCCAAAGTTTGTCTTTGCTACTGTGGCAGTTAACTTGTTATGGCTGTGACAAAACACACAACCGGCAGTAGCTGATGGAAGGAAAGCATTTATTTCTGCTTACAGTTTCCAGAGGAAGACTTATCATGGCAGGGGAAGCATGGCATAAGCAGGACAGCAGCTCACCTCATCACATATCAGTAGCAGGGAAGAAACCATCTGAGTGAGCTAGCTCTGAGTGTCCAGGGGGCTAGACTAATAAACCTAGGAACCAAGTAGGAGGCTTAATCACAAACACTTGACCCTATCAGAGGCATTTACATTCAAGTTACATTTATCATTTCATTTCAATGATTTTAGACCCAAGGGGGAAAAAAAAAACACTACTCTCCACATTTAATAAGAAGTCAGTCACATTTAACAAACAGTTTTCTGCAAAGAGAATTTACTGGTTAATAAATCTTGAGGTCCTACTTTGTAGCAACAATGTAATAGGTGCTACAATATAAAAGCTAGTGAAAATTCCTTCCTGAAATACTCAATGATATAGGAGAATTCTACAATTTAATGGTATATCTTAGAACCTTAATTTTCTTAGAAAACCAATAACACGTCATTCCCACATTCATAAAAATATTGAATGAGAGCTGCATTAGTGACTAGATGAAGAATGAATGAATGAATACATGCATGCATCTGAGAAGAATCCAAGCTATGTATTAAGTGTTTGTTTCAGCAGCTTGGGAATTTCTGAAATCACATTGGATCAGTATTACCAATGAAAACTCATGTTTTTGCAGGAAGTAGAATGTAGAATTTTAATTGCATTAAAATCCGGGAGCTGATATTGCCTAGTAAGAAAGCACATATATATAAACAAATTAACTTAAACTAACCTGTACTATGGCTAACTGTTTTGTTTTAAGGAGCAAGCTAATATTCACATAGTTATATTGAGTCAACTTTTGGTATCCATGGAGGAGGGCCTTCAGGACCTCCCACATACCATAGGAGATAGCACACTGTATACTTGCAACCTAGATCACTTTTAATTCCTAGAGCAATGTGGAGCTGTACAAGTAATTGTTAGACTGGTTTGTTTAGGTAATAATAACAATAAATATCATGTGCTCATTTTCAGCCCACATAATATTCTCATCCTGATGACACAGAATGCAACTGCCGCTTGGAGACCAATGCCAGATCAGTGAGTCCTGGCCGGAATTGGTGCCTATGTGCTGTCAGCAGGGCATGCCTACACATTGCTGTGCTTCAGAGTTCTCACTGTAGTGCTAGCACGCAGTAAACCGAAGTTGGGTTTTTGTTTTGGATTTTTCAGGCAACTAGTTTTATTCCAATGTTTTTAATCAGTGGCTGATTAAATAATAGATGCAGAAGCCAGGAATCTGGAGGTCTGTCTGTAGATCAAGGCATGTGTTACCCACATCTCAAGTGCAGAGCTTAGACTTCTTCAGGAATGCCATGGATCAGCTGAGCCCTGGGCTACACACTGAGGATTTGTGGCTTGCAGGCTGTTAGCTTGAATGGATTGTAAATCTAATATGAAAGCAGGTTGGCTATAGTTCTTTCGCCTAGTATCAGCCCTCGATGTCATGAGTCTCCCTAAATGTACCAAGAACTGGAAGCCTGGGTCCTTAAAGCAGTGTTTGTGTTGTGCAGCACATGTTGGTGAGGGGTGAGGTCCCTAAGCTTCTTATGACTCATTTGTTCACAACTGCTAATGGAGACCTCAACATACTTACTTTTTCCATACTCTACCTAGGGAAGAACATAGTGGTGAGGAGGGGCAAAAAGATGAACAGTTCTTGGGAGCAGAGGATCCAGAGTGGAAAGGGAGAAAGGAATGGACATTTGTAATATTAACATAGCATTCAGGACCTCGTGGAGTTCAGAAAAGAAAGTATGAAATGAAGTATCAGCATGAGATTAAAAGCAACCTCTGCAATCCATTTACTCCATTATTCCTGAAGAGGCAAAGAGAATGTATACTCACCTTTAAAATCACAAAAGTCTAATAAATAGGTTTGAGTCAGCCTGGGTAAAGGAAATGTTCCATGGGCTGTGGGAGAAATGTGTGTCAGATGCAAAAGGGTGATGTTGTTTCTGTCAATTCTAATTTTCTAAAAGTCACACAGCCTATATGATGAAAAATCTTATTTACAAAATGAAAGGCTTTGGAGAGGAGATCTTTCAAAGCTACACAGGCAAGATGAGAGACCTGAGCATCATGGAATGGAAGGAAGAGCTTGCAGTTTCTTAGCACCTCTCTTCCTCCTTGATCTGACTCCCATACTCAGACACATGCAGGCTGCTCTTTCCAGCCACATTACCTGCTCTTCACAAGGCGACCTTTACCTAGTATTTAACTGATTCTGTGGCTTCAACCCATCTCCCTGCCAGGTACATGTTGTCTATCTTCTTGGCTTGATCCTGACCCCGTAGCTTCACTGCTGATATTCTTAGGAAACTCATAGAAAGCCTGCCAGGAAAACCAATCCTGTTCTACCCTGGAGCATATTTCCATAGCTCCCCTGGATACCTGCATGCCTTGAAAAATAAAGGGCATTATTTTTGATGCTCCTACTCCGCTGAGAATCACAAATTCTGAGGAGTTGGAAGGAAAGTTTGGGACCTTAAGTTTAATAGAAATTAACATTTAATCGATATTTGAAAAACCACAATGCCACTACATTCAATCTCATACATGTTTTATTATTTTATTGAGGTACTTGAAGAGGACAAATATTCTAACATACCAAAAGTCACACAAATATATATGTATGTATGTATATTTATGTATGTATGCATGTTTACATGCATATGTGTGCATGTATTTGCCTAGCCACTCTGCTTAATCACTATGAAGCAATGCTTTCACTCTTTCTAAAGCAACATGTTTTATATAATCTAACATGTATTTGATATTCCAAATATGTGCAGCATAAATTTTACCATTCTAATCATTTCAAGTGTATATTTCTCTGGCATTAAGTACATTCATATTGTTTCAAACTCATCACCATAATCTATCTGCATAAATTTTTGACTGTCCCAAACTACAAGTCTATAGCCATTAACAAGAGCTTCCCCTTTCTCCACTCCACAGCCCTTGGAAACTATCATTCATTCTCCTCAAATAATTTGAATCATATAGTATGTACATTTTTGTACCTGATTTGTTTCATTTGGAATGATACTTTCAAGGTTTATCTTTTCTGTAATGTATATCTTAATTCCTTTGAATTCCATTGTATGCATATGTTACCTTCGTTTTCAATCATCTGTCATTGGACATGACATCAAAATAAAAGAGAGACTGATTGAGAGGGGGAGGGGATATGATGGAGAGTGGAGTTTCAATGGAGAAAGTGGGGGGAAGGAGGGAATTACTATGGGATATTGTTTACAATCATGGAAGTTGTTAATTATAATAAATAAATAAGGAAAAAATAATGTCTAATTCTACTAGAAACAGAGATGTGAAACTGTCTGTTTGTATCTCTACTTTCAAATCCTTAGTATGTATACTCAGAAATGGAATTGTGCATTATAGAGTAATTTGTTGAAGTTTTTGAGGAATTTCCATACAATTTTCCCAAGCAGCTACATCATTTATCATCCCCACTATCCATGCACATGAGTTTCATAAGGCTATCTACTTTAGACCACACAAAATTAGATGTAAAGACAAGTGGATGCCTTTCCTGTCACAACTCCATATCTCTAAGGAATAAGAAGGTATGTTTCTTCAGTCTCTAGGAGAAGCAGAGAGAGGGATAAGACAGGATCTCACGTAGAGAGAGTTCTATTTGATCCACTCTTACCCTTTGAGACAGACAATGGCTGAAATTTCTCTCCTGGGTGAAACTAGCCTTACAGTTTAAATTCCTTCCAACTTGGTTTCAGAAGGATTTCAGGAACTTGGCAATAATCCTGGCTCGTTTCTTTTTTCAGACAGATGTTGACTGGTTTCTGTGTGTTTGATCCTGTTGGGATCCTTTATGCGTAGAGTTTGAGTATCTGTTCCCAGAACAAAATTCACCCTCTTCTTCTGTGATCACACTTTTCCTTAAATTTTATTTTTTTCAACTTTACCTAAATCTTATGTTTAAAATCGCTTATCCACAAAACATACTTGACATTTTTCCCATTGAACAAATCACAATCTGTCTTCTCTAGCACCCACATCAATACTAATCATTATACGTTTCCTTTGATTTTTTTAAGCTTTCTGAGTCCATTCTAGCTTCAATCTTGGCTCTCCATACTTCTGACCCCACTAAAGCAGTATATCTTCCCCATTCTTTCCTTGCAGAATGAAGTATCAAAGACTGCTAATCTTCTACAATGAGACCTGGGCCCTCCATCTGACTGGGGAGATGGATACCTAATTTACACAAATCAGGCTGCCTGATTAAGTATGGCAGAAGAAGTACACTGATATGAGGTAGTCTTGAGAAATAATGGCTCCTAGGTCATAACTACTTAGATTTTTTTTTGTTCATATCGAGCAATTTTTGAAATGATTAATGTAAGGCTTACATATTTCAGGCCTTGGTATGCTTGAAGGATTATATAACCATGCAGGCAGAGCAAACCATCCCTTCCACTAAACAAAGGTTGTTAATTTTTAATTACAGGAGACTTTTCTAAATTACAGGCATGACCAAGACATGTCCTATGCCTGATGAGTGAGACAGACATTGTTTTGCTCCCAGTATTTGGTCAGTTCCATATTTAGGATGAGCTATAAATGAATCAAATTACTTTTTTTGCAGACTTGAATGCAATCATTAAGTTCAGTCCTTTCCAAGACAGTATCTCCAACTGTTTCATTTTATCACAACATGATTTTCAATCTTCTCAAGTAAGAACACTTGCTTATTTAGGCTTAACTTAAAGCTCGCAAACCAAAAGAACAAGGTTCCCTAGTTGAAGAATTCTCCCTGAAGAGTTCTATTAATCTCAGCTCTACATTCCCATAGAGCACTACAGACAGTAGGAACACTTTTCCTGGGTCCCACGTAAACTGAGCAATTGAAGCCTCTTTATTTTTCCATGAATGTTTTACTGTGCATGCCTCTATCCTGCACTTAGGAAGTTGATTTTTGAAAATATATATCATCTTGTCTACTGTTTTCATCACGTAAGCAAACAGAAACATTTTTCAACTTTGGTAATTCCATTAAAATTTTTAAACATTTTATTGACAATTTTCATACATGTACATAATGAATTTGGATCATAATCCACACCCATTACCTACTTTTATGCCCTTCCCTCATCTCCCTTCTTCTTTCCAGCTAGTCCCTTTTCTATTTGATATCTTGTTATTTGCCTTGTTCCCTCATCCATGATGACATGCTGATGGGCCTAGTATTGTGCAGGTCATAAAGGCAAATGGCCACTTCATGTCTGGAAGACAGAATGTCATGCCACTCCTCATTCCCTGGCTCTTACATCCTTTCCATTTTCTCCTCCATGGTTTTCCCTGAGCCTTGCAGGGTGTAATAAAGCTATCTCATTCAGTGCTATAACCATTTAGAGGGCAATCATATGATTGGCATAATATATCCATTTACCTAAACAACAGCAGTAGTGGTCCCCCGTGGGGTCTATGATGTTGGAAGCTATAGGTTTTTGATCAGGATTTTGGTACCAGGCATGAATTCCCTCTTGTGGATCAGGCCTCAAATTCAATCAGAGAACAGTTGGTAACTCCCATAACAGTTATGCCATTCTTGCATAAGTAGGCACATCTTGTCTACCTGGTTGGTTGTTTAGCTTATATTGTCTATTCCTAGTTAAGACAATTGATGATTTTTCTCACATAACAGGATGCATACCACTTTCCAGCACTATGGCAGCTATCTAGGACAGAAGAGGCTGCCAGCTCCATTCTAGCTTTGTTCCTCAGTATCCTACAATCAAAACATATTCTGTCTTCAACAATAGGTTCTTCCCATGTAGTTCTGGAGAACTGTAAGTAGCCTGTATTGTTTGGGGGACTTCAGGGACATTCCTGACCAACAATTTGCCATTAATTTACCTACAACCCTTTGAAGATTATGCTATCATCAAATAATCATATTCCTCCTGAGACTAGCAATTCTTTGAAAGGGAAAATTGTTGAAATTGAATGATGTGGTATTCATAAGCTCATAAGGACTTTTGTTGATTACTATAGTTTCTGAAAGTACTTAGGCACTGGGTTTATTACCCTTTGTCAGAGATTTATAAATATCATAATTGATTTTTGACTGATTCATCTTTTCCTCGGTTTTGAAAAGTGAGATCAAGATTGCCTATCTCTGGTATGTACAGTATTTATGGTCACAGTACCTCTGAGTGCATACTGCCAAACTTTCTTAAGACCTAATGATTCTTCTATTTGGTATTTCATTTATTCAAATACCAAGTGTATTATCACTCTCTGATCCTCTATATGAATGATGTTGAAGAGTTTCTTCAGAGGAAGTTCATTTTCTTTCTTAGAAGAAATTAAAGAAATGCAGATTAGGTAGTTCTTGCTTCATGCTGCTACATTCTAAAATGCTTTGTGTATTTATTTGCAAGGAGAGTGAGAAAGAGAGAGAGAGAGAGAACGGGCATGCCAGGGCCTCCAGCCACTGCAAATGAATGTGCCATTTTATGGGTACTGGGACATCAAATCAAGGTCACTAGGCTTTGCAGGCAAGCACCTTAACCACTATTCCATGTTGTTACTTTTTAATGTCATACTTATCTGTTCCTAAATTGTACATGTCACATCCTTTGTGTTGTTTTTGCTTCCATAAGCTTTGCAATACTACTTATTAAATTATATTTTTAAATCAACCATCACTCTATTCTGAGATTTAGTCTGGTACTATTTTATGTTTAATTCATCTTTTTCTTTTTTATTCCCTGCCTAGATATGCATATTTTCATTTCACATTTTGTATGTTTCTACTTGTCAAAAGATTGATTCATTACATTAAAGAACTACTTACATTCCTACAGAAAAGTTTAATTCTAGTCCTTGTTAAGATCATATTTAATGGTATAAGCAGGATTTGCCTTTTCAAAGTCTTCTATCCATTCACAGAAAACCTCTCATCTTAGAATTTTTGTGCATAGAAATATATCTTATGACTAAACTTTTCTGATGCCCTGCTCAGGAAAGCCAGAACTCTTATCTGGACATGTCCATCTCTTTTCCTCTCCACTGAGCTGTTTGGGTAGAAAGTACATTTTCCTCTTTGGATAGACTGAATTCAAAAAAATCTTTTATCTTGCTTCATAAAAGTGCAACCTTAAGTTGCATAGCACATAGATAACCCAAAGGTTCTGCTTTATTGTACTGCACTCACTGTTGATGACTTCACATTATAAATTCTGTTACTGTTGTACCCTCGAGGACCAATATAGAGTTTGCATGAAAAAAAATAAAAAGCATCACTTGTAACTGTCCCTGTCCACACTGGTCACTGAGCTTTTTCTTCAGGATGCCTCATCCATTCATGCACATCTGTGTGTCTTTACTTCTCTGGTTGTAAAGTATCCCTTCCCCTTAGGAATTGCAGTTTGACCCATAGAAATGAGCAGTAAAGTTAAGATGCTATGCCATTTACTTGCTCCTGGTATAGCTGAATGATTGATTCAAATATATGTGGAGTTCACTGAATTACTGTATCTGACTCACAAAGGACTCTTTCTGTGTCCCTGCTAAAGTGAGTTTGATGATCCTGTGGAGCTGCTCATGTCTATCTGAGCTCAGATCAATCTTTCTGGTAGCATGTAGAGCCCATGGCCTCTACACTTAGCAGCCTGTGGCAGACAGAAATAATCAAATCTCCTTGTGTCCTTATAACTTTATGGGGAATGATTTTATAATCTCATAATATTCAACCTCTTTATATGGGACTCACTCTGCATGCATGATTATAAGCTGTTAGCATGTAGATGTAATTATATCCAAGATAATTTTAAAGTAAGAAAATAATGCTTGCCAATTTAATGGTTAAACAATTTTTACAAAACACTGAAGTATCATAATTTGTTGGCAACTATAGCCTATCTTGAAATTCTCATGTTGAGTCATGATATGCAGAGACATTTAGCTTACCCATAACTGTGGGCTAACTCCACAATGCATGACCCGTATACCTCAACAAGGAGGGACCAAGAGGAGGGGGTAGGTCATGGATGAGCCTAATAATGGTACCAAACTGACTGTAAAAAGTAAAATAAAATAAAAAATAAAAATGAAAAAAAATAAAAATAAAAAAATAAATGTCCCTATTTACTATACCTATCTGCTAGTTTTGAGAGTTAACAAACTGGAAACCTGACCTCAGCCAATAGCTATAGACAACTTAAAGGTTTAAGGCTCCTGGGCTAGAGAGATGGGTCAGCAGAAAAAGGTGCTTGTTTGCAAATCCTGAAAACCTCATTGCCCCAGTTCAATAACCTCATAAAGCCAGATGCACAAAAGTGGCACATACATCTGGAGTTTATTTACTGTGTCAGGAGGCCCTGGCATACCCATGCTTACCTTCTTTCTCTCATTCTCTTAAATAAATAAATATTTCTTAAAATGTATGGTTCTTAATTGGTCATATACTTCATCCCTCCCTGATTCATAAAGAAAAACACAGTAACACAAAATATAAAATGCAATGCACATTCTCTGCTGAAAGCCTCTACATAAATATTAAGCTACCTAGCTAATATGCCAATTTGAATATGCTAACTTAGAAGTGTCAGTAGTCCTGTCTTCTATATAAAGTTTTGCAGTATCACAAATATAGCGTTACTGTGAATAAAATAATTCAAAATGTAGACATATGGAAATTAGTGCATATGCACTCATGTGGCATGTATATATAGGTATATACAATGCATATATTTAGCATTTATATCAACTGCTCTAAATATAAGTCATGAAGATTGGGCTGCTTGACATTTGATGTCTCTATAAACTTCCATCCATAAAGTGAATTATTCATCTGGCTATGTACAGTCCAATGAGATGCCACTGTACCAGAAGATTCCATGATAACCTTCTGCCATTAACTAGCAGCTAGGCTGTCAAGGGTATTTCTGTATCTTAACAATAAATCTCAACCTGAATGTTAAAGTGGAATGCCTCTTTCTAGTTTTCTTTCTCATATTCTACTGCATAAAATATTAGTAATATTATATTTTTAATATTAGGCAATATTTATTATACAGATATTTTAATGACAACTAGTTTCATCTATAAAGTATTAAACTGTAGTCTCTATACTGCTGATGCAATCAGGTGCGCATTGCTGGCATAAAACACCTGACCAACAGCAGCTTGTGGGGAAAAATAAGGCTTATTTTGGCTTACAAACTCTTGGAGAAGCTCTTTAATGGCAGGGGAAAATGATGGCATGAGCAGAAGGTGGACATCACCTCCTGACCAACATCAGACAGACAACAGAAACAGGAGAGTTTGCCAAACACTGTCAACTGGAAACTGGGTATAACACACATAAGCCTGCCCCCAACAATACGCTGTCTCCAGGAGGCTTTAATTTTCAAATTTATATCAGCTGGGGACCTAGCATTCTGAACACCTACTTTTATGGGGGACACCTGCATCAAATCACCACAACTACTATCAATTTTATACTTTCAAAAGGCTCATTCTTATAAATAGGAAATTAGGAATTCAGTTTTAAATATTTGTTTAAATGTTTTCAAATGAGATGATCAATGTGACCACAGAATAGCAATAAAATTATTTGATAGATGTTTTATGAACATAAATGAGGGAGAATAATGTTTTAGCAGAAAAACAAGCACCTGAATAAACAGAACAACTTACATAAAAA
The DNA here is from genome assembly GCA_036346955.1 of Dipus sagitta. Taxonomy (NCBI): domain Eukaryota; kingdom Metazoa; phylum Chordata; class Mammalia; order Rodentia; family Dipodidae; genus Dipus; species Dipus sagitta. The sequence continues at coordinate 130,243,819 of CM070771.1, read as the reverse complement.
TTATAACTACTCAAATAGTCCTGACATTATGCCAGACCTACAGATATCACTAAATTTAACTTCATTAATCTCCATGGCTGTTGTATATACTAGACACCCTAAGTGCCTCCACTTTACATATGACGAGGTGACATAAAGCCAGGTAAGTATATTACCCTGCGTGGCTCAGGAATTACATGGGAATTCCAGGACATGGGTACAACAAGTCATACTCTATATACTCATATGTGCTTGCAAAATGTTTTTACTAAACATTATTAATAATAACTAATATGATTTGTACTCTGAAATCATAATTTCAAAAATGAGAAAAATTATATATAATAGAGAAACAATATATCTTACGCTCACTGAGTTCTCAGCATGCCTGTTCCCTATAACTCTGAAACTCTTAGTTTCTCCCCTAAATGTTTATATTGGCACGATGATATTTATATTAAAATATGCCCTACTCTCTATCTCTAATGCCTGCCATGGCTCGCACTGGATTCTAAGAAAGCAAATCTTAACCTCTCAAGGGGAGGTCTTTCTCTGATGGACAGTCTGGCCCGACTTTTGACATTATTAATAAATTCTTTTTAGGGAACATTACAAAGAGCGTAGGCAGCTGTGCCACACTGGCTGTGGCTGCTGTGATAACCCTCTCTGCATTCAGCACATCAATGAAAGAGCAGCCCTGTAATTCGATGTCACCAGATGGGAAACATCAAGAGCTGAGAGAGTATCTTTGTTCAGAAGTCTCTGGCTTCTGTATAGGGGGGCTGCCTGATGCCCAGCACTGTGTGACTGGGTGATATTTCAAGGGCATTAATGGATTCAGGAATCAAGAGCCCAAACACTTTTGTCACAGCATAAAAGCTTGATTTAAAAGGTTTCTATTGCTTTGGTTTGTGTGAATATAGTCTGTATTCAAAAGGATACTGAAGTCTGTAAGAGTTCATTGTGGATATTCAGTATAGGCATTTCTAACAGAACTGTGGACCATTCTAAGTACCAGTAAAATAATGTGATTCCAAATTTCTCAGAGGGCAGTAAAAAGCAAGGACAGAGAGGGAGAGAGAGCCTTTTCTCCCCTACTGCCCTCTTCCATCCCACCTTCCAATTCCCTCCCTCCTTCCCTTTGCTTTTTGTTTGTAATTGAGAAATGCAATATTCAAGTGTTGAAATTGAAGTCAAAACTGTAGAGATAATGTTTTGTTCTCTCTCCCACTTTTGTACAAACATTGAAAGTAGTTGTTATTGAGAAAAAGTTATAAATCTGGAGAAATTTTCCCAGCCAGGATAGAATAGATTGAAATTTGTATTGGGAGTGGGTGTCTGAATTGTAGTCTATTTTTTCACTGCCCATTTATTTCTGTATAACTTGTAACTCAATAGCTTTCAGAAGACATTTGTATGGTGGCTTGCCATGAAAACTTACACATAAAAGAAAACAGTAGAGTAAAATGGGAAATCAGGAAAACAATATAGAATAGAAATGGGTTAACTTTCTTAGCTCTGTGTAAAAGCTAAGGACTGAATAGACCACTGGACTGCATAAAAATGAAAAGAAAACCATCATAAAACTGGGTCTCACAGTGGAAAACAGAAAGTCCACTAACTCTTGACTTTAGACTAGTTTCTATAATTTAATTTTAAGAAAGTTTTAAAAGAAATATTCCAATGGAATTTTATGCAAAAAAGCACCAAGTCAGAGCATTCACCTTGAGAAATATGAAAGTCTTGCATAAAGACAAAATATATTCTATGTAATTGTTCTTCATAAGGAACTTTCTTTTGGGTATTGGTCCACTGGAGTGCAAGTAAATTTCTTTGGATGCTCCAACTTGACAAGAAGTAACCATATAGAAATGTGACTTCTGCTGCCTTTCAGTTGGTAAAATGAAGATTTTGCTTGGGTGAATGTCAGGGGTTCTTCCAACTCACATGTTATGTTATCATTGAACTTTGTGTAGACGTACCATTATTAATGCATTATCTAAGCACAGGTTCCATAGGATGGGGATTTCCATAATTTTCTGTTTCATAGTAAATATGTGTAGAACCAGATTATATACTCTGAAGTGAGAGATAAAGTCCAACATAGACCTGAAATACAACATATGTAAGTTCTATAAGTCATGCATATAACAAAGCAATGTTTCAGTCAATGACAAATCACATATACAATGGTATTTCCCTAAGATTATAAAAGACCTGAATATTACTTGTCTATGAGGCTGCTGGTATAAACAAGCACACCACACTGCAGGTCACGTAGAGTATAGTACAGACATATGCTTTATGCACAGCACCTGATGATGATAATGTATGACCTTATTGCTGGTTTATGTAGTGGAAGCAGACAAACAATGAACAGTTAAACAACACAGGACATTGCTTGGCTTGAGCAGTAAACTTAACTCCTCACAATTCACTAAGCAACCTGTTGGAAACGTGACCCCAACATGCACCAAGATGCAAGTACACCCCACTACAAATAGTGAAATAGGTTTCTTCTCCTTTACCAACCATTATTGCAGGGGGGCATCCAGACAGGGCTAGATTTGGGTGTGTGCACAAACTGTCTTCTAACTTAACTTTGAGGGAAAAATTCCTATTTACCTCATTATGTCAATGAATTAGGGAATGTACATATGATTAAATCAGATGGATCATGGGAAGGGACATGAAAAGTGGAGAACATATTGCATAATTCATGTCTGTCAATCAAAATAGAGAACCACTGAAACTTCCCCTTGGCTTCTGACCCTTTGTTGTTGGCACTTTCCAAAGATCACCATGGGTCATAACCCAGCCCTTAATTATATTTCCAATCAAATGGCTAACCAGTCATCTTGGCAGTATATTCAAACATTTTCTTATGTTTTGTTCTCGACAAAGATTATTACTACTTTACTACTTACATGCAACTTTTTTTTAATTCTTTGAATAAAAGGACAAAAACTTGGAAATGCCCAGAGGCCAGCAGTAACATTTATTACACCTTATTTCTATTGTTATTTTAGAGTGTACCCCTGGCAATATTTTTTACAGCAGTTTACCATAGAATAGTCAGTATGTTTGGCAAGAAGCAGCTTCATCCTTTCCAGGTTCACTGCATCCTTCAGTACGTCTGGCAATTGGCCCAAAGCACCTAGGTTTGTGTAAGTGTACTCAGATGTTTGTATAACAACAAAATCATCTAATGACATATTTATCAGAATGTGTCCTCATTGTGATGTGACACTTAACTGTACATAAATATTTCAAAGTTCCCATGGTCATTTTATTCTTTAAAAGGTTCAGATTAATGGCTAACAAGTGAGCTGTCTCCATGTCCTGTAAATTTTCAAATAAACTGCACAGAAACCTTGCAATAGACAAAAGTGGTTCCAAGGGTAATCTAACAGCTCCAAAGTATATAGCTGTAATTTATAGATAAATAAAAATGTAAGTACTTCAATGGCTAGCACATAAAATATAGCCATCAATCTATCATGTTTTGCAGCAACTGGATCTCAAGTCTGTTTTAAAGAATGAATGTGTAATGACCAAACTTTACTCAGGTTCCTCTAAGCCCCCATCTTGACAAAGCCTCAGTGTGAGTCCTCTCCAATCTTGATCCTTGCCAAGCCTTCAGGGCCCAACTTGGCAGAAATCTTGCTGTGCCAATTGAAAGACAATATTCCAACCTTGGTATATGATTACCCTGGCCTGCTGAGTTAGTCAGCTTTTCATTGCCGTAACAAATACTCAAGAGGAGAGAAATAACACAGGAGAGCAAAGATTCACGTTGCCTGAAGGTTTCAGACGTTTTATTCCATAGTAAGCCCATTTTGCTTATTCTGGACCATGGTGAGACAGGACATCATGGAGGAGAATCTTGGCGGAGAAAAATTATTTATTTGATGGTGCCAGAGAGAAACCAAAAGGAAGGGGCCAGGGACAAGATACCCTTCTAAGGTACAACCCCAATGACTTCCTTCCTCAAACAAAAAGGCCCTACCTCCTAAAGTCTCTACCATGTGTCATAGTGCAGCCACCAACTTGGGACCAATCTTACACCATGAGCCTGTGAAGGAATCTCATATCCAAACCAAACACCTGCCATCAACAAGCATTCTTTTATGCCAGTTAACAAGATTTCCCAACTCTCCTTCTTTTTATGGCATTTAGAGACAGGGTCTCATATAACCAGGCTGGACCTCAAATTCTCTGTGCAGCTAGCGAATACTGGTCTTATACTCATGATTCCTCTGCTTCCACCTCACAAGGGTTACAGGTCTGAGCCACACACACATGGTTTCCCCAGTCTCCTTCCTAATTTCCACCCACTGACCTTCAGCCTGTTCTTTGGTCATTGTTAGAGGTCAGACCACAACATCCCAACTGGCTCAGCATGCTGAGTGCTCTGACCTGAAGATCAGTGGACCCTTGAAACAAGAAACGTTGACCTTTCCTGCCCAACTTTACCCTTTCCTATTTCCTCCAAAGAAGATGTCAGAGACTAGAACTCCTTTCCCGTATGTCAAGTCACAAAAACAAATATTGTCATTCCTTTGTCCTTTCCCCTGAAGAGCATTACAGGACAAGTGTCCCACCCACACCTGGAGGAAAGAATGCAACATCAAGACGACAGAGCACGGGTCGCACAGGCCTAGGTGGTTCCCCACTTAGTGCATTGCCTGCAGTCACACCTTTTCCTATACAGTCACATTCTTGATGAGAGCCACATACAAAAATTCCTATTCACACTGAAGCTTGGAGTTCAGCCCAATGGTGCCCACATAATAAAAAAACTATATATATATATATATATATATATATATATATATATACATATATATATATATATATATATATATATAGAGAGAGAGAGAGAGAGAGAGAGAGAGAGAGAGAGAGAAATTTGCTCGATCTTCCCTTGTGTAATGTGACTTTTGTTATAGGAATGTTAGTCATGACCTTTGTGGTAGGTAAGAAGGAACCATATTTCTTTGCTACTAGGCTATAATTTCCCACTTGTCTTTGGGTATATTCAGCTCAGATCCCCTTTTTTTTTATCTGCCATGTTTTGTAGGTCTTTATACCAGGCATAATAATCCTGAGTTGAATCCTCTTTACCATTTTAATAAGTATTAAATATTTTGTCTAACAATAAACACTCATTTCTTACCTTAAAAAATAATTTATTTGTAAACTATATTTTCCACATTACATGTACATACAGAACCTGTCTTCAAGCAGAATGTTGTGGTTTGAATGTGAAATGTGCCCCACAGGTCCATGTATTATATAGTACTTGGACCCCAGCTGGTGATGCTGTTTGGGAAATGTAGTGGTTTGACTAAAGTGTCCACCATGAACTCACATGTTCTGAATACTTAATTCCCGTCTGATGGCAATTTGAGAGGTGGAGCTTTGCTCTAGGAGGTGTGTTGTTAGTAGCAGACTTACAGGGATGTATATCCAGCTTCCCTTTGGTAGAGTTTGTCTCACCCTCTTGTCCACCTGATGTTAGCAAGGAGGTAATGTCCAGCCTCTGATCTGTCATCTTTCCCAGACTTTAGGAAGGTTCCCCTACAGACTATAAGCCATCTGACTGCAGGCACAATGTGACTAGCTACCTAATACATGCCATCGCTTCTCCTCCAACTATAAGGCAAAGCAAGCTCTTCCTTAAGTTGCTTTATGTCAGGATTAGGTCAGAGCAACAAGAAAAGTAACTAAACACACATCTTCTTTGATAAAAACCACTTAGGAATTAATAGCATTTCCACAGAGGAAAAACACATTTAAATTTCATGAAATCCATTTCTTCTTTAAGAATGTAAAAGACAAATATCATATTACAAAATTACTCCTATTTATAGGATGTATTAGGCAAAGCTAAACAAAACCTGATATTTTTCATTTAAAATATGGTGTTTTCACTCTGACATTTGCCACTTAACCTCCAAGAATAGTAGCTAGTAGCCCTGTAGGACATGGTCAGTGTTGAGACTGAATATCTACCCCCCACCATTAGGGAGGAGTAAGGCCAGGGTTCCGACTTCCAGGCTTCTCTCCACTTAAGTCTTATCTCCTCATAGCTGTTTATGTTGTTTTCTTTATATTTCCTCTAAGTTCAGCTCACAAACTCAGCTCACATGTTCCTTCTTAACTCATGTCTCTTCTCATTTCACCCAGGCAGCTAGAAGCCAGTTGGCATTCTCTCATTCTGTTTGTTCATCATTCCAGCCAGACTTACAAACTCCTTATGTTACCTTTCCATTCTTTCTGTTGCCACATGCAACAACAAACCTGAACGATCTGCCAGTCACACTAAGAAGCTCATATTCTCCATCCTCCAATCACACAACTTCACTGTCTCTTATGTCTACATAACAGCCATTTCACTGTTCAGGGGTTTTGCCCAACAGTCTCTGTGTAGTCCTCTCCTCTCCTGTCACAGTGCTTAGGAAGCCTTACCAGATGCCGTCCATTACTGATTCAAAAATTATGGACTCATAAATTGGACTAAATAATACAATAGACACTTACCTAGCTTCTTATGCACTATGGAAAAAGAAAATCTGAACACCTCACTCTGGCCTTGGAGGCCCTCCTGGATAGGTTCTAGAGCACTTTCTCTCTCATCTCACTGATTTCTTCATGTAACAACTCCCTCCCAACTCACTAGGCTTCGCTGATCCAAGGCTTCCCTGATCCAAGGCTTTAGTCCACCAATCCAGAAGCACCTTCTGACTCAGAACCTTTGCACAGCTCTCACCCCGTCCTTGGGATGTTTTCCTCATGTACTAATCACAGGTGGGATCTTCTCATTTTCAACCTTTTCTTAGATGCTATCTTACCATCTGGATATGACCGTCCCATGTCAAGGGCTGGCTGACTTCAGTATTCTCCTATTCTTATTTTTTTTTTTACAAAATATTTATTTATTTATTTACTAATAATAAGACAGAGAGAGACAGGGGGAGGGCTAGACAGAGAGAAAGGCACACTAGGGCCTTTAGCCATTGCAAACAAACTCTAGATACATCTGCCACCTTGTGCATCTGGCATGACATGGGTACTGGGTAATCAAACCCATATCTTTAGGCTTTGCAGGCAAGAGCCTTAATCACCTAGCCATCTCTTCAACCCACCTATTTGTTCTTCTGAGGACATTAATTTTCCATAAAATCATTTTATCTGTTGACTTGTTTTCTTCTAATGACCATCCTTACAGAATGAAGGTTTCATAATGGAAGACTCATGTTGACCTGTTCACTGTTGCATTTTAAGCACTAAGTAAACATGCCTGTGAATACTAAGGTGTGAACCTGCATTTTATACTTGTTACATTAACACTATAAAGACATTCATTTCACCATCATTTCACGAATGGTTATTGTTTTCCTATTTCAAATCCTCAGCATGAATATTCAGTTGCTATACAAAATGAGAAAAATACAAGCTTTTCTCAACATAAACTTTGATAACTTCTGCAAGGACATAATGACATTTTCACAACCTATCAAAGTTAACAAGGTTTTATGGCTACTTCAACTATGTGTTACCAAGTCTGCTGAAAATTATCAGACACATCATTGACCAAGAGTCAAATAACACACATCGAAAGATACTGGGCAAGTTCTTCTTTGTCTGAGAAGACACTGGACAAACAACTGGTGTGAAGACTGCTTTCCTATTACCCTATAAATCAATTCCCATATCTTCCTGTAGAGAATGAATTTGAACAATAAATCATTGTGCAAGTGTAATCCACAAAATCCATTGTCCTCTTCTTCTTCAAAAACAGTTATTTTTCACAATCCAGGTAATGAAATAAAAAAGAAGTTGTGAAACCAATTCAATAAACTTTTCAGAATCTCCTAGAATTGATGGCCACAGGAAGAATGGTGGGGCACTTTGCACAAGTTTATTTGAAAAAAAAACACATTATTTTAGCTATGTACTGGAAAGTGTGTGTGTGTGTGTGTGTGTGTGTGTGTATGTGTGCATGCGCACACATGTATATACATATACATGTGCCATGTGTTATGTGTTATTTGTGTATATCCTATGTCACATTGTAAATCATGAGTTGAACAAAGTTGAAACCCACTATATTTGCCAGTAAAAGAAACAGAAACAGGGAGTAGCAATTATGTGTATTTGTGTATATTCAAATTCATTCCACTCCTATAAGAGTACCCAAATCCTTGAGCTGGGGAGATGCCTTTGTTGTTAAAAGTGCTTACTGAGCAAGTCTGATGGCTGAAGTTCAGATCCCCAGAACCCACCTAAAGGCAGAAACAAGTAGTAAATAGGCCTGCTATACCAACTCACCTAAAGCTATGGGAGGAAGAGTTAGGAGAATTCCAGGGCTTGTGAGCCAGCTAGTCTGGCATTCAAATCAGTAACAAACAAGAAACATCATTTCTCAAACAAGGTAGAAAACAAGGACCAAACCCCCGAGTTTGCCTTCTGATCTCCACATACACATTGTGTGTGACACACATATTTCTGTACATATAACACCACATACATGTTCGTAATTTATCCTTGTTTTTGACATACTTCATTCTGCTTTGCATTTGAGATCAGTTTTTTAAAACATCTCTCTCTCTCTCTCTCTCTCTCTCTCTCTCTCTCTGTGTGTGTGTGTGTGTGTGTTTCCATGTTAAGGTCTCTTGCCACTACAAATGAATACCAGTCCCTCTTTATGTGGATGACTGGGGAATTGAATTCAGGACTTCTGACTTGGAAAGAAAACACCTTTAACCACTGCAATCTCCCCAATGCTGACATTATTATTTTTATATCTGTTTCATATTATAGCATAAACTCCTTGAGGGTAAAAAATATAATTATAAGTTTATAAGAATTGAACTATGTTCATGTATAGTGTTGGCCTTTCCATTAAGACTATCTATAAGGCTGATGTCTCTTCCTTTCAATTTGGATGGCAGCAACCTATGATTGTATTGACAAGAGAAAAATGATAGGGGTGTCATGATTTGCATTTTACCTCTCTTGAACACTCAACCTCGGTGTTTTCATGTGAGAAGTTGGATTTCCTTGCTAGGGAAAATATGTAGGAATGTCCTGGGACTCCCTAAAGCAGAGATGGCTTCTTATACCCACCTAGCTGACTGTCTCCATGAAGGTGAAAAGATGATGCAAAACTATCTTGCCCCCTCTGGACTAACATTGACAAATAATGATTCATAGGAAGCCTCCTTATTTTGTCATTCATTGTCAGGACCTAGTAGCTGTGCCAGACAGTGCAAACCATAAAATCTAGAAATGCTACAGACACTCATAAATAAGTTTTCTGACCCTTCCTCTGGTATTGATAGGCACCATCCCAGCTAACTAGGAATGAATTTAATGGATACTAGAAATAGTAGACTAATCTCTCAACCAAGCTTAGACTATATTCTTAACCTATAAAAACTGCAAAGTAAAATTAAGTTGCTGTTATTTGAAGCTTTTTGCTTTTATGCAACAGCATATAAAGTCCAAAATCACTGCCTGGAAGTGTGGGGTTGCTGTGTGAAACCTGTCAGGCCACCAGTGGATGGCAACAGAAAGGCCTATTGGGGACTGTGACTAGAAAGAAGATTTTGCAGCCCACAAACACTTGGTGAGACAGTGAAGCTGTGCTATTAGAGTATGGAGTGTGTGAGATATTTTGTATGTTTAGGAGAAAGTTCAGGGTCTTTGTTCCATGTAAAAACAAAGAAAATAGAAAGGTAGCCTAATGAATTTGTAAGTCTGGTAAGAAAGATGAGCAGACAGAACAGAGGAAATGACAAATGGCCTCTAGCTGCCTCGGTGAACTATGACAAGACTCGTTAAGAAGGAATGTGTGAGCTGAGTTTGTGAGCAGAGCTTAAAGGAAAAATATAGAAGCCAAGATGAAGTGGATATGAAAATTATATGGTTTCTCATTCCCACTCTTACCCAACAACAGTCTTAAAAGTTTGGAAATGGGGCTGGAGAGATGGCTTAGCGGTTAAGCGCTTGCCTGTGAAGCCTAAGGACCCCGGTTCGAGGCTCGATTCCCCAGGACCCACATTAGCCAGATGCACAAGGGGGCGCACGCGTCTGGAGTTCGTTTGCAGGGGCTGGAGGCCCTGGCGCGCCCATTCTCTCTCTCTCTCTCTATCTGCCTCTTTCTCTCTCTGTCGTTCTCAGATAAATAATAAATAAATAAAAAATATTTAAAAAAAAAAGTTTGGAAATGGTTGACCTCAGTACAAAGGGTAGCCAGTCTATACCTGTCTAAGTTGGCCATGAGGCTAATATATTGAACATATTTCTTTGTTGAGGTCTCCATAAATATTTGAAAATATGCTAACTAGAGCTTCCTGGGATCCTACAGACAAGTCCTTGCGAATCTTTAGAGTATGCCTGGTAATCCCATTCAACTTGAAATAATTTTGTGTCTCGCTTTCCATAACACTCTATGTTTTAGAACAAAAGATAAAAGGTACTACATCAGACATAAATATAATTGTGCCGCTTCTTTTGTGGAAAAAATATCATTTGATACTTAGGATAACCATAAAGATTTTTTTTTTTTGTGAAAGGGGGACGAGTGAAAAGGAGAAGTGAAGAGCCATCACAGTCATCCTTAGGACACAGGACTGGACTCTAATCAATGACCTGGTATCTTGATCTGGTTGGATCCCAGAATTACAAAACCCTTCACATGATCTGTTTTCTCCTTCTTTAAAGAGGATAGTTTATGGTTGTTTTATCCCTACCTACCACAATATATTGCAAGGGGAGCAGGTATATTCTCAATGATCACAGGTCTAGGTCTTCAGCTGGAGGAGAACCTCAATCAATGAGTCTTATCTGCAGATTGACTCATAGCATCAGTCCCTTAACCCCAAGACAATACTGAACTATGATGATATTTTTGATATATAGGAGGAATGTGACCAAAATGTGGAAAAGAGTCTTTCCACAGCAAGATATATTTCTCTCCTTAAATCTAAGGGTACTCTGGGACTATCTTGGCTAACAGAATCATGCTTTGACAGATCAGGGTCTTCTCCTTTACAAGGCTAGAAGTCCCTGGTTCCTCTCTCCTTCTTCAGTTGATCTTTCAGCCTTGAACTGCCATGTTAGTGTTTCCAGAGTGTCATATGGAAAGGTGTTCAGTTCATATGGAAGGGGAAGAATAAAGCTAAGTCCAGCCATGTGGCTATGACTCAAGGTATTTCAGGTCCTTGAGCTGAGCCCTTAACTAGACACCAGTAAGGACACTACATGGAAAAATGTTGCATGACCAAACTCAGCCCAAACGTGATCCAGAAAATACTGAGATAAGAAGAAATAGCTGCTTAGAGGTGATTTGTTCAACAGTAATGCAAATCTGTACTTATGTCTTCAATAACATGAATCTCTAAAGACATGAAGTTAGGTAGTATGCCGTCTCCAGTAAATCAAGAAAAGAGTCTTTGCAGATGAATTCACATCAATTCAAGTCATACTGAATTGTGATGGACCCTAATCCAACTACTAGTCATGTCTTTATGTACAGTGAGACATTTAGACATAAAAGCAGCTATGAAAATGAAGCCAAGGATGACAGTGAGACATCCTTAAGCCAAGGAGCAGTAATTGTTGGCAGCTGCTCCCAGAAAACAGGAAGTAATCTTTGTCCAGAGAGAATGGCCCTGTGTCATTTTGATTTTGGACATCTAGATCTCAGAACTAGGAAGGAGGAAGCTTGCGTTGTTTTAAGACATCTGACTTGAAGACTTTGTTAGTATACCAGTAGGTAACTAATGTGGTCCCCCACCCAGTGTCACTGAGTAGAACTTGTGTTTATAACAATGTACTGGCATCATATCATGTTTTTTTTTTCTTTGCAACAACTTTCATGTGGCCAGTGCACAAAAAATATCATATAGGAGGCTTGAGAGATTGCTTAGCCATTAAGTCATTAAGTGAAGACTAAGGACCCAGGTTTGATTCCCCAGTACCCACATGGAGCCAGATGCACAAAGTAGGGTATGTTTCTGGAGTTCGTTTGCAGTGGCTGGAGGCTGTGGAGTGCCCATCTTCTCTCTCTGAGTTCTATTCCCCACATGAAGCCAGGTGCAAAAAGTAGGGTATGTATCTGGAGTTTGTTTGCAATGGCTATAGGCCCAGTCAAACCAATTCTCATTCTTTCACTCTCTTTCTCCCCTTGAAAATAAATAAAATAAAGTAAACTTAAAAAAAAAAACAAAAACAAAGAGTGTATGTGGCTTACACTTAAAGAAAGGTATTATGCATATCTAAGGAACATGATGAATTCAGTCAATACTTAGTCTTCTTCCTATGTGGTGGTACCTGATTTCATGAGACGACCAGATATTTAAATGTAACTATATGGTATTCCAGTACAAAAACTATAATGTTTCTTAATTGGCATTAAGCCTTGATATACCTACACAGAACACACAGCAATTATGTTATTAACATTAAGTGCATATCTTCTTCCAAGATTGTATTTATTTGACCAATGACACATGCATATAATAATGGGTAACAGATTCATCTGAGCTGTACAAGTAAATAACTATATAATAATGTTCTGACATGTATCCAACAGTCATTTAACCTCTGGATTAATAAAGAAGTGAAATAAGTGACACCCTTAAAAGTGCCTGTGAATAGCTAGGAAAGTATCCTTCCAAGGAAGGTAACTCCAGCTTTTCAGTCAATTAATAAATAATAATTTCTTAAATGAAAAGTTAACAATATGCCAATTATTCTTAGTTTCAGGTGGGGCCCTTTTGAGGTATATGGGGTGGTTCTCTCATTAGGATCTGCGTCTATCAGAAAAAGAGAAGCAGATCCTCCAATGGAGAGTAAAGTTAGCACCAGACAGGTGGGATAACCCTTATTTTTTATAGAGAATTTAATAGGTGTAGGCCCTCTTGTAGCCCATGATTGTTGGTACCTTGATAATGGAGAGCGAGCTCATGTTTGGATATGGTCCTGACTTGTTTCCCAGCTCCAGCTATGGGTCCCGTTCCACTGAGGGGATCAGTCAGCCAAATCAAGAGCAGTTGGTTTCCCACCATGGCTGTGTGCCACTATCGCACTTGTGTGAGCATCACGACAAGTTATTTGCTGCTAAGTATGTTAGACCATGGGTTGCTTGCACAGATATTGGTTATTTTCCCCCATTGCCCATGTAGCACCTTCTGGCACTAGATGTGCTGACTGTCTGGGGACTGACTCTCTTCTAGCTTCGAGCCGTATCATTCCATTTTATGTGTCAACCACATATGGTGTCTTCAGCAGTAGGATCTTACCACTAACCTTTGGTGGGTCATCAAGTACTCTGACAGAAATCTGTCTTTCTTTTAGGAAATCTTGTAGGTCTCTCTGATCAAAAGATCATTGTGGATGATAACCACATGCTGGTACTGGGAGTTACAGGTCAGTGCCCACTAAGAAAAGGAAAAAAAAAAAAGATAACGAATATAAAAGAGTTAGAGAAGAGAGAGACAGAGAGGAGCTGTAGAAGATTAAGGTCAGTCTTCATCATACCCTCTCCAGTGTCTTGTGGCTCAGGTGTTCCCTCAAGGGCCTGGTGAAGGTTCAACCATTTGGTCCAGCTGAAACTAAGAATAATTGCCGAAACAAGCAAGGGTGCTGTTTTCTTGGTGAACCAGACACCAGCACAAGCGGGAAGGAGATCAACACAGAAAACAACCAACTCCTACCAAATCAGATATCCAGAGACCCAGAGGCCCCCAATACCTCATCACTGAAGCAGACCAAAAATGAACCCAGCATGGCTCAGGGAAATTTTGCAGAAGAGGGGGTGGAAAGAATATCAGAGCCACACATTGGGTCATGATACGCAGAGACATTTCTCCTACCCATAACTGTGGGCTAACTCCACAATGCATAACCCATATACCTCAACAAGGAAGGGCCAGGGGGAGAGGGTAGGACATGGATGAGCCTAATAATGGTACCAACTTGACTGTATTTGATGAATACAAAACTATTTAATAAAAAAAGAAAAAGAAAAAAATTAACAATATGGCAAATAGTGTCTATAATGGAAAATATAAAAGTATAGTGATTATATATTTTTGTTTTAAAAAATCATATTTAAGATTGTATTAGCAAAACCCTTTTAGAAACAAACTATTTAAAACAAAGTCATGTGTAATAGTGCTTGATATTATCCCCCCACTTAGAAGCTGGAAACAGAAGTATTAAGAGTTTAAGACATCTCAGCTACACAGTGAGTTCAAGGCCAGCCAGTCAGCGTTCCATAAGACCAAATAAAATAAATCAAGACAAAGAAACAAAAGCATCTCAGCAACAAATATCAATACTCCAGTATGGGGTCACATATCATAGAAAGAACAAGGTCAAGGGCTATAGACCTGGCTGCACAGTTCTTTCATAGGTTTTCACAGTTTGTTTAGTCATTTGCCCTTCTCAGACTGTGTTTTCCTCATATATAGGATAAGAATCACACCATTTCCTATATCACTGAACATTATAATAAAAAATTAGGAAACACATACAGAAATGACCCTGGCAACCTGTGCAGCAGGGTGAGTATGTTATGCCTTCATTAGTCTAGCAGGAAGGTAACCCCACCTTACTGGACAACTGTCCATGTGCATTCCTCTCTACTTTGAGGTTTATGGATTTAGATTTTGATTTGGTTTGTGCTTATTTCTGCATGAAATTTAATTTAACTTTATTTAATTTAACTATATACTAAATATAAACTTAAAGTATCCCCAAGCAGGCATTCATTAGCAGTGGCATTTGGGGTGGGAACACGTTCTTAGAAGTAGAAAGCATATGCAGTTAAAACATCCTTAATGATCTCTAACAAAGTGTGCTGATCAGGAACAAGGGGTTAGGAATGGAAAAGATGGAGAAGCACGTTCTTCTTTGTGAAGTATTTATGATCTCATAATTCCCCTTTTCAAAGTCCTTTAAGCAGCTCTGACATAAGGCTTCATTGAAGTTTTAGCAGGAATGTAGACAGGTTGAAGGGCATAGAAGTTAAAAAGGCTTGCTATTAGAATTGAGGTGGAAATACATCATTAATTGTTCCCTTCAAATTCAGATTTGGTTCATTCAGTCAATGTTCCTCCCCAGGTTACCAAACTGTGGAGCTGCTCCTGACTTCAAAGAAGTCTCCCTTGAGAGAAGACATCAGCTAAATCAGATGTAAAAGCCAAGTTAAACATGACAAAATAGGATCTTTTATCATTTTCAAGGTGTGATTACAAACATTCTTTAATTGCTCTTACACAAACAAGCACAGAGGTACATACTAAACTAGTGTTCATGGACTGCAAATGGTTATCCACAGTTTGGGTAGGAGATGTCTGCTTCTTACTGCCTGGTAAGGCATTTTCCAGTTTATCTGGGGGTGGGAGGAAACACAAATTCCTTCCTATTGCTGATAAGAAGGAATTACTCCTGCTTTCTCAAATCTTAAAGATAAATAATTCTTATTCTCATACTTTCTTCTTTTTAAAAAATATTGTATATATTTGCAAGCAAAAAGAAAAGAGAGGGAGAGAAATAGATAAAATGGGGTGCCAGGGCCTAGAGCTACTTCAAATGAACTCTAGATGCATGTGCCACTGTGCAACTGGCTTTACGTGCCAGGTACCTGAGCACTGGTTCTTGCCCTCAAGGACTCAGAATGCTGTGGGAGAGACTTTCATGTGTGTCGTTAATGGAATATAGTGGGATGAGAGCAAGGACACATGGGAATCACAAACATCGGCATATGAGCCCAAGGCAAGGTAACTCAGATGCTGTCTTCAAAGACAAGCACGACTCGGCTGGGACAGAAGGGTGTGGGGCTGTAGCACACATATTCGTGCCTCATCTGTTCACTGCATACGCCCTGTCCTCATCCCTCCTCACTCCTATTGCCTACATGGATCTTTCAGACTCACTTCTCACTGGCTCCCTGAGTCCTGCGTTCACACGCTTCCTTCTGCCTGACTGCTCACACCTGTCCTTTTCTAAACTCTCATATGGCAATATCTGCCTTCTCACTATTACTGTGACAAATTATGCTCAAAAATTTACCAAACTAGAAGAACAGGGATTGGTTAGCTTATAGTTCCTGTGTCAGAAACTTCAGAGTCTGAAAGAGTTCATCCCATAATCTCTGAGAGGTCATTTTTGGCATAAGGCAGCTGATGCATCGAGAACTAGTTTAACAGCCTATGGTTCTTTACTCCCAGAAGAGTAAGTAGTCTGGGAATGCTGAGAGAGGATATCAATATCACCTGTTTGGATTCTGAAAGCAACCCCCCTTTAAAAAACCACTCCATCTATGAATTCTCATGCTTTACTAGAAATATGAATTATCTCAGCCTTGGTATTTTGAAATGTTTAAGTTGATTAAAGGGTAGAGCAAAGCAATGTTTGAAGTCAGATTCATTAAGTAATAAAATGAAAACTATAAACAAGGTGAAGGATATTAAACTGCTTTACTATTCATTGGGCTTATAAATTTTATAGAAGATAATGCTGAGCTGGGTGAGCTGAAATTAAAAAATGACATTATTACAATAACAGGTTTATTTACTGCCACTGTTTTCTATCAATACTACACTACATGTCATTTAAATGTAATAAATTTTTCAGCTTACAGGTACAATTGATAAGCATTTCTCAGCCTATAAATAACACATGCAAGTTGTAATGATACAGGCATAAATACGTGACACAAGCTTAGAATTGGTTAAAATCATATTAGTTGCCTTTGTATAACAACATTTTAAAAAGTATGATGTACAAAAGGAACTTCAAAATATTGCTATAAAATTTAGAAGATATAATCAAATAGAAAGTTATTACATGTTGGGCTTGAGGAATGGCTTAGTAGTTAAGGTGTTTGCCTGTAAAGCCAAAGGACCCAGGTTCAATTCCCCAGAACACATGCATCTGGAGTTCGTTTGCAGTGGCTAGAGGCCCTGGCATGCCCATTCTCTCTCTGTCTGTGTCTCTTCTCTCTGTCTTCTTGCAAATAAATGAATAAATAAATTTAAAAAAGAAAGTGATTACATGATTACATGGATTGGCTGAATTAACATTAAAATGTCAAGCTACCCAAAGTAGTCTGTACATTTCAACACAATGCACATTATTATCTCATTGATATTTTTTGTTTTTCTGTTTTTCAAGATAAGGACTTGCTACAGTTGCTCCAGTCCAGGGTGATCTGGAATTCACTATATACTATCAGGATGGCCTTGAAATCATGGTGATCCTCCTACCTCTGCCCATGAAGTGTTAGAAGTAAAGGCATGCACCACCGTGCTCAGATGCATTTCTTTCTTTGTTTTTAAAAATAGAATACTCCATCCTATGTGTCTCAAGGGGACAAACAATACCAAGGCAACCTGAAGAAAAGAACAAAACTAGAATTATCTGATTTCTTAATTCTAAAACTTAATAAAGGATATGGTCATCAAAATAGTACAGTAAGTATAAAGAACAATGGAATCTTTTGGACAGATGAACATTTTTTACAGTGATATCAAGATTATTAAATGGAGAAAAGACAGTCCTCAGGCTGTTTTGGAAAATGGAATATTGGTATATCCACACAGAAGTGAATGATAACAGACCTGGACCTAACAGGGATCACATACCTAAACACTCAGGAAATAGCAGTGGGCTTTCACAACATCTGATTTATTGATGATTCTTTGGGCATAATACCAAAGACAGACCCAACAAAAGAAAAAAAAATATAGCTCTTTCTGTTTCCATTGCAGCCAAAGGTTGTGATTCCAAGAAACACCTGAAATAATTAGTGACTGCAAAACACTGGATGCTAGATAAACTGACCGATATGTTTGCTCCTCGTCCATCCACTGGTCCTCACAAGCTGAGAAAATGTCTGCCTCTCATCATAGCCCTAAGGAACAGACTTCAGTATGCCCTAACCAGAGATAAAGTAAAGAAAGTTTGCATGCGATGCTTCATTAAGATTGACGACGGAAAGTCAGAACTGACATAACTAACCTACCCAGCCAGGTTTATGGATGTCATCAACATTGACAGGACTGGTGAAAATTTCCGCCTGATCTATGACACCAAGGGCTGCTTTACTGTTCATTTTATTACTTCTGAGGAGATCAAGCATGAGTTGTGCAAAGTGAGAAACATCTTTGTGGGCACAAAAGAAATCCTTCATCTGGTGATCCATGATGCCCGTACCATTTGCTACCCTGATCCCCTCATTAAGGTAAACAACACCATTCAGACTGATTTGGAAACTGGCAAGATAACTGACTTCAAGTTGGACACAGGTAACCTGTGTATGGTGTCTGGAGGTGCTGACTTGGAAAGAACTGGTGGTCACCAACAGAAAAAGACTTCTTGGCTCTTTCGTGTGCTTCATGGAAAGATGTAAAAGGTGACAGCTGTGCTACGCAGCTTTCTAACACCTTCGTTATTGGCAAACGCAGCAAAGCAAGGAATTCTCTTCCCTGAGTGAAAAGAATCTGCCTCGCCATGAAGAGAGGGACAAGAGGCTGGTGGCAAAACAGAGCAGGGGGTGAAATGGTCTCTAGGAGACATGTTGGAGATGTTTGCACTCTTACAAGTCTGTGGGTGACGCTGGAGAGGTGTTTTTACTTCATATTAAATAGCATAATGAATTGCTCTTAAAAAAAGAAAAACAATATATAAACTGGAACTCCTAAAATTTTAAATGTAAAACTTGTATATCAGAGGACCACACAATGTGAATTGGAAAAAATATTCAAAAGTTGAATGTACAGTTATTCTTCATAATAGCTAGAGCACTCCTAAGCTCAACAACAATGATGCTGATTCACAATTTTACAAAGGATATTTCTCCAGAAAATAAACACACAAAAGGTGTGTAACATCCTTAATTTCTAGGAAAATGTAAACCAAAACCAGTAGATAACACTTCCAACTCATGAGGATGGTACTATTTTCAAAAAGAATCTCACAAAATATCAAGAAGTAATGATGAGGTAGACAAACAGAAAAGTTATACCTAGTTGGTAGAAATGCAAATGGTACAGTCATTATGGGAAGCAGCACTAAAGTTATTTTGCAAAATAAACAGAACTACCATATGGCCCAGGGCAATTTCTAACCTGGGTATACACTAAGAAGAACTGAAAGCAGGGACCTAGATATAGACATATCCATGTCCATCACATCCTTATTCACAAAGCCAAGAGGTAGAAACATTCCAACATGTTTAATAACAGAATGAATGAACAGATGGTAATTTTTATAACAAAAATCACATTAATTTGGTTTTTCTGAACCAATTATATCTGCATTCATTTTCACTGGTATATTGCAATATACATTATAATACCACACTTTAGTAACCAATGGTAAAGAGTTACAGCTACTAAAGACATAGCTCTACCATACTAAAAATTTCTTGAAGAGTTTTAAAGGAAACAAAAACAAAAAATTACTGACAATGGAAGGCTTAGGAGGAAGAAGCACTGTAGGATGAAATTTCTGCTTATATTGGATCTTTTTTTTTTTTTTTTTTTGAGACAAGCACAGCAGAATGGCCTTTTTTTATGCAAGAGAGCCAAATTGAGAGCAAGAGAGGGAGAGAAAGAGAGAATTGTCAGGGCCTCCAGCCTCTGTAATCAAACTCTAGGCGTGTGCATCACCTAGTACATGGGCAACCTTGCACACTTTGTCACCTTGTGTCTGGCTTACGTGGAACCTAGAGAGTTGAACATGGGTCCTTGTGCTTTGCAGACAAGTGCCTTAACCACTAAGCCATCTCTTCAGCCCTGAATCTTTCAGTAAAATTATAAAGAACATAAATGTCCAAGATTTTTCGTAACCACAAGACAGAAGAACCAATTTGCCATTTTATACTTTGAGCAAAAGAGAATGATACATTTCACTCTCAAGGGTGACGTAGTATTACTTAGACAATAGTTAATCTTCAAGGACCCCACCGCTCTCACTGGTGAGCAGTCATCATGGTTTATGTGTGTCTTCTTGTTCTCTTGACTTTCCTGAAATTTAATGCCTTATTTTTTCTTTTCTTGAAAAAAAAATATAAACCTGGCTTTATACTTAAGGTGACTTAAAAGAGATTGCTCACTCAATTTGGACTATTGCTTGCTACCTTTTGTAAGGAATGTTTCCTGAATGTATACAGTAATAATCTGGCAAAATAACCTATATCCAAAATGCATGCTATTAATTAAACACATTGTTAATGCATTGAACTAAAATTTATCTTATTTTGATTTATTAGTAGAATCTGAACTAGTGTTAACTTATGAGATAACTATTTTGTAATTCAGTTTTTTATTTGTTTTTTGTTTATTTATTTATTTGAGTGACAGAGAGAGAAAGAGGCAGAGACAGAGAGAGAGAGGCAGAGAGAGAGAGAGAGAGAATGGATGCACCAGGGCCTCCAGCCACTGCAAACAAACTCCAGATGCGTGCTCCCTCTTGTGCATCTAGACAATGTGGGTCCTGGGGAATTGAGTCTCAAACCAGGGTCCTTAGGCTTCACAGGCAAGTGCTTAACCGCTAAGCCATCTCTCCAACCCACATTTCTGCTTTTATATTGTAGTTCTTGTTTAACAGTTCACATTTAAGAACATGGATATGCCTTCTTAAATAAAGGTTTGTTCACTTTTATTTTATTTTATTTTTTGGTTTTTCAAGGTAGGGTCTCACTCTGGCCCAGGCTGACCTGGAATTCACTATGTAGTCTCAGGGTGGCCTCGAACTCATAGCGATCCTCCTACCTCTGCCTCCCAAGTGCTGGGATTAAAGGCATGTGCCCGGCAATGTACTTTATATTTAAAACAATTTTACATTTACGGAAATATAGACATATAGTTTCCACTTCCCCCCACTCAGACTCCTGTATCATTTGCATCTGGCTTCACTATGGTACATAAACTACAAGTGATGAGAAGGCATTCATAAATTGTAATTAATTAACATTAGGGTTCATTGTGGGTGTGCATTCTGAAGGTTTTCATAAATATATAACTCATATCCACTGTTACAGTATTTTCAGAACATGTTCTCTGCCCTAAAATAATCCCTTGTGCTGCATTAACTCAACACACCATCTCACCTAATTCCTAATTGTTGGACACTGCCAGGCACAGACTAGAGCCTTCAGGAGACGGGCCTGAGCTGCCAGGCAAGGCTAATGCCCCCCCCCCCCCCGCCAGGCTACCGGAGGCCACTCTCTCTCCAAGTTTGGCACACCTAGAGCCCTGTGACCTTTGGCCAGTTGCCTAGGAAACTCCTTATCACCCAGCAGCCTTCACACAGCCCATTCCCCTGCAACCTTCTTCCCGCCACTATGTAAATCACCTGACTCCTTATGTGCTGGAATGAGCAGAGCATCCCTAGGCATCAGCTAGCCGCCTTTGAACCCACCAATTCCCTTTAGAACCCTCTTCTCACTCTCAAGTTTTTATAAACCCATTTCCCTGACAAATAAAATGAGCTGTTCACTGAGACTGTCTCCTGAAAGTGGTTCTTTCCTCACACTCATTGCCACTCAAGACCCTGCTCTCCACAGTGGATGCCTTAGGGGAACCGGGGTCAAGGGCCCACAACTAATTGCAGATCTTTTTACCTGTACACATAGTCTAGGTTATTCAAGAATAGCAGAAAGGAGAAACACTATAGTGTATAGCCTTTCCTCATTAGCTTCTTTTACTTAGCAACACACACATTTCCTCCATGTGCCCTTCAGGGCTCAATAATTCATGTCTCTTTATCGCTGAGGAATATTTCATTGTTTGGGAGCACCAGAGTATATTTATGATTTCAGATCTCCAAACACATCTTGGTTGATTCTAAGTTGTGGCAATATAAACAAAGCTGCAGGTATTTGTGTGGATATAAATTGCCACTTCTTTTAAAGGAATATACATAACAGTTCATTTACTAACTGCATATGTAGTTTTATGCCAAATAGTCAAACTGTCTTCTATGGTGACTACCCCATTTTGTTTTCCCTCCAACAGTGAAGGTACATTCCAACAGTCCCACCTCCTCACCAACACTGGGTTTGGCCAGTGGCTTAGATTTAGGAATTTTACTAAGCATATAGTGACACTGCACAATTGTTTGAATTTGTATGTGATGTACAGAATTGACTATCTCTTAACACATAGCTTGTTTTGCTTGTGTATATGTAATATGAGGTGTGTGTGTGTGTGTGTGGTGTATGTATGGTGTGTGTGATATGTGAATTTGTATGTGTCCTTGTAGCAGGCTTGTCTGTGGTAGGCTACTCTTCCCTGCAGTGGATGAAGCAATCATTAGCTGTTGGCTCTACTGCTCTTCTACCTGTTCTTATTTAAGATGCAGTCTCTTACTGAACCCAGAGCTTGCCTTTTTTTTTTTCTGGCACTTCCATAATCCTTCGGTCTCTGCTCCCCTATGTGTAGTTATGCTCATATGTTAATGTGGGTCCCAAGGATTAAACTCAGGTGGTCTCCGGCCTCGCCAAGCCCACATTCTTTCACAGGAAGTGCTCTTAGCTGCTCAGCAATCTTGATAGCCCTGATAATCTTGGTATACACTGTGATGTGGTATCTAGTCTGGTCTTTTTCCTATTATTGCTTTTTAAGAGGTTGATATATACTTTTTAAAATTTTTTGTTTATTTTTATTTATTTATTTGAGAATAACAGAGAGAGAAAGAGGCAGAGAGAGAGAAAGAAGGAGAGAGAGAGAGAGAGAGAGAATGGGCATGCCAGGGCCTCCAGCTACTGCAAACAAACTCCAGACGCATGCGCTCCCTTGTGCATCTGGCTAACGTGGGTCCTGGGGAATCGAGCCTCAAACCAGGGTCCTTATGCTTCACAGGCAAGCACTTAACCGCTAAGCCATCGCTCCAGCCCTTGATATATACTTTTGATACTACCTTTCTATCAACTATTTTTTCTTCTTGTCTATGGCTTGGACCTCTTTAAATATGTCCTTGAACTTTCCTTCAACTGGCATATGGGTATGAGGAGTGAGAATAGTTCCCTCATGGAGTATTTAATTCAGCAAGTGTTTGAGGATTTCCATGTAGAATGCTTTCTGTATATAATATGGACCTACATAAAAATATGGGGATGGTGCAGACATATTGCTGTTATAGTCATTGAAAATTAATGTGGGTACACTTTTCTTCAGAGTCCAAACAAAATGTTTGAGCACTTGGATCAGACAGTAACCTGATGAACAGATATCAGTTAAAAACTTTCAAAACTTTCAGTTCCAAAGAGTTAAATTTGGGATGAGTAAGCTCACATTTTTCTAACACGACACCAGCTCCCAGGGCACAAAAGATTTAACCATAACTTTGTTACACTAGACTATGGTGACCGTAGCCAATTTCTGTTCTTTTCTAAATAATGATATCTGCTATTGTCAGATACACTTCTCAGATAAATTTTAGATATTAGAGGCAAAATTGCTCTCTCATTGCAACTATCCAAGATAAACAGCTTGGAAAAGTCTTTTGTTTAACTCCACTTAGGTATTATGAATAAATGGTTCACCCAACAGAAACTGGAAAACATCTATTCCCAGCATTTATAGTAAACCCTGAAGAATCCCAGGAGCTACCCTGGAAATTGGGGTGAAGTAATATAATAGATGAGTCCTGGACTGAAAATGTAAGTATCATATGTGTGCCAGAAATACATATAATAATACTACCCATGACATTGGCTCTGCATTATAATTTGTGCTAAGATTATACTCTGGAAACTGACTGTGTAAGATTTTTCTACGAATTTCATTTGGGATAATGTTTTCAACTGTAGTTTCTTTTCTAAATAACCATAATATGCAGCAAAGCAATAACTGGTGTTGAGATGCAAGGTGTTAAAAATAGATTGTCTCTCCCTGTCCTAAAGTTGAGAGTGTGTGATGGTTCTGCCTTACCATATCCATTAAGTCTTCCTCTGCAATGAATTTACACCATGCACCAGGCTATCCCATTTCTCCCACTGAAGTCCTATACACAGAGCATGGTCATGCACATCAGCCAGCTACGTGGACTCTCGTGTAAAATGCCCACATGTGAGAACTCTCAAGATTTAACCTTTTGAGACAAAGTCACTCAGAAGAAAATAATTTCATGTCATGTGCATGATGATAGATCTCTGGCACATAAGAGGTGATTGGCTTTAGACATTGTATACAATGTATGTATAGTTAGCCTTGTTTTGACTATATTGGCAAGCATATTTAGCAAGACATAATCTTGATAACTCAAACAAACTAATTTTCTTCAACTTAAAACAGCCTTTCTAAGAAAATTCAATATCCTAACTCAACACATATGAGGGAGCTAATTCTTAGATCCAGCTTTTATCAAGCAGGAAGAGGTCCATCGAACTTGCTGGCAATGTCATTGGATGCAGGTGGCAATTAAAAGTTCAGTCTTTTAATATGAAAAGATATACTTCTTATCCTAAAGTAAACCTCTTCTTCCAGAAAAACAAAAATTAAAAGTCAAGAAAGCAGAAACTCGATTTCTTCACAAATATCAGGCTTGGATGACAGACACAAAGATATTGCACTTATGCAATTTTTGGATGAGCAAAGTAGAACCTGGTTGGGGGTTTAGACTATGGCATCCACAAGTTATAATCACCACTGCAGATGATGACTCTGAGCACTGAACATGTTTTGATTGTTTTGAATCAAGATCAAGTGTGGGTTAAGCCATAAGAAGGAGAATTTAATATTAGGAGCATTTGCTAGGGTTCTAATAAATATTGAAAGAGCTAAAACCTACCAATTTAACTATTTAAAATTTTTTTCTGCTGTGTGTTATAAATTCAGTAAATATTAAATGCAGAATATTTTAAATCTTTTCTTAACATATGACCTTATTCTAAGTGCCTGAAAAGATAGCTTTTTAGAGGCTGGATTGATCCTACAGAGTGCTCATAATGCGTCTAATCCAAAAGGTGGCAGACAGAAGTGATAATAACTAAAACAGAATTCATCTATACATTTTGCTTCATTTCTCTTTAATTGGAAATACTGTGTCCATCATTTGTGCACAGATGGAGTCTACATTATTTACAGTAATGCCTTCAGTTCTCTGTGCAAATTAGGTGCTCAACATTGGGAATGGATAAATGAATATGTGAAAATGTGTAACATTAAAGATAACAAATATATTAAGGGTAAACATGGGCTAGGGCACTGTGAATAGTTGTACTAAGGGATATATCCTATGATAAAAGTGCTGGAATTCCTATAATGTGTCTAAAAAAATATCGTCTACCTTTGAGAATGAAATATTATGAATTTCTCAAAATAGAACCAAGCATTGTTCCATTTAGCCCTGGTGTCTATTATTCACAACAGTAATCGTTACTATTTCCCCTTGAGCTCCTGCTAATTAATAGTGGTTTTTTCAAATTTGCTCACATAGCCTGAGCACTTGGTTTTCTAAGGAATATTCTGACATTCATCCCAGGGAAGTTTATGAGGCAGCTGTGTATCAATGCATGCATAATTACACTTTTCCCTGACTCCCAAATAGAAGAAAGGAAGACAAAGCAGCATTCTAAAAATAATTCTGTAAAAAGGAATAATTTATTGGTATTTGGGAAATATAACTTTCCTGCTTAAATGAGCAGTGATGTCATTCATTCTATTCTGTCTTCAAATGATTTCCTAAAGGATACAACCCATGATCTTGATCAATTAAGGAGGACACTTGAGGGAATGGTTTACACAAGCCACTGTTTAGCAACAATTTCAGGGATTAAAGTCACATATTCATGAGTAGCTAGTAACAGGGACAAATAAAAAGTAACTTTCTTTGAGATGGTAGAAATGGTTTAGCAATTAAGGCACTTGCCTGCAAAGGCTAAGGACCCAGATTCAACTCCCCAGTTCCCATGTAAGCCAGATGCACAAGGGGCACATACATCTGGAACACGGTTGCAGTGGCTAGAGGCCCTGGCACACCCATTCTCTCTCTCTGCTTCACTCTCCTCTCCCTAAAATAAATAAGTAAATAAATATTTTTTAAAGCAAGTTGCTTTAGTTTCTCTGCTGGAAACACTAGTTGGTGATTGAATGGTGATTAGAGGCCACTCATCACCTAAGCATTATTTCTATGCATCTCCCCTCATGCCAACTGTCAACTCTAAGTACCCTCCCTTTCTGAAAATTAGAAGTTGAAACATATGTGGTAGTTCATTAGGAAAAAAGTTTGAACACTCAGCCTGAAACAGCTGTCATCTAGTAGTAGGCCCAGAGCATCCCCACCCTCCTGTGTGTGGGTGTGCATGCACAGTGTACGCACGTGTGTGTGCAGATCACATGCCATGCACATGAGTAAGTCAGCAGAGGAGAATTTTGGGTATTCTTCACTACCAGACCACCTACTTTCTTAGGACACGTCCTTCCTCTTATTCCAGATTTGTCATTTTTAGTCAGGGAGCCCCAGTAGTCTCCATCCCACCTTCCAACTGCAGACTGGGGTTACAGAAGTGCATGGCCACACCCAGATTTTTATGTGGCTTCAAGGAGTTGAACTTAGCCAAAATATTCAGTGGCTCTAACGTTACTGATTTCAACAACACATAATAAAGCACTATGAAGGTCAGAAATCTCATATACTCTTCCTCTATTATCATAATGACATCTCACTTTACCTTAGAATTTCATTCTCCACAAAGTTTCTCTTTTTCTCAAAACATTTGCTCTACTATTTGTTATTCCTTAAACCAACTTGTCTATAGTCGAGATTTTATGTTCTGTTGCTAGAGCTCATTTGCTCTCTCAATTCTCTTCAGAACAACACATGACTATAAAATTACAGGTGAGCTAGAGGTGAACCTTTATTTTTCAGAATGAAAGAACAGTATTTGCGATGGCATCTGTGGACACAAGACTGCTTGAACATCAAGCATGCATTAGTTAGATCATTTTCCATTAGACAGCTTGAAATTCAGGATCTCATCAATCCTTCTACAAGTCCTCATGCCCAGGAACACCTTGAGTGGTCTCCCTGTGCTCTCAGGGGCATGTATAGCCTATTCTGAAAACCACCCCCACTCAAAGAAGGAAGTGTGGCATCAGGAATCATACACAAACTTGAACCTCTTTGAACAATGTTGAGATAGACCATAAAACTTTAAATCTTCATGGAGTCTTCAAAGCATAAAGACCTAGCCTGCTTCTTGTTCTGCTATAGGAACACAGCCTCAGAACATGAGGTAATGCATGGTGAATATCTACCAACTAATGTCAGAATGAACATGGCCAAGCCACACAAGTCTCTGACAGACACCCAGTTGCCTCAGCTTGTTGCCTGACTTGAGAAATGTTAAGTGAGGAATACATGCTTGCAGCACTTAGCTCAGAGCACATAATGGAACATAACACATTGTTCTGTTTGACCATTTTCTGCCGTACTCTCTCCACAGGTTAATCAGCATTCCTCCCTATTCAACTCTTACCTTTGTGTGTGTGGGTATGTATGTGTGGGGGGAAGGAAGAATGTTCCATGGGAATCTACGGTAGCTTTGTTCCATGACTCTGAGCAGATACAAAAATCAATCACAGATGCTCTCTCCCTATGTAAAATGCTGCAGCATCTGCATATAACCTGTTCAATATAAGTCATATCTAGATTACTTATAATATCTAATACAATGTAAATGCTAGCTAAATGGTTTACACACTAAATTTTGTTATTGGGGGGTTAATGACAAGGAAAGTCAAACACATCTAATCAGTGAGTCTAAGTATGCAGAAATCCCATGCAGGGAAACCTATATTTTTGAAACAAAGTTACCTTAGAGCTAATACACAGCATGGCAGGAAATAATGCAAGTGTTGTATTTTCTACATGCTTATATTTAGTTTTGCTTTATTTGGTTTAGTGCTGCAGTTCACATTCAAGAAGTGAGGTCTCAGGTATAACCCAGAAGTGAGGTGAATCTGGTTCTGAACTGCACTTATTGTTCCCATCTCAGGCTGCTTGATGGCTCTGAATTAATGCCTGTAGTCAATTGAAGAAGAGTTGTTCCAATTTTCGGAGTGATCTTAGAACTGTCACTATCTACCGACACCTACTCTCTCCTGTCTGTAAGATCTGTCACAGTAGTTCCCTATCAGATAGGAGCATCTGGGTCTATGCGGCTGTGATAACACAGCTCCTAAGGGAGAATGGCAGAACCTACTCCAGTGCATGTTCACAGACAAGTAAGACCCAGCAAACAGTGGCCACACCCACCTTGCAGACCTTAAAGGCTGACCACCAGCAAACAATTTCCATGACATAGAGACATAGACGCTATGAAAATACAGCCCAAATGACTTCTGAGATTATGAGCTTCATATAAAGTGGCCTTGTGCCAGTGTTTGAATTAATAACTGAAATTTTCTTGATAAGTCTTTATATAGAGCCACTTCCTATCCCAGCTTCTCTTCCTAACCAAATCCAGCTTTCAAATATCTTTCATTAAGCTAAAATACTTTTAAAACTGGATAACATTGTGACTTTCTTTATATTGTAATGACTTCAACACCACTTTATCTCTTCTTCAAAATTTCAAAAGTTATTTTTTTCAATTTTATTTCACTTAAAATTATTTTCTAAGGTCATAGTGGCATAGAACTGAAGAGTTCAAGGCCAGTTTGAGATGCAGATGGAGAGCCTTCCTAAAAGAAAAGGTCTCCTTTTCATCTAGCATCTAATTGTCTTCCATACTGAGGCATTGTATGAGGTTAGCAATAAAGAAGGCAATCTGAAAATAAATTACAGCCAATTTCATTTTAGGAAAGCATCAAAATAACCACCAAATAATCAGACTGACATAGTGCCCTTAATGAACTATGATCTTAATGATCTAGAAATATAACCTTTAAAATTTTATTTATGTATCTCAGTTTATAAAATTTATTTATAGTTGTATTAATATGGTTATATGTAAATATATGTACATTTATAGCAAATATGTTTATATGTAAATGTGTATATGTATGTGTATATATATTTAAAAGTAAAGTAAATATATGAAGCTGGAGAGATGGATTAGGAGTTAAGGTGCTTGCCTGCAAAGCCAAAGGACCTAGATTTAATTCATGAGGAACCATATAAGCCAGATGCAGAAGGTAAGCATGCATCTGGAGTTCATTTGTAGTGGCTGGGGGTTCTGGCAAACTCATTCTCTGTCTATCTGCATATTTCTCTCTCTCTCTCTCTCTCAAATAAATAAATAATATTTTTAAAAAGAAAATACATACATGTATTTCTAAGTAGAGATGTGAGAAATAATTAAGGTTCAGGGCTATTACATCCATTTTATGGTATGTACCACACAAATTCTATGCAACTTTTAGATGTTAAAATTTTATTGCACATGATATCATTCATGTACAGAATATGAAACCAATTTACCTCATAGAAGCTGAGAGCAGAATAATGCTTACAAGGGCTGAGAGAAAAGGGGGCAGGGTGGTTGAGGGGAAATGATTGGTCAGTGGCTGCTAGATTCATGATAGGTAGGAGCTATTGCACAGTAGAGTGACTATAGAAAACAATAATGTACGACACATTTCAGTTGAGTATATTTATGATAAATAATGATAGCTATTCCAAGGATTAACATTTGAGAGGTCAATATAACCTAAAAATTATACAATGTATACATATACTGACAAATCACATGGTACACCATAAATTTTTAGATGTTTGTATCAGTTAAAATAAATTTAATTTAAAGTGTTTCATTATAATCTAATGAGACTTCCTTAAAGATTTGAGACCCTGCATTCTTACCAAACTATAGAATGTATTCTAATTTCAGAAAAAAAAAAACAAAAAATTAAACAATTCTATTACTGACATCCAGTTTAAAAAAAAAAAAACTCAGAGCTGGAGAGATGCCTTAGTGGTTAAGGTACTTGCTGGCAAAGCCAAAGGACCCAGGTTCCATTCTCCAGTACCCATATAAAGCCAGATGCACAAAATAGCACATGTGTCTGGAATTCATCTGCAGGGGCAGGAAGCTCTGGTGTACCCATTCCCTCTCTCTTTCATTTTCACTCACTCTCTGTCTCTCTGCTCGCAAATAAATAAATATTTTTTAATAATAGTTAAAATGTACAGTACAAATGACTGTGGAATTCTATAGGTAACCAAACACAAGGGGCTGGGAGACTGCCCATCTAGGATTATTCATATTGAAAAAAAATGAAGCATTTTTCTTCTGAAATATAATTAAAAACTTAATTGCCATTTTTCCTGAAACATACCCTGAGAAAGTGAGCAATGGTATTGTCTTTCACCATGGGCTAGAATACAGAGACATGTATAGTTTTCAGCTTTTCAGATATATCTGAATGGATTCATGTGCATTTTGAGAATACAAATCCTCCAGTAGGGCCACTTCCCTTTTCAGTAACCACAGGATGCTTTTTACAAACATAACTGGTTTAGAAATTCAAAAGAAATTACATTTTAACAGTTTTTTTTTCATGTTATGCTTGTGATTTCTTTAACTGTGACCCAATAAACATGTTTCCATTTGAAGATATAACATATGTGTAACTACTATTATGTTTTATAATCCAAACTAAAAATGAAAATGAACTCTACTTTTATGAGACAATATGCCTTTTGTTATATACCTTGAGTACAGATTCATAATGGTTGCATATTTTCAGTCCTGGGGCTATGATTTTTTTTTTGATAAAACATGTGACATTTTTTTATTCTGTCTGGATCTCAGTAACTTTCAAGCTAGCTAGGAGCAAATAACAAACCCTTTTAGTTATCAGTACAGGATTGAATGCATGATTCAGTTTTCAGAAAGTGAGTAAACTAATTCTTACAAAGATTAACTAAGAACATTGTCCCATAGTATAGACAAATATTTACCTTCCACTGTGAAATGCCAGGGTTGTTCAGCTGATATGAAATTTCCTTTTCCACATTGAACTTTTTGTCATGAACTTGTTTATTTCCCCATCTCTGCTAATGGTACAATACCTATTAAATTCAAGACCTTTTGCCTCTCGTGATTCCTGCTTTTCCTTGTCACTTGTAGTCAATTCAACATGGACTGCAACACTCTAGTATCAGGTACCTTTTCCTATGATGTTGCAGTAAGCCCTTAAATGTACCCCTATACTAAGTTTTGTTCCTGGCAGAATAACTACAGAATATAACTCTTAATCTTTGTTCTCTATGACAAATCCTCAACCTCTTCACACTACTGTATGAGCTAAATTTTATTCTCTTAAACTGGAGAAAGGTTGCTTTGGGCCCTTACAGATAAACACAGCTATCTTAACATCTGCATTTAATTTATGCTCCATCTTTAAATATGTATCTATCTTCCCACCCAAATATCAGGTTCTAAAATCACCTTATTCTTTTTAGAGAGTGTGGAGAAAGGAAGAAAGCCATGTAGCTGAGGACAGGTCATCAGACCACTTGAACCTACTTTCTTCAAATGGACTGGAAACATAAAATTTATTTTAAAAAAAGCACTTCCAGAATAATTACTAAGTTTCTTCCATAGCTATCAGAAAAAAAAAAAAAATTGCTCTTGAATCTAGCTTCAACTTGACTTTTGCAAACCTGCCTTGTTATAACCATAGGGCATGGTTCCTAACTTAGTTCTGTGTTCTCTGTACCTGAGGAGTCCTATGTTTGAAGGCCTGGTGTAGCTTCTCACCAGCTCAATTTGCCTCTCACAATTTTCCCTACAATCCTTATCATGGTCCCTGTCACTTGATTTTACACTTCATCTAGTTTAATTTCAGTCAACTCTCTTATTATACACTGAATCCCCTTTCCATACTCAAGGGTGCTTTACCTTGATTGCTTTCTCTTCTTACCTGCAAAACCACTTTGTAAAATTCCCATAAGATTCTGACATTCTCTGGAGTTTTATACTCTCATACTTCCTGAGAATTTAACATTACTTAGTAGGATATAAACAATTAAGAGCTGTTGCAGTCAGGTTGGCATTGCTGCCAGAAATCACCCGACCAACAGTCACTTGTGGGAAAAGTTTTTATTTTGGTTTACAGACTCGAGGGGAAGCTCTTTCATGACAGGGGGAAACGATGGCATAAGCAGAGGGAGGACATCACCCCCTGGCCAACATCACGTGGACAACAGGAACAGGAGAGTGTGCCTAACACTGGCAAGAGACAACTGGCTATAATACACATAAGACCACCCCCAACAGTGCACTGCCTCCAAGAGGCGTTAATTCCCAAATTGCCATCAGCTGGGAACCTAGCATTCAGAGTATGTAAGTTTATGAGGGACACCTGAATCAAACCACCAAAGGGGCCAATCCTTGTGAATTTTTCATCTTCCCGAAACTTCAAATAGGGCTTACACAGAAGAGAAGTGCAGCACATGCCTGTACAGCTTACTGCAGCAAACCCAAAAGGTACTTAAACTTCTGCTGCAGATGTGTTTTTGTTTTTGTGCTGACAAATTCCACTATGTAGCATAGGCTAACACTGAATTCACCATATAGCACAGGCTGACTTTGAACTTGTGAAAGGAAAGGAGGGGTGAGGAAAAAGTCCACTTCCTTAATATGATCTGTAACCATTAACACTTTGCAGTCATATTTACATAGTATATCTGTCTTCAAAATAGTTATCAGCCATTGAAAGAATAATAAAACGGATGTGAAATGTAAGGCTTGAAAGGTGACAAAAACGCCTTGGTGTTTTCTCTTTCTTTTCTTTTCTTCTAGTCATGGCTGACCTGGAACTCACTATGTAGTCTCAGGGTGGCTCACAGTAATCCTCCTACCTCTGCCTCCAGAGTGCTGGGGTTAAAGGCATGTGCCACCACGTGCGGCTTTTCTGTATTCAAAGGTGAGCAAGGTATTACCAGGAAGCAAGTCGCTGCTTAGTGAGAAGCTGCTACGTGTCAGGCAATGTGCTCTTTCCTTTCTGTAGGTCCATTGATCGTTAAGCCAACTGTAACTCTTTCACTTTATAAAGTAACTGTCTGACCCCAGGTCACATAGTTATGAGCTGTAAGACAGATCTGGTCAGATTTTTGCCCTGTATAGCTTGCTCTTTCCACTGTAAGAGAAACTTTCCAAAGAAAGGTTTGATCCAAGCATCATGGAATGTTCCTTTGTTGAACTTTCTCAGAAACTAGGATTGAACTCAAGATCTCCCTCATGCTAGACAAACAGTCTACAACTGAGCTACAACCCCAGTCTGATAGTCATATTTTGAGCACTTTCCACTGACCTTTGAACTTTATGTTGTATCTATCCACATGTCAAAAGCATCTCTGCAGGAAAATGCTGGCACTCATTGACTTAGAAGAGAGTGGTGGGTTTCTTAAGCTATATTAAGGTGATTAAACTCATGGCATATAAATATGTTAAATGACAGAATATTAAGCTCAGGGTGTTTTAGCAATTATATCAAAATACATATTTAGCAACAGAATAAGATTAGAACTTATACCTCTTAGCTCTCAATTTCTCTTTAAGTACATATTGACTTCCATGGTTTGAATGTCCACTCCAAAATTCAGTTACCATTCTAACAGTAGTAAGAGACAGAATGCATAAAAGTCATTAGATGGGGAGTCCTCTTCCCTCAGTGTGCTTATGGAAGGAATAGGTTAAGAACTGATAAAATAGATTTGTTAAACTGGGCATGGTGGAACACACCTCTAATCCCAGCACTTGGGAGGCAGCGGTAGGAGGATTGCCATGAGTCTGAGGCCACCCTGAGACTACATAGTGAATTACAGGTCAGCCTGGGTTAAAGCGAGACCCTACCTAAAAAAAAAAAAAAAAAGGATGTGTTGGCCCCATTGCCCCTTTTGTGTCATAAGCTTAATTGCCCTTTTAGCAGGTTATGACACAGCGTAACATGGTATTTCCAGAGCCAGTGCCATGCTCTTAGACTTCCCAGCGTCAGAAACGATGAGTCACACAAACTCCAGTCTGTGACATTCTGTTACACTAGCAGAAATGGACAAGACATACTTTAAATTTCAATAAGTATGTGGAAATGTCTAAATGTACCTAGGGAAAATAATCCTTGAAGACATTATGCATTAGAAAAAACGCTTTTTGTCACATAGAATTTGGGTGGAAAAGAGGTGAGAT
The DNA here is from genome assembly GCA_036346955.1 of Dipus sagitta. Classification (NCBI taxonomy): domain Eukaryota; kingdom Metazoa; phylum Chordata; class Mammalia; order Rodentia; family Dipodidae; genus Dipus; species Dipus sagitta. The sequence continues at coordinate 130,209,672 of CM070771.1, read as the reverse complement.
GTGAATTGAAACATGACAAAGAACACTTTCCCCAGCTACAATACCATTTCTTTGCTTCCAACCAGGACTAATAGAGCACTGAGAACTTCAGGCATCAACTTTCTTCCTGTGGTAGGACCTGGGTAGGGTGGGCCCAGGCCTGGTGGGGTTAGATACCCTCACACCACTCCTTAGGAGGCTTTTCTTCAGATGACTCTGCCTGCCCTATTTCAATTTAAGTATAATAGCAGCAGCTTGCCTAGGATACCAAGACTGATCAGGAAAAAGATGTGGTTGTTCTCATTTTCTGCCTCCTTGCTCCTGGCAACTTTTTAAAAGGATATTTCTTATTTAATTTTTTTTTAAATAAATTATTATTCATTTGGGAGAAAGAGACACAGAGAGAATGGGTATGCCAGGGCCTTCATCACTGCAAACAAACTCCAGATACATGTGGCCCCTTCTGCATCTGTCTTACATGGGTCCTGGGGAACTGAACTGGGGTCCTTAAAAAGACATTTTTAATTACATCTTTTAAACTGACATTAGAAATAGTTTATTAAAAATACCTTTCCTTAGAAACTAAATTTATAAAATTGTAACATATCAGCAGTATGAAACAGTTATTTTTATTTATGCATTTATAATAATATAATGCCAAAAATGGGACACTAGATTATGAGTTTTATAGGCTAAACTTCCTTTTTCAATTATATATTAATATTTATTAATTAATATATATTGATATTTTCAATGTGTTTGTAATGGTTTTAAAATTCTAACAAATGGAACTGGAGAGATGACTCAGCAGTTGAAAGCACCTGCTTTCAAAGCCTGATGGCTTGAGTTTGATTTCCCAGCACATATGTAAAGCCACATGCACAAAGTGACACGTGTCTGGAATTCGCTTGCAGAGACAAAAGGCCCTGGTGTTACAATTCTCTCTTTCGCCCTCTCTATTTTTCTGTCTCTCTTTCATATATAAATGAATATTTTTTAAAAATTCAAATAAATGGATTTATGTCAAAGATTCTATTTTTCAAGTTAAGACTTTCAAAACATAAAGTGGATTCCTACCCTAAAACATATCATACCCATTTTTAGCCAAAAAGAAATAAAATGGAATGGCTGTCAGTGCTATTCTGATAAAGCAATGAAACTTTCTTATAGTATCTAAATTACATATGTAAACTCTTTCACTGCATTAACCTACAATTCTAGAAAGTCCTATTTTAGTCCTATTTTAAGTCTTCTGCAATTAACATGAAATTCAGAGAAAGCCTACAAGGAAATATAATGGGATGTTGTTAGCAAGGAATTTTGAGGGGAGAAAAAAAATATTAAAAGTACAAGAGATGTGGTATCTGTAGGCTGGAAACTGGATCTTCAGTCATTGGCTGTTTTTCAAGAGTCATTGGCAAATTAGAATGGGGAGCTTTGCTCACACTGTGGACTAGTTCCAAGGTTATTAGATATATCCAAGGATCATTCTGTCCTTTCACACATTTCATGTTAATTGTCACAGAATTAGTAACCAAAAAGCCCAACTGTTAGAGAAAGCAACAGTAAATCATGCATGAGAGAACACCGTTTCCCAATTACCTGTGATCATTTGAATTCTTTACCTTGCTTTTAATAGTCACAAGGAATCCAAAATCATGAACAGGGCACTAGAGCTTCTCATTACCCTGTCACTCTAACCATCAGAACTTGGGTGCAGCTTGGGTGATTTGCAACATTGAGTCTTCAGACACTAAGTCACAGCATTCCTGAATGACACAATGTGGGATGAGTTAACAGCTCAGACCTCCAGAGAATCAACACTGCGGATAGTGTGCAAATAGGAAACATGAATCTTTCCATAAAGAGGCCCCAAATAGTATTTTGTTATGATCAGTTTAAAGTTAACTATCATTTTTATGTGTTTGTTTACTAAGGAAAACATAAACCCTGTGACATTTTCTCTGGAGACCACCTTTAAGTTCTATTAGCTGTGAAACAAAGAAGAAGATAGGATTACCACGGTTATGCAGTGCACATGCAGTAAGTGCCTTCTATGTGTCTGGTGGGAGGACAAAAGCCAGGAAGCACTCCTTCATCTCTAGTGAGTATACTGACATCCCTATGATCACTAGCTCGTGAAAGTCCAACATAAGCAGGTCTAACATAAACACAAGGTTAGTTAATAAGACAGTTTAAAATTAATGTTTATATCCCCTTTTTATTTATTCAGCTTCCAATGAAAGTCTATAAGGAGACCAGATTTGGTGTAATATCTTTAATTATTTTTCTGACCAGCTCCTAGAAGCAGTGTTTTCTGTTTGGTATACTGACATGCACAGCAGTTCCCTTTGATGAACGGGATTGCATGAGAAGTTAGGAACTCAGATGAGGTAAGAATAAAAGGTGTCTTTCATTTATGTGGTGTAGAGAAGCACAAGAGAATAATGAGAAAGAATGGAGGCCAGCTTTCTTCTTAATGAATAGGTAACCCACATGAATAACGGGGCTTACACATTTGGCAAATCTGAAATGGAAACCACTGCCAAGTCCTGCCTCAATAAATAGCTCCACTTGGAAATTCTCAGCATGGAAAAGGGCAGTTTTCATTCATCTGGGAGCCTTGTAGGATAATTAGAAAGTTCAAACACTCAGCTTATAGCATAGTGTTCATGTTAATTTTAGGTTAGCCTGTGGAGGAAAGTGCTGAAAAACAAAGATTTCCAAAAGGTACAGGCTGAAAAGAGAACTCCACAGACTTACCAAATGAAGGCCAGTGGTACAGGGCCCATCGAGTCTGATCTCATCAGTTCCATGTAACATATCATCCACACTAACTTTTGCTGATTCTGGCTATGCCACCCTACAAGAAATATTGATTAAATTGGAAACACTACTTTTGATGATTTGTTCTTGCTCTTGGTTGTTGTTAGATGAAGGCCAGAAGCAACTTGGATCTTTGCATTTGAGTGTGCATTTGAGTGTAAGTGTGTGTGAGAGAGAGAGAAAAAGAGATTGAGATAGAAAACAAAGGAGCAAGATAGACACATGATACATGAAGAATCATAATTGGTAAGAGATTGAAAAATCTGACTATGCTTCCATGTCCAAACTGGGCAGGATTAGTCTCAGTTTAAGTAGGTCAGCATGGGCTACTGGCATGACAAACTCCTCTTATGTTCTTCCTCCTTACCCCCTTCTTCTTCCTGGGAATTTACCAAGTGGTTATAAGCTGCCTGTGACACCAGACCTAACAAGAAAGCTAGGTGAATGGCTATCAGATTGGGGTGGGGGAGGTCCCATTTAAACACACCATTCATCTTGTTCCCAACCTGGCTCTGGTAGGTAGACAAGTGCCCAACCCCAGGGACAAGAACAAAGACAGAACGCTTGCAGTGTGCAACACATCGCAGCATGCCAGAAGAAACCTTTAGAACAGATGTCAGCTTCTTTGACCCCACCATGGTGGGGAGTTAGAATCACAAGTCCAGTATGTGATGCTCTGTAAGCTGTGATTTCTACAGGCTGGGCCACAGCACCATGACACTTAAATCACCTTTTTGCCTAAGAAGTCTATATGTGTATTCCAGTACCTTTCAGTGACTCAACAGAAAATGGGTGTGTGTGTGCCTCAAACAGGCAATGAGCCACAAAGAATCCATCAAATCCTCACTTACCAAAACAAATTTATGTTCACTACCCATGCTGCACCCTCTCCTCCATACACCTCTATATTTCCATATTTCTCTCCAGTGATTCCACTCTCTTGCTCCTCTTTTTCTTTCTATGATTTCAATGAAGATGGGCATGGTGAAATATTTATATCTGTCTAACCTCAATGCATGACCTTACATGTAGCATACATGGCCCCACATGACACAGAAACATTTTACTATTTGAATGAATGGATGGATGGAGACTGACGGCTTCGGTCACAAAGAGCACAGGAAAGTTTAGAGAGCCCAGGTTGGGTCCTGGAAGAAGCAAAACAAAGAATAGCAGTGCAGTGCTTGTGAAGCTATGTGGATGGTGAGGCTGTGAAGTCAGATCCATCTCAGCTCAGATTACTACCCCACTCATACTGGACCTAAAATCTGTGACTATTAACTTCTCTGTGTCTACATAATGAGGTTTGAGGAGACTGTATTGCCACAACAATTTGTGCCTTTCTGAAGAAGGCACTAAATGCACAAAGGATTTTGCCCAAAAGGCGCTTGAGAATAATGGAGTAGAAATGCATCTGAGGACAGCTGCTTTGTATCTCAGTTTCCAATCTCAAGGGAAGCCAGATCATTCCTCTGGTAATATTACTGACCTCAATGAAATGGCCAGACTACTGAATCTATGTTTATTGACCCACTAAATCATTTTTACAAGGGGAGATGGTTGAAACCAAGTTCTTTGTAGAAAAGGTAGCAAGGGACTTAAGCAGAAGTCACAGACTGATGGGGTGATTTAATGAATTTTCACAATGACCTAGGCTTGTACTCCTTCACAGCTATTTTTCAGATACCTAAGTCATCCAGAATTTTATAGACAAACCTTACATATATCTGCTGCAGTTAAAAATAAGCATCTTAGGGCTGAAGGAATGGCTTAATGGTTAAGGCATTTGCCTGCAAAACCAAAGGACCCAGGTTCAATTCCTCAGGACCCATGTTAGCCAGATGCACAAGGGGGCACACACATCTGCAGTTCGTTTGCAGGGGCGGGAGGCCTTGGTGTGCCTATTCTCTCTCTCTCTCTCTCTCTCTCTCTCTGTCAAGTAAATATTTTTTAAAAAACTAAGCATAATGAATGCATTCATTAGGCTATTCATTTGGCTCACTATTCTACCAAATTGTGAGCCACAGCACCAAGAACAGGCAATACCACAGAGTAAGCCAAGCCTGTGTTCAATGAGCTGTGGCAGTAGAGATAACACAACTTTACAATTTATAACTTTGCAGTCATAACCTGCGGTTGTGGTGGCCATGGGAGTCTCTCTCTGTGGGCTTCTTCCTTTCCCTTCCTCGTCTAGAAAACACCTGTGCATCCTTCATGTCTTGGCAGAAAACCTTCACTGTCTACGATGACCCTCCACATTAGTCTTGACCCTTCTTATTCTCACAAAGCCTCACTATTTCTCCTTTGTGGCCATGTCAGCATCAGTCTCCAATCATCTCATGGAATAGATCATCTACAAAACCAAGTTCTATAAAGCTGGAAAGCAACTTCTGTTTCACAAATTTAAAAAAAATCAGTAAGTAGTCAGGAGAGGAAAAACATTGTCATGAAAAAAGCGTCAAGTAAAACTGAAAGCACTGGAGAGGCGGCTCAGTGGTTACAGACACTTGCTCGCAAAGCCTGACTTTCCAGGTTCAATTCACCAGTACCTGCGTAAGGCCAGTGGTAAAAAATGGTACTTGTGTCTGGAGCTCATTGCCGGTGTCACCTTTCTTTCTTTCTTCTTCTTCCTTTCTTTCTTTCTGCCTTCTTCCTTTCTTCTTCTGCCTGCCTTCCTTCCTGCCTTTCTTTATCTCTCTCTCTCTTCCTCCCCCTACCCATATTTTTTTTGATTTTTTTTAAATTTTTTTTGTTTGTTTATTTATTTGAGAGCGACGGAGAGAAGGAGGCAGAGAGACAGAGAGAGAGAGAGAGAGAGAGAATGGGCGCGCCAGAGCTTCCAGCCTCTGTAAACGAACTCCAGACGCGTGTGCCCCCTTGTGCATCTGGCTAACGTGGGTCCTGGGGAATTGAGCCTCGAACCGGGGTCCTTAGGCTTCACAGGCAAGCGCTTAACCGCTAAGCCATCTCTCCAGCCCCCTACCATATTTTTTAATATTTTTAAAATAACATAAGACTGAGAAAATGCAGTGGATAAATGCTCCACAAAATTTAAATCAGATAAGAATTTAAGAAAAACTAAAATATAGTTATGCCACTTTCCAGTCAGGAAGCCTTTCCTTAAAACCAAATGAAGAAGAATAAAAAAATAAAAGATTACACTGTTTGAGGAGTAAATGGAAATTGAGTTAGAGATTGGAGAAAAAGAGAAATGTTTTAAGAAAACAATTTTATATCTACAAAATATCAGACAAACACTTAGGAGAATGAAAACGCAAGCCCCTATGATAATAGATGGTAGCAACATTATGTCTAATAATTTGTATCTATAATCTATAAAGAAGTTCTAATAAAATTGGTTTGATTTAAAATAAATAAGATGGGAAAATTGGCAAAAGGATATTTTTCAATACAGTTATCACACAAAAGGCAATTCAAATAACCAGTAGATATTTAGAAAGACACTTCATTGTGTTAATATTCAAGGAAAAGCACATTAAAGCCACAGTGAGGAACTTTGACATCTTGACCGGAAAAATATGACAAAAGGCATGAACATGGAGGTGACAGAAAAGAGCAGACAGTTCCGGAGTAACTTATTGAATAGAAAGATGTTAGGGATATGACTTAAAGTGACTGGTTATGACTTGATAATTCACTCTGAGCAATGAGAAGGCAAGCTATCTGTTGAAAGGAAACAATTCCCCTAAACTTTTGTGCATCTAGCCAAATCTGTAGACTCCTTATATACAACAATGCTATTTTCTTCACACCATTCAAACCCTAAGTATGGGTAGATGGCTGTATTGGCTTAAGGTAAGTAATTTTCCAAGCAGTTTGCAGAATGTTGGTAAACAGCTTTGTAATAATTGATATAAGAATAATAAAATGTGATTTTACTAAGACTATTTTATGTAGAAAAGGAACTATCCCAAAATGAGTAATATACTGAAACTAAGAGGACAAGGTAGTTTTGGGTAGCCCAGCAAGGGTGAGACTTAGGAATGCTGAGAGTTGTGCTGAGAGACCAAATTACAAGATTTTAGATGATAGTTTTCCCCAAGATATTTAGGATGTAGGAAAGAATCAACTTGGCCATGAGAAGCAGAGGTAGTCCCTAGAAAAGGTTATCCCTAGACTATGCAGAACCTAAGACTTAAATCTTCCAGAGTTTCCAATGAGGTAAATCCTGGTGTGAATTAGATGAGCCACTCCCCATGGTCCTGATGCTGTCCTTCTGCCAGGATGGCACAGTGACTACTGCTGTCACATGCCTCTCTATTTGTCTCTTCACTGCCCTGAACTGACTTAGAATCTTTCTGGCTTTCCTGGAACTAGTTCTAAGATATTAACACTCCATTATTGGTTCAATACTACAAAAGAAAGTTGGATAGAGTAACACAAATCCTAGTTATTATTCTTTGCCTTTTGATTTTGTTCTGTTTATTTCTTTTTGGCTTTAATAATTTTATTTATATTTTGGGAATTTCATGCATGTATATGATGCATTTTCACTATATTCACCTCCAAGTATTTGCTCTTAGCCCCCTCACACTCCTGCAAAAAACCCCTTCTTCACAACCTGTTTTGATTAATACAACATATACAACATACATTGCCAGCTTGGAATCTTCTTCATAAAACTCTTTGGGCTGGTTCTCGTTCTAAGTAACTCACTTAGACTCTCTACAACTTGATTCCCTCAGGTTAAAATATAGTGGTTGGATTGTACGTGTCATGTGTATTCCACAGAACTGTGGGACAGGCCCAATGAGATGGATTCAAAAGAGAATATGTGTGTGTGCTATTATTAATTATTATTTATTATTAATTTATTTATAATTAGTTAACTATTATTAATTCCTGTTATATTTCAACAAATACTTTTAAAGATTAAGTTTTACAAAGTGGAATGTTGTGTTTTTGTGTTCTAAAGAACGTGGAAGATGAACTCTAATTTTACTAAATATCTACCAAACAACAAAAACTATTTCTCTGGCAATGATTACTCTTTTCCCATGCAAAGGCTCTGGCACCTTATCCTTTGCCACTCCCAGTGGGAACTGTAAAGAGTAGAACAGCTCAAACGAGTAAAGGCAAAGGAAAAGAGGAGTGGGAAGGGGCAGAGGTCAGGGAGAGGGAGGGTGCAAAGGGTAACTACCCAACACTAAAGACTGAACGTAGTTAATGCATTAGGAACCTTCCTTCCCAATACCAGCATATGAGACATAACTCCAAATTAGGGGAGGTTGATGGACCAGACCAATATGCCCAGTAGATGATAGATAAAGCTTAATCCTAAAATCATTGATCTAGTTTGTGAACCCCAAGACCAGAACAGGGTGAGAACCCACAGTGAGCAGTTGGCCTGGGAGATTTTTGAGGTCTTCGAAAGAATATAAGACATGGGCAAGCATTTGGTTACACAACAGAGCTAAGATGTAAGACCTGGTTGCTAAAGACACCACCAACTGCCATCCCAGGTCATCAAGAGACCACATGAAAACCGAGAGTAAAGCCAGTCCTTTATTGGCAAAATGTCATGGTGCTGGAAAATGCTATGGGAGCTACTGTGTGACAATGGTCACCGACAGCATGAATAAGCAGGAGATCCTGAAAGCTATGTAATCCACCACCCAGACAAAAAGGATACACTTGTGTAATAGTGGTACACAGCCTTGTGGGTAACCAACCACCCTCGTATTAGACATGAAGCCCACTCATAACTGGTACTCAGAACCAAGTCAGTGCCCCATAGGCAGGAAACTCACAATGCCCAGAGAGAAGCCCCCACTGTTCTCTGGACAAGTAGAGTGGGTAACCTCATTACAATGCCTCTCAAACTTCTATGCATACCCCTCTTAGTTAAAGCTGCTCACCCTTGGCTGGAGGGTGTTTTATTTTACACATGGCAGAGAATACTGGGGAGATACAAAATCCATCAATTCAACAAGAAAAGACAGTCAACTGTTCAACATAAGATGTGCCACCTCTACCACATTCACTGGGGTCCAGAACAAACAACACAGGAAGCAGTGAAGAATATTGCTAGAACCTAAACATATAGTAACAAACATACAGAGAAAAAAAAGGCAAAAAACAAAACAAACAAAAAAACACACTGTTAACATCTCTTCCAAGGCTCAAGTGTGTGGCAGAAGGTGTGGGGGATGGGGATACAGAGGTGGGTAGAAATATCCTGAAGCAGAGGACCTCCTCGGTCAGTCCAGACTTACAGAGGCCCTAGTTACCTAATTTGCCCACAATGAGGCCCTCAGGGAAGTGAGGATTGGAGTGAGAGGACACAATACTATAACCTTTGTAAAAACAACCTATATATAAAACTAAACAAACTAAAATAATCAAAATGCTGAGGTAATGTCAATAGGGGCAAATCTCACAAAAAGACAAAGCCATTAAAGTAAACACTAAATGGGAAATTAAAAAAAATAAGGGGCTGACTGGTGTGGTAGTGCATGCCTTTAATCCCAGCACTTGGGAGGCAGAGATAAGAGGATTGCCATGTGTTTGAGGCCACCCTAAGACTTCAGAGTAAATTCAAGGTCAGCCTGGGCTAGAGCGAAATCCTGACTTGAAAAAGCAAAAACAGAGAAAAAAAAGTAGGGGGCTGGAGAGATGGCTTAAGGGTTAAGGTGCTTGCCTGCAAAGCCTAAGTATCTAGGTTTGTTTCCACAGTACCCATATAAGATGCACAAGGTGGCACATGCATCTGGAGTTCATTTGCAATGGCCAGAGGCCCTGCTATTCCCCCTCTCTCTCCCTCCCTCCCTCCCTCCCTCCCTCCCTCCCTCCCTTCCTCTCTCTCTCTCAAATAATTAAATAAGTAAAATATTTTAAATAATTTAAAAATAAAATAAAACAGCTCAAACTCTCCTACTGGATAAGTCATTCACTCAAAAATGTGGCTAAAACTGTTGTGAATATCACCCTGTCATTATTGTCAGGGCTTGAAGATGTAACTAAACTGCATTAAAAAAAGAAACATGAATTTTGGTCAAAGTTATATAGTGTTCAGACAACTACTTCACACAGACTAAGAGGGTAGAACTAAAGGCATAGTCAGCTATTCCTCAAGTTCACCACTGACTATTCTAAACTGTGGAGTCACTCCAAATAAAAATGAGTAATAAGTTTAGCTACACATAGATTAGGTCATAAAACCTAATTAAGACAGAACATGAAGGCTTTAGCCATCTATGTACCTATTTTATGTCTGTAAACTGGTCTCTCATTGTGAATTTCTGATTTAAACCTGTATTTGTTTTGTATCAGCAATCACTGGACATACATGTAATCTAAGCGGAGAAGTATAAATCACTGCTCTCCTCCCTATGTGACTGGCAGATCTTATAAGAGAGAATGCTACAGGGAAGTACTTTTGACACCCATCGCTGCTTTTCTGTAATGTAGCAACTGAAAGAAAAAGAGAACAAGGTTCCTTGAAAATTAGGCATTGACATGGTTTGTGTGCACATTCTAGTTCACAAATTATTACCAGAAAATGACATAGAGGTCCCTAGCATATACTTTCAAAAACGGTACAAGGTGTACATTTTTGTACATCAAGAAATATTTCCAGCTTTCCTGACACACATCTTTAGTTCTGTATTAACATTTCATAAAAGATGAAGCCAATCACAGTTTGTACATGACCAGCTCTAGTGGTAAACATAAATGACATCTTACTAAAGATGATTGACAGTCACACAAACCACAAACCCTTTTATAGGCTATTGCACTTTATCGCCTAAGGGTATGCATTATATGTCCAGCCCTCTACAGGATGTGCCCAGAGTGCTTACTTTATCAGCGAATACTTAAAACAATGAAAATATGAGTATAAATTCTTCCTTCATTATTCTGTCCCTGGCACCCTATTTAATCCTGTCACCTCTCCTTTGATTAGTTCTGTCTTATGCTACCTCACCCGCTGGCTTCATGCTCTACGTTCAGTCTTCAGTGTTACCTCCGAAACTCTTCCATATTTAGCCTCTACCTAATTCACTATCCCAGAATTTACACAGTGTAACTTATCTACTCTCTAGGTTCATTTGCATGAAAAAAAAAAAAAAACAGAGCCAGGAGTGGTGACACACAAGCTATAGTCATAGAAACTCTAAGATACTGAAACAGGAAGACTACCAGTTCAAGCCGAGCCTGGGTAACTCAGTGAAACCTTGTCTCAAATAAAATTTTAAAATAGGGCTGGGATATTTCTCCGTGATTGAGCACTTGCCTAGAATTTGTATGGCCACTGGTTTCACTCCCCAATATTGTTAAGGAAAAGAAACAAAGAAAAGATCTTGGTCCACCTACTTGGCCCTGCATACAGCAGCCTATGGCCCACTGATGTAGGATTTGGTGACTCAGGGAGGGCCTGTGAACCTCAACTTTTGGGTCCTTATCCTATTTTAGCAAATAATTGTTAAAACAGACTCCGAGAGGGGAAATTATGAATTATTAAGTTTATTTAGAGATAAATGATGAATTCTGAGGTTTATTGCAGTGGGAATTAAGATCCAGGGAGAGGCTATCTGAAAGACTCAAGCCAGAGGAGAACTCTCTTCCTTGCCTGGCTGGAAAGGGAGAGGGAGATGGAGAGAATCCACCACCGAGATATCTCCAGGGCTTGTAAAAGGCTCTGGAGGAGGTGCACACCCACACGTGTATGAGAACCAGGAGATTCCTTCATAGGAGACCAGAGAGGATTGAGAAACAGTGACAGACTCAGATCAAAGAAAAGTTATACATATAATCAAAGTGAGAAAGCACCCCAAAGCAAGACACACGTAGAAGGCAAGTGGAAAACACCCTGGCTGAAGGAAGTGTGCTGGCCTTGCCATCCTGGCTGGGAAATGTGGAGACCCTGACACACAGGTGTTTGTGAAACCACAGGAAAAAAAAAAATACGAGGGCTGGCTCATAGCATTAACCTCCTTTACAGGCATCAGATATCTAATTACAGTGGGATTTATTATCAGACTCAGGAGTTTAATGAGAGTTCTGAAGGTTTCATGGACTGGGGGGCTGACCCAGGGAGGCAGAGCTGGGGAAGAAGCAGGAAGTCCCTATGGGGCAGTGTTGTTGGCGGCCATCTTGGATCAGACATCAGTTCTAGCTTTGCCAGGGTGGGTAGGATGACATCACCTTTTTCCACCATTGGGTTTCTATTCCTGACCAGCTGCCTATAAAAGTCCATCTTTCTGGTGTTTCTCCACCACCACATAGAGTGATCAATAATGGAGGGAAAACATAAAGAGGAGGAAAGACAAATGTATACTAAAAGGATTCTTCTCAAAGACTGTGGGGCTGACCCTCACACTGGAACAAAACTAGCTGGGTCGACCTGGAAGCTCTAGGAGGTCCATAATGAATTCATAAATAGAACAAACAGCCCAACTGCAATGAACACATTTTATACCAACAGCATTGTATCTGAAAATCTTAAATCACCCATTCATAAAACACCATAGAGTATTTTTAAGTGAAAAAATATATTCTTTGTGATAAAATATTATTAGTAATTTCTAAAGTTATTTAAAATATCATTTGTATTATTTTAATTTTGTTTTATTTGTTTGAGAGAGAGAGAGAGAGGCAGAGAATGAGTCCACCAAGACCCTCAGCCACTGCAAACAAATTCCAAATGCATGTGCCACCTTGTGCATCCCAGTCCTAAGGAATTGAACCTGGGTCCTTTTGCTTCACAAGCAAGTGCCTTAACCACTAAACCATCTCTCCAGCCCTATCACTTGTATTTTACTGCATAGCAAAAAAACATATATTCCAGGTTGGTACTTAAAATATTAAAGTGGTATTTATATGTGTAGTAAAATATTTTAGAATGAATCAAAAGTATAATGGTATTAAAATTATTTCCATCACATGCCACTTTTAGAATACAAACATTCTTCAAAGTTTCATTTTTAATATTTTAGGTATTTAGATATTAATTTTAGCAAGTGCAAAAAACTGCCATTTTTCAGAGTAAAAACATTTGTCTGCCTTATGCAACTTCCCAACTGTGTACATATTCCACACTCATATTTTTAGAAACCTTAACCCCACTTTAACAGTAGTGTATGTAATTTGTATCTTTCATCTTCACTTACTCTTGCAGAGAAAACACAATAATCATCTATTGTGATCACACAATTTTCTTCCTTTTCATTTTTAAGGGCTGCATGTTTTACTATCAAGACAATATTCTATGATTTACTTGAATATGCATTTGTTGCACATTTTTCTCATTTCCAGTGTTTAAATGTTTTATGATACAATTTTGCACCTACATTTTGGACATTTTTTTAATTTCATAAATACTCATTAAATACTTTCACTACATTTTTCTAATATTTTTTAATCTTTTGGTTCTTTAGTTTTGCAAAAATTTTTTACACTTCATGTATTTTCCTCTCTGAATTCTCAATTAAAAAAATTGATAATTATCTTATCTTTCTGTAGAAGTGAACATTAGGTACAGTTTTATGTTTACCATTTCTAACAGTTCTGGTTACTAAGTAAGCCTCCTCTGCCTTCTTGATTTTGTAATGCTTCTTTTAATGGTTAGTTAGAAAACACAAAGAATATTTGTGGGAAATCTATTCTTTTTCAGAGTCTACTTTTATGTCAAAAGTCTGTTTACTTATTTCTTTTTTTAAACTTACTGGTATGGGTTTATTAGTTTGTATAGGTTTTCATGTTGAGATTAAGTCTATATTACACTGGCTGATCTCTTAACTCCTGGGCTCAAACCATCCTACTGCTTCAGACCTATGAATTGCTCTGAGTACAGATGTTCACCTCCACACCCAGCTTAGTTTTCTTTTGAATGTATAAATTAACATAAAAACTTCATCTTGATTTGGTGCTTTAATTTTCTTAATCAATTTTTAATAGAAAGAATTTTAGAATGATATTTTGAATATACATAGTTGTCTTTTTTAATTTAGTTAATTTCACTAAGTATATGAATTGCAGTAGTTCTACACTAGTAGGGTGATAAAGTTCTTTCATTTACTCAATAATGGTTTATTTAATTATTTTTTTCTTTTTACTTACTAGAACTAAGTAATTTAAAGATCGCAATGACAGGTTAAACTTGATTGCAATTTTTAATTTTTTAAGATTTTAATCATTTTGACATACAGAGAGAGATAGAAAGGGGGGCAAATGAGTGCACCAGGGCCTCTAGCCACTGCAAACAAACTCTAGATGTGCATGACACCTTGTGCATCTGGCTTATGTGGGCACTGGAGAATTAAACTTGGGTCCTTAGGCTTTTCAGGTGAGTGCCTTAACCACTAAGCCATTTCTCCAGATCCAGTTTTTAGTTTTTATACTTAGAAATTAAATATTTTATAGACGTCTGTGTTTGCTTCTCCATTTGAGTGGACTATGCCATTATGTTCTACATTTATCTTTGTCTAACTATGTAACCCCGATATTAAAAAGTGCCATATAAGTAGAATTATAACCTCAGTTTTTGGCTTTTTCTTTAATTTTGTTTATACATCTATTCCAAAAAAAAGCTCTTTTTATTTACTTTGAAGTAAAATTTATGTTTCAGGATACTGAAAATCATTTTTTGTTTCATTTCCACTTCGAAGAGTCCCACACCTAGCTGTTCACATTCACACCACTGCCACCCCCACCACACTCACAGACTCGGGTCCATGTGTATTCAGCAGCATCAGAGTATTATGCCTTCTACAAAATGTGACAGTCCTTTAGCCACTCTCATTCTATCAAGAAAAAAATAATGATTCTTTTTCTGAGCATGGTTTTTAAAACAGATAGACCTGATGTACTGGCCAGTTTTCTGTCACTGTGACAAAACCCTTGATATCAAGGTTTTTGTTTGTTTTTTTCTGTTCACAGTTGCAGAGTCCACGTGACATTACCTCTGCTAGTTGGGATGTGTGGTGAAGCTCACCAAGGTGGAGAATGCGTGCTGAAGCCCCGCTGCTCCGCTCATGGCAGCTGGATGCAGAAATGGAGGTAAGGTCCATCATCCCCTTCAAGGACATGGCCCAGTGTCCTAACCTTGTCCACTGCTTCCACCACTTGCCAATGCTGTGAGAGACTCTAAAGGAAGCCTTTAACACATTGGGCTTTGGGGAATACAAGATATAATCCATAAACAGAAGCATCCCCTATATTTTCTCACTGCAGTGACCACACAAATGCCTGACAAGGAGAATAAGGAAGGAAGGATTTATCTCAACTTACAGTTTGAGAGGTCACAGTTTTTCAGGTGAAGAAGGATGGGCTTAGGAGCTTGATACACTGGGTCATGCTTAGTCCACAGTCAGAAAGCAGAGTGAGTTAAATGCTTATGCTCTGCCAGCATTCTGCTTTGTCCAGGACCTCAGCCAGTGGATGTGGAGACCACAGTTAAGATGGATCTTCCCACTTCAATTAGCCTGATCTACAAACGCCCTCATGGGCGGGCCTTGAGATGTGACTCATGGGTGATTCTAGATTTTATCATTGTTGTCACTATCATTGAGAATGTACTGATCAAGCCTAGAATCCAATGCCTGAATTTCAAAAGTATCATTTCTAAAATTATGCTTGTGAGTTGGTTAGAAAATTCTGTGAGTCAGGGCTGGAGAGATTGCTTAGTGCTTAGGGCATTTGCCTGTAATGCCAAAGGATCCTAGTTTGACTCTCCAGGACCCACGTAAGCCAGATGTACAAGGTGGTGCATGTGTCTGGAGTTCATTTGCAGTGGCTGGAGGCTCTGGCACACCCATTCTCTCTCTCTCACTTTGTATGTCTCTCAAATAAATAAAATATATTAAAAAATTAAAAATACTGTGAGTCTTTTTAAGTGAGGAAAAATGTTAAAAACAACACAAAAACTTTCTAGTTCTTCATATTAAGATGTTACCTTCTCAGGGTAACTAAAAGCTTTTAATATACTCTAACATGTTTCATTAATACATTAAATCTTACATTAATATCTTAATATGTTATTTTTATTATTATGTTAAACGTTAAAACAGATATATTTATTAATGCATGGGCATTATCATAATGTTCTGTTTAAGAAAGGAAGCAAAATATGTAGGGATATGCAGAGGTTATATTTTCATGAGTCAGCACCAGCTCTCAAATTCACAACTGTTTGCTTCTCAGACATGAGCCTGAAAATTATATTGGTTTGAATGCAGATCTTGTATAGGTGATCAGTGTGGAGAAACAAATGTAATAGTAAACTAAAATTCATTTGAGCTGTTCCTTGTGCCTCAGATTCTGATACCTCAGTACTAGGTGCACTCACCTCAGCTAGGTGATGGTCCTCTCAGATTTCCTGGGTGGCAGGCCCCTATGATGAGCTCTTTAAGCCCTCCCCAGCCATCATCATCTTATTGGCACAGACCATTAAACAAAGCATCTCTGGCCCCATCCACTGTGAAACAGAGGCACCGCACTGTCTTCAACTGACATCCATCACACAGCAACCACTGATACAAGGCAATAAAAAGTCAATTACAACAACAGTGGGCAAGAGGGAGGGTTATTCTCTGCTTTTCACAGTATTTAGCCCCAGATAAAATCTGTAAACATCTTCCTTTCAAGAGAGAAATCACAAAACCTAATCATATTCAATTCTGTCTGCAGCTTCAGGATAGTACAACAAGAACAGCCTAGTTGGCTCTTACCATGTGTTGACAAAATACAGTAGTAGTATGGTAAAGATATACAGAAGTATTTTACCTTCTCTACACTGCTTACTCATTCATCACTCATCATATTTACTGAATACTTGCCACATCTCAGGGACTTTTCAGGAAGGTCAAGATAAGCAAGCAAACAGATATTTTACTTCCAAGTGGATTTCTTGGGATATATGCACCACACTAAATAAATGCAAAGTTACAAATTATGCTAGATAGCTATGGAACAAAAAAAATAAAAAGGTTATATCTGGGGCAACGTATCCAGGCTAGAAAGAGAGAATTTCTTTTTTAAAAAGTGTCATTACGCCGGGCGTGGTGGCGCACGCCTTTAATCCCAGCACTCGGGAGGCAGAGGTAGGAGGATCGCCGTGAGTTCGAGGCCACCCTGAGACTCCATAGTGAATTCCAGGTCAGCCTGGGCTAGAGTGAGACCCTACCTCGAAAAACCAAAAAAAAAAAAAAAGTGTCATTACACTGATACCTAAAAGAAAGGTTGGGATATTGACATGGTTGATCTGGGAAGAGTGGAGTGTGGGAAAGCTTTGGAAAGGAACAGCACAGGGTGGGTGGGAGGCACACGTATGAGAGTGATTTGAAGACAGAGCCTGAAAGCTTTCATGATAGATCTGGGAAGAGATGAACACCGTAAGGCTGACAGGTTTCGGTAACAAGCAACTGGATGATAGAGGTACAGCGTGTGGAAAACTGGCTGTGATGCCGACAGGAAACCTGACGTTAGGGAGGAAGCAGCGACTGCTACATAGATCTACATAGATGATAATTGCACACACTACAAAATATTTTTAAAACTTATTTTTTTTGGTTTTCTAAAAATATTTATTTGTTTATGTATTTATTTAAGAGAGAGAGAGAGAGAATGGATGTGCCAGGGCCCCCCAGCCACTGCAAACAAACTCCAGATACATGTGCCACCTTGTGCGTCTGGCTTTAGGTGGGTACTTGGGAATGGACTCTGGGTCCTTTGGCTTTACAGGTAAGCATGTTATCTGCTAAGCCATCTCTCCTGCCCATGATTTTTTTTTTATTCCGGTAAGTGGGCAAGCCCTAGAATAGAAGAGGGTTCATTGGCAGATATCCAGGATTGTGTTCTAAGTACTTCTATGGAGAGCATCTTTAGTTCCTACCATTGTCAGTGTCCTTACTGATGAGGCGTGGGTCATGATGAAATGGATTCCACACTCACACGTTTAATTGAACTAGTCGAGTTTCTTCCATCAGACCTGTTCATAAGCTAGTCTCATCAAAGCTATTAGGCTTTCTATAGTCTATTGTTAAAAATATATTCAATTGGGGCTGGAGAGATTTCTTAGTGGTTAACTCATTTGCCTGCCTATGAAGCCAAAGGACCCAAGTTCAATTTCCCAGGACCCACATAAGCCAGATGCACAAGGGACACATGCATCTGGAGTTCCTTTGCAGTGGCTAGAGGCCCTGGTGTGCCCATTCTCTCTCTCTCTCTCTGTCTGCCTCTCTTCTACCTCTCTCTGCTTGCAAATAAATAAATAAATTTTAAAAATATCTTCAATTATATCCCATTTTGGAACAACTGTAAGCATTCAACCATCCACTACTCCATTCTCTTCATGAACAAGGCTTCGTAAATCCTTAGGTCTCATAAAAAGTCTCTGTCCTCCAAACACAAAAAGAGGTTTAGCTCCAAGTAGAAGTACATAGATCACAGCAAACACAAAGCCAGCAAAGCTTATTGAAATGATTTGGTGTCATCTTCAAGATCACATAAAAACACATAATAGCTCAATCCTCTGATGTTCAAACTTGTCTTGGGTAAAGCAGAATATTTACGTTGGGGTGTGCACACAAAGGATTCTGATTGTATTAGTGTTTTTGTTGCTGTCACCAAATTCCACAAAGGTAATTTATAAACTTCATTTAGCTCTTGTTTCTGAAGGCCAGCAGTCCCATGGCCGAGGGGCACTGTTTAGTGAAGGAGGGCCTGTAAAGTGTTGAGGCAGCCATGGCATGAGAAGGGCATACAAAGGGCAGGAGTTTGTATTCCACTGAAACATGCTGAGGCCAACTATTCGTTGTTCATCTACATAGAAGGAAATGAGTACGGGTGTTCTGACCTGGATCTTGCTGACCTTGAGAAAGATCAAGCAGCCAGTGTGACTGGGATAGGATGGGGATGGAAATCCACAAAAACAAATTACATTTGAAAATGCATGGAGGAGTGATGCCTAAATCTCTGCATGCCTTCTAAAAAAATAGAGAAGATACTTGGTTGCATTTTAAATATGACTTTAACATAAACATATATTACCATGCAATGGTTTGCTAGTTTAATGAAGTAATGAAGATTTTGAAAATTAAACATATAAAACAAAACAAAAGCATAAAACATATTTCCACATATCTACATTCTAAATATGGTTAAATGCTATTAGCGTGTTTCTATCAGAGCTTACCTATATGCCCGCTGCCACCCAGTCTTGTACTGAAATGAACGTGTGCTCTTCCATCCAGGAACCAACACATATCAAGCTCCTAAACTACCACTTCTGAAGGTCACCTTTGCCCCTTCATGCCGAGATTTAAAAGTGTGTGATTCTTTCTTTAATCAGAAACAATGACTTGCTTTCCTAGTGGTACCTGCTAAGGAATCAGTAACTGGGACTGGGAACTTTATGTGAACACTTATATTGGAAAGACTGATGGTTTCTGAGGAATCCATTTCTTCTGATTACCCAAGTCTGGTTGAATTAAAGCCCATAGAAGTGGAGGATTTCTAAGCAATATTACCTGTCAGCACAGACAATTCAGTCATTGAAATAGGGCCTGGTTTGGCCTTCTAGCTTTCAGAGGAGGTACTGCAAAACTTGTTCATTAAAACACACATACACACACACACACACACACACACACACACACACACACTAGATTCTTACCATTTTACCACATGATACCTTCCTATAAGGCCGGAAAAAATAAATTTTACATTATTTTTCTGCCAAGGTAAGGTTTATATATTCTGTTTTTTTAATTTATTTATTTATTTTATTTTATTTTATTTTTTTGGTTTTTCGAGGTAGGGTCTCACTCTAGTCCAGGCTGACCTGGAATTCACTATGGAGTCTCAGGGTGGCCTCGAACTCACGGCAATCCTCCTACCTCTGCCTCCCGAGTGCTGGGATTAAAGGCGTGCGCCACCACACCCGGCTATATATATATATTCTGTTTTTTTTTAGGAACTAAATATTGAGCAATATATTCCAAAAGAAACAGTATGATGAATTTAAGAAGCTAGTGTCATATTAGTAAAATTATATTCTTCCATGGCTTTGAGATAGCCAATATGAGTATTTCTTTCCCTTAAATTATCTTTGTCTTATTTTGATTCAATTTGATTTCAAAAACATTTGTTGAGTACCTGTAATGCACCATGCATTTGGCTCACCATTTGGAATGCAGATATAAATTGATACCTTGCCCTTTGAAGTAATTATGAAGGCTACTGAAGGAGATATACCATAAGTAAAGAAGCCCACATACATATTACAGAGATTCAATTGTCTAGGCTAAATTTTGTGTCTATTTTTTTCCTAATTTGCAATGCAGAAAATTGAATTTATAAATCACCTAAATTCTCAGTGAAGAAAACTGTTATGGTTTTCAAGATGCCTGATCCAGATATTTCTATGTGAATAGTTTACCCTAATATGTATGTCCAGGATAAAGGGAATAGTCCAGATGGAATCTGCAGTTCCTTGGATATAATGCTTCATCTAAGTGTCTGGAGGTGTTGTCCACAACAGGTCATGCTCCCATGGAGCCCTCTGAGAGCACTCTGAGAGCCACTGCAAGTCATGCAGCAGAGGCTGGAACAGAAGCCACAGAATGGACAGCTCAGAGCTTGCACTAAAGCCCAGGGCATGGTTGAGGGACTCTTGTGATTTCCCTGTTTAATCACCTCTGGCCTCCACCCATTTAAAGTTCAGCTTCTTAAGCCTTCCTTCTCATTACAAAGACTCCTTAAAAGAACACCATCGCTCTTGGTAATGATAAACCCCAATGCTACAATTTTCCAAATTAAAAGGACACTGTACCTTTAAGTGAGCACACAATCTCTCAGCTTTTCTCCTTCATGAAGTACAGAATTCGGTAAAATTATTTTGCCAAGATCTTATAGCTGGCAACTTTAGATCAATGCTTCAGAAGGCATCTATTCACATTTTTATAGAGACTTTTATTCTCTAGTGAAACTTATATTTGAGGATGTTAGTGTCTATGAAACCTGAGATGTACCAGGAGAAATGTTAAGGGAGAGCTTTGATGATGAGTAGTGAAGGGCCTGAGGACAATGCCTCTTCATTTTCTAAAAACAGCAATATACTTGAAGTGAAATTATAGAGCCATTCTACTGCACTCTCAGACCAATTGTTTAAAACACAGCATTGCTGCTGTTCACTAAAAAGGACCTGAAAACTGTAAGGTCATGCCTACCCCTCCTTCAGCTTATGCAATGTGTATTAAAACTGAAGAACTGTGATATCACTGTGACCATTTACACCACATTCACCTAGGAAATCCCACTGGCTTATGTTTAGGTATTTACACAGGAGACATACTCCAGATTCTAAGTGTATTTTTGTATCTCATAATTTTACCCTATTGCTGCTATTGTAGCCACTGTTCATTACTGCTAGATGTTTTAAAGGGCTCCATAGGAGTCTGTGAAACTCATGACCACAGTCTCTCACATTCCCCAGAACAGCAAGGTCAGTACCAAAGAGATTGTAGAGAGACTGAATGGCCACCAGTGATCAAAGAATGGACAACTTCATGCTGCAGAGATGGCTCAGTAATTAGTTAAAGGCACTTACTTGCAAAGCCTGTAGGCCTGAGTTCAATTCCCCTATACCCATGTAAAACCAGATTACCAAGTAGTGCATGCATCTGGAGTTTGCTACAGTGGCAAAAGGCCCTGGCATCATGTTCATACTCATTCTCTCTCTCTCCCTTTCTCTCAAGTAAATAGGTAAATAAATCAATAATTTTTTTAAAAATAGCAAACTTTCTAGAGAACTACAAAGATACTCCTCAGTGCCAACCAATGTGCTACTGGCCCCACACAACTGACCATTAAATCAGCAATGTAAAAAAATAGTAAATATATCCCAGAGTAATCAAAGAAATTCATGTGTTTGTTTTATTTTTTCCTAAAGTACATAAAATATAAAATTTCAAGACAAGTGTGTGTTCATGTATCACCTACAAATGACCTCAAGTATGACACTTCAATAAACAGAGATACTGTACATAGAAGATGGAAAAGAGGTTTTCAATATTTCAGTTTGTAAACTTATAGTCTTTAAAAGTAGAAGAATCTCCTGACACACTGATCTAAAAAAAAAAAAAGATATTTAACTATTCAAAGACAGCACATAGAGCTTCAATAGAGTTAGAAAATGCAATGGTAAATAGATAGGACTTTTTAAATTTGCAATATTGGGCTACAACAAGGTCTAAAGAGCTGTACAGTTTAGGAGATCCTATGGAAAAATGTGGATCTGTATCTTAACCAAGAACTCAGTCTAATCTCTCTCATCATTCTTTTTTTTTTTTTTTTTTTTTTACCCCACTGATCATAAGTGACATAGTCTGTGGAATAGTCCTGTCTCCACGACAACTTCAAGCAATTGAAAGATCGGTCTATCCCTATGACTAAAGCAAATATTCAGAGATCTCAAAAGATTTGGAAGATAATCACAACCCAGGGGATACCCTATTGCACAAGTATATTAGGTCAAGTGTCCATCACAGAATAAGAGACATTGGCAGAGGGGCACACATCTGTTTTTGGCCTTTGTTGTGACATGCTGCACATAATTTGCATATATTCTTATATTAAAAGGCAGTGTGAACTCAAAATGTAGATTATCTGGGCTGCACACGCACACATATTTAGGTAATACATATAGAGGCTCATATGTAACATGGCTAAGCACCAGCTATACTGTAAAGAGAAAAAAAGGATTCTTACCTATTAACTGGTTAATAGATCTGTGTAAGAGTCCAGTTTTTAATATCTTTCTACACCTTCTTTTACTCTAATTTCCCACAAATGTGAATTTTTATTTTCAAAAAGTATATAAAGACAAAGAAACACTTGATGACTAAGTTCTGCTGTCAACTTGATCAGATTAGGATTCAAGTTAGAGACACAACACTTGGGTGGGTCTCTGAGGCTGAGAACGCAAGGACAGACACTTTCTCCCAGAGTAGATGGCCAATCCAGTGGTGGACTATATATTAAGAAGCTCTGAGAGCACACAGCACCTTTTGCCTGGCTCCCTGCTGCTACATGCACCTACCATATTGATGATATAATTGAACAATGGAACCCAGCTTCACCATCATTCCTACATGGACTAAAGACAAGCAGCTGTCCCAGAATCTGGAAAGCCTTAAGGGCCAGATTGGAGTAATTGAGGCATCAAATCTCATGGACTGACCACCTACCCATTCTCTGATTCTCCCGCATGCAAACAGCTGTTATTAGACTGACCAGTCCTTATCCTGTAAACTAACCCAATAAATCTCCTTTATAATACATATTCATTCTATTAGTCCTATTGCTCTAGAGAACCCTGAGTAATACAGGAAAATATACCAATTTTATTTAGACAGAATATTCCCCATGAAGCCTGCCATGATCTTGATGTGAACTCATTCTTTCCTCCCTCCACCTGATATGATAACACTTACTATTTCTGTTTGCAAATTGGTTATAGAAACCAAGCTATACTCATTTTGGAGTTTCCAATAGTAGCTAGCAAGTGCCCTCATGTAGTGGGGTTATATTTGGTGCATCTACAAACTAGTACAAGTCATCACTTGAAATGTAGCATTTTCTATCCTATTTTGAAGTTTAGCAAGTATCAAACATAAATATTGTCAGTATATTAGAAAACTCAGTGAAGGAAAAATTTTGGATCATCAGTCTGAGACAGGTATTCAAGGCAAACTGCTGTTGTTTGGCCACCTGGATATATTATGCCAACCAAATCTCACTCTAAATACTTATGCTTATGTGTATGTATTTATGGTCTCACTTTTGGTTCCAGAAGTTTCTCTTTTCACATGGGGAGACTCAGAACTCATCAAAGTACTGAAAAAAGTGATGTAGTTGAGTATAGAGCATTAAATGAAACATCTCGATCATGTCCTTCAGTGGCTAAGGACAATACCAGAAGAAGTGTCAGAAAGAATGTAAGTGCCAAGGGATGGAGAGGAGTGCACTGTCTGCCAGACACAAAGTGCCCTTTGTATTTATAATCTCACAATGGCTCTTGTTACCTGAACAAGACCTGTATAATATTGGGCCAATAAACAGATTGTTGTGTATGACAGAGGAGGACAAAGAAAGATGACAGTATAAAAGAGGGAATAGAAAAGAGGATGGTTTTCAGTAGAAGGGAATGGTGGGGCAGAGCAAGATAGTGGGAGGGGATTATGTAAATGTGTTAACAAAGTTTTTATTTTAATTTAAATAAATAAGTAAAGAAAAGATAAAGGAGGTTAAATACCAATGAAGAATTCCTTCCTGGTAGTTCCATGACCTACACAGTAGAGTTCTGTTAGCACTGCAGTCATAAGCAAAGACATCAAGGCTTCCAGAGATTCAGAGTGCATAGCATTGCTCCACCTTGTGACTTCCCTCCTATTCCTATTCTATATGGAAGAAAGGAGGTGTAGACATCAAGGATATGTCAAAGCATGTTGAAAATAATTATGGTTATTAGTTCTCCACAGCTGGCTCATTTCTTAGGCTTCTTATTCAAACAACAGCAAGGCAAGCATTTTTCTTTTATGCTGCAAACACTCTAAAACAAATTGACTAAATTAAAAGAAAAGACCAGAAATATAAGTTAACTGGTAGAAAGCTTGTCAAGCATGCATTGGACCCTGATATTGATCCCCAAGGGAGAAAAATAAATGTGATTACAGCTTGTCCATTCTGTGTGCTACCACCAGATCTCCTATTCCTGTAACCTGTAGTCACTAGACTCCCCATGTTTGTACCTATGACTACTGTGCACAATAATGGGCCTAATAAGGAGTATTTGAAAGTTTACCAGGAGGCATGGATGTTTGTACCTTGCACCAGAAATTTTAGAATAAGATAAAAGGAAAGTTAGATATTGCAAAGAAATGGTCTAATTGACTATCAAGACTCCATGAGAAACTCACTAACAACTGTTTGATCATTTCACAGAATAAGAATAATGGTCAACGGGATGGAAGTAAGAGTACCTTCAATAGGAAGCTCTTTGAAAGGATAAGGTACAGAAGGAATGACTACCACAAGTACAATGTCTGCAGTCCTCAGAATGAGGAGCTAGGTACGTTAGTTAGCAGCCATGTCTATCACATGTGAGAATGACCTTCATTAAACATAAAACTTAAAAATACTGGGGTTTATAAAAAAGTCATGAAATTTTGAAAGTAAAGGCACAGACACTTTGAAAATAAAAGACGACACTGAGGAGCCTTAAAACTGAACAAAGCTGAAAATAAGAGAGTGTTCAGAGCTCAACAGTAAATGAGCTATCTCTGTCTTGCTCTCCAATGCTCAGGGGACATTGAAGAGAGTGGGCAGAAAGAGTACAAAAGCCACAGGGTGTGAGGAGTAGTTTGAGGCACTGTCCTCCAGACATAAACTGATTGGTGCATTCATGACCTCACAGTGGTTATCATTACCTCCACAAGACATGCACAGCTCTGAGCCTGCCAACATTGTGACACAGAAGACAAAGGAGGACAAAAATAATGAGACACCAAAAGAAAAAGGAGGGTGCTCAATGGAGTAAGGGTGGGGAGAGGGACAAAGGATGATAATAGATGGGGAATGTGATCAGATTACAGTATACTTGTGTATTAAAATTGTCAATATTTTATTTTTAGTTTTCAGGCCTCAATATCATAAGGAAATATAAAACTTGGTCTTTAAAGTGTTTTGGATTTAAGATTTATAAACAAGTGTAATGAAAACATCATACACAATTCAGTGGGTAGGCACAAGTCCACACACCCCTCAGACACTAATGCAACTGAGGGCCAAAATGTTCCTACCATCCACCCCCTTCCACTCAATAAAACCACCAAGTTGATTTGGTCACAGTGGAAGCTTCTAGACTTTATACAAGCACATTACACACAAAAAATGCCATATTTTATTCTGCAAGTTTATACATCTGGTCTCATTTTTCTCACAATAGTTTTGAAATCTATCTGTGTGTTCTGTTTGTAGTTCTCCCTTGTTGGTGAGTAGTACCATGACTTATATATCTCTTTCTACTGATGGGCACCTGAGTTGTTCTCAGTTGAGGGATATCATGAATAAACCTATTAGAAAACTGTATATAGTATAATCATTTTACCTTTAAAAAAAAAAAGCAATCCTATCATTTGCAACATGGAGGATCCCACAGGACATCTTGATAAGTGAAATAAGTCAATTACAGAAAGATAACACTCATGACCTAGTTAATGTAGTGAATCTATGAATATGAACTCACAGACATCAGAGTGGGTAGTAATGATCAGGGGCTGGTGTGTGGGAGTTGAGGATTGTTGACCAAAGGACACAAAGTTTCCATTAGGAGGAAGTTCAAGAAATCTCATTGTAAAACATGGTGACTATAATCAATGATATCATTTTATTCTTACAATCACTAAGTAGATTTTTAAATGTTCACAATGCAAAAATATACGAATTATCCCTATTTATTTATTACACAGTGTTTAAGTATTTAAAAACAACTTGTTAAACATAATAAATCAGTTTATTTTGTTGCACTGAAACTTTAAAAATTAATTTAAAAAATACATTAGAGGTTGGATTGAAATGTTTTATTTTGCTTCTGTAGATAGTTCCCAACAGAATTCTGGGCAACAGAACATAATGTTTAAATTTCAAAGAAACTGAAAAATATTGTACTGTTTGGTCCATTTTCTATCTTCCAGCATCATGAGTGCTCTAGTTGTTCCACACCCTCACTACCGTTTCTGATGTTAGGACTTTGTGGGTGAAAAGTAGTATTTCTTTCTTGTTTCATACTGCCTTAAACAATAACAATAATAATGATGATGATGATAATAGCAACTATATTTTGCATGCTTATTGTCATGTCTTGTGTGTCTCTGGTCCTATGCCCATTCTTTAATTGGACAAGTTGTCTTTTAATTTCTGGCTCTTAAAATATCTTAAGCACAAGTCCCTTTTCCAGAAGGTATAATGTATGTTTTACCCACCTTCCCCTTTTTGTCCACTGCTAGAGATCAAACACTGGAGCATGTATATGGGAGGCAATTCTCTAGTAGTGAGCTACATCCAGCTTTAGGTTTCTATTTTTGATGAACAGTTTTTAAATTTGGTGAATTATAATTTATGATTTCCTATCATGAATGGTTAATTTTTTTGAATGATTTGCCTGTTCAAAGGTCATAATTAAATTCTGTATTTTTTTTTCTAGAAACATGTAAGTTCACCTTTTATGCTTATGTCTGTGATCCATTTCAAATTAGTTCTTGTGAGCATAGTAAAAGAGAGGTCAAAATTCATATTTCCCATTTGACTATCCAGTGTTCCAGCACCATCTGTGGAAAAGAATTTCTTAACTCCATTAAACTGCTATGCATCTTTGTGAAAATTTAATAGACCACTGTGCATGTCTCCATTGATGCACTCTTTGTACCTCCTCAGCCTGTGTCTATCCTTACGCTAAATCATTCTGCTGAGGTTGCTACAGCAAATCTTGGAATTGAGTAGCATGGATCTTCCAACTCTGTACATCTTTCACAAAATTGCCTGGGATTGTCTGGGCGATTTACATTCTGTATATATCCCAGAATAAGCTTGTCAATTTGTACCACCCAAAAAAGTTTCTACTTTTTTTTATTTCAAGAATTTTGAGCAGCTATAAACATGATTGAGCAAATCTTTCTGTACTAAGGCATGGAGCTTTTAGGGTACATGCCCAGTAAGGGCATAACTGGGTCTATTGGTAACTATATAGTCAGCTTTTTTAGGCATCTACATATTGCTTTCCAAAGTGGTTGTACATTCCCACTAACAGTGGATGAAGGTTCCTTTTTCTCCACATCTTTGCCAGCATTTATTTTCATTTGATTTTTTGATGTTTGCTATCCTTACTGGGGTAAGGTGGAAACTCATAGCAGTTTTAATTTGCATTTCCCTGATGATTAGGGATGATGAACATTTCCTTAGGTGTGTGTTTGCCATTTGTAATTCTTCCACTGTGAGCTGCCTGTCCAGTTCCTTGCCTCATTTTGTGAGTGGGTTGTTTGACTTTTTATTGTTTAGGTTTTTGAGTTCTTTGTAGATTTTATAGATTGGTCCTCTGTCAGTTGGATATTCAGGAAATATTTTCTCCCATTCTGTGGATAATCTATTGGCTCTGCTTATTGTATGTTTGTCTGTGAATAAACTTTTCAGCATCATAAGATCCCACTGGTTGAGTGATTGTTTAAGATCCTGTGCTACTGGTGTTTTGTTCAGGAAGTCTTTTCCCATTCCCATATCATGGAATCTTCTTCCTAAATTTTC
This sequence comes from Dipus sagitta, assembly GCA_036346955.1. Taxonomy (NCBI): domain Eukaryota; kingdom Metazoa; phylum Chordata; class Mammalia; order Rodentia; family Dipodidae; genus Dipus; species Dipus sagitta. The sequence continues at coordinate 130,181,547 of CM070771.1, read as the reverse complement.
TTCCAATATTAGCCAAGTTTCTTGTGTCATACTGAGGTCTTTGATCCATATGGACTTGATTGTTGTGCCTGGAGAGATGTGTGGATCAAGTTTCAATTTCTAGCATATGGTTATCCAGTTTGTCCAGCAACGTGATGTTCACAGAAGTGCAATAGTCTGCACAGCCGTGGTGGGAAACCAACTGCTCTTGGTTTGGCTAACTGATCTGCTCAGTGTAACGGAACCCATAGCTGGAGCTGGGAAACAAGTCAGACCATATGAAAAAATGAGCCTGCTCTCCATTATCAAGCTCCCACCAATCATGGGCTACAAGTGGGCCTAAACCTATTAAACTCTCTCTAAAAAATAATGGTTATCACATTTATCTGGAGCAAATTTTACTCTCCATCGGAGAATCTGCTTTTCTTTTTCAGATAGACACAAATCCTAAGGAGAGAACCACCCCATCATACCTCAAAAGGGCCCCAGCTGAAACCAAGAATAATTGGGGAAACATGCAAGAATGCTGTTTTCTTGGCAAACAGGGAACCAGCACAACAGTGAAGGAGATAGACACAGAGAGCACTCAACCCCTACCAAACCAGAGACCTACAGGCTCCCAAGATCTCAACACTGAAGCAGACCTAAAATGAACCCAACGTGGCTCAGGGAAATTTGCGGAAGAGGGGCAGAAAGTATGTCAGAGCCACACATTGGGTCATGATACACAGAGACATTTCCTCCTACCCGAAACTGATGGCTAACCCCACAATGAACGACCCATATACCCCAATAAGGAGGGTCCCTGTGGAGAGGGGAGGATAGGGAGGAGGCTAACAATGTTACCAACTTGACTGTATTCACTGAGTACAAAAATTAAAAAAAGGACTCCACCAATAATACCATTACCTACCACTGATTATTGTTCTCAAGTGTTCCTAAGCTCTAAATGCATAACTTAACAATGAAATGCTCTATAAATACAAAAAAATAATTTTGATGGGATTATGTTGCATCTTTAATCTGGATTTAATGTATTACATGAATATTAACTTGCACAATTTTACTTCATCTTTAAGTTCACTAGCTCTTTCTCCTCAATGTTCATTCTGACAAAGTTCAATAAAGGATTTTTCTTTTCTAACACAGTATGTTTAATTTTCAAATTTATACCTGGTTCTTCTCTTGCTCTCAGATTTTCTGCTGAGTTCCCCTACACATTTCCAATTAAATTTGAACATATTTATAACAGAATTTTACAGACTTTTTTCAGTTAATTCTAAAATCTTCATGATCTTTTAGAGTATTTGTACTGACCACTGTGGTAGTGTCAGTTCTGTACTATGCAAGTATTTTTATCTTTAGTTTTATTCTGGACAGCATGTGGGGCACTCTTGGAGCCTGGATCTGTTGCCCTCCTCCAGGGCATTGGGGTTTATTCCAGAGGTCGGCCACAGATTACTGGATCATGAGGCATGGTTTCAGCTTCCTCAAGGGGATCCATTTTCTTTAATTTCCTAGTTCTAGCATGCGACTTTTGGTTTAGAATGTGATGACTTGTCCTTATACTCCTCACCATAACCATGAGAGGCACCAACTGACTCACCACTGCTCAGGGTGGACTCCTCACTTTGCCACATACCAAGCCCAAGACTTCCAGGAACCACAAAACCCATCTCTCTGGTCCCTGTCAACCTTTCAGTAGCCTTGCTGAGTTGTGTCTCATGAGGTCTCACTCTAAGCCACAGACCATGGTTCATAGCCATTTTATTCACACAGACCCACTCTGTGTGACTCTGTTTCTCTTTGGACAACTCCTCTCTACACATTCCAGTCCTTACCTCCACTGCTGGCCTCCCCACATCAGAAAGGATCACTGCTCTCTGATCTGGCCGCATGTTGTGGATATGCACTAGGAATGTGCCCTGTAGAGTCTTCCTTGTCTCAAGGTTACAATCCCACACTGCCAATGTGCCACATTAAGAGCCACGGCCTTAGAGTTAGTTTTTGTCATAGTATATTCAACACCAGCTAGTTGCCTCATGCTTGCTAGGAGTAGGAGTCTAGAGGAATTAACGATTTAAAAAAAAAAAAAAAAAAAAACAACTGAACTTTATTTAAGGGCACATTCTAAATCCTTGTTAACTTGTCCTAATCCTTCATTTTCATAGCAGGAAAAAATGTTACATCTCCTTATTTTGAATTTCTAGCTAGAAAAAAGAACATGAATAAGTGAATCACAAATGTAATGATGATTCTATATCAGGCAGTTTTAGAGGGGATAGTATTTTAGAGATGGTAAACTTCCTTGCCACAACATCTTTGTCACATAAAAGATAGACTCATGTCTCTTTCCAATGAGAGGACAGGCCCCATCATGGCCCATAGAGAAAGTGTCTGTAACACCAGACAACTCCAAAGGCTAAGCAGCAGGAGGAATAGTCGTTAAACGCTATCACTCACAATGTCATAAGTCTGTCAATGTCTACATTTGATTTTGGACAAAGCCAGATCCAAAATACTAAGCTTCCTCTATTTTTCAATTACAAATTAGTGATTATACAGATTCATTACATAGGTTCATTAAATATCAGCTAAAATTGGGCTGGAGAGATGGCTTAGCTGTTAAGCCCTTGCCTGTGAAGCCTAAGGACCCTGGTTCGAGGCTCCCCAGGACCCACTTTAGCCAGATGCACAAGGGGGATCACGCATCTGGAGTTCATTTGCAGTGGCTGGAGGCCCTGGCGCACCCATTCTCTCTCCCTCTCTCAATCTGCCTCTTTCTCTCTCTGCATGTCGCTCTCAAATAAATAATTAAAAATAGCAAAAAAGTTAAAAACATTAGCTAAAATTTACTTGTTCTATCATAACAAACCTACTGATTTAAATGGTACTTATCCTTGACTTCCAATAGCAGTTTTCACATAACTTCTCAAATAGCATAACATATATCATTATAAAACTGAAATCCCAAGGTCAATAAAATTTTACACTAATAATTCAAATTATACATGTCAAAAGAAAAAAACACAAAACAATGGTCAAATGGATATAACCTTATGTGACAAAAGTATAGAATACTATGAAAAGTAAATTTCAGAAGAATAAAGATATTCATTTCATGTACATATTATATTGATGTAGTTAACTTCTGAACAGCAGAAAAATGATTTTAGTGTTATGATTGACATAAACAAAATCAAAGCCATTTCTACTAAAAAAAATTCTGTGGAAATAACCATTCTCATGAACTGAAGTCTGACTGTTATTAATTGAAATTACTGGCTTTTAAAATTTAATTTTCTTAGCACTGTATTTAACATTAACTCCTTCTATCATGAAAGAAAAAAGTCATCTAATTAACTGGAAATTTTTCCATCATATGGTTAAAAATGTATTACTGATAGATAAAATTCAATATGTAGAAAATTTGTGCTTAATATGAAGCACTTGTGCACTTTGCAGCATAGCATCAATTACTGTAATGCTACACATTAGGATAAGGTTCAGGGTCACCAGAAGGACAGTAATTGCTTTATTTTCAATTTCTTTCTTAAATCTTGTGATGTTGCCTAGCAATGCAGTGACTTTTTTTCACTAAAAGCAAAAAGAAACATAAATACTTCCCTTCAATTACTAATTAAACAAATAAAAACCAGAACTAGCATTAACAGACTCATACAAGGAATTTCTTGTGCTCTCAGATCTAAAGATTTTTCTACATGAACAACTCCAGTTGGTCCAATTCCTTAGGTTTAATGTAAGAAAATCATGCCCCTGTGTTTTTGCACATATATGTTATAGTATATTTAAGCTTACTTTTCTTCAACATGTAAGAACTCATGGACAATTTCAGAGAAAATGAACAGTAATCTTCAAATTCATAAAACATATTTTGTTCATTTCAATATAAAAATAATTTAAGGTCAGCATTATGAATTCAAAAGAAATAACACTGCATTCTATACTACTATATTGCAAAAACATAATATGCCAAATGTTATTTACTAAATTATACTAAATCACCCTTTAAATGTGTATTTTAAAATATCCTCATGCTAAGGATGTCAGTGGTAGAACACTTGTTTTATGAAAGACACATTTATTTTGATACCTACCATAAAAATATAGTATTTGCTTATCTTTTTACATAAGTATTTTCCTAAGTTTTATTTACTTTATTATTTCATTGTTAAAACTTGTCATTTAAACTGCATAAATCCTGATAGGTATTTTTTTAAGGGGAAGTGATTGGGACTTGGGAGAGAGTTCAGTCAGTAAAGCACTGACTACAGAAAGTGACTACAGAAAGTGACTACAGAAAGTGGCAGTGACCTTCAATTCAGCCACTCCAGAACTTCTGTAAATAATTACCAGGCATCGTGATGCACATCTGTAATCTCAGTGCTCAGGAGGCAGAGACAGGCAGATCCCCAGTGCAAGTTACAAGTCAGACTAGCTGATCAGTTAGCTCTAAGTTCAATGAGAGGAAGTTTCAATAAATAAGGTGGAAAACCACTGAGGAAGATACTCAACATTACTTGTGGCATATGCGTGCGCATGCACACACATGAATGAACACACAAAAGAGCATTAATACACACATGCACACAAAAAAAATAAGAAAAGAAACTGGAGTTGTCTCAGTGCAAAAAACAAATAGAATTAAATGATTTGCTCCTTCTACCTTTCTTTAACAGTCAAGTCAGCATATGAAATGATATAAGTGCCACATTCGGAGAAAACTGACTCTAAACATACATAAAGCAAGTAGAGGCCCTCCACCCCCAGTGCCTCAGGTGCATTCCTGTAAAAGATCCAAATGAATTTTATTAGAGCAGAATCACCGAAGTTCATTATCATAACAGACTCACTGGCACTGTAGATGGGGGACAGCATCCAACTACACTAGTGACCCCTGAAGGTACAAGCGACTGCACCAATGAAGAGACCTCCACTGCTCCTCAGAATGTCCAGCAAATTTCTTCTTTTCAGATGGAATGTTATTTGGTTTCAGAATAATTGTTGGGGGTCCATTGTGTGGGGGTGCAAGGTATCACAGGAATAAAGAGGAGGTTAAGGCTTCTTCATTTGTTTTGTTCCCCATGCCAATTGATAAAATCTCATGCGATGAACTTCCACTCCCCCAACCACAGCCATCACAGCTAACTATCTGCTTCCTTTCCCGTAAGGAAAATAAGTATTAAGAAAGCATAACCTTGTTAATTTGGATAAAGAATGATTGAAATTCTCAGCTTATCCTCCCTTGCACACCTCCTAATGCTGCCATCTCATAGTTGGAGTTAGTTTACATATCCCAGCTCTTAGATGCACAATGATTTTTTTTGTCCCACCCATGAAAACCAAGTGATTCTCAATTCTCTGCCTGAGTCAGCCCCAGACAAAGTTATAGTATTTCCTAATTTATAGGTCTACCACAATTCTAAGACCTATAGACAATATTAAAATTAAACAAGCTAGAGAGATTACTGCAGAAAAATCTTATTTATGATCATTTTGTGTTGTTATCTACTTTCTTAAAAGTTTTGGTCTCAGTCAATTACTAGCATGATGTCATTCTACCTTGGCAAAATTATATGCTCATAAATATATAATTAGAGGCTTTATTTCCTATTACTTCACACTAGAACTAAACTATCTTGTGCATATTTAGAAAATTTCAGAGAGAATATGTTATTTCATGTTCCAACTAAAGACAAGGAATATGAAAATTTTAATGAGAAACATCTAAAAATATTGTATCAATTTTTAATCTTTCTACAACTTTTCTAAATAATGAGAAGAATAAATTATTTCTAGAGACCCCTTAAACCTCAGTGTTACCATGTTTTCAAGTATTGCAATATTAATACTGCGATATGCTTTCAAAATAAAAACTGAAATTTGGATTACAAAATAGTGGAATAATTGCATAAGACTTCCACATGAGCTAAAACAAAACAGATAAAATTATATTTCATTGTTCATTAACTTTATTTTACTTAAAGTCCATAGAAGGTTTTTTTTAAATAAGTGAACTAATTTTTCCTGTGTTTTGTTTTAGTAACTACTAATGGAACCATGCATCTGATGGAATGTGTAATATATGCAGTACACATGTGTGCTTTTCATCTAAAACAGTGCTACCAGCATTAATGAGCATTACTATCCAGTTTCTCACAAGTAAAAGTTGATGGCCTGAAGTAACTTACAGTTAGAGAAAACTGATATATGGTCATACAGGGAAAAAAAGAAAAGAAAAAATCTTAAGGCAGAGCCACTGTAGCAAATGCCAAATCTTTCAGAAAGGAGAGAATAAAATCTACATATTTGGGCATCAAAGACAAATGTTCTCAAGCTTATTTTACAGCCCTATAAAATTTGCTGTGCAATATACCTTAGCTAGAACCATGTACCTGCTGAAGAAATAGAAAGCAGTCAGACATAATTAGGATTCTATAACCAGCTCAGAAGCAGAATGAAAAAAGGAGCCTTGTCTATAGATATATCACCTACCCTTTCTCAAAAGCAATTTTCTAGGAAATTGAAGTTTGAGAAACTAAATGATCAAGGTAGAATTCCATAAACAGGACAATTTTCAATTTACCAAAAGTTATGCTGCAAAGAAGTATTGGAAGGTTGGTTGTTTAGTTCTTTGGGGAATTAAGAATGGTCTTTGAAAAACTAGAAAGGCCTAGGTAAGCCATATTCCTGGTTTTAGAAACTATTACAATAAAATACTAGGAAAACAGCAAACTACACTTATCTATCATGCATAGGAGGTTTATTGAATAATATTTGCTTATATTACAGAATTATGTCCAAGTCTGTAACAAAGCAGGGACTTTCGAACCCAGAGACAATGTTGACAGATATTGAACAGAAAACTAGTTCAGTGAAGTGCAGTGATCCATATGCCATAAATGTAACCTTTATGCTTCAAAATCATGAGATATTTCACATTATCTATTAAGAAAGATTGTTTTACAGGAAAGCTTCAGTGAGACAGAACTTCCCAGTTCTGAGATCACAAACACAAGCACCACACAACCAACCACACTGGTAAACCAGCATTTGTGGCATAAGACAGAGAACCTGACCTAGACATTCATGAGGCAGAGTCAGATCCCCACCTCTGCTTACCTCCCAATGATGTGACCTTGTATAACATAAGATGCCAAACTTCTGTATGCCTCCCTTACCCTGACTGGATACAGTTAGTAGTACTATGAAATACAAGCAATTATGTAAAATACTTAACTTGTAAAGTTGAATTATTTTGGTGTCCTCACTGATGCAATATATCAATGTCAGAAAGCCTATGTTTTTGGACAAAGTGTAGGACAGCCATTTGATGGTGGTCTTTGCTAACAGAACCCTTCCTGGCTGTGGTCATGTTCTGAGTCTTGGCCAGGATAGTGCTGCAGGGATTGGTGCACAGAACAGGAGAAACAGTACTGTCAGTTACAGGGAGAGATGTGGGAAGGGTTTTCTTTCCACATGAAGAGATGTCCATGAGACAGAAGAGGATCTTCTGTATCTGCTCATTTCCATGTGAAACTTAATATTCCATGTAAAAACACAAGATGTATTGTGCAGGGCATATTTTATCAAGAACAGAAGACCAAAAGAACCCCAGAAAAAATCACTGAGTTCTCCAACATTGCTGAACATCATTCAATCCCAAACCGGTGACTCTTTCCTTACTGATTTCTTATAACATTGGATTTTTTAATAAACATAGTGCTTCTTAAATACTCTGTGAAAAAATTGCTGTTATTTTGGTGGCTTGGGCTTAGTTTTCCTAATTTTTTATCAGTTGAGGGGAAAGTGTTTTAAAATGAAATAAAACTTAATTCCTAAACAATGGTTACGCATTCGGATCTTATAGGGTAGGACAGATTCAATTAATTCAATTGGTAAAAAAATGGTTTTTGTTGTTATTTCTTATGCAATTTTCATATATATTGAATTATGATCATATATACCCTCACAATACCCATTCTTGCCTTCTCAGTCCCACTGTAGTCCTTGTCTTATCACCTCTGTCTTTAGTTCATCAAGAAGGAAAGTAGCATCTCAAGCCACTCCCCTGTCCATAATGTTCTCTGGTCCCATTATACTTATGTCCTGTGCAGATAAACCACAGCTGCTGAGAGCTCATGCACACAATGGTCTTGACACTTCTGAGTGGCAGTTTCAAAGTACTCCTCCCCATCCTCCAGCTCTTACATTCTTTCCAGAGCACTTTCTTTGATGTCCCCTGAGCTCAGAAAGAGATAAGGTACATGTCTTATGTAGAGCTGAGCACTATTTAGTAACCCATTCTCAGTACTGGACCCATTATGATTTGTATGCTAACTACCAATTACTGCTGAGGGCAAAATAAAACATCTGACCAGGGCTGAAGTCACAGACAATTTGTGGCTATAAAGTAAATATCTAGGAGGAAGTTGACATTACATCTATTTAGTAATATAGCAGCAGGTTCTTCCCTGGGTCTGCATTTTCCCCAGCCACGGACTTTTGACCTAGTCTTCAGTACCAGGCCTAAGTTCCCTCCTGTAGAAATGGCACTCAGTTCCAATCAGAAATCTCATGGTTTCCCCCACAGAAATCATGCCACTATTGCACCCAATGACATCTCTTGCCTGATGGTTCAGTATTTTAAATTCAGGATTCGCTACTGGATGTTACTGTTGGTGACTTCCCTCTGTAAGCAGTCAGCATAGTGCCTCTCAGTGCTATGAAAACTAGCCAGCAAGGACATTTCTGCCTCAGCTCCCACTTCATTTCTCTATGTCCTGCATGCAACAAGTATGATATCTTCAGCAATAGAGTCTTATCTTTCAGTTTTGGTGGCCAACCAAGAGCCATGGCAAAGGGAACTCAGAGGCTTCCCTGACTAATGCCTCACACTGGCATTGACATTATTCTTTGATAACCCATGGCTATTACAAGCAGCATTCTCCATCTGAGTATGCTACCTCCATTCATTACATTATCTTTACTATTATTATTTATTTTGTATATTTTATTAGGTTTAATAAATAATAGGTTATCTTATTGCTTTTTCATCATGCCTATGTTTTGGTTACCTCTACGTCCATACCTCTTCTCACTGCCTTCATCCCTGTTTTAGGCTCCTCAACCTCAGAGCCCCCCCTCCCCACCCCATACACACACCAACTGTTTTCATATGTTTGTGTTCTATTGTCTACTCCTGTTAAGCACCTTGCAGCCCTGTTCTAACTTCCTGGTCTCTGCAGAGGATCCGACTTGAAATCACGGGTCTGGATATTTGAAGCTAAATTCCTTGTATGGGAGAGAACATGCAGCATTTGTCTCTTTTTGAGCCAGAGTTAACTTATCCAATATCACATTTTCTAGTTCCATTCATTTTTTCTGAAAATTTCATAATTTCATTTTTATTTACACATGAATAAAATTCCATGGATATATGTATGAAATCTTCATTATCCAGTTATGAGTTGATGGATATCTACATTGATTCCATTCCCTTGCTATTGTGAATAGAGGATCAATGAACAGGAACATGGAGAAATAGGGAATAGAGTACCACGTGCATTTTCTCAGGAGTGGTACGTCTGGGTCAGACAGTAGTATTATTTTAGCTTTTTGACTGACATCAGATGATTGTGATTATGACTGGGGTGATGTGGAATGTCAAAGCAGTCTTAATTTGCATTCATCTCATGGTTAAAGATGTTGAAAAGTTTTTAAAATATTTATTATCCATTTGTTTTCTTTTCTTTTGAGAAGTTTGTTTGGATTGATAACCCCCATTTAATTGGGTTGATTGTTTTCTTGAAGTTTAATTTTTTTGACTTCTTTATATATTGTAGATATGAATCATTTGTCAGTTGCGAAGGTGTCAAAGATATTTTCCTATTCTGTTGGCAGCTTCTTGACTTGGTTGATAGTTTCAATTGCTATAACTGATGCGTTTTAGATTCATAAGGCCCCATTTGTTGATAGTTTGCCTTATTTGATAAGCAACCAGAGGCCCATTGAGAAAGTCCTTTCCTACAAATTACTACGAAAAAGGTAGATTACATCTGTATATGACTCTCACTGCTAGCTACAGAAATTAAGAGGCTGCTGAGATTTCTCCACTAAAATAAATTTCTAATATGACTTCAAGGCTCAAGGAACATTGCTGAAGAAGGGACAGGAAGAATGGGAGAGCCACAGGGTGGGAAGTTGTACAGGAACTGATTGGTACAACCGTGACCCCACAGTAACTATGAACACCCCACTGAGAAGGGCCCTCGGTGCAATGCAGGAAAGGAAGAGGGAACATAAGAGCATAACCTAATGGAAAATGTGACCAATTTGCAATATGTTTACATATAAAAGTTCACAATTAAATTTAAATAAAAAATAGCCAGTCTCCTAATGAGCAGGAAGAGGTACCTCACTGTGATTTTGATTTGCAATTCCCTAGTAATTAGGAATATTGAGTATATTTTCCTTGTTTTTTTATTGCTATTTATGTATCTTCTTTGAAAGAACATCTATACAAGATCTCTGTCTGGTTTTTGTTGTTGTTGTTGTTGGGGGGGATTGAGGTAGGGTTTCACTGTATCCCAGGCTGACCTGGAATTCACTATGTAGTCTCAGAGTGGCCTCGAACTCACAGCGATCCTCCTACCTCTGCCTCCAGAGTGCTGGGATTAAAGGCGTGCACCACCATGCCTGGCTTCTCTGCCTATTTTTAACTTGACTTCATGGTATTGTTGAACTTTAAGAAGTATTTATAATTCTGGAGACCAACCCCTTATTAGTTATGTCATTTGTGATATGGTTAATCTTCATTGCCAACTTGACAAGATTTGAAAACAGACAAAACTCTGAATGGTTTGTAAGTATGTGTGATGAAAGGTTTAACTGAGGAGTTAAAGATCCATCCTCAGTGTGGGCAGTATGATCCCAGGGCCTGGGGTCATGAACTGAATTAAGAGAAGAAAGCTTGGTGAGCATCAGTATTCATCTCACTCCTCTTCCTATGAACACAATACAACCAGCACATTACCCTCCCGTTGCCATGCATTCCTGGCAATGATGTACAGCATCCCTTCTTAAACCATTAGCCAAAATAAACTCTTCCTTCCTTAAAAAATAGTCCTTCCAAATGCCTATAGCTTAGAGTATACTCACTACTTTTTCCTCTAGCTGTTTCAGAGTTTCAGGTCTTATAGTGAAGTCCATTTGGAGTTTACTTTTTGTGCAGGAAGAGAGATGAATTTCTAGTTTCATTCTTCTACAAGGAGATATCCAACTTCCCCAGCACCATTCTTGAGGATGCAGTCTTTTCTCTGATGTGCATTTTTCAAATCTTTGTTAAAATCAATTGGGTGTAGTTTATGGTCTTATCACTTGATCCTCTATTCTATTCCATTGGTCCAGGTGTCTGTTTTTGTGCCCATACCATGATGTTTTGATTATTATGGCTCTTTAATATTACCTGTTTTCAAATTTTCACTCTTAGTTACTTAGCCCTTGCAGATAAGCCACCATCATACACTGATAAACCTCTAGACCACACATTCTGGGGCACTTGTTTAAGTAATTTCCAGCTAGATGCTTTGCTTCCCACAATGCAAAGCATCCCCGTAATACAGCAAGAAAAGTTACTCTTGTATTGAGAATTCAGCAAGTATCTATTGAACTGCTAGGTGTGAATCAGGGTGCATGCACTGTGGATAATGCAAAGACAAGTGAGTCAGATCATTATCTACACTGAAAACAGAGTAAATCTTTATACAAATAATAAAAGATGAACTAAAAAGTAGAAACAATATAACATAAACATGCATATTAAAGGTCCAAGAGAATCATAGCAAGGGGAAATATAAAATAATACTATTAATAAATAATAGAGTTTTCACAGTTCAAAAAAATGAATGTTTTCTGTGTGAGGATAAAAGCTTTGCAGAAAAATAGAATCAAGTGTTTTTTATTCCCTTATTCCAATTCCAAATGATTGTGGAACACAATGACAGGGTTCCATATGTTATTTCTTATAATTCAGAAAATGGAGTTATTACACTTCTGAAAATAATGTATTAGAGTACAATCATGTTCATAGAAGTATTCTTGTACAATGGCATTAAAGGATGGAGCCAAGTCATTCTTGGGACATATGCTGCAATTCTCAAGTGTTTCATTTGAAAACATACAGGAATAACTCATATAATATCTTTAACATAGTTGTAAAGATTTTACAATATAATATTGATTTAAAATCTTATGTTATGTATGCAAATTTCTAAAGTCATTTTCAATTACAAGGAAATGTGGGTATACAAGAAAATCTTAACTTTTAAACTTATCTGTGGCAAGGTATACAAATCTATAATCATATCACTTTATAGTCTAAGTAGTACTTTAAGATTCTTTTTGATATCAAGGCCCCTGTTACAAATTAATTTTCATTTGACTTCAATGTACTCCAAAAAAACTTAAGACTTAACTCTGGTTGGAAATGCACAGTCCCTTGTTTTCTTATGCAACAGGCTCAGGAATAGAGTCCTTAGCCTCTGGCTCTGTGTTCCCTTCTTGGAGTTCCGTCAAGATACCTTTTGAGATTGTAGGATAAGTGAAAGAGAGTGAACTAAGAAGACTGGACTATCAAAAAATGATCAAGAGAAAAGAGTGAACAAAAGAGCAAGCTCTCCCTAAAGCAAAGGATTACCCAATTTAAGCCAACTTTGTAGGCCATGGAATATTCTTAGAACTGCATCCCAGGGTGCAGAATACTTGGCTATATTTGAGTAAACTAACATTCAGATGCTGAAACTCTGGAACCATCTCGAAAGACACTGTGCAATATTAAATGTTAAATTATTTCAAAGCTCTTTGTGTGCAAAAATTAAAAGTCACTTGAGGGTGTCAATGTTATACCTCCACAGAAAAATGTGCATGGGACTGGGGGACTGGGAAGATAGCTCAGTGATTAAAGGCACTTGTTTGCAAAGCCTGTTGACCTGGGTAAAATTCCCCAGCCATACAGACACAAAAAGTGGTGCATGTGCTGACTTCATAGGTACCATGCCAAAGCAGCCTGGGGAGTGGGGGGGGGAGCCAAAAAAAACCCAGCAAAATACACACTTTTACTAAAAAGTGAGGTGTATAGGAAATTGAAATGGCAGTGGAGAAGTAGGAGAGATCCAGAGCCCACACAGGCTGGCAGAAGCGTCTCTGGCAGGCCCACGCACGGGACCGCAGCAGGGCAGTGCGCTAGCCAGCCGCCAGGCTCGGCTTGAGCCACAGGAAAAGCCAGGTGAGGGGATTTTCCACTCACCCAGGAGCTCTCCACAAACTCAAGAAACGTGAAGGGAGAACGGCAGTGAACAACAGAGGAGCAGATCACAAGGTAGAAGAATGCGTGGAACAGTGAGAGAACTAGAGCAGCATGCAGCCTCCCTTCCCCCACTGCCAGAGCCCAGCTCCAGAGAAAAGAGCAGCAGTCCAGGGACCCGGCCGTTCCTACCTAAATGAACCAACAGCGCGACTCAAGCAGGAGCAGAATAACTGAGACCAAAATCACCCCAAAAGGTAACTGGGGTTACACCAGGTCAGTACCCACCTAATAAACCTGGTATATAAGCCTGAACCAAAAGTGCTAATTGCACCTTCCATATCAGGATAAATTACATGTTAAATCTGATGGATAGTCAGATTTGCCATTCTTAAATAAGCTGTATTGGGGCTTCTTATTTGTTGCTTCTTGATTTATAGTGGCTTTGTTTCCTCTTCTGTTATACATTAGGGAAGGGTCCCACTTGGTCACAAGCTGACTCTGAACCCTCTACAGACCAGAAATCTTAACCTCCTTGTTGTGAGGATCAAGGACCACACAGCCTAAGGGACAGACAGAGGATATGGTTGTCATAATGCCTACTCTTGGATAAATACTCTGTGCTGTTTTTAATTGAAAGTGTATAGCCGGGTGTGGTGGTGCACACCTTTAATCCCAGCACTTGGGAGGCAGAGGTAGGAGGATCGCCGGGAGTTCAAGGCCACCCTGAGACTACATAGTTAATTCCAGGTCAGCCTGGGCCAGAATGAGACCCTACCTCAAAAAAAAAAAAAAAAAAAAGAAAGAAAGAAAGTGTATATTGTTTAATTAAATTTTAGAAACTATCTGTATTTGGTTCTACTCAGCCTACTTGAATACTCTCATATCAGGCAAACCTAACACCTAGAGTCACTTTTGTAGATACCCTGAGAGCCTTGAGAGCCACACCTAGCGCCTTAAGCTTCTACCCTGAAGATATATAACATCAGATTGACTGATACATCTAATAATACCCAGCTAACTAGAAAATCCAATCATTAAATAATCCAGGATACAAAAATATATACATTATAACACAAGAAACACCAGAAATCAAGACAATACAAATACACCAAAAAATATTAATGCACCAGAAATGACCTCCAGTGAGAACAAGTTAGAGGAAATGCCTAAGAAAGATTTCAAAAGAATGACTATAAATATGTTCAAAGAACTCAAAGAAGAAATCAAAGGAAGCAAAGAAGACACAGGATGCCAATTTAATGAAATAAAGAGGTCAATACTAGGCATAAATAAGGAAATATAAATAATAAAGAAAAACCAGTTAGAATTACTAGCAATAGAGAACACAGTTAATGAAATAAAAAAGTCTGTAGAAAAATCTCACCAGTAGAATGGATGAAGGAGAGGACAGAATATCTAAGCTAGAAGACCAGGTGGCAGATCTAATACACTCCAACAAAGGGAAAGACAAACAAATAGAAAAGTATGAGTGGGAATTTCAAGTTTTTGGGATACTATGAAAAGATCAAACATAAGAATTCAGGTCATAGTAGAAGGAGAAGAATTTCACTCCAAAGGCATAATAGGCGTCTTCAACAAAATCATACAAGAAAACTTCCCCCAAATTGTGAAAGAGGTGCCAATGCAGTTACAGGAATCCTTTAGAACACCGGCCAGACAAAACCTGAAAAGAACCTCTCCTCACCATATTATAATCAAACTACCAAACACACAAACCAAAGAGAGAAAAATCAAGTTACCTACAAAGGCAAGCCTATCAGGATTACAGCAGATTACTCAACACAAACTTTAAAAGCCAAAGGGGCGTGGAGTGATGTATTCCAAGTTCTGAAAGATAACAACTGTCAACCAAGGTTACTTTATCCTGCAAAGCTATCCATTCAAATAGACGGGGAAATAAGGACATTCCACGACAAAAGCAAACTAAAGGATTATTTGAAAAAGACAAAACCAGCTATACAGAAAATACTTGAAAGAATCCTCCACGCTGAAGAAAAAGAAAAGCACACATATAAGGAACCGGGAAAAAACAAACAATACTCAAATACTAGTTAACACGGGACAGCAAAGGAAAACCGGAAGAACTACACAAAAATGGCAAAAATTATAATATCTCTTAATATCAATGGCCTCAATGCCCCAACCAAAAGACTAGGTTTGCAGACTGGGTTAAAAAGCAGGATCCTTCAATTTGTTGCCTCCAAGAAACCCACCTTTCTACAAAGAATGGATATTATCTTAGGGTGAAAGGTTGGAAAATGGTGTTTCAAGCAAATGGACCTAGAAAACAAGCAGGGGTTGCTATCCTAATATCTGACAATGTAGAATTCAGTCCAACATTAGTTAGGAAAGACAAGGAATGCCACTTTATATTGATTAAAGGCACCCTCCAACAGGAGAACATTACAATCCTAAACTTATATGCATCTAACATGGGGGCCCCAAATTCATCAAACAAAGGCTATTAGTACTAAGATCACAGATAACACCAAACAGTGGTAGTGGGTGACTTCAACACCCACTCTCCTCAATTGACAGGTCATCCTGGGAAAAAAATAAACAGAGAGGCATCTGGACTAAATGAGGTCATAGAAGGAATGGACGTAACAGATATATACAGGACATATCATCCAAATGCTGCAGAATATACATTCTTTTCAGCAGCACATGGAACATTCTCTAAAATAGACCATATATTAGGACACAAAGCAAATCTTAACAAATACAGGGAAATTGAAATAATTCCTTGCATTCTATCTGACCACAATGGAATCAAACTACAAATCAATAGCAAGAAAGGCTATAGAGCATGGAAAATGTTAATAAAGCTTGAGGAAAAGGAAAAAATTATAATAAAGATAAAAAAGAATTAAAAAAAACAACAAAATACAAGAAAAAAGAAAACCTTAGCAGGGCGTGGCAGTGCACACCTTTAATCCCAGCACTAGGAAGGCTGAGGTAGGAGGGTCGCCCTTAGTTCAAGGCTACTCTGATACTACATAGTAAATTCCAGGTCAGCCTGGACTAGCGTGAGACCCTACCTCAAAAATAACAACAAAAAAATTAAGGGCTGGGGAGATGGCTTAGCTGTTAAGGCCTTTGCCTGCAAAGCCAAAGGATCCCGGTTAGATTCTCCAGATCCCATGTACACCAGATGCACAAGGGGCCACATGCCTCTGGAGTTCTTTTACAGTAGCTGGAGGCCCTGGTGCGCCCATTCTCTCTCTCTCTCTCTCTCTCTCTCTCTCTCTCTCTCCCTCTCTGCCTCCTTCTCTCCATCGCTCTCAAATAAATCAATAAACAAAAAAACATTTTAAAGAAATATATAAAATATATATAAGTTTATATTTGGATGAAATTCAGATGATCTAAACAGAAAATAAATACAGAAACTATGCAGATAAACAGCACAGAAATCAAATGAAAATCACTTCAAATTTACCTTAGGAATGTGTAATTATCAAAAATGCTTGTAATGCTTGTTTTGCAAATGGTGACTACCTATTGTGTGTCTCTAAGTGCTTATTGTTTGCTGCCATTAATGACTATATCTTTATTTTTCACCAAAGGAGCTCCATTCTACTTTATTCTTTAGTTTGCTTTAGAAGTAATTTCCAATATCATCTTCATAATCCTTACAACACATCCTCAGACAGAAGTGTTTATAGAATTTGCCCATGCCTGACATTTTGTAGGTGAGAATATTTCAACAAAGTAATCACTGTAGTCGATTTACTATGGAAAGAAAAAAGTGAAGCCCCCGGTAGCAATTTTAAATAATTATATGTGAAGTAGAGAATTAATAGGTAATCACTTACACATTTAAATTAATGTCATACTCCTTTTCTGTAATGACACCTTTTATACACCTGTTTCATCCACGACATGCACCATAAGGTATCTGATGCCATTTTTGTTTTATTTCAAGAAAGTGTCTGTAGTAGAAATTTCAAATGGCTCCTTTGTCAGCCATATGGGTACGCCAGGTCATAAAACACTATTCCAGGTGGCCTCTGAGAGTCTCCATTAGAATGTCACACTCATGAGATACAGTGGAGTCACAGTGACACACAGGCTGGCTGCTGACAGAGGCTCAGCAGTGCTCACACTGCACATCCCAATGGACACGTGGACCCATCAAGCTGCAGCTGGCAGCTGCAGAGCACGAACACAGTATAATAGATGTCGGTGTATAAACCTGTGGTTCTGTATCCTTCTCAGCAGCAAGTGACTAGAGCACTCAACACAGGGTGGCGGGGCTGGTACAGCTAAAAATGTCACAGATTAACTTCAAATGCATGTTACTATTTGTCTATATGCTCAGGCCCCTATGTATGGTAAGGCACTACTTGTCAGTTACTAAACCTTCAGAACCACTAAGAAATATTAGAAACCATGACAGCATGAAGTGACAAGCCATCATTTTTGTAGTGTCCACGTTTCTCTAATAAGTTATCTTTTACAAAATTATTTTTATTGTTGCTCTGTTTCTAATGAAATGACTTAAGTATAAGTAGCTGATGGTCTTAGTAGAAACCAACTGAAATAGTCAATATAATACCATTGTCAAAATTTGCTTAGTAGGCAGAATGGGTCAGAGCTCACAAAGAAGGACAATGATTCCAGGAGTGAAGAAAATGAGGATTGAAGTGGAAAGTGGAGAGAAGATATTTTCTTTCAATATTTTGAGACAGTTCTTCACACTAATAATCCATCATTAGTTCCATAATCTGAATTCCTTCATTTTCCTTACAAACTACAAGTGTTTCAAGTTAACCTTCTGTTTGAGTCTATTTTGAAAAATACATCACTATATGAATATGAAACTGTCACATTTATTTATTTAAAAAATATCTGACAAATGTTGGGAAGAATGACATACTACAGAGCATGCAAAGTCTATGTTCCAACACTTACTCTGTTTGAAAATACTATAGTGCTGATTCATTCTTTGTAGTTACTTCTTATTCAGATATTCTAAAACATTCTTGGAAAATACTGCCATTGCTCATACTGAAGTTTATGTATGAATGTGTAATGCAATCCTGCCAAAATACCATTTCTTCTATACGTGAATGGAATAGAACACAGGAAGTCTACATATCAGAGACTAACAAATGTCCAATGACTGTAATCCATAGATTTACAGTTTCAACCTATTAACTTTGCCCTAATTCATTACACTATATTTTACTCACATTTATTTCAGTCATACAACTGATTTCTAACATCATCAGTGTATTTCAGCTGCCCCCATATGCCAATTTGGGGAAAAATGTTATAATAAAGGTTTCTCAAAGGTTATTAGTCATACTCGAGTTGTGATTCCTTTACAACTCACCCTCAAAGGCAGCTTCCATTTGAGTACCTTGGAGGAAATCATAGCAGTTAACCAACCCTCAGGGTAATTCTTATGCCTGTGGGATAAAGACTCCTAGCTGCTTTTCCTTTCAACTCACGTCATGAAAAGCAGGTTGACATAGCAGTTGATATGATCCAAATCTAAATTCCAGATATTCCTCTTAAGTCAATATAATGCAAAAGACTAATGAAGTGAATTTCTCTTTGTTCCAGAGCTTTGTCTACCATTCTTCTGAAGACATTTTAGGCCCATTATTGGTAAAATTACAATTAATCAACATTGGGCAAGTGAATTAAGCTTTATGTGACAAAAATAAAAGAAATATAAAATTTAGATGCATTAGCATATGTTTAAATATAATTATCTCTATAGCCTTGATAGGACCTTCTAAATATGAAAGTATTATTTTCTAAATATAATAGGAAAAGTATAGAATATTGTGAATTGAAGTCCATGGAGATAGTATTTTTCAATTATCAAGCCAATCTCTCTTAAATAAGGAAAGACATATATTTTCTAAAAAAAACAACAATTTTACTTTGTCTTGCCTGAGAGAAAAATGGAATCACTGAATCATAATGATGCTCACAGTCTTTAACAGAAAACCCTAAAACTTCTGCCTTCTAATTAAAGTACCATTAGTAGTGAAGCAGTTAAAATGTATATACCAAGATACTAGTCTAGCCAAACAAATACATGAATAATAGATGGCCAAGTTTCTCCCATATGATGTAAGGTCTGTGAAATGTTATAAAACATTAAGTCTCCTACTTGTGAAATGCTTCAACAGGGCCCATGTGTGTGAAGTGTCTCTGAGGACAGCTCCATCTGTATACTTCCAACCACAGCTCCTGTGAGATGAAAAGACTGCTAGGAGATCTTGACAGGCCCCTAATGGTTCTAAGCCTTCATCTAATGCTTCTCTCTAATAGGCCTTGAATTTAAGATACTTAATCAATGATGGTTATAACAATTTGAGCAATCAAACATCCCAAAGCCAACAAAGACTTTCTTAACAGACAGCAAGAAAAAACAGTGGCTGCAATGTTGTTTTTTTTTTTCTTTCTTGTGAGGTTTTTTTTTTTTTTTTCATGTATATGGGTATGGTGTGTTTTCATGTAGGCTTGCATTATGTATGTGAGCACGTGTGTGTGTGTGTGTGTGTGTGTGTGTGTTTACAGGTGTACAGGTGTATATGTACCTGTGTCTTCCTCAGATGCTATCCACATTATTTTCTTGAGGCAGAATTTGCACTGACCCCAGAGATCACTGATTTGGCTAAAGTAGCTGGCTATCAAGCCCCAGGGATCTTTCCTGTCTCCACCTGCCTCTCCTGGTTTTGATGTGGATGCCAAGGATTCCAGCTCAAATCTGCATGTTTAGGAAGAAGCTCTTTACTCACTGAGCCATCTCCCCAAACCCAGTGACTGAAACTCTCAAGGAGAAGGAAGACATTTGTCAGTACATATCCCAATGGGATTAACAGATTATACCTGGACAGCAAGAAAGCATGTCAGAAGTGGTTCATCAGTGGGAGAAAATGGAGCATGCAAAACTACAGAAATCTTGATCTGCAGAAAGTTTACATTTCACTCTGTAGTTTCAGGATGGAATAGCATGCCTCTTGAAGGAACCTAAAAATAGACATCAATCAGGGTAAAAGCTGCCTTCAGCAGAAAGAAATGACAAACAAAATAAAAGCCCCTTCCAAGGTATCAAGTGTTGATTTATTACTAAACTCACAAGAATCACACTTCAAAATTTTCATTTCAAGTGGGTCACCATTTTTTAATGACATCAAAGTAGAAGGAAGACTAGTTAGGAAGAAGAGTTTCAGAAGGAATGGGAGGAGGGATAATAAGAGAAGATAATGTTAGGAGGAAATGGGATCAACATACATTATATACATGCATACAATTGTCAAAAATAAATTTAATAAAAATAAAAAGTCACATTTCAGATGAGAAAATGACTTGCCAAAATAACTACTATTTGAAATACATTTGGCATAAGCATATTTCTTTTAATCAAGTCATAATATATCACACATAAAGTTCTGTTATTCACACTTCATGTTCTGATATGGCTTAAAGGATTAGAAATGTAGAAATGATAAATGTATATATAACCTGATTATACTGCTTAATTTTCTTACATTGATGTTTTCTCAGCTGTAATTAGGAATATAATAACACCTGCCTGCCTCATGAAGATGTTATAAGAATGGAGGAAGGGAACTTGAGATGCAAGAAGACTTTGTTCTGTGTTGCAGCAATGCCTACTTTTAGAAAACACTTAGATGATGAATATTACATGCTAAACTAGCCTTTAGTGTGCCCTCAAATAATTTGGCTACTTGCAGCTTCCTTTGAGTCTGCATATTCAGTATTTCAATAGGAGCAACAGGAAATAGCAGGTCTTCTTGACATGAAGAAGCTGATGTGGGTGTTAAAGGTACCTGGGTCTTTTTTCTTTGATGACCACTGTAGCATCATTTTAATGGTATCTAAGATGCACTGTTACTTTAATTAATTTATTTATTTTAGAGCATGTGCCCTGTCAAGAGATAGAGAAAGAGAGAGAAAATTGGTGCACCAGGGCCTCAGCCACTGCCATTGAACTCCAGACACTTGTAACACCTAGTGGGAATGTGCAACCTTGCACTTGCCTCACCTTTGTGCATCTGGCTTCGGTAAGATCTGGAGATCAAACATGGGTCCTTATGCTTCACAGGCAACCACTGTAACAGTTAAGCCATCTCTCCAGCCTGGTTTTTGAATCTTTTTGACATTACATACTTGTTATCCTTGTTGGAAGAGCTAATTAAAACCAATAATGCAGGCAGATGACAGGGTATTAGAATTAGGGTTTTCTTGCTTATGGGAACCAGTCAATACACATTAGGCAGAAATGACACTTTCATGGTAATAAATTCTTGTTTACACTGGTGAAACTTATGAGTCATTATCATTAGGGTTCATTTAGCCACAAACCAGTTATTCACTTCAAAGTGAGTGAGCATTTCAGAGATATCCAAAAGCAGCTGTGCAAAAGGTCTAAGTACTGGAATTTTTAAAAAGTAAAACTTTGTCCACTGTAAGTATTATACTAAGTAAGGTAACCCAGGCCCAGAAAACCAAACTTCACATGTTTTCAATCATATGTGGATCCTAGCCACAAATGATTGGACTTCTGTGTGAGTAGGAAGAAAACTAGGAAGCCAGTAAGCTAGAAAGGAGATATAAAGGGAATAGAAAGGGAGGGAGTGGGCACTTAATAGGATGGTATTGTATATATGTAAGTAGAAGAACAGATTAATGGGGATGAAAAGGCCTAAGTGAGGCCAGGGGAAGAGATTTAGTAAAGGAAATGTGGAGGCAGAGCTAATCAAAATCTAAGACAATATAAATAACTCATATAGACACCTACTTTTTTGGACAATTGAACACTCAGGAGCCATAGGTTGTTACTAGAAAATTTTCAGTGCCAGGCATAGGATACCTTCCAATGCGTTGTTGGCCAGGGAGGTCCCTAATATCCCCAAAACATTACAGGCCGTTGCTGAGGCCCTTAGTTTCCCATCAGGAATAGATGGTAAGAACCTATTGCTGAAGATTCCACATAATTGGGCTGCAAGGTCACTGAGAAATCCTGCTGGAGCTGAGCTGATAACCTCCTCCATGTAGACCAGCTGACAAAAAGCTAGAAGAAGCCATTCTGCATGCAGTTCAATGGAAGAGAGATAAATCACCAGTGAAAATACTCAACAGTGGACACTGCAATCCTTATATTTTGCCAGCCAGGCCAAATGAGCCAATGGGTACAATAGTGCCATATCTGTCATGGTGGAAACCAACTGCCCTCTAGTTTGACTGGAGGTCTGCTCCATGGGAGGGAATACATCCCTGATACTGAAAACCTACAACAGGGGTAGTCATGAGCCCTAGGCATGTAACGTCTGCTGTTGCCTGGCGAAATGTATATACTAGACTCACAAAACTGCCCAGTAAGCACGTCTCTTAATGTTCATACCCATATGTTAATGCTACTCTCACTTTTGGTTAGAGAACCTTCACTTTTCAGATGGCAGTGACCGTAGAGTGACCTAGAAGGCACCATGTTGATGAGAAGAAGTGACAGAGGAGCCCTCAGCACTGAAATATCTCTATCTCACCTTCCAAGGCTCAGGGTCCATTGAGGAAGATGTGGCAGAAAGAATGTAAGGGCCAAAGAAAGGGTAGGACTCTTTACAACATGCTCCTCCAGATACAAAATGGCCTGGATATCCATGACCTCACAGTGCCTGACAGTACCTACTCAAGACCATCATAATAGGAGGAAAAGATGATGACATCAAAATAAAAGAGAGACTCATTGAGAGGGGGAGGTGATATGATGTAGAGTGGAGTTTCAAAGGGGACAGTGGGGGGGAGGGAATTACCATGGGATATTGTTTACAATCATGGAAGTTGTCAATAAATAAATAAATAAATAAAACAATTAATTTTCCAGATACATTCAATGCAATAAACAAAAATATTTAGCTTACACAGCATGTATTTTATTCATAAATTAACAAGTTATCACATCAATTAGTTGCACACAGAATTAATTAAGTATTTATGAAGCTATTCCTACTCATACAAAGAAGAAAATTGGCCTTCTGATGAAAGACACTGCCTGGTGGTGTGCTGATAAATGTTTAATAACTGGCTCTAGAAGACCGAAGAAGAGCCTGATTTATGATATTTGTATATTTCTATGATGAAAATACTTCTTCCATATTTCAGATTTTTGCTACCAAATGATTTCACAAGTTGTAAAACTTAAAAGAGACATTCAATAAATTTTACACTGCTATATAGAATTCTTACCATATAGTACTATAAAAGTAAACTAACCCCAGATAGTAAACACTTTTATTTTGAATATGTATTACTTTTGCTTCTACATAATTGAAATGTATGTTTATATAATGAAAGTTTAATAAAGCTTTCTTTAAAAAATGGCTCACAAAAATTCTGAGAAAGCTAACAGTAAACTCTCCCCAGCTGGCACAAGCTGCCTCCAGCCCAAACTGCCTCATCCTGGTAGTCACCATCCCAACAACAGCAAATGTATAGAAGAAAATAGAAACTGAGGCTGAAGTGTCATTCTCAAGTGTGCTTAGGACAGAGGTTTCAGTGTTGAAGGGACACACATAGTTCAATCTTGGAGTGTAGCTCTTAAGACTATTTCTTGAGAAGCCTCATGGCCAAGATATGCAACTTTTTATAAACTACCATCTCAATAATTTATGTTTTAGGAGCTGGATGTGGTTTCATACACCTGTAATCCCACTACACAGCACGATCACTACAAGTTTAAGACCAAGCTGGGCAACATAGAAAGTCCCTGTATCAAGGAAAGTCTTTTAAGTAAAAGTTTGATAATTATCATTAATGACAGTTATATATTTGTTGTTAACTTAATTAAGATCATTTATAGCTACTTACTGGTACAGGCAACAACTTGAGAACACAGCATTCCTCTTTGTATTTTAATTAACTGATTTAACCAAACAGACTCCTTTGCATATGGCTTTCCAGTTGAAAGCATTTATTATACTACATATTAATCAATATCAAATATAACCATGCTATTACTGGAACACAGAGAAGCCGTCAGCAATGCATTTATGACTTATCATCATCATCACCCCCACTGAGCTCACATCTCTTACGAGAACATGATTGCTATAATCTTGTTCCAATGCCTGTTGTTAACAAAGAAACTGAACCCTTACATGAGGCAGAATGCAGAGAGAGTAGAGGGGAAGGTACGCAGCACTTAGTTCTACTTAATGATTCAGATATCATATTAGCTATGTAAAACATTCTGAAGAATGGTCATTTACGCACAAAAAGGAAAATCTAAGAAAATATTAAAATATTTATCCTTGCCATGATCTTGCCTTGTTTCCCTGAAAAATTGTACATCTGATTATTGCAACTGGAGCCCTTATCAGTATCCTAAACCCTATTGCCCATCCATTTTCACTGTCATTTCATTTTCCCAATGTACAGCTTCTTTCATTCCATGCCAACAATCTCATGATCCTCTTACAATCATCAACAAGAACAGAAATATACATACTCTGTGTCAAACTTTTCCTTTTGCTAAACCACCAGTCAGTGATACTGGATTAGAATCTGCTTTTCTGACTTCAATCTAACTTAACTAACTTTATAAGGCCTCGTTTCCAAATTAGATCACACTGGGTTACAGTAGGTAGAATATGAGCATATCATTTTTGAAGACATAATTCATCCCATAACTCTTCTCCATTCTCAGTAACTGTTCTCTTGCTTATGTCTTCATGACAGTAAATGTCCAGTAACTGTACTAATGAAAAAGCTAAGTAAGATTAATGTGTGGCGCTTTTCTAAAGGTGAATGAAATTACTGCTAGTTCTCAGGAATAAAATATCATTGTTGCTACACTATGGAATGTTATCACAATCATTTTTCATATTGACCTTGATTCAAAAAAATGCATTCCAGGTGGGCATGGTGGTACATGCCTTTAATCCCAGCACTCAGGAGGCAGAGGTAGGAGGATTGCCGTGAGTTCGAGGCCACCCTGACACTACATAATGAATTCCGAGCTAGAGTGAAACCCTACCTTGAAAAACAAACAAAAAAATGCATTCCAGTACAAAATCCAAAATGTAGGTATTCATATATTTTAATAAATAGACATATTAAGATGATAATATTGCTCTTAATCTCAGAGAAAACAATCAAATGATACAACTTTATAATCATCATTTCTTGGAATGCATCGTTATTATTACTGCTGACTCCAGCTTTGCATGTTTTGGATTTATTTATGATTTTTATCTTCATCTTTAAATATTTTAAGTTAAGTTAAAACTTACTATGTTAAGGCTGGAGAGATGGCTTTATGGTTAAAGCATTTGCCTGTGAAGCCAAAAGATCTAGTTTTGATTCCCCAGGACCCAGGTACCACAGGTGTCTGAAGTTGATTTGCAGAGGCTGAAGGCCCTGACATACCCATTCTCTCTCTCTCCACTTCTATTTCTCTCTCAAATAAATTTAATTATATGTATATGTATATGTATATGTGTATATGTGTATATATGTATATATGTATATATGTATATGTATACATGTATATGTCTATATATATGTATATGTATATATGTATATGTATATATACATACGTTGTCAAGCAAGTTTCTTTTTTACTTTTGCTTTCTGGCCATTTCTTCTGATTGTTTATTGACTCCTTACTCTTTGCTCACCTTATACCAAGTCCTACTTTCATCACTCTCCTCCTTTGTATGTCTCCTCTGTCCTAAATTGATCTCACCTAGGGCTTCAAATATCAGTGCCATTCAGAACTCCTGATTGCAGAGATTCAGTCCACTCTTGTTATCAGAGGTCCAAGCTCATGAACTGGGTCATCAGTATCTTTACGAGTCTGAATCAGATCCCTCACAGTTCCTAACACTTGCTCAAGCCAACACCCATGTACTCCATCATATTTTCTTAAAACAGAACTTGAGGGTGAGGAGATGGTTAGGAGGTAAGAAAGCTGTCTGCTTAAACATGAAGGCCTGATAAAGCAAGCCTGAGAATGCCCAAGTTTAATTCTCCAGCACCTACATAAAAGCAGCTGGATATGACCATGTATATCTGTGACCCCAGACCTGGAGGTGGGGCAGAAATCAGAAAATCACTGGGGATTGCTAACCTAAAATGATGCACATCAGCATACACATGTACATACACCACATACATATCACCTTCTGCACCACACATAGTGTGTGTGCACATACACACACATTAAATTAAAAAAAAAAAATCATTCCTGATGTGTATGCCAGCCCCTCAGCATTGGCCAGTGCATGCTGATCTCCACACCAGCCACATTATCAAGGAAGTGCATGCTTTTACTTCCTCTAACTTTTGAAGCTTCATGGGATAAACAAGGATATTGAAAACAAACAAGATATTGAATAAACAATATAAACAAGATATTGAAATAACGATAAAGGAAAAACAAATGATGTAGAATGATATTGCCCAAGAGAATACAAGGAGCTATTTAAAAACCATGTAAAACCAAGCATATGTTTATCTACATTATAAAAGAAATGTGTCTCTGCAATGGCTATCCAACATTTCTGGCAGGTGAGCAATACCTCTCACAGGATTAATTAAAAACCTGTTCACACAGGTATTCTGCCACCATGCAAACACCACCACGTAGTATTTCAGCATTCTAGAGTGCTTTGCTTACAAGCTGGCTAGAAGGAGAATAGAAAGTTAGGAGACTTTGATTTTATATTTAGGAAACAAATGCTAATTTTCCTTAACTTAAGATGTTTTCTAAAATAAAAACATACAGCCCAACTATATATTAATAGTTATTGGTTCCTGTAAATCTTGGGGTTTCTGTGACTACAAATATGTTAAGATTGGATTTTCACATTTAGAACACTGATTATCCAACAATAAATATAATTTCCACTTTAAAATAATGCAAAGTATAGTAAATTTCTCTGGTAACAACACACAAAGTTTGTTGAATGTGCCTCAGAATACGACCTCTGTGATGTTGGGCCAGTGCCTAAAGGTCATGGAAACAGTGTCTGCCACAGAAAGTTTAATGCTAAAACAGCACCACGACAAGAGTTCTGCAAAGACAGGTGGAAGTAAAGACAGAATTCAAAACCTAAAAATAAGACATTTAAATACACTGACTAAAAATAATTTAGTAAACATATGAGCAATTTTTTAGGTCTAGACTGTATATATGTGATAATAGAATCCAGGCTGTTATAAAAATCCCCCTAAGTGAACGTATCCTCACACAAAAGGTATTTAAGTTTTTGGATGTAGCCGGGCGTGGTGGTGCACCCCTTTAATCCCAGCACTCAGGAGGCAGAGGTAGGAGGATCGCCGTGAGTTCGAGGTCACCCTGAGACTACATAGTCAAATCCAGGTCAGCCTGGACCCGAGTGAGACCCTACCTTGAAAAACATAAAACAAAACAAAACAAAACAAAACAAAAGTACTTGGATGACTTGCGAGCTCAGGAAACAGTAAGGAGTAACTTTCTAAAACAGAATCACTTCAGTCACTTCACACAGCTTTCTAGAGTCATGTACTTGCTTTTCACTCTCTCTTCATCCTATCTAGCAGAATCCCGAGCACAAATGTAAAATATGGGGCAATCGCATAAATCCCCACGGAGGTAGAAGCATGGAACTATAGCAAAACCGGTGGAAAGAAGACAGTGGAAGACAATCCTTGCAAGCAGAAGCCCGTCCACAGAGAGTATCCTAAAATGAACAAGTTCCCTCCTATTAGATTTCACACTCTGGGTTTATTTGTTTCAATCTAAATGTAATGTTCTCATGACATTGAAGATAAGATAAAAACCTTACACTTTTTCTAACTTTGTGGAAGTGCTACCTGTATTAATAGTCTTGCAGCTGTGTGTTCGTCATTAAATGCAGACTCTCTGCAGTTTCTGATCAGCAAATGCCATCCTTGTTCACACATACACTTGCTTACAACTTCCTCATTGCCACCTTTCAAGAATTGGTGTAACAGAGTAAAACCTAAGAGCTGCTTTCAGTGGAAAGAGCTCACGGTCTGGAAAGCAGGACCCCATCCCTTGGTATCCTGAAGCAAATTTACATGAGCTCAGACAATTGATTTTTTTCCAATTTTCAGAATTGCTGTGAGATAGTTATTAAATACAATCATTATTGAAAATTAAATCATACAAATTTAAATAAATTTTATTGAGATAGAGGTATTAAATATTTAAAGATCATTTCTTCAGAATTGTTTTATTATGAATTATTTTTAGTTGTGTTTTTTGGGGTTGTTTATGCCTATTTCTTCTGTCAAGTGAGAAGAATACGAAGGAGTAATTGAAGTTGGCCAAGGTATAAGTAGTCATAACAAAAATATTACAAAACACCATAAGTTGGCATTAGACTTAATGCTCATTGATTTTCTAGACTTAGAAAAAGTATGGATAAAGATTTTTCAATGATGCATAAGAGACCTAGGTTAAGCCATGCCTATATTTTGAAAATAACTTGAAGAATTAGCTTTGTAGTATTTGAAAATTCTTATTCCTATCATAAAAGTAATCATGTTATTGAGGAAGTTTTAATATTAGCTGCCCCACTTCATTTTCTTCTTTTTCTTTAAAGAAAATAAAAATATTAACCGGCATTCCTGTCTGAACTACAGAACTAATAGTTTGTCAAATTCCACAAAAGGATTCTGCCAAACTTTATTTGCCATCTAGAATTTACACTAAAGAATAGTACATACATTTTTACTATAATTTGTCAATGTAGTGCTACACATGCTTTGTATAAATACTGTAATGTATGATACAATAATGTAATATATACACATGTTTTGCTTTGTGTGAGGTCCAGTTTTTAAATGCTTATCATCACCCTACTGTTGATAACATACAAAAACTACTGAGCTTGAAAACATTACAAATATCAAGTTCTTCATTTGCAAACCAATGAAATTGGTACATTTATCAGAAAATAATGCTAGGAGTAAAAAGAAATGTTTATACAAACACACTGACTAGACTACAAGTAATTAGTATTATCATAAATCCAGCAAATATTTCAGCTCCTTAAATGAATACTAAAAACTTGTAGGGTTTGTCAACAATGAATATTTTGAGCTTACCTTCAAATTGCTTACAGCCCAATCATGAGACATTTATGTAAATGACTTAAGATAACTTAGGAAAGGCCAGGTTATAAGATTAAAGGATCACCAATGGCTTTGCCTGAACCATCAGGGGAGACTTCATCAAGATGGAACTTGGAGATAAGGTTTACAAGTAAGCTTGATTTGTGTCCACAAAGAATGGTACACTGAAAAACTTACAGCTGAAGGATGAAATCTCAAAACTGCTATCATTACACATATCATGTCAATTACAATCCTGCATGCTTTGCTAAACCTACTGCCCAGTGGTCTCCTGTCTCATGTCCATTCAAAGTTGTGATTATATTATGGGTTATTCATGAGACTGAGGTTACTTGCTACCTAATGCGCAACAAAGCGCCTTCTTTCTGGGTTGTTCAGTTCAGTGTTTAGTTTGTCACAGTCTTAGGGCATCAAAGGTCAACTGAGTATTTTTAATTTTCAAATTTATGAGCTATATCTACATCTAAAAAGGTGGGTGTGGTGGTGCATGCCTTAAATCCCAGCAGAGTTAGGAGGTGAGTTCGAGGCCACCCTGAAAATACAGAGTGAATTCCAGGTCAGCTTTGGCTAGGGCGAGACCCTACCTCAAAACAACAACAACAACAACAAAAAGTATAAATTATCCTTTTTTAAAAATATGAACTGAATGAAAACGCTCATGTTCAAATGAGTTTTTAAAATTATATTTCAGAATAATACTGTCCAATATGTTTGGTATAGGTTTTTAAAACACACAATGGATGAGTATCCTGATTGTAACCCAGCTCTGCGTGGATCCTGTAAACAAGGAGGACATCCAAGGTGAGACCTGGGGGACAGGGAGAAATGTGGATCACTTTCAAGCCTTCCACAAGGACTAGGAAGCAGCCTTGCCCCATCTCTCAGTTGATGAGTCTTGCAAGAGTTGTCACTATTCATTGAAAGCTTTTCCCTTGCTTGTCAAAATACCGTGGGTACACCTTTGTGGATTGTGACAAAATAAATACGAGGCTTCAGAGAAACCGTGGGGGAGCACCTACGGAATCCACATAAGCTCAAAGAACAAGCCTTGTGTATTAAACACACACACAGACACACACACACACACACACACACACACACACACACACGTAAGACGCGGAAATTCTGTGACCTCGACCCCTGGTGACCATGGAAAAGTTCACAGTGTTCGCCCTGGTTCCAAAAGGGTTATTTGCCCCGAACCCTAAGGTCTTTGTGTCTCCATTCTGGGTTTCCTACTTCTCACTACACTCACTCCCTTGGCAAGGGACCAAAGCCACAGCAGCCTGCTAACTCCGTTCCCTTCCCTATGACAGCTGTCCCTCTGTCCCAGCGTGAACATGCAACATTTCAACACAATCTAAAGCCGAATAGAAAAGGGCAGGGGCGGTCCGAAATCACTGTTCACCAGCACACAGCCCAAACTCCTTCCTGGAGTCCGTGATCCCTGCACCATCAGCCTTCCACTGGGGGACCGAACCACCACCCCGCTGAGGTCGCTGCTCTCGGAAGCCAGGAGTTCCCACGACTTTATAATTTAGACTCAGATCCTGTTCCTGGGAATCATGCCTAAGAGAGCGAGATCCGCGCCCCAGCGGAACTTCAGCAGGGATGTGGGGTTGGAGGGCGCTAGGGCCAGGTGTCCCGCAGAGGGACCAGGAGGTGTCTCCCTTCTCCTGCGCCTCCGCCGCGACCCCGGGACCGCGGGGCTACGCCGGGCGGGGGCGCAGTGAACCTAGCCCGTGGGACAGAAGTGAGACCGCGCCCTCCCGCGGGCAGCAGCCATCCGGAGGGCGAACTCAAGAGCCAAGCAGAGCCGAACCAAGCCCTGCTGGGGCAGCTGGGAGAACGGCTTCCCGTAGAAGCGCGGGGCTCCGTCGCCACGCCCCTGGCCAAGAAGCTGGCGGGTGCCGAGAGCGAGCGGAACCGGCCGGTCCGGGAGTGCAGACCCGTCCCACACCCGGGACGCTCGGGACACTCACCAGCTGCAGTGCGCAGAGGCAGATGAGCGAGCAGCGCCCGGTGCAGCAGCCCATCGTGCCGCCGGCGTCCCAGCTGCGCGGCCGCCGAGAGATCCGCGTCCTCCCTGGTCCGCTGACTCCGGAGCAGAGCAGCCCGGGTCCGGTTCTGGCCCGCCAGGCCCCCTGACTCCTCGGTCCCACTGCCGCTCTGGGGCTCGGGGCTTGGGGCTCGTGGCCGCCTTTGTGAAGGTGCCGGCGGGGCGCGCCGAGGTCAGTGCGGCGCGCACGACCCGGGCGTCAGGCGGGGGTCCCGGCCTCCCTCGACGCACGGCCGCTTCTCGGGGAGGGGGAGTGGGGCGGGCCGGGCACGGAGGGAGGCTACAGATGGTGAGTGGGTGAGCGGCTTTTTAGGGGAGGGGAGCGAAGGAGGTGGGCGTCTGAAAGTGGAGTGAGCTGTCTGGGTCCGGGCGTGCGTGTGTGTGCGCGCCTTAGCGCGCGTGTGAGCGTGTGTGTGTGTGTGTGTGTGTGTGTGTGTGTGTGTGTGTGTGTGGTGGGAGGGGGATGAATGAAAGGGAGAGCCACGGGGCGGATGCCTTGTCTGGTTGGGCGTCTGGGGAGAGAATGGGACTGAAAGCGGAGGAGAATGGGTGTGAGTGAGTGAAAGAGGGCAGTCCCCGGTGGTGGAGCCCCTCGGCCGGACCAACTGCGGAGAAGCTGGCTGGAGAAGCGTTTGCAGAAGAGGGGACTGGATTTAGCCGAGCTGCAGGAGAGGTGGACTCTATTGGTTTGGTTTGGGGTGTGGGGAGGAAGGGCTGAGAGGCAAGGAGCGCAGCGTGGTCGAGCACAAAGCCAAGGTCTGGAAACTGCGGGAGCGTGGGTGGCGGGGGCGGATGCGGGCTACGGCCGCGGCGCGGGCTGGGAGACCACACCACCTTCAGGAGCTGGGCGCGCAGGCTCCGGGCCTCCCAGCCCAGGTCGCTTTGCAGGGTCAGGGTGGGTTGGCCGCGGGGCCAAGTTGGAGTCCTCTCTGGAAAGTTGGGCCGAGTTAGTTGTGGAGGGAGCTGCGGAGAAGAAATCTGCGGGAAGCAGAAGGCCAGGATTCTGGGAAAACAGGCTTGAGTTCTTAACTCAAAGGGCTTTTGAAATCCTTACCCAAGTGAGTGCAGGGGGTAAAGCAGGGAAGAAGAGAATGAAGTGCCGTTTCCTAAGAATGGAGTGTTTCAAGAATAAAGGTAAGTATGAGTTCCTGTCAAGGAGAAATGAATTGAGAAGGGTTTGGAAATAAGACCTGACCCTGGTGGTAAAGATGCTGCACTTACTCTCCATGAATCTCAAAGAAACTCTTTTGCGCTCTCCTGTGAAACAGAACAGAGCTCAGGAGTTCTGCAGATAATTAAATTTCTTCAGTGCTTAGTGTCCATGGAACGGATCACGTCAAGGGCACTCCAAAAGAACCATAAACATGCCCCCTGTCCAATTGCCTCCCAAGAGTTTTCTTGAGAATTTGGATAGAAACACGATTTCTAACCCACCCCCGCCCTCCTAGACTCTCTGCTGAAGGTTGATAAAGAATGGTGAAAGATCAAGATCTTTGAATTAAAAAAAAAAAAAAAACCCTTGGTGCCATACTTGGAAGTATGTTCAAATTATTCTGGAATTAAAAGGGATTCCTTTTTTATCCCACAATTAACTATCTCATTCTTCAATAGTCCTACAGCACCCCTATTTATGATTTGACAATTTTAGTTGTCAGAAAATTCTCTCATGATATCTCTAAAGCAATAATAGGTGCACATGAATATCCTCAGGTTAGTGTCAACTAAAAAATAGCAGGAAATTTACTGTTTTGGATCCACCTCTGTCCATTCAGACAGAGGAGAGAAAAGTGGAGCCAGAACCGTTCTATTTTTTTTTAACTCAAGCTTAACACTCCCAATCAAGGATTATGAGGGAGCTCTGCTTATATACATAATAAATTTAAGTCATTCCGAATGAATGAAGGCAATAAGAAGACATTTTCTGGCAAATAGTTTATTGTGTGGAGGAGGACACTGTAGAAAGCCATTGACTCTTCTAATGAATGTGAAAAGCAGTTGACAGATGAACAAGTTTGTCTATTTCTTCCAGAAATTATTGCAACCTCTTTGCCCCAATATTGCAATGAATGATGGTGATAAATGATGCTTCTCTCCAAATTATGTAAGAGTCACCCAGTGTATTTCATTCATGACTTTGTTTATTTGGGAAGTACTATACAGCAACTAACAGTCATAGAGTCCTTGCATTTCATTCACTGGATTCTGAGGCCCATGAGGTTAGTATTGCAGGCAGGCCTATGGCAGGGGCTCACCACCACAGGTAGGAAGTAGAATGCAGAGGCAGGTGATCTGTCTCAGATCCTCTGGACTTCCACCATCACCTTGCTGCCTCTGAGGCTTAGTACACAGTAGCTGTATCAGACAGCGTCAGGTTCGCTGAGATGAACTTCCAGACCAGGCACAGTTATAGAGGAAGGGATATTTATTGAAGCTTACAGATCCAGGGGAAGTTCCATAAATGGCCGAAGAAGCTGGCCTGCCTTCACAGGTCCAAGCAGAGAGAGAGAAGCACAAGCCTAAAGCCAAAAGCCACACAGCACACTTCAGGAACTCCTGCTAGGCACACTTTGCATATCTTTAGATTGAAATCTGAAACCCACCACCACACCAGTGACCTTGCCTCTAGGCAGGTGGCAAACTACAAACAAATAAACAACTGAATATATTGGGAGCTATCTATTCTATTCAAACCACCACAGTAGTCCTTATCCACTGTGGAGCAAACTGCTTTCTTGGAAGGAGCCATATAAATTTGCAATGGTCTAACTTCCAGTCAGTGTCAGCCATGTGGCAGGGTGTTTGAAAGCCACGTGTCCCCCCATTCTTCTCTTGCATGGTCCCATCTTCCAAAAGACCCAGGTTGGAGAGTCTTCTCTGTATGATCTAAAACATGCATTTGTTAAAGAAATCAAAGCAACACTATTAGCAAGGCTAGAAGTTGTGTGACGTTTTACTCATTTCTCTCTGTAATCTTTAGTAAATTAGACTAAATTCTGAGGTGATCCTCACTTCTTCCTGTTTCCTTCCTTCCTCTACCGTGGCCTCCAATATTTCCTGTATGTTTTTTCTCTTAACTGCTCATTATTGAAAGAGGCATGGAGATACCATAAAACACTGTTACCTCCTATAAGGGCATACAGCTGCAAGGGAGAGTAAGTGCATGAATGAAGCAGCAGCCCTGCTTAAAGGTGCTTTCCTTGATGGGCATTGTACAAAAAGCATGTGAGCTCACTTAAAGCAAAGATAAGGTTTACACTGAACAGAAATGTGAACGTGGGTTCAGAGCATTTGAAGCCTGCTTGCAAAGGGCTGCCATGCATTTACAACTATGAAGATGTCTTCTTTCATTAGAATTGGTTCATTTGTTCTGTGAAATTATGTATGTATGTGTGTACACACACACACACACACACACACACACACACACACACACACACACATATATATATATATATATATATATATATATATATATATATATATATATATATATATCCTGGAAAGTTAGGCAAAGAGAGAAATAGAGAAATGAAGGCATGGAGACTACAGTCAAAATTTCTCCACCTTCTTATTCTCTAAGAAGATAGATACTTCTTGCTTTTGTTAGCACTTTACATCTTAGCATTTTAAAATTCCTATTAGAGGGTTAATTCATAGGAGATGGAGAAATCAGGTCTGGGGAGATGGCTCAGTAGATAAAGTGCTTGCAATGCAAGCATGAGCACCCGATTTCAGAATCCCAGCACCCATGTAAATGCCAGCCATGACAATATGCCTCTGCCAAGGAGGCAGAAATAGCTTACCTAATGTAATTAGTGAGTTCCAGGTTCAGTGTCTGGAAAAAAGTAATATGTAAAGTAATTGAGAAAGATATCCAGAGTTGACCACTGGTCTCCACACTCACATGTATGCTGTGCACATGTACCTGTGCACACTTATAATCACACACACACACACACACACACACACACACACATTCACACGCCCCACATATGCACAAACATTCAAAAAAGACAAGGAAGAAATCAGAGAGGTATATATGGCATGTGTTGTTCATTGAAAATTCTAAGGAGTAAAATAATCACCTGAGAAGAAAGAAAATGATATTTATAACCCATTTGAAACTTGAAAGAAGTCAAGTTCCTTCCTTTATATTTTTGTTTGGGATACTATATGTCTCAGGATTTAGGTGGCAATGCATGCCTGTAATCCCAGCAATTCAAGGCATTGAGGAAGGTGAATCACATAGGTCATTAAAGGCCAGCCTGTGAAATTTAGCAAGTCCCTAATCTCAAAATGAGTTTTGTTTTAAAGGGTGGGGTGAAGCCCTATAGTACAGTAATTGTCTAGCATGTCCAAGCCACCAGGTTCAATTCCCTACAGTACAAAAATGTCTCATTTAATAGTCTATGCTACTTTTTAATGGCCTAACAATCAACTCTGATCTAGTTACTGTAATTAGTATTACAATCATATAAATAGACATTTAGTGTTTCCCTAGTCTCATGCATAGAGCAGCCCCAACACTGACAGATTCAAGCGTCACTGAGTGTGGGCAGCTACTGGCATTTGCAAATATTATTTCATGCCTACTATGTGGTGTCAGAGCCACAAGTCAGAGTCTGTGTAACAGGGACACAAACACTTTCTTGCAGCCCAGAATATTTAACTCAGTTGCCCTCTGCTTTACTTGGCAGGTCGGATGGGCACAGAGCTCTCAGTAGCTTAGCTAAACCCCTAAGTGTTGCCACAGAAAGAGAAACTCCAGCATGACTGAATGTGGAAGATGAAACCTTAGAGAATAATGATGCCACCCAGGACATTTCATGTGTGCATGAATGTGTGTGTTTACTTCCTGGGTTATAGTAAGTGCACCAATATAAAGCAAAGACACCTTTCACCAGCATCGTTAACTGAAGGAGCCATTGCTGGCAGCGTGCATGGACTTTCACTGTTAGATGATGGGCTTCAAAGCCATTTCCTCACAGCTGTCTTGCTGAGGAATTGACCTGTCTTTACATAGAGCTTATGTAAGAAATACTGGGAGGTAAGGGAATGGTAATATGTCTCTATATTATGTTTGCATCTTTTCCTTGAGTCTATAATTATTTCAAAATAAATAATTAAAATCAGTTCTATTAAATTCATAATCATTGTGTTATTTGTGCATAGTAGAAATATGTGATGCTAAAAATAATGACCCATCAAAATCATAAAATCTAGCACAAAATACATGAAGTCAACCTAACATGAAGAAAAGGATTTTACAGTAACATGAGTATTTGTAATAGTATGTTAAATTTGTGTGATGTGTAGTATGTGTAGTGTACAATATGTGGTGCGTGTGTGTATAGTATATAGTACATGGTGTACATGTGTGGTGTACAGTAGTATATGGTGTATTATGTGTGGTGTATGGCATGTGATATGTGTGGTATAGAGTATGTCGTGTGTGTGTATGTGCATGGTATATAATATGTGGTGTAGTATGTGTGGTGTATAGTATGTGGTGTGAGCACTGTGTAGTGTGTGTGTGTCTGTGTGTGTGATTCATGTATTTGTGTGTGCAGATGCATGTTCATGGATGTGCACGTGTGTATAGTATGTGGTGTTTGGGTGCACATGTGTATATTGTGTGGTCTGGTGGGGTGCATGCACTTGTGTGTGAAGGTGCATGTACATGGATGTGCATGTGTGTATAGTATGTGGTGGATGCACTGTGCATGCAGATGCATGCACATGGATGTGTATGTGTGTGGAGGCTTGAGGAAGATATTGGGTGTCCTCCTATATTATGTTTCTGCCTTTTTTCCTTGAGATAGAATCTCTAGGTGATCCTGAAGCTCACTGTTTTTCAGTTAGAATGATTGACAAGTGATCCCCTGCAATTCTTCTGTTTCTGGCCCCTTCAGGGATGAGGTTATGGGCATGTACATGCACACCTGGCTTTTGTCATATGGTTGCCAGGGATTGAACTCAGGTCTTCATGCTTGCTTAGCAAGTGCCGTTATCTACTGGCCCAGATCCCAAGCCCCTTTTTCATAGTGGTTTAATGTACATATAAAATCTCAGATAATTACACCAAAACACAAACATGTACCATTTTTTTTAATTTTAAAATGTTTAGGATAAACTTGAAATTCCAAATGAATGCTAGTCTGCCTTCTTCCTGAGGTTTGCGTGTTTGTTTTGTTGTTTTAGTGCTATGGATACGTCTTCCTCTCATCTGCAGGCCTAGCCCCTTGTGCATTTATATTCAAGAAATTGAGAGGATTTTAAAACACTCATTAAAAACAGCAAGGTCACAAAACTTTCTCCTAATTTCTTAAATGATAATATGGGAAAATTAAATTGGTAACAAGAGAGTAATCATTTGTTTAAAAAACACTGTGTATTATGAAACAGTTTGAGAATGAGAAGTGACAGTCAAGGCCACAGAGCATCAATTCCCTTTGCATTTATAATAGCCATAAATTGCCCTCCACAAGGCTATAGTCTCACTAGAAAGAAGTAGAACTCACTAGTGGAGAGCATATTTTATTAGGCAGCATCTTTTTGTCTTGGGTTTTTACCAGTGTGTTTCAGTAATGTGTGTATACTGAGCAGTGGTGAAAGACTCATGCATCATACAATCAGTTAAAATTTTAGTTCCTTTTTATTAACAAAAAACTTAAATCAAATATAACTAAAAAGTATTAAAACAGAGCAATAAGTATAGAAATCCACTTTTTTGTTTAAAGAAACTAAATCCCTACATATAGGTGCTTAAGTGTGTAGCCATATCACTTGTACTGATAGAGTAGGAAATGCACAAATAACCCCACAACACAGCAAATCAAACCATGAATAAGCCTCAGGATAGTGTCTAATAGAAGCTCACAGTAGGAGCCTCCAACATAGGTTTGTACTAGATGCTTATAAAAGGAGTTTGCAGTAGGTACGTTTACTAGAGGCCGAATAGGTACAACCCATAGGATTTTGTAGTACATGACCCATTATCCGGTCCTCTTACCCTTTCCCTACCAAACCAGTGCACAGTGGTTCAATTTCCTCCTGCCAGGACCCTCACATCTGCAAGATAGGCTAATGCTCTGGAACATTTCCCAAGAACAACTCAATCTGTGACTGATAAGGGCTGACAAATAAATACTTCACTCCATGGACCCTGCAGAAAGTGCCTCTTGGAGTACACATATCGACTCTTTTTGTAGTTCCTCAGCATTGGTGGCTCCTAGCAGTAATTTTTTTTTTCATAATCCAACTATTATTGGCCATTTCCTTTGTGGTCTTGCTTCCTCATTCCCCTAACCAGTGTGGTTTCCTGGAACATCTTCCACACAATTTGCTTGCATTTCAATTATTGTCTCAGAGTTTCCCACCACAAAACTCCTAACTCAGACATGGTTACATGCACCTTCATTCTACCTGTATCTTGAACAATCAGTCATCTCCAACTCCATTTGCAATACAACAAAGTGAACGTGCATCTTCTTAAGAAATCTTTAAAAAGTCTTTGATCCAGATTTTACGAAGATAATGAAGACATTGAACGATAATTATTGAACCCATAGTATAGGCACAGAACTACATACAAGTCATGAATACTAGTCAAAGCATCAAACACAGTACATGGGGGGGGGGATTTGCACAGTGGGAATTTCCGTTCATGTTCGCTGAATATTCAGAACACACTTAGCAAGGGGTAACAAATCACTTCTCAGCTTTTTAGCTAACATCAGTAGTATTAGCTCAATGCTCTAACCAGCTGAGGTAACCGGCCAGCTGCTAAGATCAGTTATAGTATCTATTCTTATCAGCAAAATACCTGATATGTCCTCTCTCTGAGGACAGCAGATTACATGGATTTTTAGAGCAGGGATATGGGATAAGAGCTTGTTCCATACACTTTACTCACTGACCTGGTATTGCAGAACCTCCAGGAATATTAAATCCCTCTTGCACTTAAAAATAGTTAACTAGGGGCTGGAGGGATGGCTTCCTAGTTAAGGCACATAAAGCAATCATTCTGTGTCAAGATCCTTGCCACAATTATCTGACAAATACTCCAAGACTCTACTCACGTATAGTTCAAACACATGTTAATATGAAACTATGATCTCTTCTGCTCAGGAAAAGATGCCTCTGACAGGGCTTCTGTTGCTAGCCATTTGAATCTCCTGTAAGGGCTTAATTCCTACTTGGTAGAGTTTGGTTCTTTTATGAATCCTCACATTGTAGAAGAAAGGGGGGGTTTTGATGAGTCTACTTCTTTCAG
Source organism: Dipus sagitta (assembly GCA_036346955.1). NCBI lineage: Eukaryota > Metazoa > Chordata > Mammalia > Rodentia > Dipodidae > Dipus > Dipus sagitta. The sequence goes on along the minus strand of CM070771.1, from coordinate 130,141,752 downwards.
CAGGAAGAAAAATTTCCAGATAGTATTTGGTCTGAAATAAAACATAAACTCAAATTGTAATACTTGCCACATCTTTAACATGGAAATTTCACTACTTTACCATTTAATTACAGGCATGTGATGATATACTGATTCATGAACTTCAGGTGTTGTAAAATAATAGTCATTGCTAAGGTTGAACGATGAAGAGGAAGGGCCTCATCTCAGCTTCGGTGAAATATGAACTTTTGAAGGGAAGCACATATCCAAACACATATTGTAGTCTGAACCATCCCTTAACCTAAGTGCCATTGTATGTTCATGACTTGGCCTAGACTTATGGCTTGAAGATGTTATCATATTTTTTTCAATCTATATGGTTCCCAGAATAACCCCAGAGGAGTTCATCATATTGTGACTGACACTGTAGTTAGTGATATCTGTTTTTCTCTCCTTCCTCCCACCCCTCCTTATTCATGGCTATCGCATATCATGAGCAAAACACAAGTAAGGTGAGTAGAACAACAAATATCCTAAACTTTAGGACACTTTGATGAAACTTGAACTCTTATTCATGCACACATTTCCAATTTATAAGTATGTTCCATGTGACTATCCAGTTACTTGGAGAGCCTTCCGTCTGTGATCTGGTGCTCCATTCATTCTCCTCTCCTTCAGCTGAGTGTGCAGGAAAGGGTGGGGAAATGGGGAATCATATGAAGGAAATTTTTAATGGCTATACCAGAAAGAAAATATCATTTCTGATGACATTCATGGACTACAATAGCCACATGGCCTCATCCAACTATAAAGGGTTGTAAATATGTCATAGGTACTAGAGAAATGGCTCAGCAATTAAAGGCACTTGCTTATAAATCCTGGCAGCATGGGTTTGATTTCCCAGTACCCACAAAAACCAGATTCACACAGTGGTGTGTGTAGTTCACTTGCACTGGAAAGAAGCCTTGGAGTGACCATTCATTCTCTCTCTGTCTCTCTGTCTCTCTGCCTCTCTGTCTCTCTCTCTCTGTCTCTCTCTCTCTCTCTCTCTCTCTCAGACACACACATACACACACTGTTTGCCTCTTTATCTCTCTCAAATGGATAAATAAATTAATTAAATGATAGTTTTAAAAATATGACCTAGCTCTAAAAGTAAGGCTAAAAGGGAGTGGTGGGTTTTGAGATGAGTTAATACTTTGCCAAATTTATTATTTCACTTCTACACTCCTCATTTTGTCCTGCAGTCTCCTGTGCCTGAACCGCCTCCACTTTATGCACTTCCCACCTCTAGGAAACATCTTCTCATCAGTCTCTTAGCTCAATTGTTATCGTCTCTGTGGAGAATTCCCAGTACAAAGTATCCCTTTTCTTGTTCATTTCTACCTTAACCATCTTCTATTACGGAATTACATAAATAACATTAACATTCAGATGACACATGCTGGGGAATGCACATTTGTTCAGCTCCTGAAAGAATAAAGCCCACCATTCCTTATCCTATGACAAGTTCTCTACTTATACCAGGACATTAATCTTTTAAAAAGTGAAGAATTGGTCCCAGAAGTCCCTGGGGAGTTTGTTACTCTCAACAACATTCCCCAGTTAATCTTGCTTTTATTTTCACTTCTATCGAAAAGCACAATATATTTTCTTTCTACACTGACCATGAGTTTGGTCATGTGACGCACTCGCAGAAAAGTCAGGTGATGTTAAGGTAGGTCAGTTACAAGCAGGGACTTGTATTAATTATAGTAGCCGCATTTCTCACTGTCATGACCAAATATCTGATAAAAGCAACTTCATGGAAGAAGGATTCATTTTGGCTTATCTTTCAGAGGACACCATTCATAATGACGAGGGAGATATGGTTATTAGTGTGGCTTGTTTCATGGTACTGAGTCCTTGCAATAGTAACTTCATACCTGGTACTGAGCAGGAAGCAGAGAGATAAGGCCAGCAGAGCAGCATGGCTATGACCCTCAAAAGCTCAGGAACCTACCATCCATGCCTTCTACCACAAAGTTTCTAAAACCTCCTCAAATAATACCACCTGCACAGGAAAAACTGTTCAAGCATATAACCGTGAGGAGACATTTCATAGTCAAATCATAATGAAAGGCATTATTTTTCCAATCACCTTCTGTATGCTTCTCCCATCTGCTATGAAGAGCAGAGGACCCAGGAAGGCGCTGTTCCCTCTGTGTTCTAGAAACAGACATGTGAGCAGGCTTAAACCCATGTCCGTCTAAGCCCACCTCTGTTAATCCATTCAGGACAATATAAGAAAAATGCATAGACTAGATAGATTATAATCCACAGAAGACATTTATTTCACTGAACTCTGAAGGTAGGGAAGGCAAAGACAAATCCACCAGAAGATACAGTGTCTGGTGAATGCCCATTCTTCACAGAAATAATTTACAGCTGTTTTCCTCATGGTGAATGACACTAGTGAGTCTCTATGAGCCCATTTTTAAGGTTTACAACATCAGAAATTAGGACTCTATCCACATGGCCCACCATCCATTGCTAAAGTTTGCATCTTCCAACAGCACCCTTTTGTTTTTGTTTTGTTTTTTTTTTTTGATGGGTTTGTTTGTTTTTCCTCTCTCTAGCCCAGACTGACCTGGAATTCACTATGTAGTCTCAGGTTGGCCTCAAATCATGGCCATCCTCCTACCTCTGCCTCCCAAGTGTGAGATTAAAGGGGTGCACCACCATGCCCAGCTTCAAAGACACCCTTTAGATGATTAGGTTTTGAATATGGAGGACACTCATTCACACAATGGCATCATCCAGCTGAGCCACAAAGTAACGTCTACCAGTGAACAAGAGCTCAATAGCTGTAAGTCACTGGGAAAGTTATCAGTGTTTGGTATATAGTATTTGTTGCTGAAGCAGGTTGAGGCATAAAAATTTTGATGAGGACAACTCCAAAGTGCTGTAGATATGGTCAAACACCTTTGGGAACTGCTGACAATATTAACCCCTCCACAAAATGAATAGAAAAAGTCAATCTCATGGGACAAACCATTAATAAAGACTTTGTTATCAGTCATCCCCCACCAACATGGCAGGCTGTGAAACCCTAGTCCACTTCAGGTGGCAAGCAGAAATAAAACAGGCCACAAGAAGGGGTGCAGGAGGGAGGGGAAATATGAGTGGGCGGAATGTTGAAACCTCCCTACTTCTATTCAGGAAATTAAACTGTATGAACCTACGTAAGGTGTAAGTTAGCAACTTTTTTTCTTTCATACTGAATTCATTATTCCGTCACAGAATTTAAAAGGGACAAGATTACCTGTCTTATATAATCAGTTAAACCTCCCTAGTTATTAAGAAACATAATTAAAGGATAAATTATTATAGTCTGCATTTTGTTTGTAGCCACAATTGCTATAGTTGAGCCTGTGCAGCATAGTTATTTTTTCATGTGTCTACAAGGTTGTTTATGGAATATATAATCCAAATTGCTGGTTATGTCTATTGTCAAGATAGTAAAGTCATTTTGTAGGAGAAAGAACAGAAAACCTATTATGTGACCAAGGCATGGCAGTATTCACCACCTTGAGTGATTTTTTCATGCTATATTTTTAATATGTTAATATCATTGCATACTCTTTTTCAGTGGTATATGCGTTCTCTGTGTAAATAACAAGGGAGCGCTTGCACAGGGCATTAAATAACCTGGCTCATGATAGGTCTTATATGTGTGGTCTAATAAATGACAAAGAAATTAGGCTTTTGCTATTTCTTTGTTGGAGTAGAGAAGGTAGAGTAGGAAAGGGAAATGTGTTTAACTCTGTAAACAGTGTCGCTTATTTTCCTATATCATGGTAAAAATTATAAGGAGGAGAAGAAGGCAATCATAACAAATCCAAGAAACCTGTTAGACCTATCAGTCACATTTTAAAAAGGGAATTGAAATTCTTTTATTTTAAAGTAATTCACAATAATCTTCATTTCAATACAGTTATAAACCCAAAGGACAATCACGTCAAAAGCTGCCACAACCTCTCATGATCATCACAGGCAGAAGTTTGGGTGCATCCTTTGTGCCTACCCCTGCTTCTGGCAGAATTTGTGGCACATATGGCAGACTTGTAAATGCTTGTTAAATGGATACAAAAGCATTCACTACGGAAAATGGTGATGAGATTTATCTCTGACGAACAAAATGAAAAAAAAAATACTTATCAAAAAGTTAATGTGTATGGTTAAAGAAACATATGCCACAAGACACTTCGGACCTTTCTCCAGGGGGAGCCTCACTCTAGGTCTTCTTAGGTGTACATAGAGGGACATGCACCTGTCACCTAACCCCATTTCTGATAGGAAAGCTTTATTGCATTTCTGCCTGCTTTTATATTTTTCATGGACATTATTTAAATATCTATAGTATTATTGAAGATTTTGGTGACTCGCATTATTATTATTGTCTTCTCTTATTATTCATGAGGTATTTATTCCAAAATTCCCCTATGGATATTAAAATCTGTGAATATTTAGATACCATATTTGAGTATAGGTTAGGGCTATCTTCCTGTATATTTTAACTCATCTATAGATTGCTTAGCATACATAACACAGTGTAACTGGTACTTAAACAGTTGTACTATATTGTCTAGGAAATGTCAAATAAAATCATTCTGTACATGTTCCATACTGACACATTTCTATTTAATGTTTTTAATATTAAATCGAGTGATTATGCAGCTGCATAACTCACAGAGTGCCGACTGTACATTCTCTAAAAGATAAGCATAAATGTGACTGAATTTTAAAATTATATGCTTACGTCTGATTCCAGGAAGTAGCATTTTTCATTGTAATTGAGCTAGTTGATGTAAAATAACTAACATACTAAATATTTTTTAAGATAATAGAACATAGCATTATTGAAATACTTTGAAAGAGTAACACAGAAGACAGCAAAGTTCTGTCATGATTGACATGGAAGTCAAGTATTAACTTGGGTCATTTTAACTTGTGCTACATAAAATAGAAAAGAATTGTTTGGGCTTAATTTTTAAAACAAGACGTTTCTTTATGAAGTAGTCAATAATACAGAAATTCAGGCATTTTTTTCTGTCATTGCTATGTCATAAGATGATCACAAAGGTGTTTTGATTGTGAAATGTTCCCACATGCTCATGTGTTTGAACACTTGCTTCCAGCTGTTGGTGCTGTTTTCAGGAGGTTGTGCAACCTTTCAGCGGTGAAGCCTGGTTGGAGGTAGTGTCCACTGGAGGCTGACTTGGATTTTTAGGTCACCCAGTTTCTGGCAGGAGCTCTCGGCTTCCTGCTGTATATTCTTGCTGTTAACGTGCTGCCCACTGACATGTCTTCTCCACCATGATGGACCGTGTTCCTGCAAACTCTGACACAAAATAGGGCTTCTTGCCTTAAGGTCCTTTCTTGGGGAGTAGAGGTGAACCTCCTGACTCTTCACCCCTCAGTTTTGTTGTTATAGGCATGGACATCACTGCCTTACTTTTTAGGTAGATGCTAGAGATTGAACTCAGTTCATCATGCATATGTTGTAAACCTTCTTACCCACTGCTCTATATTCCCAGTCCCTTACATTGCTTCCTGTCAGGCATTTTGGCACCATAACTAATATAATAGGAAAGCACAGCAAAATTTTCTATAGTATGTTACCATTATATTAAGCATAAACATTAGACCATCACAAAAAGGAAGTGAAGATAGCATACATTGGAATGTGTATAGTAGCACTAAATTTGACCTTGAAACACTGATGGAAGCTCTAGGCACTCCAGGCAACTTTAAGTACACTCTTGGCCTCAGCTTCTGCAGCTTCAGATTTTCAAGACGAGAGCAGAGGCTAATGAAGTCCAGAAGCTCTTCTGCTCAGCAAATGTTGGAAGGAGCTTCCACACTCTCCTTCATCAACTGGCTACTTATAAACCTTTCCTAAAACCTCAGGTTTTCATCATTGTTTAAAATAGTCAGGTAGTGCTCAAATCTTGTACCCTGCTGAATGACAAGAAATATAGATTTCACTTGACAAAGCTTGATTGAATTTTACATTTTCTATAGGCAAAAATTGCTCGATATTTGCTCTCTACTGTGGGACCCAAGGCCTTTTGTGGGCTGGCTTCGGGCCACTTATCCAAATATAAATATCACCGTTTGCTAATGTAAATCAGAAGCTACTGTAGTAGATATTAAAAGCTAACAATTCTCAGAATACATACTGAAAAATTCAACTCTGTGGGGGAGCGGTGGGAAAAACATTCAACTACTAGCTGAAATTTATCTATAACACTGAAACTACTACTTCTGGCATTTAACAATCACTTACAGACATACATAGCAGAAAAAACAATTGTGAGTCTGATGCACACCTGCTAAGCAGAGATCAAGCAAGGGGCTCTGTCCAATTTTTTAATTAATAAACATTTTGTGTATTAATACTTCTTACTTTTGTGAGAAAATTTAGTATATTATAATTACATTGAAATAAAAATCTTTCATATTTCCTTTCTTCTTTCTCCTTTTTTTTGTCAAAACACTTAACCTCTTCCCTCAGAAATTTCAAGGAAACCCTCCAGTATTAACTGCAGTCACTATACTATTTACTGATTCTCCAGAATGTATTCATTTTGTAGAATTGAAACATCACTACATGTTGTAATTACCTTATCATTACTGGGAGAAAGCACCTGACCAAAAGTAGCTGATGGAAAGAAATGTTTTATTTTTGTGTACTGTGTCAAGGGGAAGCTTCATGACGGCAAGAGGAAAGCAAGGCGTGAGCAGAGGCTGAACATCACCTCTGCCATAGCGAGTAGAAAAACAACAGGCGGAGAGTGATCCCATTAACACTGGCAAGCTCAGGGCTAATAAACCTCAAGGTCCACCCCCAGAAACACACCTCCTCCAGCAAGGCTTCACCTCCCAAATTGCTATCAGCTGGGGACCAAGCCTTCAGAACACATGAGTTTATGGGGGACAAACCATAAACCATCACACTCTCCTTGGCATATATTTCCCCACAATCCTATCTCTTCAGTTTCTGACATTTATCTTTCTACTCTCTGGTTGCATATCTTAGACCCTTTTAGATTTTCCATGCAATTGAGATCACACATTGTTTGCTTTCCTGTGCCTCCTTTATTTCACATGGCACAATGTCTTCCAGGTTCTTCCATGTTACTTTAAAAATGGAAGGGCATTCCACAGTATACACATTTTCTTTATCCAGTCATACCTTGATAGACATATAAGCTAATTTCATGCTGTGGCTATTGTGATTATTCCGGGATCTGAAATCAACTCGGAGACTCACCAAGGTATACTGGTGATGTTTCTGTAAAGGATTAACCAAATGGTGAAGCTTTTTTGGGAAGGGTTTTCTCTAGGATTTCTTTCATACCAAGTCAACATACAAGACAAAGTGATGTTTCTATACAAAAACCAAACCACGCAAAAGCAAGAATTCAGGAACTATCCCCATTTGTGTTACAAACAAAAGAATCAAATACACCAGAATAAATTTAACCAAAAAGATGAAAGGCTTATACTATAAAGATATCTAAAGTAATAAAAATATAAAGAAGACATAAGTACATAAAAATACATATCTGTGGCTTACAAAAATTAATATTACAACTTGGCTAAATTTTCCTATTGCTTTCAATTTTGTTGTTAGATCATTAGAATTTTCTTTAAATATAATCATGTCATCTGTAGAGACATTTTTTTCTTTGTGCCTAATTGGGGTGCTTATTCATTCTTTTACTTATGACTTCGAGTACTAAAGTATTCACAAGTGGCAAGAATCGGCACCGTGTTGTGCTCCAATTTCATATAAAATATGAAACACAAAGACATTAAGAATAACGCTGACTACAAATCCAATAACTTACACATAATGGAATATTAAATACATGCAATTATATGTGTATGAACACAAATTGGGCATAGAAGAAGAAGGAAGAGTTTTGCATGGGATTGTTATGAATTTAGAAAAAATAGCTACTTATTTATAGATATTTCATAGAAATATCTATGTAGAGATGTTTCATGGATATGCATTTATAGATATTTTATGCAATTATCTAGGTAACCATTGACTTCATAGTCCACAGTTACAACAAGTAAAGAAAAAACAATAAATGTAGATGTTTATATTAGCATAGCAAAACATACAAGCTTAATATTTTATACCACCAAAATCACTTTAAAATATACAAACTTTTAGTCTGGGTTAATTTTCTTTTCAAGTGATCACCCAAGGACAGAATATAATGTATTGATATAGACTTCTCAATTATTTCATCATGTTCTATTGGCTGTCAATAAAAATAAACCTACCGAGCCAGGCATGGTGGTGCACGCCTTTAATCCCAGCACTCAAGAGACAGAGGTAGCAGGACTGCCTTGAGTTCAAGGCCACCCTGAGACTCCATAGTGAATTCCAGGTCAGCCTGAGCTAGAATGAGACCCTACCTCAAAAAACCAAAAATAAAAAATAAAAATATAAAAAATTAAACCTACCACTAAGTACTGGGCTGGAGAGATGGCTCAGCAGTTAAGTGCTTGCCTATGAAGCCTAAGGACCCTGGTTTTAGGCTCAGTTCCCCAGGACCCACATTAGCCAGATGCACAAGGGGGTGCACAAGTCTGGAGTTCATTTGCAATGGCTGGAAGCCCTGGCATGCCCATTCTCTCTCTCTGCCTCTTTCTCTCTCTCTGTCACTCTCAAATAAATAAATAAGAATAAACAAAAAGTTTTTTAAAAATATTTAAAAAATAAAATAAAAAATGAAAAATTAAAAATGAATAAAAATTTTAAAAGATAGCTTACATGAAGCAAAAACAAGAAAAGGAAAAAGAAAAAGCAACATGCTGATTTTACAAATATTCATTCCCATAGTTTAAACTTTATTTTGCTTAAGCATAATAAAGGCTTTGCTGTGTGATAGTTTCCTATTATCAAATTTATTGAGCGTCTATCATTTGGTGTGCAAATTCTGATTATATTTTTCTTGGTACTGAAGTTAGAACCTAGGGCCTCGTGCATGCTAGGTAAGTACTCTACAACTCAGCTATACCTGTAGCCTAGGAGTTGTATTAAGAAACCCTCTTACAGCCTATTACCTGTATCAAGCAATTTCCATCATCAATGAGTGTTAAACTTTTTGTGTTAAATTTGATAACATGTCTTTTATGTGTTTTTATCCATTATGGCTTATTATACCTTATGTTTTTGTCTTTTTCATTTTGTGTGTTTGTGAGTACGTATATGAATGTGTGGGCAGATGGATGCTTGTGTTTTAAATGTAAGGCCAGAGTACAAACTTTGGTGTCATTCCTCAGGAATGCTGTCTACTTTTTCTGAAAAGGGGTCTTTTACAGACCTGGAACTTTCTGATTAGGTTATATAAGCTAGCCAGGCAGCCTTAAGGATGCTGTTGTCTGCCTTGTGGGTGTTGGAATTACAAGCACACACTACCAAAGCCATCTTGTTTCACCTGGGTTCGCAGATCAAACTCGGGTTCTCTTGCTTACAAGTCAAGCATTTTTCCCACTGAACTTTCTCTTCAGGCCTGCATTTCTCTTCTGGCTGTTAGGATTCAAGAAATTAAACATAAATGAAAGAAAATTGTTAAAAGCAATTTCAATTTTCCCAACTTAATGTAACTATGTTTCTTTACAAATTATTGATGTTTTTCCATTTAAGAACACACATAAAAACAGACTCAATAAGTTATATATAATTTTCGTTAGTTATCATTTAGCTAGAATCATTTTTGGTTATTTATTGTAAGAGTGTCTTTGACAAAGAGGATTTTTTAAATAAAGCATTAAGAAATAAATTACATCAAAACACAAATATGTTTTCAAAGTATATTAGAATTTGCACTGAAACTTCTTTTTCTTACTATTAATATTCTTACAAATGTGCATATTATTCTAGATGAGGAGTTTTTGCTTTTACTTCATATTCAAACCATGTGCACATGTAAATATTGTTCACTTTTCAGATGAAACTGCAGAGTGAAATGTAATCTAGGCTTCTACTAGTAAGTGGCTGGTTTAAAGACTTGAGTTCAATTTATTAGTTAACAGGCTGCTGAGGATAGCATTTGCCTGTCTTACTAGCTCCACACCAGCCAATCCATCATAGCTTCACAAAGGAGGTGATGAAAAGCAGTTCTGTCTCCTGCACTTAAAATTGAAATTAGCCTGATTGAATTATACAAAAAGTCTTCTGCAGTCAACCCTGCTCGACTTCAAAGACCTCATATACATGGAGAAAAAAAAAAAAATTCTAAAGCTACAGAGGGTTAAGAAATTGGCACAAGCAATACCACAGTTTACTCAGAACTGTAAGAAGAAATTAAAAAAAAAACAAAACTATGTTGCAGAAGATTCTGATAATTTTAATATGTATTTAGGTAATCAATCTACTTATTTGTTTTCTCATAGCTACCAGTGACTCTAAATATTACTGTCCAAATTTAATCTTAACATATTTATATAACATTTCATTTTGTTCAGAAAAGAAATAATATTCCTGAAATTCTGCTATGGTAATGGTGCCTGTCCAGTAGGTAGGGCCAACAGCAATGTGAGCAGGGCCAGACAGGAGGTGATGTCAGAAGCAGGCTGGGGCAGGATGGGGAGTCTGGAGAGGCAGTGGTTTAACAGGCACCAGCTACTCGGTGTTAGCTCATCACTGCCTTCCCAGTGCCTGAGTCAGCATTGCCAGGACACCTCTGAAGACTATGAAAATATAGAAAACTGGGGCTGGAGAGATGGCTTAATCGTTAAGGTGCTTGCCTATGAAACCTAAGGACGCATGTTTGATCTCTCTCCAGATCCCACATAAGCCAGAAGCACAGAGGTGAGGCAAATGCAAGATCATGTATGTATACAAGGTGGCCCAAGCATCTGGAGTTTGATTGCTGTGGCTGAGGCCCTGGAGCACCAATTCCCAATTCTCTCTCTCAAATAAAAGTGAAAAATACTGAAAACTGGACTTTTATGGGCTCCTTTCAAATTTTCCACAATTATGATTAGTGTAAAAAATTAAAACACACTGTGACCACAAAAACAAATGATCATATTTATCTTAGGGAGACTTAATATAGCCATCTCTGTTTAATAGTTTGTTTCATATTTAGCACTCTAAGATTTAGTCTTAATTCTTCTTTTGTTGTTTATATTTTATTTTTGTTCTTCTAACTCAAAATTTTTGGCAACTTGGAGGATATTCTGATAGTACAGTTCCATAAACATCACCAAATAACATTCAAAAAAAGGTTTACTAAACTGATCTCCACATATGTTTACAAACTTTTCTTTCTGTGATCCATCATCAACCTTTACTGCATCTCTGTGTTTACCCTCTGTCCGTAATTTCCAGTTTTCTATATCTTAGATAGTACCCAGGAAGGTTAGCTAAATACTCAAAGATCTCCCTTTCCTCATGCTTCCATTGGGATTCAGACAATGGCCAGTAGTGGAGAGAGAGAAAATGAGAGAAAAGAGCAAATATTTATTTCCCTATTTTAAGCTTCTCTTCTACATAAGCTGACCAAATCCTTTGCTGACAGTCACAGATGTAGATATTTTAGGCATGATGCCTTCACAATTTCTCTGGTATCAAAACCATTCTTGTTGTCCAAGATCCAGGCCAGAACAACATTCTTACACTTTCTCTGTATATAACTTACTATGCTTTATTATTAAAAACTCTTCCGATACCATGATGTGTGTGTGTGTGTGTGTGTGTGTGTGTGTGTGTGTGTGTGTGTGTGTGTATAGATAGATAGATAGCTGATAAAGAAATTCATGGCAATGACCTAATGATTCACCTTAAAGTCTTGGAAAAAGAAGAACAAAGCAAACCAAAAATCAGTAGACAGGAAGAAATAATAATGATTATGGCAGAAATTAATGAAACAGAAACCAAAAAAAAAAACCAATCCAAAGAATCAAAGAAGCAAAGAGTTGGTTCTTTGAAAGGATAAACAAGATTGATAAACCCTTAGCAAATCTGACCAAAAGAAAGACAGGAGACACAAATTAATAAAATTAGAGATGAAAAAGGTAGCATTACAACAGATGCCAGAGAAATTCAAAAAATCGTAGGGACATACTATAAAAGCATATACTCCACAAAGTATGAAAATCTGAAAGAAATGGATGATTTCCTTGATTTATATGACATACCTAAATTAAATCAAGATGAGATTAGTCATTTAAATAGACCTATAAAAAGCATGGAAATCCAAGCAGTTATCAAAAATCTCCCAACTAAAAAAAGTCCAGGTCAAGATGGATTCACTGCTGAATTTTACCAGACATTCAGGGAAGAACTAACACCATTGCTTCTTAAGCATTTCCATAAAATAAAAAAAGAAGGAATACTACCAAACCCCTTCTATGAAGCCAGCATCACCCTGATACGAAAACCAGGCAAAGATAGAACAAAAAAAGAAAATTTCAGACCAATCTCCTTCATGAACATAGATGGAAAAATTCTCAACAAAATATTGCCAAACAGAATACAAGAATATATCAGAAAGATCATTCACCCTCACCAAGTAGGCTTTATCCCAGAGATGCAGGGATGGTTCAACATTCGCAAATAAATAAATGTAATACATTATATAAATGGACTGAAGGACAAAAATCACATGATCATCTCATTAGACGCAGAGAAAGCGTTTGACAAAATCCAACATCCCTTCATGATAAAAATCCCTCAGAGACTGGGAATAGAAGGAACATATCTCAATATAATAAAGGTTATTTATGACAAGCCTACAGCCAGCATATTACTAAATGAGGAAAAACTGGAAGCTTTTCCACTAAAATCAGGAACAAGACAAGGGTGTCCACTGTCCCCACTTTTGTTTAATATAGTACTGGAAGTCTTAGCCATAACAATAAGGCAAGAGGCACCAATAAAAGGGATACAAATTGGAAAGGAAGAGATCAAGTTATTATTATTTCCAGATGACATGATTCTATATATAAAGGACCCTAAAGACTCTACCAGAAAACTGTTAGAGCTGATAAACACCTATAGCCATGTAGCAGGATACAAAATAAATACACAGAAATCAGTATCATTCCTTTATGCTAACAACAAACATACAGAGGGTGAAATCAGAGAATCACTCCCATTCACAATTGCATCAAAGAAAATAAAGTACCTTGGAAGAAACCTAACCAAGGAAGTAAAGGATCTCTACAATGAAAACTTTAAAACACTCAAGCGAGAAATTGCAGAGGACACTAGGAAATGGAAAAACATCCCTTGTTCCTGGATTGGAAGAATCAATATTTTGAAAATGGCAATCTTACCAAAAGCAATCTACACATTTAATGCAATCCCCATCAAAATTCCAATGACATTCCTCATGGAAATAGAAAATATAGTACAAAAATTCATTTGGAATCACAAAAAACTTCAAATATCAAAAATAATACTAAGCAACAAAAATAGGGCTGGTGGTATCATCATACTTGATTCTATCCTACACTACAGAGCCATAGTAACAAAAACAGCATGGCACTGGCACAAAAGCAGACATGTAGATCAATGGAACAGAATAGAGGACCCAGATGTAAGTCCAGGCAGGTATGGCCACCTGATATTAGATAAAAATGCTAAAAATACTCATTGGAGAAAAGACAGCCTCTTCAAAAAATGGTGTTGGGAAAACTGGATATGTATCTATAGAAGGATGAAAATAGATTCTTCTCTCTCTCCATGCACAAGAATTAAGTCCCAATGGATTAAAGACCTTAACATCAGACCGGAATCTCTGAAACTGCTAGAGGAAAAAGTAAGGGAAACCCTTCAACATGTTTGTCTTGGCAAAGACTTTTTGATTATAACCCCAATTGCTCAGGCAATAAAACCACAGATTAACCACTATGACCTTGTAAAATTACAAAGATTTTGTACTGCAAAGGACACTGTGAATAAAGCAAAGAGGCAACCTACAGAATGGGAAAAAATCTTTGCCAGCTATATATCTGATAGAGGATTAATATCTAGGATATACAAAGAACCCAAAAAGTTAAATAATAAGAAATCAAACAAGCCAACTAAAAAACAGGCTATGGAGCTAAATAGAGAGTTCTCAAAAGAAGAAATAGGGTTGGCGTATAAGCATCTAATAAATGTTCTACATCCTTATTCATCAGGGAAATGCAGATTAAAACTACATTGAGACTCCTTCTCACTCCTGTCAGATTGGCTACCATCATGTAAACAAATGATCATAAATGCTGGCAGGGATTTGGAAAAAGAGGAACCCTTCTACACTGCTGGTGGGAATGCAATCTGGTCCAGCCATTATGGAAATCAGTGTGGAGGTTCCTAAAACAGCTAAAGATTGATCTACCATATGACCCAGCTATAGCACTACTAGGCATATATCCTAAGGATTCATCTCATTTCCTTAGAAGTACATGCTCAACCATGTTCATTGCTGCTCAATTCATCATAGCTGGGAAATGGACCCAGCCTAGATGTCCCTCAACTGATGAGTGGATAATGAAGATATGGCACATTTATACAATGGAGTTCTACTCAGTGCTAAAGAAAAATGAAGTTATGAAATTTTTAGGAAAATGGATGGATCTGGAAAGGATTATATGAAGTGAGGTAACTCAGGCCCAGAAAGGCAAGTGCTGCATGTTCTCTCTCATATGTGGATCCTAGCTACAGATGATTGGGCTTCTGTGTGAGAAGGAAAAAAAAAACTCTGTAGCAGATGCCAGTAAGCTAAAAAAGAGATATAAAGGGAAGAGAAAGGAAGGGAGGTAATTAATAAGTTTGTATTGTATAAATATAAGTAGAAGACTAGATTAATGGGGGTGAAAAGGCCCAAAGTGAGGTCAGGAATAGAGATTGAATAAAGGAAAGGTGGAGGGAGAGCTAATCAAAATCTAAGAGGATATAAATAAATCATATGGAATCCTCCGGTTTGGGACAATGGAACACTCAGGAGCAGTAGATCATTGCTAGAAAATTTTCAGTGCCAGTGATGGGATACCTTCCAGTGAGATGTTGGCCAGGGA
Organism: Dipus sagitta; assembly: GCA_036346955.1. Taxonomy (NCBI): domain Eukaryota; kingdom Metazoa; phylum Chordata; class Mammalia; order Rodentia; family Dipodidae; genus Dipus; species Dipus sagitta. Next base: position 130,126,692 of record CM070771.1, on the reverse strand, counting down.
GGTCCCTGATGACCCCAAAACATTGTAGGCCATTGCTGAGACCCTTGGTTTCCCACCAGGAATAGATGGCAAGACCCTATTGCTGATGACTCCACATACTTGGGCTGCAAGGCCACTGAAAAATCCTGCTGGAACTGAGCTGATAACCTTCTCCATGTTGACCAGCTGAGAGAAAGCTGGAAGAAGCCATTCTACATGGAGTTCAATGGGAGAAAGAGATACCACCAGTGAAGATACTCAACAGTGGACACTGCAAGCCCTATAATTGGCCAGCCAGGCCAAATGAGCCAATGGGTGCAATAGTGGCACATTTACCATGGTGGAAACCAACTGCCCTCCAATGGGACTGGAGGCCCACTCTATGGGAGGGACTACATCCCTGATACTGAAAACTTAAAACAGTGGTAATCATGAGTGCTAGGGGTATAACATCTGCTGATATCTGGATAAGTGTATATACTATGCTTATCAAACTGCCCAGTAAGCACTTTTCTTAATATTCATACCCTTATATTAATGCTACTCTCACTTTGTGCAGAGAATCTTCTCTTTTCAGATGGTAGTGACCTTGGGACCACTCAGAAGGTATCATAGTGCTGGAAAGAAGTGACTAAGTACTGAGTAACATCTCAATCACACCTTCCAAGGCTCAGGGTCTAATGCGGAAGAGGTGGCAGAAAGAATGTAAGAGCCAAAGGAATGGTAGGTCTCCTTACAACATGCTCCCTCCAGACATTAATGGCCTGGATATCCATGACCTTACAGTGCCTGACACTACCTACACAAGACCATCATAAGAGGAGGAAAAGATCATGGCATCAAAATAAAAGAGAGACTGACTGAGATGGGGAGGGGATATGATGGAGAATGGAATTTCAAAGGGGAAAGTGGGGGGGGGAGGGTATTACCATGGGATATTTTCTATAATCATGGAAAATGTTAATAAAAATTGAGGAAAGAAAGTAAGAAATTGATGGCCATCAACCTAGTGCATTCTCTAGGAATCAAATAGCTTTTGCCAGATTCATGGGTAGTTTATAATAGTTTGGGATTATTGTCTAAGAATTGAGAAGCACAAGACCAAAAATATATAACAGGAGGATGACCTCTTAAAATGGATATAAGTTATGATCACTAAGAGCCAAATAGCATATTGGCCCTGCTATATTTTTAGCTGAGTTTGATTTTAAAAGTAATTTTGGAAAGTCAATGGAAAAGAAGGGACAAGATTATTCTAAGGAATAGTACCTTAGCAAATGTTAAAAGTTTTTATAATCATAGTAATTGACATTGTTAGCTTATGCTTAGTGTTACATTAATAAACCCAGCAATGAAGCAAAGGTTCCAAAATAAAAATGTAGATCCACATACGTGCTGTAAATATTGGTCTATAATGAAAGATACAGAATGAAAACTCAGTAGGAAAGTCATGCTTCTGTAATAACTATACTTATATCACTATATATTCAACAAATGCTGCTGGATAGCTACATATAAATAAAATATGTAGTTTATAAAATGTCAAGCAATCTCATATCCATTTGAAGTCAAATATTAAAATCAAATCTTCAAAATATTTAAAGCACACATAAGAACTAGCTACTTTAACAAATGATTTAGTGAACAAATAATGAGAATATATGAAGAATGAAAGACTAATAATTTAGATAACATTAAAATAAATATTATGGATGCCTAAAATGAAGGTTGAATACAAGCCAGAAAGCTGAAGAAAAACACAATTACAAATATTTTTGAAATATATATCTATTATATAGTCAATATCTACAAATCAATGAAATAAAGTTTTAAAAGAAAAAAGATGAAAGAATATGAAACATTCATGGATGTTAAAGTAGTGAGTTATAGAAATATAATTTAAAACAGTTTCATATAATTTAACACTGTAAGAATTAATGATATGTATAATTATGTAAATGTACAATTACTTTAAGAGTTTTAGGAACCAGTTACTATAGCTGAAATCTATCATTTAGGAGAGTACTTCAAAATAATATGACAATGTTGAAATAAATATACACATGCAAAACATCTATAACAGAAATTCCACCAGGTCTTTTTTACTATTATTATTAGTTATGTACACAGTATATAGTCATGTTGGTACCATTATTAGCCTCCACCTTGTCCTTCCCCCTCTGCAGGGACCCTCCTCCTTGGGGAACATGGATCGTGCATTGTGGGGTTAGCCATCAGTTATGGGGCCAAGGCAATGTCTTTTAGCATAATGTCCCAACATGTGGCTCTAACAATCTTTCTGCCCCCTCTTCTGCAAATTGTCCTGAGCCCTGTTGGGTTTGTTTTAGCTCTACTTCAGTGCTGAGGTCTTGGGAGCCTCTGTGTCTGTGGGTATCTGATTTGGTAGGAGTAGAGTATTCTCTGTGTCTATCTCCTTCACCCTTGTGTTGGTACCAGGATCACCAAGAAAGCAGCACTCTTGCTCATTTCTCCAATTACTCTATGGCTTCAGCTAGGGCCCTGGTGAAGTGTGATGGGCTCATTCTCTCCTCAGGATCTTTGTCAACCTTAATCCTCTCCTGTTTCCCTTTCCCTCTCTCTCTCTCTCTCCCTCTCTCTCTCTCTCCCCCTCTTCTCTCTTTCTCCTTTATATTACCTGTCTTTTTCTTCCTTCTTTTCCTTGGTGCTGGGCTGTAACTCCCAGTACCAGCATATAGTCAACATCCACTAGGTCTTTGTTAAGAAATGCATGCATTGGTACAAAAAGAGGCATGTCTAGAGATGTTCATAGGATCATCATTGGTAATAGATAAAAATTGGAAATAACTTAAAACTTCTTTGTTGGGGAAATGGAAGAGTAAATGGTATTATAGGCACAGAATTGAAAACTATGCATCAGTTAAAATTAGTGATCTGCAACATGGGAAACTGGAAAACATGACTGAAAAGAGCAAATGGAAAACTATGCAAAGTAGAATATAATTTATGTAAACGTCAAAAGCACATATTGTAACACAGACTGTTTCTGGTTATATACATATGTGGACACAGACTCATTGGATTATTTGGGGAACTGGAAGGAAATAATGGCCTTAATTATGTTTATAGGTTTTATTTCATCTGTAGAAAAAGTTTCCGAACCCAAATGGTAAGTATTTACATTAAATGTTTTAATAATGAAAAAAATTAGAAAAAAATCCAAAGTTACTTCAGCAAATTTAGCTTTTAGGTAATATTTTAAAAAAATATTTTGTTTACTTACTTATTTGAGAGAGGAGGCAGAGAGAGAGAGATAATGGGCACATCAGAGCCTCTAGCCACTTCAAAGGAACTTCAGATGCATGCTCCACCTTGTGCATCTGGCTTATGTGAGTCCTGGAGTATTGAACATGGGTCTTTAGGCCTTGCAGGCAAGCACCTTAACCATTAAGCAATCTTTTCAACCCATGAGTTATTTCATTTTATCTTTATTTATTTATTTATTTATTTATTTATTTATTTATTTATTTATTTGACAGAGAAAGAGGGAGAGAAAGAGAGAGAGAATGGGAGTGCCAGGGCCTCCAGCCACTGCGGATGAACTCCAAACATGTGCGCCCCTTTATGCATCTGGCTAACGTGAATCATGGGTAATCGAACCTAGGTCCTTTGGCTTTGCAGGCAAATGCCTTAACTGCTAAGCCATCCCTCCAGTCCCCAACCCAGGAGTTATTTTATTCTTATATTTTCTTGTATTTTTGTCTTATTATCAGCACATACTTTTTCTGTGTAATCTTTAATGCATAGAAATTGTAGTAATTGGATTTTTCTCTGGGTTTTTCTCTCTTGTTTATTTTGTTGTAGTTTTAAAGGTTTAAATGTTTTTAGTACATAATCATGTTTTGTTTCCCAGAACTATATATACATAAGAAAGCAACTATTAGTCTCTCTGGAGGAAATGTTGATGTCATTATACCATCATGTATCATTTCTTCTCCTTATCCTACATCTCTTCTATGGGCAAACTCTTTGTACTCTAGTAAAGACTAAAGAAAGCAGACATAAAGTTTCCAAGATTTCTCAGGCCTTCCTTCTTCTTGCTTCTTGTTTTCTCCCTTCTTACATAAAGGAGATGCTTTCCCATAATGATTAAGCCAATTGAAGTTTTTGTTTCAAGTCCTATGTCTCTCTCCTCAGATGACCCCTTATAAGATATAATTTTGTTGGAGTAGACCTGCAGATGTTGTGCTGTGTAATTTGACTGGATGTTAACACAACCACAAAAGAATATCAACAGATCATGATGTTTCAATTACCTTCTCATTGCTAGGGAAAAATACCTAAGCCAGAAGCAGCTTATGGGAGGGAAATGATTTACTTCAGCTTATCGTTTCAAGTGCAATCTTCATCATGGCAGGGAAGCAGAACATCATATCTTGTAACATCTGTTTGAAGAAAACAGTACATCTTGGATCTGGTCTGTATCATATCAAATCCAACAACATACCTCCTCCAGCAAGGCTCAACCTCCCCAAATCTCTACAATCAAAATCCCAAATTTTCACCAGTGAGGACCAAACACTTGAGAATATGGAGGAATTTTCTATTTAAACTATCAGACATGATGAGACCTCTGTGGCCTACAAAGTCTTGGAAAATTAAGTATGTGGTGTACTCACCTATAAACGTGCACTCTCAAGGTGGGATTACCTGCCTTGAGCAGTAGACACTCAAGCAGAAATGAAATGATTCATACTTCAGCATAACCACTACAAGGCTGAAAATGCATAGAGAATAAAGACATGTTTATCTTTGTTCCATAGTCTAGAAAATCAAGGTCCAGTTGCATTAAATGACTTGCACAATGAATTTAGGGCAGAAGCATATTTTGTTTGTTTACATATATATTATGTTTAACTGACATATATAGTAAACATATACATATTTATGAGGTGCCATGTGTTGATACATATATTAGTTGTTTAATGTTTGAATTAGTGTTTCTAAGTTCTTGGTTTCTACCTCAAAGAATTGAAGAAAGGTACACACAAATAGAGAAGAGCCAAGAAGCTTGACTAGGAGCAAAGTATATGGAAAGGTTTGAAATACACTTTCAGGAGGGCCAATGGGTTGCTCACATGGAAAGCACTTAAGGGTCCCACAATGTGGTCTGGGAATTGTGTTTATAGAATTTTTAAAAGAGGATGAAGGGGCTGGAGAGATGGCTTAGCAGTTAAGGCATTCGCCTGCAGAGCCAAAGGATCCCAGTTTGACTCCCCAGGACCCACATAAGCCAGATGCACAAGGGGGCACATGCACCTGGAGTTTGTTTGTAGTGGCTGGAGGCCCTGGTGCATCCATTCTCTCTCTTTCTCTCTCTCTCTCTCTCTCTCTCACCCTCTTTGTCTCTCAAATAAATAAATAAAATAAAATATATTTTAAAAAAAGAGGATGAAGCAATGTCCAGGGGTGTAGTTTAGGTGGTACTCTGGATTTATTGATAAGATTATGTTATATAATCTTTTCTCTACTGCACATGTCTCTTCCCCTGATGCATCTGATTTTTATCATGTGTATGTCCAGTTATACAAAAACATAATATGCAAAATCAGTAATTTTATTTCCTAAAGTTCACTTAAAAGACATAGTCCACCTCACTGTGCATGTGCTCAAAACCAGCTCAGGCTGGATAGCTCCCCTGCTGTTCTTAGTCCTGATACATCTAAAAACAAATAATGGTTGCTAGGGGAAGATAACCCTATTTCATTGTTTGCAGTGAGATATGCATGCAATTCAGTGCAGTGGGAGTCCCAAGTTGCCAATATGCTGCTTGTATTATGAAGAAAGAGGTGTGTTTTCTGCCTGTGCCAAGCGGGGCCTTGGCTGCTAAGCTGTTTCCCTACACTTGCCCACCTCAGGGGGAAATATGTCTAAGTTCTCAAATTTTATCATTTCTTAGTGGTGAGAACATTCAGAACTCTTCATCCTAGTTTTTTTTGTTTGTTTGTTTGTTTGTTTGTTTTAAACACACAAGATATTGTTGTTCTAAGTTGGTCCATGGATACTATGGTCAAGGAAGTAGGAGAAATACGTTCTGATAATTCATTTCACAGAGGAAGATTTTACACTGTGACCATCCACCCTTCTGTAACTTGGCAGACTATTCCATTTTCAGTGCTGAGCCAACATCGCAGCCCAGGTCCCATCATGGAGTAATTTAAAAAACAAACTAACAAACTAGGAAATGGATGGTTCGCAGAATATCAACTGTTTGATTTCTGGGAAATGTTTCTGTGTCAGTTCATCCCAGGGTTTTGTGATTACTACAGCCACCTCAGTGTCAAATCCAGGAGAATCATCTCAGTGGCAGCTCTAAAATAAACCTTTTACCAATGTGTTACATGAATAAATATTGTTTCATTGATCTAGTCAAAAGTACTTTAAGGAGTCTGGAGGAATGGCTTAGTGGTCAAGGGACTTCTTTGCAAAGCCATAGGACCCAGGTTCAATTCCCCAAGACACATGTAAGACAGATGCACAACATGGCACATGCATCTGCAGTTTGTTGGCAGTGGCTGGAGGCCCTAGTGCACCTATTCTCTCTTTCTCTGTCTCTGTCTCTTCTCTCAAATAAATAAATAAATAAATAAAGTTCTGTAAAGGATAATGATGAAAACTGTTTAAAATGGGTAGTCTCAAGCTTTCATCCAGATTCATCTTGTGTTTTGTGAGACAAATTGTGAATGTTTCTCACTATTGGTCAACTACTAGTCAAAACTATTTACTATTGAAAAAATAAATTGGTCTATACTATTTATTCACTATTGGTTAACAACCCATTGAGAATTTGGCACAAGGACTTTGTAGCACAGCTTCAGGTTCACTGAGATGAACTTCCAGACCAGGCACAGTTATGGAGGAAGGGATATTTATTGAAGCTTACAGATCCAGGGGAAGTTCCACAATGGCAGAAGAAACTGGCCTGCCTTCACAGGCCCAAGCAGAGAGAGAGAGAAGCACAAGTCTAAAGCCAAAAGCCACAGCACACTTCAGGAACTCCTGCTAGGCACACTTTGCATATCTTTAGATTGAAACCTGAAACCCACCACCACACCTTAAGATCCACCCAGTGACCTTGCCTCCAGGCAGGTGGCAAACTACAAACAAATAAACAACTGAATATATTGGGGGCCATCTATTCTATTCAAACCACTATATTCCGCCCCTGGCCCCCAATAGATTTATAACCACCACACATTGTAAACTGTACTCAGTTCAATTTCAAAGGTCCCCACAGTCTTGACCAATTTAAGATATTAAGACCTGTAAAATCAAACAAATTAAACACTTCTAACATATAAAGGCACTGAGTAAACATTTTCAACTGGTATAAGGCATACCAAGGAGAGACTAAAACAATGCAAACTCAGCCACCATCAAACAAACATCAAACTTCTGCAGTTCAAGTTCAACATAACCAGAGACTGACAGTCTCCAGATTTTTCCAATTCTGCCTCTCCAGCTGGGCAGAGTGCCAAGGAACACTTCCATCCCAGGCCAACAGTGCGCTCTATGGTAGCGCTTGCATTGTCCTGGTATATAACAAAACATCTTGAGGTCTTCATGCAAACCACAGTCCATCTTCCAAAGGCTCTTTCAGCCTATCAGGGCATCATGCCCTGCCTCATGCCGCATCTCAGCGGCAGCTCCTGGAAGCATGTGCAATTCACGACCACTCCTCGCATTTTTCATGCTTCTGAAACTAATACCAGGTGTGCAGGACACCGCCATATTCTTAATTCACAGATGAAATAAATTGTAACCTTGAAAAGCAGGTTCCTTCTCCAGTCAACTCTTTCCAAAAGTGCTTGCATTTCTATGATAGTCTTTCCTCAGGCATCCTTTCCATGGTAAAGCAATTGGACCATCTTCCTTTAAGATTGCTAATGTGTTTGACAATAGCAGATTCAGTAACCTAAAATCAGTCTCAGTGCCTGTAATTTTAATTTGCTTGAGGTTTTCCAGTTTAATATCTTAAATCTCTCAGTCCAATAAAGATGTTGAGCAAACGCCGGGCGTGGTGGCGCACGCCTTTAATCCCAGCATTTGGGAGGCAGAGGTAGGAGGATCACAAAGAGTTCGAGGCCACCCTGAGACTGCATAGTTAATTCCAGGTCAGCCTGGACCAGAGTGAGACCCTACCTCGAAAAACAAAAACAAAACAAGATATTGAACAAGTAATTCATTGCTTTTCAGCCATATGTATTTCTTCCTTGGAGAACTCTCTGTTCAGGTCCCATCCCCATTTTTCCAGTGGGTTGATTGGCTTTTTTATTCCTTAGTTTTTGTTTTGTTTATTTATATGATCTATTAAGTTTTGGTCAGATGTATAGCTGGTGAAGATTCTCTCCCATTCTTAGGTTGCCTACTGATAGCTTGTTTGGCTACAAAACAAATAACTTTTTTAATTTCATGAGACACCAATAGTCAAATATTTGTCTTATTCTCTGGGCTACTGGTATCATTTATCAGAAAGTGTTTCCTATATCTTAAGGCTTTCTCCTTACTCTTCCCTTTAGTTGTTTCACAGTTTCAGTTATTATACTAAGGTCCTTTATCCATTTGGAATTGATTTTTGTGAAGAGTGAGAAAAGAGTTCTAAGCCCTTCTATCATGTGTAATTACCCAGTTCCTCAAGTACTGTTTCTGAAAATACTGTCTTTTCTCCAGTGTGCATTTTTTTTACCTCTTTGTTAAAGATCAGGTGACTGTAGCTTTTGGAACTTATATTTGGATCTTAAATTCTATTCCATTGATCAACATGTCTGTTTTGTGTCAATTTCATTCTGATTTATTATCATGGTTTTGTACATTCTACCAGTAACATACTTCTTTCTGAGTACATTTTTGGCTATCTGAGCCATCCATGCTTCCATATGAATTTGAATATATTTTTTCTTTATTTATTTTTAAAAAGTTTTTATTTAGTTACTTATTCACAAGCAGAGAGAGACATAGAAAGGAGAGACAGAGAATGAGCATGCCAGGGCCTACAGCTACTGCAAACAAACTACAGATGTGTGTGCCACTTTGTGAATTGGCTTTACATGGGTACTGGGGAATCAAACTCAGGTCATTAGACTTTGGAGGTGAGTACCTTGACTTTGCCTTAACCACTAAGCAATCTCCCCAGCCCTGAGATTATTCTTTCTATTTCTGTGAATGATGAAATGGTGCTAGGGTTTGATTGAATTGTACTGAATCTGTATGTTGCTTTTGATAGGATTGTCATTTTATGATAGTAATTGCTCCAATCCATGAGCATGAAAGATTTTTCCATATCTTTGTGCCTTAATCAATTTATTTCTTCATCAAATTTGGTGCATGTGTTCATGATTGCAATATCTTCTTACTGAATTGTTCCTCTGATTAATATACAATGACCTTATTTAGTTCTTTTGATTTTGTCAGATATTAGAATGGCCACATCTTTTTTTCCCATTTGCTTAGAATATATTTTCCTATCCTTCCACCCTAACATCATGTCTCTCTTTAATAGTAAAGTGGCTTTCTTGAAGATGACAAATGGATGGGTGGAGTTTTCTGTTCCTGCCTGTTAACCTGTGTCTTGACTGGGAAAATGATTGCTCTGGTATTCAGGCATATAATTTACAAGTGTGAGATAATCCTTGTCAACTAGAAGATTTTGTGGAGAGTGATGTTTCTTGATCTTCCCCTTCCTCCTCTCTCCATTCCTTCCTCCCTCTTCCTCTCTTCTTTCTCTCTCATATTGATGTTAATAATAATAGTATGGAGTGAATAAAATTATTGTATAAATGAGGAAATTTACTGCTATTTTTTCATAGCCAAGCTAAAATATCTGCAAGAATAAAAGAAAATGTAAGTAAATGATCTATAATTGAAGATCTAACAATATCTTAAGCTCCATTTCCAAAGAAGATACAGAATTTTTTAGTTTGTTTATTTATTTATTTGAGAGCGACAGAGAGAAGGAGGCAGAGAGAGAGAGAGAGAGAATGGGCGCACCAGAGCTTCCAGCCTCTGTAAACGAACTCCAGATGCATGCGCCCCCTTGTGCATCTGGCTAACGTGGGTCCTGGGGAATTGAGCCTCGAACCGGGGTCCTTAGGCTTCACAGGCAAGCGCTTAACTGCTAAGCCATCTCTCCAGCCCCAAGATATAGAATTTTTGAAGGCTTTCATTCATACACTGCATTCTTCCCTAAACTGTGTCATTTCTGAAGTTCTTTAGCTATTAATGTTTTTTAAGTTCTGCACAGTAATTGAACTTTTTGTGAAAATTACTCCTCACTATAAAGATATATGACAAACATATGTGACTATAACAACAATACCACAGTATAAAAAGTAGCCTTTGGTGATGAAACCAACATTTTCTTTTAGACACCTTTTTCTGATACTAAATGACATATGACCCTTCCTCCTTGAACCTCCAATTTCTCCCCAGTTCCCACAGTAAAAATACCTTAGAGGTCTTTATTTGATTCTATGTAACTTCTTCTGTTAACTATATACCCATTAGCAGAAGGAATTATGACTTCACCATCCCTGTATTCAACAAGGCCAAATACTGAGTTCTAAAACCAGAAATGACAGTTAAAGAATTTTAATATTCATAACAAGTCCATTTTATATTCAAAAACCCTTGTCATTAAATTTCTGGATAATGCAGAGCACATTTAGAACTTCTTAGAATCTCGTGAAAAAGCTCACTTAAAGGTCAGAAAGTTAGAAAGAGAGGTCAGCCCTTATATTCCAGAGGCATGACTAGTACACTTATGAATACCTGACTGCATCTTCTTCTCTTTCCCTGCATGAAACCAGAGAAATGGTGTGTTGACAAAGGAGAACAGCAGAGCAGAGCTGTGCCCCACCATCAGAGTGTACAAGGTGACTTACCAGTCACTCCTAGACTTAGCATAGGCATATTATATTGAAGTAGATAGAGTGAAATGTTGAGCTTTCTTTTCATTCTATTGGTATCACAGCTCATTGTTTTCTAGTATTGCCTACAGAAGAGATAACATAAAATCACATGAACAGGGCTAACTTCTTCCTGAAAGCATATTAGGGTAGCAGGCCCCAGGATACCAGCAGTAGGGACAATAGTGCTGGTAGAAGTGCTTTTTTGTTTGTTTGTTTTGGTTTGGTTCTTGATGCTTTTGTGGCAAAATTACCAGCCCAACAACAAGCTCCGTTTCATCCATCTGGACTTTTTCTACCTATGCAGGTCACCAAGTACAAGGAACACTTAGTATCAACTCTTTCAACTATTCCCAATGCGAGTGAGATCCAAGACAATAATGTGCATGGCTGGCCCTTCCACCCCAGAATTGCCACCTCCCTACCTTCCACCAAATGACAGGCCCTGAGAAGCTCCCAGTATACAAGCATCCTCATTAATGTGACACTCCAGCTAAAAGGACCCGTGACACTTAACTCTCTCATTGAGGATCATTGTGACATGAATAGTTGTTTTCTTATTTTTGGAATTCAGTGTTTTACTTTATCACAAGAGATTACATCATAGAATATTTTCCTTCCCAAATGCATTATTGCATTCATTGTGTTTGATCTAATAAATGTATATCAAACTGAAGGAGAGAGTAAAGAATAAATGTGTATAAATAAATTCTGATTGTTTTCTTCTTTCTGCTGGAATACTTTAATAAAACATCCCAGCGTGAAAATTCTTTCCCTGAAGCTCTTTGTTTGAGCCAGCTTGTGTAATATCAGAATGTATTTAGACATTTAAAACCTGCTCCTGGTTTAAGCTCTGGTGCTTTGGGACTATCATATAAAGAAGGTTAATCCTAAAACTTATAATGTTTAGGAATTAAAATCAACATGAGAAGTTAAAGCTTACTTTACTGCACATAAACTGGAACAGATTTCCTCCTGCTCAAGCACAAATAGTGAAGTCCAAGGTCACAGGAACCTTTTCCACCCCTACTGTGGACCATGTATATTAGTTTTAGAATGTGACTAAAACCAACTGCAATCAATAACACTACTCATAAGGGTGCCCCTGTCTGTGGTACTACTTTCCATAAATTTTCACTTAATGGAATTGAACAGAAAGTAGTTCTGAGGCATTTGTAGCATTCTCTCTATCATGTTGCACACAATGAAAGCAACTTCCTTCAACATCAGATTTCAAGGTCAAGGAGAGGAGGTGGCTGCCTTTGTGTTTCCTTCGGTACTGAAAGCCTGCACTGTACTCAGGCTACTCTGATGGAAATCAAGGCACAAAGATGCAAACAGCAGATGCTGTCCCCAGGGGAAAAAATAGGCCGAGCATGCATTGAAAGAAAATGAAAGTGAATCCAAAGTAAGAAAAAAGTAGCTCTTTGTTCTAGCCTTAAATAGAGAGAATAAAATAGCCAGCAGAAAAAAAGTATGCATACAATGCTAAGTACTAAATAACATGTAACTTATTTGCCACACATTTCCTTTAGTGGTAGACTTCTCTTTGATTCTGCATGTCAGGCAATTGATTCCTAATGAAAAATTGAGAGTATATAAAAAGAAAGGAAAAAAAAAAACAATATTAAGTAGGACAGTCAGAACATGGAGAGAGAAAAACAGTAACAATTACTTTATATCACCACCGCATGACTTACTAAAGTGATGCCTATATGCTTCTATTTCCTGTTCTACTTCATAAAAGTGGTATAATAAAATGAACTGTCATTTGTGAAGCACTTACATCTTTAAGTCATGATGCCTAAGGAAAGCAGAAAATGGTCAAAGGAGGAAATGTTCTTTCAGAGAGAAATCTGGATTTTATGTAGTGACATCACCTATGAGAATTCTGCTGTCAGTGCTAGCATGGCATTCCAATACTTGAACCCTGTCATTTGGGACACAGGGAAGAGTTATCCACTTGGAGGAGAAACTCACGATATCCAAGTGTTAAGGTATAGGATGTTGAAATGATAAAAGCTGCCTGGCTCTCAGTTATCAGCAAAACAGATAAATAACAACTAATACTGGAGTGTCAGAAGACTCAAAAACACCAGGTTGTTTTTTTTTTTTCTCTGCCATGCTTTTAACACTAAATTAAAAAATATACTAAATAGCATTGAACTGACAGAGTGTAGAAACCAGTATCAATAAAATGACTCAGAAATGGAAGGAAATCTCAGCTTTAAACATCAAGTCCAAATTGATCGGTAGACAGAGAAGACTCCCTCCTAGACAAGCAAAATGCAGCCAAAAGCTCATCGATAGAGACAAAAGATGAACTTGGCAAACTCATTACAGTGCCCGTGGAGCTGTCTGATAGACCACAGGACAGAGACAAAGCTTGTGTTAAAAGAGCAGTCTGAGGCCTTACACTCCATCTGCCAACTGTGGCCTCCGGGAACATCTCTTAACAAGAAATGTGCACAGCATGGAGAAATGAAGGAGTGATTCACTGAATGAGACATAAAGTTCTGGATCAGTCAAAGCCACTGCCTGGAATGTCTCATCTTGCTCCTATGCTAAAGTGCAATGATGGAGCAAAAATCTGCATGACCTGGCCAAGAAAAGATCAATATCCGGCACAACCAAAAGTTAGCTGATCAGCCATTTCATATCCTCCACATCTGTGAAGGACAGGGCTGAGTGGGCACAGCAAATGTCAAGTATGAGCAACATAATGCTCAGGAATGATGAGTGTAACCATCTCTTCCTCCTGGATGGCTTAAATGCACCTTGTACATTACACCTCACTGATCAGGGAGGACTGCATGTGAGATCTAAGTATATGGGTATGCCCACTTGGCTCTAAAATGAGTTCAAGATTTTTGGTTTGGAGGGATTCACCCCAACCTCTTCACAGAATTGAGACTGGAAATTATACATGCTTGACAATTCACAAGGGGATAGTACAGCTTGGGAATTGGCAGGGATCTGTGACCATGGAGATATGCTGCCTTTCCCATCAAGAGAGCCTCCCGTGGAGTGCAAATGGCCTGCAGTGTCCGTGCTTCTGCATCCTGTTAGACACACGCTGAGGCCTGCTCCCCTGCAGCTTCCATCAATGAATGACCAAGGGTAGCAGGAAGTCCATGTAGGCCCATGTGAGACAGACCATCTTCCCATGAGGACCACCTGTCAGCTTAGTGACATTGTCTCAAAACTCCACTTTCTCTCCTTCTCCTCCACATTTTTAAGGGTGAGGTTAGGGATTTACTATAAAGCCCTGGCTGGCCTGGCACTTTATGTGTAATCTAAGATACTGTCCTACAAGTCATAGCAATCCTCCTGCCTCAGCATCAAGTGCTAGGATTATAGGCATGTGCCACCATACTCTGCTTCCTCCTCCTATAGGACCACACCTACATCATGATCTTAAAGTTTTTTTCTCCCACTCATGCCCCTTTATCTCTATCACATGCCATTCTTTCAGAATGAATCCTATGTTAGTAATAGCTTCTTGAGGTTCTGAACTAGCAAGAGCTTGTGTCCACAAATTGTACATGACCAATAGCCTTTGATTCTACATCTGCAGCATATGAAATAATGGACAGTGACTTATCAAATGTTTGAGAGGAGTGAGAAAAGTATAGTAGGGGTTTCCTGAATAAGCCATGAAAAATTTCAATGGATCTTTGTTTCAATAAAATTACTATATGAGTAGATAAGGGAAAATTTAGACTCAAGACATCTGGCAATGTCTCTGAGGAATCCTCAGTTAGTTCATGCATATGATTGGACATCAAGAATGAAGGACATTGAAGAGCACATCAGAGGACACTGAGGAGGATACATAGGAGAGGTATATTGTGGGATGTTGGAGAGGACTGGGCAGAGGCCCAGACAGTTAAAGCTTCTGCCCCTGGGATAATTACACAGTGTTGGCCGTGTACCAACAGTGCATAAAACACTTTAAATATGGTATGTATGTAAACACAAAAGCAAGATCCAGTCTGTCAGAAAAGCCTTAAAAGAGATGATATCCCCTTGCTAAAAATGAAGCAGTCTTATCTGGTGCTAACTTTACTCTCTGTTGAAGAACTTGCTTCTCTTTTTCAGATAGATGCAGATCCTGAGGAGGGTACCATCCAATCATACCTCAAAAGGGTCCCAGCTGAAACTAAGAATAACTGGGGAAATAAGAAAGAGTTCTGCTTTCTTGGTGAATCTGGTACCAGCACAAGGGTGAAGGAGATAGATACAGAGAATGCTCAACTCCTACCAAACCAGATATCCAGAGACACAGAGGCTCCCAAGACCTCATCAGTGAAACAGACCTAAAATGAACCCAACATAGCTCAGGGAAATTTGTGGAAGAGGGGGTGAAAAGAATCTCAGAGCCACATGTTAGGTCATGATACACAGAGACATTGCCTCCTACCAATAGCTGATGGCTAACCCCCAACAAGGGGGGTCCCTGCAGAGGGAGGAGGGCAGAGAGGAGGCTAACCATGGTACCAACTTGACTGTATACACTGAGCACAAATCTAATTTAGAAAATTAAGCAGTCAAAGCTTAGGTTGTCTGCTTAGTTTGACAATCAATGTAGTTTGATAACAGCCCACATCTAAATCCAGGTCTATCATTTCCCAAGCCTTGCAAAAATATAGGGTCAGCCTTCTGTCTTTGGAGAAGGATATCAAGTTCTCTGTGGTCAAGCTTTGATATGCATTGTGAGGCATGGTTAGAGACAAGAGTTTCCTCTATACAACACAAAATTACTGTTTTCCCAAAAACTTCAGGCTTTATAGCATGCAATAAGTCTCAGCAGTAGCACGGTACACAGGACTGCTGGACAATGCTGTGGGAATTTGGCTGCTCTTGAAATGTATATAGATGTTTTGCTGATAGTGTTCTGTGTGGGCAAGGTCTACTGTGGCCAATACTCTCATGGGGTGGTGCAGGGCAAGTGAAGAGATCAGTGCTCTCCCAGAATGCTGTATCAAAGCCCACAAACCACCCAGGATTATTCCCAATTCAATTCTACCTATGGTGACAGTTTCAGTGAAATTGGGTCAGTGAGCATGTGTCAGCATCCTAACTAACCAAGCACCATGGATCTTTGCCATTCTCCCACCCTCATGTCACATATTGAGATCTCATTACCGGCGTCTGTTCACACACAGTCTAGGCAAACAATATCACAAGGTCTATCATGGTAGTGCAGTCATTGGATACTTCTGAGAGCATTCTATGCCTCACAAGTTCTGGGAATTGAACTAAAATTCTCTACAAAACTCTACAGAAGTTTCATTGATAATTTAGTTTTACATTGGCTTCCCATCTATTCTTCTCTCAATTCTCTAAATTCTTCATTCTGTTATTACCCAATCTCCCCTCCAGAAAAGCTACATTAATACATCTATCCCTGGTCCTTCTATTAAAACTTAGACTAAGATAGTTGGTATACGAAATGTTCCAGGAAAATACTCATGATGGGATTCTTGCCCTTGTTGTCTCATGGGTCTTTGTCCCATTAGAGTGTAGACATAGGGCATGGTACACATAGCGCCCCAGCTACTACATCATACACAAGGAAGACTGGAATGTGAGATAGTAAAGAAGGATGGGCATTGGGTGATCTCGGAGCTCTGGTACCTAAACTCTGTGGAGTAATACAGAACATGAAGGATGTGAAATGTCCTGGATTTGCTGTCTTGGAAGGTTTGAACAAAAATAGAATTCAAGGCTCAGCTGTTGACCTAGGTCGAGGATAGCCAAAGGGCCTATGGAAACATTAAAACATCTATGGGCTTAGAACAAAATGTGCTATACTTGCCCAGAATTGATTTATAAGGGAGACGGACCCATGAAGGCCCTGTTTCATTTGCGGAGGCAAGATGTAATTGAACCTGGAGACCTGGTAAATGTCTATATTAAAACAAGCAGTGACTCCCCATCACTTCTAGCAACATACGTGCATGATAGTGTGAGACAGATCTTAGCTTCACTGCATTAGAAATCAAAAGAGGAGACAGTTTTTCACTTAGGCATTTTTCCCTGAAGTAGTAGCTGTGATTGGTTCTTTGGGTTACTTATTGCAGCAAAAGGAAATTCTGTTTCTAAAAGTTCTGATTACCACAAGAGGCTAAGAGGAGGGTATGTCTGCAGTAAAAAGTCCTAGGGGTGTTCCTTGGTACTGCAGTGCCTGCTAATAACTGTGACTAGAAAATGGTGGTAGCCATGACACCACGGGACAGAACAAAGAAGGTAGCAGATCCCACAAGCATGAAGGTCGGGAATGCTTGAGAGACTAGGTAATTTTCATAGAACTATGGAACAAGCAAAGGATATTTAAGGGAGCAGTGAAGAACAAGATGGTAGATTTTGCTTATGGTCTCAACAGTAGGGAAGAACATTGCATATTTTTCTAATAAAACTTTTGAGTAGGAATTGCAGCCAGTCCTCATCTTGAAAATGCAGTGAGTGGGGGCCCTGAGATAGTAAAACAGGCTGACCTGCAGAAAGGACTTGGAGCATGTCACTTTAGCCTCAGCTGTGTTGGCAGGTGGTCAGAGGCTTATGAGATCTGACCCACTTTGCTGTGCCACAAGCCACCCAGCCTGAAGTAAAGCATGGTGTTGCAGAGTTATGGGGCTGTCTAGGTCCATCAGAACTAGTAGCCTGGTACCCTTGGCAATGACCTTCAACCAGTGGGTAAAAAGTGTCAGTGGGAAAAGGCCTACTGAGTCATGAGGACATTTCTGGGTCATATTCCATGCATTTCTCAGCAGTTCTGGATGGACTAAGCGCAACTGCCATTAACAGCGGAAGCAATAATGTACACTTACATTGCCTTCTCTCCTTCTGGGCCGCGGTCTCCCTCCCTCTCTCACTTGTGCTTTTCCAGATCTCTCACTACATGCCCTGCAGCCCCTTCTTGGGTTCTACTTCTAGTGAAAACTAAACTAAAGCGCACAAAGTGTCTTTGAAATCTTCACCTCTTTGCTGTTTTATGACAAATGTGCTCACTCCTGTTGGAAGGGTAGGCGTATTGACTAGAGAATAAGGAATATTTATTATTTAGAACACCTGAGAAGTATGATTCTGGGTTATGTGCCAGATTTCAGATTTCTACTGCTCTGCAGAATCTTCACCATAAAACTTGTAGGAGACGATGAAAACCCGCAGTCACAGCCAGACGAATTATTGCTCCTGGAATTTTTATCAGTCACTCAGATAACATATTTTCAGAGAAAATCTACCCCAGAGCAAAATTGGAAGCATTGGAGGAAGTGCACCTCACAGGCCTATAATTTTTCACCTTTCAGATTCCCGCTCATACCCAGCACAGGCCATCATTAATACTGCTTTAGGAGCTTTCCAAGTTGTCCCCAGTGAGCACTCTGCCACTAGCTCTAACCACCTTCTAAGAAACGTGACGTTCGAAGTGTCTAAAAGCTTAGATCAATGAGTCATGAAGAAGCTAAATGGAATGCCTCAACTCCCTGGCTGTGCACTGCCCTGGGAGTGTGGGCAGAGGCTTTGGAGGCCCAGGAGTGAAAATAACACTTAGCTGTTTCCACCACTGAATATTCTGTGATTTCCATACTTAAGTATGTGATACTGCCATCATTTAAAAAAACAGATATATTTTAATTTAATCATTTATGATGGTCATGGAAAATCTGAAATTGGAACTCCATAGTTCTTGCATAGGATTATCTCCTTTTGCTATTTAATTTGGAACAAATCAATGACCCTCTCTTTTCTGCATTTGCTATACTCCATAGTTCCAGATGGGTTACCAATTTGTTAATCAATGGGGAGGGACGTGGATAAAGCAGATTTAGAAGAGAAGAACATTTCTTCAGCATTCAGGCCCTGCCTTTCAAGAGTCTGCATTTTTTCCTACTGTCTTAATGCAGATTATCTGGTCCAATCTCAATGGCTGTAATCTCCCAAACAATTGCAGCTGAATGGTAGCAGTTTTGGTGCAAAGATTTCATTTCTTTCTGTGCCCTATCTTTCTGCTCACACGAGTCCATCTCTACACAATGCAACCCTGCAAGGTTCCCAGAACACTGGCAGGCAGAGCACAGCAAGCTGCTCACACAAACTGCTTCTAGACCAATCCTGACAAAGTTTTGTCACCTTCATAAATCCAACCTCACATTCCATAGTTTTACCGCATTCAGGTCTCTCAACTCTGACAAGCATGGTCCATCAAGCACTGCAGGGCATCTCTTAGCACAAGGTTTCAAATCCTTCCATATTCCCCTCACAAACCAGTTCCCAAAGGTCAGAAGCCACACAACCAGGTTTCTAGCACCAATGACCCCTACTTCTCATACCAATTTTTATTTATTTATTTATTTATTTGAGAGCGACAGACAGAGGGAGAAAGAGGCAGAGAGAGAGAGAGAGAATGGGCGCGCCAGGGCCTCCAGCCACTGCAAACGAACTCCAGATGCGTGCGCCCCCTTGTGCATCTGGCTAACGTGTGTCCTGGGGAATCGAGCCTCGAACCGGGGTCCTTAGGCTTCACAGGCAAGCGCTTAACCGCTAAGCCATCTCTCCAGCCCTCATACCAATTTTACTGTTGGAATACTCCTTTTCCTCGGGTATTTGAGCTTGCTCATTTACCATTTAAAATTATCCATATATATGTATATTGTTTTCAGACTCCATTCTGCTTAATTGGTACATCCCTGTGACTTATAAAGTGTGTGTGTGTGTGTGTGTGTGTGTGTGTGTGTGTGTTTATTTGTTCATTTCAAAACAATTGCTCATATTTTTCTGGAAATTCTGGGCAAATCTTCTGGCTTTATTTTCTTAATATTAATTTTAAAGTTAATTTTTAAGGGGCTGGAGAGATGGTTCAGCTGTTAAATGTGCTTGCTTGCAAAGTCTGATACTGTAGCTTTGACTCCCCAGTATTCATGTAAAGCCAGATGCACAAAGTTGTGCAGGCATCTAGAATTCATTTGCAGTGGCAAAAGTCCCTGTTGTGTCCATTCTCTCTCCCTGTCATTCATTCTCATTTTCTCTCTCTGTCCTTGCGAATAAATTTTAAGAAATGTTAAAAAATAATTTTTATAACTTCACACTAATAAAAACCAATAAAACATACTGAACTATGATGATATCACAATAAGCATACATATTAACTTGAAAAGTATGACTTTTGATTAAATTTTTCTATATAACTTCTATCTAGATGGTCTATATTTTACAGACCACTTTTTTATGCCTTTATATGATATCTAATATTTTCCTTATTTAAACTTTTCATGTATCTGGCTGAATATGTGAGTGTTATTTCTATTAGGAGTGATTTTTTATTTCTGTCCTGATATATTGTGTTTCTTTTCACTGGGAATAAAACAGAGAATTTTTTTGTATTTTGTATTTTATATAATCTGCTAGATAACTGACTGTTGTTTCCCTAAAGTTTTTTACTAGTAGCCTTCAATTTAAAGGCATACTATCAGATAATCTTTAAAAACTGTTTTTTACTCTTTGTTTTAACTTTTTCTTTCAGATCATCCATATTCTCTGACAGATTAGTGGGCTTCACTATAACAATAAGAAATAATGCATGTGATTGTTGCTTTTGATTTCTTTGCAGTTTAACTAGAGTTGGAAAGGTGCTTCCTTCTTAATTAAGACACGCTGATTTGTCTTTGTATTCCTTAGATAAATCCTCATTAATCATGGCACATCTTTGAAAATGTATTGTTGATTTCATTTGCTAATGGTTTATTTATAGCTCTCATCAATATCTGTAAGTGTGATTAGTCTGTCATTTAGTCGTTCCTGTGTTTGTTACTGTTGCAATAATTACCAGGTTTAGAGATCAATGTTATAGTTCTATATGACACTAATTAGAAAGACCTTGAGTTTTTAGAAACATTATTATTTATTTATTTTTAAGTATAGGGAGAGGAATTGAGGGAGAAAGAAGACAGAGACAGAAAAATATAAAGAATGGGCACACTAGGGCCTCTTGGCTCTACAAAGTTTTGAAACACATTTTTTTAAGACCGAATGATGTCTAGATATGATTGATTTTGTACTACTTGGGCTTGAACCCAGGGCCTTTTGTGTACCAGATTAAGTCCTATACCAGTGCGCCAGACACCAAACACTCATGAAGTTGTTATATGTGGCTCCAGATTTCTTTTAAGGACACTGAAATTCAAATTTCCTCTTTCCTCAGACTTATCTGATAAAGTTTGTTTTTCCAACTGATTTACAAGACTTTTTTTTTAAAAAAAAATAGTTATTTATTTGCAAACAGAGAGACAGAGAGAGAATGAGCATGCCAGGGACTCTAGCCACAGCAAATGAATTCCAGACACATGTGCCCCTTGTGCATCTGCCTTATGTGGGTCCTGAGGAATCAAACCTGGGTCCTTTGGCTTCTCAGCCAAGTGCCTTAACTGTTAAGCCATCTCTCTAGCCCTATGAGACACTTTTTAAAGCCTTTTCTAAGGAATTACCTTACAATTTATGTAATCTAAAAGTTACTTACTCTCCCATATCAAATATGCATATTTGTGTTGACTCCCTTTTGTTATGATCATATCAGCAGTTTGACTTTCAGTTTATGGTTTTATTTATTCAAAGAAGTGTACTATTTATTTTTGTTATGTTTTTTCTAACTTTTTCACTTTTGATTTTATTTGTATGATTTCTATTATCTATATTCTGATGCTTTTTCTTGCTTTATGAAATAAATGCTTGCTTAAATAATTCACATCCCATTTTTTATTTTCTTCCTACTTTTATTCAGATTATCTTATGTACACTTTTGATAATTTCTAAAGGAAATTATTTAAAATATTTTCTTTTATTTATTTGACAAAGAGAGTGAGAGAATGGGCATACTAGGCCTCCAGCCACTGCAAATGAACTCCAGACATGTGCTCCCCCTTGTGCAATTGGCTAACATGGGTACTAGGGAATCAAACCTTGGTCCTTTGGCTTTTCAGGCAAATTCCTTAACCACTAAGCCATCCCCCCATCTCTTAAAGAAATTCTTCTATTTTGATTTATCTTTCCACTTGTTTCAATAGATTTTCATATGGGCATTTGAAAATTCTGGTTCTGGACACTTCTTCTCTGTTATTTCTAGCTTAACCTATCAAAATCAAGAAATGTTTTCTAATTTAATGAAATAAAACATAATGAAATTTGTTATAACTTAGTTTGTTAATTTTTGTTCCAGTTACTTATTTTCAGTTTGACATAGCTTTTTCAACTGTCTTACTTATTGTGGAATTCTCTCATTTTTTAAAAAATTTTTTTGTTCATTTTTATTTATTTATTTGAGAGTGACAAAGAGAGAGAGAGAGAGAGGCAGATAGAGAGAGAGAGAATGGGCACGCCAGGGCTTCTAGCCACTGCAAATGAACTCCAGACGCGTGTGCCCCCTTGTGCATCTGGCTAACGTGGGTCCTGGGGAGTCGAGCCTTGAACCAGGGTCCTTAGGCTTCACAGGCAAGCACTTAACCGCTAAGCCATCTCTCCAGCCCCCTAATTCTCTCATTTTTAAGTGTTTATTTCTGATTGCTCTGGGAGTCATGGCTATTATTTTAATCAATATTCATAAATGATTTATATTCGTTGTGAAGCAATGGCTTAATTTACTAAAAAATAATATCATCACAACATTTCAGACATTATAATATAGACAGCAGAATGTGATTAGTTTTTGTGTAGATCTCACTAAATCACCTGGTTTCAATAGCTCTCAAACCAACAGCAGTTTTCTTTTGTATGTACTTCCTCAGAACCTATGCCTTTCACTTGCAATATTTTGAATCAAGTCATAAAATGCAATTTAAAACTTTTATGGGGGCTGGAGAAATAGCTGTCGGTAAAGTGCTTGCCTCACAAACATGGAGGACCTGAGTTCAAATACCCATGTCCACATCAATGTTGGATGTGGTGGCCTGTGTCTGTGATGCTAGTGCTGGGGAAATGGAGTCAAGAAGCGCCATGTAGCTCATTACCCAGCTAGTCTAGCCTCGTTGTGAGCTTCAAACCAGAAAGAGACACTGTCTCAAAGGAAGTAATAAGCATTCCTATGGAAGACACACATGTTCTCTGGTCTCCACAGGCAGGCACACACATATATAAAAAATAAAAGAGGCCTCTCCCACCTAGCCTGTCTTAGTTCCTTGCATGGACAGTGTGTGGGTGGGCAAAAATCTGGAGTGAGTTGGCCAGACCCATTCTGGGCTCCTCCCAACTCCCCTGCTCTTAGTTCCTTGCACAGTGTGTGGGTAGGCACTGCAGTCTGGAGGGAGTAGGCCAGACCCTTATATCTGGGCTCCTTCCACATTCCCAGTCTGGGTTTCCTGAGCTGGTCTATGTGCTAAAGGGCAGCCACACTAAGTAGGCCAAAACCCTGTTCCCTTGTTCCTCCCAGTCCCCTGGTCCTGGTAGGTTCCATTGTGCTTTGCTTGGGGAGGCCTGGTCCATGTGTATGCTGTGGAATCAGGCCTTTTGTTCTGGTATCCTGACCGGCCACTATGGTACCAACATCCCTGTTCTCCTGGTATCAGAGGGTCAATAGGCCAAAGGACAAAACCTTGCTTCCTCCTCAATAAAATAAAGAGTCTTCTTAAAATGGGTAAACAATAATGCAAAAAGCCAACCAAAGTCAGAAAACAGAGAGATCTCCACCAAGGATGCCTAGTCCTAAAATGGAAGCCTCCAGTGAAATCATAGGGAAATCAACAGAAATTCATTTGCAACATGAAAACACAACAACCAATGAGACCCTGATTTAAAAAAAAAATCACTGAACTAGAAGCAAACTATCAAAGAACCAATAATCATATCACAATCATAAATATATGTCTGCCAAACACAGGGGCACTATAGTTTATAAAAAAATCTACTCAACAATAAAACAGTAATAACTACCAACACCACCATAGTCAGAGACTTCAATACTTCACTATCATCAATAGACAATTCATCCAAGCATAAAATCCACAGGGAAATAATAGAACTCAACAACATCATAGATCAATTAGACCTAACAGATATCTACAGAACCTTCCACACCAACTATACAGAACACACATTCTTCTCAGCAGCCCATAGAACCTTCTCCAAAATTGACCATATATTAGGCCACAAAGCATGCCTTCATAAAGTCAGGAAAACCGCATCATGTCATATCACAATGCTTTAAAGCTAGAAATTAATAATAGACACATCAAGAACTTCACCAGCTCCTGGATACTTAACAACATATTTTTAAAGACTGAATGGGTCATGAAAAAAAAATTTTTTTAATTGTAAAATTCCTAGAATTGAATGATAATGAAAATACACCCTGCCAAAACATATGGGACACGATGAAGGCAGTCACAAGGGGAAAATCAGTAGCCTTAAATGCCTTCATTACAAAGACAGAGAGATGCCAAATCAATAACTTGATTTCCACCTAAAGGCGCTGGAAAAACAAGAAGAATACAACCCAAAGAGCTCCAGATGGAAAGAAATTATTAAGACTAGAGCAGAAATTAATGAACTGGAAAATAAGAAAACAATTAAAACAATAGATGAAATGAAGAGCTGGTTCTTTGAAAAAATAAATAAGATTGACAAACCCCTAGCCAAATTTATCAAACAAACAAAACAGAAGTCTCAAATTAACAAAATCAGAAAAGGAAAAAGAAATCACAACAGAAGTCAATGAAATTGGAAGAATCATCAGGGCATACTTCCAAAACCTTAACTCCTAAACAAGCCTATGACATCCATGGAGATTGAAAAGTTAATCTGAAACCTCAAACCCCCTCCCAAAAAAAGTCCAAGACCGGATGGCTTCTCAGCTGAATTCTATAAAACCTTCATTGAAGAACTGAAACCAATTTTTCTCCAAACTGTCCTGAGAGTTCTGTGAAAACCAAGTAGCCATGATTGCATACAGTATAGCCATCCTGGAGCACCTCTCCACAAAGGTACCTGAATTGCCAGGAAATGCCTCAAAAGATTTGAAGGTAAAACTATTAGCCCACCTCACTGTCACTTGTCACTTGCAAATTCTACTTGTGGAGATGAAGAATTGAAGTCTCTCATCAAGGTGACAATTGCTGCTGGTGGTGATGACCTTCCATACATTCGCATAACTCTCATTGGAAAGCAAAGACAAATGAAGACAGGCTAAAGAATTCTTTGTGATCTCAGGACTCTAAATCCTATTAAGAGCTGTCTATTGTTGATGATTCCAGTGCACTGTATCTCTGTGAGAAACATAAATTTGCCCTTTGGTGTTTCTATTTGAGCAAGTAAGAAGCTTTATTATCTTTCTAACCAACTAAATTTCTGCATTCGCATCTTAATCATATTACAGTGTTACTGGGGCTTCAAAGAAGCTACTGATTCTGAACTACTGGGTTGAGATTAGATTGACTATTTTGTTTTGTTTTGTTTTTGTGCTTTTTTTTTTTTGTTGTTGTTGTTGTTTTTTTTGAGGTAGGATCTTGCTCTAGCCCAGGCTGACCTGGAATTCACTCTGTAGTCTCAGGGTGGCCTTGAACTCATGGCAATCCTCCTACCTCTGCCTCCCTAGTGCTGGGATTAAAGATGTGCACCACCACGCCCAGCCTAGATTGACTATTTTTTAAACCTGGATTTTAATTGTGATGTATAAGTTATAGTAACAAATACAGGCTTTTTTTCTTTGCATTTTATTTTTTATGTTTTTATTACTTTATTTTTTTTAATTAATTCATTTTGTACTCAGTGAATACAGTCAAGTTGGTACCAATGTTAGGCTCATCCATGTCCTACCCCCTCCCCCCGGCCCCTCCTTGTTGAAGTATATGTTTGTAGCGGCTCAATTCATAATAGCTAAGAGCTGGAATCAACCCAGATGTCCATAACTAGGAGAATGAATAACTAAGATGTGGTATATCTACACAATGGAATTCTACACAGCAGTAAGAAAAAAATGACACGATGAAATTTGAGGAAAAATGGTTGAACCTGAAACAGATCATTCACAGTGAACTTACCCAATCACAGAAAGAAAATTGCTGCATAGTATCACTCATCTACAGCACCTAACCTGAATCTACCCAAGATGCTGACATACCCAGCAAGCATCTCGAGGACTAGACAATAGGATGTGTGGGGAGGGAAGGGGTAAGAGATACAAATCTAGACCCAAACGGCAATGGTACCAAATACAGGGTTTTGTGCAGACATTATTTCCACCTGATTGGATAAAAGTCATATCCCACAATTAAAAAAAATTAAGGATTGTGAACATAACAAAACATCCAATGAAAATTTATAAAAACTCTGAATGAGCAAGACTACAGAAAAGATGCTATGGATGGCAAAGAAGCTTATGAAAAGAGGATCAGTACCATCATCAAAAAGAAGCACTTGAGGGCTGGGTTAAGGCTCAAAGGGTAAAAGCACTTGGATATAAATCCTGCCATCCTGGTTTTGATTCTCCAGTACCCACATAAAGGCAGATGTACAAAGTGACATATGTGTCTGGAGCTCATTTGCAAGAGGCTTTGGTGTACCCATATTCATATTTTCTTTCCCTCTGTCTCTCTCTTTCTCTCTCTCAAATAAATAAATAAAAATATTAACAAAATAGAATATTGTATCTCACTCAAGTATTTCTCAGCAACTAAAAGCAAATTACTATTGAAACACATGGAAAAAATATCAGCTGTACTTTCACTATGGTAAAGCCAGGCTTCCAAGGCTATATAACACAGGATTCCATTTATATGACATTATAGAAGAGATAAAAATACATGGAAGGAGATTATATCATTGGTTGCCAGAATAAGAAGACAGGCTGACAGAAAAAGAATTGAAGAAATTGTGTGGAGGGGAGTCAGGGGCAGTCTCTATACCTGTGATAGTAGCACTTGTTAAAAGTCATAAAACCACATACCAAAACAATGCATTCATTATGGGTAAGTAGAAACATAACAACAATGTAGGTAGGAAGCATAAACTTTTAAGGAAGATAACAAATTCAACACAATTAAAATGAATATGTGGTCTACATCTTTTTTTTTAACCACAAAATTATGCTCCATGTTCTCATACTAGCAGCCTGTTGAATGTCTTGGACAAACTATGCCTCAGTTGTGAGCTTAGGGGAAGAATCAAGGTGATGTTACATAATTGGTTCTCACAGCCCCATGGGCTGCCTTGATCTGACTGTGACAGTCTATGAATCATGAGGGTTTCTCTGGTCTCTATAGCAACACCAGTCTCCTTCATTTTCTAGAGTTTATTGCTTCCCTCAACCTTTTTTTTCCCTCTAGGAATGGCAAAAGTACTCAATCACCTCAAATTATATTATCTTTGGTAGTCCTTGCATACTTTTGTAAATGTTCCTTATTAAATTCTTTCAGATGATTGCTTGTGAGTTTGCTATCCATTCAGAGCAGAGCCCCTAACTAGCAGTATGGATTAAAAAATATATGTAGGAACGAATCTGGCTTGTTAATGGAGCAGTGTAGAAACCAGCTCTGACTAGAACAGAATGTAAAATTTGAACAAGTCCAGTAAAGGTGCAATTTGTAAGGGAGAATGTAGAATTAAAATACCTAAAATGAGGTTAATCATGTATAATTATGAGAAAATGACCATCAGAAGCTGAGATTACTAAAAATTGGTGCCATGGTTTAAATATAACATTTGCCAAAAAAAAAAAAAAAAAAAAACGTATGTTTTGAGCACTGGCAGCTATAGAGTCTTTAGGAAGTAAGGCCTGGCTTGTAGAAATATATAACTTGGGCCAGATCTTTGAAGGTTATGCCTAGCCATGTTCCTGGCCCCAGAATCTCTGCATCATGATCTGCTATGATATAAACAGCCACTCCCGATGATCCCACTACCATGGAGTGAGACACTCCTCCTTGCTTTCTCTATTATGATGGATTGAATTCCCTGTAATACTATGAGACAAAATTATCATTCCCATCCTTAAGTTGTATCTGTGTATTGGTCACTGTTACAAAGAAGTAAGTGATAAAAATGCTTAATAATGATTGGTTCCAATACGAAACATAGATTGTAGAAAAGGCATGGAATTAACATGACATATTTAAAGAATTATAAATGACACATATAAGGTTAGGAAAGCTATATAATAGGTTTTAGAAATGACATATTAAAAACTGTGTATCTTGAAGATATAAAAAAGAATAAATTGAATTAAAGCTGCCTTTGAAGTTTGAGGTCTGTGATTTCAATGCTACAAAACTGGTTTGTCAGGGAAGAAGAGAAAATCACTTCTTCACTCCATCTAAGTGATCGCTGGATGGTAGTTGAGTTAGAATTTGATCTGGTTTTCAACTTTGCTTGAAAAAAAACACAAAAAATGCATTATTCTTTTTAATGTTAAGGAGAAGTCTATGCTTTTTATTAATCTTCACTGAGAACCTCAGGGTAGCTCAGTGTACAAAACATGTGATTTCAGCATCCTTGGTAAAGCGAGCCTCAATTTCTAGAATAAGACAGAATAGTGTTTCCTATGACTCAGTAAAAAGGGATGGGACAAACAAATTGCTGGTTGGAATCTAATACTAATACTAAAAATTACTAATAATTAGTTTATGGAAATGAAGGAAGTATCTAAACAGATAAGGAGGTTAATGGTGGAAGCTGATCTGGAAACTGCTACAGAAGAGAAAGGGGGAAGTAGAATCATTATACTGGACAATTTATTTACTTAGTAGCTGTGATTGTTAATCTTGGTTGTCATTTGGATAGGATTTAGAATCACTACAGAAACTAATATCTGAGAAGCTCTGTAAGAGCTTTTCTAGATTACATTATTTGGGGCAGGAAGACCCACCCTAGCTGTGGATGGAACCATTCTAAGGGCTGACGATTCCAACTGAGCAAACAAGGAGAAGGTAAACTGAACGCCAGCACGCGTGCTTCATCCTGATCGCTGATGCAATGTGACCAGCTTCGCTCCAAGCTCCTGTGGCCAGGCTTTCCCACCTTGATGGACTGTAATCTTGAACTGTTACTCAAAATAAACAATTACTTGAGTTGACTCTGTAAGGTTGTTTGGTCAGAACAATGGGAAAGTAGCTAACATAGTAGTTTACAAGAGAGAGTAAGCCTAGCTTCTTGAAGAAAAGGTGCCAGCTGGTGGGGGGGGGGCAAAAAACCAAGTGTGTGTGCATTGATAAAAAAATCACAGAAGTGTGGCCTGTCACTTTTGCTTCTTTCCTCAGATAAGCAATACCATGTCTTCATGAAGTACACAGGAATTTTGACGTTTTGGTTAGACCACTAAATCTGGCAATTAAGAAACAGTTTAATAGCAAGTTTGGGTTCCTTGTGCAGTCATTGATACACTGACCGCAAACATGAAATGACTTGAAAGCTTGGGCAAGAGAGAAGATGAGCATATAGGAAGTCTATGAGTTAGAAGGGCAGAGGGAAGGCATGACAGCTTCATGCCTTTAGGGAAGCCTCCATGCTTTATTTCTTTTCATTCTCTTACAAAAACTAACCCAATGCTAGAATTTGAAGGGATACTTTTTACATTGGATTTCGTTGAAAATAGCTAGTCCTACATCCAGGGTAAAGTGTTATTGCTTGAAAAATTTACAAAATACAGAGCCTCATAAAAGTGCTTAAATTCTGAAAATTTTCCAGTGTTGAAAGAATCATAAAGTAGGAGCCCTAAATCTGACACAAGATATACATGTCTTTATAGAGTTGGAAAACTGGTATCATAAGACTATATATTGAGCTCAACAAATACTGAAGGAAAAATTGAGAGTCAGACTGGTGTACCTATCTTTACTTTTCAAAGAAATGCAAGTGGTATTAAAGATTAGAGTTGAAAAAAAAAAACCTGAGAAGGCTCTGTAAATCTCAGACTTCTTTCACATGAATTTGGAACAAGTACCATGCAGTAGACATGTTTATCGACACATATCTCCTAAGTTACTGTCACATTAAGGATGCCATCACCACAGGATAAAGAAAGGTATCATAGCTGGAATACCTCAAAAGATCATCCCCCAAGGCCCACTGTGCATGTTTTCATGCCGTTTCCGTGCCAAGCACCGTCTCCAGTGGTCAGAAATTCTTGATTTAATGTTTACAGTTTTAACAATGAATCAGCAGGATTAGATTGCTCTGTAGATATAATCAAAAACCCTACCTGCATTTCCAGAATTAATTCATAGCTTCTTAAACAATAAGTAAATCCACACAGCTATATTCTTCAGTTGTGGAGGATGCCACTGTCCTAATCCTTTCTCCCTACATTTTCTTCAATGTTAAGTTTCGGGTTATTAGGGCAACTTTAGCTCTAGCACACATGTAAGTGAACAATAACTGCAAATATCAACATACTATAGCAAAATGCTACTATAATACTCTTGAAAACATTTGTCAATGGCCTACAACTTGCCATAGGTGGATGTGTAAGCATTCTTTGATAACCATAGTAGAAAATAAATCTGGTTATGATACATTCTATATATTTGGAGAACAGAGTGCACTTTATTCATTCTATTTTATTGAGGAGAAACAAAAGCCAGGATGTAAGGAGTGTCCAATGTCACAAGAAAAGCTGGCTCCATATTACTGTCTGTGATTACCAAATATGCTAAGTTACTATTAACAAAATAAGCATCAAAAAGTCATAGTGCCTGACACTACCTACACAAGACCATCATAAGAAGAGGAAAAGATCATGGCATCAAAATAAAAGAGAGACTGATTGAGATGGGGAGGGGATATGATGGAGAATGGAATTCAATGGGGAAAGTGGGGGGAGGGAGGGTATTACCATGGGATATTTTTTATAATCATGGAAAATGTTAATAAAAATTGAGAAAAAAATTTTAAAAAGTGATAATTTCTACTCCATCACCAACAATAAACTGTGGTAAGGTACTTATACAACATTGCATGGTATATCTAAGTAATCCTTCTACATACCAATACTAGAAAATACCTGGCAAAATTGAATATGGGCATCTACACTTTTCAGTTTTTGACACTTTTTAAAATGATTCAATAAAAAAAAATCTATAGCAAGTGATTGCCAACAGAGGTAGAACACATAAAGAAACTTAATAGAAAGGGTTTTTAATTTTAAAAACAATATACATTATCTAACTTAAAGGCTTATTGATAAAAATCTGAAATTGCTGTTTTTTGTATTTTTTTTTCAATCAGGCTTAGAGAAAGGTAGAAATTCCCCTGGGAAATTTTCTCTGCTTTCCTTGAGGCTGCAGAATGTGGGTTTTATAGAGATTAATAATCCTAGGTTTTATCCTCATAGAACTGTTTAATAGCCTGATGGATTGTGGTGCAGCGCAAATGACTTCTATGAAGTGTTGTCTTTCACACGTTTGCACACAGCAAAAAGGGACCTGCATATATCAGTAGTCTTCCTTCTCAACGTAGTTTCCATTACACACTGAGTTCATCATGAAGAAGAATGATGCTTTGATTAAAAAAGGAACATCTTTGCTGCAACAGTCAGAGCTCACCAAGGGCAGGTCTGCACATCTTTCTTTTGCTCTTTTCCCCATAAATGTGACAGAAAGAAATAGTAAAATACATCAGACTATGACAATTGTGCAAGGGTTGCTATATGTCTTGAGTTCCTCACGAAGCATTCAGAAAACATTTCTAACCATTGCCATGCACATACTCATTAATCTTATTCCTCTTCTTTACAGTAATATAAAAGCATGCTCCTTCAGATGGCAAGGTCTACCCATCTCTAGCTCATCAGACAAAAATTGCTAACTCATTACCATGAATTTAAGCTTTAAGTAAAAAGAGAAAATGAAAAAAAAATAATATATTGTGTCTCTCCTTTCTGTAAGATTCCATCCCCAGGATGGCTGCACTGGCTCAGGATCATAGGTTACCTGCTTTACTGCAATGGTCTTTCAGCTGATGTACCGGGCTTCTAGGCCTTACCCTGAAATTCATTCTTCACAGGGTAAAGAAAGTGTTTTAAGGCTATAAACAGATCTCTTCACACCTTTTGAGTGGTTTGTTTTCTGGGTTTTTTGTTTTGTTTTGCTTTTTAATGTTGCTTCATTTGTGTAGCTGTGAACCTGGAGAACAATTTACCAGAGTTGGTTCACAGTTTGCAAGATTTAACTCCATAGGGACCTATTTCCTCCAGCTAGGCCCAGCCTCCTACAGTTTCTACCATCTTTGGAATACACATTTAGAGGAAGAGTTCAGCATATTCCTGCCCTGCTCCCACACCAAACTCATCCAAAGGAAGATTCCTTCCTTTGAGACTCAGTCATTATTTCAGTATTCCTAGACTCAAAAGTCAGCTGGATGTGGACAATGTACATTTTTTCCAGGCTTTGATTCTGGGCTTCATGATGTTTCCTACCCATGTCTAATTTGATGACCTCCCTTCATTGTTAAAGCTTAATGAGTTTCCAGAGAGTTTAATTCATGCTGCTGAAAATTTCATATAAATCTGTATTTCAAAAATACTTTGATTTCTCCTTTGTCTCTTCAATCTTTAATGATATTTCTTTGAAATTATTCCAATGACACAATTTCTTCTACTTTTAGGAGAAATTATATATATATATATATATATATATATATATATATATATATATATATAATTTATACATGTACAAAAGCTAATTTAACTATTTATAAGTTACAGTCAATTCTTGAGCAACATGTTCCCTAAATTGATTTTTTTGAGCTTCATTTTAGCATTATTAATTGTAAAAAAGATTATGAATATCTTGTGCACATGGGGACTCCACCCCTGAACTCTACAGAGTCTCAAGTACAGAATTAGTCATATAAACATATATCATATGGACTATATTTGGAAACCATCTATCTGAATTATGTGAAAACATGATTTTCATTGTTGGACTACACAATAAGGTGATATAAATCTATTAATATTATTGGTTCTGAGTGCAGCTTTCTAAAGGTATAGGAAATTGAATCAGTAAAAACTGGTTTTCCCATCTTTCAGTAATTTTATAATATAAAAAAAAATTTGTGTTCTAGGCCTATTCACTCAACAATGGAATCAGTTGGCTATCTACAGTGCCCTAGGAAAACCAAGCTCAATGGCATCTTTATATATGCCTCTATCCAACCCTTGAGATTAGATAAACTTCTAAATATAAATATAATTTTAAAAAGTTAGCTAAGTAGAACATCTTCAGTTATAATATGCATTCTTTGAAGACCCTGATCTGAATATAATCGTTCACATGTAAGAAGTGGAAATTATGAGTATGCCCATACGAATTATAGCATTGATAAATGGGCTCATACGAAAAGAAACCAGGTTTTGCAAACAAATGAGTCAGATTTTTTTTTGTGACCTTGTTAAACAATAACTTCAGATAAATGAATGTCAATCTGCAATGTTTAATGAAAAAAATTAAGCAGTGCTTTCCCTCATTGATTAAACAGCCATTGCCTGAAGCCTTCCAAGGACTTCCCTTTGCAGGCCATCCTAATTATCTTTACACTACTTACTTTCTTGTTGCTATTAACAAATTTCTTGCCGGAAGCAACTTAAAGAAGGGTTTATTTTCAGTTTACAGTCTCAACAGAAGTGCCATGGCAAGGAAGGCACAGCAGCAGGACCAGGAAGTAGAACTGGTCACACTGCACAGGAACCAGGAAGCAGAGAGCCAACAGGAAGTGGGCCAAGCTATAAAGCGTCAAGCCACTCCCCACCACTACCCCCTCCCTCACCCACAGTGACATACTTCTTCCAGCCAGGTTCCAACTCCTAAAAATTTCCCAACCTTCCCAAACAGTGCTACCGGTTAAGGATTGAAAGTTCAATCACATGAACCTATGGATGAGATTTCACTTTCAAACAGTAGAATGATAGAGCAGGTATCTTATAAGAAATGTATTAATTCATTCTTCTTGCTCCTCCTGGCAGGTGTTCACACAAGATTATTTAAAGCTACACACACATAGGCAAATGTAATGATGCACTTTTTTTGAATTTTAATAAACTTTTTTATGTTAGATAAGTTATGTTTTAGAATAAGAAAAGAAAACATTTTTTTTCATTTTTATTTATTCCTTCTCAAATATTCCTCCTTTCTTTATGTGGATCTAAGTTTCTAACCAACTTCACATTTCATATCTCTGAAGACCTTCTCTTATTTCTTTGTTCTAAAAGCAGCTTTATGAGGAACAAATCCCTTCAATTCTTGTTTAGTTTGATGCCTGACATTTATTCTAATGAATTATCAGTGATTATTGCTTCAAACATTTCTCATTTTCTTTTTCTTCAGGTACTTTCACTATACATATATACTTATCCTTTTTTAATATTTAGTTCTATTTTTTCAGGTTTTATTCACTTGCTTTTCAGTTTTGGAAGGTTCTGCTAACACATCCTCAAGCACCAAGATTTTCTCTTCAGTTTGTTATAATACTCAATTTTGAAGCTACTTAAATGCATTCAGGCTTGAGTTCACTCTCCAGAGTGGACAGATGAACTTGTAAATGATGGAGTTTCTGGGGATTCCATGTGAATAATAATAAAGTGTGATGTTCAGAAGACAACTGGGACAAAAGTCATTATTGCTAGATAATAAGCTATACAGACTTTCAATATTCTTTTTCACGTTTTCCTGGGATAATTTTTCCAAAAATGTTCTAATGCTTGCTATTTGTCCTGTGTAGACTTATATATTATTTTCTGGAAGATTCTCTATATTGCACTTTCATTACATCTTTTTTTTTTTTTTTGGTTTTTGTTTACTTTTATTTATTTGAGAGTGACAGACAGAGAGAGAAAGAGGGAGAGAGAGAGAATGGGTGCTCCAGGGCCTCCAGCCACTGCAAACGAACTCCAGACGTGCGCACCCCCTTGCATCTGGCTAACATGGTTCCTGTGGAATAGAGCCTCAAACCAGAGTCCTTAGGCTTCATAGGCAAGCACTTAACTGCTAAGCCATTTCTCCAGCCCATGACATCTTTTTTTACATGTTGGAAAGGAATGTTCGTTGACCACAATAACAAGAATGCCTTGATGACCCATTTTTTGCAGGATAGATGTTGCATCTCTTCTTATACTGACTGAATTTGGGATATTTCTCTAATTCACAAAGGATCTGAACCTGGATAATGCTTGTATAGATGGTAAGCAAAACCTTATCAAACATAAAAATCAATAAAGTCCTTTAATATTAGATGTTTATGTTTGACTGTGCTACCTAATAAAGCCTTTCTCATGGAATAGGTCATTTAGTCCTAATGCAAACTTTTGGAATTGATATAGTTATCTGTTTTACTGTAGAATAAATGTAGCATTAATAAAGGTAGCTTGCTGAGTTATACCATGAAGAAGGACTTGAATCCATGACTCTTCAATGCTAGTAACAGGTTTTCTAAACAATATCTTCTTCCCTTAACATCTGCCAGTTATTCTCCTAAATGCTTGATCTTCCATCAGGTGACTCATCAGATTTCAATGTTAACATTTGGGCAACAATAAAGAATAAGCCAAAAAAAGTATTCCCTGATGCTAAACTAAGCTAGCTGTACAGACACAGACAATTAGAAGGATTATGAGAAAATAAAACTCCTTGAACAAGAGTCTATGAAATTTCTTCTTCCTCACAAGATGCTGACACGTGCAGCACTCATAGCTCAATTTGTCCTCATCTGCTTGGCTATTGTGTGTTCATTGAGGTCAGTGTTCAATGCCTGCCTGTGGACATCACTTGTCACCCATTCTGGTGGTTTGATGCAGGTGTTCTCCATAAACTTAGGCGTTCTGAATGCTAGGTTCCAGCTGATGGACATTTGGCAATTAATACCTCTTGGAGGCAGTGTATTGTCGGGGGCAGGCTTATGGGTCTTATAACCAGTGTCCCCTTGCTAATGTTTGGCAACTCTACTGCAGCTATTGTCCACCTGATGATGTTGGCCAGGGGGTGATGTCCACCTTCTGCTCATGCTATCATTTTCCTTGCCATCATGGAACATCTTGATTCTGTAAGCCAAAATAAACCTTTTTTTCCCCAAAAGCTGCTCTTGGTTGGGTGATTTCTGCCAGCAATACAAACATGAGTGCAGCAGTAATGTTGGTACCAAGGAGTTGTGTCATTTGCTATTACACACCTGACTATGAGGCTTTGGATTTTTAGAGCTGATTTTCAAGAGGAATGTGGAAGGATTTGAAACCTTGGCCTAAGAGATGCCTTGTATGGCTTGATGGACTATCTTGGTCAGAGTTGCAAGTGCTGAATGCAGTAAGAACTATGGACTGTGTGGTTGGCTTATGGGGGTGAAAAGGAGCTTTGTCTGGGCTGTAGAAGCAGTTTATGTGAGAGGCTTGCTGTTATGCCTGTGTCCTGAGAGCTTGTACAGGTTTGCTTTGTGTAGAAACAGACTGGTGTAGGCAGAGGGATATGGCAAAGAAAAAATGAAATGTTTGGGTGAACTGCTACCTGTTCAGCTGCAATTGAGAGATTATAACCTTTGAGATTGGGCCAGCTGACCTGCACTGGGGCAACAGGAAGAATGTAGACTCTTTTAAAGGGGCCTGAATGCTCAAGGAGTGTCCTGTTCTTCAAAATCTGCTTTATTGCCCCCCAGATTAACAAAATGGCACTCTACCTGGTATTGTGGAATACCAGAAATGCAGGAAAGAGAGGGTCATTGAGTTTGCAATGCTTCCTTGTGTTTTGGAAATGGCTATGGACAGTATGAAGCAGGATTGCCTGCATGGAGACCCAATGGAGCTGTGAGGATGGACTGTGGATTGCAGTGGAGACCCACTGGAGATGCTGGGACCACAAGATGAATGCAAAGGGAGGCTGTGGCCCTAGAAGAAGTTTCCAAGACTGTGAGTAGCCTAGCTGGAGGAGTGGAATTAGAATTCCAGAGACTTGTTGCTGGTTAGAATTATTATACTTGGATATTTGACACTGACTAGAGTTGTTGGACTTGGAGTTTGATGTTTGCCCTGTTTAAATCTTGTATTTGCTGAATATTTCTTTGCTATGCCCAGAGCCATCTTTTGTAGTATGAATGTTTATTCTGTGCCATTTTGGTTTTTTTGGGGGGGGGATTTTTATTTTTTGGTAATATAGCTCAGTTAAAAGATCTTGGACTATGGGGATGTATCAATGTCATTGGAATTGATAAAAAAATATCAGGACTTTTAAAGTTGGATAAATGCATTGCATTTTATAACATGTATGGTTATCAGTTTATAGGGGTCAGGGATGGAATATGGTGGTTTGAGTCATGTGTCCCCCATAAACTTAGGTGTTCTGTATGCTAGGTTTCTAGCTAATAGAGATTTGGGAATTAACACCTCTTGGAGGCAATGTATTGTTGGGGGTGGGCTTATGGCTATATAGCCAGTTCCCCCTTGCTAGTGTTTGGCACACTCTCCTGTTGCTATTGTCCACCTGATGTTGGCCAGGGGGTGATGTCCACCCTCTTCTCATGCCATCCTTTTCCCCTGCCATTGTGGAGTGTCCCCTCAAGTGTGTAAGCCAAAATAAACCTTTTTTTCCCAAAAGCAGCTTTTGGTTGGGTGATTTCTTCCAGCAATGCAAACCTGCCTGTAACACCCATACAGCCCAACCACAATGGGTCTGAATTCTAGGAACAAATCTGCATTTTATTTTTATCCCTGGTGTTTAAACTTCACAAACATCCTGAAGGGACACCTTAGAACATTTGATAACAGTCACCCAGCTCACTACAGCCCCTCACTCTGAAGTTGGAGATTCTTCAGTCTAACACTCTCCCAACTGAACTATTTTGGCAAGTTTTGAAGTTGGATATTCTTGATTGAAAGTGACTTACACCTTCCCTGAGAAGAAGTTATATTTTCAGCTTATTTCGCACTGACAATATTTCTTCAAATTCATAGTGGGTTCTTTTTTCCATAGCAGAGGTAATTTATTCCAGTTACTTAAGATTGAACTTTAAATCTTGTTCCATTGATAATTTAGGATGAATATAAGGAGGAATTTTCTAAAAGCCTGAAGAATTATTAAACTGAAATGAAGACTCATGTCCCACACAGCTCTTAAAAACTGAATCAGTGGTCTTTATCCAGAGTAGGCCAGACTGAACCTACAGATATGCATACATGGTTGCAAGGACATGAAATACATGACTTCTCAAGGATGTTTCCAGGCCTGATTTCCATAATCAATCAATAATAGCTGTTGAGGAATTACATTATTTTTCAGTATGTGAAAAGGCAAAATATTCTAAAAACATTCATGTTCATTTGTTGTTATATTAAATAAATAAACAGTTATAAATGTTCCAAAATTCCATCCCTCAATTTATGTTGTAAAATAATCTGAATGCAGAGTATCAAGGATGGCAGCACACTATTTTTGCATGGCATAGCACATATTCGGTCCTTATATGTATAGCAAATTTGGGCAGTTCCTGATCTTATGTGATTGAACCTTAAAATGTAAGGCTGCAAAAGCAGTTTTCTTGACATGCAATGTGGGTTAATTTGAATATTTAAATTTAGTCTAAATAAATTAGTGATTTACCCAAGGAAACAAATTCTATTTTAACCTTAAAAAATCAGAAAATGAGGGCTGGAGAGATGGTTTAGCAGTTAAGGTGCTTGCCTGCAAAGCCAAAGGACCCAGGTTCAATTTCCCAGGAATCACATAAGCATAAGGTGGCACATATGTTTGTTTGCAGTGGGAGCGGCCCTAGCATGCTCAGTCTATTTGCCTCCCTCTCTCTCTCTCTCTCTCTTTCTCTCCTTCTCTGCCTCTCTCAAATACATAAATAACAATAAAAATATTTTTAAAATAAGAGAATGAATAAACTGGAAAATTGGTTTCATACATTGCACTGTTTCATCCTCACTAGCAGAATGGGAATAGGTAACAGAGACTTATACCAGAATTGGAGGAGGAACAAAGGCTTGTGTAACAATACATCAAAAGATTCTGCAGCATTTCCATGGGCAGTTTTGATAACGCAACACTGGGTACTAAATGGAAATAAAATGTTTATCATTTTTTCCTATGGGCAACTATGTGAGATGTTTTTGCTTTGCTATGACAAAATACCTGACAGAAGCAACTTAAGGGGAATTTTGAATTTGTCTCACAGTTTTGGAGGTATTCTTGTCCATCACGGTGGGGGATGCATGACAGAGCAATTCTGTAGCATTAGGAGTATGTGTCAGAAAACCTTAAGTGGCAGCCTAACCAGGAAGCAGAGGTCAGATAGACAGCAGACCTGGGTTATAACTCCAAAGGCCTGACAGAGTGATCTACTTCAAAAAGATCTTACACATCCCAAAGCAGTGCCAACAACTTTGAACCAAATGTTCAAACTCATGAGCCTACAGGAGACATATCATACTCCAACTATATAGCAAGCATACTTTTATTGTTATTTTTCTCTTAACTTTTATCATATTTTTATTTATGATTACTACTTATTTACTGGACAAATAGTCACTAAATACCAAAACTTATCAGTCATTGTACTGGATTCTGGTGTGTTGCAATGATCAAACAGATGAAGACCTTGGTCTCTATGGAACTTACAATTTGGTGGAAGAGAGATATTGGCAACAAGATCAAGCAGAAGACTATGGTCACATGATCACACATGTTTTAGGCAGTGAGAGCCTCCAAAAAGCAAAATAGCAAAATGTGTGGCCACAACTCATAAAGCAAAGAGGAAAAATGTGGGACTGGAGAGAAGGTGTAAAAGCAAATGGAGACACATTGTTGACTGACTGCTACAGAATAGTGGAAGTGATGTTGGACCAGGTTATACCCAGTACTTTTAAAAAAGAAATAATTTTATGCGTTTATACCTTAATTCTATTTATTTATTTTTAATTTTAGAGAGAGGGAAAGAGAGTGAGTAAATTGGCACACCAGGGTCTCAGCCACTGAAATCAAACTCCAGATGCTTTCGCCACCTAGTGGCCATGTGCGATATTGCACTTGCCTCACCTTTGTGTGTCTGGCTTATGTGGGATCTGGAAAGTTGAACATCAGTTCTGTTGCAGTCAGGTTTGCATTGACGGTAGAAATCACCCAACTAAAAGCAACTTGTGAGGGAAAAAAGAGGTTTATTTTGGCTTACAGGCTCAAGGGGGAAGCTCCATGATGGCAGGGAAAATGATGACATGAGCAGAGGGTGGACATAACCCCCTCACCAACATCAGGTGGACAACAGCAATAGGAGAGTGTGCCAAACACTGGCATGGGGAAACTGGCTATAAAACCCATAAGCCCACCCCCAGGGGGAATTAATTACCAAGTCTCCATTAGCTGGGAACCCAGCATTCAGAACACCTAAGTTTAGAGGGACACCTGAATAAAACCACCACAGGTCCTTAGGCATCATAGGCAAGTGCCTTAACTGCTAAGCCATCTCTCTAGCCCTGATTTTAATTCTTACATCACTGTGTAGGAATGCTAATGACACATGGTCTAAAGCACATTGGCAGGATTGCTGTGGGTCTGCATAAAGAGCAGGAGTAGCTCCATTAGTCTAATGTCTCCTACATCTCTTCCAGAGAACCATAAACATGAATGAAGTGGCCCAGGACCCTACAGGTGCTTAAACTCACATTGTATATACGGGAAGTGATCCCAGCTGATGTGCCGAGTGCAGGAAAGCCACCCAGCTGAGGCATGCTCCAATTCTTGACTCATAAAAATGTGATATTAAATAAATTAATATTATTCAGCCACTAAGTATAGATATTTGTGACAGGGTAATAGTTAATTGGAACAGTGTTTGTGACCAAAAGTGAGCTGCTCCTATACAAAAACCTTTAGCTGGACACATTGTCATATGGAGGTGACAGAATGAAGCTAGAATGGCCTCTTTGAGACTGTTAATGAAAGCAGGAAAGCCCTTGAGGACACTGGTCAAGGACACTTGAAAAGCAACAAGGAGTATGATACTAGGACTAAAGGAAAGCAATCCTAACTCTGGAGTGCCAGAAAATTTGGCAAGATTTATGACTTTTGTTATTGCAGAAAATAGGAATAATGAGGAGCAATCCAGCTCTACAGATTTTTGAGCAGACTCATTTGCTGAGATTCTTAAATGTTCACTATTGCAAGTATGGTGATGTACTCTAGTATATGACAAAATGCAAAAGGAGAAGGAGTTGCATACTTTTGAGTATAACTTAGAATATGCATTTAGTTCACTGAGAATGATCTGTTCCAGGTTTGCTATCCTTATTGGGGTAAGGTGGAATCTCATAGTTGTAGTGCACAAGACTTTTTTTCCTTGTCAGCTTTAACATACACACCATTAGTAGTCTTAAGAAAAATATTAAGTTCAAGACTATTAGCCTAGGTTTTTGGGAAAGATTGAAGTCAGCAGGGGGGATTTAAGCCTCCATGCTAAAAATGTGAAGGCAGATCACAGGTCCTCTGTCTTACACTGTTAAGTATTTAAGAATCTTAAGATTTTTTTCCCCAATAGCCACACAAATGATCCAGGGCAGACAAATGCCTATTTTATGAGAGAATATTGGTATAGATTTTGCCTAATGAAGTGAAATATAATTAATTTGATATATCAGGTACCTGCAAAATTTTAGGAGATGGGACTATCTGAAAATGGAAAAACCATAAAACTTTGGTATTGGCCTCCTGTGTGAAGAAAGTAGATGAGAAGTTTCTTCAGAAGCAAACCTGGTGAAAGTGAAACCTGGTGATGGCAAAGAAAGCCACCTTGTGTACAAGTGTGAGGACACCTCCAAATAGCACTGGAAGTATTTTCCAGGAGGCTTGACAGAGCCCTGATTATGGAGCTGACAGCTGGCACCATATACCTGCCTGGATTCAGAACTGGAGTGAACCAACGTTTCTTTACCTATAAATGAAGGAATGTGTGCAGTGGTGGGTAATTCATTCCTGAAATTGAGTTTCCAAATTAACATGAGACTTCTTAATAATAATATGTTAAATGCATATGCTTATATAAGCAGGCATGATAGTTTACATTTTTAATCTCAGGACTAAGGAGGCTGAGGTAGGAGGATCACTGTGAGTTCAAGGCCAGCCTGGGCTAGAGTAAGACATCGTATCAAATACCCAGCACCAAAAAAAAAAAAAAAAAAAAAAATGCTTAAAGAAACTACATTTGGGCAGGTTTTCTGATGCTTATATCAGAATTCAATGCTAACTAATCTAGAACCTTATTTCATTAACTACATGAAGCATTGAATGTAAGCTAAGTGCTATTTATGCTACTGAATAAGACAATAATCTTATAATCCTATAATCATAATATCTTACAATAAATAATAATAATAATCTTATAATAATACAGTGCCACACACCATAACACGTTTATGTCACATGGAATGGAATGTTAGTTTTATACTCCTATTTTTAAAATCTTTTTGCTTGTGTATGATGTGTATGTGGTGTATGGACATGTGTTTTTGCAGGTGCTAATGCTTACATGTGCGTGCGCACGTGTGTGTGTGTGTGTGTGTGTATGTGTGTGTGTGTGCATGTGGAGGCCATAGAACAACCTCAGATGTTATTTTTATAAATGCTTTTTTGCATCTTCTTTGAGACAACTTTTCTCATTGACCTGGACCTGACTTATTAGGCTAGATTGGCTGGCCAGTGAGGTCAAGGGATGCTCTAGTGTTACCCAGTGTTAGGTTTATAGTTATGTGTCTGATATTTAGATGCGAATTGGGAATTAAATCCAGATTTCATAAAACTTTATCCACTGAGATATCTCCCCAACCCAAATTTTACATTTCTTAAAGGAGATCTTTTAATCCTTGAAAAATAAACAGGTAAAATGGCACATGCCTATAATCCCAACGTAGAGAGACTGAGAAAAGAGGATCCCAAGTTTAAGGCAAGCCTGTCCTGTAGAATGTGTTTTAAGCCATCGTGGACTACAGAGTGAGACTTTATCTCTAAATAATTACATAAATAAATAAAACTTTGATCACATATTCCATTTGTAAATATGTACAAGAATAGATTGAAGCAATTTCTTAAAGTGTCAGTAAATTTCCTACTATATTCACTTCAAGCAAATAATTTGTAATTCATAGTTTTTGAATTCCTATATGACAACATTTTATCATTAACAGTATGAAGCATACAGTATGTCTTTATCATATTCATCAAATAAGTAATGTCAGTTTGGGGCTCTTGATTCTCCTTTGAATGTATATAAAGCAAATCAGTTTTTGGAACTTCATCTTTAAAACCAAAGCTGTGACTCCATTATGGAGACCAATGTTCAGGTATCAAGCTGGCTGGTAGTGTGGGGTACCAGGTACCAGCTGGATGAATCAGCTCATCATTCAGAAGTTTAGTGCAGCTGTGGTACTGCATACTTTCATGTATTCATTGTGAAACAAATGTCCCCATGTACAACTCTCCCTTCCATAGATCCAGCCAATATCAAATGGTTAAAATATTATGTGAACCCTTGGGGTTCAGCCTAGAACCTGTCTTTCCGTCAATCTTTCTTTCCTGCTTTCTCTGAAAGCTTAGGCTTATTATGTCTCTCAGACATATATGTACACTGTCAGTATACATCTGAACATAAATAAAAGATGAGGTTGAGTTTGGCCTATTGTACAGATTGAGGGGTATAACTGGGCATTATATTAAATGTTCTCTATCTCAAGTTGTAAAATAATTTCTATGGCATAGGGTTGTCTATCTGGTCTCAATTCTGGTTCAGGTTTGTAAAACTTTGCCTTTTACTAGTGTGTCTTCTGTGATACAGATGAAACATCTAGTATAGTGCTTTGTCTGGAACCAAGGCTTCCTGAATGTATATTACTGTACATCTAGGTCTCCTACACAAAGCATAGTTACAACATCCTTCTTTCAAATAATGCTCTAGGCATCAATTGCTTCTATTCTTTAGGGTGATAAAATTTTAGCCTTCTTACAAATTAGGTTATTTTCCAACACTTAGAGATGCTAAGGCATTTGCTTAGTAAATTGTAGAATAAACAGACA
Organism: Dipus sagitta; assembly: GCA_036346955.1. Classification (NCBI taxonomy): domain Eukaryota; kingdom Metazoa; phylum Chordata; class Mammalia; order Rodentia; family Dipodidae; genus Dipus; species Dipus sagitta. The sequence goes on along the minus strand of CM070771.1, from coordinate 130,082,756 downwards.
TTTTGTCCGGATTAAACTTTAGTCAGTCGACATCAACAATCATGGCAGGTCCTAGAGATATTCTTTTCTAACCAGAAATACAAGGTCCTTAGAAAAAAATCAATATAGGTGTTGTAGTCAAATCTATGTTGCTAGGATGAACATTAAACTAGGCACAGTTTAGGGGAGGACAGGATTAATTTATAGATCCAGGGAGACTTCCATCAGTGGTGGAAGAGCTACTTCCATATACCCAAGCAGAAAGTAACCATCACCAGCCAGCAAACATCAAAAGAAACAAACGTAAAACCTGCAGCCACGGCAGGCAACCAAGCAGACCTCAGGCTTCTCTCCATTCTTTTTGACTGGAAATCAGATTTATCTCCAAAATATCTTAGGGCTAGGCCCCAGAATCCAACCCTAGTGACACCTGAGTCTATGGGGGACATACATTCAAATTACAGTGATAGTGTATGTTGCAGTCAGGTTCGCATTGATGACAGAAATCACCCAACCAAGAGCAGATTTGGAGAAAAAAGGGTTTATTTTAGCTTATAGGCTCTAAGGAACCCTCCATGATGGCAGGGGAAAATAATAACATGAGCAGAGGGTAGACATCACCCCTGGCCAACATCAGGTGGATAATAGCAACAGGAAAGTGTACCAAACACTGGAATGGGAAACTGGATATAACACCCATAAGCCAGTCCCCAATAATACACTTTATCCAGGAGGCATTTATTCCAAATCTCCATCAGCTGGGAACCTAGCATTCAGAACACCTAAGTTTATGGGGGACACCTGAATTAAACCACCACATTCTGCCACTGGCTACCATCAACTTGATAACCATACATGACAGAAAACACAATGCATTCAGTCCAACTTTTACAATCCCCACATTTTATATCAATCCTAATGCTGTTCAAACATCCCCATAATCCAAGGTGTTTTAACTGAGCCATAATACCAAAAAAAAAATCCCCCCAAAATCTATAATGGCACAGAATAAACATTTACACTGCAAAACATGGCATTAGGCATAGCATAGGAATATTCAACCAATACAAGATTTAAACAGGGCAAATAACAAACTCTATAGCTCCAAGTCTAATGACTCTAGTCAATGATAATTCCCCAAGTTCAACAATTCTAACCAGCAATAAGTCTCTGGAGTTCTAATTATGCCCCTCCAGCTAGGCCTGAAAAGCTTCATCCAGGGCCAGCAGCTTTCTTTAACAGCCATCTCATGGTCCCAGCATATCCACTGGGTCTCTGCTGCAACGCACGGTTCATCCCTATGGCTCCTTTGGGTGTCCATGCAGGCATCCAGCAAACCTGCTTCACATTGCCCATGGCTGTTTCCAAAACATAAGACTGTATTGCAAACTCAATGACCCTCTCTTTCCTGCATGTCTTATACTCCACACTACCAGGTAGGGTGCCAATTTGTTAATCCAGGGGAGAATAAAGCAGACTTTGCAGAACTGGATACTCCTTGAGCACTCAGGCCCCTTCAGAAGAGTCTACATTCTTCCTGTTGCCCCAGTGCAGGTCTATTGGCCAATCTCAAAGGTTTTCGTCTTTCAAATGCATTCTGCCCCTGACCCCAATAAACTGATAACCATACATGATGTAAAATGCAATGCATTCAGCCAACTTTAAAAGTCCCCAAAGTTTTTATCAATTCCAATGATGTTCATACATCCCCTTAGTCTAAGATCTTTGAACTGAGCCATAATACCAAAAAATCCCACCCAAAACCCATAATGGCACAGAATAAACATTCACACTGCAAAAGATGTCATTGGCATAGCAAAGAAATATTCAGTCAATACAAGATTTAAAACAACCAGAACAAACATCAAACTCTGTAGCTTCAAGTCCAACAACTCTAGTCAGTGACAAATCTCCAAGTCCAATAATTCTAACCAGCAAGAAGTCTCTGAAGTTCAATTTCTCCCCTCCAGCTAGGCTACTCACAGTCCTGGAAAATTTCATCAGGGCAAGAAGCTTTCCTTAGCAGCCATCTCGTGGTCCTAGCACCTCCACTGGGTCTCCACTACAAGCCACAGTTCATCCACATGGCCCCATGGGGTGTCCATGCAGGCAACCAGCAAACCTGCTTCACACTGCCCATCGCTATCTCCAAAACACAAGACCATATTGCAAACTCAATGACCCTCTCTTTCCTGCATTTCTTATACTACATAATACTAGGTAGGGTGCCAATTTCTTAATCCAGGGGGTAACAAAGCAGGCTTTGAAGAACAGAACACTCCTTGAGCACTCAGGCCCCTTCAAAAGAGTCTGCATTCTTCCTGTTGTCCCATTGCAGGTCAGCTGGCCCAATCTCAAAGGTTGTAATCTCTCAATTGCAGCTAAATGGGCAGCATTTCAGACCCAAAGATTTCATTTTTTCCTATGCCATATCCCTCTGCTCAGACCAGTTCATTTCTATGCAAAGCAACCCTGCACAACTTCTCAGGACATGGGCATAACAGCAAGCTTTTCATAAAATTTGCCTCTAGCACAGTCCAAGCAATGCTCTTTCTTACCCTCATAAGCCAAACCTCACAGTTCATAGTTCTTACTGCATTCAGGTCTTTCAATTTTAACCAGAATAGTCCATTAAGCTGCACTTAACAGCACTGCAAGGTATCTCTTAGACCAAGGTTTCAAATCCTTCCACATTCCTCTTGAAAATCAGCTCCAAAAGGCCTAAGCCACACAGTCAGGTGTCTACTAGCAACCCCACTCCTCAGTACCACTTCACTGTTGCAGTCAGGTTCACATTGCTGGTAGAAATCAGCCAACCAAGAGCAGCTTGTGGGGAAAAAAAAGAGGTTTATTTTGGCTTCCAGGCTCGAGGGGGAAGCTCCATGGTGGCAGGAAAAATGACGACATGAGCAGAGGGTAGACATCACCCCCTGGCCAACATAAGGTGGACAATAGCAACTGGAGAGTGTGACCAACACTGGCAAGGGGGAGCTGGCTATTACACGCATAAGCCCACCCCAACAACACACTGCCTCCAGGAAGCTTTAATTCCCAAATCTCCATCAGCTGGGAACCTAGCATTCAGAACACCTAAGTTTATGGGGGACACCTGAATCAAACCACCACAGTCCATGATGACAGGGAAAAACTATGGCATGAGCTGAGGGTGAACATCACTTCCTGGCCAACATCATGTGAACAATGGCAACAGGAGAGTGTGCCAAACACTGGCAAGGGGAAACTGGCTATAAGCCCCATAAGCCTGCCCCATACAATACACTGCATCCGGGAGGCGTTAGTTCCCAAATCTCCATCAGCTGGGAACCTGGCCTTCAGAACACCTAAGTTATGGGGGACACCTGAATCAAATCACCATAGGGCATGTTACTGTTACTTTTTTCTCTACTATTTTCATCAATTTTGGTTTAAATTATTTGTAAGACACTTAGAAAATAATAAGTAGTTTGGCAAAGATAAAATTATCCCTATGGTTCTGTAGATATAATTTAGTAATTAAGGTGCTTGCCTACAAAGCCTCAGGACCCACGTAAGCCAGATGCACAGTGGTGCATTCTTCTGGAGTTTGTTTACAATGGCTTAAGGCCCTGGCTTGCTCATTCTCTCTTCTCTCTCTCTCAATCTCTCACTCTTGCTCTCACTCTCTCTGCCTCTTTATCTCTCAAATAAACAAATAAAAATAAAATATTTTAAAAGTGATCCCTGTGGAATAAACAATACTAGTATCTTGTTATCTCCTTGGTTGTACTTAGTAGATATGTAAGTTTTTATGTAGAGCCCCATATACTGTAGTCATATGTAAGCAATGTAGTCCATGCATATTTTCTCTTAGTTTGATACCACAGTCACTGGAAAACAAAATTTCCTCCAAAACATGATGCACTAATATTATAACAATCAGTGTTATTCATCTAACATAATTAAATAAATACCTCCAGTTTTGAAATTTATGTCATATACATATTTTTCATCATATCCATACTTCTTGAATTTTCATCTATATTTGTCTTGAGAACAAATACTGAAAAATGAAATTACAGAAGAAAATGCATTACTTATTTATCTTACAAATTAATTTTGCAGACAATTTTTTACTATTTCTCTGCCAAAGTCAATGGCTAAGGTAGCATGTATTACAAGCTCCTCTCTTAACGTTTTTTTTTTTTTTTTTTTTTTTTTTTTGAGGTAGGGTCTTGCTGTAGCCTAGACTGACTTAGAATTCACTATGTAGTCTCAGGATGGTGTCAAACTCACTTCAATCCTCCTACTTGTGCCTCCTTAGTGCTGGAAATAAAGGCTTGTTCCACCACACCCAACCACCTCTCCTAACTTTTTTAGGACAGTTCTTGCTTCTTGATTCTGTAGCTAACCTCTTATAAGTTATTGTTTTTATTTTATCCCAAGAAGTATAAACTTCTTTGCCATCAATTCAATTGTAAAGCTATCTGGCACACACAGAAATGTTAACAGAAGTAAAACAGAAAATTCTGGATCTTGTAATTAACGTATATGCACACGTCACTGTTTGACCACACATGCCTTCCATAAAGTACCCATATCCTTGTTTTCCAAACAATTGTTTGGTCTATAAGCCCTTAAAACAACACACAATTTGTGACTCCATCCCTCTACTTTTTGCTACTCTTCTCAGCATCAGTACATACATATTCACAGTAACCCTTAGCTACTCATTGTTTTTCTACTTATAAAACTTTCTGAAACTAACATCTTCTACATCATGTTCACAGTTTGCCATATTGTCCTTTTTACTCTGTCAAAAAGAAACATATCTCTTCAGTTCATTCTTCCATTCTGTGTGGAGGGCAGAAGCCTTGATCTTGTGGTGATCCACAGCTTCCGATTCCTTAGTGACCTCTCAAGGGGCAGCCATGGTTTACTTGTGATGTTTTATTAGTCCAGTTCACTTATTACTTAAAATCTGCTCCAAAGACTGAATGGACTCTAAAAATTTACATATCTTTCTGACACTCCAATCTAAAACACTATTAATATCATCATCTTTATATGTGTCAAATTGGATAGAAATTTTGACCATAGCTGCCAAGACTTCTCTTTAAGTCATGTTTAATTAGATGTTAACCAATGATTTTGTTAGTTTGCCAAACTTTTTTGTTCATTATTCAACTTCTGATAGTTGTTCACAGAAGTAATACTTTCATGGTCATACAACACTCTCATTTGTGTTATTACAGTAATGTCTACTTACATCCAAAATTGCTTCTACATCCCTTTCTCACCATTTCATCTTTAAATGCCTGTTAGTTATATCTTAGGAGTACTTTGGATATAAACATATTCAAAAATGAAGAATCAAAATGAGGAAAGTAAACCTGAGAACCGTAGAATTTACCAAAGCTCCTGGGAATGATGATTTAATCTTCACGGATATTACTAGACAATTGGGCATTATTAGATGTTGTTGTGTAGCAGATTCCCTCCTGAAGAAAGGCAGGAGGATTTGGGGATTCAGAGAGTAAAGTCTTGGAGACCTGAGACTTAAAAGGTCACGTGATCACTCCTCAAGGTTACAGGAATGATTGAGGGCAAATTTTGACCAATGTTATTTAAAATTGAAACATTCCCTGGAGGGGATGCTCAGGAGACTCATGAAGTCAACAAGTCTTGGAACAGTTTTCAAGACCCAGTCCTAAGTCTATATAAAGTGAAAACAATTTTTTGGGGAGGAGGCTTTACAACTTAGCTGCCTGCAAGTCATGCAGTGTGCTTAGGCTCTTGGACTAGCCAAGCTGCCTGCAGGTTGTGCAGTGTGTTTCAGAGATGGTACTTCTATGAGTGTACTCCTATGCTGGGGAGGACTTTTGGTGATACAATTGGCTTTGATTATTCCAATGTTTCCGTAAGCAACCTTTCAGCCTGCTCTCTAAGTTACCCCAGTAGTTCATTGGCTCACCAAAATGGGTTTAGGTGTACTTGTACTTTGGTCTGTCGTCCATGCCCTATCTGAGAGGAAGATTTGTGTTTGCATTATTACATAGATAAAGTTTCTTGCAACTGATGTTTTTAGGGCATCACTATCTAACCACATTTCTGTGGTTCAAGTGAGTATTCAGACTAAAGTTCCAGAGTACAGAAGTTTAAGATGAGTCTCTCTGGGTGAGCCGCAAGTCAAGACCCTTGGTGAAGACCTTGTCTTTTACATTTTCGTTAAAAGAAACACAAGGAATCTGAGACACAAGTAGTAGACAAATGAGGGCACAGTACTCCTTGATGTGGTGACAAAATGGCACAGATGAGAGCACACATCTTTATAATAGAAAGCCAGTGCACACATCACAAAATGCTCTTCCCTTGAATTTGTGCTAAAAGGTTTTTTGTTATCTGATTTAGTGGTGGCTTTCTGTGTTGAGACTGTGAAAGCAATCTAATGTGCAGATACACTTTAATTGACTTAAATACTCATGACATAGCATTAAAATGTCAGAAACATTAAGTATAAGCAGAAGCTTGAATTAACTAAAACACAGTCTCAATAGCCAGCTCCTCTTGGTACAGTGGGTCTCACCACTATCACTTATTCATGGATTTATCTTCTGCATTATTCCCTGTTTATTTTCAATCACTGTTATTCTTTTTTAAAAAATAAAACGAAAAACATTGATTCAAAATGTATGCAGACTCTACCCTACCATCTTCTATAGTCCCCTCCCTTACTCCTCCATGAACCACATCTTCCTTCCTACTTTCCCCTCTAAGTTCTTCTTATCACTACAAAACTTGAATCCTATTAACCATATCACACCTCAAAGTATTCTTTGTCCAACAAATTAATTATATACAGATTTAAATACTAAAATTAAGAAGAAAACTAGCCAAAGAGAAAAAATGGGCTACTTGAAGCAGTACTTATAATTGTAAAGTTCACTACAAATAGTCTGACAGAGAAATGTGACTTAATTTCTCATCAGAGAAATGCAAATTAATAGCCCATCATAACTGATAAGATGAAAGTTAAGAAAGACACTCAATGATGGGGAAAATATTCAGCAGTTAGATCACCTTGAACACTTTGAAAAGTAACATTTTTTTAAAATATATTTTATTTACTTATTTGTCTGAGAGAGAGAAAGAGCCAAAGAGAGAACGCTCAGACCAGGGCCTTCAGCCACTGCAAACCAACTCCAGATGCATGTTCCCCCTTGTGCATCTGGCTTACGTGGGTCCTGGAGAGTCGAATCCAGATCCTTTGGCTTTGCAGGCAAATGCCTTAACCACTAAGCCATCTCTCCAGCCCGAAAAGTAACATTTTTTAATTCACTGGCTATAGTACTAAATTTGCTTGACAATATTCTATATTCTTAATCCTAGATATAAGTCCCACAGAAATTCTTATACATGCCCATCAAATCATGACCTAGAAATTAGAAAATTATGATTGTCACAAAGCAGTACTTCTTATAATGGACCACAACAATAAGTAACACAAATTCTCCTAAATACTATAGAAGATGACTTAATGTATATCCAGACATAAAAAAAATTAGATAATTATGAAAAAGGAAAACCTATAAATACTCTTAGCAAAATGAAAGATATTCTCAAATGTGATAGACAGTGTGGAAAGCCAGACACAAAGGAGTACCTAATGCTACAGTGCTACACATTAACAAAATCATTCCCTTTTGGGGTGTTGCAGTTACCTTTTCCTTGCTGACTAGAAACAGCTTATGGGAGGAAAGGGTTTATTTTACAATTGCAGGTTTCAGGGAAGCTTTATCATGGTAGAAGAGGCTGACTCACCTTATCATACATCTACAACAAAGAGACAGCAGCAAGTCTGAGCTGACTCTGAACACACACCTCGGGCTTCACTCTGCCTCCGGGTCTACCCATGGTGACGCACTTCCTCCAACAATGCTCCACATTCCAAGTGCTCCAAGCTGATGACTAAGTAGGAAATTCAATCACAGACACCTGAGGTTATTCAGACATTTTACCTTCAAATACTACATTCTTCCCCCATTCCTATAGACGCATGATCATACCACAATGCAAAATTCACTGAGTCCAACTTCAAATATCCTTGTAGTCTTTGCCAATTTTAATAGTGTTCAAAAGTTCAGTCTCATCAGAGATTCAACACAGTCTCTTTACTGTGAGTCCTGTAAAATCAAAAAGACAAGTTATATATTTCTAACATATAATGGCACAGAGTAAACATTCCCACTGCAAAAATAAAGAAGGAATATCAAGGAGATACTGGGTCAATCAAGATAAATAAATAATAGGCAAACAACAAACATCTACAGGTCCAAATCCAACATCTTTTAACAGTGAAAAAGTCTCTGGGGTTCCAATTCTGCCTGTCCAGTTGGGCTGCTCAAAGACCAAAGAAAACTCTCCTTAGCAGCCATCCCACGTTCCTAATATCTTCATATTCCTTGGCTCTTCATTGAAACCCATTGTTGGTCTTCATAGTTCCATACAATGGCCTTATTGGGTCTCCATACAGGTATTTAACCCCGCTTCACATTATCACATCTTAGCTTCTGAACCTTAGGTACTTCATGAGCCTTTTTCCTACATATCACATACTTCCAAAATCAATAACAGGTGAGTGGAATAGCCAAATATGTAAATCCAGGGGGATAAAGCTTGACATTGAAGAGCAGGATGCTCTCAAAATTCTCCCTTAAGGTCCTTATCTTTCAAAAGAATTTTCATTCTAACTAGCTAGAGCCTTCAGTAGGTTAGGTTTTACCCTTAGGGAATGTTTTCCATAGTCCCAGAGCACAACAGTTGGCCCAACTTTAATCTCTTTAACTGAAGCTTAACTACCTAAAACTAGTGGATTTAAAAATGTATGTAATATCTTTCCCATCATCTTCTGTTGTACCTCCCTTATCCCTCCACAAACTGCATGTTTTTTTTTCTACTATCACTTCTAAGTTCTTACCAGTACAAAACATGCATCCTGTTCTTTGCCCAATAAGTTAATTATATAAATATTTCAATACTAAAATGAAGAAGAAAACTAACTAAAGTGTTCTTTGTGTAGCAAACTTTACATCCTTCATATCTTCTTCTTCTATACCTTCTGCCAAGCATACTAGTTCATTACTTTTAAATTCAACTTTGCTCAAATTTTCAGGAAATGGGCAGAATTCAACCAACCTTTCCACCAGCAGCCCAATTCTGACAAAGTTCTTCCTTTTCCTTTGAAACTTCATAAACCAAGCCTTCATAGTCCAAAATTCTCTCTGCATCTATGATTTTCAAACTCTCACCAGAAGAGCCTATCAAGCTCTTCTCATAAAACTGCATGTTGTAAGATTTATGGTCAGATTCATTGCAGCAACAACCCACTTCTATGTATCAATTATCTGTTACAGTTACCTTCTTGTTGTTGGGGAGGGAAAACACCAACCTGAAACAGCTTATGAAAGGAAAGCATTTATTTTAGGATTATAGATTCCAAGGGAAGCTTAACCATTGCATAAGAAACTGGGTAACTTCATCATACTTCCACAGAAGACAGATAACAGCAAGCATGACTATAAACCTATGGCTCAACTCCATCTCCAGGTCTGTCCCTGTTAACACGTTTCCTCCAGCTGGGCTCCACCTCCCAAATTCTCTAAGCTGAGGAGTAAGTAGGAAACTTAATCACAAACACCTGAGACCATGGTGACATTACCTTCAAACTCCCACATAGGTTAACGTTTTACTATATGAAACCCTGTGGTACTGGAAAGAAGGCTATATTTTGAGCCTGCTACATGCTACTAAGCCTGTAAAAATTTGAAATATACTTAAAAAGTGCCCTTTTTAAAGTAGACCAGGCTCACTTATCTAAAGGGGATACTTCAAAAGTTTCCATCACACATAGTGCTAAAAGGTATATATTCTATTTTCGTGTGCATCTTTATGATAAAGTAAAATTCATTGTAGGTACAGTGAGATATTAACAGAGATAACTAATAATAAATGGAAACTATTACACTGCAGTAAAGATGACTTTAAACTTATAAGTTATTTCTTTCTAGAACTTTCTATTTAGTATTTTGAGAACTGTCATGATAGACTATGAAACTGCTGATGAGACAGTGCTACTATAGATATGTTTAAATAAAAAAAATCATACCAAAAAACCTCTTCATATCACATTGTTCTCTAACTTTCACAAATGTGTCTGATGTGTCTAACCTTTTATAATGGACCCCAAGATAGTGTCCCATAAAAGCTCTATATACTGTATCCACTTTTCCGAATTGTTTCTTGTAGACCAAAAGGCCTCTTGTCCTGACAAATCAGCAATGGATTCTTCCTAATTCAGCCTTCACCAAGAGTTGCTCTTCAGTCCCCAAGACCCCCCCCCCCACACACACACACATCACATTGACACATTGACACATTGACCTCTTATTCTTGAAACATTTTTATATATTGTGTCTGTGACATTGAAATTCTCCTCATGATTATGCCTTTGTAGCAACTTGTGTTCCAAATACACAGTGAACTAAGGCCAATAGCTTAACTAGAATTCAAACATCACTATAAACCTCAAATTGTCCATAAGCACAAAAGCAAACACAAAATTTCAGCAAACCTATTTTTCATACTTTGCCAACAGGTGGGGTTGGATGCTAGAAAAATGCTGCTGAGGGAGAGAGAACAGAAGTACAGCTCATCATTAGTCCAAACTCACCTCCAAATGAGAAAAGTCCACTGTAAGTATGAAATCATTGCAAGAAAGTTTCAGCAAATCAGAGTGCCAGTGGATGAGCAGGGGAGAAATAATGTGAGGGCTACAAGGTGGCAATAGTTAGAAGCAGTTCTAAAAGGTGAGACACACAGTAGAAAGAGAAGAAATGCAAAGCAGCAAGGGAAAGAGCTGTAATCCTGCTGGAAGGAAAAGATGATAAAAAATAAAATAAAGGCTATTAAATCTCTCCCTATACCAGTCAAATAAACAAAGCAGGCCAGACAACCATAAAAATTTGCATTTTTCAGCGCTGAGACAAGAGAATGCTCATGAAATAGGAAATTTGTAATCCATCCCATTGCTATCATGTCCATAAATTGCATAGATGTAGGCTGTTTTCATCCACACAGTTACTACAAGAGGAAAACTGTAGAAATCAAATGATTTACCTGATGGAAATGCCAACTAAAATGCCCAAAGTGTAAGAAAGGTCTAGCACAATATTAATATTAATTATCCTAACCCAGTCAAAAATGGGTCATATAACTGAGCAGAGAGTTTTCAAAAATAGAAAGCTGATGAGCCAATAAATGTGATTTTGTAATGTTTAACATCTTTATCCATCAGGGAAATGCAAACTAAAACTATTCTGAGATTCCATCTTAACCTGATCAGAATGGCTATCATCAAAACATCAAATGAGAATGAGGGCTGGTGAGGGTGCGGGGAAAGAGGAGCAGAGGAGCATGTAGTCACTGTTGGTGGGGGTCAAAAGTCATATAGCCACTACGAAAATCAGAGTGCAGGCTTCTAGGAAAGCCAAAAACAAATCTACTACATGACCCAGTGGTACCATTCCTAGGGATGTACCCTAAGAATGCCACATTCTTTTAGAGACACTTGTTTATCCATGCTTATTTCATATCTATTCACAAGGGTTAGAAAATGGAATCAGCCTAGATGCATATCAACTTATGGAAGTTTTAGATCTGTATGAAAAACAGTGTAAGCATCAATAATAGAGGCTAGGAAGCTAGAAAGAGGCCAGGAGTGAGGAAGAGAGGAGATGGTAGATCAGTAATCTGATGGACAGAGTATAGGGGATGGAAATGTCTAAGTGGGCTCAGGGAAAGAGGAGAGAGCAGAAGATGTGGCAGGAGGAGGGTTCAACACAACTAAATATGGTATGGATAAGCCATATTTAAACCCACTTTTTTATTAACCAATTAAAATTTTAACTTCAAAAATGAATAAAAAATAGATTGAGCAAAAGAACCTTGTTGGTGTAAGGAAAGATGTACCCAGAAATCACAGGCCCTTACTAGAATGTCCCAGTGATAAAGGGGGACACTCCTAAATAAGTTCTTGGTCAGAGAGGCCTAGAATCATCCCTCCCCCTTAAAAAAGCAACACAGGCTATTGCCAGTACTACTGGTTACCTACCATAACTAGATAAGATCCTATTGCAGAAGTCACCATACATTTTGTTTGCAGGACCTGAAAACTAAGCTGGAACTGAGCTTGAAGCTCCTTCTTTCTTGCTAGCTGGCACAGTTCCCAAAAGTACTATGTATGCTTCTGGGGTAGGGGAAGGTTTCAACAGCCTTAATCAGCAGTTTATCCTGCAGGCTACACAACTGACCAACCAGGAAACTTGTACCCACTGGACCTTCAGTGTTGACTCAGTTTGGGGGTTTACAAACTGCTTTCTGGTTGGATTCAAGACCAGTTTCATGGGAGGGAATTACTATCTGTCCTAGAGAACAGAATCTAAAGCCTATAGATTGGAAGGTCACAGACCTTATGGGAGAAGCTACTACAGATCTTTACCTAAATGAGTATGTTATCCAACAAAAGTTTCTCTAATTGTACATGTTTTTACCCATAGAATAGTGATGTTCTTACTTCTGACTACAGAAACTTGGTTTGCATTGAAAATGGTGGGAACAACTTGGGAGACTCAAGACTCATCAGCTGATGAGAAGTAGTGACAGTTTGAATGCCCTGCACTGAGTAAGACATTTCAATAACACCCAACAGGGCTCAGGGAACACTGTAGAGGTGGTGACGGAAAGATTATTAGTACAGAGCTCACCATTGGCCTGAAAATCTTCTCATTGAAGACAGTAGTAGATAATGAGGAGACTCAAGGCTTTTGAGAGCTTGGCACCAAATAAGACATCTTTATCACACTATCCAAGGTTCAGGGAATAGCACTGGGAAAGACATTTAAAGAATTTAAGAGCCAGACGATGGGGAAGAGTAATTATGGGACAGTATCATCTGGACATGAAGTCAATGGTGCATTCATGACCTCACAGTGGAGGGAGCTACCATGATAAGACATGCACAAGATTAAGCTCTTCAACATTTTGACATAGATGAGGGAAATGTCACAAAGGAAAAGAATAGACATCAAAATGGATAGAGGGGCCACTTTGAAAGAGAAGGAGCTTCAGTAAAATAGGTGTAGGAAAGTGTTGTCCTCAACCTTCACATTTCTGGGGCAAAAAACAACTGACCAAAAGCTGCTGACAAAAGGAAATAGCTTATTTTGGTTTACAGTCTTGAGGGGAAGCTCTGTCAGCACAGAGAAAGGATGATAGAGCTCAGCATTGTATGTAGCCATGGCAGATGGTAGAAAGCAACAAGAATGAGCTAGGCTCAGTAAGGGGGAAGCTGGTCTACGACACCCCAAAGCATGCCTTCAGGAACACACTTCTCCAGCAAGTCTCCACTTCCAAAGGTACTGTCAGCTGGGATTAAGCATTCACAACACATGAATCTATGGGAGATAGCTGATTCACACCACCAGAAGGAGGGAGACAAAAAAAAAAAAAGGTACTTGTTGAGGATTATAATTAAATTATAATATGCTTTACGACTAAAATTATCAATAAATTTGTTTAAAAAATTAACATCCTCAAAGAAGCATTTTTGGATATATATATATAACTGGAATGTAAAGCTCATATATTAACAGAGAAATGAAAGTTGATTGAAAAAGGCAGAATTACAAGGATGGGTATGAAAAGGGAGCAAGAAGAAGGTAAGAAGGCTAGGATAAGAAGGGAAGGAGATAAAATCTCATCACCATGGGGTGGTTTGCTTCAGGTGTCCCCCATAAATTCATGTGGTCTAAATGCTAGGTCCCCAGCTGGTGGCAAATTGGGAATGGAACTTTCTGGAGATGTATTATTGGGGTGGGGCAGGCTTATTAATGTGACAGACAACTTCCCTTGACAGTGTTTGGGACACTCTCCTACTGGTGTTGTCTACTTGGTGTTGGCCAGGAGGTGATTTTTGCCCCCTACTCATGCCATGTTTTCCCTTGCCATCATGAAACTTTCCCTCTAGTCTGCAAACCAAAATATACCCTTTCTTCCCATAAGCTGCTTTTGGTCATGTGTTTCATCCCAGCAATGAGAAAGTAACTGTAACACCATGTGAGAAGAGGCCTTGGCCAGCAGTTTAATAAGAGACATCAGAGAAATATAAAATATTACCATCATAATGACAATTATGTCAAATAAGAAATGTAAATGGTAATAAAAAAGTCGGTTAGAATCAAAAGTCAAATGAGGTATCAATGACAATGAAAAACAATGGGACATATCTAGTAGTTACTTGTTTAACATAAAATTCCTAGTGAGAAAATAAAAATTTGTCCTAAATATAGAGTACATCTAAGCTGGGCTTGTTGGCACACACCATTAATTCCAGCACTCGGGAGTCAGAGGTAGGAGGATCACCATGAGTTCGAAGCCACCCTGAGACTACATAGTGAATTCCAGGTCAGCCTGAGCTAGAGTGAGACCCTATCTAAGAGAGCCACCCCATCATACCTCAAAAGGGTCCCGGCTGAAACTAAGAAAAATTGGAGAAACAAGCAAGGGGGCTATTTTCCTGATGAACCGGATACCAGCACAAAGGGGAAGGAGATCAGCACAGAGAAAAATCAACTCCTACCAAATCAGAGAGCCAGAGCCTCAGAGGCCCCCAACACCTCATCACTAAAGCAGACCAAAAATGAACCCAACATGGCTGAGGGAAATTTTGCGGAAGAGGGGGCAGAAAGAATGTCAGAGACACATGTTGAGTCATGATATGCAGAGACATTTAGCTTACCCATAACTGTGGGCTAACTCCACAATGCATGACCCGTATTCCTCAACAAGGAGGGGGCAAGGGGAGGGGGTAGGTCACGGATGAGCCTAATAATGGTACCAAACTGACTGTATTTGCTGAATACAAAACTAACTAATAAAGAAAAAAAAAAGAAAAAAATAGAGAGTGAGAAAGGACATTTAATGGTTGCCTAAAAACTTTTCTTAGAATAATTCTGAAGAAACACATTGGTAGCAAGACACTCACTACTTACAGCAAGATGACATTTAGCTGAATTGTTAGCGCCTGCTGGAGCATGCTTCCTACAGCTCAGCTCTGCTCACTGCTACGGAATGTACTTACCCGCCTGCCCACACACTGTGATACCACCAGAAATTAGGCTGCTTTGACATGACTCCGAATGCTCAGTGGAATTCTGATACATGTACATAAATATATATAGCCACACAGAGACATCCACTGGTGTCCATCGGAGATTAGTTCTAGAAACCTGTTCATATCAAAAGTTGAAGATGCTCACGTTTCTTTCATAAAATGGATGTATATTTTGGTACAACCTGCTTATCTTCATATAGACTTTAAAAATCATTTCTTGGTTACATTTAAAGCCAAACACAATGTAAATGCTGCATAAATAGCTGGCATCCTGAAAGTATTCTACCAAATGAAAAGGGAATGAATGACCCTGGACTCCCTAAGAAGTCAGTATTGCTTTGTTACCAACATGAGATAAAGACACAACAAAAAAGAAAATTATAAACTAATCACCGTGATGAACACAGATACAAAAATTATCAATAAAGTACTTACAAACAGAGTTCTACAACTCATCAAGATCATTTTCACATGATAAAGCAGTCTTCATTCCACACATGAAGAGATGGCTCAACATACATAAATCCATAAATGTAATTAATCACTTTAATGGACCCAAGGGCACTGTGATAGACTCATGTGTTGGAACACTTTATTCCCAGCAAGGTGGTAATGCTCAGAAAAGTTCTGGAACATTTAGAAGGTGAAAGTTTGCTAAAGGAAATATGTCACTGGGGGTGAGCCTTGAGATTTTGTAGTCCAGCCCCACTTGTCATTTTCCGCCCTCTGCTTCCTCTCTTTCAGGGTGACTATGGCTACCCAGCCTGGCCTGCCATGTCTTCCCCACCATGAAAGAACCTACTCTCTGGACCTGAAAGTTGAATTGAACTCTTTTCCTTACATACATTGTTTTGATCAAGTACTGCTTCCCAGCAATGAGAAAGTAAGTGATACAGAAAGTGGTACTAAGAAGTGAGGCCATTGCGGGGGGAACCTGATTATATACATATATGTAGTTTGTAATCTTTTGAGACTGGTATATGGGAGGAATGTGGAAGACTTTGAAACTTTTGTCTACAGAAACCTAACTTTGGTCTAGAGAAAACTTATAGCACTGTAAACAGAGCTTAATGGGCCATTCTGATGGGAATTTGATTGACAAGAAGCCCAAGAGAAATGTTGACAATGAAATCTTGGCCCATGAGTGTTCAGAAGTGAAAAAAAAAAAATCTCTACGAAGACCTGAGTTCAAGACAGTTCATGTCTTCTTCTGGCAATGAAACTGACAGCGAATGCCCATATCTTGAGAACATTAGTGAAGTTGGACTTAAAAGCAATCGACTCTGGTGTGGCTTCTGTTAGCTTCTACTATTTAAATCTGCAATGAAAAGAGCAAAAGATGCAGCATAGAGGTACAAAATACATAAAGTTTGGTATAGACAGACATGTGAACAGCTTAAACTAAGAAACTGCTTTGGCTAGAAATGTTAAAGAAATTATTACCTCTAAAGAGAAAATATACTGCTCTGCACTGGAACAATAGGATTCTCTGAGGATAAGATAAACCCGATTGAAATCTCAAGATAGTAAGAATGCAAATTCTTTTGAAAGAAGACCTGAGGGAGAAAGCTAGAATTTCCTGCTCTTCATGGTCATAGTCACCACACAGAGGCTGTTGTAAGTATAGTCCAAGGCCAAACTCTATTTTGACCTAGAAACAGAACTTGGCAATGTTATCCAAATGATTCTGTCTTGGGAGGCATGAAAAATGCAAGATGGAGGGGGTCACAGAGAATTTCACCATGGTTCTAGGAAGCAACTGAGGCAAAGCAATGTGAGACAGGCTTGGAGTCCCTGCACCAAATCATGAGAGGCCATTGTATAAAAGTGTGAATGTGGACTCTAAGTTGCAATACAGACTTCAGGATGTTGGATTTTCCAGGACCATGTAATGCCTGCAAAGAAAAGCTGAAAACTCAGGTCAGATCCTTCCCAGATGAAAGGTTATAGGCAGAATCACTGGAAGGACAGAGCTGTCTAAGCTGTTTGGAGCCCAGATACCAAATACCAGATACCAAACATCGAATAATGGGAATTGGTGTATTCCTGGCTGGGATTCAGTCCTACTTTGGCCCAATCTATCCTTAGTATGCCCATTCCTCCATTTTGGTATAGGAATGTTTATCCTGTTCATTATAATCTGGAAATACATATTAATTTTATAGAGCTCATAGTTATGAGACTGCCATGAGTCTCAGATGGGACTTTGGGCCTTAGACTTTTGAACAGTGTGAGGACTTTCTAAGACTATGGAGATTGTTAAAGTTGTACTGGGTGCATTTGCAACATGATATGACCATGGATCCTATGGGGTCAGAGATATAGGCTCATGAGTTTGAACACTTGATCCCAAGCAAAGTTCAGGGAGTTGTAGAACAGTTGAAGCTAAAGCTGATGGACTCAGCGTGTCTCTGTGGGTGACCTTGTGTCTTTATAGCACAGGCTCTCTAGGTGATCCCTCTCCTCTGCTTCCTCTCTGCCCATGTGATTATGATTTCCTTCTCTGACCTGTCAAACCTTCCCTGCCATGAGGGACTCTACCATATGGAACTGTAAGATAAATTAAATGCTTTTCCTTACATATGGCCAGTTATTTATTCTCAGAAACAAGAAAGTAACTTATCCGGATAGAAATCACATGGTCTTCTTCATGGAGGAGGAAAAGGCCTTTAACAAAATCCATCATCCCTTCATGATAAAAGCTCTGAAGAGAGTAGGATGGAAGAAACATATGTCAAAATAATAAAACCTTGTCTGGGGAGATGGCTGAGTGGTTAAGGCACTTGCCGGCAAAGCCAAAGGACCTAGGTTCGATTCCCCAGGACCCATGTAAGCCAGATACACAAGGAGGCACATGCATCTGGAGTTCGTTTTCAGCAGCTAGAGGCCCTGGAGTGCCCATTCTCTCCCTCCCTCCCTCTCTCTCTCTCTCTCTCTCTTTCTCTCAATTTCTGCTTCTCTCTGTTTCTCAAATAAATAAAAATAAAAAATATTAAAAAATAATTAAACCTATATGGAGAAAAATGGGAAGCATCATCACTAAGATTTAGAACCAGACAAGGATATCCACTCTCTCCACTTTATTCAACCTAGTCCTTGAGGTCTTAGCTATAGTAGTAAGAGAAATAAATGAAAAAAACAAATGATGAAATTAAAGTACCCTTATTTTTAGATGATGATTCTATGTATAAGAGATTTTAAAGGAACATACACACACACACAGGCACACGCACACACACTACTAGGCCTGATAAATAATTTCAACAAAGTGGAAGGATACAAAATTAACATACAAAATCAGTAGATTTTCTATATACACATGACACACATACTGAGAAAGAAATCCTTGAAATAATCACTAATAGTAGCCAATGATAATAATAATAATAATAATAATAATAATAATAATAATGTTGGAATAAGCCTTATCAATGAAGTGACAGACTTCTACAATGAAAACTTTCAAACATTGAAGAAAGAAGTTAAATAATAAACTGGAAGATGGAAAGATGCCTCATGCTTATGGATTAAAACAAATTAGTATTGTGAAAGTGGCTATCCTACTGAAAGCAATCTATAAATTCAGAGTCATTGCAATAAAAATTCTAGCACCATTTTCACACAAATGAAGTAAGCAATCCTAAAATTCATATGGAAGTACAAATAGCAAAGCAATCTTGAGCAAAAGGAATATTGCCATAGGTATCACTATACCTGATTTCAAGTTATACTACAGAGCCAAAGTAAGAAAATAGCATGCATTTACACAAAAACAAACACATAGATTAAAGGAATAGAACAGAGGATTCAGATACCAGTACATGAAAATACAGCCACCTGACTTTTTCCAAAGATGCCAAGAATACACACTATACAGGAGATAGCATCTTCAACAAATGGTGCTCAGTGATCTGGATATCTATGTGTAGATGAATGAAGATAAGTCCTTATCTCTCTGCCTGCAAATTAACTACAAAAGGGTCAAACACTCATAAGACCTGAAATTTTGTAACTTCTTTTTTTTACTTTATTTATTTGAGAGAGAGAGAGAGAGAGAGAAAGAAAGAAAGAAAGAAAGAAAGAAAGAAAGAAAGAAAGAAAGAAAGAAGAAAGAAAGAAAGAGGCAAAGAGAGGGAGAGAGAGAATTGGTGCACCAGGACCTCCAGCTACTGCAGATGAACTCCAGATGCATTTGCCCCCTTGTGCATCTGGCTTACATGGGTCCTGGGGAATTGAGCTGACATCCTTTGGCTTTGCAGGCAAACACCTTAACTACTAAGCCATCTCTCCAACTCCAATTTTGTAACTTCTAAAGGCACTACAACATATAGGCATATCTAAGCATTTTTATTAATGGGATTCTATTTCTTCAAGAAATGTCTAAAAATCAACAATTGGCACCAAAACTGAGTACCAACGCTCACTGAAAGAACAAATAAGAGGCTATTGAGATCTGAACACTAAAGGATATTTCTGACATGACCTTCAAGGCTCAGAGAACATTGTGGAAGAGGGGACAGAAAAAAATGTAAGTGGGACAGGGTGGGACAATGTTCTCCTTCTAGAAATGAGCCAGCGGGTGCATTCATGACCCTACAGTGTTACTGATACCACATGGACCTGCATTGTCCTGAGTCTGTAAACATGTTGACATAGAGGACAGAGGAGAGTAAACAAATGAGACAACAGAACAAAAGAAGGACTAATGAAAAGAGGAAGGTCCACAGCTAGAAATAAAGGAAGGCAATAGAATACATGTAATATGAAAGTAGATCAAGTGAATACTGGAGGGAGCAGTTAAACAAAGATGGGGGGAGGAGAAATTGGGGTGTTACCTAAAACTAAGGGCATGAAGAAATCATATGGAAACCTACTGATTTATTAGATAATTAATAATAATACACACATATATGTTATATGTATGTACATAATATATATATAGCATATATAAAAGCTGTTGCCATCAGGATACATCTGTCAGGTCCAGGAGGAGTCCATGGGAGGCGGAGGTGATCTCTAGGCAGTCATACAGCGGGGTTGATGCCTCATCAGTTTCTGGCAGCAGGGAGGCTGGGTTCAAAGTCTTGGCTTGGCGAAACCGTATCCTTGGTTGATCTAAGAGCAAGGCCTGATATTGGGTTTTGTAAGAGTTGGAGATCCATCAGTCTGGGCGGCTCTTTAAAAAAGCATCTCTATCATATGTGGAGCTGTAATTGATAATGTCTGACCGAAGGTTAATTTGTCAGTGTCCTCTGTCAGAATAGCAACAGCTGCTGCAATAGCCTGGAGCCAAGGGGGCCAACCAGCAGCTACTGGGTCCAGCAGCTTAGACAAGTAGGCCACTGGGCAATGCCATGGCCCCAGTCTTTGAGTTGGGACGCCCCTGGCTGTCCCCTTCTTTTCATCCATGTACAAGTGGACGGGCTTGGGATCCAAATTCTGCAATACCCTACAGTTCTGAGGAATTCTCAGATCTGTCTCTTATTGGGGATAAGTTTTTAGCATAAAAATTTTAATAATAAAACATTTATTTTTTTTATTTCTTGAGGAAATTTCTTATTTAATTTACTTTAAGGTTGACAAAGTTAAATGAGTAATATAAAACTGTGGTGGAAATTCAGAAAAGCTAACTAGAAAGTCAATACACCTAATGTATCTATAACTTCTAGTATTAAAAAGTAAAAACAGAACAACTCAGCCTGACACCTAGTGTCAACAGTAAATAAGTGTATGTTCCAGCAATACTATGAACTAAGCATAGCTGTTTAAAAGAAATAGATAATTTTTTCATCATAAAATGATCCATTAGCTGGGTGTGGCAGTGCCAAGCCTTTAATTCCAACAATCAGGAGGCAGAGAAAGGAGGATCACTGTGAGTTCAAGGCCAGCCTGAGACTACATCTTGAATTCCAGATCAACCTGGGGTAGAGCAAGACCCTACCTCAAAATACTGAAAATACTTCTACTACTAGAAATAATAATTCATCAATCATGAGTTATTTACTACATATAGAAGTGCAAGTAAAGAGGATGATCCATGGTCAAAACTTTATACAGAAGCAAAATCAGTCTGTTCTTCAGATGGTAAAAATAAACTTTGCATCGTCTTCACTTGCCATGTATTGGCAACTGTGGTAAAAGTACCTTTTATCTCCTAACCTTATCGTCATCAGTGCCCTCCTTCCCTCTCCTCTCCTCCCTGCACTGACACCACTATGACAGGATACCCCTTTGGATGTCCAAGTTACGCAAACAAAGGGTAAGCCCAGAGATGCAATCTGTTCTTTATTAATCAAACGAGTTTAGAGCTCCTTGACTGTGCTGCAATCAACAGACACCATCTCTTAAGTACATTCCACCCATAGACCAGACATTCTTAGATACCACTTCTTACAAGTCAAGCTATTCAGGGTGTTATAGGTGGAGATCAGAATCAGGAATACGCTCCTGAGATTTTCAGGTTCTTGTGTCTTGGAACAATAAAGTGGACCAGAAACACATGTTAAGTGATTAAAATGTTTTTAAGAAAGACAAAGACCCTATCCACCTTTTGCTTCATTCACACATCTTGGAATCCCCCATCCCACATGCCAAATTGTTACATGCAGCTTGGGGAAGGAAGAGTTTCTAGTGGAGAATATATATATATATATATATATATATATATATATATATATATATATGGCTTTTTGAAGTATGGTCTCACTCTATCCCAGGCTGACCTGGAATTCACTATGAAGTCTTAGGCTGGCCTCCAACTCCTAGCAATCCTCCTATCTCTAACTCCTGAGGGCTGGGAGTAAAGGCATGTGGTTTCAAGTTTTTTGCCAACTGGTTTCTTTCATATATTAATATTGACGCTTCTGTCTCCAGCTTCTACTCTCCTGCCGCAAAAGGATTTACTCTTAGTATAGTGGGAAGGGAATGTTTGAACAGCACAAGCTCTTTGTTTTTCTAGAGAATCTACCTAGTGATGTTATCAGCCAGTGGTTAATTTCTATCCAGATTTTCAGGTGGTATGAACTTGGCAGATGAAGAAAGAGCAAATTCTAAACTGCTTCTTCCCTGAAGATCTATAGCAGTTGGCTCTTCTCTCCTTTGCCTTTGCATACTGCCCTGGTTTTGATTCCCTAAATCTTTTTTTTTTTTAATTTACAAATGTTTCCATTTCTTTTGATCCTGTTCTCAATCATTTTATAAAAGTTTCCCGACTTCCGGTCAAGATGGCGGCATAGGAACCACGCCTAAGCAGCCTAGGGGAGAAAAAGCCAAAGAAAACCCAGCAAAATACACAAGGGAGGTGTATAAGAGATTAAAACAGCAGCGGAGAAGTAGGAGATATCCAGAGCCCACACGGGCAGGCCGAAGCAGCTCCGGCTGCGGCAGCTCGGGACCCGGTAGCGGCGATTCGGACTCTGGCAGCGGCAGCAGCAGCACGGGCACCAGCAGCTGCATCTCTGGCTCCGGCAGTGGCGACTCGGGATCCAACAGCGGCGACCCCGGCAGCGGAAGCGGCGGTGGAAGCCGGAAGCGACGGTGGAAGCCGTGACTCCAGCCCCCAAAACACCATCAGCTGCTCCGGTACCGGCCACAGCGGCTTCAGGGCAGCGAATCCAGCAGCGGAGGCTCCAGCGGCTTCAGCGGCAGAGGCGGATCCCGCAGCGGCAGCACCAGCGGATTAGAGGCGGAGGACCCAGCAGCGGCAGCTCCAGCGGATCAGCGGGGGCAGACCCAGCAGCGGCATCTCCAGTGGCGGATCCAGCAGCAGTGGTCCCAGCAGCGGCAGCTCCAGCGGCAGCTCCAGCGGCAGCAGCGGGGATCCAGCATCAGGGGTGCCAATCTGCAGGGCCACAGTTGCCAGGCTTGGTTTGCCCCACAGGAAAAGCCAGTACCCAGTTCCAGAAAGCAGAACAGCGGCCCAACATCCCAGCCAGCAACTTGACTGAGACCAAAAGCATCCAAAGAGGTAACTGGCATTGAACCAGGGAAGGGTCTCACCTGGTCACAAGCTGACTTGGATCCCTCAACAGACCAGAAATCTTAACTTCTTTGTTGATAGAGGATCTGGTTTTTATAATACCTAATCTTGCATAAATGCTCGGTGCTGTTCTCGACTGAATGTGTATAGGGTTTAGTTAAATTTTAGAATATACCTGTATTTTATTCCACTCAACCTATTTGAATACTCCCATAGCAGGCAAACTTAACCCCTAGGACCACGTGTCTAGATACTCTGAGAGTGGTAAGAGCCACACCTAACATCTTAATCTCCTACATAGAAGATATACAATATCAGATCAATAGATACAGCAAAGGATACCCAGCTAACTGGAAAATCTAAGCAGTAACTTAATCCAAGATGCAAAAATATATACATTATAACACAAGAAACACCAAAAACCAAGGCAATATAAATCCACCAAAAAGCATCAATGCTTCAGAAATGACCTCTAGTGAAAACGAGTTAGAGAAAATGCCTGAGAAAGACTTCAAAAGAATGATTGTAAATATGTTCAATGAACTCAAAGAAGAAATCAAAGGAATCAGAGAAGATACAGGACACCAATTTAACGAAATAAAGAAATCAATACAAGACATAAATAAGGAAATAGAAATAATGAAGAAAAACCAGTCAGAATTACTAGCAATGAAGAACACAGTTAATGAAATAAAAAACTCTGTAGAAAATCTCACCAGTAGAATGGATGAAGGAGAGGACAGAATATCTAAGCTAGAAGACCAGGTGGCAGATCTAATACAATCCAACAAAGAGAAAGACAAACTAATAGAAAAGTATGAATGGGAATTTCAAGATATTCGGGACACTATGAAAAGATCAAATATAAGAATTCAGGGTATAGTAGAAGGAGAAGAATTTCAATCCAAAGGTATAGTAGGCATCTTCAACAAAATCATAGAAGAAAACTTCCCCCAAATTGGGAAAGAGGTGCCAATGCAGATACAGGAAGCATTTAGAACACCAGCCAGACAAAACCTGGAAAGAACCTCTCCTCGCCATATTATAATCAAACTACCAAACACACAATCCAAAGAAAAAATATTGAAAGCAGTTAGAGAGAAAAATCAAGTTACCTACAAAGGCAAGCCCATCAGGATCACAGCAGATTACTCAACACAAACTTTCAAAGCCAGAAGGGCTTGGAGTGATGTATTCCAAACTCTGAAAGATAACAACTGTCAACCAAGGCTACTTTATCCTGCAAAACTATCCATTCAAATAGATGGAGAAATAAGGACATTCCATGACAAAAGCAGGCTAAAGGAGTATTTGAAGACAAAACCAGCTCTACACAAAATACTTGAAAGAATCCTCCATGCCGAAGAGAAAGAAAAACACACATATAAGGAACCTGGAAAACAACAAACAACACTCAAATACTAGTTAATATAAGAGAGCAAAGGTAGAACCAGAACCACAAAAAAAAAAAAAAAAAAAAATGGCAAGCATAAATACACATCTTTCAATAATATCTCTTAATATCAATGGCCTCAATGCTCCAACCAAAAGACATAGATTTGCAGACTGGGTTAAAAAGCAGGACCCTACAATTTGTTGTCTCCAAGAAACTCACCTTTCTACAAAGGATGGACATTATCTTAGGGTGAAAGGTTGGAAAACGGTGTTTCAAGCAAATGGGCCCAGAAAGCAAGCAGGGCTTGCTATCCTAATAGCTGACAAGGCAGACTTCACTCCAACATTAGTCAAGAAAGATAAGGAAGGTCACTTTATATTGATTAAGGGCACACTCCAACAGGAGGACATTACAATCCTAAACATATATGCACCTAACATGGGGGCTCCCAAATTCATCAAACAAACACTGTTAGAACTAAGATCACAGATAACACCAAACACAGTGGTAGTTGGTGACTTTAACACCCCACTCTCATCAATTGACAGGTCATCCCGGGAAAAAATAAACAGAGAGGCATCTGGACTAAACGAGGTCATAGAAGGAATGGACCTAACAGACATATACAGGACATTTCATCCAAATGCTGCAGAATATACATTCTTTTCAGCAGCACATGGATCATTCTCTAAAATAGACCATATATTAGGACACAAAGCAAATCTTAACAAATTCAGGAAAATTGAAATAATTCCTTGCATTCTATCTGACCACAATGGAATCAAACTACAAATCAATAGCAAGAAAGGATATAGAGCATACACAAAATCATGGAAACTAAACAATACATTACTAAATGATGAATGGGTCAATGAAGAAATCAAGAAGGAAATCAAAAAATTTATAGAGTCAAACAATAATGAGAACACAACATACCAAAATCTCTGGGACACAATGAAGGCAGTTCTAAGAGGTAAATTTATAGCTTTAAGTGCCTATATTAAGAAATTAGAAAGGTCGCAAATAAATGACCTAATGCTTCAGCTTAAAGCCTTGGAAAAAGAAGAACAAGGCAAACCAAAAATCAGTAGACGGGAAGAAATAATAAAGATTAGGGCAGAAATTAATGAAATAGAAACCAAAAAAACAATACAAAGAATTAATGAAACAAAGAGCTGGTTCTTTGAAAGGATAAACAAGATTGATAAACCCTTAGCAAGTCTGACCAAAAGAAAGAGAGAAGAGACACAAATTAATAAAATTAGAGATGAAAAAGGTAACATCACGACAGATGCCAGAGAAATTCAAAAAATCATAGGGACATATTATAAAAACATATACTCCACAAAGTATGAAAATCTGAAAGAAATGGATGATTTCCTTGATTTATATGACCTACCTAAATTAAATCAAGATGAGACTAATCACTTAAATAGACCTATAACAAGCATGGAGATCCTAACAGTTATCAAAAATCTCCCAACTAAAAAAAGCCCAGGCCCAGATGGATTCACTGCTGAATTTTACCAGACCTTCAGGGAAGAGCTAACACCATTGCTTCTTAAGCTTTTCCATGAAATAGAAAAAGAAGGAATTCTACCAAACTCCTTCTATGAAGCCAGCATCACTCTGATACCAAAACCAGGCAAAGATAGAACAAAAAAGGAAAATTACAGACCAATCTCCCTCATGAACATAGATGCAAAAATTCTCAACAAAATATTGGCAAACAGAATACAAGAATACATTAGAAAGATCATTCACCCTGACCAAGTAGGCTTTATCCCAGAGAAGCAGGGATGGTTCAACATACGCAAATCTATAAATGTTATACATTATATAAATGGGTTGAAGGACAAAAATCACATGATCATCTCATTAGATGCAGAGAAAGCATTCGACAAAATCCAACATCCCTTCATGATAAAAGTCCTACAGAGACTGGGAATAGAAGGAACATATCTCAATATAATAAAGGCTATTTATGATAAGCCTACAGCCAACATATTACTAAATGGGGAAAAACTGGATGCTTTTCCACTAAAATCAGGAACAATACAAGGGTGTCCACTGTCCCCACTTTTATTTAATATAGTTCTAGAAGTCTTAGCCATAGCAATAAGGCAAGAGACATGCATAAAAGGGATACAAATCGGAAAGGAAGAGGTCAAGTTATCATTATTTGCAGATGACATGATTCTATATATAAAGGACCCTAAAGACTCTACTAGCAAACTGTTAGAGCTGATAAAAACCTACAGTCATGTAGCAGGATACAAAATAAATACACAGAAATCAGTAGCCTTCATATATGCTAACAACAAACACACAGAGGATGAGATCAGAGAATCACTCCCATTCACAATTGCATCAAAAAAAATAAAGTACCTTGGAACAAACCTTACTAAGGAAGTAAAGAATCTATACAATGAGAACTTTAAAACACTCAAGCGAGAAATTGCAGAAGACACTAGGAAGTGGAAAAACATCCCTTGTTCCTGGATTGGAAGAATCAATATTGTGAAAATGGCAATCTTACCAAAAGCAATCTACACATTTAACGCAATCCCCATCAAAATTCCAAAGGCATTCTTCACGGAAATAGAAAAAACAATCCAAAAATTCATTTGGAATCACAAAAAACCTCGAATATCTAAAATAATACTGAGCAACAAAAATAAGGCTGGTGGTATCACCATACCTGATTTTAACCTATACTACAGAGCCATAGTAACAAAAACAGCATGGTACTGGCACAAAAGCAGACATGTAGATCAATGGAACAGAATAGAGGACCCAAATGTAACCCCATGTAGTTATAGCCACCTGATATTTGATAAAAATGCCAAAAATATTCATTGGAGAAAAGACAGCCTCTTCAGCAAATGGTGTTGGGAAAACTGGATATATATCTGTAGAAGGATGAAAATAGATGCTTCTCTTTCTCCGTGCACAAGAATTAAGTCCAAATGGATTAAGGACCTTAACATCAGACCTGAAACTCTGAAACTGCTAGAGGAAAAAGTAGGGGAAACCCTTCAACATATTGGTCTTGGCAAAGACTTTCTGAATACAACCCCAATTGCTCAGGCAATAAAACCACAGATTAACCACTGGGACCTCATGAAAATACAAAGATTTTGCACTGCAAAGGACACGGTGAAGAAAGCAAAGAGGCAACCTACAGAATGGGAAAAAATCTTCACCAGCTATATATCTGATAAAGGATTAATATCTAAGATATACAAAGAACTCAAGAAGTTAAATAATAAGGAATCAAACAAACCAATCAAAAAATGGGAAATGGAGCTAAATAGAGAACTCTCAAAGGAAGAAATACGAATGGCATATACGCATCTAAAAAAATGTTCTACATCCCTAGTCATCAGGGAAATGCAGATTAAGACTACATTGAGATTCCATCTCACTCCTGTCAGATTGGCTACCATCATGAAAACAAATGATCATAAATGTTGGCGGGGATGTGGAAAAAGAGGAACCCTTCTACATTGTTGGTGGGAATGCAATCTGGTCCAGCCATTGTGGAAATCAGTGTGGAGGTTCCTAAAACAGCTAAAGATTGATCTACCATATGACCCAGCTATAGCTCTCCTAGGCATATATCCTAAGGACTCATCTCATTACCTTAGAGATACTTGCTCAACCATGTTTATTGCTGCTCAATTTATAATAGCTGGGAAATGGAACCAGCCTAGATGTCCCTCAACTGATGAGTGGATAATGAAGATATGGCACATTTATACAATGGAGTTTTACTCAGCAGTAAAGAGAAATGAAGTTATGAAATTTGCAGAAAAGTGGATGGATCTGGAAAGAATTATACTAAGTGAGGTAACCCAGGCCCAGAAAGCCAAGCGCCACATGTTCTCCCTCATATGTGGATCTTAGCTAGAGATGATTGGGCTTCTGTGTGAGAAGGAAAAAACTCAGTAGCAGAGGCCAGTAAGTTAAAAAAGGAGATAGAAAGGGAAGAGAAAGAAAGGGAGGAGGGCTTTTATTAGGTTGGTATTGTATATATGTAAGTAGAAAGATTGAGATGGGGAGGGGATATGATGGAGAATGGAATTTCAAAGGGGAAAGGGGGGAGGGTAATACCATGGGATTTTTTTTGTTATCATGGAAAATATTAATAAAAATGGAGAAAAAAAAAAATAAAAGTTTCCCAATGGTGATTTCATAGCTGTCAATATTAGATAAATCAACTTTGCTTCCCATTACCAAACTAGCAAGCATATTTGCTTCCTGGAACTGGAAATTGTACCTATGGCAACTGGTACTTACAACAAGACAAAACTCACATTCTTTATGTTTCAACAGGAGTTTCTAAGAAGCTAATATTCCCTTATTTCTTTGTGTACATTTGTTTGCTTATTGATGGGAATTCATGCTTTCACCAAGCCTAATTACTATTGTTAATTCTCAGGAATGTTGTGTCAGTTCTCTTCTCTCTTAGCATGCTAAGTATAAATGTTTGAGTGACAAAAAAAATTCTTTCAGAAATGTCAAAATTAACCTGCAAAAAAAAAAAAAAGCCTATGGGAAAAATTTTGATGGTATAATTTCCAATGATGCATGTCTTCAGTGTATACATGTATTTATCCTGTGTTTCAGTGTTCGCTAAGATTAAAAGCAGTGAAGATAATATAGTAATGATGAACCAGCTCTCTGATTCCCACATTTTTCAAATATGGGATCCATCAATCTAATTACTTTAAGGGTTTGCCCAGCTGTACTCTGATAAAAATCTCGCTTACTGTTTAATGCTGTTTTTTTTTTCAGTTTTATTTTTTATTTTATTTTATATTTTTTTACAGTCAGTTTGGTACCATTATTAGGCTCATCCGTGACCTACCCCCTCCCCTTGGCACCTCCTTGTTGAGGTATACGGGTCATGCATTGTGGAGTTAGCCCACAGTTATGGGTAAGCTAAATGTCTCTGCATATCATGACTCAACATGTGTCTCTGACATTCTTTCTGCCCCCTCTTCCGCAAAATTTCCCTGAGCCATGTTGGGTTCATTTTTGGTCTGCTTCAGTGAAGAGGTGCTATGTCCTTGGCAGATAAAGAAAGAGCGATCTGCATCTTTTCTGAAGTTCTCTGGCACGATTTAAATACCACCTTTGCTCATCCCAAATCAAGGTCTTTAAATGGAAGGATTTGGGGAGACTGTACTGCTTCTATCACACATGAGTAAAAGCCACTCCAGACCCCAGGGTGACACATACCAAGCCATCTTACTCCCTAAGGCAAACATGGTTATTACAGTAAGCAGGAGGACACAAAACAGCAGGGTACAATATTTTGATTCACAGTCCTGTCATGATCAACTGAGCATGGGTTTTTTGGAACCAAATGAAAAAGAAAAATTCATACACAGAAAGCAAAATTCTGTCTTGAGATACCATAATAAATAGTTTTGGTTCTCACTCAATTCCCAGTTCTGAAACAGTTTTCAATGCTTGAATAAAGGAAATTGGGGTGGATTTAAAAATGAACTTTGGAATATCCATTATGTATAATCTGTGAAATTTTTTAACCACGATCAAAAGCTTCTATTACTACTTGCAAGGGTAATTCTTTCATGGAATGGAAATGCCAGATCCTGAAGGCTGTCAGCACTGTGTAAGACCTAATTCTCAGGACCCCCACCAAACACTGCTGAATATTACCAATTTTATTTGGGAATTATGGACATACTAATGTTCTTTAGTCCTTCTTTAGTTATTTTTAGTTTCTGGGGGCATAGTTTATGTAGACATCTTCAGAAGCAAGATGCATCTCCATCTTGTGGTGTATTCTGAAAGTGAAGGCCAGGAAGTAGCAAAAAGGGTAAGTAGACATCCTGAGGCCCTCTCTTTCTAACAAATGCATGTTACAAATTTCACTGTTTTTGTGGGAGGAAAGTGCAGTTGTCAGGAAACTATATTCATCAGATTAATACTATAATTAAATATTTAAGAATAAAATTATAGAGAGAAATAGTGTATTTTGGCTCATGGTTTTAGAGGTTCTAGTCCAAAATTGACCAGAGCCAGTGGCTCAGCAGGTGGGATAGCCAGTGGTAATGGGGGCTGTGCGTGGTAGAGTAATGCTGCTTATACTGTCAGTCAGAAAGCAGAGGGAAGGCTAGAGAGATGGCTTAGCAGTTAAGGTGCTTGTCTATGAAGCCTAAGGATCCACGTTCAGTTTCCCAGGACCTACATAAGCCAGATGCTCATGGTGGTACACACATCTGGAGTTCAGCTGCACAGGCTAGAGGCCCTAGTGTGCACATTCTCTCTCTCTCTCTGTGTCTCTCGTTCTCTCTCTCTCTCTCTCTCTCTCTCTCTCTCTCTCTCTCTCCCTCTCCCTCTTTTTTTCTTTCTCAGATAAATGAAAAGGTATTATTTTAAAAAAATAAACAGAGGGAGGCAGGAAGAGCATCCTTTTGAGGGTACACACAGTGATGCATAATGACCTTTCATAAAACCCTACCTCCTCAAATTTCTACCATCTCTTAGCAACTGACACATGGCTCTTTGGTGCACTCAAAGGCCAAATTCTGTCTTTAATCATCACAAGCATAATGGATTTAGGGACAGTACTTCCTCTCATGACTCATTTTAAGCATAGAATTTTACTGATACAAAATTGAGCAGGGTCTATATAGAGCTGATTTGAGCTTTGTTCCCTAAATAAATAAATAAATAAATAAGTAACCTCCTTGGGCTAGATTCATGAGAAGTAATTCCTCTAGACATTAAATTCAAGGTCAGCAATCACTTTGTTTTAGCTCAGCAGAGATCTTTCTTCAAGCAGCCATTCATGATTTAGAGGCTTGTCAGAACAAAACCTGTTACTTTGATCTTTTTTTCCTTTGATTTTTACATTTTTACTATGATGAGTGTTGGCACAGATTTTTTTTTTTATTTAACTTGCTTTGCTTCTGTCTGAATTTGAATGTAAGGGTTGAATTCTTTCATCAATTCTGGAATATTCTAGGCCATTTTTTTTTTTTTGTTCTACTGCCTCTGTCCCACTCATCTCCTTCTCTCCTAAAGGAACTTCTGCTTGGACCATCCTGCATCCATAAATTTATCATATTTTTGTACCTTATTGTATCCTTAGCTTATCTCATCTGTCATGATATTTTGAAGGCACACTGATTTTCTCTTCAGCTATGTCACATATGGCTGAGCATATATGCAGAACCTTTAATTTTGGTTCATTTATTGTTTGGCTTTATTTTTATTTTTAAAAATATTATTAATTATTTATTTATTTACAAGCAGAGAAAAAGAGAGAGAGAGAGAATTAATAAGAATGGGAATGAATGGGTGCTCCAGGACCTCTTGCCACAGCAAATGAACTCCAGGCAAATGTGCCATTTTGTGCATCTGGCTTTACATGGGTACTGGGGAATCGAAACTAGACCATCATGTTTCACAGTAAGTTTTATTTATTTATTTTTACCACTTTAACTGTTGAGCTATCTGTCCTGCCCTGGATTTGTTTTTATATTTATAGAAAAACTGGGAAGCTTACTGGAAGTTCTGATATATCTCACGCACAGTTTCACTTTCAGTTGACACATTACTATGAAACATTCATTGCAGTTAATGAAGCAACATTGATTCACCATTGCTATAGAAAATTATACTTTATTTAGACATCCTTAGATGTTTTCCTAATGCATTTGTCTATTCCAGCATCTGTGATGGTTTGAATGAAATGTCCTTCATAAGGTCACTTGATTTGTTTGGTCCCCAGCTGGTGGTAGTTTAGAAAAGCAGTGTGACCTTAGGGAGGTGGAACCTATCTAAACACAGAAATATTCTAGCACTTCCTGAGTTTTCTTATTCTATCAAAAATTGGTGACACTATATCCTGTCATTAGGCGGAGATGACATTTTAGGCATTATGGTGAATTTTTTGTTCATTGTTCCCATTGTTTTCTCATAACCACCTTGTCAGATTCTGTGATCCTTATTTTCAGATGATTAATTTGAAGCCAAGTTAGGTTAGATTGTCAATTTATAGTCCAACAAAAAGTTCTAAAGCCAAGTTCCTGATCCTTAAGTCCAAATCAGATTGATAAATGTATTAGCCTTAAAATGCTTTTAAGCAACATACCCCCTTTAAATCAAAATATTATTCATAATTTTAACTAATTCTCATTTACAATATTATTCAGATCTATAACAAAGAAGATGTATAAGTCCAGTTGTTTGGTTTAAGCTCAGACTCAAGATCATTTAAAAGATAATCAAAGCATTCACTTTAGTCTCAGTTGTGTTCCAGGAACTACTTAGAGGAGCAGAGAGGCTACAATTACTGTCATGTTATATTTAAGGTACAGAAACAGAAGTATTGGTGGGCAGGATGCCCTGTAGCCTGGGTAGTTGTGGGGTTTTTTTTGTTTGTTTGTTTGTTTTGTTTCTACTCTTAGTTTTGTCACTTTAGTCAAGATTATGGTGCCATAGCTGTTCACAGCAAAAGGCTTCTTCATTTAGGTATGGCCAAGAAAATGAATGTACACCCTTCCTTCTCTGAGTAGTACGTCAGCATGATGAGAGAGGACTTACCTTAGAAAAAATTGCAGAGTCTGCAGTCTGAATGTTAATATTTGGGAGACAGGAGGACAAAGATTTGAGTCTCATAATTCATGCAGAATCACTTTTTTAATTATATAATTTTTGTAAAATGCTGTAAATAGATCAGTGGTAGAAAATAAGAAGAAAAAAAACACAGGCATGGCTAAGAAAATAGTTAAGAAATTTATAATCCATAAGACACAGAGGGTGCAACCTCTCCCCTAGGATTCAGTGGTCCAAATATTGTTGATGCTGCTAGCAGCCAAATGAAGCATTATTAAGATGTTTTAAAGCTGCATGAAGCTGAGGCAAAGAATGTTCATGATAACACTTTGATGTTGGAGCTGCAACATTACTTGATTATTTTTCAACTTTAAAGCTAAACCTCTTGGGAAATACGAAGAGTTGCTTAAAAAGCATTTTCCTGTGCCCTGCGTGGGGATTACTGCACAATGTTCTGCTCAGCTTACTTGCAATCCACATCTGCTCAGTAAACATCCAACAATGCTGGCTTGAAAAATAAGTACCAGTCAGGATTCCCAAGTCACTAAATTATTTTCTATGAGAAAAATATTATCACAAAAAATGGAAAAATAGAATTGTTGGTCCAAGTATATCTGAGCTTTTTAAATTTTTTTCTCATGTAAGATAAAAAGATATTTTAGCTCAAAACTATTTTTAAATGAGGTTTAAATACACTTGCTTTTTGTGGAAAGAAAACAGCTAAACCAAAATTCTCAATTATCAACTCAGAAGAATTATTAACATCAGAAATGTAACAGATTTACAGGAGGGTTTATAAGATACATTTTAACTTTTATTTGTTTTTATTTATTTATTTCAGAGAGAAGGAAAGATAGAGAGACAGAAACAAAGACAGAAACAGAGAGAGCACATAGTCTCCCAAGGGCCACAAGCATGCTGCAGTCTGTGCATCTGGGTTTACATGGGTATTGGAGACTTGAACCCCATGACATTAGGCTTTCTAAGAAAGCACATTTAACTGCTGATCCATCTCTCCAGCCCCAAGATATTTTTATGCAGTTCTATTATTAGCAAAGAACTTTACATTATAAATTTAAAGATACACATTATTTTCAGGAACATACTTATTTCTTAAGCAAACTGTACTTTGGTGGTGAGAACAATTAATGATATTTGTATCATATTTACTAATACAATTTTATTATTGAATAATAGTATTCTCACATAATTTACCCTGCTATCATTGTTGTCATAGTAATAAGAAGGTTGTATGGTACCTACATGATCATTTTTTTCAAAGATTTTCAGAGACTGGATATTTGGGAGAGTTATATTAAATGATTTTTATTGGACATACACATTTTTTCTTATCCACTTTAGTAAGGTTTGGAAGTTGATGTCCTGATTTTTTTTCAGTATGCACATGAAAAGCAACACTTTTAAAGTTTGTCCTTTTACACAAGTTATTAAATTTTATAAAGATATAAAGCATGGGGACTTCTGGGAAGATGGTGGCATAGGAGCCACACTAAAACCAGCCTAGGGAAGGATTTAAGCAAAACCACCGCAAAATACACTTTTCTTCTGAAAAGTGAAGGCATATAGATTATTCTTATACATAAGGGAGAATCAGGAGAGACCAAGATCCACCATAAAGGAGGAAAATGGCCAAAATCCCACTGAGGTGCTTGTGGCCCACCAATCTGCAGGATCCCCACACCTGCACAGACACTGCCACACCAGGTGCACCAAGTGGTGGCAGCAGCAGAGACCAAACAAGGGGATTTTCCGGCCACATCAGCCTCCTTGCAAAGTCAAGAAATTTGCAGGAAAGACAGCTGAAGTCAACTAAGGAGCTATTCAAAGGGGTAAAGGGGGGATTGCATGAGCAACTCCAGGCTTCTGCACTCTCCCAATCCCCAACAATCAGAACTCTGAACCTCCATCATTCAGCCCCCTGTGCAGGGCATCCAGCACAGCTGATCAGAACTCCAGCTACACAGCACAACATGGAGGGATCGAAGTGGACACTCAGCATTGGTGAGATTGGAAGCCACCCCAAAAGGTAATGAGGCTGACTGACAAAAAAAAAAAAAAAAAGAAAAGAAAAGAAAAGAAAAATAAAAACAGGTACATAGGCCTGCATTGGAAGAGCTAATCTCTCTTTACATGTCAGGGCAGGTTGTCGGTTACATGATCTTGGTTGGCTTTACAATTTTCAAATAAACTGTACTGGGGGAGGGGGTTCAATATTGTTGCTTTGATGCTTTCAGATTTATGGGGCCTTTGTCTTTTGCTTCTGTCATTATTGGGGGCAGGATCTGATTCTGATCCAGGCTGACCAGGAACCCAATTCAGTACAGAAATCTCTACCTCCCAGCTGACAAGATTAAGGGTGTAGAACAACACACACCCTTATGGATTTTGGCTTTATAAGGCTATCTGTTTGTTCAAATCCCCACAATTGCATACTCTGTGCTGGTGTTCATTGAATGTATATATTGCTAAGTTGAAGTTTAGAGTTTTCCAGTAAATTGTTCCACCCAGTCCACTAGAATACTTGCTTAGCAAGCAAACTAAACACCTAGGATTACTTCTGTGGATGGACTGGGGGACAAGAGCTACACCTGGCACCTTAAACTCATATCCTGAAAGTATATAAAGGTGGATCACCACATCTAAGAACACTGCAGATAAGTAAACCCAAGCTTCATATCAATTCAGGATGCAAAAGTCTCTACATATAATACAAGAAACACAAAGAATCAAGAGAATACAATCCCCCCCAAAAACATAAATCAATCAGAAATGATCACCAATGAGACTGTTTTAGATGAAATGCTTGACAAAGATTTTTTAAAAAAATGGTTGTATCTATAATCCAAGAAATCAAAGAAGACGAAAGGAATCAAAGAAGAAAACAAAGGAATTAAAGAAGAAGAAGAAGAAGAAAAAAAAAAAAAAAAAAAACTCCTGAAAGGGAACACAGGAAACAAGCTTAATGAAATAAGGAGGTCATTATCAGACATGAGTAAGGAAATAGAAATACTGAAGAAAAACCAGGCTGAAATTCTAGCTCTGAAGAACACAGTAAGTCAAATAAAAAAAATTCTGTGGAAAGTCCCACAAAGGAGAGAACAAAATATCTAAACTAGAAGACCAGGTGGTAGACCTAATATAGTCCAACAAAGAGAAAGACAAGCTAATAGGAAGGAATGGATGGGAATTTCAAGCTATCCGGGATACTATGAAAAGATCAAGCATAAGAATTCAGGATATAGTCGAAGGAGGAGAATTTCAATCCAGGTGCTTAGTAGAGGAAAATTTTCCCCAAATTGGGAAAGAAATGCCAATGCAGATACACAAAGCTTTTAGAACACTGAATAGACCAAATCTGGAAAGAACCCTTTCTTGCCATGATATAATTAAACTACTAAACATACAAACCAATGAAAATATATTGAAAGCAGTTAGAGACAAAAGCAGGTCACCTACAAAGGCAAGCCCATCAGAATAATTGCAAATTACTCAATACCAACTTTAAAAGCCAGAAGGGCTTGGAATGATGTATTGCAAGTTTGGAAAGATAACAAATGTCAACCAAGATTACTTTATCCTGCAAAGCTATCTATTCAAATTGATGGAGAAATAGGGATATTCCTCAACAAAAACAGACTAAAGGAATTTATGACAACTAAACCAGCTCTGAAGAAAATACTTGAAGGAGTTCTACACGCTGAAGAGAAAACAAAACACAAACAGGAGGAAGTAGAAAAAAAAAAAAAAAACTAAACCATACTGAAGTAACAGGTAAAACAAGTGAGTAAAGGGAAAACAGGAGGCACTATAAAATAAGAGGAATGGTGAAAATAAAGGCATACCTTTCAATAATAACCCTTAATGTCAGTGTCCTCAATGCCCCAACCAAAAGATATGGGCTTGCAGACTGAATTAAAAGGCAGGATCCTGCTGTTTGTTGTCTCCAGGAGACTCATCTCTCAATGAAAGATAGACACTGTATTAGGGTGAAAGAAGGGAAAACAATATTTCAAGAAAATGAGCCTAGGAAACAAGCAGGGGTTGATGTCCTAATACCTGACATGATAGACTTCAAACCAACGTTACTGAGGAAAGATAAAGAAAGCCATTTTATACTGATTAAAGGAACACTCCAGCAGGAGGACATTACAGTCCTATACATATATGCACCTAACATGGGGGCTCCCAATTTCATCAAACAAGTGCTGTTAGACTTAAAGTCACAGATAACACCAAACGCAATTGTTGTGGGTGACTTCAATACCCCACTGTCATCAATTGACAGGTCATCCCAGCAAAAAATAAACAGAGAGCCATCTGGATTTAATGATGTCATGCAACAAATTGACCGAAGAGGTAGCTACAGAACATTCCATCCAAATGCTGCAGAATATATATGTTTCTCAGCAGCATATGGAACATTCTCTAAAATAGACAATATATTAAGACACAGGGCAAATCTCAACAAATACAGGGAAATTGAAATAATCCCTTGTACTGTATCTGATCACAAGGGGATTAAACTGCAAATCAGCAACAAGGAGAACTACAGATCATACAGAATTTCATGGAGACTAAACAGTACACTATTGAGTGGTGGTCATTGACAAAATCAAAAAGTAAATCAATAAATTCATAGAATCAAATCATGATGAGAATACAACATACCAAAACCTTTGGGACACAATGAAGTCAGTCCTAAGAGAAATTTATAGCTCTAACTGCCTATATTAAGAAATTAGAGAGTGCACAAGTAAAGAATTTTTTGAGAATATTTGAAAAATATGGAACCCTTCACAAATTTGTATGTCATCCTTGTGCAGGGCCCATGCTAATCTTCCATGTATCGTTCCAATGTTAGAATATGTGCTGCTGAAGTGAGCACACAAGTAAACAATTTAATTCTTCACCTTAAGGCTTTGGAAAAAGAATAACAAGGCAAACCATAAAGCAGTAGATGGGAATAAATAATAGTGATTCATGGAAATTAGGAAGTGTATATATGTGTAATGGGTGAAGGCAGGTTTCAGGGCTGGTGAGATGGCTCAGCAGTTAAGGCACTTTCCTGAATGAATGTAAGTTGGATTTGAACAGTGCATGTGATATGCATGTAGGTGTCACACTAAAGACCACTAATATGTGCATTGAATACATATTAATAACACTGAATCATATTGTAGTTAAATTTAATGCCAGACACGCACATGACCCTTATAATCCCCTGCTTATGTTACCAGCCTCTGTCAAGGTAACTGTACTGCTGAGATCAGAAAGGCAGAGCTGTAGGTACAATGATGAAATGAAAAAAGAATCCCTTCTGTCTCTCACTTCCCTTGGCTATTTCACAGTGTTCAGTGTCTCTAGAGTGACTGCAAATGAGAGACCCATTCAGCCATCTGGTCCATCAGCCCTGCTACCAGCACAGATATTTGTGGTGTCAATTTCTACTGTATTGCAAAGTAAAATTCAATAATGTAGGACAATCTGTTGCTTATCCTCTTTCTACCACTATCTGCACTCTATAGTAAAAGTGCAATTAGTAGAATTTAATGCAGGCAATAAAATTCTTAGAATCAATGGTTATGGGGCTCTTGGTAACAAATCACACTTATGTTAGCATGTTTGGAAGCTGGGTTAAAATAAATTTCTGGACTGTAAACAACTCTAGTTCCTAACACCTTATATATAGAAAGAGCATGAAGAATAAAAGCACTGTGAACTATTCCCCATAGAATCTTGTTTGCTGAAATCTTTTCCA
The DNA here is from genome assembly GCA_036346955.1 of Dipus sagitta. Classification (NCBI taxonomy): domain Eukaryota; kingdom Metazoa; phylum Chordata; class Mammalia; order Rodentia; family Dipodidae; genus Dipus; species Dipus sagitta. The sequence continues at coordinate 130,043,821 of CM070771.1, read as the reverse complement.
TGGGATATAATGAATATTCATTTTATAAATAATTCTTTAATGATAGTAGTGAGTTAGACAAAATTAAATGGGCTTCTTTACTTCAGAGCTTGACAGTATTTATGATGAGGAGATATATATCGTGAAGCTGCACTGTGGGACTGTAATATTCATTCATTATTGCCAACACACATCTGATTATACAAATTTCCTCCACAGTAATTTATCAGGCTCATGTCCATAGAAAAGAACAACAGATGACAGGAAGAGAGTACTGGGGATTAAAAGGAAAGGCCCAGTTTTTCCTTGTTCTATTCATTGCTGGGGCCCTGCATTTCCATTAAAAATTACTCACCAATTAGCTGCTCTGGAGGTGGTCTGGGCCAGTTAGATTTATGTGGCAAACAAAAGCATATATAGATATACATATGTGTATATGTATCTATATGTATCTATTTACATATGTATATCTATATATGCTTCTGTTTGCCATATAAATCTAATATATATGTATACGCATATATATCTATGATATATATGCGTATACATATATATGCTTTTGTTGCCATGTAAATCTACTATATACATGTAATACATATATATGTATATATATATGTATTATATATATATATACATATATATATATAATTAGATTATATATAATATATTATGGTATATAGTATGAGCCATCTCACCAGCCCTGAGACCTGCCTTCATCCATTACACACATATACCCTTCCTAATTTCCATGAGTTACTATTATGTATTCAACTCAACTTTTTTTTAGATTTTTACACATGAGAAATGAAGTATTTGTCTCTGCATGCCTTGTTTATTTCACTTAACATAATATCTTCCAATTCTATCATTTTAATGCAAAATGCACGATTTATTTATCTTCACGGGTGGATACGATTTCATTTCATATGTATGCCACATTTTTGGATCCATCTATCTGTTGATGGGCATGAAGGCTGATATCTTAGCTACTGTAAATAGTGCTGCAGTAAACATGGAAATGCAGTTATGTCTTTTGTATGCTGATTCCATTTCCTATGGATACACACTCAACAATGTAATTACTGTATCCTATATTAGCTCTATTTTTAATTTTTTGAGGAACCTCTATTCTTTTCCTCATAATGGCTATTCTAATGTACATTTCCACCAACAATGTGTAAAGTATTTCTTAATAAATCTTCACCAATATTTTGTCACTTCCTGATTTCTTTATAATAGTCACTCTGACAGGGTAAGACAGTGTCTCATGCAGTTTTTGATTTGTATTAGCCATTGTTTTTGGCCTCCATCTTTCCCTCACATATCATCACACTGACTTTGTTGGAATACAAATTAAAATATGATCCAAGTTTTTTAACAGATAAAATCTATTTAGCAAAATTTATTTTAATTAATTTCACAAACTTAAAATTATTCATTATGGAACTTATAGATTCTTTCATACTGAATTGTCTGCTTTTCTCACAATAGACTCCAAGTTTCTCAGACTTCTCAGTTTGCTGACTATATTTCTGACATCATTGAAATCACTCTCCCATACTCCAACCTGATCAAAGCTTTTCTACCTTTAGGACCAGGGAAAAAGTCACACTTCTCCACAAGGTCTTCCCTCATCTCTCATCTCAAAGGAATATTTTTGCTTTTTGGAACATTTTTCCTAAACTTGTTTCATGTTATTTACTATAATTAGGTCAATCTAGACTTATATTAATTAGTCTACTTGACAATTCAGAAAAATAAACTGAAAAGTGATAATCACCATTGTTCTCTTTTTGCCCTTGAATGCAACCTGATAGTTTACTTGTGTATATGCTCAATAAATAGTGAAGAAGATAATCTTCTTTTTAAGAAGTAGAAAATTTGTATAGACACATGTGTTGGTACCCTCATTTCCTTCCTCCCTACACCCATTCCATTGAGGCCCATCCTCAGTGAGATTGCTGGTGTTCACCATGGAATTGTGAGTTAGGATTTGTGGGAAGAGCAGTTAGTCATTGTACTGGGCAGAGGAGGGGGGCAATGCCTCTGGATATTCCCTCCCACTTTGTGGCTCTTACAATCTTTTCCCACTCTTCTGTAAAGATTCCTGAGTCACGGTGGGTCTATTTTAAGTGTACTTTAGTGGTGAGCTCTCAGCAGGTTCTAAATTTGTTTAGATATATTTGGAATATCCTCAGTGTCTGTCTCCATCACTGTGGCACTGGACTGCCAATTCTTCTGTGCTTTCACCTGGGCCCTGGATGATGTGCAAAGTGTGGTTTAATCACTTTGGTTCTCACTGCCTTCTGAAAACTAACAGATTCTCCAATGGAGATAGAGTTCATCATAGGTTAAATGGGATAAGCATGGTCAATTAAGAGCAATTTTGATGGGCGCAGCCTCTCGTTTGGCCAAAGATTGGTGGGAGCTTCTCATTAGAGTCCATGATATTGGTCTCCATAGGATTCTGACTTTGTTCCAAGTTCTAGGTATGAGTTCCTTTCCTCTGAGCAGATCTTTTTGCGAATCAGAGAGTCATTGGTTACTGACCTAGGCTGGGTTCCACTATAGCACAGGTGTGTTCATCTTCTCAGGCTCACTACTTTTGTATAGCAGTGTACCCTGCTAGTACAGAAGGTTCTTGGCCAATTTCCCCCAATAGCTCATGTAGCATTTTTCAGCACTATAAAAGTTAACCATCTGGGAAATGGCTTCCTTCCAGATTCCAGTGAGATCTCTCAGTGTTCTGTATTAGCAACATGTGGTGTCTTCAACAATAGGGTCTTACCTTTGACCTCAGTGCTTTGATAGAAGCCTGTTTCATTTTGAGTACCTCATTGGTCTCTCCCATCAACAGCTCAATGTAGGTTGTAACCAATTTTTGGTACTAGGAGTTAAAAGCCAGATCCTCAAATAGAGGAGGACTAGTTTTCGGTCAATGGTATATGAGTAGCTGCACTCCCCTGCTAAACCTCCTAACAAGCTCTCAAGATAATATATTTAAACTGAGTTTCTATTTATCTTTATTGCCTTTAAAAAACAATTGTACACGCCTTTCCTTGCTGGGAAATAGTTAATTACTGTGATTGTCACACCTGTCATAAGCTTACTCTCTATCATATTTTGAATTATTATTTTGATAACAGTGCAAGAAGTTTACTTAAATGTTCTTTAGATCCAAAGTGAATAAATATTTCCCAATATGGTATCAAAGAATATTTATAAAAATAGCCTTGGCATAATTTGCAGATTTCTCTCCCACTCTGATACTTTGGCTCTCTGCTGAAATGCAATGGATTTTTCTGCCATTCTTCTTGAGCATCTTGACCTTCCCCAGATCTTGAACTTTCTTCTCCTTTGTCTGTCAAAGCCATTTCAGTTCCTATTGATTTGAGCAACCTCCATAGGATGCTTCAAACACAATGGAACTTTGTGTTTGAGATGTAACAGGGTTTTTTGTTTTGTTTTGTTTTCCAACTCTGGGCTCTCGTACTCACTGTATGCTCACTACACAATAGCTAATTATGCATGCTTCTACCTTCACTATTAACTTAGTGAAGACGGTAATGGCTTTTTTGGAGTCTAACAATGTATTTTATGAAGGAATGCAGTGTCATGTAAAAAAGATGAACAATGGAGAGTGGTGTTTTCACATCTGAAATGGTGTATGAATAGCTTATGGGCTTGAATGACAGTGAAACAAAAGTACTTGTGAAAACTGTTTTTATTTTTCAACAGTGATTTATACTATCTGCAATCTATCTTAAGATACATAGCAATGCACAGCAATAATGAAATATTCATTCAATAGATTCTACTTAATATTACTAAGACTAACTATAGCATGTGAGCCATGACCTCAAAATCTTTGACCCTATCTCCCAATTCAGTATTATGGAAGGGTGTTATAGGCAGTGGCCATGAAGGAAAGTATACCTGTGGGGAAGCTCAACCAGCACCTCTCTCCACCCTAAAATGTCCCTACTGGAGGAACAGCTGCCAACACTTAGTAGAGTTTCCAGCTCTGAACAGCAGGGCTTTAATTTCAGAGGAGTGTGGCTGATAAGCAAGGAAGGAGAGCCATCCTTCCTTCATCTATCCACGATGCATGTAAGATCTCAAGTTTGACCACCCAAGAATGGAAAAACCCCAACTTCCCCTCCTGAGCTCAAGATTACTGATGAGGCTCCTCTATGGCAGAGGCAAGCCACCTGTACTCTCTGCTCAAGAAAGAGGAATTTGATTCCAAGAAAAGGTGACAACTGTCCCCAGGCCCAGCTGAGGATCACTGGCTCAAATATGTTGTTCAATGATAGAGATGGGTCTCCATGTGTGGTGGTTTGAATAGAATAGATGCCCCCCAATATATTCAGTTGTTTATTTGTTTGCAGTTTGCATTTTTAGCCACCTGGCTGGAGGCAGTGTCACTGGGTGGATCTTAAGGTGTGGTGATGGGTTTCATATTTCAATCTAAAGATATGCAAAGCGTGCCTGGCTGGAGTTCCTGAAGTGTGTTGTGTCGCTTTATGCTTGTACTTCTCTCTCTCTGCTTGGTCCTGTGAAGGCAGGCCAACTTCTTCTGCTATTATGGAACTTCCCCTGGATCTGTAAGCTTCAATAAATATCCCTTCCTCCATAACTGTGTCTGGTCTGGAAGTTCATCTCAGTGAACCTGAAGCTGTCTGCTACACCACGGAAAGGGCTTTGAAACTCTTCTCAGTGATTTGACTCTGTAATAGAGTATGAAATGTTTAAAGAGGATCCCTTGAAAAAGCAATGGACAGTTTGGGAGATTTTAATAAAGAGGAGAAGAATAACTCCATTAGAAAAACAAGTTCAACTGAACAACAGAACTAAATACAATCAGAGTTAAAAAGGAAAAATAAAAATATGAATTTAAATTTGAGAGGTTCAATCCATAGAGCAATTTTTGTTCTGATAGGCATGTAAAACAGTAGGAAGATCATTCAAATAAGTGGTATAACCTAAAAGTTAAGTTTGATACCCTTAGGAAAACCTTGTTTAATGGAGATAAAGTAGAAATAGGGACAGCCCTGCTGAAAACACTATAATCAGAGAGTGACCTTGCATAGTTGCATCTGAAAGCTCTGAGTAACAATGTGAGGAAGGATTTCATGCTGTGCATGAAGGAGGCATCACTGAAAAACCCAAGGCAGTGACAGTGAGCCAGAAAAGCACTCATAATTATCACTAGGTGTCACTACAATTTTCAATTACCAACAAAAATTTTGAAAATTCAAAGAGGAAAATATACTAATATGTGGGAGGACTGGGGTGGGGAGCAGTCAATAAAAAACTGGCTATGAAAGTACCCAAATGTTAGACTTCTCAGAATTTTAAAGAAGCTATTAAAATATTTTCAAAACACTACGAAAATCATGATTGAAGGAGTGTAATAACATATGTATGAGCATTAAAAAGACCTCAACAGTGAACAGGGTTTTTAATGTGAGCCTCTAAGGGAGGATCCTATGCTTGCTTATCTCTTTTTCCCTAAAAGAGTCCTGTTTCCCCAGAAACCTGACCTGGAGATGTGAACACAATTACAAGGTATGCAGACACAGAGCATGAAATCCAGCTTTTCTGCCGGGTTCTCCGGCAGGTAGGGCTGTAGGAGATCCGTCCCACCAGTCTCTCCTTGGGGCTGAGCGGGATGGTGAGTGTCGGCGACCCAGACCTCCCTCCTAGGCACCGGAGAGAAACCACACTGAGTCGGGAGACTTGTTGAAGCAGGATCTCACTTTATTGTAACAGGCAGGTGCTGATATAGTGTTGAGAATGAAGGTGGGGATCTCAGGATGGGGTGAGGTGTAAGGGCCAATAGCATACCGCGACTTTTGAAATGATTGGTCCTAAGCGTGCCTGTGCACGGGAACTCTAGCTTCCTTTGCAGAATTATCAGGCCAGAGGCAATTTGGCGCCCTGCTGAGTCAGAGCTGGGCAGATACAGGTCACCAAACTTTAGCTAGGCTAAGGAAGTTCCATTAGGCCTGGCGTCCGGGCCTCTCAAGGCCCAGCGCTTTTCCTTATATCTTCTTCCTTCAAGAAGTGTCTTTTCCCTAGACCCTGACATGGAGATGTGAATAGGTCTGCTGAGCACCTGCACACCTGGCACAGGAGCTGGGCTGACTAGCTCATCATTCATCCAGTAAAGCCCCATCCAGTAAATTCCCATAAAAGACCCTAATTGGAGTCATCTGCCCAGGAACCCTTGACTATGCAGAAACTTAGCCATCTTTCCTTCTCTTAAGCTCTATAACTAAACTTTATCCTCTGTGGTCTATGGATTTTGTTCTTCAAAATCAAAAGAAAAAACAAAAACCCTTGAAGGCCATTGACCCAGTGGGAGTTTTATGTTACTGTTAGTACCTGGCACTCTAACTCCTGAGTTAGAAGATCAACCAAGAGCTGAAAATGGCTCTATCTTTCTCAGAGATGCCCCAAATTTCCATACCAATATGTCTTATCAGATAAAGATGTCAGTTAAGACATAGAATTTACTGTAAAAGAACCAAATGAAAATTTTGTAGTTGGTTGTGTGCACCTGTAAGTGAGCACTCAGAACTGTGAGATATGAGAATCATGAGTTTAAGGCTAGCCTGGGCTGGATAATGGTCCCTTGTCCCAAATCACAAAGAGAAAAAGGAAAAATGAAAGAAGGAAGGAAGGGAAAGGAAATGAAGTTGAAGCATTACAGAGGAGGACATCTTATGTTCCCCTCTAGCCTCCATATACATAAGCCCACACTTGCACATACACACACACACACACACACACACGTGCATGCAGTATACATATACACCATACAATTCACACACATAAATAATATATACATATCGTATATACAAAGTTAAAAAAGCAAAAAGACCTCAAATTGTATGATCTATTAACACCAAATATCAACATAAAATCCCACTTGGTAGTTAGAATCCCAGAGCAGACCTTGAGTAGAAATGGACAGTGTCTGTCAATGAGGAAATATTTTCTTTCTGAGGAGATAAAATGTTCTACAATTGATTGTATTGACAATTCTACCAGTACATGAATGTAGTAAAACCATTGAATTGTATATTTTACTTGTATGGATTTTAAGATATGCAAATTGCATCTTGGTTATGCTATTATTAAACAAAAAATTAAAAACACATAATCTTATAACTTCAAATAATGTAAAATATTTTGTAAAAGCTATGATATAAAATTTCATAGAACAAAATACTGGCATTAGATATAAAAGAATTAATTTAATTTAATGGAAAGCAGTGTCTATATAAGTAATCATTTTAAAAATCAGGTTTTCCCATATAGTGTGAAACATGAAACAGCCATATGCTTTTCTTGGAACAATCTAAGGGTTTTTTTTTTTAAATCATACATTAGGCACATCAGAGTGTGGGAATAATGTGTGAAAAAGCATAATAATAACTGTACGAAAAATAGTGCCTCCACCTAGACACTAAAAGTAAGGTGCAAACTGCTTCCAAATATCAGAGAGATATCTGTATCATAAAAGAAAGTCACATGGTGGGTCACATGATGAGCTGCCCATGGCCAAAGATGCAGTAAGTAAGGACTAGAGACAATAGTAGAAGAGAGATAGTGGAAAGGGAGTGACATTTTTAAAAGTCAAAATAATGAAAACATGAAACATGAGGTTCCCTCTGTATGACTTCAGAAGCAATTTTAGGGATTACAGAAGCAAAGTGGACCAGAGAGGAGTAGCAGATCTTCACTTGAGGCGACAGAGACTTAAAAAAAAAAAGAATATAAATAAATGGAATTTGAGAAACAATGTCTTAACTGAAACTCTCCTAGTCTCTGGCTTTACCTAAATATTGATGTTATTCTTTCACAAATCTTGCTAAATGGTAAGAAAACTCATGCATCTTAATTTACAAGAAGTTGTGCTAGAACACTTTGTAGTGAGTTGAAATAATCAGGTAAATAAGCAGGTAAAATCCCACCGATGTAGAAAAAGACAAAATAATCCTGAGCTATAACCATATTTTAAAAATTTTATTGAGATAATTAGTATATGAACGTAGTAAAAATTGGACAAATTCTCACTGGGTTATACTCTTATGGCCCTTTTCCCCTGTCCCCATTCCAGTGAGAGCCCTTCTCAGTGGGGCTTTTGGTATTCACAGTGTAGTCATGAATGCACCAGTTAGTTTCTAGGGACAGGGGAGGGGGCGTCAGTGACTCAGAGTACACCACCCTGTGGCTCTTGTATTATTCCCACACCCTCATCAATGTTTCCTGAGCCTTGGAGGGCATGCTATAAGTCTCCTTTATTTTTGTGCTCTTGGCATTCTCTAATTTTCTGCTTTGATGCATTTTGAGTCACTTCACTGTCTACTGCCTTCCTCCTGGAAGAAGTTCTGAGGCTGGCAGTGAGAGCAACACTCCTACTTAAATCCACCACTTCCTCTGTAATGCTTCCTGAGTCACAGTAAGTACAGTAGAGATAACTCATCTCATACTATGCAGTTGGCTTTCTTTATTGGTCTTGGATCTGTAAAAAGCAAATTCTCTATGCAAGAGTGAAAGCAGCATGGATCAAAGGGATTAAACATAAAATTTTAAAAGACTATTTTTTTTGTAATAAATCAACTTCAGTATGATATTTTTTTCCATTTTCTACATATTTATTGTATACATAAAATATAGCATTATGATTAATACATTTATACATAAATGATATCATACAGTTAACATATGATAGAGAATATAGACTCTACTATCTACAATTCTAAGATATTTTCCATCTGACCATTTTTAGAAAACATTAACCCATCTCTATTTGATATCCTTGATGTTTGTTTACTTAATTTTAAATTCCTTACAAATATTTATTAACATTTTTGTTTCAATATTCTTTAATCAATGTTATTTTTGCTCATACTTTACAAGTTATATTTTATTTTTTTAAATTTTTTTCTTTATTAATTAGTTTTGTATTCAGCAAATACATTCAGTTTGGTACCTTTATTAGGCTCATCCGTGACCTACCCCCTCCCCCTGGCCCCTCCTTGTTGAGGTATATGGGTCATGCATTGTGGAGTTAGCCCACAGTTATGGGTAAGATAAATGTCTCTGCATATCATGACCCAACATGTGGCTCTGACATTCTTTCTGGCCCCTCTTCCGCAAAATTTCCCTGAGCCATGTTGGGTTCATTTTTGGTCTGCTTCAGTGATGAGGTGTTGGGGGCCTCTGAGGCTCTGGCTCTCTGATTTGGTAGGAGTTGATTTTTCTCTATGTTGATCTCCTTCCCCCTTGTGCCCTGTTTCTTCTTGTCTTTAGTGTGAAGTATTCCATCCAGTATTCTCTGTAGGGCTGGCTTAGTGCTCATATATTCATAGAGCCAGCTTTTATCATGGAAAGTTCATTTGCCTTCCATGATAAGGACCCTAATTCCCATGTTTTGTTTTTTCAAAGTGTCCTCCATTGCCCTCATGTTCTGTTCATATATATTTTTGAAATTGTCATTTATTTTGGCCTCCCAATTCTATTTCTTTTATCTTGTACTCAAGCTCTAATACCTGCTCCTCCACTTAACCTATTCTGTTGGTGCTGCTTTCTTGGGAACCTTTCAATTGTTTCAATTGTTTTTATTAATTATAAACATACTAAGTATGCATTCATCATGTGTTGGTACTATCCTTTTCCTCATCCCTGCACCCATTCCTCTGGGGACGCTTCTCTGTGGGGTTGCAGGTTTTCCCCGTGGGGCTGTGGGTTATGCATTGTGGGCCCAGCAGTCAGTTATTAGGAAGAGGCAGTGCCTCTGGACTTAATGTCCCAACTGGTGGCTCTCACAATCTTTCCACCTTATCTCCTGCAAAATTCCCTGAGCTGCTGGGTATGTCTTTACTTCACTTAGGGGCTTTTAGGAACCTCTGGATCTCTGCTTTTGTGGGTGTTGAGTGTCCTCAGCAGCTGTCTCCTTCACCGTGGTACAGATTGTCAGATTCACCATGAAAGCTACATTCTTGCTCATTTCCCCAGCTCCTCTGTAGTTTCAGCTGTGGCTTGGCTGAAGTATGAGGGGTAGTTTATCTCCCCCAGTCTCATTACCATCTGAAAAAGAAAAAATTCTCCAATGTAGAGTGAAGTCAGCAGAGGTTAAGTGGGTTAAATGGGGTAAGAATTATTAATTTCAGGATAATTTGATGGCTGTAGTACCTATTTTAGCCCAAGATTAGTGACAGCATGACACTGGAGAGCATAATCTTTATCTTTATAGGGTTATGACCTGGTTCTCAGTTCCAGATGTGGGTCCCTGTCCACTGAGCAGATCCCTTAGCCAATCAGAAAGCCATTGGTTACCCACCAAGCCTTGTGCTACTATTGCACTTGTGTGTACATCTTGTCAGGGTGTTTTCTTTCATATAGCTTAGACCACTGGTTGCTTGGACAGTTGTTGGCCACTTTCCCCAAGTAGCTCATATACCACCTTCTAGCACTAGATGGGCTGGCTATCTGTGGTCTGGCTCTCTTTAGGATTCCAGCCAGGTCTCTCCAAAGATAATTACCATATGGTCTCACACATCTGTGCTTCCTAACCTGGATCAGTTGAAGTTGCTGACCTGATAGATGACTCGATGTCTTAATTATTTATTTTGGCTCTTGCCTGTAACTCCCAGTACCAGGATGTGGTTACCACCTACAATAAACTGTTGATAAGGGTGACCTACAAGGTCCACAAAACAAGACAAGCTTCTGTCAAAACACTTAATTACCTGCCTGAGGTAAATGATAAGACCCTACTGCTGAAGACACACAATATGAGTTTCTTTTTTATAAATTTTATTTATGTGATTTTTTTGAGTCTTATGAGGTAGGGTGTTACTCTAGGTCAGGTTAACTTGGAATTAACTCTGTAGTCTCAAAAGTGGCCTCAAATTCACAGAGATCCTCCTACCTCTGACTCCCAAGTGCTGGGATTAAAGCTATGTACCACCCTGCCCAGCTTATTTTATTTATTTGAGAGAGAAAGAAAGAGGCAGATAGAAAGAGAGGAAGAGAATGGGTGTGCCAGGGCCTTTAGCTGCTGCCAACATACTCCAAATACATGTGCCACCTTGTGTGTCTGGCTTATGTGGGTTCTGGGGAATTAAACCTGGTTTCCTTTGGTTTTGCAGGCAAATGCCTTAACTGCTAAGCCATCTCTCCATCCCATGTTGTTTCATTTTTTTATTTTCATTTGGCTTTCCTTCAGCATTTCTTTCATTTTATTGAGTTCCATTTTTATTTTGTGGTTTGACTTTCTCATTGTATTGGTTCGCCTGGAATTCATTCACTCATTTGATCACATTTTCTTTAAATGCATTTCTCTCTGTGGAGGTAATCTCTTTGTCTTTCTTAGAATTCAGCAACAGTGGCTATAGTGAGGCCTGTGTTGAGTGGCCTGGTCAGAATTATCCAGGTGGATGTGGACTGGTGACTTATCCATGGGTCTGGGCAAATTAGAATCTGAGAAGCCTGCTCTGTGTCCGGGCAGTCTCCACAGAGGTCCATGCTGGGTGTACCGGAAATGCAACCAGCTCAGGTGGGGGCTATTCTAGTAGCTTCTACCCAAGGTGGGCTGGAGAATGGGGATAGAACCAAATGGTCCTTATCTATGGGCCAGGGTTTAAGCCATATGAGTGATTGGTAGCTGTGGGAGTTCCCTTGAAGCTAAATGGTTCTCAGTGTGCAGGCAGCATACTAGGAAGTGTGACCAGCTCAGGGAGGGCCTAGTGTAGTTGTCCTTACTAATGGGTTGCTTGAAGGTGGGTGGGTACTAGGGACAGTACCAGATGGCTCTGATCCCCAGTTGTGGACACAGATAGGGTGCCTACTTATGAGACAAATGGGTACACAGGGAGCACTCACCTGGAAGCTGAAAGGCCTATTCATTGCATGGTCAGTATCCACATAGGTCTGTATCTATGGATATTATGAATGATTTTCTGGCACAAAATTATAAGCACAATAATTTCTTTAACCAAAAAATACTAAATTTATACTTCTCTTATTTCTCCTTTACTATTTCTCAAAGAAAGTTGTTTGTATTTATTAGTATGGTTTATTGTCCCAAAGGAATATTGTGATGGAACATTATTAAAAATTCAATTTGAGAAAGAGTTTTGTTATTGATTCTACTCCCTAAACAACATCTTCACAAATTACATAAAGTAATATTATTTTATAGTTTCTCATTTCCTTCTAGTGATTTTCAGAAATTTATTATGCATTTTCTCTTTCTATTTGCTAGTCTTCTTAATCTTACCTTAGAGAGAAAAATGAAAGAGCAGATCAAGAGATATTTTCTGGGTAAATACTTCGGTAATTATTTTTGGTTTCTTGGAAAACAAAATGCTCTGGCATTATAATTGATCAGAATGAAGATGGAATAGTGAAAACAAAATGAATATTTATTACATAGTTGTTGCAGTGAGTTCATATTGCTGGTAGAAATCACCCAACTAAGAGCAGCTTATGGAAAAAAAAGAGGTTTATTTTGGCTTACTGGCTCAAGGGGGAAGCTCCATGATGGCAGGGAAAATGACGACAGGAGCAGAGGGTGGACATCACACCCTTGCCAACATTAGGTGGACAACAACAATAGAATAGCATGCCAAAAACTAGCAAGGGGAGTTGGCTATAACATCCATAAGCCTGCCCCCAACAATACAATGCCTCCAGGAGGTATTTATTCCCAAATCTCCATCAGCTGGGAACCTAGCATGCAGAACACCTAAGTTTATGAGGGACACCCGAATCAAACCACCATATTCCGCCACTGGCCCCATAAACTGATAACCTTACATGAGTAAAATGCAAAGCTTCTATTGTCAGACACATTAGGAATCTTAGGGAAGCTGGGCCAAGTACTGTACATTGAAACAATGGAAAGTATGCCTGAGGAAAGACCATGCAAATGCTTTTGGAACAGAGTTGATTAGAAAAGGAAACTAGTTTTCAACATTTCAAGGTTATGATTTATTTCATCCCTAAATTAAAACATGGCTATGTTTTGCATATCTGGTATTGATTTCAGAAGCATGGAAAATGTGTGGAGTGTTCATGAATTGCACAAGGTTTCAGGAGCCACTGCTGAGACATGATATATAGGCAGGGTGTAATGACCCTTATGAATAGGCTAGAAAAGCCATTGGAAGACGGACCGTGGTTTACCTGGAGATCCAAACATATACCAGGACTGAGTAATGGCTACCATGGAGCACTGCAGGCCTGTAATGGAAGTTTTCCCTGGCTATTCACACGAGCTGGAAAGGTAGAATTGGAAACTCCAAGATATTGACTTGAACTGCAGATATTTGATGTTTGCTTGATGGTTATTGAGTTTGAATTGTTCTACTTTCTCTTTTTATGCCTCATAGCAGTTGGAAATATGTACTCTGAGCCTTTATATGTTGAAGATATGTAACTTGTTTTGATTTTACAGGACTCATAGCTAAGAGACCATCTTAAATCTCAAATGAGATTTAGGACTGTAGAACTATTTTACGTTGCTAAAGACTGTGGGAATCTTTGGATTTGGACTAAATGATATACAACTATAATGCTTTTACTCCCAAAATGATCCAATCATCGAAAAATGCATGTATTTCTCAATTGAATTACATACGAGTACATATATTATATCTGTATATACTGACATAAATATTTGTTTCAAAAACATTTTTTATAATTTGTATATTTTATTAAGTTTGTTAAACTGACTTACTCTGCTTAGCCTTTTAATATCTCTTCTAATCATTACTTTATGAGATTTCATTTGTACTTAATTAAAGCATGTAAATACATATATATATATATATATATATATATATATATATTATATATAAAGTTTTAGCAGTTGAAAATCTACCAAGTTATTTTAGTAAATTTAATATTTTATTTTATAATCATGTCATGACTAGCATTTCAAGTTTTCAAATGTGTTAGTCCCAAAGCATTTCAGAATATTTAGATATTTTAATAGTATTATCTTTACTAAATGTTTCAAATCTGAATAGTAACATTTTTCTATGTTAGCTTTGCTAAATATAATTCATTTTATAAGTACATGTATTTTTAAGGAAATCAAGTGACTTAAAGGTCACTTCTAGAACAAAATAAAGTTACAGAGAGAACACTGGTATAATTTATTACTACTATTATGGGTATACAAATAAATGATTTTATTTGGGAAGATGAATATATTAACTTCAAAATTTTTACTTATTGGAACACTTGTTGAGGAATAAAACCATGAAGTACTATATTTATTGTTCCATTAAATGAGAATCCAGTATGCCAAGGAAATTAGTAGGCCATCCAGGCAAATGGATAAATACAGCAGAGAGAAATAAACAAACCTAAACTAAGAAGATTAACCGCATACTTCTGTGTCTGCCAAAGCGGGTAGAGGAATTGCTGTATTTTTGCAATACTTTCCATTTTTATCCATTATAATTCATCTGTATGTTATCTTTAAGTAATGCTGACCAAAAGTAAATGAAAATTTCATAATGCAATTTCATAACGTTTTTAACAATGCTACTCATAAATTATGTGAATTAACATTAGGGACATAGATTTTTGTATTTACCAATGAGGTTCAGATGAAGTGCAGCACTAGAGGATACAGTAAGGTACACGCTTCTGTATTGGCAGCACACGGGAGCCGAGGACACACAGGATGGAGACAACGCTTCAGAATGCAGAATCTCATATGCTCCTTCACAGAGATGTGCTTGGATGAAGTACACATTATAGTTTGGTTTGGTTTGATATTTGAGGGATCAAATATCTTAAAATTTCAGCAATATTCTACAGATAAATTTTGAGAGAATTTATTAGCCTCATTGTGATCTTTTACCTTACTTCTTCTCTACATGTACACATACACACACACACACACACACACACACACCCAGACTCTCTCTCTTTTCCTCTATTTGACTGTTTTACTATCTTTATTTATAACTAGGGAAAAATTCCTATCTTAATGATTTTGCTACTATAGTAAAACTTACAGAATTTCCAACTTCAGTCTTGTCTGCATCACAAAGTTAGTAAAGGATATTGTTCACCAAATTTTATGAAACAAACTGAGAAGAATTAAGCAATTTTTTGTTAAAAAGTTCCAAGGTATGAATTCAAATGTGATTTGTCTAAATTTAGAAACGTCATAAATTCATTAATTCATATTCTTTAATTTATCTAAATTATTGAAATTTATGAATCATATTCATTCAACTGTGTTTCATACTAATTGTATGTCACATGCAGAGCTGATGGAGTTACTGGCTAGGCTAAAAGGAGAGCCACAAGTACTGGGCATTAATTCCAGTGTGAAGCGAATGCTATAAGTAGAGAAGGAATAAACAGAGTGAGGCAGTTATGCAGCCTCGAATTCTGTAAGGCCAATGTTTGAACTTTATCTTAAATAAAATGGATGAGATCTAACCTGATCTACCAAGGAATTGCTCTACCTAGTCTAAGAAGAGTGGGGTGATGATGAAGCCAGAGTGGCTGTTGGTGAGATCATTTGTATCCTAAAACTAGAGCATAATATACTTTGACAATGGAATTTAGAATAAGAATTGATACAACTGGCTAATAATTATCAATCATATAATGATCAACTTTTATTGAATTGTAATAATTAACACATTTATATTCAAATTTCTAGATAAATTGGAACAAGTTGGGCAAAGTTTATGAAAGTCAGAAATAAGACATGTTTCTAATCAGTGAGACACCTTACCATATTTGAAAGGTGATAAACAATGGCAAAACTTCTATGTCTATTTGTTATTAAGTGACATTGGTCACATGCCCAAGACTGATCCACACAACAGTTAATTGCATATATCAAAATAAATATTAGCAAGAACTTTGAATTCTTCCAATAAAAATAAATGAAAAATGTTTGAAGTGATAGACAATATAACATCCTTGCATTTAAAACTTGAGTATAAACTATCAGGCCCATGAAGAACGAAAAAAAATATAACCCATAACTAGGGGAGAGAGAGATAAGCAATGAGGTATTTCCTAAAGGCGAGTGAGGAAATTAAATCTTGAACAATCATAGAAAAGTTAGCCTCAGCTATGATGAGGTAAAATCATGATTAAACCTAGTTGGTATCAGTCAGTTGGGATTCTATTTCACAAGTTTTTTTTTTTTCTGCAAATTTGGTTTTGCTGAGAATGACTTGAATAATTGCTATAGGGATGCAGACAGAAAAGTGGTTGGGAAGCAAATAGATTCACTGTTGAATACTGAGGTTTTACTTAAAGATCAAGAGCATTCATTCACAAAGACACTTTCTACAGATGTGTGGATTCCTAGCATAGATGAAGTAACAGAGAAATCCAGTGTGAGGATAGCAGGCTAAATGCAAGATATGTCATTCTATTAGTACTGAAAGGAATATGGGATTCAGTAAGAATTGGAGGCAAAAAAAAAAAAGGCAGACTAGAAGATAGATATGAGTTCACAGTGTAAACTGACAGTGATTAGTAAAGCAAGAGCTCAAATCAAAATTCTAAGAAAATAATTTAAGGTTTTTCCCTGATGATACATCATTGTTTTTTTTAGTTCTTTATAGATAAAAATTAAAAAATACAAACTTATTCTTCTGGAGCTAACATTTTGCTATCAACTTAATGAGTGTCAAAATGCCCTTAGTTTAGTGCCCATGACAATATGTTCAAAATAATCCATTTTTATAGTTATACTATGTACACTTTGGGTGCTATGAAAAATCAGACTTGACTGTTCATTATTTCTGTCTTTAGGAAATTCAACAATAATCTAAGTAAATCATGTAATTATGAATAATGAATAATATACTATATACACAGAAAAAGTCTTGTAAATCTTATGTGGCTATCATGGCTATTGTTTTACTAATATCCCCATGACATTATTATGTAAATGTGATTCAAACAAACTATTTTTCACTCAATTATTTGATCACATAAATAAAAAATATATGAACGTTTTACTAGGTTTGGAATTTTAGAAGTTTCCATTTTTTTTTAATCTGACTGACTGATTTCTGCCCCTGCATAACCTAAATTCTAAATCTTCTTCAATGTTTAAACATGTATTGAATGTATTTTCAGCAAGTATTATTTTGAATGATATTAAAATACTGACATTGGCATACACAGTATCTAGTTCATTATTCCTTAATGAACAGTATTTACATTTCTGCATTACTAAATTGACAATAGAATCATTTGCATAAAGGCTTCTGTAAAAGTTAAATTCTTGTCACCAGGACAAAATACCCAACCAGAAGCAGCTTATGGGAAGAAAGAATTTATTTCAGGCTTGCAGTTTCATGGGGAAGCTTCATCATAGTGGAGAGAGCATGGCAATTACCTCACAACATCACACATCTGCAGCAGACAGAGAAAGCAGCAAGAACAACCTGGCTCTGAACAGCCAGGAACCGGGACTAATCAACCCCAAGGTCTGCCCTTAGCAATGTTCCTCCTCCAGGAAGGCTCTATCTTCCAGAAGCTGCACTATCTGGACCTGAGTAAGAAGTTTCATCACAAACACTTGAGGCTATGGGGGATAATCTACATTCAAGCCACCACAGCTTTATTAATGCAAAACAAACCAGTTACACATTTGTTTAATATTAATTACACTCTGTCTTCAATTGTCTACATTTCAATATCAATAAAATAGGTGTGTAGAATAAAATATAAATATAAATATTCATGCACAAGCAAGCAAGCATATTTTATGAAAGCTAATTATTAGAGAAGCACAGGTATCCTTGTGATAAAAATGACTGACAGGGATACATCTACAATGGGAAATATGACAGTAAACATGATCGTGTCACCATCAAATATTGCTAACAGGAGTGAGAGCATAGCTAATATAGAATCAGGTTTTGATATGAGATCTCATAGACCTTTAAATAAATTTTCCAGTAGTCATGCCTAAGAGTCAAATGATTTGCAGTTGAAAAAGGACAATTATTTCCACTCTGTGACATTCAACAAAGACTTATTTTTTCACTTACTTCATGCCCAGCCATGAGCTAGATGTGAAGAACAGAAAGAAAAGAGGACTCTGTTTCTGACTACCAAACAGTGACCACTTCAGGACCTTATGAACTAAATATGCTCCAAATTTTGAAGCGTACTTGAATAATTGTGTAGTAAATTTGGCTTGTAAATCATAAAGTGATTTCCTATTATTTGGTTCATATTTTTGTGAAAATGGCCAAATCTGACTATACATTTCCCCAAAATTTTCACTGCGTCCTGAATTGACTGGATTTTCTTGTGACAGAGATCCAAAAAACTGTTTCACCTCTGTTTTGCAAATAATCATGATCTTCCTATAGTAACAGCATCTGACATATGATAATATATTAAATGTTGTTAAACAAATAAATAAACAAATTACTCAACATTAGCATTTTAAAATCTTCCTCCTGAGATCTTGATAGAGTGATACAAAATGATATCATTATGTAAATGGAAAACACAATTATCTGAGATAAGAAATAATTATTCAGAGCTCAAGCTGGTATGAATGAATGCTCTGATTGAATCTGACCATTTGTGAAACATAATTTAATAAATCTGCACCCGAATAGAGAAAGAAAACATAAGTTTACATAATATGGATAATCTAGAGGCGTTTTCAACTGAAGTACTCTCACTAGTCAAAAAATACACTTTGTAAAATTTGTAACACACATTATATTGCAGAAGACAGTGCCATTTGAAACAGAGTTTACCGGGCTGGAGAGATGGCTTAGCTGTTAAGCGCTTGCCTGTGAAGCCTAAGGACCCCGGTTCGAGGCTCAATTCCCCAGGACCCACATTAGCCAGATGCACAAGGGGGCTCATGCGTCTGGAGTTCCCTTTGCAGTGGCTGGAGGCCCTGGCGCGCCCATTCTCTCCCTCTCTCTCTATCTGCCTCTTTCTCTGTGTCTGTCGCTCTCAAATAAATAAATAAAAATTAAAAGAAAAAGAAACAGTTGCCTTTGGCTGGCTCTTAACCCCTTAACACTCATCCACTGTGAGATGGAACACAGGATTAAAAGGATATGCAGGCCCGCTGCATTCACCAGCAACCCTGCTCTATTCCCAAATCTTGAAATCACCGTTGGTGCAAATGTGGCTTCCGGATGGTCTGGACTAATCGAGGTTCCATGCTTTGGGCATTAAATGGTACAACAGCATTACCAACGGATGGTGCAGCCTTCCACAGTCCTGAAAAGGTCTATGCTCTTAACTCTGATCTCTGCTCCATTCCCCAGCACAGTCAGGCTACTATTAAATCATAGGTCCAGCCCACTCTTAACTCTGGGCCTTAGTGTTTCCTAGCCCACCTTCCTGGGAGTCCCCTCCCAACTCTTCACTTGTCAGATGTCTTCCTGCCCTTTTGGGTATCACTTTACAGTTTACTTTCCAGAGGATAACGCTATCACTTCAAAGATTGCAAGACGGTGACTATATGTGCCTTGCTGTATCTGTAGCACTGAAGAAATCCCTTGTATGTAGATTTCCTTAATTCTTTCAATAATTCCTTATTCAACAAATATTTATCAGTGGCACATGGAAAGGACAAACGATAGAGGAGAGTAGGGGGAAAAGTCGTGGCTTATAATGGATTTGATATTAGATACAAAAGGAAGCCATGGAAATTTTGGGCAAGGGAAAATGATGTTATTATTTAGGCTTTAGAAACACTGCACTAGTAATAACCACAACAAGATGGTGGTGACTACTCGGGAAAAGCAAAGCCTGTGAAAGTGCTGAGAAGAAGTGACGGTTGAGTGTTCAGTATGAAATGACACACCTCTGTCACCCTCTACAAGGCTCAGGGATCACTGTGGAAGAGATCACAGAAAGAATGCAAGAGCCAAAGGCTTCGGAGTACATTGGAACAAAGTGGCAGTTGCACTTACCACCTCACAGTGACTTTTGCTGCCTAATCCTACTTATGCCATTCACTACCAGCTAATGACAACACTAGCACAAGTTTTTCCATGGGAGACACTTCCACATGTAAAGCCTGTAAAACATTTAGAGTGGTTCTTAGCACATAGTGGGTACTCAGTAAATAGCCATTGCTGGTTATGATTACCTATTCACAGAAAAATCTCTATTGAGATCTGGGGTACGTCCATAAAGCAAAGCATTTCCCCCTCTCTAACAAGACTATCCTTACTTCCTATAAAAAGTGAGCTAATAGATGTTTTATCTGTGGGTCCCTGTCAGGCCTAGGTGTGTTACAGCTACAGGCGTGGCACTATCCACAGGCCAGGCTGTTCCAGATTGGTCTCCGGTGGACCTGGCTGTTTGCCCTATATGTTTATAGTCAGTCTCTCTCTCTACTGACTGGAAAGCAGTGAAAGGCTTTGTAAGATGCAAAAGATGTGTGTCATCTCCAGAGAATATGGGTACAGACAAGATAAACAGTGGCACTAATTAGCTTTGAACGCGTAATACACTAAGACATGCAGATTTCTTTCTTATACTTTTAGCTATTGATACTATGCGAGCTGTGGTGCAGTTTTAGAGAAGTAGTCGGATAGGAAGGCACAGACTAGAGCAGCTATTATACAAAGCAAAGGTTCTTTGAACTTTTCAGTGAAATGAGAATAAAACATAGTCCATAGAAATATTTGACTTTCTTTTCCACATGAATCCTTATGTATCACAGTTTGTATTCCCCACCCACTTAAGCTTGTTTTCCAGTCTAATCCTACCCAAATCTTTTCCTTCAGTGCCACTCTGTGATTTTAAATTTTAAACACAAAATTTCACAGGAAGAATCAGGTAGGTAAAGAAAAAAGTGTTTAGTGGAGAATAACAGCATCCTCACTGGTAGACAAAGGCAAAATGCTTAGGTATTTCTGGTTTGGCCACACCAGCATGTGCTTTTGCCATACCACTTTCTTCATCCCAAAAGTTGTTTTAATGCCTTAGATGTACCTTGTGTTGGTCAAGTGGAGACTCAAAGGGCACATCTATTCCCTGTGGTGCCGGTGCATTCTGTTTCTTGCTCCATTCTCAGGTGTTTCTACTACACATGTCCATTCATCCCAGGTCAAATTTGATATATGAGCCAAACAGCTTTTATAAATGCAAAATCATTATAAGTATGCATAGACTGTGTTGATAATTAATATAACTAAACTTGTAAACTACTCTACATATCCATTGTTTTCTGCTCTCTGATTTGCTCATGCCTGCTTCTATGCCACTGTGTTCATGCACTCCTCCTTCACCAACTTGTCCACCCTGTCCTGCCTGCCTTCCCTAACTCCATTCATGCTTAAGGCACTGTTCAAATCCTCCCACTGAAGCCTTCATATTCCTTTACTCACAGAAATTCCTCCACTCTACCAAATGGAGCATTAATAATTTATACCGTGTAAGATGTCACTTGACTATAAATTATCTTGTACTAATTACTAATTGTTTCTACTGTATAAGCCTCATTTCCTCAATGAGATACTAAGCTTTTCAGTCAATGAGGCTCACTAGCATACACCTAGTGAGGATTTATCTTAGTCACCACAATGACAAATGAAATGCCAGGTTGAGGGATTCCTTAAGGAAGATATTCTTACTCTATTTCCCTATAATGCTTAGCCCTCGGAATCACTACATACAAAATGTTCATCAAATACTTATTGATGACATAACAATAAATAAATAAGTAATATCATTTATATTTTTCATAGCACAAAAGGAAAATTGTAACCCTTTTATAATGCTATTTTACTGTAACACATGAACTATATATGTGACCCCTTTAGAAAAAAAAAGATCGATGTAAATTTTTGTTATTTTAATGACAGAGAGAGAGAGAGAACTGGCACACCAGGGTCTGCAGCCACTGAAATCAAACTCCAGATGCATGTGTCACCTTGTGCATTGGGCTTATGGAATTTGAGGACTCTAACATGGGTCTTTAGGCTTTAGAATCAAGTGCTTTAACTGCTAAGCCATCTCTCCAGCCCCTAAGTAACTTGTAAATATGTAAAATTTAATTGAGGCTGAATACTATCCATTATCTAGGGAAATAAAATTGTAGGTAGAATTAAAACTGAGGTTCTCAGACTTCAATATAGATCAGAATCACTTGAAGAATAGTCATGGAAGAGTCAGCTTTCTATCTCTATGACAAACTACCTGAGAAAACCAATTCAGAGGAGGAAAAGTTTGGGCTCACAGTTTGAGAGCTTGAAGTGAAAGGTCATCTGGCTCCATTGCTTTCTGGCCTGTGGGAAAATAGATCATCACAGCTGGGGTAGTTGCTCATTTCAGAGCAGCCAGAAAGCTGAAAGAAAAGGGGCAGGGGACAAAAATACCCTCTTCTAATGCACACCCCAAGTATCTTCTCATAGGCTTCACTTCATAATATTCCTTCACTCCCCAATAATACCACCAGCTGGGAACCAAACCTTCAACAAATGAGTCCTTGAAAGTACTCCATTTGTAAATTCTTGCACAAAGATGGTTAAGCAACTTGCCCAGCACAGCCCCACAGAGTGTCTGATACAAACTCAGTGACAGACCCAGGAATTTACATCTGTAATGACTTTTCTGGTAATGCAAATGCAACTATTTGAGAAGTATAGTTTAAAATCCAGTGTGCAAGCCCATCCTTTCGCTTGAATAAAAAGTGAGCAACTCCAATCACACCACTGCTGCTTCCCAAGAAGCATGGTGGAGAAAGGTTAAGAATGTCCAAGAGGATACGGCTTTCATGATTAATTCATACAAGGTAAGGTATTTGCTCTGACACAGGGAAGGTTGATTTTACTGACTTGAGCAATGAGCTTGAATAAACTACCTCAGCTTCACTCAAGGCTGCCAATATGTAGGTCCCACGTGTTACCCATGATGGCTTTACTTTCATGTGAGAAACTTGGCAGAACTCTGAAGCCAGCTTTTATTGTAGCTCTGAAACCTTACAAATTAAAGTCTATGTTTTTTTTTTTAAGATTTATTTCTATTTATTTACTAGAGACAGAAAGAGGGAGAAAGAGAGAGAGAATGGGCACTCCAGGGCAACAAATCACAGCAAGCAAGCTCCAGAAATATGTGCCACCATGTGCATCTGGCTTATGTGGGACATGGAGAATCAAACCTAGGTCCTTGGGCTTTGGAGACAACTGCCGTAATGGTTAAGCCATCTCTCTAGCCCCTGTGTTTGTTTTTCAAATAATTTTTCTCTGACTTTAAATAAGAGATTCTTCTATAACTACTACAGAAGTACTCTGACTCGCTTATTATTACTTGAGAATTGAAGACTTGAGTTTGGAAGATTTTATTAAGAACTCCAGTACAGCTGGAAAACCGCATCCACACATATAGTTATGTTATAACTGGCTCCTACATCCAGTAGAAGAATGTCTTTATATTTCCAAATCCATATTTAGTGAACTCACATTCATAGCGTGATAGTGGGCAAGAGAAAATTCACACCAATTATATTGGCTATGCTTACAATATTTTGTTATTTAAAGTATCAGTTGCTAAGCTTCTATTGTCCTAAAAATCATTTCATGACTCATAGTACAGCAGTGTTTTCAGTCATCTCTACTATAGTAAGAATCAATGGAAAAATCTTAGTCTTCACTCAGGGGTGGTGGCACACACCTTTAATCACAGCACTTGGGAGACAGAGGTAGGAGGTTCACTGTGAGTTAGAGTCCAGCCTGAGAATATATAGTGAATTCCAGGTCAACCTGGGCTAGAGCAAGACCCTCCCTCAAAAAAAAAAAAAAATCTTAGTCTTCAAGACATATGTTTGAGAAGTTACTTCATCAAAATTAGCCACGGGTAATCACCTAATTATTGACTACTGTGTGCATCCTATGGTTTTCTGAAACGAATTTTAAGAACAAAATCATATTAGCCTGTGCTCTACTGTACACAGAAAAAAAAAAGACAGAAATTACATCAGCTTTTTTTTGGGGGGGGTTGAGGTAGGGTTTCACTCTAGTCCAGGCTGACCTGGAATTCACTCTGTATTCTCAGGGTGGCCTTGAACTCATGGCGATCCTCCTACCTCTGCCTCCTGAGTGCTGGGATTAAAGGCGTGTACCTCCATATCCAGCACATCAATTATTTTAACAGAGTATTTAATATTGCAAATTCTTCACTTAGTGCTATGGTTTGAATATGGTGCATCAAATCAAAACCCATGTGGACATCTGATTATCCATGCAACCATCCAGTCAGTGAGCTACTGCCTTTCTGAATAGATTAAAGCCATCTTTGGGAATCAGTTCTCTCTAGTAGGACTGGATTGTTAGTTACAGAGCAAAGTTTTCTGACACAGTTTGTCTCTTCCTCAGGTACTTGCTTATCTTCAACTTTTCCACTGTGAGTAGGAGTAGCATGTGGCCCTCAAGAAATGCAACTACTCTCTAAAAGTGTGAGCCAAAATCATCCACCAAAATCTACCTAACAGTTATGAGAAGATTCATTCATTTATTTTTGTTTTTGGTTGGTTCTAGTGCTTCTGAGCTTGGGGGAAGGGACCTGAATCCTGCACCTGAGATGGGATCAGGCTTTGCTGGTGCTGGTGTTCAAGTGAGCACAGCCCAGGAGACTAAACATAAAATCAGGATGAAATGAGCACACAATAGAGGCATTGTAAAAACATGGGGAAATACATGTGATAACTGATTCCAGGTGCTAGACAAAGGAAAATACAATATGACAGTGATCCAATGAAAATGATTGATGTGGGTGCATTTAATAGAAATTTTGAATTTAACATAGAGAGCACACCAGAAAGTTTACTAGATAATATGATTAAAACTCACAGTGGAGGATGGTTGACCTTTAAAGATAATGAGATGCAAGATTGTCTTAGTGGTGCACTAGAGAAGGAATGCAAAGGTTTGGGCAGTAGGAATGTCATAAACAATAAAGCAAGTTCTCCAGGGTTTAGAAAAGCTGATCATTCTAATCTAAAGCATATAGAATATAAAATTCATGATAATGTGCTTTCAATATCTCAGTAATGTAGGATATATGTCTGTCTTATTTAAAATGGAATATAATATTTAGGGCATTTTTATGTCTTGTAGAATAATTATTTTAATTCATGTGCTGTTCAGGGGTGTTTAATTAAAACAAACCTATACTAGCATCAAACTTTTGGATTAAAATTGTAATCATTAATAAAGCATTAAGATTTTTATGTTTTCACAATGAACAAGTCCTAGGTTAAGAAAAGAAAAAAGTATACTCATTTAAAAATCACATAAGGGAATTGAGGAAACAGAACTAAGAATGAAAATATTTAAAGGAGCATTTCTTTAGATAAAAGCAAAGTCAATGGATTATTATAAAATTATTTAAAAATTTAAAATGTATTTTCAGTTTCAGTATGTATGTGTGTGTGAGTGTGTGCATGTGTATACACGCATGCGTGTGCATGCCAGGGTGTCTTGAAGCTGCAAACAAAATCCAATCTGGCTTTATGTGGGTGGCTAAGGAATTGAACCCAACTGCAAGGCTTTACAAGCAAGTGGTTTTAACCCTTGAAACATTTGCCCAGCCCTAAAACAATTATAAAAGGAGGATTTGGGTCTAGAAATATAGTTCCGTGGGTAGGTCATTTGTTGCACAAGCATGAGTTTGGATCTCCAGCGACCATGCAAATATCAGGGAAATGTGGATGCCTGCCTTTGATTCCAGCACATGGAAGGCAGAGGCAGGGGATTCCTAGGGCAAACTGGCTAGTTAGACTAGCCCAATCAGCAGGCTCTGAGTTCAAGTGACTGAGTCTGCCTCAGTAGATAAATTAGGGAGCCACCAAGGAAGATACCACTTCTGGCCTCCACACATACGCACATATACCTATAGACACATGCACCCACATATATGTGAACATGCATGCAAACATACACATATACCACATATGCATATACATGTAAAATAAATAAATAAAAGGATTCTGAAGACAAGTAAACCTGTTTCAAATTTCTGGATCTTTGATTTGCGCAATACAGAACCTGTGTGTTCTACAAGCATCCCCAAAGTTCTATGGTTTTTGTTTGCCAAATGAGGATCCTACTGGCTTCCAATTCATCCCATGCCATATTGTCTACCTGGAATGTCCTCTGTTGCTCAATGTCACTTCAGCTGCAGCCCGAATTTTGTAGGTTTTTAATGACATCTTCATAAAATGTCTTTTGTTGGTTGAATTTAGCCTTGATGGTCTTAATCACAATAGGAATTAGTAATGATTCTTAAACAATGCTTCATTAGTTTGCTTATGAGATTTGGCTTTTTTGCACTGGTAATGACTTCTCTTTGTACAGTGCATGTGCACATGAAGAATGAATGACTGAATCTTTTTTTAATTTTTTTGTTCATTTTTATTTATTTATTTGAGAGTGAGAGAGAGAGAGAGAGAGAGAGAGAGAGAATGGGTGAGTGCGCCAGGGCCTCCAGCCACTGCAAACGAACTCCAGACGCATGCACCCCCTTGTGCATCTGGCTAACGTGGGTCCTGGGGAATCGAGCTTCGAACCGGGGTCCTTAGGCTTCATAGGCAAGCGCTTAACTGCTAAGCCATCTCTCCAGCCCGACTGAATCTTTTTTTTTAATTTATTTTTTTCTCAATTTTTATTAACATCTTCCATGATTATAGAAAATATCCCATGGTAATACCCTCCCTCCCCCCACTTTCCCCTTTGAAATTCCATTCTCCATCATATCCCCTCCACATCTCAATCAGTCTCTCTTTTATTTTGATGTCATGATGTTTTCCTCCTCTTATGATGGTCTTGTGTAGGTAGTGTCAGGCACTGTGAGGTCATGAATATCCAGGCCATTTTATGTCTGGAGGGAGCACTTTGTAAGGAGTCCTACCCTTCCTTTGGCTCTTACATTCTTTCTGCCACCTCTTCCGCGTTAGACCCTGAGCCTTGGAAGGTATGATCAAGATATTACTCAGTACTCCAGTCCCTTCTTTCCAGCACCATGATACCTTCTGAGTTGTCCCAAGGGAATGACTGAATCTTATACAAAGCAAACATTGTAGGTAGATAAACAATAAATGATAGATAACACTTTGCCCATTGTTAGTATCTTATATTATAATGGATTTCTTTATAACAGTCTTTAATACAAGTCTGCTATGATGATATTCTGTCTACTAACCTGGCTTTTGTTCTAGAGAGATCAGAGTCTATAGCATAAGCATCACAGTTTGTCACCTCAGTGGATGAATATGTAATATGTTCCATCTTATTTACTTGCAATTTTATGTACATGAGACTTTCTAGAGTAGAAACTTTCCCTTTTGTTCTGACAGATGCCGATTTACTTTTTTGTTTAAACAAAAATTCTGTAGTGCTAAATAGAACAGTGGTCTTGACACTAGAGCAAGAGATAATGTTTCCAGAGAATTCCTCTCCACATATTTGTGGAACTTCTTTACTTAATATGTATTGAATTGTTATTTCATATAAATATGCTAATGTTTACAATTACCTTACAAGATGGCAGCGATAATTCCCAAATTCCAAATGGGAAAACTGAGGCAAATTGAAGTTAAGTGACAGCCTATTGCAACTAGAAAGTGATAAAACTGATCCAAACCATGAGGTTTGACTATAGACATTGGAACACATAAACATTTTTGGTGGGGAGGTGAAATGATGCAGCTATGGAAAATGGCATGATATTCTGAAAGAAATAAAAAGTAGAATTACAACAAAACTGAGAAATTCCACTTGCAGGTATTCATTCTGAATAATGACAACCTATGTCTTGAAGAAGTATGTGCAATCCCATGTTCATTATAGCATTATTCACA
Organism: Dipus sagitta; assembly: GCA_036346955.1. NCBI lineage: Eukaryota > Metazoa > Chordata > Mammalia > Rodentia > Dipodidae > Dipus > Dipus sagitta. The sequence continues at coordinate 130,015,974 of CM070771.1, read as the reverse complement.
GCACCTAACATATATGAAGACAACTTAATATCATCAAGAGATGAATGAGAAAAATATGACATACACATATGTTGCAACATTTTTCAACATTGAAAAGAAAGAAAACATTTCCATGTAAAACAGCATACAGGAACTAAGAGAAACCAAAAATTTAAGGACAGATTGTTTGATACTGTTGATAAGATACACAAAGTATCCAAACTCATAAAATCAGAGAGTGGAATAGCAGTGGCCATGGGAGATATGGAGTTAGTATTCAGGGTGGTGAAGTCTCAGCTAGAGAATAAGTTGTGGAGAGCTGGTGTGTAGTACTGTGTATATGATTAGTACTGAATTTTGTCCTTAAAAATTAATGAGTATATGTCATTCTCAAGATTTGCACCACAAAATCAAATAAAATCCAACTTGATCCTACCCATAATGTCTACTTTCACCACTGAGTTGTGTGGTTACTGAAGAGTGGGGATAAGTAGAAAGTTAAATTTCTAGCCAGGTGTGGTAGCACACGTCTTTAATCCCAGCACTCGGCAGGCAGAGGTAGGAGGCTCACTGTGAGTTTGAGGCCACCCTGAGACTACGGAGTGAATTCCAGGTCAGCCTGGACTTGAGTGAGACCCTACCTTGGAATAAAAAAAAGAAATTTGTATTTCTGTCTTATAATATGTTTGCATCAATATCAATAGGAATTTCTTTGACTAGTGAAAGAAACATGCCCAGTCCTATCCAGTTATGCAAAATCAGGAGATATGAAACAGACGATGATGACTGCACTGTCATGTCTGCATGTGGTCCCCACAGTCATGACTACATGCAGCTAGATATGGGCTTTATGAAAATTGTCCCTGTGCTTATCTTCCTTGTGTTGGGAGGAATTCTTTCTGCTTCCTACGTATATTTATTAAAGGCTATGTTACAGGTTATCTGATATGTCACTTTATGAAATTATTCTGGAGAAAGCTTACATTAGAGAAGTGTCTGTTCAAAGAATGAATTTATGCATTCAAATGCATGGATTGTCTAGTTAAGTAAGAAAAATGGAAAACGGAAATGTCTCCTCTTGATTCAATATGGGAATAGCTAGAGAAACACATTCTACTTTGTTTAAATGTGTTTGTGATTCCATAGTCTAAAAAGTTTCTTCTATGCTGACTTTTATTCACTCAGAATAATCATAAGCAGACCTATGAGTTAGGACAAAAGTATCAAGTAGTTCAAATTTGCAGTTAAATTTAAATTTAGCTTACATATAATATAAAATAAAATATTAATAAATTTTCCTCTGGAAGCTATATTATTTTATAGGATCATGGCCTGGGATAAACAGATTTGGGTTAAATTTATTGAGATATAAAACTTACAGTAGGGCTGGAGAGATGGCTTAGCGGTTAAGCTCTTGCCTGTGAAGCCTAAGGCCCCCTGTTCGAGGCTCAATTCTGCAGGACCCACGTTAGCCAGATGCACAAGGGGGTGCACGCATCTGGAATTCATTTGCAGTGGCTGGTAGCCTTGGCATGCCCATTCTCTCCCTCTCTCTCTCTCTCTCTCTCTATCTGACTCTTTCTCTCTCTGTCGCTCTCAAATAAATAAGTAAAAATGAACAAAAAAAATTTAAAAAAACTTAAAGTAAAACACTACTATATTTGAACTCATTAGTGATAGGAAACACTCAAATATATATATATATATATATATATATATATATATATACATATATATATATGAAATTATGTAATTATGTATATATATATGTCTATTAAGGGATAGATAGAAATACAGGAAAATGAAATCAATTTTTAAATTCAGCATGTGACTACAAAGCAATATTTTTGTAGTGATTGATATTATCTTATAAAAAAAATGCTTAAAGTACTACTAACCTGAAAAAGTCTATTGCCTGCTACCTACCTAGTTATCACTAACCACCAAGACAGTAATAGTTTCTCATAGAATGCTTTGTTATCTTTTGTACATCTTCTGAGAACAAATTAAAGAGAGGCTTGTAAAAGGAAGTTAATTATTCTGTCCAAAAATTATGCTCATCCAATTAAAGGACAACTAAAATATTGTTAACTTGCCATCAATTTATTGATTTATACCAGAGGAAAAAAATAAACTAATGAACAATAGAACATATTTTAGAACCAATTTCTTTACCTGACCTGATTCCCTTATTGCATACATCCTGTATTTTTGTTATTATTTTCATTTTCCATGAAATTATTCCTTCTTAGAGTATATAGCCAAATTGCCCAAAGTAACTGACAGATAACACAGACACTCAGTAAAACCAGTACCATTACAGGAGTTATTTGTATGGTTGAAAGCATCACAGAGTACTATTGATAAATAAATGTTCCTCTCTAGACATTTAAGTTCCCAATTTAAAATTGCCATTTTGTTTGTTTTTTGAGGTAGGGTCTCACTCTTGTCCAGGCTGATCTGGAATTCACTATGTAGTCTCAGGGTGGCCTCGAACTCATGGTGATCCACCTACCTCTGCCTCCCAAGTGCTGGGATTAAAGGTGTATGCCACCACACCTGGCTAAAATTGACTTTTTAATAGAAGAAAAACATAGCGTAAATCTTCTTAATTCAACCTGAATCTCTTAAGATATTTATAATTTATGTTTTCATGTAGAGTTTTACTAATAAACCAGTCACAGAAGGTCAAAGCATTGTTACTAGAACATCTTCTGGAAGGGGATGTAAAGTCAGGGTGTGAGCTTCTAAATAGACTAGGAAGGACAGGGTGTGTCAGCATGATTGTTTATGCCTGTAATCCTGAGCATGATATTTCTTTAACTCTCACCTACTTTTAGAGAATAATAGCCCAACTAAACCCAACAGAAGTTGCACCCCTAATCTATTTGACTATTTTCAACATGAGCGGATGGCAACATATGTACAAAACAATAACTGTGTGTTCTTGACATTGCTAGTTGCAGACTGCAAGATGGTCAGGTTTCCTTGGCAGTCTTGACCTCCACAGATCAGACTTTCCTATGTGGTCAGGGCACCTATATTATGATTAATGTCTCACACAATGATTTGGCAATTGTTCAACTAGAGAAATTGTCCTTGTTACTGACACATATAAATATGCTAATGTTTACAATTACCTTACAAGATGGCAGCGATAATTCCCAAATTCCAAATGGGAAAACTGAGGCAAATTGAAGTTAAGTGACAGCCTATTGCAACTAGAAAGTGATAAAACTGATCCAAACCATGAGGTTTGACTATAGACATGTTGGACAAATTGGATGAACATGTAGAAAAATGAAATTAGACCCACTCATTTTTCCATACACAAAAATCAAGTCCAAATGGATTAAAGACCTCAATATAAGACTTGAAACACTTCAACTACTGGAAGAAAAAACAGGAAGCTTGCTCCACAATATAGGACTGGGAAAAGTCTTCCTGAACAAAACCCCAGTAGCCAAGGAAATAAAGCAAGCACTCAATCATTGGGATCTCATGAGGCTAAAAGGCTTTGCACAGACAAACATACCATAAGAAGAGCCAATAGAGTACCCACTGAATGGGAGAAAATCTTTGCCAGGTAGAGCACTGATAGAGGCCTAATATCTAGAATCTGTACAGAACTCAAAAAACTAAACAACAAAAATTCAAACGACCCACTCCATAAGTGGGGCAGATAACTAAATGGGGAGTTCTCAGAGGAAGAATTACAAATGGCTAATACACACTTAAGAAAATGTTCAACATCCCTAACCATTAAGGAAATGCAAATTAAAACAACTCTTAGATTTCAACTTACCCTTGTAAGGATAGGAAACATTAAAATATCGAATGAAAGCAAATGTTGGAGAGGATGTGGAGAAATAGGAACCCTTATTCACTGTTGGTGGGAATGTAAGCTGGGACAACCACTGTGGAAATCAATTTGGAGACTCTTGAAAAGAATGAATATAGAGTTACCAGCAGACCCCATTATTCCCTTACTGGGCATTTACCCTAAAAGCTCCACATCTCAGTTCAGAGATATTTGATCAATCATGTTTACAGCTGTTCAATTCATAATAGCTAAAAACTGGAATCAATCCTGTTGCCCATCATTGGATGAATGGATAACCAAGATGTGGTGTATCTAGATGATGGGCTCCTACTCAGCAGTAAGAAAAAATGGCACACTGAAATTTGTAGGAAAATCATCGAACTTGGAACAGATCATTTTAAGTGAACTCACACAATCACAGAAACATAATTATCACATGATCTTACTCATCTGCAGTTCCTAACCTGGATCAACCCAAGTTGCTGACATAACTGAATAGCATCTTGAGGCTTGGATAATATTGAGGGTAGGGCTTGGGGAAAGGGAAATGGTTGGGGGGGGGACACAAAATCTGAACCCAAATTGAACTGGTACCATAGAATCCCATATCCTGCAAATCAGACTAAAATGTGGAACCCTCAAGCCAACCTTTGAGGGAGCACCTGAATCAAAGGGACCTGGAGAGAGTGAGACAAAACCTAACCTCAAATTTCTCCTGTTTCTCTTTCTTCTCTGGCTTTCTTTTTTTGCTTTTCCTTTGGTGCTGGCCTGTAATTCCCTGTACCAGGATGTGGTCTACATCCACAATGAGCTATTGATCAAAGAGACCTACTACATCTCCCAAACCAGACATCTAGATGCTCCTAAGTGCCCATCACTGAAGTAGACTTAAAATGCTCCCAGCATGGCTCAGGAAATTTTGTAGAAGAGGGGTGAAAAGATTGTTAGAGCCACAAGTTGAAACATTTTGCACAGAGACATTGCCTCTCCCCCATCGCTGACTGCTGCCCCACAATGCATGACCCACAATCCCCATGGGGTTGACCTTCATCCCCAATGAGGAAGGCCTCTTCAGAAAAGGGGCAGGGAGGAGGGAATGGATGGTACCAACATGTGATGTTTACATACAAGATATGTCCATATCTAGTAATAAAACATAAAATAAAGAAATGTTGGCATTTTCAAGAGTGTAAGAAACATGTTAATCCTGATATCAACTTCTACATAAATGGCAACAAGACTAAGGAGACAGAATGTAATAATGAAATCATGACAGAAAATAACTTTGAAATCATAAGTAGCCATATTCAAGGAGCCAGAGTCAAACTCTCCCACCCCATCATCAACAACTAGGGGGAAAAAAACAGCTGGAGATAAGAAAAAGCACACTTTGTAGTTTAGACAAAGACAGCTCAGAACTGTGATTCCTACCAAAGTTAAACAAAGATGCTTATAAGACTTATAAGCCTGGAGATTTTGCGTAGTGACCCTTCAGAATCTGAGTGTAGAGCAGATCATAGTGCTTGTGTGGGATTAGTAAGATAGGCTGCCTTTGGTGGGATCATGGCTGCTAAACATGGGGACACAGTATTTCAGAGAAAGGGCGTATGAAGAGAAATAGGCCCAGCAAACTACAGAGAATGTTACCTGGGCTTATATAGTAATTAGTTTTTGTATAAGATAAATTCCTTGTGGAGATGTAAAGACATATTCTGCATTATCAGGTAATTCCTGGAGCTTACCTTAGCTATAGTTGCTCAAGTTAAACCGTACTGTAGTGCAGATATTTTGCTAGACACTCAGGCTGTACTTTTAGCAACCTAGGAGATGGGTCTCAACAATCAGGAATCTATACTTAAGGGTTTACTGAGCCAGAGGCACTCTAGTAAGTTTTTTAAACTTCATTTTATTTATTTGAGAGGAAGAGGCAGAGAGATAACGGAGAGAGAGAGAGAGAGAGAGAGAGAGAGAGAGAGAGAGAGAGAGATTGGGAGAATGGGCACATCAGGGCCTTCAGCCGCTGCAAACAAACTGCAGATACATGTGCCACCTTGTGCATCTGACTTACATGGGTCCTGGGGAATCAAACCTAGGCCCTTTGGCTTTGCAGGCAAATATCTTAACCACTTAGCTATCTCTCCAGTCCTCTAATAATATTTTAAAAAATCACTTAAAAAGAACAAGCTGTTCCACACAGTGTCGCTATCAAGACCAACTTCAGTATTTTTAATGAAAGTTTAAATACTCCAAACAAAGATCCAACAGGCAAAATAAACTGCACTCAGTAAAAGTTTATGCAAATTTGAAAAAGTAGGAAAGTTTTACTATAACAGGACAAAAAGTAATATTTAGATATATCATATATATATATATATATATATATATATATATATATATATATATGTATGTATGTATATATATATCATTCACTAGATGGAGAGATGGCTTAGCAGGTAACAAAGTCTAATGACCCAGGTTCCATTCCCCGGTACCCATGTAAGCCAGATGCAGAAGGTGGCGCATGTGTCTAGACTTTTCAGTGGCTAGAGGCCCTGGCGTGCCCATTTTCTCCCTCCCTCTGTCTCTCTCTCTCTGCTTCTTTCTCCGTCTCCTAAATAAATAAATAAAATGTTTTTAAAAATCACTGCACAAAAATAGGATTAGTTATATTAATATCAAAATAGAATTCAGCAAAACAAATATTACCAGAAAAAAATGGATGGACAAACAATAGTAGAAACAGTGCATTCATCAGGAAAAAATAAACTTCATTAAAAACAAGCACATTTTAATAGAACTTCAAAATAATTGCTCCAAATTGACAGAAAAAAAGGAGAAAGAGACAAATGCATAGTGATAATGGTAGACTACATCATTCCTCTCTCAAGACATGAGAGACCAAGGAGACAGAAAATCGGTAAGGAAGTAGGAGAACAGACATGCTGAACAACCATCCTGGCCTGATTGACACTTACAGGGGCTTCTCATATAGCAAGGGCAAAATTCACATTCTTCTTTCAAGTGCTCTTAGCATATTTAAAAAGAATATATTAAGGCTGCATATAAAGAAATAGCACTCTAAATAATAGAAAGGCTTCAAATTAGGTAAATATGTGATCTCACAACAGTATCAAATTAGAAACCAATATTATAAAATATTTGGAAATTGAACACTTCAAGGGGATACATGGTTCAGCACAAATGAGAAATCACAAAATTCTTGAAATGTGATGTCCCTGAAAAAGAAGATAATGGGTTTAGGAGAATAGTGAAATGAGTGAATTTACAGCCTTTTCAGTATATTTAAAATAAAATCTTTTAATGATATAAATTTTAACTTTAATTATTAAAGAGAATAATTAAATTCAATGAAATTATAATTAAGAACATATAAAGAAAATGCCGAAGCCATGTAATAAGGAAATGTTATAAATAGTTATAGAAACAAATGTATTGAGAAGAACCAAATCTAATAATTGTCTTCCTGAATCTTATGGCACCTTTATTCACAATATTCCACACCTGAAAAACTCTAATGCCCTTGAACAGATTAATGGATAAGTAAAATGTGTTATCTACAGTCAATAAAATATTGTTCAGACAAAAAATAAATTCTGATAATGCTATGAGTGAATCCTATGCTATGAATTTTTATTTCCTTTCTTGTTTTCTTCTGTGTACACCCTATAAGGTTATTTGTGTATCTATCGTCATGCTTATATAAGATATTTTATACTTGTTTAAGTTGATAACAGCCTAAGTTAAATTGTACAGAATTTGTTTTTGCATTTTAGCTGCCACTGTATATTTTTGACATAATTTGCATGTATTTATTCTAAACATACTTTGTTATAGTTATTTTAATATTTTAATAGTCATCTAAATTTTATGTTTGAATTCAGCATGATTTACCTACCCTTGCAGTAACACAGGACTGTGCTTCAATCTACATAATGACCTTCACCAGTGCCTTGCGATTTTTTTTATGACATGTTGCTATTTACGAACCTTTCATTTCAATTTCAGTCTGACTTCCTTTTATGCACATCAATTTGTTCCCAACTTCTTCAGTTTTTGTCTGAGAACAGGTATACTCTTCTTTTCATTATTGAAACACTTTTTTTTCCAGGAATGGTAGGTTAGGAACCATTCTCATTTCTTCTTCCCTCCTTCCCATTTTCCTCCCTCTTTCCCTCTATTTCTTTATTTTACATTTTGAATACATCATTCCATTTATTTCTGGCCCATAATATTTCTAATGAAGAATCTGTTGATGACATTTTTATGTGACTGGAATTTTTTCTATTGCCATTTTCAAAACTCTCTCTTTCTCTTTGCCTTTCATAATTGGATTAAATGCATTTTTTGGAGTGCATTCATTTTACGTGATGACTATTATGCTTCTTGGGTCTGGATGTCCATGCCCTTCTCTACATGTGTGAAATTTTCAGCCACTATTTCTTTGAATAAGCCCTCAGTCCTTTCTCCTGTCTTCTCACTCTGTCCCCTACATAACAGTAACACTGCTCCAATGTATGGTATCCTGTTAAGTCTCAAACGTTCCTCTTCATGGTTTATGTTTTGTCACTTACTGTGATGGAGTTCTAATAATTCTTCTGCAAGATGTGTTCTTCTATTAATCCCCTTTTGTAAATTTGTGTTTATTTATACATTCTCTAGGTCTTTGGTTTTTATTTGATGTTTTGAAACTAAATATTGAAAATAACAGTTTTAAATTCTTATTTCTTCTGCATTGTTCTCTTGATCTCAGTGAGTATTTTTTTTTCAGTTTGGTACTTTTTTAGGCTCATCCGTGACCTGCCCCCTCCCCTTGGCCTGTCCTTGTTGAGGTATACGGGTCATGCATTGTGGAGTTAGCCCACAGTTATGGGTAAGCTAAATGTCTCTGCATATCATGACCCAACATGTGGCTCTGACATTCTTTCCGCTCCCTCTTCTGCAAAATTTCCCTGAGCCATGTTGGGTTCATTTTTGGTCTGCTTCAGTGATGAAGTGTTGGGGGCCTCTGAGGCTCTGGCTCTCTGATTTGGTAGGAGTTCATTTTTCTCTGTGTTGATCTCCTTCCCCCTTGTGCTGGTATCCGCTTCATCAGGAAAACAGCACCCTTGCTTGTTTCGCCAGTTTTTCTTAGTTTCAGCCAGGGCCCTTTGGAGGTATGATGGGGTGGCTCTCTCCTTAGGGTCTACATCTATCTGAAAAAGAGAAGCAGATTCTACAACGGAGAGTAAGTTAGCACCAGGACAAATGAGATAACCCTTACTTTTTTTAATAGAGAATTTAATAGGTGTAGGCCCTCTTGCAGCCCATGATTGATGGTAGCTTGATGTTTGGATATGGTTCTGACTTGTTTCCCAGCTCCAGCTATGGGTTCCGTACCACTGAGGGGATCATTTAGCCAAATTAAGAGCAGTTGGTTCCCCACCATGGCTGTGTGACACTATTGCACTTGTGTGGGCATCACAACAAATTATTTGCTGCTAAGTAGGTTAGACCATGAGTTGCTTGGACAGATATTGGTCATTTTCCCCCAGTCGCCCATGTAGCACCTTCTGGCACTAGACGCGCTGACTGTCTGGGGACTGACTCTCTTCCAACTTCCAGCCATGCCATTCTGTTTTGCATGTCAACCACATAAGGTGTCCTCAGCAGTAGGGTCTTACCACTAACCTTTGGTGGGTCATCAAGTACTCTGACAGAAATCTGTCTGTCTTTTAGGAAACCTTGTAGGTCTCTCTTATCAAAAGCTCATTGTGGATGACAGCCCCATGCTGGTACTGGGAGTTATTCAGTGAGTATTTTTAAAACTGTTTTAATTCTCTGCCCTGTAAGTATAGATCTATGATTGCATTTCATTGGAGGTGCTCTGTATACCTAAAGGTCCCTTGACTTGAAACATTTTGATTCTTCATTTCCATCTATTCTTTATGATTTTTGTAATTCTGTGATTAATGAATTAGACACTTCTTTTGATCTTCAAGATTTTCCTAATATAGTGAGAAACTGCATTAATCATCTGTGCTAAACACTATAGTACTGTCTACCAACCTTTCCTTAAACAAACGGAACAGAAAATTTCTGTCTTTCTTTGCTCACTCTAGGGAGCCAGGAATATCAGATATGGTTTCTGCCAACCAAAGCTATCATCTGTGTTCTTCCCACACTGTGAGGGCACCTAAGCTAAGAGTGGGGAAAACTGAGGTCAGGCATGTAGACAACATCCTCACGATGGTTGCAGGGCTCTACACTGAGCTTTTTTGTTTCCAGGGGGAGACTAAGCACTAAGAGATAACCTATTTGCCTTATTTGTACAGAAGGAGCAATAATGTGATCAGTTCTAGGTACAAGTCTATCTGCATCCTTCACCTCTGCTGTAAGACACCTGCCCAAGTTTTAAGACTGGCAGGACAGAGGCCAGTCTGCTGACAAATCCTCTCAGGTATATTGGGACACGTGACTCAAAGTCCAAATGCCTCTATCTCCTGTTAGGAGCTGGGATTTGGATGGCTCCTGATTGTGCAGCACTGTGCTGGAGATGGTGGTCCTGGTGTTAATGTGGCCTAACCTCCACACCAGCTTCTGTGAGTCTCATGTCATAGTTGCGTAGAATGCAAAAGAGTTAAGTTAGTTTCTCACTTTCTCTCAAAGGAAATGTGTCCCTGAACTGCTGATAAATTATTGTGTTTACTTGTTTTGCCAAACAAGCAAGGGTGCTGTTTTCCTGATGAACTGGATACCAGCAGAAGGGGGAAGGAGATCAGCACAGAGAAAAATCAACTCCTACCAAATCAGAGAGCCAGAGCCTCAGAGGCCCCCAACACCTCATCACTGAAGCAGACCAAAAATGAACCCAACATGGCTCAGGGAAATTTTGTGGAAGAGGGGGCGGAAAGAATGTCAGAGCCACATGTTGGGTCATGATATGCAGAGACATTTATCTTACCCATAACTGTGGGCTAACTCCATAATGCATGACCCATATACCTCAACAAGGAGGGCCCCAGGGGAGGGGGTAGGTCATGGATGAGCCTAATAATGGTACCAAACTGACTGATTCTCAGAAATGTTTGTGTTTGGCTACATAGAAGTTCCTATAGATAAGATTTATGCATAAAGTATGCAGTTCCAACATATACTGCACACAAATGAACATGGCATCATCATTTATAAGGCAAACAGAACTGGATACACTAATAAGATTTAATTTTAATGATCAAAACTTCAAAATATACTTTGACAAATATTAAATATCAGCTGTATGAGTGTATAGGTGGTATATGAATTGTAGTTGATGTTTTTCCTCAAAAGTACTAAATAGCTTACAAATGGTGGTATGAGCTTAAAGAACCTAAAAATAAAAATTTAATCTAAAGGATTCATCACAAGGACTGCCTACCAACACACATATGGCAAAGTAAATGAAATAGTTTTATATTCATTATCACGTTGTCTTTCTTGTGTATTTGAGAACTTTGTTCTAGAGATGTTTTTCAGGGCTAATTAGTCTGTATTGTTAAGTTGTCCGTGTCTTTATTGACTTTCTACTTGTTCATTCCATTCATTGTTGAACATGTTATACTGGAATCTATTTTTGTCACTCCAAAGTTGTGTATTCCTTCAGTTCTTTCAATATTTGCTTTATACATTCATACATTCACTTCTGTTGTTTAATATATATATATCTGCTCTATTTTCATAGTGACAATCTTTTTCATTGTATAATGTCTTTTGTTTCTTATAATATTATAACACTGAAATTATAATTTAGCTAATATTAGCACAACTACTCCCATTCTGCTTTTGTTACTACTGACATAAAATATGTTCATCCTTGCTTTAAATTTTATCTTCTATGGTCCCTTAAATGAAAGATGAATCTTTTATAGAGTACAGATAGTTAAATCCAGTTGATTATTTTAAACATATTCATCTAACTCATCTTTTGATTAGGGAGTACATACCACATTAACATCATTAAGACAGATAAGGAATTTCAATTGCCATTTTGCTGATTATTTCCTTTCTGTCATATTGCTGAGTAGTCCAGGTTTTTCTCTCTTATTGTTTTATTGATTTTTTAAAATAATATTTGCATCCCTCCTAATTTTTATTGTGAATCAAAATTAGATAATTTTCAAATGATGAACTAAAAATTAGTGGAATGGAACCCCACTTATTATATAATATAATTATTTTTATTGCTGTTTAATTTAATTTGCTAGTGTTCCATTAAGGAACCTTCTCTCTGTCATCAGGAGAGATATTTTTCCTGGAAGCTATATTTTTTCTTTTAATGCTAAAGCAGACATTCATATAAACCTAATAATGGATAGAATGAGTAAGAATTCCTCTGTTTGCTCCTATTTTCTAGATGACACTATGGAAAAGTCAGAATTATTTGAAATTTAGTATTTGAGAGAATTCAATTTTAAAAATATCTGGCCTTGTGCTGTATTTTTTAATGGGGTTGTAAACTATTGACCCAATTTAACATATCTTTGGAAAAGACCTTTCTTCCTTGTATGAGTTTGGTATCTTCTTTATTTTAAGCAATTGGTCCATAGATTTTAAGTCATCAAATTGTAAACAAAGAGTCCATAGTAATCCTTTATTATACTTTTAATTTTCTTAGGACCACAAGTGATGAACCTCTCACATTTTAAAATATTTTGTCACTTGGATTTTCTCTTTTTTTCTTGATTAATCTAGCTAAACATTTAGTAATTATCTGGGTTTGGTTTTGTTTTCTTTCTTTCTTTCTACCTCCCTCTTTCTCCCCCCACTTATTTTTTTCCTCCCTCCTCTCTTCTCTCTCTCTCTCTCTTTCTCTCTCTCTCTCTCCCTCCCTCTCTCTCTCTTTCTCATTATTTTACATGCAGTAGCTTTTGGCTTTCTTGATAGTTCTCTATTGTCATGTTTTTATGTTTTTGATCTCTGATTTAATTTCTAGTTTTGGTTTTCTCTTCTTTGCTTTACACATAGACTCATCTTCTTCCACAGTTTTCTCAGATGTAAATAAAAATTATCGACTAGATCTTTATTCTTTTCACTGTGCACAGTGCTATAAATTTTCCTTAAAAGACTGATATCACAGCACCACAAAAGTTTTGTCATCAATGTATTCTTAAATGTGTCTCGGGGCTTTTTTTTAACCCCTGCATTATTCAGACATGGTTTTTGATGTTCAAATATTTAGTGCTACTCCAGCTGCTTTTCTCCTATTGATTTCTAGTTCAATTCTGCTTCTCTGCAAACACTCTCTTTTAAATGTGTCATTTTTTTTAATGGTCTAGAATGATTTCTATTTTGTTAAATATCTCAAATGAAATTGAGAAAGAAATATTTATTAGAATATTTTTTCAAAGCAGTTGTGCAAAGATAACAATTAGTTTTCACTGATTGCTGGAGGTGTTCAGGTCATTTAAATACTTGTGTATTTTTGTCTACTTTATCTATCAATACTAGAGTCTCTAAAAATTTAAATCTCCCAGTGAACAAGTAGAATTGTCTATTTCTGTTAGCAGATCTGTTTATTTCTCTCATACTTTGAAAATCTGCTTTTTGGCATAATTGTTTAGAATATTTTAGACCTTGCTGGTGAATTGGCATTTTTATAATTATACAGTGCTAATTTTTAGTGCTAAAAGTTTCCTCTTTTTTGAAGTATTGTTTGTTTGAAATTAATAAATTTGCTTCTGAATTATTTAATATTATCACAGAATAGCTTTCTGTAAACCTTACCTCTGAAATTGAATGTTTATATTTGAAGTTGATATGGTTGGGTCTCATTTTTACACTATCCATCTTAACAATGTCTTTAAATTAGTATTAGATCATTGACATTAAGGGGATTTTCATTAATGCACTTTATAGTTTTCTTGCTGATAATCTTATATGAATTATACTTTACCTTGGATTTTCCCCTTATTTTATAGTATATTATCACTTTTCTCATCACTGTGCCTGAATACTTGACAATAAGCACCGTAATGGAGTTTATTTTTTTCTTTCTTTTTGATAGGCTAAATGCTGGGAAAGACATGGTTATAGGAGTGGATTGGTCTGTGGCACCAATCTGGAAGGAAAGAAATGGTAAGCTCATTTGGCTTTTTCCATTTCGCTTTTTATTCAATTTGGAACTATTATTCATGGGTTACTGCCAGTCACTTTCATAGTAAGTTTTCCTTGCTCAGTTAAACCTTATTGCAAGCTCCCTCTACAGCATACACAGAGTTGTATATCTTAGGTGGTTCCAAGTCAAGTTGACAATTAAGTTGAGTCACACATATATATGCCTTTCCTTATTAGGAGAGCATTGAATACAGTGGAGTTTTGTCTATCCTTGGCATTATATTACTTTAAATTTAAATTTAATATAATTAAGCTTAATTTAAAATTAGTAATTTTTCTAAAATTTCTAATAAATATTTTGTATTAATCTACATCCATTAGAAACTTATAACAGAGTCACTGTCCCCCCATCCTGTTCCTTACTACACTATCACATATTTCATTTATACTAATACTGTAATTATCCACAGCTCTGATTAATTATTCTTTGAATAGTCATTTTATGTATAGAAATATATAAATAAAATATTTGGTTGTACATTTGAACGTTTACCTTTATTGTCAACTTGTTTGAATCATAAGTCAATTAAGAGACTTGCTTCTTTGCCTCTTTGGTGGGTCTGCAAGGAAATTTCCAGGACGCATTAACTGATGGGGAAGATCCTCCCTTAGAATGGAATGCCTTTCAGGCGCCAGCCCATATATATAAAGAGGCTCTAGGAAAAAGCAAAGCTTATTTCCTGCATTCCCTTGCTCCTTGCTGGTGAGGACATCTACCCTGTTGCTTCCATCCTTCACACACACACTGGAAACTAGTTTCTTTAGTTGTTCAATGTGGATTGAACACCAGTACTGTCCAGGAATCCTCCAGGCTTTCAGCACCTGATTGGGACATCTGAGCCATCTCACCTCATGGACTGAGAAGCTGCTGGATATCAGGTCTTCAACATGCAGAAAATATAGACTTTATTGGATTTCCCAGCCCATATCATGTAAACCAATGTAGTAAGTCCCCTTTGCAATATATGTTAATTTCATTGTTTCTGTCCCTCTAGAGCATACTAATGCAACCTTTACTTTTCCTGCTTTGAAACTCCTCCCTGTTTGTACTGTTTTACGTCAGAAGATGGGTTCCTGACTTATATAATTTCCCTTCTGCTTAATGAACTCGTTCTAAGCACTTACAGCAGAACAGAGCTGTCAGATTTAAAGAGTATAGTCTGTTGCTTTTCTTGCCAAACAATTATGCTTAGACTGGATCTGGGATTTTGGAAGTACTTATGAGGGCAATTCAGTGAGCCACATTGCACTAGGGCTGAGACAAAGAATGCCACTTCCCTCATCCACTACGTCAGTCACATACTGTGCAAGGGTCCTTCCTCACAATGTAATATTCCTTCTCTGAAAAACCTTAGAAACCTGTCTCTTACTCCTGCTCAGAGTTCCTAATCCTGTTTTCCTCTTCCATTCTTCCCTGGTATTAAATAAAAATTTTGGGGTCAAGAAACAGTTCTTCTCTAGCCTTCTATATCTTAAATTCTGAATCTGGCATGTACTTTTATAAGGAATTTCATACTTTGTTTATCTATATCTCTTTCAATATCAGTAGGTAATTTTATTAGCTACAAAACATTACATGTGTTTTTCTAATAGTTTTTATTGATTTATTTAGTTGAGAAAGAGAGAAAGATAAAATGGGTATGCCAGGGCCTCTAGCAATGGCAAATGAACTCCAGATGCATGTGCCACCTTGTATATCTGGCCCATGTGGGTCCTAAGGAATCAAATCTGGGTCCTTTGGCCCTGTGGGCAAGCATCTTAACCACTAAGCTATCTCCCAGCCCATTACATGTTCCTCCAATGTTTCAAATGTTCTACTCTATTATTACTTGTATGGCTTTCTATGAGATACAAGAATCTGTTTTCTGATGAGAATGCAATTTTAATCAATTTTTTTTTATTTACTGGGGCAAAGATCTTGAGTGTGTGATAGTGATCTGGACAGTGTACATTTAACATTCCCTATGTCCTCTGCTGCATCTTAGAGACCTTCTGAGCTGTTGGGGGCTCTTTTCCATTTGCATGACCTGCAGTTCCCAAGAAGCTGCTGCCCATACTTCGATCATTGAACAGCACTGATAGAACTGCTATTGTAGAGCAAAGGGATGTGGCAGATTCAGACCAAATCCTCAAATTGTTAACACTTTGGAATACAGAATTTGAAATGACTGCAATCTTTTTGTTTTTGTTTTTCAAGGTAAGATCCCACTCTAGCCCAGCCTGACCTGGAATTCACTCTGTATTCTCAGGGTGGCCTCGAATTCATGATGAACCTCCTACTTCTGCCTCCCAAGTACTGGGATTAAAGGTGTGCACCACCATGCCTGGCTGGAATAACTACAATCTTTATTCCCAGGCCATGCTCCAGAATAAATAATCTCCCATTCTCTTTGAAGAACTCAGAGGTATATCAACAGTAAAATGAGCCTTAAAGTACTTGGATATCTCTCATAGTAATGGTAAGGTATCAGAGTTTTATGGATGAACCATTTGGGTTCCGTTAAACCACTTGATATACAGAAGCAAGGTGTTGATAACATCTCTGTTGTGATTTATGTAACCAAAATAGATGGCTCAGGGAAGCATGAAGCCCAGAGAAGTTCCACGACTACCTGAGTTTGATTTCCCAAGACCCATATAAATTCCTGGGCATGGCCACATTTGAAGCTTGTGAAAACTGCAACCCCACATCCATAGAGATTCCGTTTCAAAGAAATATGCAGATGAGCAATAAAGGAAGAATACCTGACATTATCCTCCAGTACACTAGCATCTGCACATACATGTGTATAACACACACACACACACACACACACACACACACACCAGACACGACACATGCAAAAAAAAAAAAAATAAGTCTTTATGGCTGACACAAAATATACAGCACTTACCTCAAAGGAGGAAGTGTGAGATTACTCTGGGGCCCAGAGTGATACAGCATGTTCCAGGAACAAATTCAGGTTACCCCAAATTCAAGTATTCCAACATATTTTAAATTCTGTGATGGTTTTACAACTATAGAACAAAAAAGTCAACAAACAGGGCACTTTTCAAGTACATTGGTGAAAACATTAGGTAGGTAGGTAACAGCAAAGGGGGAAAATCTCTGATACTGACTATAGATGTTATCTGAAGATATTCATAGCCTCTGAGTTGGTGGATGCTGGTAGTCTATTAGTACTTCCAAAAGGTTTCACTTGATTACCTTGCAATCACAGGGATGTTAGATCAGCCGTAGAAGTGGGCAATAAATGGCTATTATGGGACTGAGAAAGAATAAGAGCAAGATAGCTTTTTTAGGTAACAGGGGACAGAGGCCCAAGGAGAGACGACCTTGCCTTACCTGGCAGGACTAGAACCTGTATGCCACTCAGTCTCATCCAAGGTGGATGCAAGCAACAACTTCCTGCCTCTTTTTCAAGTCTTCCTGGGGTTAGCACATGTGTGGGCTGGCCCTTTTTGAGCCAGTCGCTTGAGCCCAGCAACTAATCAGGACCCTCCCTTACACATCTGAGTCTGATGATGAGGTTCACCCTCGTTGAATGCTTGGCCCATATTAATCTTTAAAACAATGTACATGTCTCTCTCTCTTCCTTCTCTCTGCTTTTCTTCTTACCGCAAGGCTCTAGTTCCTGGCTCCTGTGGTAAGTTATTTTCCAGTATGATGAGGATCTGTCTCTCTCCCCTCTTCCTTCCCCACAAGGCTGAGAAGGGGGAGAATTTCTTTGTTCCTGGCTGTTTTTCTTCTCATGTGCTTTGTTTTGTCTGATCTCTCTTTGTCTTCTCTGATGTCCCATACAAGGGGAATCTTGTGGCTCACATTCTCCCACTTTGCTTTCTATGTGTGTATTTGTGCCTTCTCCAGGGGCTTCTTCCCAGGAGATGTGAAGGGAGATTTTCTCCATCTCCCCTCCTTTGCAGCCAGGCTGGAAGGGATGGAATTTCTTCTGGCTTGGACCTTCCTGCTAGCCTTCACTCTGGATCTTGACTCTCCCTAAAATACACCTGGTAATTGATAATTTACCTTTCTCTAAGCCTGCATTTTAAATTCTTTGCTAACTTGGATAAGGACCCAAAAGTTGGGGTCAACAGGCCTAGAATCTACTATATCTTTGTGAAATTTAATCCATCCCTGGACCCAAAATTGTTCATCATTAATATGCAAGTCCACTTTTCTGGTTGATATTATTTTGACCTTGTCAGCCCATCTCTTCAGTGCATATAGCAAACTCAGGCATGTTTGTGTATAGAAAGTCCAAGTATAAAAACACGCACCTGCATGGTTAACAAGCACATATCGTCAAAGTTCTTCCATACATTTTCACTCTAATGGGGCAAATATGCAGCACACAGATTGAGTCTCCCCATGTAACATTCTACGTGTCTAACAGGTAGAGATTTGGAACAAGGTAGCCTCATTTTTGGATAGCTTATTAGGCTACAGGACTAGAGTTGACAAGGTATCTTTATGCCTTAGTGAAGAGTTCAGGAACTAGAATCCAGAACACCCTGACTCACCAAGATGTCAGGCAGGCACCAGTCCTTTGTTTCTTATACTTCTTTGTTCTTCTTCCTCTTTGGAAGTTTTTTACAGCCATAAGCCCCTCCCCACCCCAGCCAGCTATTTCTTTTTGTAAATATTTTATTTTTATTTATTTGAGAGAAAGAGGCAGCTTAGAGAGAGAATGGGCACTCCAGGGCCTCCAACAACTGCAAATAAACTCTAGAAGCATGTGTCACTTTGTCATCTGGCTGATGTGGATCCTGGGGAATTAAACTTGGGTCCTTTGGCTTTGCAGGCAAATGCCTTAACCACTGAGCCATCACCCCAGCCCCCAGCCAGCTATTTCTAAATCTATGATTTTCTTTCTAATTCATCAAGTAACAAATGTCAGGTGTTTGGGAGAAGGTCCAAGAAGGAGAGTTGGCGACCAGAAACATGAGCATTATTAATTAAAATACTTTATTAATCTACCCCCAGTTGGGGTGACACATAGCTTTAAGAGAGAAAACAGAGGAGGGAGAGGGACAGTCAACTTTCAGGTGTGTGATGCTAGGGACACACCAGTAAGGACCTGCAGGTGCACACAGAGTTGAAATGTTGACTGGTATGATATGCCTGTGGCAGGGTTCCTACTAGGAATGTTGGCTCACGGAACAGAGCATGGCAAGGGAAAGCAGGAGCCTGTGGGCTTCTGTGGACAGAGAAGGGGCGGGAAAGAGAAGGTTGAAAGAAGGGGCCCTTCAGATGTGTGGCTGGAAGGAACTGCTGTTCTGAATCCGGGGGGGGGGGGCTGGATGAGGGGCACACCATGAGGGAAGGCCAGTGGAAAGAGAGGAGCATAGGCAGGGGTGGCTGTGGACACATATACTATGGGCCACAACTGAGAGAATGGTGAGATAAGGAGAGAGAGAACAGAGAAGGTGCACACCTGAGTGGAGAAAGGACGGGTAGACAAGACATCTGCAAGCTTAGGGGAGAAGCAGGAAGATAAAGGGAATATGCACACATGTGGTGCAGTATGTGGGGAGGTCAGAAAGATGAAAAAGAGAGTGAAGCTGAGGTAGAAGGGCGTTTATGTCCCTTGGGAAACTGGCCAGTGGGAGGTGGCTGGTGGGAGTGCAGGATCAAGCAGCCGGTTAGTTGTCTGTTGGGTGGGCGCTTTGAAAAAATGCACCGCTTTGCAAGCAGAGGGTGCACCAAGACTGACAATAAGAAACCTATTTATACATTTAAACTTAACGAATACAGTTCATCCTAATGCAACACCTAAATTCCATACTGACTAATGACAGGCTCATCCTCGGCACATAAAAACTCCAATCCAGAATTCAGATTGGCAAGTCCTTCATGGCCCCTCCCTATAGTAAGGAGGTTTTGACTTTCACTTCCCATAAGACTCTATGCGCTTGACCTTCTGTCCACGTTCACCTTTCTTCTCTTTCATGCAACAAACCCAGACAGAGAAAATGGGTAATATTACTTGCATTCATCACATTTATTGACCTACCTGTGAGACACGAAACTATTCTTATCCATGGAAAGTCCAATGCGGAATGCTCTGAACGTTTTCAGGCAGATGTCACCAAAAACATTTTCTTGTTATCATTTCCCCATAAATTTGCATAAAACAACCATTGCCACCGAAAATGAGGTACAGGCAACAAAGAAACAGTTTGTGTTTGTTCTTCAGATCTGAGGACATATCTCAATTGAGGTAAGATGTTTTTCTCCTTTACTGTACTTCCAAGTACTTACAACATTTTAAAAATAGTTTAATCCCAACAACGTTTTACACTAAAATCATCTCAAAATTTTCACCATAATGCCCCAAATTTCATTGTACATGTCATATTACCTCTTTTCTTTTCTCTTTCTAAAATCAGGTATCTGTGGTAAAACGTATACTCCTGTGTTTTATATACTTTAAACACTTGCTAGTGCTTAAAGGTTCAAAAGAAGCCATAATTCTCACCATAAAAATTATTTTCTGGGGCTGGAGAGATGTCTTAGTAGTTAAGGCCCTTGCCTGCAAAGCCTAAGGACCCAGGTTCAACTCCCAGAAAGGCAGATGCCCATGGTGGCACATGCATCGGGAGTTCATTTTCAGTGGCTAGAGGCCCTGGCAGACCCATTATCTCTCTCACACACCCTCTCATTCTATCTCTAATAAATAAATAAAATTTAAAAATTAATTTCTAATAATTTTTTTAAGTCATGGGTTTTTTAATTATTTATTTGAGTGTGTATGTATATGCATGTGTGGAAGGGTGTTTGCCTAAGGGCCACTATAAAATAATAAAATACATAAAAATAAAAAATAATTCTAGACACATGTTCTGCTTTGTTGTCTGGCTTCACTTGGGTACTGGTCAATTGAGCTCTGACTGTTAGGCTTTGCAAGCAAGTGCTTTAACCACTAAGCAATCTCAACATCCCCAAAGTCATACTCTTTTAAAACCCAAAGATGCAAAAATATTAATTTCACTAAATGCTATATAGAAATAAGCATTTCTAGACAAAAATGTCAGTTTCTTTTATGTTAGAGAAGGAAATGGACAAAGAATATTCCTTTACATATGCATCAAAATTTAGGTTCATTCAAAAGCAGAAACTAAAGAAATTGATTGTCTGAGGGGGTGAAGAAAAGGGAATAGATTAGTGTTACAGTTACCTTCTCGTTGCTCTGAAAAAACACCTGACTAAAAGCATCTTATAGGAGGAAAGGATTTGTTCTTGGATTACAGTCTCCAGGGGCAGATTCATGATAGCAGAGGAAAATATGGCACAAGTAGAGGCAGGACAATGCCTCTGCCCAACAAGTGAGTGCTGGCAAAGACTAGCTAGCTGGCTCTAACATTCAAAAGACGGCTCCCAACAACACACCTCCCCCAGTAAGCTGCCACCTCCCATATTGCCACTGGCTGGAGACCAATCATTCAAACCACATGATTTTATGGAGGAAAACTCATTCAAACTATCACATTCTGCCCCTGCCCCCATAAACCTACATTTCATGATGCAGTTCCTGGGATTCCAGTTCTGCCCCTCCAGCTGGGCTACCCACAGACCAGGGAAAAGCTCTATTGTGAGCCATCAGTTGTAGTTGATGGCTATTCTATAGTTCTGGATTCTCCAAAATCCAAAATCCTATAATCAATGGTTCATCCTCATGGCTGTATTGGGCCTCAATCTGGGGATTCCAACACTTCTGCCTCACATCTCCCCAGTGACCCATCTCTGAAATAACCATGTTGCAAATCTCAATGACCCCCTTTCCTGCACGTACAACTTCCATGACCAGTGTCAGGTGGGCTACAAAATTTGTCAATCCAGGGTGCAAATAAAGTCAATTGTAAAGACCAGGATTTTATGAGGAATATGTGATTCAATTGACCACAGTTAGTTAACATGAAAAGGAGAAACACTACTCACAGCACATGATTTCATGTATTTTAAAACATAAAGAATCAATCAAATAAAATAAATGTGAGGAAGCCCAAAATGGAATATAAAAAAAGAAAAATGAACTTGAATTCATTATAAATAAGCAGCTCTTTTGTGTATTCTTTCCAAAACACTACAGCCGAATCTGATTATAGCAAAACACCCTACAAACCTAAATAGCGTTGACATCCTGAAAGACAAGACAAGAAGGACGGCTTGCAGCACACTGAAAGAGACTGAAGAGCCACGGCAATTTACTGCCCTGAGTCCTGCATAGATCTATGAATAGGAAAAAAGAAGACATCAAGGAAATTTTGATTAAATGTGTTACGCTTTTATCTTTGCTAATACTGTTATGCCCATGTTAATTTCCATTGTGAGGACTGGTTATGGTTATATGAGTTAATGACTTTATACAAAACGAAGCAAGGATATATGTAGATTTTCCATACTATTTTGCAGCTTGGGTGTTAAATCTAAAATTATTTCAAAATATATTTATTTATTTATTTATTTGATAGCAACAGAGAGAGAAAGAGGCAGATAGAGAGAAATAGAGAGAATGGGTGTGCCAGGGCCTCCAGCCACTGCAAACAAATTCCAGATGTATGTGCCCCCTTGTGCATCTGGCTAATGTGGGTCCTGGGAAAATGAGCCTCGAACCGGGTTAGGCTTCACAGGCAAGCGCTTAACCACTAAGCCATCTCTCCCGCTTTCAAAATAAAATTTTAAAAGATATTTTGCTATAGTTGCCAGAGTTGTGGTTTTGATGAAGACTCATGTATTGAAGGCATGGTCCCCAGCTGTTGTAATTGTGAAGAGATGGTGAAGGCTTTAGGAATTGAGGCCTGGTAAGAGGAAGTAAGTCACTAGAGGGGAGCACTTGAAGGATATTTTGTTCTTGGACCCTTTCTTTTCCTCTTTGCTTTCAGCCTGTCTTGACGTGAGCAGAAAAAAAAAAAAAAATGGAGTCAATCTGGTGGCCATGGACTTAAAATTTATGAGACTAGAAACCCAAATAAATCTTTCTTCCTCCTGTTTGTTTCAGATTTTTTTTTTTTTTTTTTTGTGGCAGCAGTGGAAAACTGATTGATATGCATAGGCAACTACACAATAAATTAAATAAAAAGCAATGATTTGCAATGTGTAATCTGCAACATAATTACTTTATGTATATATATACACATTTTATTGAATGTGTATATATTAAATATTAATTCATATTTACATAGATTTGTATGTATAAAACGCCTATAAGAACATATATCAAACGCTTAATTGTTTTTATTTTCTAGCTGGGAGAGAAGTTTGGGTAATTTTGTACTTCATGCTTTATATATGTCATATTTTGTCCAGTTTGAATTTCTGTAAATATTACAGGTTCATTTTGAGCATAATAATAATAAAAGTATTGAAGTTTATTCAGAAGAATGTTCTTGAGAGTAGTTGAATGAAAACCAAAGTGTAGAAACTAAACTTACAATATTTATAGGCCCTTAAATGAATGCCTGCTTTCCTGAACTACAGTTCCAGGCAGCATACTGTATTACAGTTCATATCCAAGTTTGTCTGGAACATTAGCAAATAGGAAAGATATGAAACATTTAATGCCCATGGAGCACTTTGGACTGTCAAAAAGGTCTACTTCACACATGGCCCTCTGCTATCACTTTTAGGCCAGGTATGCCCATTTATGTTAGCTAAGCCTGTAGTGTACTTAACTTATATTTCATTTCTGCCGCAAAACTAACATTAAACTTGGTTACATACTTAAAGTTCCTTTGCTTCTCTACCTGTTAGGTCAGTTAAAAATGATATACAGTGGAAGATAGTATTCTTTTCAAGAAAAAGTTTAAGTGTTAAAAATATGTGGAAATTTTAGTCATAGTTAAAGGCAGAAAGCTATTCTTATTATCACCACCCACTCTTCTCCATATAAAGGGATGGAAGTGTATTATTCTAGGTTTTGTGGCATTATGGCTTTTGTCTCAACTATTTATACCTACCAGACAATTCATGAATTAAAGATATGCCAATTCAGCTGAAGAGATTGCTTAGTGTTTAAGGTACTTGCCTGTAAAGCCTAAGAACCCAGGTTCAATTCCCCAGTACCCACATAAGCCAGGAGCACATGGTAGCACATGCATCTGGAGTTTGTCTGCAGTGGCTAGAGGCCCTGGTATGCACATTCTCTGTGTGTGGGTGACTCTAATAAATAATTGTATGTGTGTGTGTGTGTGTGTGTGAAGGTACATCTGTTGAAAAATAACATTTTATTTACAAAACAGGAAGTGGGCTATTTTGATTCATGAAACATCACTTTGTACATTAAGACATTTCTGATAAACTTGAATTAAATTTGTGAGTATATTTTTAGGGCCGGTCATGGAATATTGTATGAATTTGAGAATCTCTTTTCAAATAAACCCCAAAAGATTTTTTTGTCCTTGAAGTTGTAAACAAGCAAATTGACTAATTAGATTACTATAATATTTAGGGCATTTTACTGATTATCCCTTAGAAATGAAATGCCGTCATTATATAGTCTAGTCTGATGCGTAGATATTGCCTGCCTATAAGGATCTACTGGTTTAGAAATTATTACTTTCCCAGAGTTTCAAAGCTAGTAATGGGTCAAGGTCAAATCCAAATGTTAATATTCTTTGCTACTGTCCTCCTCATAAATCATAATGCTTCCACATAAATATTAACCTAATATATCTGGTCTCTAAACTGCTGATACTTTCTTTATAGGTAAATATCCAAGAAAATGTAAATTACATTGAAAGGTATGTGCAAATGAATTCAAAAGTCTTTTATGATTAAGTACTTATTACACTTTCATTTTCACATGTGTTTTCACCAATCTATTATGCTAATATTCAAAAGTAAATATTAAAGAAAACTGTCATGGAAGGCTAAGCATCATAATTACAGAGGGAAAATCACCAGCCAAATTCACAGGAAATGTCGTATTTCAGATATTTATGTCCAAAGCCACACATTAGAAAAATATAAACTTCTTTACTAACATAAAGCCAACATTATAATAAAAAAATTGTGTGCCAGACTAATGAGCACTTGTAAAATAAGCGCACGGCCAGCAAGATGAGTGTGGAGTTAGTAGTAACAGCAGTGGCTCCCAGCCCCAACTTGAAACACCGAAGTATGAATTATGCAGCTGCTGAGATAGGAAAACAACCAAGACCAGCACTGGTCCACCTCAGGTAAGACTGCTCACCACTCCCCTGTGCTTAATGTTGGCTCACACCCTGATTAATTATCAGTGTGTGGTGTTAGTTACTTTTGTTGTACCTGACAAAACCAATTTAATAAAGTAAGCTTTGAGCTGGAGAGATAGATTAGCGGTTAAGGCAGTTGCCTGCGAAGCCAGAGGACCCATGTTCAACTCTCCAGATCCCAGTTAAGGCAGATGCACAAAAGTGAGGCAAGCACAGGGTAGCAAATGCCCACTAGGTGGTGATAGCATCTGGAGTTCAATTACAGTGGCTGAGGTCCTGGCGAGCCAATTCTCTCTCTCTCTCTCTCAAATAAAAGAGAGAGAGAGAGAGAGAGAAAGAATAAAAAATAAATAAAATTTAAAAAGAGAGAAAGTTGCAGTAGTCAGTTCCATGTTGCTGGAATGAATATCCAAACCAGACACAGTTTTGGGTAGGAAGGAATTTATTTCAAGATTACAGATCCAGGGAAAAGTCCATTAATAGTGGAAGAAGCTGCTTCCATACATCCAAGCAGAAAGAGAAACCACTCACAATCAGCAGCACCAAAAAGAAACAAACACAAAAATCCTCCAGAGCTTAGGCTTCTCTGCACACCTTTGGGCTAGAATCAGATCCATACCCCAAAAACACCTTTGGGCTGTACTCCAGTGACACCTCCTCCAACCAAGTGGCTGGAGTTCCAAGTTACAACTGTAATTTTAAATTTAATTTTCAATGAGTTAATGGGGGTCATACATTCAAACTACCACATTCTGCCTGTGGTCCTCATTTACCGATAACCGTATCACAATGCAAACTGCAAATATACCATAATGCAAATTGCATTCAGTCCAACTTTAAAGGTCTCTGTAGTCTTTGCTGAAGATTGTGCCACAGCCCCAAGTTTCATCTGAGAGATTCCAAACTTTCATTTAATCATGAGTCCTGTAAAATCAAAACAAACTACTTGCTTCCAACATATAATGGCACAGAATAAATATTCCCATTGTTATAAAGCATAACAAGATGAGACTGGAACAATGCAAAATCAATAGCCATCAGGTAAATAGCAAACACCTGCAGTCTAAATTTGATATCTGTAACCCATGATGACAGTCTCTGGATTTCTAATTCCACCCCTCTAGCTGGGCTGAGGAGCTGTGGAATACTTGCATCCTGAGCCAGCAGCACTGCTGGTAGCCCCTACAAAGTTCTGGCATATCTAAAACATCTTCAGCTCTCTACTGCACACCATGGTCTACCTTATAATGACCTCCTTGGCCTCCAATATGGGATATCTCCCCACTTTACTTGTGGCATCTCAGCAGCAGCTCCTGGAACCATGTGCACTTCATGGCCCAGTTCCATGCATTTTTCATACTTCCAAAATCAGTAGCAGATGTTCAGGGCACAGCCACTGTTAAACCAGGTGAAAATAATCCATGATATTGAAGAGCAGATTTCTTTTTTCAGAATTCTTCCTGTTAAAAGAGTTTGTATTTCTAGTATTCAGTATTTCCTGGGTGGAATCACCTTAGGCATATTTGCCATTGCTTCATTCTAAAGTAGATGGGCCATCTTTAATATTTGAACTTGCTTTACAATAGCAGCTTCAGCAACCTAAAACTTATCTCTGTGTCAGTAATTTTAAACTTCCTTGAATTTTTCCAACTTCAAATCTTATAACTTTCAGTTCTATGTCTTCTGCCAAGTACACCAGTCCATTACTTTCAAACTCTCTTGGCATGGGCAACAGAAAGAAATCAGCCTTCATAACAGGAGCACAGTTCCAACAAAGTTCTTTGTGGCCTATCCTTCCCTTTTCAAAGTTCATAAGCAAAGCCTCCAAATTTTGCTCACCACTCTGTAAGACATCTTCATTTGCAAGTACCAAATCCATGTTACTTCCTCCAGAACAAAATTTCCAAAAGACCAAAATCTTTTCCTCATTGGCCTGATGGAACCAAATGTTCTACAAATGTTCCTGCATTGGAATTTACCCAGTTCTCCTAGATAGAAGACTAAGGTTCTGCCCATATCCTGGGTTTCTTGCATGCCTCCTATCACTGGTCTGTGTTGGCTCTCCAATGTTGGAAACAGCTGCTTTATATATTTAGTACAGTTTGATAGCTGCTTATGATATGAAAGTGAGTCTTTTTTAATAAAATGTTTATATCCTTATGAGAGAGAGGGAGAATGGGTGCACCAAGTCCTCTAGCCACCACAAGTGAACTCTAGACAGATGCGCCACCTTGTGCATCTAGCTCACGTGGGTACTGGGGAAGTGAACCTGGGTCCTTAGGCTTGGCAGGCAAGCACCTTAACCACTAATCCATCTCTCCAGCCCTGAAGGTAAGTCTTATCTCAGCTACTTCACTATGTTTGGCTGTCTGAGTGTAAAATGTCTCCTATAGGCTCATGTATTTGAATACCTAATTACTACCTGATGGAGCTATTCTGAAAGGTTGTGGAACCTTCAGAAAATGGAGGCTTGTTGAAGGAAGTGTGTCATTGTGGGATAGAACCTGAGGTTGAAGCATTGTAGAGGCTAGACAATATTCTTGGCTTGGCAGACAGGGAAAGTGGGCCCTTGGTGGGTGGCTATATTCTAGAGTACCTCAAGATAATGGACTGTATTTGGAGGAGGAAAGTTCAAGCAGAATAGTACTGATTCAGCGGCTTGCATGATTTAGGACTACAGTAAGGGCAGGATAGACGGCTTAGCAGTTAAGGCGTTTACCTGAAAAGCCAAAGGAACTTACTTCCATTCCCCAGGACCCATGTAAGCCAAATGCATAAGGGGGCACATGTGTCTGGAGTTTGTTTGCAGTGGCTGGAGGCCTTAGAATGCCCCTTTTCTCTCTCCCCCTCTCTCTGTCACCCCTTTTCTCTCTCAAATAAGTAAATAAAAATAGTTTTTTTTAATAAAAAGAATTACAGTGAAAGAGAGCAAGACACAGATTAGAAAGAAATGAAAAAATGTGGCATTTTGCATAGAAAGAAATGTGAACAACTTGAAAGTCCTATGACTTTACTGCCACTTCTGCTATAATTGTTAAGCAGACTACCACCATAAAAGAGAATTACACTGAGACAATAGGAAAGATGTCCTGAGGGTAAGTAAGACCCAAGACCCAACCCACTAAAGTCTCAAAATAGTAAGGATGCCCATTCTTTTTTTTTTAATTATTGATTATCATTTACAAGCAGGGGAGATAGCAAAAGAGAGAGAAAGAGAGAGAGAGAGAGAGAACTCCGGGAAAGGAATGGAAAACAGAGAATGGGCATGCCAGGGCCTCCTGCCATAACAAAAACTCCAGATGCATACACCACCCTGTGAGTCTATGAATCTGGCTTTATGCCAGTACTGGGGATTTGAACCTGGGTCATCAGGCTTGTAAGCAAGCACTTTAAACACTAAGCCTTCTCTCCAGCTCAAGAATGCCCATTCTTTTGAAATAATTCTGAAGAAAGAATACTAAAGACGGTCTCTATTATCTAAAGTCAGCACACAGAAGCTGCTACAACTATGGTACAAAGCTCAATCAAAGGTTCTCAATTTTCCAACTTTACATCCAATTACAATGACACTATCTGCCTGTTGTCACTCATATAACATCATATTTATTTTATTGTGTGTTATAAGATAAATGATTATTATAAATTAACCTGGCATCTGTGAAGATACAATTTAACAAATTATCCTGGCTATCTAAGTGGATGAATACAACAAAAATTACTAAAGTTGCACAAGAATTAGAAATTCAATTTCTGAAGAAAGATAATTTCAGAGACTAATTACATCTTGTAGCATAAATTATAAGTCTGAGTAATTTAAGCATCCTTCTCTTTTCCACTCAGACTTCTGATGTGATGAGTATCGGTCTGACATGTATTTTTTAACTCTGTCCACACACTACTTCTGTCCCTATATTCAATTATTTGTTCAGTGATGCATTGATTCTCTCATATATATGATGGATGTTTACTCCTTATCATAATTCTGTCATGAATAGTTATGAGTAGAAAAATCGGGGATTAATCAGAGCCTACTCCTGACCTTGAGAGACTTATTGGTTAGTTTATAAGGAGTTACTTACCCAAATAACAATGATTCAAAGTTAAAAGAAACAAAATCATTTCAAAATATAAGTTTGGTAAGGTCAATTTAGCACTTAAAATTGAATCAAGACCTCCCAATATATTTATATTAAAAAACAATTCTTAGTCTTGGCTTAAATAGCCCTCTATGCCTATGTGGCTCCTGAGTGTTCTGACCATACATCTTCCCTGATTTTCCTTGTTCAATGCTGCAGCTAGAGCCAAAATGTTTGTTTCAAATAACATCAGTTGCTTTTGCACTTGGGCCTCTGTTCCCTTGGTCTTTGAACTCCTTGGTGCACAACAGCCAGAGAGTCTAGATGGCAATTTCTTTATATATTGTCCATAAATATTGGGGGGAAAAGCATGTCACCACATCACAATAGACCATATCTTTTCATTCTAAAGTAATCAAAGCATTGATGACCAAAGTTTTATAGCCAATAAATCATGGTTTATGACTAAAATTGTTATAAAAGCAAAGATCTACCCATTATAAACTCCAATAAACATTTTAATATATGCTGAAATACCATTAAACTAAAATTCTTCATTTAATCAATGTATAAAGCGCTTGATACAAAAATATAATTTCCTCTGTAATAATAATGATCTACATTGAATTAGGAAGCTAAATCCAGCATTTAACACTAATTATCTCTTATTTCTAATGTTTCAAATATAAAGTGTTCAAAAATGGTTTTGAATGTCCAGCTCTCTTTGAAAAGCTGTTGTTATTAGGTTAATATTATTAACTTTATACCATAAAAAAATAGTGAAGATACTCATCTGTGTTTCTGCCAATGAGAGTTGTTAAGAAAACAAACTTGGGGTTGGAGAGATGGCTTAGCTCTTAAGGCACTTGCCTAGAAAGCCAGAGGACCTAGGTTCAATTCCCCAGGACCCACATAAGCCAGACACACAAGGTAATGCAGGCATCTGGAGTTTGTTTACAGTGGCTAGAGGCCCTGGTGCACCCATTCTCTCTATATATATCTTCCTCTTTCTTTCTCTCACTCTCTCTCTAATAAATAAGTAAATAAAATAAAATAAAATTTAAGAGAAAAAATTAATGTAACATTTTTCCTTTTGTATTTGCTAACACATAAAACTTAAAATATCATAAAGAGAGCTCCTGTTGTTTGATTGGACCTTTGACTGTTTATGTGACTTCAGGAAGATTATTTTATTTATATGCTTAGTAGTTGACTACTTAAACATCTACTTGAAATAATGCATAAGAATGTTAATTAAAAAGATATACACTGAAAAATGTATATGAGATACATATGGAAAGAGAGAGAAAGAAAACAGAAATACATTAATGGGGGTGTGCTAATTAGTTATGAGTTTTGAAGGGAAAGATGTTTTTCCTGGAGAAGTCTTTGTTTCCTCATCTGACCTCCGAAGGGTGATTGACACCACTATGGGAAAGTAGATCCTTTCTTATATACAAGTATCACTAGTTGAAGGAGTGTACTGGCTTGTGATGAGACTGGTCCAGAGAATGCTTGGTTCGCCACAGCAGAATGCCCAGTTAAGTTTGTGAAGTCTGCCAAGACCATAGCCATCACAAGTGGCAGCAGATGTGTCTTACATCAACCATCTCTGGATAAGACTAACAAGCTGTCTTCACTGGTTTTTCATAGTTTCCCACTGTTAGTGAAAGCCATTTCAAAAATAAGGAAACATGATTTGATCTCTTATGCACACTCATTGACATTATTTGAATTCAATTTAGTAAATGTATTTACTTTGCTTCTATTTTCATATGTCTTGAAATCCTGACCATATCCAGGGAGGTGTCAGATTAGGAGGAAAATTCTTAGTGAAGTAATTATTTTAATGACATAGTGTCTGTGGTGGTGAGTTTCATCAACTCAAGCATCTTGCACAGCAAGAACAGCCTGGCTTATTCTGACAGGCACAAAGATGGCCGAGGTACCTCATCAACAGAAGTGGGGAGCTTCAGACTTACTGCACTACTCTACAGGCAATTGCTTCCCAGTGTGGGGTGTTACTGAATATTTATGTAGTAACATATTTCAAGCTCCTATTATCTATCAGACCTCTGCTCTATTGAAATACTGAGCAATATCATTTTATTGACTGTTCCTACTGACAGTGGCAATATGCACACATGTATTATTCCCACACCACTCTAGTTTATAGTTTGGAGATAGTACTAAAGATAATTTACTGTTGTCTATGGATGGCAATTTAGATGCGGCAATACTTAGAGCTGTCAATTGGAAAATGATCACAAATGAATTGCCTAAAACCTTTGCAATACTGAGTAGGCACAGAATAAAGGTAACAGAGGCCAAGATTCTGAAAACCATTGCAAAGCTGGGTAATGTTCACAGCTTAGTGACTGGGAACAGTTCCTGAAAATTAAATCATTTTTACCTTTCTCAGTAGAGTCAATGGTGAGGGAGGGATGAAGTCTTGCCAGCTTTTCAGCTTATTTTCATGTCTCAATCCTGCATCCTACATCTGACTTGAACTTGTTTCAACATCTGTTCACAAAGGGGTTACATATATTGACATAGGGAAAATAGTCATGGCAGAGTATTTTTGAATGAAATCATTTAATATTTTGCATTTTGAGGGAGTAATTATGAAACTAGAAAATTTTAAATAAATCATTTCTGAACATGGTTTGAATACTTTCTGCATCTTAAACTTTTGCTTAAACCAATTCCCTATGTCTTAGTATACACCTTGCATCCAAGAAACAGTGTTTGGTTCTGTCGCACTTTTCTACTATGATTATGGCAGATAAGACCTTATGTAAATAGTTGTGCATATGGAAGAGGCATTAAATATCTTTCAGAGAACACATACAGAACATTTAACTCTTTCCTTGTTTTGGCAAGCATAATATTGAACATTTCCTGTGTGCAGGTTTTACCCCTAGACCCATGAATTTAGATCACATTTTGCCATTAGTAGTACCCATCATTCTTTCCAGGATAAAAACGTACATTAACATATAACTTAAGAAAACTATACTTTTGGATTTGATGCTAATATATCTGAGGAATGAAGCTTTTATAAATGTGTAATTAACATTTAAAAGACGGAACTGTGTGCATGTACCTCTCAACACACATGACATGCACTTGGATGTTAATTGATATTTTGTTGAAGTCAAGGGCTAATAAAATACAAGTTGACTACTTAAGTCTTTTTTCTTTTCGTGCCATATATTCAGTCCATTCATCTTAGCTACTAGATAATAGTCCATTTACTTATTAAGGTGTTTTTGTTTAACTTACATCCCCAACTCGGGTGATTGGCTGTGTACAGCCTTTTCCAGTTTTATGTTCAGTGCTATGGCACACACTCTTTTTCTTAAAATATATGTTTTATTTTTATTATTAGATATGGGCATATTTTGTATGTAAATATCACATGTTTGTATCATTCTTTCCCTCCTCCCTGCCCCTTTTCTAAAGAGGCCTTCCTCATTGGGGTTACAGGTCAACCCCATGGGGATTGTGGGTCATGCTTTATGGGGGCAGCAGTCTCTTATGGGGGAGAGGCAATGTCTCTGCGCAAAATGTCCCAATGTGTGGCTCTAACAATCTTTCTGGCCCCTCTTCCAAAGAATTCCCTGAGGCATGCTGGCAGTGTTTTAAGTCTACTTCAGTGATGGGCACTTAGGAGCATCTAGATGTCTGGTTTGGTAGGTGTTGAGTGTTCTTAGTTTCTTTCTCCATCACCCTTGTGCTGATATCAGCTTAACTAGGAGAGCAGCATTCTTGCACATTTGTATGCATTTTGCCCATAACTAATTTCTCAAGGGTGGATACCAAGAACAGAAGAAGAAAAGAATTAGGGAAAGAAAATACTCTACAGAGATACAATCATCATACTTTTTTTAATCACACAAATTGTATAGATAATGAAGAAAGGTATAAAATTACCTGGGCTGGTGTAGTACTTTGAAAGTATGCCCCCAAAGCCTCAGTTGTTTAATTTAAATTGTGTTTGCAGGTTCAGTCCCTAGCATACAGACTCCGTCCATGATAGGGTGTGCCACTGGGGACACATCTGATTCCAGCCCCAAGATACTCAGAGAGATCTGAGCTCTTAGGGGTCCTGCTTGCTGTTCTTGGTGTGTGTGTGTGTGTGTGTGTGTGTTGGCATTGGTATTTTTCTTGTTGCAGGTTTTCTCTCTGCTTGGATCTATGAAAGTAAACAGCTTCTTCTTCATTGATAGAACTTCCCCTTGATCTGTAAACTTGAAATAAATTCCTTCCGTCCATAAGCTGTGCCTGTTTAGATGTTCATCCCAGCAAGGTAGAACTGACTACAAGAGATGAGTTATTCTAGCTTTGGAATTGTGGGCAGCATTGGAGTGTGGAGAAGCAGAGTACAGTGATACTTGTACTCCTTAACTCTGTTTCCTTTCTACTTTAAAAGTCCTTTGAAGCAAACAAGGAAAAGGAATAATGTCTCTTTAGTCATGTAGATTGTTACATAATGCCAGCTTTATTGTTTAATTTACAATGACCTTGAATAATTTAAAAGTAATCTTAAGTTCCATGAACAGATTTAGGATGCTCTTTACAAGAAAAATATACTATTTACTTGTAAGTGCATTGGAGTTGCAGTTTACAAAGATCAGTTACATGCATATTACTATCTGCCTCATTAGAAAGATGTTAACTATAATTTTAAAAAATATAACAATGAAAAAAATAATAAACAACAAGAGAATTAGCACAATAAAATGAAACAGTACTATGTTTGTGATAGTGATGCAGGATTTGGGGGTTCAGGAGGGGTCTCCCAGACTTGGGAACCCTAGTTTTGAAAGTCATTATCCTGTTTTTAACAAAATAATTGATAAGAATTGACTCAAGAGAGATAAATTAAGAATTATTGAGTTTATTTGGGAAGAAATCATAATTTATGAAGTCTATTTAAGGAAATTTGGTATCTAGGAAAAGGCTGATGCAGTTTCATACACATATGGAAGACAAGATCTAGAAGTGTATGCAAAAAAAAAAAAAAAAGATTTACAAGAAACATGTACTCATGTGGGAGACAAAGCATAAAGCATCACCCTGAGCCTCCACATGGAAGAAAGTGAAGAGATTAAGTGGTGATGGCTTAAGGGAGAATAACATATAGAAAGTACCAAAGCAGAGACTGGGAAATTCAGGTGAGAAAAGAGTCAAGAGGGAAAAATAATTATGATACCCATGGAAGACCCATAGTTTAGAGAAATTACATATATAGCAGGCGCAGAGTTTAGGGGAAATAAACGCATGGTAGATCCAGAGTTTCAAGGAAGTACACACATGGTAGCCTCAGAGATCAAAGATGAATCATACCTATAGTCAAAATGATAAGTTACCCCCAAAGAATGACACAGAAAGAAGACAAACAGGGAAATGCCTTAGGCTGGGGTGGGGGGAGTCCTATCTGTCTCAGCAAAGTGGAGCATAGAAGCAACTTACATGTGTCTAGACAGAAGAGATCACAGGGCAGAGAAAGAGCAGAGATCAGCATGGACAAGCCTTTATAGTCAATTAAAAATGAATCATTTTGTTAAAAGTCAGATATGTAAAGCAAAGATCTGTTTGGCTCATGGATTCTGAGTGCTGACTTAAAGCCTAGCCTACCCAGGTAGTTGACTGTGGAGGCAGCAGGGGATGCTACAGCCTTTGTGGATGAACCTGGATCAGACGACAGTTCCATTCCTGCCAAGGTAAAGTAACATGTTCTGGTCATCTCTTTGGGCTCCTTTCCCTAGCTAAACTGTCTTTAAAAAAAAAAAAATCTAGCTTTCTCTTATCAATTTCAATAGTATCACCCAAAATTTCATGTCCTCCCCTTGAACTTAAGCATGTAACTTCATTTAAAAATGGGGTCTTTGCAAATGTCCTGAGTTGAGATAAGGTCATACTGGGTTAAGATGTGCTCTAATTCCAAAGCCTGGTGTCCTCAGAAGGGAGAGAACACATAGAAACACAGACTTACAGAAAGGTTAGCCATGTGAAAACAGTGAAGACAACAAAGGAATGTAGGCAGAATTTTACAAAAACCAGCACCTGTGACATAACAACTCTAAGATGCCAAGATTGAGCCAGGAAGGATCTGTCCCTAAAACCTTAGAAGGGCACATGTCCCTGAAAGCTCCTGGATTTTAATTTTGGTCTCTCGAATTGTGAGAAAATCAATATGGATCTTTTAGGCTATCCTGTGTCTGATGACATGTTATGACTGCCCTTAAGAAGTTCATAGTAGCACTTTCTATTTCAACTCTCTGATGGTGGAAGCTGGGCCTCTAAAGCACACAGGAACCTCAAATGTTCAGGGAATTGATTCCTAGAAGTCCTGT
Source organism: Dipus sagitta (assembly GCA_036346955.1). Classification (NCBI taxonomy): domain Eukaryota; kingdom Metazoa; phylum Chordata; class Mammalia; order Rodentia; family Dipodidae; genus Dipus; species Dipus sagitta. The sequence goes on along the minus strand of CM070771.1, from coordinate 129,980,392 downwards.
GATCTGTACAGAAGCAGCTGAACTAGGTGAAAGGCTGCATTCTCCTCAGATGGGAACATAGCTACAGCCATGCTTCACTCCCAACAATATTGAGGTACATAGAAACCACAGGGGTCTGAAGAGATGGCTCAGAGGTTAAAGGCACTTGTGCAAAGCCCAGCAGTCTGGGTTTAATTCCCCAGTACCCATGTAAAACCAGATGCACAAAGAGGTGTATGCAGGTGGTGGTTTTAATAAGAATGTATGTCCCCCACACCCTCATGGCTTTTGTCTAAGGTTAAGCTTCCTACTTAAGTCTCCAGCAGCCTACTAGAAGAGGTGTCACTGGGGCAGATCCTTTAGTCCAGCACTAAGGTGTGTAACGATGCAATTTGAGATCTGGCTGTTGGTGCATGCTGGCTAGTGGATTTCTCTCTCTGCTATGGATCCATGGAAACGAGCCAGCTTCTTCCACTATGATGGTAATAAGCCCTTTACTCCCAAGAGCAGCTTCTGGTTGGGTGTTTGTTACAGTAATGAGACAGTAAGTGCAACAATGCATCTGGAGTTCATTTGTAGTGATAAAAGGCCCTGGTGCACCCATACCTTTCTCTCTGCCTCTCTCTGTATCTATCAAAAAATAAATAAATAAATGATAAATAAACATTGTTTATAAAAGAAACCACAGCAGTGGTGACAAGGTGAGAGACTTATCAAAGTTCTGGAAGGTTGTGTCATGAGGCAAAACACTGATGCAATTGGGTTGTGAATAACTGACTGGCATTAGAAATTTCCAGGATTTAATTTCTTCACAATGAAGAGGTGTACATGAGGATGAAATAAAATATCATGTGGAAAAATGTTAGTGTAGTAAAGTGTAGGTTCCTCTCCACACATGTAATGTAACAACATGGGCATGAACCATATGGGAGCAATGGATCAATCTTCAGTCATTTTCTGAAGTTATTTCCCCGGTGAATTCAAGAAACATTCAGAATTCTGCTTTATGGGACCATGGGATGGAGCAGGAGTGTAGGACTGATAGTGATTTAGGTACTGTGGTAGTTTGATTCAGGTGTCCCCCATAAATTTAGGTGCTCTGAATGCTAGTTTCCCAGCTAATGGAGATTTGGCAATTAATACCTTCTGGAGGCAGTGTATTGTTGGGGGAAAGCGTATGGGTGTTATAGCCAGCTCCCCATTGCTAGTGTTTGGCAATCTCTTCTGTTGCTATGGTCCACCTTATGCTGGGCAGGGGATGATGTCCACCCTCTGCTCATGTCGTTGTTTTCCCTGCCATCATGGAGCTTCCCCTTGAGCCTATAAGCCAAAATAAACCTCTTTTTTCCCACAAGCTGCTCTTGGTTGATTGATTTCTACCAGCAATGAGAACCTGACTGCAACAGGCACTTAACAGATTCTAAGTACATATCTCAAATTCTCAAGATACCTTTGAGCTGATTGGATGGTGGTGTCATTTTTTTCAGTTACATAAACTTTGAAGAAGTTGAGTTGTTCACATCCCCATACCATGAACCAGTCATTCACATGCACAGGTAATGTCTTAAAAGGAATACCATGTTAGAGTTGTAGACATATGGCTTCCTGTGCTTGTCTTTGTAATATAAGGCTATCTTAATGTTAAAAAATAACTCCCAAAATAAATCTTCAGGCAGGCAATTTTGAAATTTAATAAGAACCATTTCAGTAGGCATACTCTATCTGCTGATATTCTTGCTAACTGCTGCCTTTAATTCATCTATTGTTCAAATTAAATACCTCACAACCATTCAGCAATTGTGAATCACTTGCCATATCTTCCTACTGCCAGAGCAGTTAATTAGCTGCAGCAGGTCTGAAGTCTAAGATTGCAAAGGGGATTTATAATTGGGCAGTGAAGTACAGCAAGTTCCTTCAATGTCTTTTGTTCAGCATTTTCAGTTTCTCCATAGTTTAGATTTTTAGTTATCTAATAAGAGACAGAACATGTCACTTGTTTCACATTCTGATGCTGATGTAGGCATCATTCTTCTCCCTGGATAACAGTGTGGAATGGTTTTTATCAAAGCAAATAGCTCCTTAAAATCTTAAGAGTGTATTGCTATAGGAAATCTGTGGTATAAAAGTATCTCTACTGAAAGTCTACACTATAAAAGTTACTGTTACTTTGTTGGGACCCCTCCTCAAAGGGAGGTACCCCAAGTCTCAAGGACCAGGCAAGACCCAAGAACCAGCACAGACACTTCTCGATGCAATAACAGCAAGAGGTTTATTGTGGGTACCAGTGCACTGGGGCTCAACACAGAGTCCTCGCGCAGGAGGGGTGAAGAGCCCCGGCCCCCTGAAGGGAAGGGCTTATAAAGGGAGTGAGGCGGGAAAAGGGAGTGAGGAGGGAAAAGGACAAAGGGGTTACATCATATAGCGCCCTTTAAAATGATTGGTTCTGAGAGGGCGCGTGCGGGAACCTTGTGGGTTGCCATAGGGAGGGGGACCTTGTGGGTTGCCATAGGGAGGGGGACCTGCCTTAGGAATTTTCCATATAGAGTGGCTCCTGATTGGTCAGATCCACCTGGTGTCTCTTGAGTATCCGCAGGTGGGGTGGGGGTTTCAGGACACAGGGGCAGAGTTCATGGAAGGGGCAGTTGGGCCAGGCATCTCTTAGGTGACCAGTAACTTGGCAAAAGAACAAAGCACATCCTAGGCAGCTCATTTTCTCCAGGTTAACTAACTTTGATGGATATCATAAAATGGCAGTTCTTTTTATTTAGCGGAAGCAAGCAAGCAATGTTACAGAAGCTGAATAGAGCAGGTTTAGCAAAAGCAAAAACTCTTAATCTTTTATTCCCCTTTTATTCCCCGAATCTTTCAACTTCAAATTTGAGGAATTAACTAAAAATCTTTCTTATTTGTTTTGGACCAAGGAAAATGTCCACTACCATCATGTATTGCTTTCTATTATGGTTTATATTGACTGTAACCATGACAGAACCCAGAATGACCTAGAAATGAGTTTATTTGAGTGCTTGCAAGGGGTTAGTAGATTAGGTTAGCCCTGGGAATGTTTATGAGGGATTATCTTGATTGGGTTAATTTAGGTGGGAAGAGCCATTTAACTGTAGGTTTCACCATTCCACGGGCTGGTGTCCTAAACTGGATAAAAGGAGAAAGATAGATCCACATGTGCATTCATCTGTTTTCTGATTCCTCACTGTAGCAGGAATATGCGCAGCTGCCTCAGCTTCCATCCTCTCCATACTGTCTCTGCAGTATGGGCTATAAACTCAAACTCTAAGCAGAAGTAACACTTTCCTTTCTTGTTTTTTATAACTTTTTGTTTATTTTTATTTATTTATTTGAGAGCTACAGACAGAGAGAAAGAGGCAGAGAGATATAGAGAGAGAATGGGCGCTCCAGGGCTTCCAGCCACTGCAAACGAACTCCAGATGCATGCACCCCCTTGTGCATCTGGCTAACGTGGGTCCTGGGAATTGAGCTTCGAACCGGGGTCCTTAGGCTTCACAGGCAAGCACTTTACCACTAAGCCATCTTTCTAGCCCCAACACTTTCCTTTCTTAACTTGCTTCTGATCATGCATTTGTTCACAACAAAAAGAATATAACTAACACAGTTCCTGACCTGAAAATACTCCAAAAAATGCACTGTGAGTCAATCATGTTGCATGAACACAATGGAGTGCATTTGCACATGGTCTGAGTCACACTTCATTACATCAAGATGCCACGGTACGCATGATGTATACAACTGCTTCCTGGATAACACAGCATATTGCTTTATAGAACACTTATTAATAGGAGTAGATTGTAATATAATGATTCAAAGCATAAATAACTAATTTTACTATGAAGTCTCACATATTGTGTAGTAAGTTTTACCCTTGTCCACAACCAGAAGCTTGGTAGATTTGTTTAAACCAGCAAACCCCACAGCCACATAAGTAACACACTATGCCATGATGTCACTTGGTGATAGGAATTTTGCAGCTCCATTATGGTAATTCTATAGAGTAAGTCATTGACTGAAGTGTCATTATATGGAGATGACTATAGTTTTATATTTACACTGGCATTCAAAGCCCTTAGTAGGGTTTGGACTTGAGAGGTGGGTTTCTGATCATTTTTCCTTCTACTTTCCTCTATATAGGACATTTTGAGAATTTGTCTTCCACATGTTTTCATCTTTAACCACACAGTTTATATATATATATATATATATATATATATATAATATATATATATATATATATATATATCCCACAAATTGAGCCACCTTGTTTCAGTTTGGAATGTGTTATTTTATTTCTTATTCACAAGTGAATAAGAAAACAGTCCTGTTGTTCAAAACACCAACTTCCTACCTAGAATTGGAAAACTGAGGAATTCTGGTCAAGATGGCATCTGCCTAACTACACCTCACCTCAGGGAAAGGAAAGGCAAGGCATTTAGGGTTCATTGGGGCTTTAAGGGGTTTACAGATCCTAGTAGACCTCCAGTGGGAGGGTGTGGAGGAGCAAAGTAGAGAATGTACAGATTCCCATGCTCTCAGGTAGCCCACCAGCCTCTCAGTCTCCTCAAGCATCCATCCTAGCCACAGTCCCAGCAGCAGGTTCCTCCTGCACTAACTGCAGGCTAAGTGGACCCAGGCCAGCAGGCTAGTGTTCCCCCCTCCATAGGCATTCCCACCAACTGGGAGCTTAACACACAACCTCCTTCCCACTCTCCCCCCTTGTGTGGACCCAGGCTGGCAGGCTAGTGTTCCCCTGCCCCAGGCTTTCCTGCTGCCACCACTGAGCTCCATGCATTCCCACACACACAGACCTCCACACATGACCACAGTCCCACTCGCCATTGTCCCCCCCCCCACTATGCATGGACCCAGGCCATCAGGCTAGCATCCACCCACACACACCTGCCCTATGCTTTCCTGTCCCCAGGGACCTCCACACTTGACTGAATTCCCACTTGCTGCCTGCCCTGCATGGACCAGGTCCTACTGCACTTCCTATAGGCTACTTGGACCCAGGCCAACAGGCTATTCTTCACCCCTACCTCCTCTTTCCTGCCATCCCACCAGGACCACCACTGCCAATCCCCTCATCTCCACCCACATGTCACCTTACCCACAGCACTCCCATATCCTCACCCTGCCTTGTTGTAGGAAGGGGCAGTCCCATCCACCCCCAGCTACACAGTCTCAATGGACCCACAGTCTCATCCCCTCACCCCACAGGGAACCATCACACATTCCCATCCTCCGCCCTGCATCGGAGCTGCAACACCAGCATGTTTTGTCTTATACCTCCCTACTACTTGTCCCCTTGGGCCACCTGAACACAGAGTCCTATACCCCAAAACACTGGACAACAAGCCCCTTCATCAGGTCCCCCGGCTCCCACCAGAGCCTCAAGGACTCCTTCCCTCTGAGCAGACAGGCCCCATTGCCATCAGAGGCCTAGTCAAAGCAAATGTAAAAGGGAATAATCACTGAAGACACTTCAAGGGTAAGCTAAAGCTTCCTCTTAAATTAAATAAGATTCCTACACTATGATGGGCAGACCACAGTGCAAAAAGGGTAACATGAAAAATCAAATGCAAGTGAATCCAACAAGGTTGTCCAGTCACATAATGGATGTCTGTAATCAAACCATAGAAGAGACAACAAGATCAAACCCCCAAAATGAAGATACAAGCTATGTATCACTGGCCAAGCAAATAGCAGAAATTGCAGAAAATCAACAAAGGGCCAATAACTGCATGAATGCTGTTCTTGCTAGATTAGACCTAATAGAAGGTTTCCAAAGACAGTTAAATGATCTGAAGGAGAGGGAATAAAAAAGAGGATCTCAATAACCAGCTGGCTAAGTTCAGTGAAGACATAAATAAATGAAAGGATGAATTCCAAAAAGCATTAAGAAAATCAGAAAATGACGTGAAAAGGGGACTTGACAGAGGGGTAGAAACTATACATAACAAAGCAGTAAAAAATACAAACCAAATTGAACAAGCCTAAAAGTCTATAGAAGTGCTTAAGAATAGAGTCAGCCATATGGAGGATAGAAACTCAGAACTGGAACTAAACAGCAAAATAGAAGAAACAGTTTGTGAGTCCAAAAGTTTCAATAAGTTCAAAAAATTCTGTGAACAAAACATGAGAGAATTGTGGGATACCCTTAAGCATCCCAACATTCAGATCATGGGAATACCAGAAGGGGAAGAAATTCAGACCAAGGCATGGAGAACTTATTCAACAAAATTATCCAAGGAAACTTTCCCACTCTCTCAAAAGAAAGTCCCATCAAGTTACAAGAAGCTAACAGAACTCTGAACAGACTAGACCAAAGGAGAAATGCTCCAAGACATATTATCATTAACACTCTGAACACTGACAACAAAGAGAAAGCGCTAGAAGCAACTAGGGAAAAACAACACATTATATATAAAGGAAACCCCATAAGAATTACTTTAAACTTCTCAATGGAAACCCTGAAATCCAGAAAGGCCTGGAATGGAATATTGCAAAATCTAAAAACCTATGACTTCCAACCCAAACTATTCTATCCAGCAAAAGTATTCCTCATAGTAGATGATGAAAGAAAATCTTTCCATGATAAAACTCAGCTTTACAACTATATGAACAGAAAGCCAAACCTGCAGAGAGTACTTCAGGAAATTCTCTACACAGAAGAATTGCATAATCAACCTAAAGTGCCTACAAGAAGCAGATCACACTGACCAAGCTCAAAAGGCATAAAAACCTACAAAGTCCAAGAAAACACCAAACCACATAAAAACACCAAAACATGGCAGGAATTAAATCAAACCTCACAGTTATTACCTTAAATATTAATGGCCTTAATTCACATAAGCTAATAGGGTGGATCAGAAAAGTAGACCCCTCAATCTGCTGTCTTCAAGAAACCCACCTCACCACTAAAGACAGACACCTCCTCAGGGTGAAAGGATGGAAAATGATATTCCAAGAAAACAGAAATAAGAAACAAGCAGGCATAGCTATACTAATATTGGATAAAATAGACTTCAAATCAAAAACAATCAAAAAACACAAAGAAGACCACTTCCTACTTATCAAGGGAATGATCTAGCAAGAGGATATCACAATTATCAATCTTTACGCACCAAACACTTGGGCACCACAATTCGGAAAACAAAACCTACTTGACAACAAAACAGAAATAACTACCAACACCATCATAGTTGGGGAATTCAATACTCTACTACCAGCAATAGGTAGATCATCCAAACAGAAAAGTAATAGGAAAGTAAGAAAGCTCAAGAAAACCACAAATCAATTCGACCTAATGGACATCTATAGAACATTCTACCCAAATCCACAGACTACATATTCTTCTCAGCAGCCCATGGAACCTTCTCCAAAATAAATCATATAAATCATATAAAATAAACCATATGTTCAGGAAGACTGAGATAATTTCCTGCATAATATCAAATCACAATGCTGTACTGCTAGAAATTAACAACAAAAGATGTGCCAATAACCCCACCAGCTCCTGGAAACTGATCAACACACTTTTAAACAATGAATGGCTAGTGGACAAAATAAAAAATGAAATTGCAAAATTTCTAGAAATAAATAACAATGAGAACACAATATACCAAAACTTATGGGATACAGTGAAGGTGGTCCTCAGAGGAAAATTCAGAGCACTAAATGCCTTCATAACAAAGACAGAGAGATCCCAAATGAATAACGTAATCATTGACCTACAGCCATCAGGAAAACAACAAGAATTCAACCCAAAAAGCTCCAGACTGAAAGAAATAATTAAGATAACAGCAGAAGTTAATGAATTGTAAAGTAAGAGAACAATTAAGAAAATTGAAGAAACAAAGAGCTGGTTCTTTGAAAAAAAAGTAAACAGGATTGATAAACCCCTGACCAATTTGATCAATCAAAAAAAAAAAAAAAACTTCAAATTAACAAAATTAGAAATGAAAAAGGAGAGATCACAACAGACATAAGTGAAACTGGGAGAATCATCAGGACTTATTTCACAAACCTCTGCTCCACAAAACTGAATAATATGGAGGAAATGGATGAATTCCTGGAAACATACCATCTACCAAAACTAAACTCAGAGTACATTAACCTCCTAAACAAACCTATCACACCCATCGAAATTGAAAAGGTAATAAAACAAAAACCTCCCCCAAAAGAAGAGTCCAGGGCCAGATGGCTTCTCAGCTGAATTCTATCAAACCTTCATGGAAGAACTGAAACCAATTTTTTTCCAACTGTGACACACAATCCGATACCAGAGAAATCTTCCCAGCTCCTTCTATGAAGCTAGTATTACCCTAATACCAAATCCAGACAGAGATGCCACAAGAAAAGAAAACTACAGGCCTAATTCCCCGATGAACTTAGACACAAAGATCCTGAACAAAATACCGAATTCAACAATACATCAAAAGCACCTTGATCAAGTAGGCTTCATCCCAGGAATGCAGGGTTGGTTCAGCATACAGAAATCTGTCAATGTAATATACCACATAAATAAACTTAAACACAAAAACCACATGATCATTTAGATAGATGCAGAAAAGGCCTTTGACAAAATACAACATCACTTCATGATCAAAACATTGGAGAGAATAGGAATGGACAGTTTATATATCAACATAATGAAGGCTATATATAAAGGTCCCAAAGCCCAAATTGTACTTAATGGGGAGAGACTGAAGAAATTCCCATTGAGATCAGGAACAAGACAGGGGTGCCCACTCTCACCTCTGCTCTTCAACATAGTATTGGTAGTCCTAGCTCGAGCAATAAGACAGGGGAAAGAACTAAAAGGGATACAAGTTGGAAAGGAAGAAGTTAAGTTAGCTTTATTCACAGACAACATGATTCTATACATAACTGACTGAAGAACCTCCATCTTAAAACTCATAAAGGTGATGAACTCCTTAAGCAAAGTAGCAGGATACAAACTCACTGCACAAAAAATCAGTAACCTTTCTATATGCAAATGACAAATATACAGAGAAAGAAATAAGTGACATTGTCCCATTTTCAATAGCCACAAAATAAAATAAAATACCTTGAAATAGCATTAACCAAGGGTGTGAAAGACTGGTAGGATTTACACATAAAAACACTCAAGAAAGAAATTGAGGATTTGAGAAAATGGAAAGACCTCCCATACTCCTGGATAGGCAGAATCAACATTGTGAAAATGGCTATTTTATCAAAAGCAACAAACAGATTTAATGCAATAGCAATCAAATCCCCAACATTTTTCTTCACAGAGATAGAAAACATGATCTCAAAATTCATATGGAAAGGCAGAAGACTTCAGATATCCAATCATATCCTCAGCAAAAGTAACACCGCTGGAGCCATCACTAAACCTGATCTAAAGCTATATTACAAAGCTATATTAATAAAAAAACAACATGGTACTTGCATAAAAACAAGATTATAGACCAATGGAACAGAATCAAGGATCCAGAGTTTGGGTCAAATAACTACAGCTTCCTGATATTTGACAAAGGTCCTAACAATGTGGACTGGAACAAAGACATCATCTTCAACAAATGGTGCTGGACAAACTGGATACCATATGCAGGACAATGAAACTCCATCCACACATCTTGCCATGCACAAAAATCAAGTCTAAATGGATCAAAGACCTCAATATAAGACTGGAAACTCTGCTAGTACTGGAAGAAAAAATTGGAGGAACTTTCCATGATAGAGGAGTGGGAAGAGACTTCCTGTATAAAATCCCAGTAGCCCCGAGTTATTAAACATAGCAGCGAAGATGGTTCAGCATGGAGTCCTGGGCAGGAAGAGAAAAGTGCTCTGAAACAGTGAGGAAAATGGGGTTTGATGAGGGTCACAGTGTGTGGGTAGCCTTGGACCACAGAAGAATAGTAATAGATCCTCTGAAGTTGGGCAGAAGCACTGCAAAAAGAAGCCTTTTTGTAACCTCTAGTATTCACCAAGAAGGAAATTGCAAAGTTTAGCTTCAATCTGTGACATAAACATGGATGTGTTCCAGACTAGTGCTGTCACCACACATTCCCAGGTTTGGTTACATGGGCATTGTTTATAGCTAATAACAAAGGATTAGATCTGCAATCCTTCATGCCTGGCCAGGCAAATCGTGTTCCAGGTGCTACTTTAATAGATCTGAGTTCAAGACCTGGGACAAACGATGCCCAGGTGCCTGTGTTCCCTTGTCTATGGGGCTAAACTTAAACTTGGGGTCTTGAATTTAACTTCCCATGCTTCCCATGGTCTCCTCTCACCTTGCCCTGAACAATACAAAAACGTTTTAGAAAAGGTGATATCTGAAAAAGAGTTTTTAATTTTTATCCTTTTGCTAGTTCCTTATGCTTCCTTGAATCCTGCAGCTATCCCTAGGCACTCCAACCCAATTCCTCATACTTGTAAAATAATGCAAATTGGAATCTGGTGAAATCATACTTTATTTTTGTGACATTTTAATCCCTTGTAGGCACTCTGGTAGAGCTAGTATTTCTACAAGCTCACTGTCTTCCTGAGAAATCAAGATTGAGGTACAAAGACAGAGGAGAGATTTAGTGTTATGGAGGTAGATCCTGATAACTTAGGCAAATTACAGATGATATGTGAGCAGATACTGAACACTAATTATTAGGCTCAGAGTTTTTCATATTTAGTCAGAGTCAAAAAACTTGTGTCTCAGTTCTGCTCTCTAGGCAAAGCTTTATTTCCTTTTACCTTCCTAGACTTTAAAGTATTGACAATGAGAATGATCTCATTAAAATTTTCTGGTGCTCCAGACGTCCTACCACAGAAAATCTCCAAAGGATATAATTTGTAATACAATTATGTGTGTGGAGCCCCCAACCTTATACAGCATATTAGCCCTCAAATATGGGTGCACTCAAGTTGAGCTATATAGAAAATATAATCTTAAAAGTTTTCAATAGAAAAACAAAATCATGAAATTTGCAGGAAAACTGATGCATCTAGAAGGAATAATATAAGCAAAGGGACACAAATTCAGAAAAACCAAAATTGCATGTTCTCTTTGATATACAGGTCTTAGCCTATAATATCTATAAGTATGTATATACAGGGGGCAAATGTGGATAAAACCTATAAACATAGAACCAAAGGTGAATACAAAGGAATGGGATGTAAGAAGGAGAGGGATGGGCAAAAGATGTCACATGTAAACACAAGGAGAAACTATGGGGAGAAAGAGAAGGAGGGGAAGGTAATCAACAAAAACGTACTGTACTTGAAAATGCCATAAATTTTTAAAATGTTGAAAAAAATTAATAGAGCCTACTGAGGAACAAAAGTTAAAAGGAGCCAGGCATGGTACCATGGACCTGTAATCCAAGTACTCAAGGGGAATTAGGAGTTCAAGGTCATCCTCAGCTCTGTAGTGAGTATGAGGACAGCGTGGGCTAACTGAGTCCCTGTCCAGAAGAAGAAATAAGTAATATGATCAAAAGCAATACCTCTCTGATTTGACTCCACTCAGGGAAGGGATGTATCTTACTGAGGACCTTGGACTATTGACTCAAAATCTGTGTGCCAGTATTTACTCAATAATATATACTTGCAAGGCTGTCATGAGACCTGAATGATCCAACATCTTTGAGGTATGCCTGGAGTATGATAAATACCACTTCCACATCTGTGGTTATTGTTACTATAGAATACAGTTATGAAATCTCCAATTAGAATAGCACTGGCAGCAAGTTAAAGTACTGGATCAATGTGTATCAGTGTAAAGTGAGAAGGCTTAAACAGGTAGAATTAGTGCCATGATATGTATTTCATGTCATTATTGGCAGTTGAGAAATAGATTTATAAAGAGCTATCAAGCAATGAGACAAAATCACTCCCATTTCTATTCAGATGATATTCAGAACAGAACAAAGAAGTCTGCACAGTTAGAGACGTATGTAGTGGGAAGGAAAAATGGCTGTTGGACTTTTCCTATTTGTTGTTTTGAGTCTACAAATTTGTACTGTGGAATACGATTTTCAAATGGCTCTAAAAATACAAATGACACTTCCTCACAGGTCTTGCTTTTTTGACAACTTATATTTTAGGCTTTTCTTTGTCTCCTTCTCCTTTTCCCATTCTCATAAATAATATGCCACTTTTCTGTGTTTTTCAAAAAAAAAGTTTCAAGGACTTGAAGCTGAATTGAAACAGCTGTAAAGGAGGAAATGACAGGCAGTGGAATATATCATGACCTTCAGGTGATAAGATACATTGTGACAGCTTTGAGTGAGGAGACACATTAGAAAGAGTGAAGAGTATGGAATGATTACAGATCTCTTGGGCAGAGGGAAACCTCAGTGTAGGATGGGTTGTAGTAAATGAATCCACAGGAAACCATGGGCTGTAGTAAATGGATGCACAGGAAACCATGGGCTGTAGTGAATGGATGCACAGGAAACCATGGGCTGTAGTGAATGGATGCACAGGAAACCATGGGCTGTAGTGAATGGATGCAGGGAAACCATGTGCTGTAGTGAATGGATGCACAGTAAACCATGTGCTGTAGTGAAAGAATGCAGGGAAACCATGGGCTGTAGTGAATGGATGCAGGGAAACCATGGGCTGTAGTGAATGGATGCGGGGAAACCATGGGCTGTAGTGAATGGATGCGGGGAAACCACGGGCTGTAGTGAATGGATGCGGGGAAACCACGGGCTGTAGTGAATGGATGCAGGGAAACCACGGGCTGTAGTGAATGGATGCAGGGAAACCACGGGCTGTAGTGAATGGATGCAGGGAAACCACGGGCTGTAGTGAATGGATGCAGGGAAACCACGGGCTGTAGTGAATGGATGCAGGGAAACCACGGGCTGTAGTGAATGGATGCAGGGAAACCACGGGCTGTAGTGAATGGATGCGGGGAAACCACGGGCTGTAGTGAATGGATGCGGGGAAACCACGGGCTGTAGTGAATGGATGCGGGGAAACCATGGGCTGTAGTGAATGGATGCGGGGAAACCACGGGCTGTAGTGAATGGATGCGGGGAAACCACGGGCTGTAGTGAATGGATGCAGGGAAACCATGGGCTGTAGTGAATGGATGCAGGGAAACCACGGGCTGTAGTGAATGGATGCGGGGAAACCATGGGCTGTAGTGAATGGATGCAGGGAAACCACGGGCTGTAGTGAATGGATGCGGGGAAACCACAGGCTGTAGTGAATGGATGTGGGGAAACCATGGGCTGTAGTGAATGGATGCAGGGAAACCATGGGCTGTAGTGAATGGATGCGGGGAAACCACGGGCTGTAGTGAATGGATGTGGGGAAACCATGGGCTGTAGTGAATGGATGCAGGGAAACCACGGGCTGTAGTGAATAGATTCACAGTAAACCGTGAGCATTCTCTGAGTGTGCGATGCTGAAGCAGCTAGGGAAACAATGGCTTAGGCCTTATCTTCAGTTCTTACAAATCTTACAAATCATCTACCTGCCTCATTGTGTCTTGTGGTTTCCCATATCACAACCCTGAAGGTAAGGATCCTCAGGGTGGTTACAACCACCAGCACTTGGATTCATTTGCGCTTCAAGGTCACTGTTGCCAACATATGTACCACAAACCAAGGAAACATTTCTACATTCTAAGACTATCATTTTCACACTTCCTGAATTCTAGTATTTTGGGTTTCAAAAATCAGCATTACATGCAGACAAAGTTGCCAGCTCTACCAATGTTGTAGAAAAGCATCTTTCGGTGGCTTTTGCAAGTTTCAGGAAGTATCACAGAGAAGTGAACAATATTGGTGTGCTGGAGAGGAATGAATGGAAGACGAGAGCCTTGGGATATGCACAAAGAATAATGAGATGTTTGATATAATGTATATAAAGGGAAAAATTATGAAACCAATAGTGGGTAGTCTAAAAACTAGGGAATAAGAAAGATGACATATGGAAATTTGGGCAGGAGGACAGCTTTTCAATATATCAAACATTGAACATCTTTCAAATAAGAACTGTCAGTTTTGTCTGCATAATGTGAATCTAGTCTGGGAAATGAACTAACATTTGTAAGCCAAAAAGAAAAGCATGATTTTTTTTTATTTTAATGGAAAGGTCTAAAGAGGAAAACCATAAAATGCCAGCTTTATACATTTCACTGCACTAAGGAATATAAACATTGACAAGAAGAAATAGTAAAAGATGAAAGTCTATGTTACATTGCAGTCTGTGTATAATATACTATGACAACATATAGTCCGTCAGCAGGCTTTGTAAGCATAAGGTTTTACCATGACTGAAATGATCCTGTGAGTGCTAAGAGAAATTGCTACCCAGGAAAGATAATTATGAAAGGAACAAATCATAAAGTATGTCTGATACTATGTGCTTTTAAGGGTGAGAATTACACAATATGTTAGATCATAGTAGAAACATTAATAAGGACAGGGGAGAAATATGCTCTTAAAAGATGCATTGGAATAGGCATTTCATCAACAAAGACATAAGTATGATCAATTATCATGGCAAAAGATTCTCAGCAACATTCACATTTGGGGGAAACTACAATGAAATATCACTTTATATTCAGTGAGAAAGTCAGAAGCAAGCACTTAGCAAGCTTTAGTAAGGATATGAAGGACTGGAACACTGACTTATACTTACCAAGGAGGAAGCCATTTTGGAAATCTGTTTTACCATTGTTCAAATGAGTGAATATAGTCATTTCCCCCCCACACCTCATTTCACAGACTTTAACAGTACTTAGGCCTATAAGCTGAACCTAAACTCACCTTTAAAGTTATTAACTTCAAGACTTGAGGTATTGCTTAGTGGTTAAGGCACTAGCCTGCAAAGCTAAAGGACCCAGGTTCAATTCTCCAGGACCCAAAGAAGCCAGATGCACAAGATGGCACATGGTTCTGGAGTTTGTTTGCAGCAGCTGAAGGCCCTAACACGTCCATTCTCTCTCTCTCTCTTTCTCTCTTCCTCTCTCTCTCTCTGTCAAATATAAATAAAATATTAAAAAAAATTAAAGTTATCATCCCAGAAATTCCACTGCTAAGTACACAGCCAAAAGCAATGAAAGTATATGTTCCCACAAAATCTTTTACACCAATATCATTTCAATATAATTAGCTATAATTAAAGATTGAAATAACTGAAATTTCTATAGCTAATCAAAGAGAACTCAATGTAATATCTGTATACAATGGAACATTAGTGACTATAAAAAGAAATTATATATATATATATATATATATATATATATATATATATAATGTAGTTAATATATACTACAACAATATATATGAGCCTTAAAAACATGCCAAGTTAAAGAAGCCAGTAATAAAAGAATACATACATACTATTTGCTATTCAGGTTAAAGTCTGAAAAAGAACATCTGTGCAAACAAGAAACAGATTCATGGTTGCTAGGGCAATGGAAGGGATAATGGTTGAAGGGTATCTTGAGATTATGAAAATATTTGAACACTGACTGTACACATAACTGTGAATATAGTGAAAGCTGTTGTGAGTAAATTGTGTGATTTGTGAGCAATATCTCAGTGGAACTCTAAATTATTTTTTTAAAAATAAGGAAGGTATTAAGATCTTTAGGAAAAGTTAATAAACCTATTTACATTTATTTGCAGTAAAAAGTGCAACCAAAGCTGCATACACCCCGATGATGGTCCTTATGTAGAAGGATCAAGAACATTAGATAAAAATGTGACCCCTAAACAACTCCAGCTCAGGATGAATGGATTGTGAAATTCTTGTGAAATGTTTAAGAAAACACTCCTTAGCTATGAAGAAATCAAGAGCAAATTAGATACTGGATAAATATTTGGTATATCATTGATGTTATATGAATAGAGAATATCACACAACTGAAAGCAGAATCAAAACAGAAAAAAAATTCAAACATCAACATTTAAGAGGCAAAGTGAAGAAAACAAGCCATCAGAAGAAGGTGAGGAAGCCAGACCAATGGACTATCGATTCAGTGGGGTACAGTTAATGCTATGGGAGGAGGCTCAGAAGTGGAATTGGTCAGCATGTCAAGATGACAGACTTAGCCGGCCATGGTAGCACACATCTTTAATCCCAGCACTTCGGAGGCTGAGGTAGGAGGATCACTGTGAGTTCAAGGCCACCCTGACACCACATAGTGAATTTCAGGTCAGCGTGAGCTAGAGTGAAACCCTACCTTGAAACATAAAAAAAAAAAAAAAAAGATGACAGACTTCTGTAAGTCTGGTCCTTGTTCGTCAGAGGAGGAAGGAAGGAAGGAAGTAAAAATTCCATGCACTTTTAGCTTTGAGTCACAATATTGCATAAACTACAGTTTAAAATTTTGCATACTCAGGAGGCTGAAGCAAGACCATCAAAAGTTCAAGGCTTCCCTGGGTTACTTAGCACTGCCCTGTCTCACAATATAGAATGAGAAAAGAGGTAAGGACATAGCTCAGTGGTAGCATGCTTGCCTAACATGAGCAGGGGCCTAGATTTCTACCCCTAACATAGCATAAGCACATACACATACACAAAATTTGGAGATACTTGTTTAAGAATGGGCACAAATATATTAGCTATTTGGAAGATGTCACCCAAGAACTTGACATATTTTTCAACTGAAGTTGGGAAGATTTGCCTCACATCACTAACCACATTAGGTCTCTCCTTATTCTGAGGTGTGTGTGTGTGTGTGTGTGTGTGTGTGTGTGTGTGTAGTTAAACCAAGAACTTATGTATGCTAAATAGGCACCTTACCAGTGATTTACCATTCCAGTCCCTAGACCCCTAGATTAGAGTATCTTGGTCACATCATTAGATATTGGTCACAGAAATCCTTTAATAAAAACATGATGTTTTATTACAATTTCTCAAATCCACATGGAGAAAATGGCCCATGTCATGTGAAAGTGAGAGAGGTGGGGTTTTTTTTGTTTGTTTTTGGTTTTTGGATTTTTGGTTTTTTGGTCCCCCCCCAAACAGGGAAGTCTTTGTAACAGGAATAGTATTAGCAATTCCTATCACTGCTCAGATTGGCTCAAGGCTTAGTATATTGTAATCTGCAACATTTCATCCCACATTCTTTATCTGAGGCAAAGCTGTAATTTGGAAAAGGCAGAGTATGGGAAATCATTTGTGCTAGCATGGGCACAATTTTGAAAATCCTTTTTCTGCCATTTAGGTATCTGATTGTTCAGCGTAATGGTCTAGATGAAGAAGAACACCCTGGCAAAATCTAATCATCTGGCGGAGCACCAGCCTGAATTTCAAGAGCACAAAATCATTTAGTTTCTTCTTTCAATTGAAGCATTAGCCGTAATACTCTGTTTCTTGGCTCTGCTAGATAAGAGTTCTCTATAATTAATTATAAAAAGAGCATAAGCATTTGAATGCTTTGAACTGTGATCATTATCCTCATTAAACCAAGGACTCACCTGCATCTTGCACAGGCACTTGGCAATGATGCCGAACTGGGGCAGAGCTGCAGCATCTGACCCACTGGGGATTGGAGAGCGGGATTTCTGATACATTCAGTTTCCAAGGTGACACAGAATGTGCTCAGAAAATAGAAAGATCTATGCTTCTCTTTTAAACATGAAAAATTCAGAACTGGGGGTGGGGTCAGTTCAAAGGATGAAAGATAGCAGTGGACCCCTCAGGGATGACAAGATGGGAAAAGGTTTGATGTGATATTTTATGCTGGGACAGTACATATACCTTATAATCGGTCTATTGCTTTCTTTAAGTCTAATTTTTAGAAGATTAATTCACATTTTAAAAATATCTAAGCCTGGTGTTGTGGTACATGCCTGTAATCCTAGCAATAAGATGGCTGAGACACAAGGATTTCTATAAATTCTAAGCCAAAGTGGCACATGCATCTGATGTTCATTTGCAGAGCCGAGAAGTTCTGGCATGCCCATACTCACTCTCTGGCTGTCCACCTTTTTTTCCTCTCTCAAATAAATAATTAAAAGCATATGTTGTGGGTTGAGATGGCACAACCCTTCCCTAGTGTGTGAGAACTGGTTTTCACCAGCTAGTCCTGCAGTATCTATGAACATACAACCTTTCACATTTTATTGTATTCTTTTTTTTTTTTTCAGATAGGATCTGATGTAGCCCAGTCTAGCATTGAACTCTAGATATAACAAAGAATGATCTTGACCTGATTCTCCTGACTCCTCCTGCCCAGTGCTACAATTGCAAGCATGCACCTGTAACTTAATGTTTTACATTTTAGTAACATATCCAGACTAATTTTGTTATTTACATTGAAAAATAGGAAATGTGCATTGGAATTGACAAAATGTTTAGTGATGTTTGGCAATTTTAACTGTAGACACTTTTCCATTTTTATTATATAGAAAATAGAAATAAGAATGTAACTTCACTGAAGATAGTTTGTGAGCAATAGCTAGCAGGAAAAATAATAATGCAGCATTTAGTCTTTAAAATGTTGAAAGGTGCTGCCATGTTTTGTGTTTTTGCAAAAAAAAAATAACAAAAAGCAAACAGTAAATATGCCTATCAAATTGTCCTCTAAATGACTATGTTTATGCCCATATAGTCATGATACTCTTACCTTTGGCTACAGATGCTTCTCTTTTCAGATGGCAGTGACTACTGGGGAAACTCCAAACTCATCAAAGCACTGAGAAGTGAAAATGGAGTGTTCAGGACTAGAGGAGACATCCCTGGTACACCGTTGAAGACACAGGACCACTGGGGAAGAGGCGGTGGGGAAAAAATAATGTAAGAGCCAAAGGAAAGGGAGGAGTGTTTTGAACACTGTCTTCTAGAGATTAGTTCATGACCTCACAGTGGTTGATGCTACCTATATAAGACCTATGTAATATATAATGATATCAAAATAAAAGAGAGACAGTTATAAAGAAAGGATTAAGTGGTGAAGGAATAACAAGAGGAGAGTCAAAGGGGGATAGTAGGAGAAAATTATGAGCAGAGTGCAGTGTGTGTGTGTGTGTGTGTGTGTGTTGTCAATAAAAAGTTAAAACAAAATCAAGAAACCGAAGCCTAATTTACTGAATCTCAAAGTGACCTGAAAGTATGGATTGAGGAAAAGTGATAATTTAAGTTCTAGCATTACCCACTGTGAGCACGTACTTCTAAGTGCTGAGGGTAACAAATAACACTGTCATCTCCATCAAGTGGCAGCAACAAAAGTGGATGCAGAATCAAGTGCCAGCCCCACTGGGGACTAACTCAGTGACCCTGGATATTTCATCTCGGTCATTGGGTCCTCTGTGTCTTTCTCCTTTTAACTAGGTTCATCGCACCCTCGTCCCATTATCTCAAAATTGTTACAACGATCAGAATGGGCATGGTCTTAATGAACAAAAGTAGCTGCTGACCCTAAAACTTAATGGGGCTAGAGAAATGATGGAGCAGTTAAAGCACTTGCCAGCAAAGCCAAATGACCTACTCTTGATTACCCAGTACCTACATAAAGCCAGATGCACAAGGTGGCACATGTGTTTGGAATTCATTTGCAGTGACTAGAGGCTCTGGAGTGCTCATTCTCTCCCTCTCTTTCTTTCTCTCTCTCTCTCTCAAAAATAAATAAACAAGTTTTAATTGAATTATTTTTTTTTCTTTTTCTTTGAGGTAAGGTCTCACTCTAGCCCAAGCTGACCTGTAGTCTCAGGGTGGCCTCAAACTCACAGTGACCCTCCTTACCTCTGCCTCCCAAGTGCTGGGTTTAAAAGTATGCCCCACTATGGCTGGCTATTTTTAATTTTTTTAAAAGAAGAGTTCTACTCCTCAGTCTCCTGTATAGATATAGCAAGGATGGTCACACGATGAGACACAAAACTATGAAAAACGAGTAGAGGTTTCATTGAGGGGACCACTTTGAGAAATATTGAAGACAAAGAGCAAGTATCAGTTTAGAATGAGTTGATATAGCCATCTTCTAAATAATTGATACCTACAAATGTTTGTCAAGCCATCCAAGAAGCCAAAGGAAGATGGAGTAACTACCGATCCAACCACAAGACTAGTGTCATAGCAGAGGAAGGAAGGAAGGCTGGGTACGAATACTCTATGGGTTCCAACATCTTGTTCTGTAAATTTGGGAGAAGTTGACTTATCTTATGAGATACTGTGCAGATCAAAGGGCATGGTGAGTGGGTCAACCCTGACTTACTCTGATCACTTGTTCAAGGAGTGTAGCTAAATGGCACCACTTGAAAACTGGGGGCTGTTGTGTACTACCCATTCCTCACTGATTGTGCCTGTGACTGGTACCTGCACAGGGTACCATGGGACTTTTCAATGCTCGCCAGTTTCTCACACCAACAGTCTCATATTCCCTCTCTGCTCTCTGCCACACACAGGGGGAAATATGAAGTGTCCAAGGAATAGCTTGTTGCATTTAGCTTCTCAGATCTGTTTCTTTAGTCCCCCATTATATAGAATGCACCATTATTGCTGCTTTTATGTTTCACCATGTTTTGACTACAACCTACTGATAAATACTGAAATAATTATTAGTAAAAATTAATGAAAGAGCAAAAGCTTCATCTCCTGTTCTCTTGTAAACTGTTCACTTCATACCTGAAAATCTCAAATATTCTTGTGAACTTATTTTAATATGAACAGGTTTATGATAATATTATAAATGCATTTCGAAACATCACCTTTTAATTTGGATTATATAAACTTACTCTCACTACATAACTTTTTTTGGTGGGGGGGTGTTGAGGAAGAGTAGTGCTCTAGCCCATGCTGGCCTGGAATCCACTATGTGGTCTCAGTCTGGCCTCAAGCTCATAGTAATTCTCCTGCCTCTGCCTCCCAAGTGCTGGGAATAAAAGCATGCACCACCATGCCCAGAAACTATATAAATTTGAAAAGCTCATTTATATATATATATTTTTTTTTTAATTTATTTGAGACAAGTTTGCTGTGCACCCTAGGCTGACCACTTACTTGCAATCTTCCTGCTTCAGCCCCTTGTGTCCTGGGATTATAGTGATGAACCCCCATGCCTAATTCCTTATACTTGCAGCATTAAATACATTAGAAAAGTATATATGTTAATATTGATATAACACTATTTTATATACCTAAAATATTTGAATGTGATTTTGAAGGTCAGCGTAATGACACACACCTTAGCACTTGGGAAAATGATGCAGGAAAATTGTGAGTTTTGGGCTCTAGGATATTACAGTCCTCATCACAAACAAGAAAGAAAAATGAAATGTAAATTTTGCCTTGTTATTAATTAAATTTAGGAGAGTTCACACAGAATGCATAGTTTCTATGATCATGTATATTTTGGGGAAAAGCTAGCCTTTTCCCTCCACTCCAGATGGTGAACACTGGCTTTTGTGGCCCCCAAGTATCCATGCTCTGCCTTGTACTGCAGCATTCCCATGGCTAAGTCCTTCTGAGCAGTCACTTGTCTGTGATCATATGGTGACAGCGTCTATTGAGTTGACTTGTCCTAGACGTTTGCAAGGCAAATCAGCTAGATTAGTTTCATCTAGACTTAAGTGTCAGGTTTAATAAATCAGTAGCCCAGTAATATCACTAAAAACGTAGGATATCTGCATCTCATCTATACTATAGGATACAGATGCATCTTTTCTCATGGCTTCCACTCAAGGTCCAAATGTGCTTTCTTAGTTCCAGGTGTCAGGATGATTTGATACAGCTGTAATTTGGTTGGGCTCACAGGGACAGCTTACCTCTGCAGTAATGATGTTACAGCACTGTACTTTCAGATATTTTGATTTGTTCTTTCACACATCTGTGTAAACATCCCAAATGCAATACTTTAACAATTTAAGTGCCAGGTACTTTTTCAGTAACTCCTTTTGGTAGCAATGCTGGAGGGAAGAGAAAAAATGATCTACTCAGTATTACTCAGAAATTCTTCTTCCTTGTGTCCTTTTCTCATTATGCAGAAAATCTTCCAGATGCATCAAAGACTCTGCTTGATGCTAGGCATGGGATTCTGCTGCGTGGCTCCTTGTTATCATTCTTACCTCAGATATGGGGGTCACTGTTAAATCTGTTTTGAATTAATAATCAGGGGCTGGAGAGCTAGCTCAGCAGTTAAGACACTTACCCTACAGCATGAAGATCAGAGCTTGGATTCCCCAAACACACATAAAGTCCAGGTGGCCATATCAGCCTGCCCATAATCCTATTACTTCTGAGGTAGAGATTGAGGACCTCTATATGAAGCCAGTTAGCCAAATCTGGGTTCACGTGAAAGTCCCTTGCCACTAAAAAAGGTAGAAAGTAATTGAGAA
The DNA here is from genome assembly GCA_036346955.1 of Dipus sagitta. Classification (NCBI taxonomy): domain Eukaryota; kingdom Metazoa; phylum Chordata; class Mammalia; order Rodentia; family Dipodidae; genus Dipus; species Dipus sagitta. Next base: position 129,958,097 of record CM070771.1, on the reverse strand, counting down.
AAACACTCTATGCCAACCTCTGGCCTCCATATACACAAGCATGCACTCACACACATAAAAATAGATTAGATAAACTAAATGATGATAATTAGAGCATGGTAGATTAGTTACTACAAACTAGAAGAGTAAAAGAAACATGATTTCAGCTAAAGAAAAGGAAATACATAGCCCAGCTGAAGGAAGCTGAGGATCATCAGACGATAAGCCACATGTTAATGAGAATATTTCAGCAGGTGTCAGAAGACTGGGCTCTCAGGATTGTGAGAGTCAGGTACACATTCTTAGTACACAGTTGACATGTTTTGTATATTTTGTTTGCTATAAAATTTAGTCAACAGTATTCCTCAGAAGAATTCAAATGAGGAATTGTCTCTATTCTTGGTGTACTATCTAATAAAAGAAAACACAAAATATCAGATTTATAGATTTTGATGATTGGAAAGACCTAAAAAATAATTTTTCATCCTAACTTTCTCACTTTGTAAATTGAAACATCAAAGATTGGAGAGGTTCAACAAGCCCACAATATTTTTAATATCATCTAAAAATCACTTATGCTATCTTAAGTCGTTCACACACATTATCTTATTTAATACTTCACAATTATATGAGAGAAAAGTCTCCATTTATGGATCAGGTAGAACTATAATTCAGCAAGGTTGAGAAATTTGCTCAAGTTTATAGTCATATTTATAGCCTCATCAATGATGGACCCAGCTCTTGAATCCTCGTCCAATGTTTGCTCCCCAACAACGTCACCCAGTGCCTCATTCTCTGAACAGCCGGTATGGACACTGAAGCCCAGGACTTGGGCACAGAGGTTTAGGTGCCTCATGTGTACAGATTGTGAAGTGTGGTTATTTGCTTCTTAGTAAGATAATTGGACTGTATTAATTTAACAGCTTTTTATAATGGGCTTACTGTTTACTAACATAAACATAATTAAAAAGGTAGAAATCATAATGATGTACCTAATGAAATCATCTTTTTTAATGACAGAATACTAAGAGCCTTTCAATTAGTGTGAAAATGTGCTAATGAAGCATAACCACACTAGGAGTAGGGAGGTAAAGACTATCATGATTAACAACTCAAGTGATACCAGATGCATGCCAGGTTGTCTCTATTTAAATGATATTGAGAGGACACAGGATCAAGTCATAACGAGCATGATCTTATGACATTGAGAGAGATTAGAACTTTTGCATAAAGAACCAAAATTGCATGGGAAATGATGCATCTACCCTACTATCATGTTAGTGCATCAAAACATCTGCAGAGGGCTGGAGAGAGGGCTTAGTGGTTAAGCACTTGCCGGTGAAGCCTAAGAAATCCAAGGCTCGATTCCCCAGGACCCACGTTAGCCAGATGCACAAGGTTGCTCAAGCATCTGGAGTTCATTTGCAGTGGCTGGAGGCCCTGGCATGCCCATTCTCTCTCTCTCTCTCTCTCTCTCTCTCTCTCTCTCCCTCTTTCCCTGTGTGTCTATTGCTCTCAAATAAATAAGTAAAAATGAACAAAAAAATTTTTTAAATAAAATAAAAACATCTGCAGAAAGCCCAGTAGGATGTACCTCTGTCATTCTGTATTCAGAGTAAGACTTCTTCCTTGTCTCATTATACATAAATTTATTCCCTTTGTCATTATGATTGAGTTGAGACGACTGGCACCTGGCAATTGTGGCAGGAAGTATAGAAAGAGGTTCTCTTCATATTATTATACCAAAATACATTAGAACTCAATTCAGATACTTTGTAAACATCCTTTAACTACTATCAACAAAACTGGTAACATAGCATACACACCTAGCAAGTATCTCAAGGACCAGACAATAGGGTGGGTGGGAAGGGTAGGGAGGGCAAGGGAGGGGGTGGGGGACACAAATCTGGACCCAAATGGCAATGGTATCATAAAATTCTACATCCTAACAGACAGGCCAAATGGTTGAACCTTCACCATGCCCTTAGAGGGAACACCTGAGCCATAAGGCCCTTGAGAGGGTACGATGAAGACTGACCTTAATCTTCTACTGCTTCTCTCTCTCTCTTTCTCCCTCTTCTCCCTAACTCTTTTATATTACTTATCTTTTTATTGCTTCTCTTCATGGGTACTGACCTGTAACTCTCAGTACCAGCAGGTGGCTATTATCCACAGTGAACGTTTGATCAGAGACCTACAAGATTTCTTAAAAGAATGACAGATTTCTGTTGGAGTACTTGATGACCCACCAAAGGTTAGTGATAAGACCCTATTGCTGAAGACACCATATGAAGTTGACACGTAACATGGAGTGATAGGGCTAGAAGCTGGAAGAGAGTCAGCATCTAGTGCCAGAAGGTGCTACATGGGCAACTGGGGGGAAAATGACCAATATCTGTCCAAGCAACTCATGGTCTAACCTACTTAGCAGCAAATAAACTGTCATGATGCTCACTCAAGTACAATAGTGGTACACAGCCATAGTGGGAAACCATCTGCTATTGATTTGGCTAAGTGATCCACTCAGTGGAATGGAACCCATAGCTGGATCTGGGAAACAAGTCAGAATCAGATCCAAAAATGAGCCCATTCTCCATTATCAAGCTACCACCAATTGTGGGGTACAAGAGGACCTACACATATTAAATACTCTCTACAAAAATAATGGTTGTCCCATTTATCTGGTGCTAACTTTACTCTCCATTGGAGAATCTGCTTCTTTTTTCAGATAGAAGCAGATCCTAAGGAGAGAACCACCCATCACACTTCAAAAGGGCCCCAGCTGAAACTAAGAATAATTGGTGAAACAAGCAAGGGTGCTATTTTCTTGGTGAACCTGGTACCAGCACAAGGGTGAAGGATCCACACAGAGAACAATAAGCTCCTACCAAATCAGATATCTAGAGACACAGAGTCTCCCAAGACCTCATCACTGAAGCAGACCTAAAATGAACCCAATATGGCTCAGGGAAATCTGTGGAAGAGAGGGCAGAAAGAATGTCAGAGCCACACGGTGGGTCATGATACACAGAGACATATCCTCCTACCCATAACTGATGGGTAACCCCACAATGCATGACCCATATACCTCAATAAGAAGGTGCCATGTGGAGGGGAGAGGACAGGGAGGAGGCTAACAATGGTGCCAACTTGACTGTATTCACTGAGTACAAAATAAATAATAAAAAAGAATACTGAGAAAAGTGATACATTAGTGATGGAACTTAGTCCCTGTGGTGGATTGAGTTGAGTGTCCCCCATAAACTCATGTGTTATGAACACTAGGTCCCCAGTTAGTGGAAATTTAGAAATTGCAACTTTCTGGAGGAGGTGTATTGTTGGGGACAGACGCATGCATGTTTGAGCCAGTTTTCCCTTGCCCATGTTTGGCACACACTCCTGCTGCTTTTGTCTGCCTGATGTTGGCCAGCCACATTTTCCTTTGCAATCATAAGTTTTTCCTCTACTCTGTAAGCCAAAATAAACCCTTTTCTCCTGCAAAAAAAAAAAAAAATGGGATTAAGTCTAATGAAATACAATAATAGTATTAATAATCCCCTGCGTGTTTTCTTTTTTGGTGTGTGTGTGTGTGTGTGTGTGTGTGTGTGTGTGTGTGTGTGCATGTGGATGCAAATCATGTGTGGAGGTCAGAGGGAAATTACCTTCTATCCCATTCGCGGCAGTGTCTCTCACTGTTTCCACTCTTGTATCTAGCTGCTGGGAAATTTTACTGTCTCCACTTACTTTCTTGTCTTATGTGCACTGGGGTTACAGAGGCTGTGTGGTCTATGCATCTGAATTCAAGTACTCAAAGTTGAACAGCTAGCACTTTATTCACTGAACCATCTCCTGAGACCTCAGATGTGTTTTTTAAAGGTTGTTTTTATTCAGATTATTATAGTTCATTAAGGTTTTAATATTTCATTGGCATATGTTCATTGTACATTGTACTGAGTTTCATATATACAAATTTTCCAAGTATATCATGTACTGTGAGCATATTCACCCAAACCTAGTGCCTCCTTTTAATCCCTTTTCTCCTTTCTCACTACCGCTATTGTCTTCCCTTCCATTAATCTCGTTCATATACATATGCATATTCATGTCATACATTGCCATTTGAGTTAGTAATCCAAGTAGGGCTTTTCTTCTGTTGGAAGCTTATGATTTAATTTCCCTCATTGGTCCCCCTAACATAAAGAAATCATGCAAGCTACTGTGTGACTGCCTCTGTGGGACTGCAATTGGCCCTGTACATCTACAGGCACTGCACCTCAGATTCAATGAGTCGTGAAGCAAAAATTCTTGGAGAAAAGCTCTAGAAAGACCTCAAATGCAAAATTTCTGCTTAACAATATGCTAAAGGCATTTGAGTGTGAGATGTGTACACACCCCTGCTGTAGCGTCCAAGCTTTCAGAGGCCCTCAGTTCCTCTCTTGATTGTTTCCATCACCTTTCCATCATTGGCTGCTTATGTTGCATGCACCATAGTTTCTGTGTAAAAAGATCTCCTAAAATTCATACAAAAGAAAAAAAAAATACCACATAGTCAAAGGAACTCCTCATAGGCTGAGTGAGTATCTAGGAACTAAACTCAAGGAGAAAACAGAAATTAGACTTTTTTCAAAGGTGTATGTATGGTTGAGTCAATAGTGAACAAGAACAGACTTCTTTCATCACTAGTCCCTAAGCTTTACACTAAAAGAATTTGTTACACAGCATTTACATTCTATTAGGTATTGTCAATCATCTACAGGTTATCTAAACTTTACGGCAGAATGGTGTCACCAATGTTCATATATAATATATACATAGAGTGTTTGTATATAATATATGTATATGCATATATAGTTCTTTGGGTAATTGCCAAACATTCTACATAGTCAATTATGTCCGTCAGAACACATCTATCATTATGATATATATAATTTATAATATATGGTATATACTTATACACATTAATATGTAATCATACTTTAATCATCAATCAATTATAACTAAAGTAAGGAAAATGATTACCTTTAAAGAATAAACCTTTAAAGAATAAACCAGTGAACATAAGAATTATTTTCAGTGTAGACTCACAAAATTAATGACAGTGAAAGAGCTCATCATATTTATTTTCTGTTTGAGAAATAAAGGGAATTTAAGTGATACTTATCAGTGACATGTACTCTGAAAAGAAGAGGAGGTTGTAAGGGGGCCAGGAGGTGGGAGAGAATCCACTAAAACAAATTGTGTTTGGAAACTGGAAATGTCATAATGATGCCTAAAACACTGCATGCTAATTAATTTTTAAGTATCCTATTTATTTATTTGTTGGCCTCTGAAAGGCCCAGGTGTGAGGCCTAGTGGAACTTCCTGAGCCTAGCTAAAGTTTGGTGATCTGCCTCTGGCCAGACGTGACTCAGCAAGACGCCTAATGGCTTCTTGCCTGCTACTTCCGCATGGGATTTAGGATTATCATCTCAATAGTCAGTTTACTATTGGCCCTTACCTTTCCCCACCGTCCTAAAATCCCCGCCTTCTTCCCAACATTATATAGGCAACTGTTCATAGCAATAAATCGAGTTCCTGCTTCGACAAGACTCCCGACTCAGTGTGGTTTTTCTCCGGTGGCCAGGAGAGGTCTGAGTCGTCGGACGCTCATCTCCTCCTCAGCCCCTCGGGAGGAACCAGCGGGCCTGGTCCTTCCCTCGGCACTACCTGCCCCCGCCGGCGGAGCCCGGCATCTGGCGCCTAACGTGCGGCTCTTGGAATCCGGCAGACTAGTGCCCCCTGAGAGACATTCGTTGAGGAGGTCAATTGGTGTACATATGCGGGTGAGCATACCCCCATAAGTAGTCTTTATATTTAATGTGCTAAACTTTGCTTCTATAACCTGTACTTGTTGATCAACATCTCTTTGTTCTCTTTCTCTTTCCTTTCACTTTTAGTTTGCAGACAAGCTACATCTGCGGCTTTTGTACAGCATGTTTACCTATCTTTTGGATCCTTGTGGTTGTATTGTACTCATGTGTATGTGGGTTGCTATTGCCCTAATTTTATGGACATTTTTCTCTCAACTTTATAATGAGGGACAGTCTAACTGTAAATCCAATCCTGCCTTAGAATCTCTCAGGGCACTCCTAAAGAGTAGAGGGCTTAATTTGACTGATAATCAGGCTCAACAGACCTGGGATTGCCTTCTCAAACTGGCGCCATGGCTGCCAGAAGGAAATCTCTTTGGTTGGGACACGTGGGATAGGGTAGAGGCCCTTGTTTGTCGGGCACATGTGGAGAAGGATCAAATACCCCCCTCAGGGGTCCTCCCTATGATCTCAGCCCTCAAGGCCTACTTCCCTCCAAGGCCAACCAAACATAAACAAAAGACAGAAGAAAAAGATAATATACAGCCTGATCCAGCTACTCCTCCTGGAGATACAGCTTTAAAAAAAACCCAAAAGGATACATCTTTATGCTCCTCACTCGATCCCTTTGAGAGTGCTCCCTGGCCTTCCAGGGGACCTCCTCCACCTCCTCCATCAACTAACCCTTTCTGGACCCCCTCGGCCCCTCCTTCATATTCGGCCGCCGAGACCCCTTCAGCCCCTCCTTCATATTCGGCAGCCAAGCCGTCAGAAAATAAAGCTACTTTTTTATTTCCCGTCAATCTAAATCCTGGGGGCAATCGCCCTGCTGCCTGGTATCCGTGGGAAGCTCAGGACCTTAAGGAGCTTAAAAAGGCGGTCTCAGAGGATGGACCCAACTCTCCTTGGGCTGAGACCCTATTACAGGGACTTGCCCATCAACCTTGTACAACCCAAGATTGGAAAAATCTAGTCAGGGCTGTCTTGTCAGGTCCCCTATACATTAAGTGGTGTGCCTTTTTTAGAGATGAATGCCATGCACAGGCAGAACGAAACCAAAATCAACAGCCCCCTGTGCCGATAACTTTTGGGATGCTCTCTGGTACCTCTGATCAATATGCTACAGGCACTCAACAGGCGGCTATACCTGACCCGTATAGGGACCAGGTCAGGGCACTAGGCTTGGCGGCATGGAAAAAGCTCGATGAGGGACCCTCTGAAACTCCCCTTATGAGTATTACTCAAAAACCATCTGAGGACTTGGCTACATTTATAGATAGGGTGGAAAAAAGTCTCCAAAGAAAATTTCCCCCAGGGGCATTACGGGATCAGTTTACTAAAATGTTAGTCTGGGAAGGGATGACGGCCGATCACCGCCTCGCCTGTGCAGGTCTCAAGGACAACTCCATGAGTAGATGGAAAAACTTGACATGTTTTGGATGCGGGGACGAGGGCCACTTTAAAAAAGAGTGCCCCAACAGCACAAAGCCTCCTCCGCGCTCTGGGGGGACGACCAATGCCCCTCACACCCTTTGCCCTAAATGCAATAAAGGGTTTCATTGGGCTAAGGAATGTAAATGGAAGTTTAACATACAGGGAAAGCCTTTAAACTCCTCCAGGGGCTTCCCCCAGCCCCGTTAAATAAGGGGAAAGAGACCATCAAAGCCTATTGGACCGTCCCCCTGGTCTCCGGCCTTAGACCCAAAATTATTTTGAATATTGGCAATAAAAAATTCAAACTTCTCATCGACACTGGAGCGGACCGAACGGTCCTGAGAAAGGAGGAAGTGCCCCCCTCCTGGCAGCTTGTGCCCGGCCCTCCCCTACTGGGAATTGGCGGGCAATCCACCTCCTGGGAGAATGCCACGTGGCTCCCTTGGACTGACCCAGGTGGGGACAGGGGAAAAGTCCGCCCTCTCGTGGTGACTGGGCTCACTGCTAACTTACTGGGGCAAGACATCCTTGGAGATGCTGAGGCTTTCATCACTACTGACCATAAGGCCTTTTATAATGATTTGTTAGATAAAAAAGAATATCAACAACAGTCTGAGGAAGGGAGGGAATATCATCCCAATTATAGAGATGACCCTTACTTTGAGCAACTCAGACAAAAGTACTCCAATAAACACCCCCAATTCTAAGGGCCACTGCCCAGCCCCCCCCCCATTTAAAATCCAGTGGAGACCCGGGGATCCTGTATGGGTTGAGCAGTGGCCTCTCCCTTCTTCTAAGTTACACCAACTCCACATACTTATTGATCAACAGTTGGAGGCCGGACATATTCGTCCCTCCACTAGTCCCTGGAACTCTCCTGTCTTTGTCATAAAAAAGCCTAATGGGTCCTGGAGATTTTTACATGATTTAAGAAAGATCAATGAACGCATGATCCCCTTCGGAACCCCCCAGAGGGGACTCCCATGGATCCCAGCTATTCCCAATATATACCATATTACTATCATTGACATTAAAGATTGCTTCTTCTCTATCCCTCTCCATCCAGGAGACATGGAAAAATTTGCATTCTCTGTACCCGCTGTTAATTTTTGTGGCCCAGATAGGAGATTTGAATGGACTGTCTTACCTCAGGGCATGGCAAATAGCCCACCCATTTGTCAATATTACCTGTCATCCATTTTCTCTTCTCTTATCAATCTCCCTGATACCCTGTTTTATATTTACATGGATGATATTATTCTTGGGTGCCTAGATTCCTCCACACTCCAGGACCTTACCCACCAATGTCTAACTATCCTGCATACTCACGGCTTTAAAGTAGCTCCAGAAAAAGTTCAAACTGTGCCTCCCTTTAAGATCTTGGGCTCGATCCTTACCCTAGATACAGTTTCACCTGTTAAACCACAACTTTATATTCAGGATTCTTACACCTTGCCTCAACTCCAGAAGCTTTTGGGAGAAATTAATTGGATGAGGCCTTGGATACCCATAACTACTGAAGAGCTGTCCCCTTTATTTGACCTCCTAAAGGACCTTAACTTCTCCTCTCAGGTAATTTTGTCCCCTTGTCATCAACAAATTTTTCATAAGGTACAACAGGCTATAAATACTGTGACCCTAAAGAGGTTCAATCCTGATTTGCCCATTTCCCTCTACATTTTCTCTGGGGAAACATTATGCACCGCACTGTTGGCCCAGGAAGGTGAACCCATCCAATGGGTCCACCTCTCAATTGGTGGGGTCCCCAGAGTTTATTCTATAACCAACCAGGTTGCTGATTGCATTATCAAGGGCAGAGACACCTCTGTCCGGTTGTTTGGCACAGAACCTCACCTTATTGTCACCCCCCTTTAAGATAACAGATTTCACCTGGCTTCAGAGAAATAATAATAGAGTTGCTACGGCTCTCGAGGGGTTTCTAGGTAAAATTGATTGCCATTATGGCCCCCACAAATGGATGAGTTCTTTCTCCAGATTAGAATGGAAGCCCCCCAGGCTTTTTCTGTCTCAACCTAACCCTGACTTTCTTACCGTGTTTACTGATGGAGGGCACCTGGGGGCTTCCCTAGTCGTTTACCCTCCCTTAAAACAGGAAAAAGAGCCTATGCCCATAAAGTCAGTCTCTCATGAGGTTGAGGGGTCAGCACAATTCAAAGAACTATTTGCTGTCGTTCTAGCTTTGGACACTATTCAAGAGCCATTTAACTTATTTTCTGACAGCCTTTATGTTGTTAATTTATTACCCAACCTGGTTGAGGCCCATATTAGACTGGACTCCAACCCTATATCTCCTCTGATGATTCAAGCTCGTTCCCTACTCAAACAAAGAATTAACCCCATTTTTCTTCAACATCTCAGGGGTCATCAAAACTTACCGGGATCTCTTTCTCGAGGAAACAATTTGGCTGATAAAATGGCTTCTATGCCTCAGTGTAATACTATTACAGAAGCTACACGCTTCCACTTATTGACCCATGTCAACTGGAGAGGTCTCAAGCACAGGTTTCCACAGGTACCAGTCAAGAACCTTAAAAAAATTGTCCGGACTTGTAAGTCCTGTCAGCCCTTCCTCCAAGTACCCCCCCTTCAAACTACAGGAAGCAATCCTAGAGGGCTACGCCCTAATCATCTATGGCAAATTGATGTCACACACTATTCTCCATTTGGAAAACTTAAGTATATTTTTCTTTCAGTTGATACCTTTTCCCGCGCCTGCTGGGCATCGGCACATGCCGGGGAAAAATCTAAACATGCCATTAGTCATATGCTTCAATGTTTTGCCACTCTTGGGCTGCCTGATCAAATTAAAACAGATAATGGCCCCTGCTTCGTAAGCAAGGCCTTTGTAGATTTTCTCCAGAACTGGAAAATCTCACATTCTACAGGCATCCCATACAACCCCCGGGGCCAAGCTATCGTTGAAAGATATAATCAGACTCTCAAGTCTCAATTACAAAAACAAAAGGGGGAATCCTTACCCCCACACGACCAACTAAAAAAGGCATTATTTACCCTAAATATTTTAAACTTTTCTAAAGAAGATAAACAACTCTCCCCTTTTCAAAAACATTGGTCCTCATCCATTACCTACAGTTCTATCTGGGTAAGATGGAGGGACCCATTGACTGGGGCCTGGAGAGGGCCTGATCCACTCCTCACAGCAGGGAGAGGGTTTGGATGTGTCTTCCCTCAAGATGAAAAAAGACCCATTTGGGTACCAGCGAGAGACCTAAAATATTTGTCCCAACAAGAGGACACTGACAATCACTTCTCTAGGGAGTGTCCCACCCCTGAGGACTGTTCCTAAAATGGTCCTTCACCCTACTAAACTAAACAATTCCCTCCCTTGTGGAGGATTGCTGGCTTTGCCTCCAATCTGGGCCTCTCTGGCTGCTTGCAGTACAGTTGCCTTTACGACCTTAAAACATTACTCAGCCACCTTCCCCATCCCCGTCCAGCTTTTCCCAATGTTTCCCCTGGAACTTGCATTTGGGCCCCGCCTTCCCCTAATAATTCCAGTATAGATGTGGGATACATTCATCCTTCCTTCTGTACTTTTAACACAGCTGATCCCAATGCTCAATGCTGCCCACCTTCTGGAATGGTTTATGTTTGTGGAGGCGGGATGGCCTATGACTTTCTGCCCACCAATTGGACGGGCCTTTGTGCCCCAGCCACCTTAATCCCAGATGTAAATATCATCCCTGGAAATGAGGCCCTCCCTGTATCAGAGGGAGACCTATCTTCAACAACAGCTAGATTCCCTGGCTGAGGTAGTCCCACAAAACAGGAGAGGACTAAACCTACTAACGGCCAAAAAAGGAGGCGTATGTTTGTTTTTACAGGAAAAATGCTGCTTTTACGCCAATAAATCAGGAATCGTCCAGGACAAGATTAAGAGGCTCCAGGAAGACTTGGAGAGGAGACAACGGGACCTCCAGGACAACCCACTGTGGACAGGATTATATGACTTCTTACCCTACCTTCTCCCTCTACTTGGGCCCCTCCCCCTCCTTCTCCTTCTCCTTATCCTCACTGTCGGGCCTTGTGTAATTAATAAGATTACACAATTTATTCATCAATGGCTAGAGGCAATAAAACCTCATCAGGTCAAAATATCACAGGCTGGCAACTCAGGAATTAAGTTTCGCAGATGACCCACTGCCACCTCCTCTGCCCTCCATGTGACCAATGATGGGTAAGATCCCCATAGGGGGACAACCTAAGACAGGCCATGGAGTGGGTTCTCAGTGAGCAAAACACATGGTACCCAGTGACGGGTAAGATCCCCAGAGGGGGACAACCTAACACAGGGGCCATGATGAATGCTCTGAGCTAAACACCTGGTACCCAATGACGGTTAAGACCCCCAGAGGGGGACAACCTAAAACAGGGGCCATGGTGACTAATGCTCTTACAAAAACAAAAGGGGGAGATGCTGGCCTCTAAAGGCCCAGGTGTGAGGCCTAGTGGAACTTCCTGAGCCTAGCTAAAGTTTGGTGATCTGCCTCTGGCCAGACATGACTCAGCAAGACGCCTAATGGCTTCTTGCCTGCTACTTCCGCATGGGATTTAGGATTATCATCTCAATAGTCAGTTTACTATTGGCCCTTACCTTTCCCCACCGTCCTAAAATCCCCGCCTTCTTCCCAACATTATATAGGCAACTGTTCATAGCAATAAATCGAGTTCCTGCTTCGACAAGACTCCCGACTCAGTGTGGTTTTTCTCCGGTGGCCAGGAGAGCTCTGAGTCGTCGGACGCTCATCTCCTCCTCAGCCCCTCGGGAGGAACCAGCGGGCCTGGTCCTTCCCTCGGCACTACCTGCCCCCGCCGGCGGAGCCCGGCATTTATTTGAGAGAGAGAGAGAGAGAGAGGTAACTAGAGAGAGAGAGAGAATAGGCACACCAGGGCCTCTAGCCACTGCAAATGAACTCCAGATACATGTGCCATCTTGTGCATCTGGCTTTATGTGGTGAAACCCAACACAGGCCAACCTGAGTGAGAGAGAGGGACACTTCCAAGAAGGGAGGAGATGGAGAAAAGAACAGTGAGGCGGAATCGTGGTGGGTGTGACAGCCTGTATCAGACAGAGATGTTCCGAGGACTTCAGAGGGTTGAATGGCAGATTGGTGGTCTGGTAGAGGGAAAAGGAGGACTAGCCACCTAAGAGGGCAATCAGAACCTTCCTATCTGAGTCACAGCACTAGATGTAAGGTTCAGAAGTGACTGAGGACCACAGAGACCACTCTGAGGCAAAGATGGAAGTTTTATGTGTGTGGGTGGGGGGGAAGCATGAGCTGCCCGGACTGACTCTCAAGAGTGGAGCAGTCAGCTTGGGGTTACAGATAGTGGGCTTTAAAGGCTCTTCAGTTGGAGGAAGGTGAGGAAGGGAAGGGATTTCTTTGTTTGGACAGTAAATCTCTGTTGTTTACATTAGCCATAGGGTGAGACCAGAAGTGACCCAGTGAGAGATAAGAGGGCAGTAAATCTAGACCTGGAGCCTTGTTATGCAGGGGAGGGACTTTGGCTAAACAATTTCTTGAGGAATGTGGATGACTCCTCTGTCACCCTCCTGCTGTAACTCCATTTTGTCCCAGCCTAACAATTTCCACAGAGAATCCTGTCTCCAAAGTTGTCTTCCTATTGTAGGATACCTACTCTCATTTGTATAGCCTCGTAATTAGGTCGTATATCACTTGGATCAAAATTGAGTTGTCATCTGGCTGCCCTCCACCATGGACTGAAAATGCTCCTCTACCTTCCTTGGTTTGCCCATCCAAGTGTTCAGACAGCTTGAGTTTATTACATACAAAAGACTGCATGCTATGTCTGTGTGATTCACGTCATTGACTGCAGTTGTGTACAATCAAATGGTCCTGACAGCAGTATTTTTGATTTTGAATGTGTGAGCTTTTTAGGGTCATGGAAAGAAAAAATAGCAAGAGGCTGGAGAGATGGCTTAAAGGTGATGGTACTTCTCTGTAAAGCCTAAGGACCAGTATGGAGTCCCCAGAACCCATTGAAGCCAGATGCACAAGGTGACGACGCATGAGCACAGGTGGCACATGTGCACAAGGTGTGCATCTGAATTCATTTGCAGTGGCTAAGGCCCTGGCATGCCAATTCTCTCTCTCTCTCTGTAACAACAGGGCACAGTGGGAAAACAAATGGCAAGCAGCAGAACAGAATATCAGATCACATTTACAGCATGTGCTGAAATGACAGGACAAGCCCCTTAGATCAGTCAGCTGGAGTCTCCAGCCAAGGGTCCTGGGCAGAGTCTTCTCCTCAGGTGAGATTTGTAATTAGCAGTTCATACCACAGGCACTTTTATACCATGGGATAAGCAATTGGCTTCTGTTTAAGCCTAAAGGCTTATGGAGTGGGTGCCAGGTAGCTTGGGAAAGAATTTACCTTTCAGCTCTTCTCAAGTGCACAGTTTTGTTTTGTTTATTTTTACTTATTTATTTATTTGAGACAGAAATAAGCAGAAAGGTAGAGGGAGAGAGAGAGAGAGAGAGAGAGAATATGCATGCCAGGGCCTCTAGCTGCTACAAAGAATCTCCAGATATGTGTGTCCCCTTGTGCATCTGGCTTACATGATTCCTGAGGAATCAAACCTGGGTCCTTGGGCTTTACAGGCAAGTGCCTTAAATGCTAAGCTCTTTCTCCAGGCCAAGTACAAAGTTTTTAACACTTGGGCTGTTATCATGTTTGGGTGATATATGTGTATTTAGAGGGGGTGGATTACCCCATTCTCAGAGTCAGCTCTCTACAAGCTATAATAGCATATGACAATTTAACAAAATAACTTATAACACCAGTTTCCCATGATTTTTCCTTGGCATATTGTGTGTAAAGTCTCTATATAGCTGTTGGGATACTTTCATTTCATTGCTAGAATGGTGCCAGACTGAATGTACTTTTTAATAAGCAAATACTTATGGTGATAGTAATTGCTATCACTGCTGGGAGAAGTTGGGCTATCATTAAACCATTAAATTGAATTAAATGAGAAAACCATGTAGCCAGAATCAATTTTAGAATTATAAAATATATGTACATGGTCATGGAAGATCCTTGGGGTTTTCCAAGGGAAGTAGCAGAATGGGAGTAGGCCAAAATTATTTGACTCTGGAGTTTCAATATTGCAAAAAAAAAAAAAAAAGTCATTTATTTCTGCACCCTCTACCTCTGACCTCATCTTCCTCCACATTAAAAAAAAATATTTTTTTCTATCATTTCATTCCTTGTCTCTATAGATTTCCCATGGCAATATAAAATTTTCAACATGATATCATAGACTATCCCCCAGTGGCTCTGTCCTCATTCCACTCTGAACAGTCCGCTGTCCAATGCACACAAGAGTGCATGCACACATACAATATTATAGTTTTGAAAATCCCTGGTATCCCTTCCTACAAATGCCTAGGCAGTTTTCATGATCCAACCTATTATTTATTATGCACAGGTGCATGTCTTGTCAATTTCTGATACAACAGTAATGACCACAGCTGCAAAGCCTCAGTAGTGTATAATGGTAGGCATTGTTTTCACCCTCCGAATACAGTGGCTATCAAGAGTAGCCTATCTGTAGATTAGCTCAGGCCATTGCCAGGGCATTGTGTCATTTATGTACGGATCCTTCTTGGCCTTGGGACTATCAAGCAAGCTGCCATGTTCTTCTCACAATATTTGCAAATTTCCAAGAGGCAAGTTCTAATGTGGTAGATCGTGTAAAGTCCTGGTTTTGTTTAACAGCCTTACCCAAAGCTAGTCACATGGTATATCCAGAGCTGTAGAGATGGGAATGTGCACTTTGATTTTAATGGACAGATCCACATGCCACATGGTTGAGGTATAGGTACAGGCCAGAAGGGAAAATTATGTATAATATGTTGATCGACCCCAAAGGATAAGTTGGTGCATTCTTTAACACACCCAGCCTACATTGGCTCATCTGCTGTCTACTGGGATATGGAATCACAGCTATAAACAAAAACATTGGGAATGTACATTTGGAGCAGATGTCATCCCAAATGTGCCTCATCACACAGAAGGAGTTGTGATTTGTCATTCCTCAATTAGTGATGAAGGGAAAAATGAACGTTTAACTTGAATATTAAAAAAAATTGAAAGCTATTATCAGTAGTCTTCTAAACAATACTCTGAGTCCTTTGATCTTGCTATTCAATGCTGCTGAAGATTCCCAGGTGTTCTTCTGTTTCCACCACTGTAATATAAACTTGTGAAGAAAGTATTTATACTGTATAATTATCTCTAATAACCCAACTTTATGCTGTAAATATAATGTGCAAATGCTGAATACATTCCACACATAGTAGAATGGCTGAGTTTTAAGTATCATTGGAAAACTGTGTTTGGATTCAAATTGGAGTGTTCACACACAACTGCTGGAAAGGCAAAATGGTTCACCCACTTGGAAACAATTTTTGGGTTTGTTTGAAGCAAAATTTATATTATAAGCAACAACAGCTCCAGTTCTATACAACGATGTTCTTGCTTAGCGGGCTTGTCTTTAGAAATGTTTTCTGTTTTACTTACAATGTTCAAATCAGCTCTTGTAAAAATGCTGAGATTTTTCAGGGCATATGATTTGTTTATATATTTTTTTCAATTTTCCTCATTTCTCAAGATTCCAACATTGCTGATTGTATTTATTAAGCTGTTATTGTATTTCTTCAAAATACTTCAAAAATATCTTTTGATCTCTGTTATTTTTGGTCATTATGCAAAATATGCACAACTTGATACCAATGTGACCAACAGCCTGTGACCTTTGCATACATTTCCCTATGGTCCTTAGTTCTTTAACAGTGAGATATTCATTTTATGACACTTATTTCAAAGTTGAGACACAGAGACTTCTGCAGCATGTATAAGCTACTGATTTCTGCTCATTGACATCGAGATAAGGGCTGTTATTTGTGTGCACAGCACACCTGTTTTCTTGGAAAAGCATCTTAGTATTTCCTCAGGATATGAATATGCTAAACAGTGAGTCATGTCTTACAGACAGAACTTCTCACAATGAATGGATGCATCTTACATGGCAGAATACTCAACTAGATACTATGCCTAAGTTAAAGGCTGTTTGTGTTGTTGAAATTTGCTGAGTTTGTCATTCAGCTGCCTTATAGCTCTGCCGACAGCTCAAAGTTACAGAAGCCATGTGGCAATACAGCTTTGTGTCACTTCGTCTCTTTCTCTCTCCCTATCCTTTCACCCTTCACTCCCTCTCTCCTGTTCACTTTTTGATACTTTCAAATGTTTCCCATAAACTTATTCTGACTGCTTAACCCCTGCTGGTGGTAGGAGATGTGTTGTTGGGAGCAGGATCAGGAGTGTTACAGCCATCTCTTCCTTGCTAGAGCTCAGCTTACTCTCCTGCTGCTATTTTCTACCATAACCACTGCTTATGCCATGCTTTCCCCTGCCATCATGGAGTTTCCCCTGGAGACTGTGAGGCAAAAATAAAAACTTTCTCTTCATGTTTTTCTTTGCTTTAAAAAATTTTATTTATTTATTTATTTGAGAGAGTGACAGAGAAAGAGGCAAACAGAGAGTGAGAGAATGGGAGTGCCAGGGCCTACAGCCACTGCAAACGAACTCCAGAAGCATGTGCCCCCTTGTGTATCTGGCTTACGTGAGTCCTGGGGAATTGAACCTGGGTCCTTTGGCTTTACAGTCAAATGCCTTAACCACTAAGCATTCCCCCCAGCCCTCATCAGCTGCTTTTGATCAGCTGCTTTGCGCTAGCAATGAGAATGTAACTGCATCATGTGCCTATTCATACTACATTTAATTATAACTTGTGGAAGGCAGCATACCTCACAAAGCTACAGTAAAATTATATATCTTACAACCCACCTGAACTGTGGTGAGACTCAATACCTGGGTGATATTCTGTGAATTCTTCATAATATGCCTGTACAATGTTGGACCCGTATATCCTTAAATGGTACCCTTAAAAACCAAAGTCAATTTCTATGACAGCTCTATATCCTTTCAGTGGTCAGGCACTGTTGACTTTATTTCTTTGATGTTCATTAAATATGCACTAATCTTCCTCTCTATTAGTCCTTGTTACTTATAATATGAATTACTAAAATGGTCTCCAAATGTTTCTTTTGAATCAAGGCTCTAATTTCTCTTTATATTGACATTTAAGTTATTATTCTAAGTAATAGTGGCATTGCCTTTACATTGTCCTCCCCAGATTCTATGGCTCCCATCTATACAGTATAACATCTACACTCTTATCATATCACCCAACACCCTCCCCAGCCTGACCTTAGCTGCCTTTTCACTTGGCCTCCCAATACTGCTCTTTATGAATTGTGCTCTAGAAGGCTTGGAGAGGTACCTGATTCCAGAACATGCTGTGAGGGCTCAAGATATTCCCCTTCTTGAGTATACTCTTCTCCATGTAAAAAATTCTAGCTCTACTCAACTGATTCTTCCTTCTTTGGGTATAGTGCCTATGTCTTGGCTAAATAGTTCTATTTTTTCCTTTAGGTCTTATATTGTTGTTAAATATGTAGGCTATTTTTCTTAACCACAACTTAATCCCACTGGAAGCATAATTACAATATAATGAAGTCAGCTAAATAGAAATGAGAATAAAAAACTAGGATTGAGATGCATATGTTTGTGTGTCTGTGTGTATTATTCCCTAAAATAATTGTGATCAATGCCAAACATTGATAAATAAATTATGAATAAATAAAAAATTATATATAAATATAAACCATTGATAAATAAATAAATTCAATCATTTATTTAATTTTTAAATATAAATTAGGTGTTTTTCTTAAGTCCTACATTATGCTAAATCCTCGGGATACAAATGACAAGGTATTTAAAATGGTGGGACATATTCCTTAAAAACTCAAAGAGAAAGTATTATGGCAATGCTCAGAAGAAGGTAAATTCCTTTGGTAAAAGTGCTTCACAGGAATTTCTTATTGGTAACTTTATGAGAAAAGCTTGAAAAAATGGACAAGGCCCTTGCAATTCTCTCACAAAGAAAAATAAACATGCCTCATATGGCTTTCAAGAGGTAGTATATATTCTTAGACTTTCCCCAGTAATCCAGGTATCATCATATGCGACAAAATTCACTAGCAATAGATTCTTTGGTATATTATACAGCTTGGTTGGCTCTGTAATTTGCTTGATGTTTAAAAGTGAATGAACTTTATCTCTTGTTGCAGATAACTTCTTGTTGCTGGTACAAAACATCCAATCAGAAGCAGCTTTTAGAAAGGGTTTTATTTCAGCTTACAATTTCATGAGGAAGTTTTATCATGGTGGAGAAAGAATGGCAATAGAGACATTAGGACATCACATCTTGTCACATCAGCTGGTAGGAAGCAGCAAGAGTGAGCTTACTATGAACACCCAATGAGACTGCATTAGTAAACCTCAGGGTCAGCAGCAATGACATCCCTTTTCTAGCAAGGTTTTACCTCCAAAAGGCTTCACAGCTTCCAAATTGTCACCAGCTGGTGACTAAGGGTTCGATACACATGATCCTATGGGGGAGCATTTCATTCAGACCACCACATTGGCATTTCCCAATTCATACTGTGAATTATAACAACTTTTATTCAATTATTTAAGAAAGAAAACTGTTGAAAATCAATTTGCAACCATGCCTTAAAAGAGTCTTGCTTTTTCTTCAATTCACAGATACTTTCATACACATGCCTTTGTGTTTAATTTAGGACACAGACATTTTTCTCTACTGTTCAATGCTAGTCTTTGGAATCATAACAGAACATCTGCTGTACTTTGCATTACTTTGCAGAATATGTTTCTACTTTCTCTTTCTCTTTCTCTGCATTTTCTCAGCTGATGTGGGATGAGTAATGGGTTTCAAGTATCTATTCCATTTCTGACTGAAATAAAATGATAGTAGCACTTACATATACCAATAGAGGCTAGCTCTTAAATAAGCAACTGGCCCTTATTTTCATGATAAGATGTTATTAGTTCTGAGCTGATGGTCATGTGATACATTTGGGAAAGATAACTAAAGAGTATCAGTGGTTAGTAGATGTTGCTATGATGAGTCTACTGGCTACATATTATAAAAATTTAATAATAATTTAATATTGTGGACAAAAGCCCAGCAGGATGGAAGATGTTTGACATGTCTTGAATTTGAATGAGAATAGTATAAAATGCTTCTTTGTATGTGTATTATTCCTGAGACATGTCTAAAACTACTGCTGCTTATACTGCCACTGCCTCAGCAACTGTCTATTTCTTTTCATAGAGCAAGAATATATATAAATATAATTTATTTATATATATAAATAATGTAACATATATAAATAATGGAAATACTTTTCACTTTTATTGTCCCTCATCATCCACATTTCTCTCTGTCATGTGGAATTTGCAAACATATAAAGGTCACTGATTCTGACAGTTAGGTTTAACAATTACCTCTTCAGTCATTCATGTTAATTCATGTACTAGTTATTTGGAAACCAATGTCCATACTCATCTTTTACTGTTCTATAGAACAGGGCTTTTCCCACTCATGACACCTGTCTACCAGAGAAATTTCTATGAAACTCTGAGAGTACAGGTATATAAAACAGGTATACAAATCAAACACTTTCTGATAATGAATCATACAGAAATATATTTTAAAATAGTTCTTTGTAAAACATTGGCATATATTAAGTTGAAGGCACAATAGCACATGATAAGAGGATGAGCTTGCTTTTTGTTTGTTTCGTTGGGTTTTTTTGTTTTTTTGTTTTTTTTTTTTTTTTTTTTTGGTTTTTCAAGGTAGGGTCTCACTCTAGTCCTGACCTGGAATTCACTATGTACTCTCAGGGTGGCTTCAAACTCACGGCGATCCTCCTACCTTTTCCTCCTGAGTGCTGGGATTAAAGGCATGCACCACCATGCCCAGCTTTAGCTTGCATATTTTTACATAAAGAATCAACTAAACTTTAGTTCAATATCTGGTACTACAGGATAGAGCATCTTCAGGTTTTAAGAGTTGATTGGTATTTTTATTTTAAAACTGTCATTGTTGGTCAATGTTGTTATTATCACTTTGTATAAATACATAGTACTAAATGGCATAAGCATGTAAGACCAGTTCAAATTATGCTGAAAATTCTTTGATAGGAAAATATTGTGTTTGTTTTCCAAAATTAAGTTATAAGGGTAGAAAACTTTGCATGCATGGTAAAGACACTGTAGCTCATTACAAGCAATAGTCTTGAATCTGAGCTGAGGTGTTTCAGGCAGCTGCACCAGCACTGTATGGCATAACAGCATGTGCAGTGCTAAGGGCCTGTGTCATGTGTTCACACTAGCGGCTCCAGGGAAGTCATGGCTGACAGCATGTGCACTGCTAAGGGCCCGTGCTATGTCAACAGTGGAGGCTCCAGGGAAGTCATGACAATGTAACATGGATGAGTGCTGCCAGAAACACCTTACACTCATGATGCACTTGTTTTTGAATGAACTTTTGGTTGTAGTGTGTTCAAAGCCTTTTAATGTTGCAGGTTTTTCATAATCAGCACATTTGGTGACAATATATGGAGATGGGACCAATAATTTGAAAAGCTGGGCTGTAAAACTGAACATTATAGACCTTTTCTCTAAATGCTATCAATGGTACCATCCACCTGAATCTGCTGGCTGACACCCCTCAGTTTCTCATATAACTAGCTACATTTGCAAAAAGAACTGAACTCCTCTCTGATAAACTTCACAACCAGAATTGGTGAAAGAAAGAAAGAAAGAAAGAAAGAAAGAAAGAAAGAAAGAAAGAAAGAAAGAAAGAAAGAAAGAAAGAAAGGAAGGAAGGAAGAAATGAAGGAAGAAAGACTAGTGAACCTTATCGTTTAGATATTTTATCAGAATTGATACAGCCCCCTTGTGCCCAGGAAGGAAGGAAGAGGCAGGAATACAAGATGGTGAAACTTATAAGGCTCAAGAAGATCATGAAACTTTCTCAGAAAGTTCTAGAAGGTTTACAAGCCCTCTCCCCAAGCTTATAAGAAGAGTTAACATTTGGTGAGGCTGCATGTCAAGAACCCTAGGATAACAGCTTTTGTGAGTTCTTCCTAATTCTAGTGTGAGCTTTTCAGTGATGTAACTGCCTTTGAGCTGTCCATGCTCCTGTAAATAATCACAATAAACCCAGTAGCTTACCAAGATAATATTGGGTAGAATTTTTTCTTTGGAATGCCATCAGTACTCTACTGTGGGTGAACACATAGTTGTTTACATTTCCCCAGTAATAGTCAAATAGCATGACCTACAAATAAGTTAAGAGTCTTTTTGGTGAATATTCTGTCTCTACTGTCACTCCCTTCTCCAATTACAATCATGTACAATCTAACTTTAAAAAAACTTTGCCAAGGAAAAACATCTATGGATAATAAAAAGAAATATTCCAGCACATATTTCCCCTGGTATCTAAACTTACTACAAATTGAGTTAAGCTTCAAAGCCCCAAAATCACATATATAGCTGCCTCCCAGTCACTTAGGTGTACTCCTCTCTTAAGGCCCAAACTTTATTCTCTTCAAGTGTGTCTTGTCTTCCTGTTTAATGAATAAATCAATAATTTTGTGGCCCTTTGGACTTTTACTGGAATTCCTTTCTGCAACATTAAGTCAACAACTGAGTTATACCCTAATAGAGACCCCCATAGTGGTTTGAGTATAAATGCATGTCCCCCATAGCCTGAGGAATGTTTGATTAAGGTTATGCTTCCTACTTAAATCTCCAACAGCCTACTGGATGAGGTATTATGGGGGATATATCTTTTGGTCCAGCCCTAAGGTGTATGCAGAGTAAGTTTGAACTCTGGAGGTTCATGTTACTGGCTGCTGGTGGTGTCTCTCTGAAGTGGATCTACAGAAGTGAGCCAGCTTCTTCTAAGCTCTGATGGAGCCTCTTCTGGAGTCTATAAGCCTAAAATAAACCCTTTCCTCTCATTGGTTGCTTCGGGCCAGGTGTTCTAATAAAGTAAGTACAACACCACAACCCCCAAAGTTCTAAGGGGTATTCCTTAGGCTGCCCAGGCAGCACTAGCAAGTTGATTTTTTCACTGTCAATGATAGAAAACAAGGAAAAACAGTAATCATGAATTACTATCTATGTGTGAACTCATATTGTGCATGATAAACTTAGTGTGTTGGGAATACTAAAGCATGGGTTTACTCAATAGGAAGAGAAATGAAGTGGGAAAACTTAAGAGGTTGTATCATAACATCAAATTGCATTCATAAGGCATATCTATTTTGCATTTTTCATTGTAATTCATATCTAAGTCTCTGCTTCACTTTACCCAAGTAACCTTGAGTAACCCCAAGTCATCTGTCCTAGGAAAGAAACCCATCTGGCGAGATTTGTGGCCATTTTATTCTCATCTTTTATCTGTCATTTTCATGTATTATTGCCCTCCATGTGTTCCTTAAGTATTTTACTGTCTATATCAGGTATTTTTGAGTGAACAAAATATCAAGTTCTATTTGAATAGTCTTGAAGTTGGCTTGTCGGGATTGGTTTTCCACATCTAAGATCATTAAGCATCCATGAAACAAAGGGTTGACATGATGACCAGGAAGCTGTTCACCCTCCACCTGCAACTGCACAACTGTCATGTAGCTTCAGCTGGCACCTCTGACTGCAGTCATTTTGATAAGGATTATGTCTTTATTGTGATTTTCCTATGTATCATATTTTCTAGTTCTATCATTTTCCAAATATCATATCATCTATTTCTTTCTGTTACTAGATTTGTTCATATGCAGACGTTTCTAGTCATAGAAAGCTGGACGTTTCATTTATTCAGTATTTGAATCAATGTTTGTTGTTATTAGCAAAGCATATGGTATTAGGTAACAGTTACAATTTATGCATGAGCTCTGTCCTCATTTGTCAGCTGTTTAACAATTTGAGGCAGGATATTTACACAAATATCTTTGTATGCAAAAGTTTTACCCAAAAGTGGATGGGTATTCAAAAGGGGTGTAGATTTTTTTGAGATGGGTAATTTCACAACAGGACTGAAATTGTAAAATAGGCTCTTAAATGTTTCTGTAATCCTGCGTATGTGAAAATTACAGGAAAGAATATTGTGGGCAAATAGGTAAAACAATATGATTAAAAACAACGATCTGCCGGGCGTGGTGGCGCACGCCTTTAATCCTAGCACTTGGGAGGCAGAGGTAGGAGGATCACTGTGAGTTTGAGGCCACCCTGAGACTCCATAGTCAGCCTGGGCTAGAGTGAGACCCTACCTCGAAAAACCAAAAAAAAAACAATGATCTGTTTACAATAGGACTTAAAGAGAGAACATCTATAGTGCATAGATTTGGGATGCTTTCAGCTGTAAGTAACAGAAACTCTCATTAAACAGTGGATTATAGAATATTTATAACCTGTTTACAAGAAGGCTAGAGATAGGTGACCCTCGGGAAGTGCCTTCTCTCAGGCATCATCATCATGGACTGAAGGAAATCACTTCTTTCCATTACTGCAGCCTTACCATGCTGGCTTTCGTCCTTGAGCTTCTCTCTGCGTGACACTTTTTAGAACTGAAATGGATAGCATTTCCAGACCATACACATGCCAGAAATGCCAAAGGCCATCTGATTAACTCTCTGAAGCAAACATGTTGTTTCCTCAACAAAAGGTAATGTTGTATTTGGAAAATAAATAAACTGTGGGTGAAAAAAAATCTAATAACTGACAGTTGACTTAAACAGTGGGTTCCTAATGCTTACACAGATTACAAATGTAGAAATTTAGGAAGATCAACTTGAGACTGACCATATTGTTCAATTCTATTCATTCACTCCTTTATTTCTTAATTTGAATCTATGCTTGGCCTGTATGTTCCTATGTGAATACACATGTGTTCAGGTGTGTGTGTGTGAGAGAGAGAAAGAGAGAGAGAGAGAGAAAGAGACTTTGATGTCAAGTGTCTTGTTCAGTCCCTCTCCACCTTAGATTTTTGAGATGGGGAGTCTCTTGATAAACTCAGATTAACTAGACAGTAGCCTGAGTTTGATAAACTTGAGAGTAAGCCCAGGTATCCACCCATCTCTGCCTTCCCAGTGCAGTGATTATAGGAGCTCATCATCAAGTAGATTCCAAGCACCATTTCCTGTAGAGATGCAGCTCTCTTGGTACCTCTAGCACAAAGCTGAAACTACTATTTCTACATTTATCCTCATTCCTAACTTTAAATAACTATAATCCATTTGTATTTATTCAGTCACTCAAACTGGTCCTCCCACTTAGCAAATTTTTCACTTTCCCTTTGCTGTCAAAGTCTGTTTTCACCCAGGCCTTAGTTAAAGTGGTAGCCCTTCCAGAAAGTGCTTTTATCATCTAACGATCCTTCTCTGTGCCATATGGTACTTGTATTTTCTAAGCACAGTCATTATTTCAGTGATGACTTTTCTTAAAATCTTCTTTATCAAACCTATCACTATTTACCATCGAGATCACTGCAGTGGCTTCCTATTAATCTCTGTACCATCTTTGGCCATCCTTGTAAACATTTTGTTTTGTTTTGTTTTGTTTTTTCCAGGTAGTGTCTTGCTCTAGTCCAGGCTGAGCTGGAATTCACTCTGTAGTCTCAGGGTGGCCTTGAACACATGGGGATCCTCCTACCTCTGCCTCTTGAGTGCTGAGATTCAAAGCATGTACCACCACACTTGGCAATTTTTTTTTTTTTTTTTTGTAGGTAGGGTCTTTCTCTAGCCCAGACTTACCTGGAATTCACTATGTAGTCTAAGGCTGGCCTCTAACTCAGGTGATCCTCCTACCTCAGTCTCCCAGGTTCTAGTACTGAAGACATGAGCCACCATTCCTGGCTTATAAACATTTTGATAAGCTTCATCGGCTAAACTAACAGAATGATATTTCCTAAACACAGAATAGATGATCCCCTATTTTACTTAAAATTACCAAGTTTTCTCCTATCCTGAAAAAAAGACCATGGAACCACACACGTCACATCTGTGCTCTCTTATTTTTTGTCCTATAATCACATGGCCCACCTTTCCTTTACCCCCAAATACTCACTATTCTTCTTGTATCTGTGGTATCTTACAAATGCACATTCATTTTTTTCAATTGCATTAAATAAACCCTTCCTCATTACATTGTCACAGGTCATAACTCACTTGCTAAGAGCATTCCTTAACACCATGGCTATGGATTTTCTCAGAGCCATATCCTGCATATCCAGTGTGACAACCATTGAAATAATGGTTCTGTTTGTGTGGTCATTTTTCTAGTATGTTTTCCTCTATAAAAATAACCATCACTGCACCACTTACATGATCAGGTTTGTATTCAGTGTCTTCTGCAGTCACTAACATCAATCACTTGTTGATGAATATGACATTGTTTCACAATTTTATTAGTTAAAACATAAAAATGGTTGGAAAGTTTATTTCATTATATGAAAAATCAGGTCCTTGCATGATACGTACGTTGATGTTTAAATTTATTGTTGTATGATTGAATTAAAGAAGTCTTAGATAGCTAAGTGATGAATACGTGGTTAGAAAGGATGTATTCAAAAGTAATGAAGGAAACTCTTGTAATCAAACTTATCCTATGTCACTAGAATTACCGACAGCTTTTCTTTTTCTTATTAATATCATGTTTATTCCATTAATATATAATATTTTAATATTTCATTTTTCCTTTGTAATGCCATTTGTTTAAAAAATATTTTTCAGGGTTGGTTTAGGTGCTTGCTGCAAAGCCTAATAAACTAGGTTCAATTCCCCAGAACCCATGTAAAGCCAAATGCAGTGGTACATTCACCTGGAGTTTGTTTTCAGTAGCTGTAGGTCCTGCCATGCCCATTCCTCACTTCTCTTTCCTAAATTACTATTGAAGATCTAAAACATATCTAAACTTCTCTTCTCCATAGTTAGGTGAAGGAAACTAATCTTGTAGGAATATGATCTATTTTTTTTTTTTTTTTGCAGAATTTTAAGGAAATGGTTTCTTTGTTCCCTTACCCAACATGACCTAGTTTATACTTGGTTCTTAATCTTACAGCTAAACCAAAACCACATTTTTCTCAAGTCTTCTTTTTTATATTCCTCCAAACTTTAGTTGTCCATAGAAACATAGGTGTGAAGTGTGGAAGGTTCAAAATGAGCAGCAACAGGGTTTTATGACAGTAGCAAGTATCAGCACTTCTCATTCTCCCGGACTTGTCTATAAATATTTCCCAACTGCGGTGTCCTCTATCCATCAACAGCTCCAAGGCATGGCCCAAACATTTGGCTGGAGATGTGCAAAGACAGCAGCTTCTTTAGAATTTAATGACAGCACCTTTACCCCTAGCAACTTGTGGTGCTCAGTGTATCAAACGGATTGTCTGGTGATCACTTTGATGCCCCAACTCCATACTTCAAAGGATTTGTTATTACAGCATTATGTGGTATTTAGTTTCTAAAATCGTGTTTCATATAATGTTTGATCTTCATACAATATCATCTTTGTGCTTCCAGATTGAGCTTAACAGGAAATAAGCTTTGTAGAAATACCAACATGAAACCTCTAACAATGAGTTTGATACTTAGACAATGACAAAAATAGTGGGAAGGATGGAGAATTACACACCACCTTAGTTCAGGAGACAGAACAGTTCCATCAACACAGGATTCCTCAAAGGACCCATCTAGAGCTACATTTCTCTTCTTCCCTACCCCTCTTATCCTTTTCTAAAGCCTATGTATCTAAAAAATACATCCTCCATCAATAGAAAATTATCACTTAATGAATGTTAAATTATGTACATTGGACTTCTTTACTCAGTAAACTTCTCTGAAGACTGATACAAGTCGTCCTATGTATCTATGCTTTGATCTGATAAGTAAGTTGCTGTGAACATTTATGTAAGTTTTTTGTGTGAACTGTGGATGTCATATGGTAATTTTATGGTAATCTTTACAAAGCAAGTACAAAAACTGAGTTGCAGTATGTATGGTCTTACATTCCTGTGGCTGAGTGTGTTTGTGTAAGTATCTATGCATCTTTGACAACACTTTATGTTGTCACTTTTTTTTATTTCAGCCACTGTTATATTTGTAGAGTTATAGCTCATGTGATTTGCATTTGTATTTTCCTATTGGCCAAATTGAAGGTCAGTTTCTCTTCCATGCTTATTCTCTGTTTACTTATCTTCTCTAGTAAAATGCCTGTTCTTATCTTTCACCCACTTTCTAATTACATGGCACAATTATATATTTTACTGAAGTTTTAATGGTTCTTTATATAATCTAGAAACTAGTCTTTTGACAGTTACATGGTTTTAATTTTTTCTAATCTGCAGTTTGTCTTCTTATTCTCTCTACTGGTTCTTTCAAAGAGAAATATTGTTTAAATTTTGATGAGTTCTAACTTATTGATTTCTCTCTTTTAACATTTTGATGATGTCCAATTCATCAATTTTCCTGTTACAAATCATGACTCTGGTACACAGTTTAAGAACTGTTAGCTTAGCACTAGATCCCAGATATTTTCTCTTATGTCTTTTTTAAGGGGCTTATAGTTTCAAATCCTACATGTAACTCTGTGATAAATTCTGAATTAATTTTTGTATAAGTATGTGATTTCACTCATATCCGTCAAATAAAAAATATTTAATGGAGATTCACTTAATCAAATCAAAACAAGCACATTATATTCAAGATGAAATCAGTCTTTTTATTAGATATGGACAATTTAGAATGAAAACAACGCATATTGGTACCATCCTTTATCTCCTCCCTGCCTGTTTTCTGAAGAGGTCTTCCTTCTTGGGGATGCAGGTCAATCCCATGGGGATTGTGGGTCATGCATTATGGGTGGGAAGGGGGAAGAGGCAATGTGTCTGTGTAAAATGTCCCAACTTGTGGCTCTAACAATCTTTCTGCCTCCTCTTTTGTAAAATTCCCTGAGCCATGCTGAGAGCATTTTAAGTCTACTTCAGTGATGGGCACTTAGGATCCTCTGGATCTCTGGTTTGACAGGCAATGAGTGTCCTCAGTGTCTTTCTCCATCACCCTTGTGCTGATAGCAAATTCACTAAGAAAGCAGCACTCTTGTTCATTTCCTCAGTTCCTCTGTGGTTTCAGCTGGAGCCAGGGTGGAGTGCACTGGGTCATTTATCTCCCCAGGTCCAGCTCCCATCTGAAAAAGAGAAGCAGATTCTACAACAGAGAATGAAGAAGTTAACACTGGTAAAATGGGATAACCATTATTAATTCAGAGAGAATTTAAAGGGTGTACACCCTCTTATACCTGGAGGTTAGTGGGAGCTTGACAATGTAAAGCAAAATCATTATCTGGATATGATTCTGACTTGTTTCCCAGTTCCAATATGGTTTCCTTTCCACTAAGCAGATAGGTTAGCCAATCCAAGAGCAGTTGGTTACCCACCATGGCTGTGTGCCACTATTGCACTTGTGTGAGCATCACATCAGGTTGTTTGCTTCTGAGTCACTTAGAGTTTTGAGTTGCTCAGATAGCTGTTGGCCACTTTCCAGCACTAGATCAGCTAATTGTCTGGGGACTGGCTCTCCTCTGGATTCCAACCAGGTCTCTCCAAGGTCTGTGCCAACAGCACATTATGTCTTCAGCACAAGGGTCTTACCATTAACCTCTGGTGGGATATCAAGTGCCCTGACAAGAGTCTATCTTGTTTGTTTAGGGAGATCTAGTAGGCCTCTCTGATCAACAATTCATTTTGGATATAGACCATGTCCAGGTACAGAGAATTACAGGCCAGTGCCAAGGGAAAAGAAAAAAGAGAAAGCCAGAGAAGAAAGAGAAACAGAAGAAATTTGAAGTTAGGTTTTGTCTCGCCCTTTCCAGGGCCCTTTGATTCATATGCTCGCCTTAAAGTCCTCTTGAGGGTTCCGCCTTTTAGTCTGACTTCCAGGTTATAGGATTCTATGTTACCAGTTCATTTGGAGTTCAGATTTTGTGTCCCCCAACCAACACCCTTCCCCTTCCCCCAAGCCCTACCCTCCCTATTGTCCAAGCCTCGAGATGAGATGTTATTCAGTATGTCAGCAACTCTGGCTGATCCAGATTAGCAGCTGCAGATGAATGAGATGATGCAATGGTTGTCTATCTGTGATTGTGTGAGTTCACTTAGAATGATCTGCTCCAAATTTGAACGTTTTCCTACAAATTTCAATATGTCATTTTTTTTTCTTACTGCTGAGTAGAATTCCATCAAGTAGCTATACCA
This sequence comes from Dipus sagitta, assembly GCA_036346955.1. Taxonomy (NCBI): domain Eukaryota; kingdom Metazoa; phylum Chordata; class Mammalia; order Rodentia; family Dipodidae; genus Dipus; species Dipus sagitta. Next base: position 129,928,526 of record CM070771.1, on the reverse strand, counting down.
CATCCTTGTTATCCATTCATCCAATGATGGACACATGGGTTGATTTCAGTTTTTAGCTATTATGAAGTGAGCAGCTGTAAACATGGTTGAGCACATATCTCTGAACTGAGGCATGGAGCTTTTAGGATAAATGTCCTGGTAAGGGAATAACAGTGTCTGTTGGTAACTCCAAATTCATCCTTTTTAGGAGTCTCCATATTTATTTCCATAATGGCCCAGGCATCTCCACTGGGTCTCCAGTGTAATCTGTGGTTCATCCTCATGGCCCTATGGGGTCTCCAATCAGGCATGCTGCAAACCTGCTTCATACTGCCCATGGCCAATTCCACAACACAAAATCAAGACCGTGTTGCAAACTCAATGACCCTCTCTTTCTTGCATTTCTTATACTCCACAATACCAGGTAGGGTGCCAACTTGTTAATAAAGCAGATTTTAAAGAACAGGACATTCATTGAGTACTCAGACCCCTCAAAAAGAGTCTACACTCTTCCTATTGCCCCAGTGCAGGTCAGCTGGCCCAATCTCAAAGGCTGTAGTCTCCCAATTAGATCTGAACAGGCAGCCAGTTCACCCAAAGATTTTTTTGTTTTTCTGTGCCATATCCCTCTGCTCACACCAGTTCATTTCCACACAAAGAAACCCTGCACAACTTCTCAGGACATGGGCATAACAGCAAATTTCTCATATAAACTGACTCCATACCAGTACAAGCAAAGCTCTTTCTTAGTCTCATAAGCCAAACCTCACAGTCCATAGTTCTTACTGCATTCAGGTCATTCAACTCTGATGAGAATAGTCCATCAAGCTGTACTTACAGCACTGCAAGGTATCTCTTAGGCCAAGGCTTCAAATCTTTCCACATTCCTCTTGAAAATCAGCTCCAAAAGGCCAAAGTCACACAGGTGTCTAGAAGCAAATCCGCTTAACCACTGAGCCATCTCTCCAGCCCACATCGATTTTTTAAAACTGCTTTCTTAATTGCCAATTTGTTATTTTAATTGATTCATTATTTTCTGCTTTAATCTTGATTATTTATTTAATTGTGTGGAGCTCTTTGGGGTGGGTTCTTCTTGGTTTTCCAGGACATTTAGGTGGACAGTCAGGTTACTGATTTGGGATCTCTGTATCTTTGTAATGAAGGCATTTAGGGCTATGAATTTTCCCCTTATGACTGCCTTCATAGTGTTCCATAGGTTTTGGTAAGCTCTGTCTTCCATATGAGTAACTGCTGGTGAGCGGTTCTAGAGAGGATTTTATAATTTCTATTTGATTTTTGTTTTCTGTTGAATTATTTTGCATCATGTCCATCTCTTTTTTGAGGTATGATTTCAATTCAAGTTTTGGTTTTCTTGAGGCTTTCTGGAGTTCATTCTTACATTTGATCAAGTCTTCATTAAGCTTAACCAACCAGTTGTTGAGATCTCCCATTTCTTTACTTTACCTTCAATTTATTCATATCTCTTTGGAGGGTTCTAACATTTTCTTCAATCAAGTTAAGCCTACTGTCAAAAACTGAACACTCTAGGAGATGATTCTGTTCAATTTCATTTATATGATTATTGGTTCTTTGATAGTTTGATTCTAGTTCAATGATTTTTTTTAATCAGGGTCTCATTGCTTGTTGTGTTTTCATTTTGAAAATGAATTTCTGTTGATTTCTCTGTGATTTCACTGAAGGCTTCCATTGCATGAGAAGACATCCTTGGTGGAGATCTCTCAGTTTTCTGACTTTTGTTGTCTTTTTTGCGTTGTTGTCTATCATTTTAGGTAGACTATTGTAGCAGACAGCTTCAGGTTCACTGAGATGAACTTCCAGACCAGGCACAATTATGGAGGAAGGGATTTATTGAAGCTTACATATCCAGGGGAAGCTTCACAGGCCCAAGCAGAGAGAGAGAGAGAGAGAAGCACAAGCCTAAAAGCCAAAAGCCACAGCACACTTCAGGAACTCCAGCTAGGCACACTTTGCATATCTTTAGATTGAAACCTGAAACCTACCACCACACCTTAAGATCCACCCAGTGACACTGCCTCCAGCCAAGTGGCTAAAGATGCAAACTACAAACAAATAAACAACTGAATATATTGGGGGCCATCTATTCTATTCAAACCACCACAACTATTTTATTTGATTGAGGTGGAAGCAAGTTTTTGTCCTTTGGTCCATGCACCCTCTGACTCAAGTAAACAGGGATGTTGGTACCCAGTGGCCTGTCAGGATACCAGAGCAAAGGGCTTCTGGCTTCCACAGTTCACACAGGGACCAGACCTCCCTAAGCAATGCACAATGGGGCATACTAAGACCAGGGGACTGGGAGGAGTAGGGGAACAGGGAGAACAGGGATCTGGACTACTTCTTGCCATGCCCTCCAGCACACACATCAGCACAGGGAACCCAGACCAGGGAGGTGTGAGGAGCCAGGAAACAGGGGTCTGGCCTACTCACTCCAGACCACTGTGCCTCCCAACATACTGTCTGAGCAGGCAACCCAGACCAGAGACAAAAATTAATCTTTTAAGTAGCTATTTTGTCAGGGAAGGAGGTACACTGATATCATCTGTCACCTGAAAATATTCCTAATTTTAATAGTTGATTTGATGGGTATGAAGCTATCGACAGAGGACAGGCTAAAGAGCTGGGGATCTGTAATGCCAGTGATCAAAGATGAGCCCTAATTACACAACAGTGTCTGTTGCTGACTAGGTGCTCAACAAGCATTTTCTTGGTTACAGAATGGTAGAGTCAACCTGAAGCAATAATTAGTCACAATGTAGAGCATGAGAAGATGAGAAAGCAGCTTGGATGTTCTCTCTCCAGGGGGTTATGACTATGTGCAGTGCGTGCAGGAAGGATGCTGTCTTACAACACATGGAGGTCCTCAGCCCAGCCAAGTCATAAAACCACTGGACCTTTTAACTCTATCCAAAGTTCTTATAGTGTGTGCTTTATGACAATAGATAGATGAATGATGGCAATTATTAAAAGGTAACTTTTAATTCACTCAAACATTATTCCATATCCATTATTCTTAAATTCCATTCATATACATATCTTTGAGCTCAAGAAACCATAGGAAGAAAAGATACTTCCTAGCAATACAATGGGTTCCCATTCATACTGTGATGATATAAAAAAAATTTTCCCCTGGAAAATCTTCTTTATTTCAGTGACTTTTCTATGAATAGCTTATGGGTTCAGTAATAGTGTTGATATTTGAGAAGCTTCCTCAATCAAAAATGTGCCTCGAAAACTGGTAAATTTATTTGTAAAACTACATGCTTAAATTTAGGCTACTTCCTGGTAGTAACCTAATTTTGGCTTTCTTGATCTCATCAGGAAAATTCTATTTATCATTTTTTTCATTTTCTCAGAATACATTACATTACTAGCAATTACTTAGAAGTAAATAAAAGCCCAAGCTGTACGAGGTATAAACTATCATTATGAGAATAAGCTAATCACTCTGCTGGTTTCTAGTGACATCATGAAAGCTACCATGGCAAAAAAGAAAATGTCAAATGAAATTGATGGGTATCTTTATTTCGAGATAATTAATAGAGGAAAATAATCTCCTTTTGTCAAAGCATTGGTACACATGAACAAAGGCACTCATTTAAATAAATATTGATAAAGAATGATGGTAAATACATGCCTCATAACTACCTAAGAGAAAAACTGAGTTTATTGCAACTAAATGTAATGCAGACTCTCTTCACACTTTATGATATTGTCTTCTGTCATATCAGCTCACATGGCATCAAACATAGCAGAGGTATAAATAAGAATATTTATTTTATTAAAATGAGAAGATTTCTATGCAAAGTAAATTACCATTAGCACCCTGTGTCCAGGAGCACTAGTGTATATGATATTTCTCCATTCTGTGTTGATACTGTCCTTTTCCTATGAGAAAGAGCTCAATGTATACACAGTTTGTTCCATACATTTTAATCAATAACTTGGTTTATTATAACGATAGGTGAAAGCAGATAGATTTAGTTAGACTGACAACTTATACATCACAACATCTCAAAGAGAAAATGGAATAAACACATTGTTTTGGAATAGTCTGTCTGTCTATTGGAATATGAGCTCTTAGAAGTGAAGTTTCCATATTCTTGTATCTTTGTATTATTGTATATAATAGTTTTAACTACTTAAATGACAGCATGGAATGACTTGAAATTTTCAATCTATGATCAGTTACATTAAAGTGATGTTTAATTACTAATGAATGATTTTACTCAGTAACTTAAAGTAGAATAGAAAAAGCTGGGTGTGGTGGTGCATGCCTTTAATCCCAGCACTTGGGAGGCAGAGGTAGTAGGATCACCATGAGTTCAAGGCCACACTGAGACTACCGAGTGAATTCCAGGTCAGCCTGGGTTAGAGTGAGATCCTACCTTGAAAAAACAAAATAATAATGATAATTATTATAATAATAATTTAATTTTTTAAAAAAGTAGAATAGAAATAGGGGTACTGCTAACATTAATGATTATCATTTGAAACCCTCTAACTCCAACATATCAATTATATTTTGCTGTTATATGTTAATTACTGATGATACTATCCCCCTCTATTCTCTGAAGTATTCTACTTCAGAAGTATGATCCCACACCTCTCTTATATTCCTAGAAAGAATGTGCCATAAAGAACTTCCTTGCCCCTGCCACTGATTTCCACAAACAGTCTGCCAACCTTGGTCATGATTTTTTCTGTTTAGTTGTGCTTTAGATACCATTTCATCTCTGACAAAAATAACTACCAAAAGCAACTTAGGAATTAAGGATTTGTTTTCATTTGTGGTTTCACAGGATTCAGCCCCTAGTCTATGACTCCATTGATTCTGGGCCTATGGTGAGGCAAAATCTCCTGGAGATAGTGGAAGCAAGTAAGAGCAACATTCCTGGCACATAAGAAACAGAGGCAGGAGGGAGAGACAGAGTTACCACCTTGAAACCACAGGTTTTTTCTTTCTTTCTTTGATGTTCCATGTTAATGAACACTGAATAAAACAATCCTCTAAATGTACTCTTTCACATGAGGATGAATTGAGATGAGTGAAATTAAAACAAAAACACTCATTAAACCCTGATGGGTGAAGTATTTTTCTCTCCAAATTATACACACAAACATGTAATGCATGAGCTTGTTAATGTAGTTCAGGAAGAAAAAGTTAATATTCAACATTATAGAACTGAGTCTCAACCAAGTTTTCCTGTGTTCAGTGTTCAAAGTATTCACTGATAAAATTAGCATAATCACTCTAATAATAAAAAACTATTTAAATATATAAAGTAATAGTTCAACTGCAATTAAAACTACTTTGAACCAGATGAGTTCTGGAACTCAGGAGGCTGAGACAGGAGGACTGTGAGTTCCAGACCAGCCAGAACTATATACCAAGGTATTGTATCAATAAACCAAAATTCCACAATGCATGACCCATATACCTCAACAAGGAGGGGCCAAGGGGAGGGTGTAGGTCATGGATGAGCCTAATAATGGTACCAAACTGACTGTATTTGCTGAATACAAAACTAATAAAGAAAAAAAAACACAAAATTAAGCAAAGGAACAGCAACAACAAAACACACTTCCAATTTCTATTGCTTCTAGAAGAAATGAGTACAAAAATAATGTCTTAATATATACAAATGCACTATTTAATATTATGGGCAGATGAAAATCCAAAGTTGATTATTGGGCTAAACATGTTAGTAATACTGTGCTGTTCCTGGAGGCTCTAGACATCATCTATTCTCTGTCCTGTTATAATTTCTAAGGGAACCTCATATTCCTTGACTTTTGGACACTTGTATTTTCATAGCCTGCAGCAGTGAGTTGAGTCCTTCTGATTGATCTCTGCTCCGCCTTAACCTTCCACTTTAAAGAACTGTTTTGGTTATAGTGGGATCAACCAGGAAAAGTAATGATAATAACCCAGTATCACTGACTGGCAGCTGTAAGTCCCTTTATCATTTAGCACTCACAGATTCTGTCCTTTGGACTTGTATATTGTTGGGCAGCCATTATTCTGTTGAGGACAGGTAGGAGATTCTTATCTTACCTACCTGGAGATAACTATGTTCATCTGTCCTAGGAGGATCATGATAGAAATGAGATTGGTCTGTCCCTATTGGAGTTTTTTTCTCTCCTTTCCCTTGCCTTGTCCTGCCCCTCATAAGCTTTTGGCCCAGCCACTCTCTCTGCACACTGATTCCTGCCCACAGAGTAACTTACTACAGATTTTTTGTGCCCATGTTTGATAGTTGAGTGAGTTGTAGTTAGCATTTTGGAGATGGATGCTACAAGAAAGGGAGCACTGGGCTGATGAAGGCTCTTCTCAGAGCTCTGAGCTCTGCACAGTAGCAAATGTGGGAATGAGGGCACTAGAACTGCCCTCTCCACATTTCACCAGAAAAAGGAACCCAAGTTGCGGACCTTATTAAGAAAGAGGCAGACAGAAAACTTTATAATGTGTGATTTGATTTATGTAAAGCTCAGAAAATTGTAAAGATGGGAATTAAAATAGTGCTTGCCCCTGTAGAATGTGGCATATGGGAAGAGATCATGAAAGGATATTTTTGAGTAATGGAAATGATCTATATGTTCACAGAAGTGATGATTACCTGAATATATAAATGCATTAAAATAAGTAATTGTACAAAAAAATATTTGGTGCATCTCACTATATATAAATTTCCCTAAGCATTTTCAAAATCCACTGAAGGAGCTTCATAGTTAAAAGCAAGTAGGGAAAATCAATCTCAGAGTTGTTTGTGCAAGTCCCTCTACCTACAGTCTAAGCCACTACTCTTTCCCTAACTTGTGCTGAATTGTGATTATTGTTCCATATTTAGATATAATTTCAACCATTGTAAAGAAATTACTTTCATAGTATTTTCTGCTACTGTAGCAGTCAGCTCCATGGTGCTGGGATGAACATCCAACCAGGCACAGTTTATAGGAGAAAGAGGTTTACTTCAGGCATACAAAGTCCATGGGATGTTCCAGCAATGGCAAAAGAAGCTTCCTTCCATATATCCAAGTAGAGAGAAACAACTTCAGTGAGGGAACACTAACACCAGCAAGCTCAAACTGCCAGAGCTCAAACTGCTTAGAACACATGTAGTAGGGCTGGATGAAGATCCCCAAACACACGTTAGGGCTGGACCCCAGGATCTGCCCCCAGTGACATGCGCCTGCCACCTTGTAGCAGGGATCTTTCTGCTAGGGGCACAAGTAGAAAGTTTAATCAAAATGACTTAAAAAAAAAAGACTAAGTCAATGTGGCCACACATTCAAGATATCATACTCAGAGTGTCACAGCAACTAATATATTCAATCTATTTCCAGAATTACTTGCCAGGCATCCTGGCCTTCATCTTCATGCTCACTTGCTTTGGGATTGTGAAATGGCCTGATATGCTTGGCCTACACCTCTCCTTTGAGTAAAATATGTTAGGGCTTGAATTCCTCACACCCTCCATTTCTAGTATTTTACTCCAACCTCCCAGTGTAAAGTAGAAGTCTTCCTCTGAATCACATTACTTCTTATGGACCACTGTTTTAGAACAGATGAAAACGCTAGTATAATTTTTATAAGAAAAAAGTTAAAATTGAACACAACCAGCTTGGGAGGCTTAGCAATTCTTGAGAAAATAATAAGAAGGAATATTTGGGTGCAGTGGCAATGTTCCATATCTTTACAGGGATGGAGTGGCTCTTGACCCTGCAGACACCAGGAAGCTAAAGTCCTTGTAGTGCTAACACATCACAAAGTAAATGCTTTCTGGTGTTACAATGCACCCAGAAGGAGATATTGCACTAACTTCTCTGACATGGGTTCTCTGGATGCTTCTTAATAGAACTGGGCATAGAAATTTTCTTTCTTATATTTGGACCTTCTGGCTTGCTGCCCTTTCAGGAGAATCACATTCATTAAAAAAAAAAAAAAAAAAAAAAAAAAAACCTTACGTTGGCATTGTCATTCAAAACAAACCTTTGAATCAAAGCTATCACTTCACAGTTTATCTTCTCTGCAGCTTAAATCTATGCACACTACTCCATTATGCACAGTTTATCTTCTCTGCAGCTTAAATCTATGCACACTAGTCCATTATGCATGCATATGTGCTACCACAGGGAGAGCCACATAGTATATACTGCTGTAATAAAAAGCTACCCTTCAGGATATTGCAAGTAAGTGGAAAGGAATCTTTTACACAGTGATGGAAATGACTTTCTTCAGAAACTCCACAATGCCATGGATATCTCTGCCTAGACATCTTCCACTTGTTGGTGTGTGGTTCTGATAATGAGCTCGTTTTTAGCCTATATGCTTAAGTTTTCAGCGTCATAGAAGATCATGTCAATATGGATTTAGCATTTTGATCCCCAAACCCAAGCCATAGTCCTGTGCCTGCATATCATGCACAGCTGCCTGAAGATTTTCTAGAACAATTTGAGACTTCCTAGATAGACTAAGGAATTCCCAAGTCACTTTCCAATATTCTTTTAATCACACTATACTTTCTGGCCTACTATATTCAAAAGATGAACCAAAACAAAAAAGAAGAAAGTTCGAGGATATTTTGCTTAATGAAATCAGTCAAACCTGAAAGGACCAACACTGTATAATTCAGCTTACATGAGGAATGGAGAACAGTCATCTTCAGACACAGAAAGGAACCCAGTGGTTACTAGAAATGAGAAAAGATGGAACAATGACTGAACCTTGATGGTGCAGAGTTTCAGTGTGGATGATGAAAGGATTTGGGAATGGCAGTTATGACCCAAAAATGTGAATCCATGCTTAATGCCACTGAGCTCTACTTTTAAAAATGATGAAATTGGCAAATTATGCTATAGATGTTTTAGAAATTGAAAACAGAAAATACATTGGCACATTTGCATATGCTCAATGCCCTACACCCTTAGTTGTATAAAAAAAAATGCAGGAGTTTGGGGTAATTTTTATTGTAACTTTATATGACAAATATTTCTTGCACCTAGAAATATTTTTAATATTCAGAAATGAGAAAACAATATAGCTTAATGTATTCAGTAGTAAAGCGGCACATGTGAGGAGTGTACAGTGTTACTGTAATAAGAAAAGGAGATGATAATGAACATAGGTTAGCCCATAGGGTTTCAGGAGTTTCCACTGTAACACTTCATAGATGTCTGCTCATTCAATAAAGAACACCTACTTAAGCCGGGCGTGGTGGCGCACGCCTTTAATCCCAGCACTCGGGAGGCAGAGGTAGGAGGATTGCCGTGAGTTCGAGGCCACTCTGAGACTCCATAGTGAATTCCAGGTCAGCCTGGGCTGGAGTGAGAGTCTACCTCGAAAAACCAAAAAAAAAAAAAAAAAAGAACACCTACTTAGAGAAAAAAATGCTACAAAAATATAACTATTTTTAGGGCCTGCACTGGTTAGAACCCTGCTGAAAAACAATGTGCGCAGTAGTTTGGATTCTAAATGTCCCCTGAAGGCTGATGCATTAAATACTTGTTCCCAAACAGAATTATGGAGCCTATTAGGAGGCTTTTAGGTCATAGGATCATACCTTTAAAAGGGACTGTGAGATTACCAGTCTCTGCTTTTTCCTTGTCTTTTCTGGTTCATAAGTGAGTGAGATATTTTTCTTCTGCTAGGAGCTCCCTGACATTATCATTTCAAGCCCTCCACAGGCACATAATCAATTTGTCCACTCTTTAATGGGTATGAACCTGTAAAACTATGAGTCAAAAAGCAGCTTTTCTCCTTGTAAGTTAATTATCTTAGATATGTATTGTAGTAAAAGTAAGTTAATTAACAATATATTTCTAGATTAAAGGAATAAATAGAAAGTAAATAAATTCTAGAAGGAGATATTAAAGTTCTTAAGGATGACATCCAGTCCTCCCTAGACAATTCTGCTAAAATCCTATTCTGAGCAAGTAACTTTGATGCCTTATCTACTCCACTTGGACCTGCAGCTAATTCAGTTTGTTTGCCTGAGGATCCTCCTTATAAGTTTGAACCTTAGCCTGACTCAGTGCTTCAGCCTTCATCCTGCAGGAAGGCTGCTTGCCCCTCACTGTGCCCCTCAATAAATAGTCTGTCTGTAGAGATCAAATCTTGTGTTCTCTTTTGCTTTTCTCTTATACTTTCCTTACAGTACCCATGTGGAAAATTTGATTCAAGTTTAAGGAGAAAGAGTATACAGAATCATTAATGATGCCTTTCACCAACTGAAATTGCCACATACAGAAGAGCAGAATCGGGCTGTAATGAGAGAAATTGTATGGCTCTAAGAATGGGTTTCTGTCTACTAAGAATAGGAAGTACTGAGAACTCTGTCCATGAGGCTTGATAAAAGTCAGGCAAATGTGTCTCTGTCGAGGATGACTTAGTTGCTGGTCTTCCTGAGGATGAGGGTTAGTGCTTATGCTCTGTCAAGGTCTCTTCCTGCTCTGTTTCTAGCATCACTCATGGGATAAGGAGTCTGTATTGCCAACCATTCCTAGAGGTTGTTGGGAAGCTTCAGAATTAAGGACTTTGAGATTGTGAGAAGACAGGAAAGGTAGAAGTAACAACGACGGTTTTGGGTAAGTTTGGTTATACCTAGAAGGGCACAGTGCAGTGAAAGCAAGATGTAGGGATCTGGAGTTGGATGTCAACAATGCTAACATAAAGGCTGAGATAGGCTTACCTCTTTACACGCAAGATCAAATAGAAATCTGGCTACCTTGTTTTATGGTATGCGAATTTTTTTCAATTGCTTTAAGTCATTTCCCATGTTTAGCTTTGATCATCAAGAGTTATGATATAGCCCTAAAGTTCTAGCTTAATTATTTAAGTTTGCTCACTTTTTATAAACTTTGTGTAGTATACCATAATACATATCATCAGAAATAGTGAAAAACTGAAATATCAAGTATCCTTGCAGATATATGACATAAAAAATATTAAATTCATTATCATGATTTCATCCAAACAAAATTTCACTTAACTTATCACAGAATTATTTAAGGATATTTTAGAAATTGATACTATTTTATGGTTATAATATGCATATTTAAAAAAGAAAAAAGTATGTTGGGGATATGGCTCAGAGGATAAAGCACTCACTACTTCATGCCTGAGTACCTGATTTTAACCCCCAGACCCCACATAAAAAGCCAGAAGTCAGGATGTGCTTCTGTAATCCATGCACAGTGTTGATTAGTTGGGAGGCAGAGACAGGAGAACTTCCAAGAAGCTCATAGTAATAGCAGAGCAAACACCAGAGGGGGAAACCCAGACCCTTACAAACATAAATTAAAAAAAAAAAGGAAAACAAGGCTAATTAAAATTTATCTTAAAAAGAAAAACATAGTATATTTCTTATTTATAAATATTCCCAGTGTCAGCAGGGAATGACTTATGCCTGCAATGCCAGCCACTCAAGAAGCTGAAGAATGAGAATCACAAGTTGGAGGCTTGCTATGGCTACATAACAAGTTCAAGGCCCATCTGGCAACTTAGGGAGATCTTATTTCAAACTTAAAAATAATAATACTGACGCTAAGCATGCAGCTCAAAAGACAGTATTTATTAGCATGGGTCAGACTCTGGGCCCATCTTCAGTACAAGAGAAAGAATTCCCAGGGAAATCTCCCAAATTTTCTACTATGAATATTATGCTTCATTTCATCTAAGTATACGTTAATGATTTACATTCAGAAAGAAATTTCTGTGACTAAAATGAACCTCCATGAGGAGAAATAGTTAGTGATAATTAATGCTGAACTGCGAGCAGAAAGTGGGACTGGAAGAATATTGTTCGTCTTCAGTTCATCTCTAATGTTATCCTGATGACATTAGTGAATTCTCATGACATTCCTCAACTAAGAATATTTCCACATTTCATATCATTATTCAGAACTCTTCCTGTTTGTTTTCCTGTCTTTGAAAAAGTTTTAATCAGAACAAATGTGATATTTAAACTCTCATGTTATCTCTTTTATTTTTCCTTAAGAACACTCAAACTCCTTTGAAGCTTACTCTACTCACAGCTAAGTACATCTTGACATTTTGAGGGTGAAACAAGCCTCAGGAGAATCTTCACTTCACTCTGGTTGAACATCTGTGCCCACTTACTGATGCATATATGTGGTCATATTTAAGATATATTAATTGCACTTCAGGATTAAATATGTCTGAAGGGTCTATGCAACAGAGCTCATGCATAATCTTTTATGGCCCTGTCACCTTATCCTGGAGGTGGGAGGGGACAGATCAACACCCCAATAATAAACAAACATGCATTTTTTTTGTATCAGCAACAACTTTACAATCCCATCTGGGAGCCATCAACTCTGCTTTAATGGGGAATTGTGTGCCAAGAATCTTGCCACAGAATCTCCTGACTAGATCTGATTTTTTTCCCTCAAAAAATTTTAGTGATGGAGGCATATTTGAGGATAAATTGAGAACTTTTAAAAACTGGAATCACAAAAAAAATTGAGGAGTGGGCCAGCCTAGAGGCTGATGTGGTGGGAAAGAGGGCTTCTAAAACTAGAGAAAAGGATGGCATCAGGACCCTTTGGCCTGCTAAGCCTTTGAGAGCATTCCATGGAGCAAGCAACTCTTTAGTGTCTCTAGTGTCTCTGATGTTTCAGGCCCATACGCCTTTTAATAACTTACAGACTCTGGAGATACTCTGACTTGTTTACATCATGGACCTTTAAAATTTATAGAGCTACTATAGCCATATATGTCTTTGCAATGTTTTTTGTATCTTTTATACTGTTCAGTCCATGAATTTATATTAATAATTTAAATTATTTTAATTAGATTTGGCCTGAGTGAGTAGTTTCAAATTGCTGTGTATGATTTTACTTCTTATAAGTTGTTACATATAGAAGATGCCTGTGACATGCTTCTCCTTTTCTGGGCTTAGACAAGACCTGTACATCAACCCCTGGCATGCAAAATTAGGTCCTTTGGGAACCCCATCTCTATCCTACATGGAAGTACAAATGACACTATTACAGGCATAACTTTGGATTTGATAAGTTTTCAAAATTTACTTAAAACTTCAACTAATGTTTAAAAATATGTAGTTGCTGGGTATGCCCTGATCATTAGAATAAAAGATGAAGTTGAAAATGAAGGAGTCCAGGGCTAGGAAAATGACTGATTGTTAAGGCAGTTGCCTGCAAAGCTAAAAGACCCAGGTTCAATTCCCCAAGACCCAAGTAATGCAGATCACAAAGTGGTGCATGTATTTAGAGTTCATTTGCAGCAGCTGGAGGCCTTTGCATGCCAATTCTCTCTCTCTCTCTCCCTCTGTCTCTCCCTCTCACTCCTTCCTTCCCTCTCAAATAAATAAATAAAAATAAAGTATTTTTAAAGAACAATGGAGTCATCAACAAGTAGCCTTTGTGCCACAAGGGAACGGAAATTCCTCACTTCAGGGGGCATCTCAATAACCCTGCACCACCCTAGATAACGACTTTGGTGAAGAAAATCTCAACTTTCAAAAAGTCAAATTGCAGCTGTCAATCGTTAATGTCCTTTTCAAATAGAAATCTCATCTGCTATCATGGAAAAAAAAAAAAAAAAAAAAAAAAACCAGGTTCCTTCCAAATGGCTTCCATGATCCCGGTGCTATTTTCATCAGGCTACGGATGTGGGCTGGTCGCATCACATTGGAGAGTGAGAGATGTCATGTCCCTTGACTTTTTTATAAAGACTAAAGGCCATTTATTTTGTGGACATTCCTTCAATTGATTTCTGCTCATCTTTCTCCTGATTATTTTTAGTTTATTCATCCTTGGCAGGGATATCACGGAAGTGACATTTTTTTCTCATTGCATCCTACCTCACATACCCCCCCACTCCCTGTTCTGCTACTCTGCAACTTTTGTCTTCATTCTTCCCTTTGTTTCCCTTAAAATTGTCTGCCACTAAAAACACAGTGCTGATTTTGTGAGATTCTCTATCTTATAATGTGGGAGGGGGAATTCCCCAGGCTGCACCTATCCCTCCAGGATGATTCTAGCAGTCAACACCTGCACATCAAGTGCCATCTTTTGAATCTCAGTTTCAAATGATATTTAAATGCCAAAATTAATGCCACTGGCATTTTATACCATGTTTGATTTAAGGATATTTGTATAAATCCAGTACAGGCATGAGCAAAACTTACTCAAGAATAGTTTCTGTAAATTTCTACTCCCCCTGTGATTGGGCTCATACTTTCTTATTTCTATTTGAACTTGGTAATTATTTTGTTGAAACCAAGACATTTTGAATATTATAACTTAGTAATTCTGTATTGTGGATTCTGTTCTTTTTAATTTATTGTTGTAGATGGTTGAGGGTTAAAGTCATTCATTTGTTTAGTAAATTCTATGATATTTTCCTATAAATAAATTCTTTGAGGGCTGAAGAAATAGCTTAGCAGTTATAGCACTTGCCCGCAAAACCTAACAACCTGAGTTTCATTTTCCAGAACCAACATAAAGCCAAATGCACAAAGAGACCTATGCAACTAGAATCTGTTTTCAGCTGCTAGAGGCCCAGTAGTGCTCATTCTCTCTATATCCCTTCAATCTCTTTCTCTGCTTGCAAATAAATAAAAAAATATATATTTTAATTCCTCTTGTGGGGCAGTGGATAAAGTCTATATTGAGCAGGAAACTTTACACCTGAGAAGAAAAAGCAACCCCAAATAAACTGTAAGTGAAAAAGAAATATCCTCACTGTGATTGGTTCTGAGTGAATGCACTTCCTTATTCCTAAACAAGGTTGTAGATAACTTAGCCTTATCCTTATGCCTTACTTGTTGGTGTTGATGCATTATTCCACAACATTAGCAGTCATTTTTTCTTCTTCAGTAAACACCTGCTGGGTTGGTATAAGTTTTTATTTGCATTAGAACACCCTAAAAAGGCTGATTCTATCATTTTTGCTGGATGGTTGGTTCAATTGAGGTTCTGATTGTTTGAGCTTTCGATCCCCCATTTTCCACACTATCGCAGCCCAGTTCAGCTGAGGTAGGATGGAAACAGCAGCCATTTCAATAATGGTTCTAAGATGCTGAGAGTTTCATGTGCCAAAGAATGAAATTGAATCTTATTTCATACTGTACAGTAAAGTCAGTTCAAATGAACAAAGACCCCATGTTGGAGCAAAAAACATGTAAGAGCTTAAAGAAAACATGGAGAAAAATCTTTGAGATCATGGATTTGGCAAGGCATTCTTAGATATGCCATGAAAAGCACAATCATGAAAAGAAAATAATAAAGGAGACAAAATAAGAAACCATTTGAGGTTTAGAAGGGAACTCAGAAAAGTGAAAAATAGTCCATAGAATGAGAAAAGATATTTAAATGCATATATATGAATAGAATATACAGGCTATGAAGCTTAAATGTAATAATAAAATGTCATCAAACAATAATTGAGCAAATAATTCAAGCAGACAATTCCCTAAAGAATTGTACATGACACAACCTTCAATATGCATAACTTTGAAAACCTACAAATGGCTAACAGGACACAAATGATACATTCATTATTAGTCATGAGAGAAATGAAAACCACAACCACAATTGTGATTATAAAAACGCTCCAATCAGGGAGGTCAAAGCTAACAAATGTTGGTGAGTACATGGAAAGATCAGAACCCTAAGACATTGCCGATGGAATGTCAAATGATGGATTGAACTTTGTGTTTCAAAAGATTGAGATTGACTTGCAGGCATGGTTTGTTGGATTCTCCAGGGAATAAACTGGAGAAAATTAGGTAACAGCTAACACAAGAGGTTGAGTAGTGGCTAAAAATCTCTGGTTTGATAGAAAAATAAACTAGGAAAGTTTATAAGGTACAGCAAGAGAAAAAGAAAAAGAAAAACAGAGTCGTCCTGGAGGGACTGGTGCAGCCTGACGAGTTCTCGCCTCTAATATTGAAACACAGACAGCCTCACAAAATCAGCACTGTATGTTAAGTAACAGACATTTTTAAGGGGAAAGAAAGGAGGAATGAAAACAAAACTTGTATAGAGCCACAGCAGAGGGAGGGAAGAGATGCTGGGGAAAACACTCTCTGCTCAGTACTTCACTGGTGCAGAGCCAGATACCATTATAAAAGATCACTGCTAAGCCAGAAGCTTGGTGGCCTCCCCACCAATTCCCTCCATGAACTTCATTCTTAGGACACTCAGGGAAAGTGTCACAGGATGCTGAAACTTGACCAGCAGAATACCTCTAGATTGTGAGGAAGAAGCTTAGAGTCATAAATAAAGGAATATGTAAATAATTTCTTGTTTTATATTGGACCACAATGAAATAAAACTAGAAATAAATAGCAAGAGAAACTACAGTGCATACACAAGCTCACAGATATTATACATGTTATTGAATAATAAATGGGTTCATCCAAGAAAATGAGAAGAAAATCAAAATATGTCTAGGATGCAATAAAATAAATACAAATTATTCCAAAACCTATGAGACACAGTGAAAGCAATCCTCAGCGGGAAGTTTATCTATAAGTGCTTACATTAAAAAAGGAAAAAAAAAAACAGAAAGGTGGGGCTGGAGAAAACATTCGTCAAATAAAAGCCCACAGGCATGAGGGTTTGAGAAAGCCTGAGTTCAATTCTTATCACTCACATAAAATTGTGAGGTATGGTCCTATACGCCTGTGTGGGGTAGTCTCCACCCTAGTCCTGTGTGGGGTGGAGACCACAGAATACTGAAGCCTGCCAGTCAGTCAGTCTGAAGCTCTGAGTTTCTTCTAAGAGACCCCATCTCAAGGAAACAAAGTACAAAGAGAGGTAAAGGGGGAGTAGGAGGAAAGCCAGCATTCTCCTCCAGCCTCTGCATAGATGCACACAAGGTGTGTACATCTGCACATAAATAAGCATCTACCAAATACATAGCACAATACACATGCAAAAACCACCACCATACACACTACACACACACACACACACACACACACATACATGTGCACACGTGCACACACACACACAAACACCCTATATATCAGAAAGAAACTGAGGAGATGGGTCAGTGAGTAAAGTGCTTAGCATGCAAGTATGTAAAACCTGAGTTCAGACCCCAGAACCCACATGAAATATTAAACATGCACCTGCAATCCCAATGCTAGGGATGTATAGGCAAGGAATCCCTGATGGTCAATTGTTACCTAGTCTGGCTGAACTGGCAGGCTCTAGGTCCAGCAAGAGACTGTTTCTCAAAGAATAATGTACAGAGCTTCTGCAGAAGATCCTGACATCAATCTCTAGCCTAAACTCACATGCACACACATGTGTATGTGCACTTTCACAAACATGTGTCCACACACATACGAACATGCATACATATCTACATGCACACTACATACATTACATATACATAAAAAGTCAGTGAGATCTCTGAAAGTAAATAGTTTGGAACTTAGGGTCCTAGACCAAAAAAAAAAAAAAAATGCCAAACTCACAATAAGACAATAATTAGATGGAAGAAATAATTATGATCAAGCCAGAAACTAATGAAATAGAAATTTAAAAAAATTAAAAGAATCAATTAAACAAAAATTAATTCTCTCTAAAAATATCAATAAACATTTAGGCAGACAAATCAAAAGAAGAAAGGCTCAAAATTGATAAAAATAAAAGACAGCAATGAAATTTAGAAAATCACTAACATATACCTGAAAACTTTTAGTCAGAAAAGTAAGACAAGTGGATACACTTCTAAATGCTATCACTAGCAAACCTAAGAGGAGAGGAACAATTTAAACAAATCTATAGCAAGCATATGGTTGAAACAGCAATAAAATATCTCCCCACCAAGAAATGACTAGACCAAGAAGGATTCACTGTTGAATTATATTAGAACTTTACAGGACACCAATGTTTCCAAAGTGGCTCCATAAAGTAGCAAGGGAAAGAATGTTACTGTACTCTTTAAGAAGCTGATATTACTTCAATACCAAAACCTAATTAATACACAACAAACAAGAAAATAATAAACCATCTCCTGATGAACATAGATACAAAAAATTCTCCATAAAACACTGTGAAGCAAATTCCAGAAAACTTGTTTACCATGATCACATCAGAGTCATTCCAGAGATGCAGGAATGTTTCAACATACAAAAATAAATAAAGGGTAATAAATCGCATAAGTGTACTGTAGGACAGAAATTACATGACCACGGCAACAGAAGTACAAAAGGCTTTTGACAAAATCCAAGAATCTCTTATGGAAAAGGTCTGGAGAGCCTAGTAATACAGGGAACATACCAACCTAATGAAGGTTCTATATGACAAACCTATAATCAGCATTATACTAAATAGAGAAAAAACTTGAACCATTATCACTAAAACCAGGAATAAGACGAAGGTCTCCACTTTTATTTTATATAGTGTTTGCAGTCTTAACTAGAAAAATAAGCTCAGAGAAAAAGAAAAGGAACACAATTAGAAAAGTAAGAACTCATAATATCTTCATTTATATATTACATAGTTCTATGTATAGCAGAACATAAGGACTTTACATGAAAATTCATAGATCTTATATGCAGTTTCAACAAGTTGCAGGATTCAAAATTCACATAGAATTTTTTTCACCTTTCTATATAGGAATAACAAAAAATTCTAAGAAAGAAATCAGAAAAAAATCACAACTAGAGCTGGAGAGATGACTTAGCAGGTAAGCACTTGCCTGTGAAGCCTAAGGACCCTGGTTGGAGGCTCGATTCCCCAGAACCCATGCTAGCCAGATGCACAAGGGGGTGCACGCGTCTGGAGTTCGTTTGCAGTGGCCATTCTCTCTCTCTCCCTCCTTCTCTCTGTCGCTCTCAAATAAATAAATAAAATAAAATATTTTTAAAAATCACAATTGTCTCAAACTGAAACTAAGAGTAAAGCTAACAAAGAAAGTGAAAGGACTCTACAATAAAAATTTTGGAAAAAAAATTAAAGAAGACACTGGAAGATGCAAACATCTCTTGTGCTAATGGATTGGAAGAATCAATATTTTTGAAAAGGCTGTTCTATCAAAAGCAATCTACAGATTTGGTTCAATCCCTGTCAAAATTCCAATGTCACTCCTCATGGAAATAGAAGAAAAAAAAATGGATGACCCTGAACAGACAAAGTAATCCCAAGCAAGAATAACAATGATGGGGGCATCACCTACCTAATGTCAATTTACTACAGAGCAATAGTACTAATACAAACAGCATGGTACTGGCACAAAAACAAACATTTAGATCAATGAAAAAGAATAGAGGACCCAAATATAAACACACACAGCTACCCCCACCAGCAATTTTTTTACAAAGATGGCAAAAATATACATTGAAATAAAGATAGATTTATCAACAGATATTCTGATACAAATTGATATAACACATGTAGAAGAATGAAACTAGATACCTATATCTCACCCTACACAAAAATCAACTTCAATTCAATCAAAGACCTTAAGGCTGAAAATTCTGAACTAGTTAGAGGTAAAATCAAATAAAACACTTGTAGGTATAGGTAAGGAATTTTGAGCAAGACCTAAGTCATTAGGAAATAATGGCAACAATTTACTAATTGGAATTTATGCAATTAAAAGCTACATAGCAAAGAAAATGCTAATTGAGTAAGGGAGACAGCCTACAGCATGGAAGAATATCTTTGCTGCAATATGTCTGACAGAGAATTAACATCTAGAATATAGAAAGATATAAAAAAAAAACACTAAAACTAAACAACATGAACCCAAAGAACCCAGTCAAAAAATAGTCTCATCAAAAGACAGTTAACAAAAGGTGGGCTGGAGAGATGGCTTAGCGGTTAAGCTCTTGCCTGTGAAGCCTATGGACCCCGGTTCGAGGCTTGATTCCCCAGGACCCACGTTAGCCAGATGCACAAGGGGGCACACACATCTGGAGTTCGTTTGCAGTGGCTGGAAGCCCTGGTGTGCCCATTCTCTGTCTCTCTCTCTCTCTCTGTCTCTCTCTCTCTCTCTGACTCTTTCTCTCTCTGTCACTCTCAAATAAATAAATAAAAATGAACAAAAAAAAGACAGTTAACAAAAGGTGAAATACAATTGCATATAAACACATATGAAAAAATATTCAAACTCACTAGTCATCAGAAACATGACAAATAAGACTACAATGAGGGGACCACAGAGATGGCGCAGTTGGAAAAGAGCTTGCCACACAAGCATAAAGACCTGAATTCGGATTCCCTACACGCATATAAAATTTGGAAAAGGTGGCACACATCTGTAAACCCAGCCCTGGGGAGGTAAAGACAGGGTGATCCCTGGACTTTATGACTAGCTAGTCAGAAAGAGAGACCGTTTGAAAAAATAATAAAATAAAATGGAGAGTGATTTAGGAAGACAACTAATGTCAATCTTTGGCTTCCACATGCACACCCACCCACAGACACATGTGTATCCATATACATTATATAAATGCACATGCACATGCCATGACACACAAGTGTGCATGTACACACACACACACACACACACACACACACATACACACACATAGAAAACTACATTGAGATATCTCACCCCAGTCAGAATAATAGTCATTAAGAAAACAAACCAAAACTAATACTGGACAATGTGTCAACAAATGAGAACCCTTACACATTGCTCATGGGAATGTAAACTAATCCAGCCATTATCTAAATCAGTATAAACATTCCTCTGCAAAGTAAAAATAGATATACTTTATGATCTATACCGTACTTCAGTATTTATCCAAAGGGCTTCAAGTCAACATAACACAGATATATTTGCACACCAATGTTTATTATAGTGCTATTCACAATACATAAATTATATAAACAATCCAGGTATCTGAGAGAGAGTAATGGGTAAAGAACATGTAGTATATATAATGGAATTTTTTACAACCATAGAGAAGAAGAAAGTTACATCCTTTGCAGAAACATGGATGCAATGATATAATCATATTGAGTTAAACCCATCTCAGAAAGACAAATACATGTTCTTTATCATTTGTGGATCCTAGATTTATATAAATACATAAAATCAGATATGTATATGTCAAAGGAAAATGGAAGTGGAACTGTCCCAGGGAACGAAGTGAACTAATGTCAGAGGAGAGGAAAAATATCCATTTACTTTGTTCCCTACATGGAAAGAATTTGCTCAACCTACATTATGTGCTTGTATGAAAATAACAGCATGTGGGCTGAACAGATGGCTCCTGGGTTAAGGCATTTGTTTGCAATGCCTAAGGACCTGGGTTTGATTCCCCAGTACCCACGTAAAACTAGATGTATAAAATAGCACATATATTTGGAGTTCATTTGCAGTGGCTAGAGAATTTTAAATGCTCTCTCTCACTCTCTCTTCTCTCTCTTTCTCTCTCTCTCTCTCTGTCAAATAAATAAATAAATATTTTTAAAAAGAAAATAAGAGTATGCAACAAATACCATGTACAACAAATACACACAGTCAACATTTTTTTACAATTTTAAGCCTTATTATATAAACTTAGAATATCATAACTTGGATTTAGACCTTAAGTACAGTTTTTCCCTATTCTTCCAATTTCTTCAGGTTTGAAGCAAATCCTTCAACTCCTCCTTTCTCCAGGCAGGAGAGAAAGGACAGTTCTCTCAAAGTGCATTAGGTTGCCAGGCAGTGCCGTCCATTTTCCAATTCAATCATTGAACAGGTGTAATTTTCTTTTGTTTTGTTTTTTTCAATATGTTTAGTAATTTTTCTCATAACGTATCTAGGTCCTGTTCATTATTTAGGAGTGTCATTTAATTCTCACACATTTGTACATTTTGAAATACCATTGTTAATGATTTCAATTGCATTCTCTTGTGGTTAGAGAATTTATACTTTGAGTGATTTCTATAGATAAATTTACCATAATTTGTTTTGTAGCATCATATAGGGTCAATTTGCAGCATATTATATTTGCACAGATTAAGAAATTATACTCAGATAATGGTAACTAGGTGGCCTTCTTCAAATCATCTGACTAGATTTAGTTTGAAGTTTACTTAGTGAGATATGGCACCATGTACTTTAGCTTATTTACAATTTCCAGTTGGCTTGGTTAATTGATTTCTGTACTTTGACCCTCAGGTTTTGCATGTCTTTGTCAGTGAAATGTATTTCTTAGTGATAATAGACAATTGGTCTCATTTTTTTTGGGGGGGGGGTGAGTGAGAGAGAGAAAGAGCAGAGAGAGAATGGGTGCACCAGGGACTTCAGTCTCTGCAAAAGCACTCCTGACATGTGTGCCCCTTGATGAATATCTGTGAAATTGCACGCCTGTGTCACTGTGCATTCAGCTTATATGGTACTGGGAGATTTGATCATGAGTTATTAAGCTTCACAGGCAAACATCTTAACAACTACACCATCTGTCCAGTCCAGATTTTATTATATTTTAATGCAGTCCATCAGCATCCATTTTTGGTATATGTATATGTGTAGTGTGCTTGTTCATATGTTCGTAGGCACACAAATGTGTGGGGGTGATTGTGCATCTGTGTTTGAGTCCAGAAGTGAAAGATTAACATCAACTATCCTCCTCAGTTGCTCTCCTTTAAATTGATTCATTAAGAAAACAGATTTTTTATTATGCTTTTTTACCTTTAAATGGCAGGGTTTTTTTTATTAGATATGAACATATTTTGTATGTAAACAACACATGTTGTTACCATTTTTTCCCTCCTCCCTGCCCCTTTTCTAAAGAGACCTTCCTCATGGAGGATGCAGGTCAACCTCTTGGGGATTGTGGGTCATGCATTATGGGGCAGGGAGGCAATGTCTCTATACGAAATGTCTCAACTTGTGGCTCTATCAATCTTTCCACCCCTTCTTCCTCAAAATTCCCTGAGACATGCTGGGAGCATTTTAGTGATGTGAGCTTACGATCCTCTGGATCTCTGTTTTGATAGGTGTTGAGTGTCCTCAGTATCTGTCTCCATCACCTTGTGCTGATATTAGATTCATTAAGAAAGCAGCACTCTTGTTCATTTCCCCAGTTCCTCTGTGGTTTCAGTTGGGGCTGGGGTGGAATGCACTGGGTCATTTATCTCCTAAGGTCAGCTACCATCTGAAAAAAAGAAGCAGATTCTCCAATGGAGGACAAAGTCAGTACTGGTTAAGTGGGATAACCATTATTAATTTAGGGAGAATTAAAAGGGTGTGGATCTTCTTATATTCTAGGGTTGCTGGGAGCTTGACAATGGAAAGCAAAATCATTATCTGATATGATTCTGACTTATTCCCCAGTTCCAGATATGGTTTATGGTTTCCTTTCCACTGAGTGGATCTATTAGCCAATCCAAGACCAGCTGGTTAACCACCATGGCTGTGTGCCACTATTTCATTTGTGTGAGCATCACATCAGGATGTTTGCTTCTAAGTAGCTTATACTTTGAGTTCCTTGGACAGATGTTGGCCACTTTCCCCCATTAGGTCATGTAGAGCCTTCTATCACTACATGAGCTAATGGTCTGGTGACTGGCTCACCTCCAGATTCCAGCCAGGTCTCTCCATGCTCCAAGCCAACAGGAATACAGTGTCTTCAGCAGGAGGGTCTTACCTTTAACCTCTGGTGAAAAATCAAATGCTCTGACAGAAGTCTGTCATGTTTGTTTTGGGAGATCTAGTAGGTCTCTCTGATCAACAGATCATTGTGACTATAGACCACATTCTGGTTCAGGAAATTACAGGCCAGTGTCAAGGGAAAAGGAAAACAAAAAGAGCAGAAAGAGAAACATCAGGAATTTAAGGCTAGGTTTCGTCACACCCACACCAGGGCCGTTCAATTCATGTGCTCCCCCTAAGGTTCTCTTCAGGGTTCCACCATTTAGTCTGACTTCCAGGATATAGGATTCTATGGTACCAGTTCAATTTGGGTGCATTTTTGTGTCACCCTATACCTTCCCTTCCCACAAGCCCTACCCTCCCCATTGACCAAGCCTCAAGATGCTATTCAATTATGTCAGTAACTCTGGCTGATCCAGGTTAGGAATGGCAGATGAGTGAGACCATGTGATTGTTTGTCTATCTGTGAATGTATGAGTTCACATAAAATGACCTGTTCCAAGTTTGAACCTTTTTCTACAAATTTCAGTGTGCCATTTTTTCTTAGTGCTGAGTAGAATTCCATCGCATAAATACACCTCATCCTGGTTATCCATTCACACAGTGATGGGCACCTGGGTTTATTTCAGTCTTGAGCTATTATGAAGTGAGCAGCTATACACATGATTGAGCAAGTATTTTTGAACTGAGATGTGGAGCTTTTAGGGTAAATGCCCAGTAAGGGAATAATGGGGTGTGTTGGTAACTCTATATTCATCCTTTTCAGGAGTCTCCATATTGATTTCCATAGTGGCTGTACCAGCCTACTATCCCACCAACAGTGAACTAGTCTTCCTATTTCTCCACAGTCTTACCAACATTTGCTTTCATTTGATATTTTAATGTTATCCTTACTGGGGTAAGATGGGGTAAGGTGGAATATCATAGTTGTTTTAATTTGCATTTCCCTATTGATTAGGGATGTTGAACATTTTCTTAAGTGTGTGTTAGCCATTTGTATCTCTTCCTCTCAGAACTCCTTACTTACTTCTCTTCCCCAGTTTTGGAGTGGGTTGATTGATTTTTTATTGTTTCGTTTTTTGAGGTTTTTTTTTTTTTTTTTTTTTTTTTTGATTCTAGGTACTAGCCTTCTGTCATTGGTGTAGTTGTCAAAGATTTTCTCCCGTTCTCCCAGTGGTTAATCTATTGGCTCTGCTTATGGTATGTTTGTCTGTTCAAAAGCATCTTAGTTCCATGAGATCCCACTGATTGAATGCTTATTTACTTTTCTGGGCTATTGGGGTTTTGTTCAGTAAGTCTTTTCCAAGTCCTACATCATGGAGAGTGCCTCCTATTTTTTCTTCCAGCAGTTAAAGAGTTTCAGGTCTTATATTGAGGTCTTAAATCCATTTAGCCTTGATTTTTGTGTATGATGAAATGAGTGGGTATGATTTCACTTTTCTACATATGCTTATGCAATTTGTCCAACACCATTTGTTGAAGATGCTCTCTTTTCTCCAGTCTACATTATAGGTAACTTTGTCAAAGATCAAGAAGCTGTACTTACTTGAACTAAGGTCTGAGCCTTCATTTCTGTTGCATTGGTCTATGTTTCTGTTTTTATTCTAGTACCATGCTTTTTTGTCACTATGGCTATGTAGTATAGCTTTAAATTGAGTATGGTGATACCTCCAGAGGTATCTTGCTAAGAATATATTTGGATACCTGAGGCCTTCTGCCATTCCATATGAATTTTGATATCGATTTTTCAATCTCTGTGAAGAATGATAATGGTATTTTTTTGCTGGGAATTTTTTTCTTTATTAGTTAGTTTTGCATTCAGCAAAAACAGTCAGTTTGGTACCATTATTAGGCTCATCCGTGACCTACCCCCTCCCCTTGGCCCCTCCTTGTTGAGGTATATGGGTCATGCATTGTGGAGTTAGCCCACAGTTATGGGTAAGATAAATGTCTCTGCATATCATGACCCAACATGTGGCTCTGACATTCTTTCCGCCCCCTCTTCCACAAAATTTCCCTGAGCTATGTTGGGTTCATTTTTGGTCTGCTTCAGTGATGAGGTATTGTGGGCCTCTGTGGCTCTGGCTCTCTTATTTAGTAGGAGTTGATTTTTCTCTGTGTTGATCTCCTTCCCCCTTGTGCTGGTATCCGGTTCATCAGGAAAACAGCATCCTTGCTTGTTTCGCCAATTTTTCTTAGTTTCAGCTGGGGCCCTTTGGAGGTATGATGGGGTAGCTCTCTCCTTAGGATCGACATCTATCTGAAAAAGAGAAGCAGATTCTCCAACGGAGAGTAAGTTAGCACCAGGACAAAAGAGATAACCCTTACTTTTTTTATAGGGAATTTAATATATGTAGGCCCTCTTGTAGCCCATGATTGATGGTAGCTTGATATTGGCGAGTGGACTTATGTTTAGATATGGTTCTGACTTGTTTCCCAGATCCAGCTATGGGTCCCTTACCACTGAGGAGATCAGTTAGCCAAATTAAGAGCAGTTGGTTCCCCACCATGGCTGTGTGCCACTATTGCACTTGTGTGGGCATCACAACAAGTTATTTGCTGCTAAGTAGGTTAAACGATGAGTTGCTTGGACAGATATTGGTCATTTCCCCCCAATCGCCCATGTACCACCTTCTGGCACTAGACGCACTGACTATCTGGGGACTGACTCTCTTCCAACTTACAGCCATGCCATTCTGTTTTGCATGTCAACCACATAAGGTGTCCTCAGCAGTAGGGTCTTACCACTAACCTTTGGTGGGCCATCAAGTACTCTGACAGAAATCTGTCTGTCTTTTAGGAAACCTTGTAGGTCTCTCTGATCAAAAGCTTATTGTGGATGATAGCCCCATGCTGGTTCTGGGAGTTACAGGTCAGTGCCCACTAAGAAAATGAGGAAAAAGATAACTAATATACAAGAGTTAGAGAGAAGAGAGAGAGAGAGGCAGAGGGAGAGGGAGAAGGAGGGAGGGAAGATGTATAAGATTAAGGTTAGTCGTGATCCTACCCTCTCCAGTGTCTTCTGGTTGAGGTGTTCCCTGTAAGGGCCTGGTGAAGGATCAGCCATTTGGTCTGTCTTTTAGTAAGTAGAATTTTATGGTACCGTTGCCGTTTGGGTCTAGATTTGTGTTTCCCAACCCTTTGAAGCCCTCCCCTCCCTCCCCTTCCATCCTAGTTTGTAGTCCATGAGATGCTTGCTGGATATGTAAGGTATCTTGGGTAGATTCAGGTTAGGTGCAGTAGATGAGTGAGACTATGTGGTGATTTTTTTTCTGTGATTGGGTAAGTTCACTGAGAATGATCTGTTCCAGGTTTAAGGTCTTCTTTTTTTTCACTCTCCCTCAAATCTCTTAACTCTCTTTGAACTCCTTCCAATTTCTTATCCATTAGTTCTAGTTTAGTGATGGCAGCATCCACACAATTATTGGTCCTTTGTTGCTTTCCTGCAAGTTCTACCAGTAAGTTGGTCAGGGTTGCGTTGCTCATAGCTTCAATTTGGTGTTCTGATCCTAAAGGTTCTTCTATGTTTTGGTTAGATGTATTCATTGTAAGATTGGGTGATCTAACTGTATTTTCTTGCATTTGATTTTTCATGTTATTTCTTTTGTGCTGTCATCTGTCCATGACAGTGTATGGGCACATCGGTGGGCACATCAGCCTGGGCTCAAGCACAATGGGAATCTGAGGCAGCCTGGGGCAGTTGCCAAGCAGCCTGGGCTTGGGCTCTCACTTGCCAAAGCCACCTATCTACTGCCTGGCAGGGGCGCCAAATTTGCCTGAATTCTCAAGTGGTAATGTGCCAAAGCTGCCTGCATTCAAGCTAGGAGTGACACTGAGGCACCAAGCACTGAAGCAGCCCGAACTCTAGCTGGGAACACTGGGACCTGGAAGCAGTCTGCACTCCCCATCACAGGACAATGGCGGCTGGCTGGCGCGGCAGACAGGTAGGGGATAGCACCTGAGCTGGCGCAAGCGAGAGACACAGTCTGAGCTTGTGGGGCAGTTGCTGTGGGACTGGGCTCACTCAGTAAGTGGGCGAGTGGATGCGTGTGCGGAGCAGTCTAAGCTTCCGCACACATGGATGATCGGCGCGCAGGGGCAGCGGAAGAGGCAGCAGAGCTGTGGACACAGCAGTTATTTGGGGGGAGGGGTGGGTTACCCGCCCGCGAGGGAATACGCGATTCCCTGTTTCCCCTGCCTCTGTGCCCTCCCAAATTTCTCTCCCTTAAAAGCCACAATGAACCCTTAATATCTTGCTTTTCTTTCCCTGGGATTTGCAGCGCAGCTAGGCGGTCGCCATCTTGGCGGGAAGTCCTGATAATGGTATTTTTTTATTGGTATTGCATTAAATTGGTATATTGCTTTTGGGAGAGTTGCCATTTTCACAATATTAATTCTATCTATCATGGAGCATGGGAGGTCTTTCCATCTTCTCAAGATCGCCTAAGTTTCTTTCTTGAGTGTTTTTAAGTTTGCATTATATATGTCTTTCACATTCTTGGTTAGTGTTATTCTAAACTATTAATTTTTTGTTGCTATTGAAAATGGGACAGGCTGACTTGTTTCTTTGTATATTGGTCCTTTGCATATAGAAAAGCCACTGATTTTTGTGCATTTATTTTGTATCCTGCCACTTTACTGAAGGAATTTATCACTGTTAGAATTTTTGAAATGGAAACTTTCGGGTCAGTTATGTGTTGGATCATGTCATTTGCAAATAGGGCTAACTTGACTTCTTCCTTTCCAATTTGAATCCTTTTTATTTCTTTTTCCTGTCTTATTGCTTGGGCCAGTACAACTAGTACTATGTTGAAGACCAGTGGTGAGAGTGGCCACCCTGTCTCATTCCTGATCTCAGTGGGATCTCCTTGAGTTTTTCTCCATTAAGAATTCTTTAATTCTTAAGAGCTTTATATATAGCCTTTATTGTGTTGATACATAAACCCCCGTGCCTATTCTTTTCAGTGTTTAAATCAAGAAGTTGTGTTTTATTTTGTTAAAGGCCTTCTCTGCATCAATTGAGATGATCCTGTGGTACTCATGGTTCAGTTTTATTTATGTGGTGTATTACATTGACCAATTTCCATATGTTAAACCATCCCTGTAACCCTGTGATAAAGCCTACTTGATCAAGGTAAATAATGTGTTGTTGAATTCGGTTTGCAAGGATTTTGTTCAGGATCTTTGCATGTAAGTTCATTAGGGATATAGGCCTATAATTTTCTTTCTTGTTGCATCTCTGTCTGGTTTTGGTATTAGTGTGATGCTAGCTTCATAAAAGGAGTCAGAGAGGATTTTCTGGTCTCCAATTATGTGGAGTAGTTTGAGAAAAATTGGTTTCAGTTCTTCTATGAAGGTTTGATAGAATCCACCTGAGAAGCCATCCAGTCCTGGACTTTTCTTTTAGGGGAGGTTTTAGATTACCTTTTCAATTGCCATGGACGTGATAGGATTGTTTAGGAGACTAATGTGCTCTGAGTTTAGTTTTGGTAGGTGGCATGTGTCTAGGAATTCTTCATCTCTTCCAGATTATTTAATTATGTGGAGTAGAGGTTTTGGAAGTGTGCCCTGATGATGTCTGTTGTGATTTCTCCTTTTCCATTTCTGATTTTGTTAATTTGAGACTTCTCTCTTTTGTGCTTGATCACTTTGGCCAAGGGTTTGTCAATATCGTTTATTTTTTCAAAGAACCAACTCTTCAATTTATCAGTCATTAAAGTTATTTTCTTAGCTTCCACTTCATTAATTTCTTCTGTAATCATGATTTTTGTTTGTTTGTTTCCGTTCTGAGCTCTTTGGGTTGCATTCTCCTTGTTTTTCTCATGGGTTTAGGATTATTGATTATTGATTTGTGATCTCTCTGTCTTTGTAATGAAGGCATTTAGGGCTATGAATTTTCCCCTTAGGACTGCCTTCATTGTGTCCCATAAGTTTTGGTAAGTTGTATTTTCTTTATCATTTAATTCTAGTAATTTTATCATTTATTTTTTTTATTTCTTCCATGTGTGTCATTTAGTCTCCAGGATCTGGTGGAGTTCTTGACGTGTCTCTTGTTGTTACTTTCTAGCTTTAGTGCATTTTGTTCTGACATGGTGCAGGAAGTTACTTTAATTTCTCTGACTTAATAAAGGCATGCTTTATGGCCTAATATATGGTCAATTTTAGAGAAGGTCCCATGGGCTTTTGAGAAGAGTGTGCATTCTGTAGAATTGGGGTGGAAACTTCTGTAGATATCCTTTAGGTCTAGTAAATTTATGGTATTGTTGAGCTCTATTATTTCTCTGTTGACTTTTTTCCCTGTTGATTTTTTTCCATGGGTGATCTGTCTCTTGATGATAGTGGAATATTGAAGTCTCCAACGATGATGCTGTTCCTATTTATTTGTTATATTGTCAAGTTTATTTTATTTTATATATTGAAGTGCACCTGTGTTTGATATATATATATGATGTGCTCTTGTTGGATCATTCACTTGATGAGTAAGAAGTGGCCTTCTTTTTCCTTTTTGATTACTTCTGGTTTTAAGCCTATTTTATCAGATATTGCTATAGCAACACCCACTTGTTTTTTATTTCCATTTACTTGGAATATCATCTTCCAACCCTTCACCCTGAGGGTGCGTCTATCTTTAGTCATGAGGTAGGTTTCTTGAAGATAGCAGATAGTAGGGTCCAGTTTTTTTGATCCACCCTGATAATTTGTGTCTTTGGGGTTTGGTGCTTTTTCTGTTTTGTACTATTTTGAGCCTGATCAATTATGGTTATTGTGATCTTTTTGTTGGCTCAAGAGATTGGTTGATTGACCATTTTTTTTAATATTTTAGTTATTGATTTACTTTTTTATTAATTAGTTTTGTGCTCGGCAAATACAGTCAATTTGGTACCATTGTTAGGCCCATCCATGTCCTACCCTGTCCCCCTGGACCCTCATTGTTGAGGTATATGGATCATGCATTCTGGAGTTAGCTCATAGTTATGGGTAGGAGAAATGTCTCTGCATATCATGACCCAGTGTGTGGTTCTGACATTCTTTCTGCCCCCTGTTCCACAAAATTTCCCTGAGCCATGTTGGGTTCATTTTTGGTCTGCTTCAGTGATGAGGTGATGGGGGCCTCTGGGTCTCTGGAAATCTGATTTGGTAGGAGTTGATTTTTCTCTGTGTTGATCTCCTTCACCCTTGTGCTGGTACCCGGTTCACCAAGAAAACAGCACCCTTGCTTGTGTCACCAATTGTTCTTAGTTTCATCTGAGGCCCTTTTGAGGTATGATGGGTTGGCTTTCTCCTTAGGATCTACGTCTATCTGACAAAGAGAAGCAGATTCTCCAACAGAGAGTAAAGTTAACACCTGACAAATGAGATAGCCATTACTTTTTTATAGATAATTTAATAGGTGTAGGCCCTCTTGTAGCCCACAATTGGTGGTCACTTGTTAATGGAGAGCAGGCTTATGTTTGGATATGGTTCTGACTTGTTTCCCAGTTCCAGCTATGGGTCCTGTATCACTGAGGGGATCAGTTAGCCAAATTAAGAGCAGTTGGTTCCCTACCATGGCTGTGTGCCGCTATCGCACTTGTGTGAGCATCACAACATGTTATTTGCTGCTAAGTAGGTTAGACCATGAGTTGCTTGGACAGATAATGGTCATTTCCCCCCAGTCATGCATGTTGCATCTTCTGGTACTAGATGCACTGGGGACTGACTCTTTTCTAGCTTCCAGCCATGCCATTCCATTTTACATGTCAACCATATATGGTGTCTTCAGCAGTAGGGTCTTACCACTAACCTTTGGTGGGTCATCGAGTACTTGGACAGAAATATGTCTTTCTTTTAGGAAACCTTGTAGGTCTCTCTGATCAAAAGCTCATTGTGGATGATAGCCACATGCTGGTACTGGGAGTTACAGGTCAGTGCCCACTAAGAGAAGGAAAAAAAGATAACTAATATAAAAGAGTTAGAGAGAAGAGAGAGAGAGAGAGAGAGAGAAGCTGTAGAAGATAAAGGTCAGTCTTCATCATATGCTCTCCAGTGTCTTGTGGCTCAGGTGTTCCCTCTAAGGGCCTGGTGAAGGTTCGTGTGGCACATTCTCCCAAGTGTTCTCTGTAGGTTTGGCTTTGTGTTCCTATAGTCATAGAGTTGACTTTTTTCATGGAAAATTTTTCTTTCACCATCTATTATAAGGGATACTTTTGTTGGGAAAAGTATCTTGGGTTGGAAGCCGTAGGTTTTAGACTTTGAAGTGTTCTATTCCAATCCCTTCTGGCTTTCAGGGTTTCCATTGAGAAATCTGATGTAATTCTGATGGAATTGCCTATGTATGTTGTGAATTGTTTCTCTCTTGCTGCTTATAACACTCTCTCTTTGTTTTCCTTGTTAAGAGTTTTAACTATGATGTGTCTTTGATAGTTTCTTCTTTGGTCCTCTCTCTTTGGTGTTCTGTGATCTTTTTGTATCTGGCTGGGCCTCTCTTTTGAGAGATTCAGAAAATTTTCTTCAATAATTTTATTGAATACATTCTCTCCACCTCTGGCCTGGATTTCCTCTCCTTCTGTTATACCCATGTTCCAGATGCTTGGTTGTTTTAGGGTGTCCCACAGTTCTCTCTTATTCTCTTCACTTTACTTTTTAACTTAGCAATGTTCTTGGCCTAACAATCAATTTCTTCTGTCTTATCATCTGGGCCAGAAGTTCTGTCCACCATATTAGTAACGCTTTTGGTGAGAAGTTCCAGAGATGTTTTTAAAGTTTCTATTTGATTTTTTTTTTCTGTTATGTTATTTTGCACTATGGCCATCTCTTTTCTGAGGTACAATTACAATTCAAGTTCTGATTTTCTTAATTCTTCCTGGGATTCTTTCTTGCTTTTTTTTTTTTTTTTTTTTTTTTTGATTTTTCGAGGTAGGGTCTCACTCTAGCCCAGGCTGACCTGGAATTCACTATGGAGTTTCAGGGTGGCCTTAAACTCAGGGACATCCTCCTACCTCTGCCTCCCAAGTGCTGAGATTAAAGGCATGTACCACCACGCCCGCTTGATCAAGTCTTTATTAAGCTTAAACAACTGGTTGTTGAGATCTTCCATTTCTTAACTTACCTTCAATTTATTCATATCTCTTTGGGAGGTTCCGATGTTTTATTAAATCATGTTAAGCCTACTTTCAAAAGCTGAATGCTCTAGATGATTCTGTTCAATTTCATGGATATGATTGTTGGTTCATGGATATAATTATTGATAGTTTGCTTCTAATTCAGTGATTTTTTTTTTTGATCAGGGTCACATTGGTTGTTGTATTTTCATTTTGGGAATGGATTTCTGTTGTTTTCATCATGTTTTAATTGGAGGCTTCCATTGTAGGACTAGGTATCCTTGGTGGACATCTCTCAGTTCTCTGACTTTCATTGGCTTTTTTGCATTGTCATCTACCCATTTTAGGAAGACTATTTTATTGAGGAGGAAACAAGTTTTTATTCTTTGGCCTGTGCCCTCTAACTCAGGTGAACTGTGATGTTGGTACCCAGTATCCAGTCAGGATACCAGAGCAAAAAGGCCTGATTCCACTGCTCACACAGAGACCAGGCCTCTCCAAGGAAGGCACAATGGGACCTACCAGGACCAGGGTACTGGGAGGAGCAAGGGAACAGGAATCTGGCTTAGTTCTTGCCATGCCCTCCAGCACACAGACCAGCACAGGGATCCCAAACAAGGGAGGTGGGAGGAAAGCAGAAATAAGGGTCTGGCCTACTTACTCCAGACTGTGGCACCTGCACCTGTCTGCACACAGACTGGTACCCAGACCAGGGAGGTGGAAGGAGCCAAGAAACTGGCTACTGGCCTATTCAATCCAGACCACAGTGCCTACCCATACACTGTCCGCAAAGGCAACTCAGATCAGGAGTTGGGAGGAGCCTAGGAACAGGGGTCTTTCCTATTCACTCCAGACCACTGTACCTCTCTGAGCAAGGAAGTCAGACTGGGGAGTTGGGAGGAGCCCAGAAAGAGGTTTCTGCTCTACTCACTCCAGACCACAGCACCCACCCCCATACTCTCCACTTTTTTTAATGTTTTTGGTTTTTTTTCCTGGTTAATATATTATTGGTAGTTATTATCCTCTTCATTTAATACAATTTACTTGATTGTTTACTATGTTGGACATGATGAGTTTCTTCCCAGCCTTCCTTTTGTCATTTATTCCACTCATGAAATGTATTCTTCCCTGTGTTCCCTAAATATTTCTTTTTTATTCTGTATTTTTTTTTTTGCAATACTGACTTGTTTGCCATGAATTGCATTCATCTCTGCTTGTCTTACAATTTTCTAAATTGTATACCTATTTTAAGAGATAACTTAGCTGGTTGCCACAATTTTGGTTGACAATTATTTACTTTTAGGGTTTGTGATATCATGGCATATTTTTCTGACTCTTAGAGTTGCTCACAAGACATCTGCTGTTATTCCATTATTTCTGCCTTTGCCGGTGAATTGTAATTTGTTTCTTACAGCTTTAAATATTGTTTCTTTGCTTTGCACATTTTACAAATTTACTATTATATTATACTATATATTTTATTTGTGATATGCCTTTTTATTTTTATTACTTCCTTTTTCTTTTTTTTTTTCACATCTTGACTATTTCATGTGGTGGAGATATTCATCTCTGATCATGTCTATTTGAGGCTCTAAATGCCTCCTCTTTTGCATGTCCATTTCTTTCTCTAGGTTTGGAAAATTTTCTCTTATAATTTCATTGAATAAATCATCTATGTCTTTGGGCTTTACCTAAACTCTTTTTGTGCCCCATGTACTCTTAGTTTTGGTCCTTTGAATAACCCCAAGTTCTTGGAAGTTTTCTTCATGTTCTTTTCCTTTGCTTTATATATGCCTGAATGTATTATTACTTCAAACTTGCCCTCCATTCAACAGAGTTTTCTTCTGCCTTGTCTTGTTGCTTGGTCATGCATTCTACTCTGTTTTATATGATTGATTGATGCTTTCATTTAGAGAGTTTATGTTTGTTGCTTTTTTTCAGAGTCTCAGTTTCTTCTATATATTACTGAAATTTTCATCATTTCATCCATTTCATTAACTTTCCTATATAGCTCTTAAAATTATTATTTTTACCTTGTTTTTATAATTACGTTAATCTCACACACATAACCACACATATACATTTACATATGTATATACATATATGGTTATTGAGGCACTTTTGACAGTAGGACTCTGAAATACACTTCTGACATTTCAATATTTTTACTATCTTTCCATATTGAGGAGTTACATATGTGTGGATGAAAGTTTCACAATGGGTATTATCTCTTAGTCCTTTGTGTGTCTTGTTGCATTTTTAAAAATTATTTATTTATTTGAGAAAGAGAGAGAGGGAAAGAGAATGGATGCACCAGGGCCTCCAGCCACTGCAAACAAACAGCAGATGCATGCACCACATTGTGCATGTGGCTTAAATGGGTCCTAGGGAATCAGTCCTAGGACCTTTGGCTTTTCAGGCAAGCACTTTAACTGGCAAGATATCCATCCAGCTTTCTTGATGTATTTTACATATTGGTAAATAGAGGTGTTTTTTTTTTTTTTATTTCCCCATTTCTCACTCTTTTGTTGACTTGTTTTATTTTATGTGAGTCTTCCTGGTGAGTTGTGTTCATATAGGTTTATGTTCCTTACTCTTATTTAGGGGTCAAGGCCACTGCAGTTCCAGATGTTTTGATGTCAGCACTGGTATTAACCTGCAATAGAAGACATGTAGGCACTTCACTTGTGTCCCTATTAAGGTTCAGAGAAAGTGGCAACAAGTTACTAGATGGTAAAAAAAAAATGAATTCATAGTGTTTTAGAGCTAAATGTATGAATATATAAGTAGTGAAATGAGGAGGGAAAGAGAAAAGAAGTAAAATGAGAGGTTTACATGTGTGTACAGAAATAAGAATTATAAAAGTCTATTTTTCTAAGATACAGATTAACACACAACCACAGAACAATTAAAGTAATTATGTAATAATGATAAAATAAATGTATAGGAATAAAATAAGTTTTAAAATAAACAAAAAGATGAGGTAGATCATATGACCAGTCTTTATTTTTTGTTCATGTGCATAATATGGTTGCTCCCTTCCCTTGGATTGCCTTTTATGTCATCTACCACATGAGGTTAGGAGGCCTGCTAGTCTTAGTAGTTAAACAATTAAATTCAATGTGTCCTTCCAAATAAGTATTTCTGTGACTGAAATCCACTTTCTGCCAAAATTCCTCAGTCTAACCATGACCCTGTATACCTACCCTGCCAGCCAATTTCAAACTTATTGCTGATAATGTGAAGTTGGCTCTTTCCATACCTGAGCTTTCTGTGATGGAGGCATTGAGGAAGTATGGAAGGCTCACTCACCTGTTTGCCTTTTTCATGTCTGTCAGGACTCTGCATCTAGTTCCACAAGACCCTTCCTGTGATCCAACAGAGCTCCCACAGCAAATGGAAGAGGGGGAGGGGAAGTTGCCTTTTCTGGCAAACATCTCATCTCATTTTCAAGATACCATGCTACTCTTCTGTTTCTGTCTCCACAGCCCGTTCTGCTCTCATTTTCTGACTGAACATGCCCATATTCAGCTTCTTGTTGCATTTACACAGTCTGGACTTTTTGTCTCCTGCTCTTCTGTCACATGGCCATGTGTATATTTACCTGGAAAGTTACTCGAGGCCACTATTCCCTATGGCTTGCATATGCAGTATAGTGTAGCTGGGTACTGGTGTCTTGGTAGACCTAGGCTTATTTCTGTTTTCACTAGTTCTTTCTTTTATAGGAATAGTAGAGCCAGTAACTTCTCATTACTAGAACAAAACACCTGAGCAGAAGAGATATCATGGCAACCAAATCACATCTTCATATATCAGCAGCAAGGAGTGAGCAGTAAGAGTGAGCTAGCTTTGAACACCCACTGGACTAGACTAACTAAACTCAAAGTATGCCCTCAGTGACATACTTCCTTCAGAAAGGCTCACATTCCCAAAGGCTCCACCAGCTGGGAACTAAGTAGGAGGCTTAATCACAAACACATGAGGCTTTGGGAGACAATTTCCATTCAAACCAACAAATTCTGCCCTTGCTCCTCTCATAAACTGGTGACCATCTCTGGACGCAAAATGCATTTAGTCCAACTTTAAAAATGTCAGTGATTATTATCAGTGCAAACACTGGTAAAGATCTGTTAACAAGTCCAAATTCTTCAGTGTCATCTGAAACTCAAGAAAGACTATTAATATGAGCTGTGTAAAATCAAAATACAAGTTACCTACTTCCAATACATAATGGCACAAACTAAATATTTACATGGCACAAAGAAAGCTTAGCAAAGAGTGAATGAAGATTAGATAAAAACCCAACAGCCTAAGCTGGACATTGTGGTGTACACCTTTAATCCCAGTACTTGGGAGGTTGGGAGGCAGAGGTAGGAGGATCACTGTGAGTTTGAGGCCACCCTGAGACTACATAGTGAATTCCAAGTCAGCCTGGACTAGAGTTAGACACTACCTTGGGGGGGGGGGGAACAGTCAACCAGCCAATCCTATAGCTCCATGTCCAGCACTTGGGACTCAGCTCCAAAAGGCCTGACTTTGCCCCTCCATTGTGTTACTTGCTTTCTGGGTCGATGCCCCCTAAAGAGAAAGAACAGTTTATTTGGCATCTGTCCCACAGTCTTGAATCTCCATAATAACCAATGGTTCATGTTCAGGCCTCCATCCTATGATCTCATAAGGCCTCCAGACAGGGATTTCAAACCTCCTTCATATTTCCATTGTCAGAACTGTGTGTACTTTAAGATTCTCTTTTCTAAATTTTCCATGCTTCCTAAACCAGTACCAGGTGGACTTCTCCATCAAATTTGTAAGACGGGGATGGGGATGAAGCTTGACTTGAGGAGCTGGAAATTCCTTCAGCATTCTTCCTCCTTTCAAAAGAATTTGATTCTTGCTATCTTGAGCCTTCAGTGGGATAGGTTTTGCCCTTGGGGCATATTGTCCATTGTTCTGAAGAAAAGTATTCTCAATGGTGGCAATCTCTTTAACAATTGCAGTTTAAGCAGCCTTTTTAAAACCAGCCTTTGAGCCTAGAACTTCAAACTTGTTTACAATTCTTTCTGTGTCAAATTATATATTTTTGTATCCTTCTGCTCTTTCTTTTTTCTACCTTCAAACACAAAAATCTATTGCTTTATTTATTTTTTTAAGAATATACAGGTTTGAGATAGGCATGGTGGCACACGCCTTTAATCTCAGCACTTGGGAGGCCGAGGTAGGAGGATCGAGGCAACCCTGAGATTACATAGTAAATTCCAGGTCAACCTGAGCTAGAGTGGAACCCTATCTCGAAAAACCAAAAAAAAAAAAAAGAACATGCAGGTTCCCCTGCTCCAGGGCCACTGTTAGAGCTGGCCTCTTGACGCCAGCTCCCCAGTTTACCAGCTCCTAGTTCCCCAACTCCTGGTTACCTTGCGCTGAAGAGTGCTCAACAACACCATAGATCAACTAAACCTAATGGATATCTACAGAACTTTCCATTCCAATTCTACAGAATACATATTCTTTTCATCAGCTCAGGTATCCTTCTCTAAAATAGATTATATATTGGGTCATAAAGCATACTTGCATAAATTCAGGAAAACTGATATAACTTCTTGCATCATATCAGATCACAATGATTTAAAGCTAGAAATTAACAAAAAGAGACACATCAGGAATTCCAAAAGCTCTGGAGGCTGGAAAACACACTTTTAAACTATGAATGGGTGATGGAAGAAATTAGAAATAAAATTTTAAATTTTCTAGAATTGAATTATAATGAAAACACAACTTACCAAAACGTATGGGAAACAATGAAGGCATTCCTAAAGGGAAAATTCATAACACTAGATGCTTTCATAACAAAGACAGAGAGACCACAAATTAATAACCTAACCATCTACCTAAAGGCACTGGAAAAACAAGGAGAATCCTACCAATAATGAAATTCTACTCAGCAGAAGGAAAAAATGATGAAACAAAATTTGTAGGAAAATGGATGTACTTGGAACAGATAATAGTCAGCAAACACACACAATCACAGAAAGACAAATGCTGCATGTTCTCACTCATCTGTGGTTCCTAATCTGGATCATCTTGAGGCACAGTCAATAGGGATGGAAGTGTTTGGGAGGAGGAGGGAGGGTGGTGGGCAGGGGAGAATAAACACAAAACTAAACCCAAAATTAACTGGTGCCATAGAAACCTTTCTCCTTGAAGGTAGACTAAAATTAATATTAAAAAAAAAAACCCTCAATAGGAATATAAAGAAGGGCCCTGGAGAGGGTGGGATCAAGCCTAACCTTAACATACTTTGCCTCTGACCTATAAATTGCAATACCAGAAATAGGTGATACCCACATTGAACTGTTGATTATAGACATCTATGAGATCCCAAAAACAATACAACAGGCTTCTGTTAAAGCACTTGATTACCTAGCAGAGGTAAAAGGTAAGACCCTATTGCTGAAGACACCATATGATATCTTTTGTTGTTGTTGTTGTTTTCTTTTTTTGTGTGTGTTAGGGTCTCACTCTAACCCAGGCTGACCTGGAATTCACTATGTAGTCTCATGATGAATTCCAAATAACAGCAATCCTCCTACATCTGCCTCCCAAGTGCTGGGATTAAAGGCGTGAATCACTACACTTGTCTCAATTAGTTTAAACTGAAGCTGTTCATAATATTTTATTTGCATATATATATATATATATATATATATATATATATATATATATCAGTCTCTTACAGTGCAATACTGTGTGGTGGCTCAGGTAGTATAGGTAATATATCACTGTATGAACTGAGGACCTTGATTTGGTTGCATAAGCCATATTTGGCAAGTCCCTAAGATTAGGCCCACTGTTTATTTCTTTGATATTGTGAGCTGTATATAAAAATTACATTCCCTGATAAGAATTGCCTCCTGGACAAGTCAAACATAATTACTTGTGAGTTCTGTAGCTCATGTATAAAGCTTTAAGAGATTCCCATCAGCCATTTTCATTATTGCTAGGAATTTCAGTCTGAAGACACAGGCTGGAACAGGGTGACAGAGCATGTGGGCTAATTTCAAACCCAGTGTCAAATTTATTCTTGGACTTACATCTGAAATCAGGAAGTCAAGCAGTGTTGGAGTCAAGCTCTCTGTATATTCACACTGTTGTGCTTGGCTGAATTCTGAGCTATAAACCCATGTAGGCCAGCAAATGATTTTAGTTATATCAGTATATAAGACATTGCCATTATAAATCAAGTTGACATCCAATATTAACTAGAACAATAGAAATTACATATTTTATATGAGCATATATATTATCCATATAAAAGCATGCATGCTATATGTTTATATTTATTTGATGAGTTTCCTAAAAGTGAAATGACAATTTCTTCCTAATTAAAAGAATGACTGTTTAGATAATACTTTGTCTATATCTGTTTATATTTATTAAAACAAGATTTCAACTCATATGGCTGTATTAATCCAGGTTCTCTAGAGTAACATAACTGATAGAATGAATTGCATTAAAAAAATAAATTTACTGGATTAGCTTATGGGAGTCCAACAATAGCAGCCTGCAATTTAGGGATCAAGGAACCTGCTAGCTTCTCAGTTCACTTGGCTGGGTGCTTCAACAGTCCCAATCTAGCATTGAAGGCCCCAAGGTTTCCTGGAGAGCTGCTGGTCTTCAATCCATGTTGGAAGGTTGATAAAAACCTGATGAAAATGTCAAGAAAAGATAGCTGAACAGGATAGATGACATGTAAGCAAAGGCACTCACCAGCAAGTAGCCCAGGCAGCAGGAGTAAGGGGTTTATTTTGGTTTATAGTCTGCAGGGGAAGCTACTTGATGCCAGGGGGAATCTTGGCATGATCAGAGGCTAAAAATCACCTCCTGGACAACATCAGGTGAACAACAGCAGCAAAAGAATGTGCTAAACACTGGCTATAACACCCATCAGCCTACCCTCAACAACTCGCCTCCTCCAGCAAGGACTCAGTTCGCAAATTGCCCTCAGCTGGGTACCAAGCGTTCAGAACACATGAGTTTATGGGAAACACCTAATTCAAACCACCACTGTGGCATAAGCAGATATCATGGCCTTTGTTACACTTGCCCACCTTCCTGGTCACACACATATATGCAATCTATATCCAAAGAAGAAGATCTTGGAGTCTGATGCCCTATTTATAAGAAAAGGTACCAGACCATAGTTCTTGAACTTTGTGCCTATAAAAGTTCTACTTTACTATATGAAAATATTTGAAGAATTTCCACGAATATTACCTAAGAGTCCCTAAGCCCCTGCTCAATGACGATCTAAAATTGAATAAAATTGCTACTCTAATTACCAGCAAGAAAAATCCTGCAAGAAGGTCAGTTCTGCTTGGCTTCTGGCTGTAGGGCAAGTCATGAGTTGCATTAATAATGGTACATGTTTGGCAAGGAATGGAAGTGAAGTGGTCCTCTGAGGTAGTGGTTTTCAAATTCTAATAGAAACATAAATCACCCAGCAGCCCATTAAAATGCATATCATGCTTTACTACGTCTGAGGTAGAGTCCCAAGTTCTGCAGTTCTATCAAGCTCCGGGCACTGCTTTTGCTGCTGAACCCCAGCCTCTGAGTTAGTAGTAGCAAAGCCATTTGTAACCAGTGGTTCAGGGGATTTATACATTCCTGTGCTTTGTCAGTTGTGGAGATGTCATCCCTGAATGCCTTCAGCTGACCAACTCCCTGGTGCTAAAGATAAATTTGTGAGTAGAAAAGCATGACAAATACATCAACCTAGGTATTGAGTGTGACTGTCATCAAATCCTTCTGCATGCCTGAAAGATATACAAGTAACTGTGCCATTGTAACACAAAGATCACTAGAGTTTGTAATGCTATAAGTCCTAGAATCATAGAAAAAATTATGATAGTGTAGGCTACATCACCACATCATATGATTATATTGTTTTATGCCATAATCCCCCAATTATGTAATGTGCCTCAGATTCATTCCTTATTTATACTCCATATCATTTTGTAAATGTTTAAAAGTTATATTCAGCTTTAATGTATACTTTGAAGTGGAGTTTATTATAAATATAAGCCAAAGTTTATAGAGAATATATATTTGAATCTAAACCAATTCAACAAAGTATAATATGAAAGGAATAACATATTTATCTCACATGTCTTTATTCTTGTGTTTCCAGAGATATTTGCAAGTTGCTTCCCATCACCAAGCTTCATATTAATGACAGAAAGGATACATGTAGTAGCACAAAGATGAGTAAAAGATAGTTTATTTTCTCACCAACAATAGACAGAAATTGGAACTGACAAAACCCAGCACATCTATTATGTCAGGGTGTACTAGTTACCTTCTTGCTTGGATAAAACATGGAACCAGAAGCAGCTTATAGGAGAAGGGTTTATTTCAGTCTTACAGTTTCAAGGGGTAGCTTCATCATGGTGGAGGAAGCAGGATCATTTCATCACATATCCACAACAGAGAGCTGAAATGTCATAGCTCAAGCTGGCTCTGAACACACAGCAGGATAGATTCAAGATCTCACCCCACTGACACCCCTCCTTCAGCACGGCTCCGCCTGCTGGAGACTAAGTATGATGCGTAATCAAAAATACCTGAGGCTATAGTTTACATTTATTTTCAAACCACCAAACAAGGTAAGTAAAGATCATTGGGGGAACATATTTAGAGCGACTACTCCAGCTTGTTCCTCATCTGTTCATGAGCTAGATTTAATAGATCTCTTACCATATTTAAAATTCTCTGATCATTATAATACCTAATCAATTTCTGATCCTAGTTCTCTTCCATTCTATAATTTAACAGCAGATTATTTTTCTTTCCTTGCTATGTGTCATAAAATTTTTAAATCATATGCCAGGAATCTTGTAAAAGGAACAGCTAATTCTTAGGTGGTAATGATGCTTGCACCTGAATTAAGCATATCTCTTCTAGGTAAGTGTGTAAGGAGCTGAGTCAAGCTTCTTAGAAGGAGAGCTGTGCTTCTGGTTTGCCATCTATTGTAATCTTTGATGCACCACAAGTGTGGGATTATCTGTGACAGGCTCTTGCTTCCTTGGACTTCCTACAGGACTGGAGATACTTGAAGGTATTAATTTCTCAGTGATTCGTGTTCAGTCAACTCAATGACTTGCTGCCACACAGGAAGCCATGCACATGTTCTTGCTGTGTCTAGAACGACTCATCCATTGTTTATCACTGGTACTCGGATCAAAGTAGAAGTGAGTTGTGTATCATTTGTCCTCACAGTTAAGCCACACAGCTAATCATGGGCCTTCTGGATATAGCTCTCTCATAATTCACGCACTTACTTCCTAGGCTGTCCAGTCCTGTGATGAATCTGGAGAGTTGTTGGCCCCTCCTTCAGTGTATCAGACCTTCCTTTGTAGCTGCTCAGGAAACTGGATCTAAGGAAATCCCTTGCTTGCCACTTCTCCAAGTAAGGAGACTTGTTGCTCTCTTTCTTTCCATCTCTCCCCACCCCATGTCTTCAATCTCTTACTTCCTGTTAAACAAGAGTACAGAGAAGGGGTCATCTCAGATTGGGGTCACTATTTATATACCTGAACTGTTCAAGAAGGGTGTTCTCTGATCTTTCATCCTGCCACAATGTTTCACATAACAGTTTGCATGTCAGTGCAAATTTCTGTGTGCTTCAGAACCAATTCTCCCATGATTATGCTAGCCTATTTCTTGTCTCTCAGAAGTAATTAACATTTTAGCTGAGGTCTCTTTATTCATATTTCAGTAACCACATCTTTCTTTGTTCAGTCAACAGTGAAACAGCTTATGTGTTCTGTTTCTCCTCCAGTGAATTATTGCTATTTGGAATCATTTCATTTGACTATCATCAGCCCTTAGATGTCATCTTTCTAATGGATTTGAGAAAAGTTATGATTTTATAGATTTTCTGATTTTCTTATTAGGTTCACACACACCAAATGTAGATGCACAAATTACCTCAATTTGAAAGGGAAAGATAGTAAGACATGCTGGAAAGCACTGGCTTTGATTGAGATGGGAGGATCATGTGACAAGCAGCACATGAGTAGCTCTAATCATGAAATTCATCCCAAGAAGGGACCAGTAAATGAGAATCCCTGGACGTAAGGGATAATGTGCCACTGGAAGTTCAGTATGCTCTGAAGGTCATGGTAAGGATGTTTTACTTTATACGAAAATTCATGAGTAGTCACTGAGGAGATTCAAGTAGAGAAGTTACATGGAGAGACAATATAGAAGAGAGTTATTTTGTTGCTGTGTATAAGATAGAAAAAGGATAAGTATGGGAAAACAAGTTTGGAAGTTTTGCAACAGTTAAGATATGAAATACAAGTGATTATTCTTAGACAGTAGATGTAGAAATAAGTAGGACTCCTTACAATGTGTTCCTCCAGACACAAAATGGCCTGGATATCCATGACCTCACAGCACCTGACACTGCCTACACAAGACCATCATAATAGGAGGAAAAGATCATGACATCAAAATAAAAGAGAGACTGATTGAGAGGGGGAGGGGATATAATGGAGAGTGGAGTTTCAAGGGGGACAGTGGGGGGAGGGAGAGAATTACCATGGGATATTGTTTAAAATCATGGAAGTTGTCAATAAAAATAAATAAATAAATAAAAATAAAAAAATAAAAAATGGAATGCCTTTATATTTTCCTATCCCCTCTCTTTCACTTACAAAAAAAATGCCTGATACTACTTACACAAGACCATCATAATAGGAGGAAAATATGATGACATCAAAATAAAAGAGAGGGCTAGAGAGATGGCTTAGTGGTTAAGTGCTTGCCTGTGAAGCCTAAGAACCCAGGTTCCAGGCTTGATTCCCCAGAACCCACGTAAGCCAGATGCACAAGGAGGGCATATGCATGTGGAGTTCGTTTGCA
The DNA here is from genome assembly GCA_036346955.1 of Dipus sagitta. Classification (NCBI taxonomy): domain Eukaryota; kingdom Metazoa; phylum Chordata; class Mammalia; order Rodentia; family Dipodidae; genus Dipus; species Dipus sagitta. The sequence goes on along the minus strand of CM070771.1, from coordinate 129,883,904 downwards.
GTGGCTAGAGGCCCAGATGTGCCCATTCTCTCTCTCTGTTGCTCTCAAATAAATAAGCAAAAATAAATAAATTAATTAATTAAAAAAATAAATAAAAGAGAGACTGATTGAGAGGGGGAGGGGATATGATGGAGAGTGGAGTTTCAAAGGGGAATTGGGGGGAAGCGAGGGAATTACCATGGGATATTGTTTACAATCAGGGTAGTTGTCAATATAAAAAAAGTATAAAAATAAGACCATTAATGAAGAAAAAAGACAGAAAGAAAAAAAAAACCTGGAAAATTTAGTTCCATCCACTTCTCTGGCCCATAGCAGCACATAGGTCACATATTTCCAAAGTCACTGCCCACTCTGACCTGGGGTGGAACTTAATGCTTGTCATGATAAAGTTTCTTAGCCAAATTCAGACAGGTTTTAAGATTCTGGCACTGCCTCTAGTAGTCTCATTCAGTCTAGAGTTTTATATAGCCACAATGAGACAATAAACATTAATAGATTAAATTCACTTCAAATTATTTTATACAACAAAAATATATTCTTGAGACATTAGACAGGCTATATTTGTTAAACTTTTTGGAGATAGAGACATGAAAAATCCTATATTTAAACAATTAAAGACTTGATGCTTTAGCCATGCGTGATGGCGCACGCCTTTGATCCCAGCACTAGGGAGGCAGAGGTAGGAAGATCGCCTCGCCATGAGTTTGAGGCCACCCTGAGATGACATAGTGAATTCCAGGTCAGCCTGGACTAGAGTAAGACCCTACCTTGAAAAACCAAAAAAGAAAAAGAAAGAACATTCTAAGCCGGGTGTGGTGGTGCACGCCTTAAATTCCAGCACTCAGGAGGCAGAGGTAGGAAGATTGCAATGAGTTTGAGGCCACCCTGAGACTGCATAGTGAATTCCAAGTCAGCCTGAGCTAGAGTGAGACCCTACCTCGAAAAACCAAAAAAAAAAAAAAAAAAAAAAAAAAAAAAAAAACTTGGTGCTTTAGATCAGCTTTTAAACATTTAGATGTATGTACCCTCTCAGGGATTTATATAAAATCTTACAAGAGGGTATTTGTAAGGAAAATAGGGGGAAATGTATAGACGAGATGATACATTAATTTTTGAAAGACATAAAATGTAAATTTCTTTTGTGCTCTTGTATGTAGTCAATCATTATTCGCAATGCTTTATAGTTTATATGGCCACTGAAATTACAGCATTAGAGGTTCCTGAACCATTTCTTCAAATAGACATGCAGGTCCCTTCTGTGAAGTTTTCCTCACAGCATTCTACCAGCCAGTCTAAACAAGGACTTGTCATGGGCACCTCTGTTTAAAGTTGCTTTAATGCACACAGCTGATTCATTCATGATGAGCACTCAAAAAACAGTACTATTATTGGGCTGGAGAGATGGCTTAGAGGTTAAGCGATTGCCTGTGAAGCCTAAGGACCCCCATTCCAGACTTGATTCCCCAAGACCCACGTTAGCCAGATGCACAAGGGGGCGCACGCTTCTGGAGTTCGTTTGCAGTTGCTGGAGGCCTTGGTGCGCCCATTCTCTCTCTCTCTCTTTATCTGCCTCTGTCTCTCTCTGTCTGTCACTCACAACAAAAAAAAGTACTATAGCTAATACTTGAAAGAAGCAAGTGTAACATAGGCACCTGGTTCATAACCACATCACAACCTTCTCATTCTGAGGAACACTGGGCATTACTAGAGCACTCTATCCATAGATAATCTTAACTAGCATAATCGTCAAGAAAAAAGCATCAAATAAAAATGTGAGAAATATCTCAATAAACTTGATGTGATGAAGGAGACTTGCTAACTTTCCAGTTTTCTAAGTAGTATATGCCTATTGGTAATGTAAAAGCTTTGGTCACTCTGTAGATGTCTATACATGACCATAAAGTCACTGTATTAATTTTGTAATTACAACATTTAGCATGTAGGGAAAACCATTACAAAAAACATCTGAAAAGAATGAGATGGTCTTTAGCCGTCACTCATAATGGTCCTCATACACTCTTCCTTTCCCCATATCCCCATCTTTCTTCAAAGCTTGATGCTAAGGATGCATCATTTATCCATATGCTCACCTTTCCTGTGAGCTTTAGGCAAACTGGACTCAGTGTACGAGATAATGACTGAATGAACCATCAGTTTATATGCAAGGTACATAAATGAGTATAGTTATGAATATGAGTATCGAAGTCCATTTGGTCTGCCCTTGGCATTACCAGCTGAAGTTCTTCATCGCTTTCTCCAGTGTACACATAACACAATGGATGGAGGAAAGAAGAAACCACAAGCATGGGGACTCTAGGCATTTTTACTCTTTAGATCAGTCCATACATGTTTACTTTTTACCCCACATCTCTGAAACTTGTTCTGTACTAAAGTCTATGTCTACATTTCTTTAATTCTTAAAATTGGAGTTGAGGAGATGGCTCAGTTAGTAAAGCAGTTAGTAAGTATAGCGGCCTTACTTTTATTCCAATTATCCATGGGAAAAGGTCAGATGTGGTAGCATTTGCCTATATTTCCAGTGTTATGGACGCAGAACCAGGAAGATTCCTAGGACTCACTGGCCAGACAGATTAGCAAAACTGGTGAGCTTCAGGTCAATAAGAGACCCAGTCTCAAAAAAGAAGTAGATGGCTCACGAAAACTGACACCTAGGGTTATCCACTGCCCTCCCCACGCACATACGCAAATGTGCACATACACTTAACACATCACTAATCTCCCTGACCTCAGTGAATTTCAAATAGGCAGTATGAAGAATATTTATGTATTTCAAATTCTTGAGAATTGAACAATTGCTGTAGTATCTTTTCAAAGCAAATGGAATGGGAGTGAGTTTGAGAAACATAAAAAGACTTAGGACAGTCCTCCAGGCTTGAGAATGTTTAGTGTTACATTGTCAATACACCTGTACCAGAATAAGGAACATTGTACATAATAGCAAGTACTGGTGGGGTTTGAAGTAAACAGCCCATTTCATATTGTTGTTTAGCTTGTAAAAAATGGTACATACATATGAAAAACTGTCATGGGAATTTCTTAAACAATTTAAGACAAAATTTCCATTCATTACAGCAATCCAACTCCTAAATACATAAGCTAGGGAGATGAAAATATGTTCACTCAAAAACTATTACAAGATAGCTTATGACAGCACTTTTAACAGTCAAATTTTGGAAACTACCTAACACTTCACCAATTGAATGATGAGTAAGTAAAATATAACATATCCATACAATGAAATATCATTTGGCCGTTAAAAAGGAGTGGATTATTGATGTTTGCTACAACAGTACATCTTGAAAACATTGCTAAATGAAAGAAGTGAAACACAAAAAGCCACCATTTTCTGGTTCTGTTGTTACATTTGCTCACTAGATGAAAATGCATTGCTGATGCCTGGACCCTTTTTAGAGGGAGTCATTGGAAGTTAGCCCTAATGGATACAGAGGCCTATTTTAGTAGTGATGAAAAGATTGTGGAATAGATCATGGTGATTATAGTTCAACATTGTGAATATGCCAAAACCATTAACTTGTATGCTTTAACATGGAGAAATGATGAATTTTATGTTACTTGAATTTTTTTCAGTTAAAAATAATTACTACAATTCATGTGCATATAAATGTTCATGGCAACATAATCTTATTTCTAGTGTTTATAACACAAGCATAATGGTGTCTTTCTAAAGTTTTGGACTTTCTGTGCTCTGCCCACAATGTGAAGTCTGTTAACATTTTGTGAACATCGTACAGCACAGGAGGATAGCACATGGAAATTTAGAGTCATTTTGAGAAGTAAACAGTGAGTGAATCAAACTTTATATGCATTAGGATTACATTTACAGAGAACAGAAACAATAAGCGTACACTCACATGCCACAAGTGTGAATCATGGGCATGTGAAAATTAGAAGAAATTTAACAAGTATGCTATTAGCATTTTCTTGTACATGCTGAGATTGAGTAATTCATATTGTTATACTCCTTTGTGTTTTCATATGTTTAGTAAACATTTGTTACTTCCATAGATTATAAAATCTGCCATGGATATGTCTTTGGCTGCATTAAATGGCCTGGCACTGTGTGACTAATATGAAGTGCCTGCCACCACAGTTGGCATTCTGGAATCTGGAATGACAAAAAAAAAAAAAAAAAAAAACCTATAGCTTTTTATCCTATGGATTTTCTTGCGAGAACATGAAGGTATCTTGAATTTGCTCAATGCCAGTAAAGTGGTTTGAAGATGAAAATTGCTACATAAGTGCTAAGTACTTTTATTGATCATTAAAAGATCACTCAACGTAACACAAGTGATTCTCTTCATTACTGGCATGAAAGCTATTTTCTCTAGGCAAAGGGTAAGCACTCTTACTCATAATATTGACATTTTTAAAAGTTTATTACTAGGAGACACAGTGTGCTGGAAACACTTATGTTCTCCATCATTTAAACCTTATTGCTAAAAATCTATTCTGTAGCGTCAGGTCTACATTTATTTGTGTCAAATGCCATCCTGGCGATACTAGAAATTTTGTATATAACTGCCAAATCGATGAAATTTTCAGGAAACAATGACTTTGCAAACAGAATGCCTTAGATGCAGATGGGTTTAGATGAGGTACTGGTCTACTCAGCACTGGACTGGTGATGAGTATGTCTGGGAGAGTCTCCACAACATCATCACAGCCAGGCATTCGAAGTTTGAGAGTGAAGTAAGGAGAGTTGGATTTTTCATAGGCTAGTGTGGACATGTTGAAGATTTTTTTTCACTGTATATTAATTTTAGGTTGCACTGTCACATAAGAACATTTTCATACAAGTACATATTATACGTTGAGTGTATTTCTGCCATCCCATCTACCTTCCCTATCCTGCCTTCCTTCTCCTGTTAGTTCTTTATTCCCCTAAACAGTTTCCCATCTACTTCATGTGAAATATAAATATATGTCTCATATAAGTATTAAGTATCTATATAAAGTGTAGGAACCCCAAATTAGACAAATCATACAATCTTTGTTTTTCTTAGACTGGCTTAATTTGTTTAATATGATTATCTCCAGTTGCATCCGTTTTCCTATAAATGACATAGCTATGTTCATCTTTATGACTGAAAGCAATCCATTAGGTATTTGATTCCTAATGATTACTTATGAAACAAGGACTACTGTCACATACACATGGCAAAGGAACTGAGGCTCAGAGGCTGCTAGATGAACAAGGCCAAATAGTTAAGTGTCAGAAACTACCACACTCCCCACTCAAGGTTTGCATTTCCCCATTCAAGCAAGTAGGCCTTAGCTTGAAAAGTTAAGAAGTTCCAATAAGAAAAACCACCACCGCACTTCCTAAGTTATTTTTAATCTTTATGATAAAGCTTACTTCAGGTGGTTTGATAGAAATAATATAGGATCAAGACTAAAAATCTTTTTAGCTCTGCCTCTAATTAGATATTTGTTGTTGTTATTATACATCTAATAGGGATAATAGTGTTTAATACTCCTATAAGTATCCTAAGATTATTAAATGAAAAAATATTGGGGTCAAATTAATTTATTTTTAAATATTTTACTTATATATTTATTTAATTATTTATGACAAAGAAAGAGGCAGGGATGGGGAGGTAAAGAGTGAGTATGGGCACACCAGGGCTTCCAGCTGCTACAAACAAACTCCAGACACATACGCCACCTTATACATCTGGTTTTGCTTAGTTACTGGTGAATCAAACCTGGGTCCTTAAACTTTGCAAGTAAGCACCTTAACTGCTGAGCCATATCTCTAGCCCCACATAATTTATTTTTATTTTGGACAATGTGGTGTATCCACACACGTGTGTGTGTGTGTGTGTGTGTGTGTGTGTGTGTCGGGGGGCACATGCACACGCACATGCTGTGCGCACACATGCAGAGGCCAGAGGAAAATGCCAGGTGTCCTCTGGTCTCTGCACACTTTTGTTTCCTTGAAACTGAGCCTGTCAGTGAACCTAGACCTGCCGTTTTATCAGTCAGACTGGTTGACCAGTGAGTCCCAGGAATTCTCTGGTCTCCACTCTCCACAGAATGGAGTTAGACTACTCCTAGCTATTTATGTTTTAAATTGGGGGCTGAATTCAGGCCCCATGCTTGCCCCTCACATAGCTTCTTTTCCAAGTATTGCTATTTTGATTCTAAACCACCTGCGTTAGTACATTAGCATATTCCTGGCATGTGCAGGAATTGAGAAAGTAGCTATCACGTGTTTCTCATTGTCATTCTACCAGTTGATTGATAAGTCAGTGCACAGGATGTGTGAGTCTTTCTGAGCTGATTCCCTCATGTAGACTCAGTTCCTCAGCTTCCATAAACTTGTCCATTCACAGCTCATCATGTGTCTTCAGTGTGAAAACTCCTTTACTATACTTTTGCCAATTTGCATTTCCTTGGAAGAAAAATTTGCAAAACTTAATACCACGTTTTCTAGGTTCCAAATTGGTAACAGGATCAAATGGGTCACATATAGTCTATATTTCACAAGTAAATAAATTTTAAAAATGAAGTATAGATTCAAGTTGTAGAAAGAACCATAATAACCTGCCTCAACTACTCTGAGTTGATTGCTGTACCTCATAATGAAGAATATGGTTTGGTGAACCATTAATACAAGAATATTTGATATTTAAAAGTTATCTTCAATATATATAATTTCCCTTTACACATATGCATTAATGGCCAATCGTCCCACTGCGGCTTATATTAAGTCATTACACAGAGATACTGCTGGAGCAAGTGAGAGCCAGACAGGCACTGGTGACTGCCTCACTGAGGAAAAACAACTGAACACGGGCAAAGGGGATACCAAGAAGCCGAGAGGCAAAATGTCCTCGCTGCACTCTTTGTGCAAACCTGCATGGAGAAACGCAAGAAGCTTCAGATGCTTCTATCAACTTCTCAAAGAGGTGGAAGACCATGTATGCTGAAGGAAAAGGAAAGTTTGAAGAAGTGGCCAGATGGACAAGGCTAGTCATGAGAGAAATGAAAACCTCTATCCCTCCTCAAGCAGAAACAAAAAAGAAGTTCAAGGATTCCAATGCACCCAAGAGGCCTCCCTCCACCTTCTTGTTCTGTTCCGAGTATCTCCCCAAAATCAAAGCAGAATACCGTGGCCTGTCCATTGGTGACGTTGCAAAGAACCTGGAAGAGATGTGGAACAACGCTGCTGCAGATGACAAGCAGCCGGAAAGAAAGCTGCGGAGCTGAAGAAAAAGTATGGAAAGGACATGGCCGCCTACAGAGCGAAAGGAAAACCTGATGCAGCAAAAGAGAAGTTGTCAAGGCTGGAAAGAGTAAGAAATAAACAGGAAGATGAAGAGGATGATGAAGATGAGGAAGATAAAAATGAAGAAGATGATGATGACGATGAATAAGTTGGTTCTAGCACATTTCCTTTTTTTTTTTTTTTTTTTTTTTTTTTTTGCTTATCTATAAGTAATTTAACACCCCTGTACACAACTCACTCCTTTCAAAGAAAAAAAATTGAAATGTAAGGCTGTGTAAGATTTGTTTTTAAACTGTAGTGTCTTTTTTTTGTATAGTTATCACACTACTGAATGTGTCTTTAGATAGCCCTGACCTGGTGGTATTTTCAATAGCCACCAACCTTGCCCAGTACATTACGGGGATTGTAAATTGGGAAGGAAATTTAAAGCAGGTTCTTGTTGGTGCACACTCAAATTAGTTATATATGGGGATGGTAGGTTTTTTTCGTCTTCAATTGTCTCTGATGCAGCTTATATGAAATAATTGTTTCTAAGTAAATATAAATTTTTTGTTAGTATGATTGTCCCATTCATAGGTCTGATATTTTCCTTCTTGAGAGGAAGCTGGTAACTTGCTTTTTGCCCATTTTGGGTCACTTGATTATTGTAGTGTTTATATTATCATATAGTTGGGCTGAGTAAAATGCTTTTGTCTACACACCATGTATATCATGATGGGGGTAATAAAACGTTTGAGAACATTTTCACCAATAACTGAAACTCCAAAATCTTGATGAATTGATAAGAGTTCATAGGGTCCACTTAAGTCTACAACACAAAGAATAATTATTTTATGACATGAGTTTATTAGAATGAAACAATTTGAAAGTCTGTCCTTGAAGGACTAATAGAAAAGAATGTTCTAATCTTTGAATGAGGACTCTGTATTCTTTAACTTCAGTTACCATGAAAGAAGCTTGAGCTTGAAATATTAGACTGCCGTATTAAACTTCTTGTTGATATTAGTCCCAAGGAAGGCTATGAAAGTGCTGGCTATACACTTTCCCATTTGTCTAAATATGGCTTGCTCAGGAAACTTGAGGACATTAGAAGTATTTTTAATTAGTTGGGTCAGCTTTTACAATTAAACCACATTTAAAATTAAACTACAATATGTTTTCCTATATTGTTATTTCCCCTTTAATAAATCAGACATGAGGAAGACAAACTTTGCTTCTTAGTACCAGTTACCCAATTGATTGTATTTTTCTTTCCAAAGCCCACACTCACTGGAGTCGTACTTATGTGCAACATAAGTTTAGGGAACAATTTAGTGAATTTGGTGTTTTTTGGGATTATCATTCTCTTAAAGTACCAGTGTTAAAGTAGCATTCTTGCAACTTTACATGCTTTTGTGATGAAGTGCTGTTTTGTTATGTAATTTTAATTTAGAGTCTTTCCATTTGCATTTGTTTATGTAATTTCAGGAGGAATACTGAATTTTTGAGTCCTGGATGATACTAATAAACTAATAATTTGCAGAAGTTCAAAAAAAGTCATTACAGGGGCTGGAGAGATTACTCAGCAGTTAAAGGTGCTTGCTTGCAAAGCCTAACAACCTGGGTTAAAATTCCCAGTACACATGTAAAGCCAACATGGTACATGCATCTGGAGTTTGTTTGCTGTGGCAGGGGGCCCTGGTGTGCCTACACTCACTTTCTCTGTTTCTCTTTCTTTCTCTCTCAAATATAACAAAAATCATATAAAAATGTTAAAAAAAATATGTCATTAGAGAGAGAGATAGGGGAACTATGCTATCTTATACTTCATTTTTATTCATTCTCACTCAGTGACTTGCGTTTGGTAATTGAATACTAAAGGGGAGCTATAGGTACGGCTTCATGGTAGATTGTTCCAAAACATATGCAAGGTTCTGAGGTCAATCCCCAGCAGCAGTAAAACAAAGGAGCAGGGCTGGAGGGATGGTTCAGCAGGTACTGGGGAATGAAACCCACATAAAGGCAGATGCACAAAGTGGCACATGCGTCTGGAGTTCATTGCAGTGGCTAGTGGCCCTGGTGTGCCTATTCTATCTCTCTGTATCTGCCTCTTTCTCTTTCTGTCAAATTAATTAATTAATTGTTTTAAAAAATGGGCAATGAAAAATAAAGCAATAGAGCCTATGAACCATTAGCGTTAATTTCATCATTTCAATAGTTGTGCAAAACATATTGCAATAAACCTAAACAGAGTAGAAAGATGTGTAGAGGCTAAGAATAAGGCTCAGTGATTAATGGCACTTGCTTGCAAAGCCTGCTGGCTGAGGTTTGATTTCCCAGTACCAAAGTAAAGCAAGTTGCACAAAGTAGTGAGTATGTCTGAAGTTCATTTTCAGGGGCAAGAAGCCCTGGACTATCCATTCTATCTCAGTCACAAAAAATAGTTTAAAAAAGAATTTCTGATGGCATTTGTATATTTGTAAAAGACAAAAAGAAAGATGTCTTTAAAAACTCTATGAAGACCTTTTGCATAGAAAGGTCTACAGATTTGGGCTCACCAACTAATTAATTTCCAAGTAAATTGATGGGAAATTTCAACGAAGAAGGGATATAGCACAAGGGGTAATTGGGTAACTGTTTCTTGGTGTCACAGGAAATAACCACAAAGGCAATATCATGTTATAGATTATTTTAGATTATGACTGTGCACAGTAGTCAGAACTCCTTGACTCCAGACATGAAATGTCTCTTAGCTGGAAGGTTGGATTTTAGGAAATTTTGAAACAAAAGAGAATAGGTTAGGTGGCAAGACTTGGGATGGACCTGTGGGCCAGCAAGAGTTTACCATGTCCAAAATCATTTGAATTAATAATCCCAGACTAAAATAGGTATGTTAGTGCATGTCTGAATTCTAACACTGGGATATCAAGGTAGGAGGGTTGTGAGTCTGAGGTCAGCCTATAGCAGGTACTGATTTCCAAGCTGCCCTGGGCGACATAGTTGGACCCTATCTCAAACACAACACGGCTGCTGAGACAGCTCAGCAGGCAAAGCGCTTGTGTGGTAGTTTGAATGTGATAGGGTAAACGTGTGGCCCCATAGATTCCGGCGTTATTAAAACTGAGTTTTCACCTTCTGGCTCCACCTGGCAGGCAGGTTCCTGCTACAGTGGGGTATGTCCCTCGGGCCACTGGGGGTGGGTCTGGATTCCAGTCCCAAGGTGTGGAGAGAAGTGCGAGTTCTGGGGTTCCTTCTTGCTGCTTTTCAGTGTTTGCTTGCTGCAGTTGTTTCTCTCTGCTTGGATGCATGGACGGAAGCAAAAAGCTGAATATGGCAGTGCACACTCCTAAGCTCAGTCTTGAAGAGGCAGACACAGTCAACAGGCACTTTCTGGGACTTGCTGATCAACTAGCTGGCCTAGCTGAATTGTTAGCTCCAGGACAATGAAACTGTCTGGGAAACTACCAGTTAAAGGAGATTCAATTGTCATTTTCAAGACAGGATTTTCAGAGTTCCTGAGCTAGAAACTAGAATTGGTTGAAAAGCATCCTCTTACACATCGCAGGAGCAGAGTTTGATTCAGGACTGTCAATGCAGCTGTGAGGAGCCCAGGATTGATCTTGGGCTGCAATCATTTCAATGATTCTGCCTCTAGTCAGCAGGGAGGATAAGAATAGGTGGCAGCTCACTTTACTGATCAGGAAGTTGAATTTTCAAGGATAAGGTACTGACTTCTTTAAAAAAAAAAAAAAAACCAAAACATTGTTACCCAATTTCAATTTAGACAAAGTTCAAAGCAAATGTCCAGGAGCATATTCTGTTTCCTGGAATTTTTGTACCTATCTCAGTAAATATCAAGACTGGTAAATAAACATGCGTTTCATGTATAGTGTGAAGTACTGTATTAAGCATTTCAGCAAGCCAAAGGTTAAAGAAAAACTATTTTCATGGGCATATGTGACTGTATCTTGTGTATCATATAACTTGAGTCTATTATCTCAATGTTAGGGTTTTCTGAGTGATGCCATGGAAAATACTTTATCTACAAGGGCAATCATTTTCATGTTTTGCTAGATGAGGAAAAATCTGGTGCTATGAAAGAAGTTAAAAACACCTTTCTTTAGCCATAACGAAGACTTTTCTCCTGCCTTTACTTAATGGGCTTTAAAAATAGCTCATGTTTTTTCTATAGGTTGGTTTTAAATGCTACAAAATAATAATGACATACATTTCTTAAAATTTTTTGTTACTTTTACTAATTTGAGAGCAACAGACTGAGAGAGAAAGAGGAAGATAAATAGAGAGAGAGAGAGAATGGGTGCGCCAGGGCCTCTAGCCACTGCAAACGAACTCCAGACACATGCGCCCCCATTGTGCATCTGGCTAATGTGGGTCCTGGGGAATCGAGCCTCAAATCAGGGTCCTTAGGCTTCACAGGAGAGCGCTTAACCGCTAAGCCATCTCTCCAGCCCTGACATACATTTTAATGGCATGTATATTAATGAGCTTTGTATTACTGTAGTGAAATATGTGACAGAGGCTAGCTTTATAAAAGAAGTTTATTTATCGCACAGCTCAGAAGCCAGAGTGAGCTGAATGAACAATCCTTCTGGGGACATGCACTTAAGTGACACAAGAATCTCAACTAGGTTCCACCTCTTAAAAGTTCTACTATGGAAATTTTTAATATCAATTTAATAGGTGCTAAACACTCAACACATGAGCAATGTTGGCAGCATAGTGACCTATGAAAAACACTTAATACAGAAGAAAATTATTATCTGAAATTAAATCTCTCTCTACACCCAATATTATGTACCCCTCAACCTTAAAGTCAAAATCACAATATTGATATGCTTTGATGTAAAAAATCTTTCAAGAAATAATTGGCTTAGTCTAAATATTCATCTTTCTATAATTTTTTTTGTTATTATTTGATTTCCTTTCAACAAGACAATCAGACACATGCCTTCCTTATTGTGCCCCTAATAACTTCTTGTTATTTATTATACATTCTGTCGACAAAATAGCCATCATTCCATTCTTTTTTCTTAAGACCCAGATTCATTTTCACCTTTCTAAAAATAATTTCTGATGCAACTAATTACAAATTTCTATTGAATTCTGAAGCCTTATCGTATCCTCAAATTCTTCAATTGCAAAATCAGCAGGCAGCAGAGTTCCTATGCTTCCAGGGCCAGCAAAATCAAGATCCCACTCTGCTGCGGCCGCTCCCCTCTGCTGAGAAACTGCAGAAGCAGCCTCGGCTCACAGGCTCCCATGTAAATGAACTGCTTGACTGTGTTTCGGTAAAACTTTACTTATGAAAACAAAACAATGGGATCTTTAACATCATCCCTCTTAGATCCCTCCTCCCTTCTGCTCTAAGCTGGAATGGCTACTCCCTCACCGTTTTATTTACTATTAATCAGTGAGAAGAATGGAATAGCTTAGATGCATTTATTTATGGAGCTCCTATTTTCATCTCCTAATTTGCTCCTTAATATTGCTATATTATTAAGAGGTTAATGAAAACATATCTTTGGGTTTTGAGTCCTTATATATCCAAAAGATCATTATTTTCTACATACTTTATAATTAGCTAAGGATGGAATTTAATGTTGAGTGGGGTTTTTCCCTAAGGAGTCTGACAATGCTTCTCCATTTTTACTTTATTCCTATATTGCTGAAAGGAAATATGATCTGAGTTACACATCCTTTTTGTATTTATTTTTCCTCTCAGACAATTTATGAACTTCTTTTAGCTGCATGAGTTCTAAGGTAATGAAATGGTGTGCCTCTTCATGGGTCAGTTATATTCAGACTTCCCTCCACTAAGGAGGACATGTAAATTTGAAGTCCAGTATCCCTTTCATTACCAGAAAGTCTATTTTATTTACTTCATGATTTCTTTATCTTTTTGGAACTTTTATTAGCATAAAGTAGAACTTGCTTGTTTGTTATTTTATGTTCGTGACACTTATCTTAACTTTCCAATACTTACTTTTTGTGTTTGGGATTTGTTTGTGTTTTCTACAGCATTGACCTCCAATTACTGTAGCATATAGTCCAAGATTTAGCCTACTCAGACAATGTAGAGTTTTCTAGTAGTCTGTGAAGATACTAGAATCCTGTGAAAAGTGACTTTCAGTGAGCTGGGTTTTCCTTTGTGCTACTGATCTTGGTCTTCCTAAGCTCTTCTCCAGTGACTGCAGAAACTTGGTTCTTTTCTCATCATCACACAATGAAGCAACCAAAAAAAAAAAAAAAAAAAAAAACCAAAAAACTGGGAACTTGGTTTGCATGGGCAGACCGCCTCACTCTACCCACCTGGCTTGTGGATAGTCATTACTGTAGCAGGGAGAGCAAAGAAGCATCTGAAACATTTGAATATATATAGGGAGTTTTTCCTTAAGATACACTGTCTACACTGGTCATTATAATTCTCACATTATGTGTGTCTCTGAGAGAGAGAGACAGAGAAGGGCTGTCTCTACTAGGATTCTGCATGCAGGGTGAAGTGTGGAAAGACAGGCACAGACAAGCAGACTGCTGCTGATTGAGCCTCTTGTTTCCATCAAGACTTTTGTGACCACTTATATGACACATGTTCTGTCTGGTACTCTCAGGGTTCTTCTTATCAGATTACATCATTCATTAGGACATTTCTACCTGCATTTTCCAGTCACTTGATGAAATTCTTTTCAATGTTACTAAGCCACTGTTTTCCAATTTCTACACTAAGTTTTGGTGAGGGCCATGAAAGGATAATGTTAAAATGTACCTTTGTGGGCTGGGAAGATGGCTCAGTCAGTAAAGTGCTTGCCATGCAAACATTGAGGACCTGAGTTCAAATCCCAAGTAACCATAGAAAAAGTCCAGGCATGGTGGCACACATCTGTAATCCCAGCACTGGGGAGGCAGATGCAAAAGACTCTCTGGGTTCAAGAGAGACTCTTCCAAAAACGAAGGTGGAAAGCAACTGAAAAAAAAATCCAGTGTTGATCTCTGACCTCCACATGCACACTCACACCCATGTATATGCACTCACACAAACAGTTGCAGGACCACTTACATATGAACACACATATACAAATGCATGCTCACTGCACACAGCTGCATGCAAATATGTATATGTATATGTATATGTATATGTATATGTATATGTATACTTTTCCTTCTCAGTTGAATATTCATTTGGAAACCCTTATTAGCACTTTTAACATTGAAGAAAGTGTTCATAGTTGAATGTCTGATGATTATCTACTAAAATGTCTTTTTTCCACCCCATTCAAGTTATGAGACATATATAGAATCATCACTGAATATGATACATAGAATAATGGTTTTTCCAGCTATACCACTGACAGACACCTAATATCTAGAATCTACAAAGAACTCAAAATACTAAACAATAAAAACTCAAACAACCCACTCCAAAAATGGGACAGACAACAGAATAGGGAGTTCTCAGAGGAAGAAATACAAATGGCTAACACACACTTAAGAAAATGTTCAACATCCATAACCATTAGGGAAATGCAAATTAAAACAACTATGAGGCGGTTTGATTCAGGTATCCCTCATAAATTTAGGTGTTCTGAATGCTACGTTTCACAGCTGACAGAGATTTGGAAACTAGTGCCTCCTGGAGGCAGTGTATTGTTGGGGGTGTCTTATGGGTGTTATAGCCAGTTTCTTCTTGCCAGTGTTTGGCACACTCTCCTGTTGCTATTGTCCACTTTATGTTGGCCAGGGGTGATGTCCACTCTCTGCTCATACCATCGTTTACCCCTGCCATGATGGAGCTTCCCCTCAAGCCTGTAAGCCAAAATAAACCCTTTCTTCCCACAAGATGCTCCTGATTGGGTGATTTCTGCTAGCAATGCAAACCTGACTGCAATAGCACCTTACTCCAGTAATGATGACAATCATTAAAAAAATTTAAAAAAAAAAACATTTAACAACAACAAATGTTGGTGAATATTTAGGGAAAGAGGAAACCTCATCACTGTTGGTGGGAATGTAAACTTGTGCAACCACTATGGAAATCAATATGGAGATTCATAAAAATGATGAATATAGAGCTACCAACAGACCCAGTTATTCCCTTACTGGACATTTGTCCTAAATGTTTCATGCTTTACTACCGAGATATTTGCTGAACCATGTTTATAGGTCTTCAATTCATTACAGCTAAGAACTGGAATCAACCCAGGTGGCCATCATTGCATGAATGGATAACAAAACTGTGGTTCATTTACACAGTGGAAGTCTATGCAGCAGTAAGAAAAAGCAACATAATGAAATTTGTAGAAAAATGGACAGACTTAGAACAGACAATACTCAGCAAACTCACACAATCGCGTAAAGACAAATATCACATGGTCTCACTTATCTGTAGTTCCTATCCTGGATAAGTTCATGCTGCTGACACACCTCATAGACAATCCAAGGCCCAGAGAATAGGGACAGAAGGGTTTGGGGGGAGGGGAAGGGGAGGATGGGGATAAACAAAGACAAAATTAAATCTAAAATGTAAAATATAGAAACCTTTATCCTTGGAGATAGACTAAAAGATACAACCGTCAAGAGGAGTAAGGGGGAGTACCTGAAATGAATAGCCCTGGAGATGGTGGGATGAAGCCTAAGCCTAAAAAAAAAAACAACTTTTTTTTTTTTGGTCTCTGGCCTATAACTCCCAGTACCAAGAAGTCAGTTGCTATCCATAATGAGCTATTGATTGGAGAGATCTACAATATCCCCAAATCAAGACAGGTTTCTGTCAAAGTACTGGATTGCTCACCTGAGGCAAAAGGTAAGATCCTACTGCTAAAGACACCATATGCTGGCAACACGGTGCATAGAGAGACCTGGCTGGAATCCAGAAGAGAGCCGGTCCCCAGACAGTTAGCCTGTTTAGTACTGATAAGTGCTACATGAGCTACTTGGGGAAAATGGCCAACAGCTATCTGAGCGACCAGAGGTCTAAGCTTCTCAGAAACAAACACTCTGACAGGATGTACATGCCAGTGCAATAGTGGTACATAGCCTTGGTGGGTAACCAATAGCTTTCTCATTGGCTAAGTGCTTTGCTCACTGTAAAGGAACCCATATCTAGAATTGGGAACCAGATTAGAATTCTATGAAGACAAAGACTATGCTGTCCATTGTTAAGCTCTTACTAGTCTTTGGCTAAAAGAGGGGTTATGTGCAACAAATTCTCCCTAAATTAATAATGCTTATGTGGTGGTTTGATTCAGGTGTGCCCCATAAACTTAGGTGTTCGAATGCTAGGTTCTCAGATGATGGAGATTCAGGAAATAACACCTCCTGAGGGCAGTATATTGTTGGGGGTGGGATTATGGGTGTTATAGCCAGTTTCCCCAAGCCA
Organism: Dipus sagitta; assembly: GCA_036346955.1. Lineage (NCBI taxonomy): Eukaryota > Metazoa > Chordata > Mammalia > Rodentia > Dipodidae > Dipus > Dipus sagitta. The sequence continues at coordinate 129,867,258 of CM070771.1, read as the reverse complement.
GTGTTTGCCACACTCTCCTATTGCTGTTGTCCATCTGATGTTGGTGAGGAGGTGATGTCCATCTTCTGCTCATACCATCGTTTTGCTACCATCATGAAGCTTCTTCTCAAGCCTAGAAGCCAAAATAAAACCCTTTTTCATAAAGCTGCTCTTAGTTGGGTGATTTCTATCAGCAATGCGAACCTGACTGCAACAGTAAAGTGGTACCAAGGAGTGGGATCTCTGCTAGACACCTGATGGTGTGGCTTTGGCCTCCTGGAGCTGATTTTCAAGAGGAATGTGGAGGAATTTGAAACCTCAGCCTAAGAGACTCCTTGCAGTGCTGTAAGTCCAGCTGAATGGACTATTCTGGTCAGAGCTGAAAGATCTGAATGCAGTAAGAACTCTAAACTGTGAGGTTTGGCTTATGAGGATGAGAAAGAGCTTTGCATGGACTGGGCTAGAGGCAGTTTGTATGAAAAGCTTGCTGTTATGCCCATGTCTTAAGAAGTTGTTCAGGGTTGCTTTGCATAGAAATGGACTGGTATGAGCACAGGGATATGGCACAGAAAGAAAAAATATCTTTGGTTGAAATGCTGCAATGTTAAGCTGCAATTGAGAGGTTACAATGTTTGAGGTTGGGCCAGCTGACCTGCACTGGGGCAACAGGAAGAATGTCGATTCTTTTGAAGGGGCCTGAGTGCTCAAAGAGTGTTCTGTTCTTCAAAGTCTGCTTTATTCCCCCATGGATTAACAAATTGGCACCCTCCCTACATGGTATTGTGGAGTATAAGAAATGCGGGAAAGTGAGGGTCATTGAGTTTACAACAGGGTCTTGTGTTTTGGAAGTGGCCATGAGCAAAGTGAAGTAGGTTTGCTGGATGCCTGCATGACTCAATAGGGCCATGAGGATGAACCATGGGTTGCAGTGGAGACCCAGTGGAGATGCTGGGATCATGAGATGGCTGCTAAGGAAAGCTGCCAGCTTGGATGAGGTTTCCCAGGACTGTGAGTAGCCTAGCTGGGGGGTGGAATTGGAACGCCAGAGACTTGTTGCTGCTTAGAATTATTGGGCTTATAGATTTGTCACTGGCTAGAGTTGTTGGACTTGAAGTTACAGAGTTGTTGGACTTGAAGTTACAGAGTTTGATGTTTGCCCTGGTTGTTATAAATCTTGTATTGGTTGAATGTTTCTTTGCTATACCCAATGCCACCTTTTGCAGTTTGAATGTTTATTCTGTGCTATTATGGATTTGGGGGGGGCAATGTTTTGGTATTATGGCTCAGTTAGAAGATCTTTGTCTATGGGGATGTTTGAGCATCATTGGAATTGATATAAACTATAGGGACTTTTAATGTTGGATGAATTCATTGTATTTTACATCATGTATGGTTATCAGTTTATGGGGGCCAGGGGCAGAATATGGTGGTTTGATTCAGGTGTACCCCATAAACTTAGGTGTTCTGAAGGCTAGGTTCCCAGCTGACGGAGATTTGGGAATTAACACCTCCTGAGGGAGTGTATTGTTGGGGCAGGCTTATGGGTGTTATAGCCAGTTTCCCCATGGCAGTGTTTGGCACACTCTACTGTTGTTATGGTCCACCTTATGTTGGCCAGGTGGTGATGTCCACCCTCTGCTCATGTTGTCATTTCCCCTGCCATCATGGAACATCCCCCTCCAGCCTGTAAGCCAAAATAAACTCTTTTTCCCACAAGCTGCTCTTGCTTGGGTGATTTTTACCAGCAATGCGAACCTGACCGCTACAGCTTATCCCATTTAAACTGTGCTGACTTCATGCTCCACTAGAGAATCTGTTCTTCTTTTTCAGAAGCTAGCAAAATCCAAGGAGATAAACTACCCATTTGCAATTCAGCCAAGCCACAGCTGAATCCACAGAGGAACTAGGGAGATAGCAAAAGCGCAGCTTCTATTCTACACCTTATAATCAGTTCCAGGGTGAAGGAGTCAGGTCCGGAGGATACTCAACACTTAGCAAAGCAGAGATCCAGAGGCTCCTGAGAGCTAATCACTGAAGTAGACACACAGCCAGGTATGGTGGTGCACGCCTTTAATACCAGCACTTGGGAGGCCGAGGTCGGAGGAGCGTCATGATTTCAAGGCCACCCTGAGACTACATAGTGAATTCCAGGTCAGCCTGGGACAGAGTGAGACCCTACATCAAAAAACCAAAATAAAAAAAACCTCACCATCACAGCTCAGGGAATTTTGCCAAAGAGGGGGCAGAAAGATTGTAACAGCCACAGATTGAGACATCATGCCCAGAAGCATTCCTGCCCCCCCCCCAAAATAACTGACTACTATTCCCACAATGCTTAACACATAACCCCATATGGAATATCTGCAACCCTACTGAGGAGGATCCCCAGTGGACTGGGGGCAGGGACAAGGAAAAGATGGTACCAAATCATGATGTGTCCATACAAAATATGTTGTTAATAATAATAAAATAATAATAATAAAGTAAAACTAGACAAAAGAATAATGGCTTTCATTAATGGTCTATAAATTAAATCTATTTTGTCCTTCAAAACTTCAAATCATCCCTTCTAGAATTATTCTGGAGCTTGAAAGCTGTAAAATTTACTAAACTGTCTTTCAAACTAGTCATCTTGCATAAGTAAACTACAGAAAGCAAAGTGCTAAGCCCTAATTTTTACTTTTCTATTTGGGGTCCAAGTAGGTTACAATAATATTTCAAAGATTCATGATAAACTTGTCCTGGATTGGGTAGGGCTGGGGAGATGTCTCATAACTGCACCTGCTTGCCAGCAAAGCCTGCTGGCTCAGGTTCTATTCCTCAGTACTCATGGAAAGGCAAATGCACAAAATGGTGCATGTGTCTGTAGTTCACTTGAACCAGCAAGAGGCCTGGTGTGCTCATAGTCTTTTTCTTTTTCTCCTCCTCCTCCTTCTTCTTCTTCTCCTTCTTCTTCTTCTCCTTCTTCCTCTTCTTCTTCTTCTTCTTCTTCTTCTTCTTCTTCTTCTTCTTCTTCTTCTTCTCTCTCTCTCTCTCTCTCTCTCTCTCTCTCTCTCTCTCTCTCCCTCACATAAATAAACAGATGGGTAAATAAATAACAAAATTCTCCTGAATGTTTTCACACAGTTGTCTTTAACTTATATGATTGCATCCAGAAACTACTTTTTTCTTGAGCAAATAACAGTACACTCAATAGAATCCTAGCATTTCTATGATAGCTCCTACATCTCAATGAGAAGGATTTCAGCAAGCATGGTTGTGGTATCATGGAATATATGAGAGAGGAGGCTACTGCCTCATGGAAGAAAGGAGGCAGAGTGAGACAAGGCCAGGAGACAAGTGTTTCATTCAAAGCCCTGCCTCTAGCATGTTGCTTCCTCCAGCGAGCACCTGCCTCCTAAAGTTCTCAGAACCTTCCTATGGGAGGTAGCACCACCAGCTGGAAACTAAGCACTTATGATTAGGAAATTTAGAGTAGAAGAAATCAGTATTTCTTCATTGGTATCCTTTAATCAGTTGATAAATTCCTCTTAACCCTGAGTTAAGTTTACTTATGAACTCTGCCCTTTATCATATCATTTTTATAGAACTATTCCAACATATATTTGAAAACCCTTCTAAGGTGAAGAATAAGAGGAATGCACATTCTAGCTCCAGTGTGACAAAATGTGATTTTACACAGGTTAGGAAGCATCCAGGCATAATTGCTGAAAAAATTATAGTACCAAATGCTAGAAAACTTCTGAATATTTTTGTTTATTTCTTCTTCTCTTATTGATGGTCCTTAAAGAACAGTGATGATGTTTCAAGAGAGTTTGTAGCAGCTATTATTGTAGGTTTTCTTCAGCTTGGCTTGCCTCAGTGCAATTTACTCCGTTTTTTACCATCTTGTGATACAGGAATTATTGAGTTTGTTCTTATTTTAAACCATGTCAAATGTATTTTTGAAGTAGTCATGGAATATTTTTTGGCAGATAGATGATAGATAGATGTATCAGACAGCTTCAAGTTCGCTGAGATGAACTTCCAGACCAAGCACAGTTATGGAGGAAGGGATTTATTGAAGCTTAGGGATCCAGGGAAAGTTCCATAAATGGCAGAAGAAGCTGACCTGCCTTCACAGGACCAAGCAGAGAGAGAGAAGCACAAGCCCAAAAGCCACACCACACAGCACACTTCAGGAACTCCAGCTAGGCACACTTTGCATATCTTAGATTGAAATCTGAAACCCACCACCACACCTAAAGATCCACCCAGTGACATTGCCTCCAGCCAGGCGGCTAAAGATGCAAACTACAAACAAACAACTGAATATATTGGGGGCCATCTATTCTATTCAAACCACCACAATAGATGATAGTAGAAAGATACATATAAGCAATCAATAGAAAGATATCTTCCTCAGAAAAGAATATAAATCACCTAATGAGGGTAATTAACATGACAACTTTCATTATTTTTGTTTTTGCTTGTGTGTACATTACATGTATGTGTAATGTGGTATTTGTGCATGTTATGTGTAATGTATGCATGTTTATGTTCCCCTCAAGTATCCCATGCATTTATCTGTGACGGAAGGGTGCTCCCCAGCAGTGGCCTGAGCCAAATGTTAGGTGCTCTGTGCCACTGTGCTTCCCACCCCCTCTTTTCCAGTTCTTATTTGAGCCAGAGTGTCCTAATGATGATTATCTCCAGTGAGTCCCTGGTCTCTGCACCCCTGTGTAGTGATGGAGTTATAGGTATTCTTAATCATGCCCAGAAGTTTAAGTGGGATCTAGAGATTTGAACTCAGGAGATTTAGGTCTCCCTCAGGCATGCTCAGGAAGCACTGAGCCATCACTCCATCATTATACTTTTTGTTCATCAAATGCATTGCTACTCACACATTTCTTAGGGAGCAGAAAGCTATATTTTTATCTATTTGAAAAATTTATTGTAAATGTTTTATCCTGCATGACAGCTTTCAACGGCCATAGATTTTTTAGAACATGCTTCCTATTTTCACTCCCCCGCTCTCATACAGCATTGTGTTTGTACCCTCATGATATGACGTACGTGGACAGAGCAACAAATGTCTGCACTTGTGGCAGACTGTCCCTAGATATCGTTCAAAGCCGTAGGTAAAGACAAACAGTGAATTGGCAGGCTGCCCTTTCACTACGCTCAGCATTTTGATTCTTCACAGCTTCTATGTAGCTTCCAATATGTGGGAGCAGAAGGTGCTGACAAATCACAGCATAATTAAGAGATGCTGATGAGATGTTTGGGTATTGTCATCTTATTTTGGCTTTTCTGTTTTCTCTTCTCCACAGTTCACCAGTAGTGTTTCTTAACCAAGGCAGATTCAGTTTACTAAATACAGGACGTTTTTGGTTAAAGGAGATGAATGTTATTCAAGCTAATCTCCCACACATACCTAATGAAATGTTTCAGGTGCCACTTTCACTTCTTGCCTGTGGCTTCGTTGCTGTTAATATAGCTAGCCATTGGTTCCTGTCATTGGAATTCACAGACAACAGAGGGAATTGCTTAACATATGTCAGGTATTCCTACTACAGCAGATGGGAAAGTAAAATTATATAGGATCCAAACTCTCCTTTATATATAATAATGATTTTCTTGACAGTCATTGAACTGGAAATTCTGTTGCATTATCATGCAAATGCGTATTTTAGTACATTTCCTAAATGCTAAAATAATGATTCATATGTAATGAAAATGTAATAGCCTCAGCATAACAAAAAATCCCTATGAGCCTGATTTTCACAATTCTATTACAAAAGGATATTGCTTAATTTAAGAGATGATTTCTTCATATAAGGGTGGCATCTCAACCAAATGTGCGTCAAAGGAAATGTTTTTCTCTGCCTTAACATTAAGGCCCAGAAGCAATAGGCAGTAACAGAGAAACTGCTTTGAATGGTGGTTGGTACTTATAAGATCCATCGCTACTGTCAGAAAACAAGAAAAAAAAAAACAATAATTATTTCTACATAGTGACAAATAATTTGAAATACTTTCCTCTGCTTAGACTGGATATGTGTTGCTACAAACTTGAAATTATTGTTTGGAGAAGATTATAAACTAAGCCTCACAGTATTAAGTTATACCTTCCCACATGTTGCTATGTGAACAATAACTTAATCACAAATCTATTTATCTACACAGTCGAAAGTATTTTATATCTAGAAGCATAACACTCACAATATTCTTAGCAAGTTTTGACAGAAGTTACATAAAGTAGTATAAAGGTTTGTTAATGAACATCCTTTTGAGGAGACCATCATATGCCATTGAGTATGGGACCCGTGGTAGTTTGAATGGGTGTTCCCTGAATAGATACAGAAGTTTATTAAAGCTTGTAATTTAGATCTCCAGCCACCTGGCTGGAGGAGGTGTAACTATAGGCATTTCCTAGGGGCCAGCTCTAAGGTGTGAGGGTGAATATGAATTCCAGCCAAAGATACATACAAAGTGTAGAGTTCTGCCTGGAGTCCCCGAAGTGTGCTTGCTTGTGGTGGTAGTGGCTGTTGCTGTTCTCTCTGCAGGGACCTGTGAACGTGGGCCAATTTCTTCTGCCATTATAGAACCTCCCCTGACTCTGTTAGCTTCAGTAAATTCCCTTCTTGCCATAACTGTGTCTGGTCTGGAGGTTCGTTCATTCCAACAACGTGAGGCTGGTTGCAACATGACCTCACTAGCTATTCCAGTTATTATGGTTTTAAACTTTAGTCATGTAAGCAGCCATTTATGGTGCCCACAAATCATGTCGGAGAAAGATCAATCACAGCACATGGCAATTGTTTGCTCCCTGATGTCTGAGGCCTCAGCTGAGAGGGTCAAATTCTGGAAATTGGTACCTAACGGCTCACTCACCTATGAGTCTGGCAATTGACACTGGCTGTTGGCTTGGTTCTTTCATTCAGCTCCTGGAAGAAATCCTGTCAAGTGTCATAGATTTCTTTGTAATGTGTCTGGGAACTAGGAACAACTTCCAAAAACTGAGAGAACAGGGATGAAAGTCGTGTGACTGAATATGACCTGGTCCTAGAACACCAGTGTTGTGCTCTCTTCTTGTCAGGGAAGCCATGGGCGTTATCCAACTTCAAGAAAAGGGAAATCCAGTGCCTCTGGTAGGATTCAGGAGGATACAAGGGCCAGTAGAGTTCCATGACCATTTCTGTAAATTCTAGATTGTGACTCTCTGCATAAAAGAAGTCTCAATGAGTATGAATAACTTAACAATACTAAATTGCCATAGTTTTTCCAGCCTCCTACAGACTCGTACCTTGGGTTTTCTTCACTCTCACCAGACTCTAGGTATGATTTTTCACATGTAATCATTGCTGCATGGATTTGCTTATAGCCTGCCAGTATTGTTCTTGACACACAGTGTTTGCAAGTCTTGTGTCTATTGTGTCCTTTCATAAGACATAATGAAGTTGTTGCAAGATGAAGACAAAATGGCTTATTATTCATTCTGAAATGCTATTACAGAATTAGTTCAGTGCTCAAATATTAAATTACATTAAGAAAGCTATATCTGTAAGATAACAATGACTGACCCATAGCAAATGCTTTACAGTGAAAACAAAACTATAGAAAACCAAGCTCAAACTGCAGTTTGTTGCACAACATATCTCACTTCAAGGCTTGCCTGGGAAAAATAATATGGAGTCTATTCAGAATAAGCAATCAAAGCTGGGCATGGTTGCACATGCCTTTAATTTCAGCACTTAGGAGGCAGAGGTAGGAGGATCACCATGAGTTCAAGGCCACCCTCAGACAACATAGCCCAGCCTCAGCCTGAGCTAGAGCAAGAATGTACCTAAAAAAAAAATAAATAAATAAAAAGCAAACAAATAACAACAACAACAAAAGACTAAGTAATCAAGTTTTGGCACTGAAAAAAAAGTGGTGTTGATCAGAGGTAAATAATAAATAAAATCGTGAAAACCTATTTAAAGCCATTCCTGTTTGATGACTGAAAATAAATTATTAGGTATTTGTTAAAAATACTCAAACTACACATGCCTATTTGTTTATACACAATGCACAATAGTTATACACAGTTTATGCATAATAAATCCCTTCCTATACACAGTATTAAACATTTCTCCAAATCCAGTTGATGTGGGGAAAGAAAATAATCAAATTCAATTTGTTATGCAGTTATTTGAACACAGTACTCGTTTGTCAACAAAATAACATTATTATCTTACTCTGCAATACAACAAAATGTTAGGGAATACAATATTTCACTGTCGGAACTGTGTCAGTATTCAGTTCTATTTTGAATTTATCTCCATCTGTCTAAGGAAGACAAAGTTATAAGCATTTTTGTACATGCAGACTCCAGTTAGACCTTCTCTTCCGTCTTGTCAGAGAGATGAAGACACCTGGACCCACAGACCCGTCATCAGCTCAAAGGGCGGCCTGGAGCCTTTGGAGTCAGCTTTCTTCCTGGGAAGAGCCATCCGGCCTTACTGCTCCTGCAGGACCAGCCTTTGTGACCCTCTGTGCCTCTGCAAATGTATCCCACGGCATTGTGCCTGCCGGCACAATGATGTTTCTCATGCCAAACTACCGTTGAATCCCTGCTATGCCATATCTTGTACCAGGAACTTGAAGCACTTTGACATCCAAGGGACTTCTTTTACGATGGCAACGTGCTGTTAGTCACAGATGATCCAGAAACACTTGCTCTGCGCACACAACACTTACCAAATCTAGATTCCACCCTACTGACTTGTTGGCCTTGGCTTGCTAGCATGGTCTTTGCTCTATCACCACGTCCGAACTTGTGGCTCACCCCTGACCATTGTGAATATGTGGCGCGGTTTCCTAAACCGTGCTGTGCCTTTGCTCAATTTCTTTATTGACACCTTATGGATAACAGGATGGAATAAGAAATAAAATGTGGGGCCGAGGAGATTGTTCAGTGGTTAAAGACGCTTGCTTGCAAAGCCTACCAGCCTGGGTTCAATTCCCTAGCACTCACAAAAAGCCAGATGTACAAAGTTGTGGGCATACGTTCCTGGAGTTGGTTTGCAGCTGCAAGGGGCTCTGGTGCCCCACTTCAAAATTTATTCTTGCCAAAAAGAGATCATACTATGTGCGGGGAACTTTGCTAGTCTATGGATTCTCTGGTGTATACAAAGCCCCCTCTGCTCTTAGCTGTGTGGCCTAGTACATTCAAGCAGGCTGCCCTCAAAAAGACCTTGTCAGGACATGGGGAATTGAAACTAGGACTTGTGCTACCAAGCTGCACATTGTGCAGTGGGGATATGGAATGAGCCAGGTTCTGTTCCACCACATGGCACAAAGTGTAAGGTCGGAAGCTGGCAGTTTGCATTCATGCAGTTGAGGCTATGCTGGAGAAGGGAGAACAAATGACAACCACATTCGGGCTGGAGAGATGGCTTAGCGGTTAAGCGCTTGCCTGTGAAGCCTAAAGACCCCTGTTCAAGGCTCGATTCCCCAGGACCCACGTTAGCCAGATGCACAAGGGGGCGCATGTGTCTGGAGTTGGTTTGCAGTGGCTGGAGGCCCTGGCACGCCCATTCTCTTTCTGCCTTTTTCTCTCTCTGTCTCAAATAAATAAATAAAAATAAACAAAAATAATGGCAACCATCTTAAAAATACAAAGGGAGAGGATACATGTGGTAAGCTTAGGAAAAGTCAAATCTTTGATATCTCCATTGGTTCAATTTCATCCTTTCTGGGTCCATTGCTTCTGCAGGTCTTTGTACACTAGAAAGTTATATGTGAAGAGAAGTAGATCATAAAAACTTAAGTTCTAAATTAGAGGTTCCTGTCTGAAATCCTTGTCAATTTTACCCTTGAAAGCATACCAAACAGTTAGATGAAAAAATCCACACTAGAGTTTATAAAATCCTTAAGATTCATTGTAACAATGATCTATGAAATTTAAAATACTATCAGAGCCATCATTCACAAACTAGGCCAAAAATTGGGTGTAACAGAACAGCACAAATTGCTATAGATTGAGCGTCCATAAATCTGAAATCCAAAATCTGAAGTGCTCCAAAATTTTGAGTCCTGACACATTACCACAAGTGGAAAATTCCACATTTGTCCCTGTGTGGTGGTTTCCACCAAATGCAGGGACACTAAAAATATTGAATAAAATTACCTTCAGGTTGTGTGTATTGATATATATGAAGCAGAAATGAATTTTATGTTTATACATGGGTCTCTTGTCCAAGATGTCTCTTTATATGCATACAAATATTAGACATCCTAAAATCCAAAGCCCCCTGGTTCTAACCATTTCCAATAAAGAATGCTCAGCTTGCAAAAACACCGTGTATAATTATCTGAAATAGTTTCTATGAATACAACACATTGATCATTTGGAAAATTTGTTAAGAGCTAATTAATTCTTAGACTACATTCATTACTCAAGCTCCTTATTAGTAAAAATGATAGGGTATCTCTAGAACTAACCTGTCCAAGTTTATATCCCAATCCAGCTATTAGTTGATTAACCACTTTTGAATTTTAATTTTAATATGATTTTCAGATGAAATGATGGATGTAAAGCTCATAGTACAGTTTCTAAATATCCAAAAATATGAAAGAGAAAAAGAATAGATAGAAAAATGAATTTAGTATTGTAAACAAGTTTGGAACTTGAAAAAATGCATCCTATCAACCAGGTTATGGTACTTTGAAAGTATCATTAATGTATGTCATTGTACAATATGTTTTATAGAAGTTTATACATGCTTTAGAAATGCTACAATTTTGAAATAGATGTGTTATGCCATATATATATATATGCATATATATATATATATATATATATATTTATAACATACATATATCATATCTTTGAATTATCTAACTTTTATAAAACAAAATTTAGCCAGGCGTGGTGGCACATGCCTTTAATCCTAGCACTTAGGAGACAAAGGTAGGAAGATAGCTATGAGTTCAATGCTACCCTGAGACTACATAGTGAATTCCAGGTAAGCCTGAGCTAGAAGAGCAAGACCCTACCTTGAGCAGTAACAAAAAAAAAATCATATCTGTACTTTTAGTATTTAGAAATAAGATTTAAAAATCAAATTAATTTCCTTTTTGTATTTTCCTTTTATCTCCTGTCCATATTGTTTATCATTTAGTTTTCTTTTCCTTCAATATTTGTTTGTGCTATTTTATTGACGCTACTAAATTTTATTTCTTGTGCTTAGAGAATATTAAACTCCATACCTTATGAGCAATAATCTCAAAATTAATGTGGTTAATGTAAATTAATTATTTTGCAAAATTCCAACTAGAGGATATATTTTAGCAACTTTCCAGGTCCATTTGCAAACTTGGCATTTTAGTATATGTTCATTAACAGTTTTTAAAATAATACAAATTTTCCCATTCTAGGAGACTGTATTATACATGACCAGTGGCAGTATTTGCAAATATCAGGGATATCACCCAATTCTCATAATATTAAAGTAAGCATTGTATTTTGCATGTGTGTACAATATGCATGCATGCATGAGTGTAATATTCATATATGTGTGAATGCACATGTGTGGGAAGGCCATAGGTTGACTTTTAATGTCTTCCTCTCACTGTTCACTTCAGATGAACTCAGATCTCCCTAAGCTGATCTAGCTGGTAAGGTTGCCCCACTTCTCCTCTATCTCCACACCAAAAGTACTGGGATTACAGATAGACCACCATGCCCATCTGGCATTTACATAGGTGCTAAGGTTCTGAACTCAGGTCCTCATGCTCTGAACTCAGGTCCTCATGGCAAATGCTATATCTACTGAGCTATCTTCCCAGACAAGCATTTTATTGTAGAAAATTTTAGATTTTCAGAATTATTTCCTATAAGAGAGAGAATTCTTATTCCCTCACCTTAATTCCATCGTTAATGTCTTATTGTTATAAAACACTGCTCATAGTCAGTGAATTCATTGTATCAAAAAAGTCAGGGGCTGGAGAGATGGCTTAGTGGTTAAGCGCTTGCCTGTGAAGCCTAAGGACCCCAGTTTGAGGCTCGGTTCTCCAGGACCCACGTGAGCCAGATGCACAAGGGAGCACATGCATCTGGAGTTCATTTGCAGTGCCTGGAGGCCCTGGCATGCCCATTCTCTCTCTCTATCTCTCTCTCTGCCTCTTTATCTCTCTGTCTGTAGCTCTCAAATAAATAAAAATAAACAAAAATAATTTTTAAAAAGTCAGTACCTTATACATAGTTCCTCAATCCCCCCATTTACTTTTCTTGTATTTCCAAATCACATCCTGCAAAGCACACAACATTAACCATTGACTGATGCCTAGAGCATTGGTAGACACTTGTGATTTAACCTTGTCTTTTTCTGATCATTCTATACTAGCTTATTTTCACTTCCAGATGATTGCTTTTAATCTTAAGGTTTTTCTATATAACTTTTATTTCATCCTTTCCAAGGACAATAGTTAAGACTTTCAGTGCCATGAGGAAAAATTGGTAAGAGAGACCATTTCTGCTTTGTTTGTGATCTTTGAGAGAAGGTATCTAATTTCTCCTAATTAAATGAACTATCTGTACATTTTCTGATGCTGTTCTTTTCAAGTTAAAGAAATTCCCTTTAGTTACTAGCTTGCTCCAAGATTTTGTTATAAATTGATATTGAATTTTATATTCATTTGTTCATCAACATAAGCTCATGTGATGGTCTTATTTGATGTTATTTACATAGGTTGCATTTATTTGCAAATATTGGACCAACCATGCATATCTGGAATAAATCCTACTTATACTATATAATTCCTTGTATGTAAGGTTGGAGTCATTTTGCTAATTTTGTTTTTATTTTGTGAACATTCATGAGAAATTTTCATTTTCCTCTCATGCAATGTCTTTGCTGATGGCACAGTCTCCTTGGATGACTTCAGCTGTGATCTTCCTTCTCTCCTTTGGGATATAATTTACACAACTGGTATCTTCTTCCTCAAAGGACAAGCAAAATTTTACTAGTTCATCCGTCTTGCCTTAATGTATATTTTTAGCAGATTTTCAATTACTTATTATTTGGATCATTTTTCTGTGTAGAGTTTGTTTGTTTTAAGTTGGGATTTTTTTTTTTCTTGTTTGTATCTTTCAAGAAATTGTTTCATTGTAAGCTTTCTCTCTTCTAGCTAGTTTTGCAGTGCCAGAAAGTAATATGCAGGCTGCTGGGGAGAACTGACATCAGCAATCCTACCCAACTGGGGATACTACTCTATAGAATGTTCGGCCACTGGTATAATAGTAGCATGATTATTATCGGAGTAACCAAAACTGTTTTCTGACTGATACCTGCTTCAAAGGAAAGAATTCACATCTGGGACTATAAGTTTGTCCCCCATGCAAAACAACCATTGCACTCTTGAACTCACTCAGCATCTGTGATTATGGCTTAAGACCTAAACATGGTTAGGTCTGTCAACAATCTGTCATGGAAAGGCAATTAATGGTTGCTGGACCAGAGAGACATTTTCTTCAGTGGCATAAGCACTAGTTAGTTGTACATATTCTTATTAGGAACACTAATAAAATTCACTGGTTTATGAAAAAAGAAGAAAAAGGTGGAGTTAAAGATGTGATGGTTAAAAAAAAAGATGAAATGGTTAAGTTCTCTTCTCAATTTGATCTGATTAGGAATACAAAGACATTCCTATTAGTTGAGCCTCTGAGGTTGCTTCCAGGAAGGAGGAAGTCCTTTCTCCAGAGTGAGCCCATACCACAGAGTGGGTAGCCCTCCCTGAGGGGTACTTTTTGTAACGAAGCTCTGGGAGAAAATTGCCCCTTCTTCCCACCTGGCTGCAGGTGCCACTACTGGTGAGTGCCTTCATTTATTTGCACATGCATCTACCCTTCTTGGCTGTCTTTTGTGGATATTGAAACCAAGTCAACTCAGCCTTCCTGTGGAATGGCTCTCTGGGAATCCTTGAGGCCTTCAATGCTGTATTGGAACTGCTGAGGCTTCAAGCCACATGAACTGAGCAGCTACTGAGCTCCTTGACAATCGAGCCTGCAGACTGCTATTGTTGGACTGCTTTAAGCTAATCCAATAAATTCCCTTTTAATACAATTCATTCTATTGGTTCTGTTCCTCTAAAGAACCCTGGCTAATACAGATATGGTACCAGCAGTGGTTCTAGAGACAGAATTGTAAGGATGGATTTCTCCATTGGGCTTGGTGCTATCTGGGGTTGGCTCTCCAACTTCAGTCCTACTAAAGGCTCTACTGGTAATAAGGGTAGTGTTTTGTCCTTACTGAAACAGACACTTATTCTGGGTATGAATTTACTTTTCCAGCACATAGTGCTTCTGCCCAAACTACCATCCATGGCCTTACAGAATGCCTTATCCACTATCATAGTATTCCACACAACATTGTTGCTGACCAAGGAACTCACTTCACAGCCCAAGGAGTGTGGGTGGCAGTGAGTTCATGATCATGGAATTCACTTGTCTTATGATGTTTCTCTGCCATTCTGAAGCAGCTGGCTTGATAGAACAGTGGAATGGGCTTTTACAGAAACAGTTACAGCACCAACTAGGTGGCAATAGCCTGGAGGGCTGGGGCAGTGTTCTTCAGCAGGTTGTATGTGCTCTGAATCAGCATCCTATATATGGTACTGTTTCTCCTACAGTCCAGATTCATGGTTTCAGGAATCAAGGGGTAGAAATGGGAATGGTACCACTTACCACCCTCTAAAGGACCTTGACTAATACAAAGGGTATTCTACCTCCTCTCCAAAAATAAGAAACAAATTGTTCCATTTTGTGTGTTTCATTATTGAAATAGTTCCACATGTCAAATCTATGGGCACAGTGGTGTTCGCAGTACTCCCTGACCTTCTCAAAATGTGTCACATCAACAGTAATGCCAGCTCTTTCTGATATCAATCATTTGTAGCTTATTTCCTTCTTTCCTTTGAGATATGTTAAAATATTATTCAATCATTATGAACTTTTCAAAGTTACAGCTTTCAGCTTTATTGACATCCCTAATGTTTTCTACCTTAAATTTTATTAATTCATAATAGATTTTTTAAAGTATAATTTCCCCTCTTTTAGTTACCTTAGACTATTTATTTTTCCTTTCTCTGGTTCCCTAATGAGGTAGTTTAAACTATTGCTTGCAGATATTTTTATCAAATATTTATACAAAGATTCTCTAAATTTTCTTATAGTTACCACTTTTGCTGTATTCAACAAATTTAAGTTGTTCAAAATATTATAAAATTATTGAGAGTTCCTCATTGACCTACGAGAAGTATGTCTCTGCCATTTATTCCTCTAACATTTGGTGATTTTTTAAAAATTTTGTTTGGTTCATTTTTATTTATTTGAGAGTGATAGAGAGAGAGAGAAAGAGGCAGAGAAAGAAAGAGAGAGAGAGAATGGGTGCTCCAGGGCCTCCAGCCGCTGCAAACGAACTCCAGACATGTGCACCCCCTTGTGCATTTGTCTAACGTGGGTTCTGGGGAATCGAGCCTCGAACTGGGGTTCTTAGGCTTCACAGGCGAGTGCTTAACCTCTAAGCCATCTCTCCAGCCCAACATTTGGTGATTTTTCAGTTATTACTTTCCAGTTGAGTTTCATTGTGGGATAAATCACGCTTTAAATAATGTTTATTCTTTATTATGATTCATAATATTATCTAGTTTAGTGAATGCTCTATGCAAGCTTATGTAGAAAAAAATGTGTATTCTTCTATTATAGTATAGACTTGTGTAAAGTGGCAATTAGATTCAAATTAATAATGCTATAACACATAAAAGAGCCATCACTTATCCTTACATATTTTCTTTCTTGAACTATCAGTTACAACAGAGGTTGTTGGAAACTATAATCAGTCTCTCTTCTTTCAATTCTATCAGTTTTGCAATATGAACTTTGACATTGTTTGGGGGCACATACATATTTAGGATTAGTGTATGTTCATGCAGAATTTACCATGTTTATTATATAATGCCTCTCTCTAGTATCAGTAATCTCACACTTTTGAAATCTACCTTGTTTGAAGTCAATAGATATTTCATCATGCTTTCCATTAGTGTTCCAATAGTGCATATTTCCCCTCCCCTTTACATAATGACTTCCCCAAAGGAAAGATCTTAGATCCTCACATGAGCTAGGTTCCTAGAGGAACATTTATAGGAGTGTGAGAGCCCTAGATAGTGTTCTGGAGCTGTTTTTCATGTGTTGCTCTACACTCAGCCATTCACCATCAACACTTACATGTTACTACTGGCTGATAGCTACAGCAGTTATTGTTTCACAACTCTCTCTCTCTCTCCCTGGATGTGCTTATCCTTCTAATTGTGAGGGTGAATTTTGCCCTAGAGCCTCAGTTTTCTGATTGGCTCAATCAAAATCATTTATTTTCAGTTTGTGTGGCTTGCCTTGTTTTCAGACTGAGAGCAATGGCTTCTAGCCCCTATGAGTAGAAACTTAGCCTGCCGGTCTCCACATCACTCATTTACTTTTCCACATGCCTTATTCAGATCCTAAGTGAGAGAGTAAGGAATCCTAGGTCTTTTTTTTCATAGCTTTATGGTCTTTTAAGATAAATTGTACCAAGAAAGTCTCCACAGAGTGAGAGGCATACTATCAAATTTAATCAGTTGTGTGAGTAAACTTCAGAAAGTAATAAAAGACAAAATACACAGGAGATATATCTTAAATCTCATGACTTCATACACCACTGAGACTTATAATTTATGTAATTCCTTATAGGCACCACCCACCATGAGTAGTTATTGGGTATAATATAAAATTACAGAGATGAATCTGATAGTAAACAAATATACCTTTATAATTTTCTTCACTTGAAAGTCATTTATTATCACCGACAGAAAACAATGGTATAACCATCGTGTATGTATAATGAAAATTAAGGAAATCAATAATTCATGGACTTTTCAGATGAGAGTAAAATAAATGAGAGAACTGATATATTTGGTATGGTGTCCTTTCTGCCCTGAAGAAATTAGCTTTCTTGGCAGCCCTCAAGCTGCTTCATGGTTATGTTCTCTGGGATTAGTTTCTTTGTCTGAATTTCAAAGTGACTAGGTTATATGGGCTCTAAAATCTCCATGTAGTGCTAAACAACTAAGTTAGTGGTACCTAATTGCCATGACTAAGGGTGAGGGAAATGGAGATATCAATCAAAGCCTCAACCTTTTAATTGCAAGATTAACAGTTGGCTGAGAAGATGGCTCAGTGTTTGAGAATCCTTTCCACTTACACATGAGGGCATCTCAAGCCACAGACCCCCACGTTCTACTCACCAGAACCCATATAAAAAGCAGAATATGCATACCTATGACAGCCAGTCTGTAGGAGATAGAGATCAGAGAATGGCTGGGGATCACTGAGGGACAGCAGTTCTGGGTTGAGGGAAAGAGCCTGTTTAAGAACAATACACACTTGAGTGCTAAGAGAAGAACATCCATTCTTCTCCTCTTGACCCCACACTAACAAGCACATCTTCACACACAGGTCCATACACCTCATACCATTCCACACACATATGCTAGACAACACACACACACACACACACATGCATGAATGCATGCACACACACAAATGTGCATTCATACAAAAAAAAAGATGAACAAGCTCTTGGAATCTAAGGTGCAGTATGGATGATGAGGTGTTTGCTAATTTGATTGTGATCATTACACAATATATGTATACATCACATTATATACCTTGGATATGTGTAGTATTTCTCAAATATTTTAAATAAAAGCAAATTGATTTCTTAAACAAATTGTGAAGTGTGTCATTTTCTAATGCATTCTACAATAATTAACAAACAAACAAGTATAACATGAACTAATTTAGACTTCAGGGTTAGATTAGAAGCTTTTATCCATTGAGAAAATCTGCCATTAATCTTAACTCTATTCAAAGAAGTTCCAGTTAAATGGAATTTTCTTTTCTTTTCTTTTTTTTAACACTTTGAGATAGAGTCTCAGTGTAGTAATGACTGGTCTGGCTCTTACTATGTCATCAAGGCTGGACTTGAACTCATAATCCTTCTGACTCAGTTAAGTACTGGAATTACAAGTATGTGCCACCATTTCTAACCCAGTGGCCTTTTTTATTGTTAACTTTAATATATTAACACACAGTGATTTGCTCATGTTCTCATCCTTCTATTCTCTTTTTGTCCCCTCTCCATTGCCCTCATCCTCTAAGGATTTTTTTCTTTCAAAGTAGTCTGTCCTCTGTTTCATTGTCTCATTTCCTTGTTTCCTCCTCTGTCCTCCAGGTCAAAATGTGGATGAGCTGGTCTTGTGGGGGTATCAATAATGACTGTGGGGACATGAGTACCCCAGTCAGTTCAGGCTGGGAGGACAGTTTTCTAAAGTACACATACACATTCGGTGACTCTCAAATTCCTTCTACCCCTTTTTCTAAAATGTTCCCTGAGCCTTAGAGGCCCTAGTATACATCTCTTTTAGAGTTGAGCTCTCAACAACCTCTTATTTTCTACTTTGATGAGTTTTTCATCTCCTCTCCTCAGTGTCTACCACGGTATCCATAGAAACAGTTCTCTGGCTAGCTGTGAAAGCAGTACTTATTTTCTTTCTGTGAATGCCTATGTAGTGTTTGTGAGCACCTGGCAGGTATTATAGAGATGACTCATTCAATGCTTGTCATTTTGATGAGCCTAGGGTCTTCCCTGTATTTGCACCATTTGTAAAAGGAAGGTTCTTTAACCAAAAATGAGAGCAGCATTAATGAAAGTGCTTAAAAATATACCACCTAGAAGGCTTTTTTTTTAAAAAAAAAAAATTTATTGAGAACTTGCCTGGCTGCTTGATTTTGTACTTTTCAGGATCACTTGCTTATTCAGACTGTAGATCACTTTTCTCCCTCAGAAGTTTACATAGAGCTTCCAAACATTGTTGAAGCTATCGGGCAGGGAGATGACTTCCATCTCAGTTCCAACTCAATTTCTTAGTATCCTGTGACCTCAATCTGTGGTGTCATCAACAATAGGATCTTATCATTTAGTTCTGGTGGGTAACCAAGTGGTTTCTCAGTAGGCTGCACTGTTTCGTGGGTCTCACAGGATACCCTGATTAACAGCTGACTGTGGGGTGTTAAACCAACTTTGGCACTCAGATTCATCTGTGACAACCATGGCTTCAGAGTCAAGCTTTCTCCACCCTAGCAGGGTACTTCTATCAATAGTCTTTTAAAACTAGTATTTTAATTACATGATCCATGTAAAGTATCCTTTAAATTTTTTCTTGTATAATGACTAGAAAATCTACTTTACTTAGTTAAATTCACATCTCTGTAGAAGTAGCCTTCCATCAGGAGCAAGAAAAGATATCATTATTTGCTCTGGTCCTGATAATTTTATAGCATGGCTAATTTTCATATTATGGGTAGCCTCATAGCATACTCATGCAATGTTATTTGTTACAAAATGAGAATACTCAGAAAGCAATACCCAATTCAACCAATATTCAGAAAAACAGGTCCTTCATTCAGATCAACAAAATTCTCTACAAACAAATAAAATTTTATTGGCAGGCACTGAATACATCAGAAACCATTGGGCTTAGAACTTTTAAAAATCTTATCAGTCCTTACAAGTAACATACATCTTAACGTTCCCTGTCTCTTCCCAGTCAGAAGACTTCCTCTATTTTACAAATATTAAATATATAAACATTGACCTATTCCCTATGTACACATTTCTGATCCACACTTTCTTTTCTATTTTTTTTTTAATTTTCTTCTTTTTCTGTTTACTCTCTGCCCTTCTGATCACCTAAAATGTTATTATCTATTTTGAGCTACAAGGAGGTAGCCTCTCTATAGGAAGTTCACCATACTCCTTGTTATACTGCTCATCATACTGTCATTTGAAAACAAAGAAGACTTATTTGCCTACATGTTTTTTAATATAGAGATTAAAAAATAGGCTCCAAGAAATAGTCATTAAAATAGTAAATAATGTTAAATAAAAAAAACCTAGCTGTTGATGCTTTAAATACTTGTCTTCCAACATATCTTTATGTATATTCTGAGATGAACAGTGTCTGCATGACCATAGTTCTGAATGGCTGAGTGAAAACATTCCAGTCATTAAAGACGGAAGAAGGACCAAGTGAGAACATGAATACAACAGTTAGTATGGAAATTGGAGTCACAGTTGAATGAGTTCTGAATAATACATATAACACAAAGATGGCATCCCTACATATTGGAGTAGAATGCTTATTCACAACCAACTAAATGATTTGGTGAGGAGGCTCCCTTTCCTAAGCCCTGATGAGAAGGCACCAGGCTGCGAGTACGGCCTGAGCAGTGCACACACCACTTTCTAATACTGGTATAGCATAAGGCTTTCATTGCTCCTGCACAAGTCTGTTTTGATTGCCATCCAAACACAACAGCAGCTTGTGTTGAATATTTATTTGAGCTTTAAATATTTTTATGCGGCATAATTTGTTATTGTAAAGAAGAACCTAAACATTATGATTAAATAAAAATCCATGGGTATTTTCAAGCTTCCCATTTGTAAGTATGGTTTTTAAGTGAATTTTTGTTTTAAGTCACTCTGAAAGTTCTCTGAGCACCACTAAGAGCTTCTTCTTGCCATTGTGATTAAGGTTGTGCCCAGAGAATCCGCCAGCTGGCTCAGATTCTTAAAGAGTCTAACAGACACTTCAGTGCAGCTTGCTGTACAGCAAACACACTTGAGTCAGTGGAGCAGTGAAAATTCTTTGAGCATTTATACCCGTGTGTTTGTGTGTGTGTGTGTGTGTGTGTGTGTGTGTGTGTGTGTGTGGTGTATGCATGTTTGTATGTGTATGGGTGCACGGGAGTGTAGAAGTCCCAGATTGGCCCCAGGTTTCCTTAATCACTTTCTGCCTTATTTTTGAGACTGGGTTTCTCAGTGAACTTAGAGCTCACTAATTTGGCAAGACTAGATAGCCAGTGCCCTAGGTGTCCATCTAATTCCTCCTTTCTAGCTCTAGTACTAAAGACAAGCACCACCATGGCCAGAATTTGACATGGGTGCTGGGGAATCTGAACTCAGTTCTTCACATTTTCATGGTATTTTTGCTTCCACGTTGCTAGGGTAAACACCTGACCAAAAGCAGCTGATGTGGGGAAAAGCTTTATTTTGGTTGAAAGTTTTGAAAAAAAGCTTCATGATGGCAGGAAAAAGATGATAGAGCAGAGGCTGGACATCACCCCCGCTAGTAGGTAGAAAACAGCAGCAAGAGAATGAGATGAGCTCAGGCAAAGGAACCTGGCTATAACACCCCGCAGACACCCCCAGAAACATATCTCCTCCAGCATTCCATTCCCCAAATTTGCCACCAGTTGGGGACTAAGCATTCAAAGCACATGAGTTTATGAGGTGGTATGATGGTTTTGTATCAACTGGATCTTTTTAGGAATCCACAGACATTCCTCATAAGTGTGTCTCTGAGGTTACTCCCAGGAAGGATTAACTAAAGGAGGAAGTCCTTCCCCTGGGTGAGCCCTTCCCCCAGAATATGCAGCCCCTCTCAGAGGGGTTCTTTATAACTGAGGAAGCTCTGGGGAAAGAAAGGATCCCTTCTTCCCACCTGGCTACAGGTACAATTGCCACCTTCCAACATGGACTAAAAGCCAGTATGGACTGAAGACCAATGGCTCTGCAGGAGGCTTCCAGGCCTTCAGTGCCGGATTGGGACTGCTGTGGCATCCAGTCTTGTGGACTGAGAAGCTACTGGGTTCCCTGACTCCCAGACCTGCAAACTGCTACTGTTGGACTGCCATTAGCTAAACTAATAAATTCTCTTAATACAATTCATTCCATCCATTCTTTTCCTCTAGAGAACCCTGACTAATATAGGGGGCATCTGATACAAACCACCACATATGGTAAGCATTTTATTCACTGAGCTATCTGCTCAGCTGTTTTACTTTTTGTTTCTTTATGGACTGTGGTGGTTTGGTTCAGATGTCCGCCATAAACTTAGGTGTTCTGAATGCTAGGTTCCCAGCTGATGGAGATTTGGGAATTAATGCTTCCTGGAGGGAGTGTATTGTTGGGGGTGAGCTAATGGGTGTTATAGCCAGATTCCCCATACCAGTGTTTGGCACACTCTCCTGTTGCTATTGTCCACCTTATGTTGGCCCGGGGGTGATGTACACCCTCTGCTCATGCCGTTGTTTTCCCCTGCCATGGTGGAGCTTCCCCTCAAGCCTATAAACCAAAATAAACCTTTTTTTTTCCCCCCAAATTGTTCTTGGTTCGGTGATTTCTATAAGCAATGTGAACCTGACTGCAACAGTAAAGTGGTACTGAGGAGTGGGGTTGCTGCTAGACACCTGACTGTGTGGATTTGGTCTTTTGGACCTGATTTTCAAGAGGAATGTGAAAGGACTTGAAACCTTGGCCTAAGAGATGCCTTGCAGTGCTATAAGTATATCTTGATGGACTCTTCTGGTCAGAGTTGAAAGACCTGAATGTAGTAAGAATTATGGACTGGAGGTTTGGCTTATGAGGGTGAGAAAGAGCTTTGCCTGGACTGGGCTAGCAGTTTGTGCAAGGCTTGCTTTTATGCCAGGATCCTGAGAAGTTGTGCAGGGTTGCTTTGTGTATAAATGAACTGGTGTGAGCAGAGGGATATGGCACAGAAAGAAAAATCTTTGGATGAACTCCTGCCCTGTTCGGTTGCAATTGAGAGATTACAACCTTTGAGACTGGGCCAGCTGACCTGCACTGGGGCAACAAAAGAATGTAGACTCTTTTGAAGGGGCCTGAATGCTCAAGGAGTGTCCTTTTCTTCAAAGTATGCTTTATTCCCCGCTGGATTAACAAATTGGCCCTTATCTGGTGTTGTGAGGTTTAAGAAATGCAGGAAAGAGAGGGTCATTGAGTTTGCAATACGGTCTTGTGTTTTGGAAATGGCCATGGGCAGTGTGAAGCAGGTTTTCTAGTTGCCTGCATAGAGACCCCATGGGGCCCTGAGGATGAACCGTGGATTACAGTGGAGACCCAGTGGAGATGCCTGGACCACGAGATGGCTGCTAAGGAAAGCTGCCAGCCCCAATGAAGTTTTCTAGGACTGTGAGTAGCCTAGCTGGAGGGGTGGAATTGGAATGCCAGAAACTTGTTATTGGTTAGAATTATCAGACTGGGAGATTTGTCACTAGCTAGAGTTGTTGGACTTGGAGTTACAGTTTGATGTTTGCCCTGGTTGTTTTGTATATTGTATTGGCTGAATGTTTCTTTGCTGTGACCACTGCCATCTTCTACAATATGAATGTTTATTCTGTGCCATGATGGGGTTTTTGAGGTTATTTTTTGGTATTATAGCTCAGTTAAAAGATCTTGGACTATGGGGATGTATGAACATCATTGGAATTGATAAAAAAAAACTATAGGGACTTTTAAATTTAGATGAATGCATTGCATTTTACATCATGTATGGTTATGAGTTTATGGGGGCCAGGGGTGGATGTGGTGGTTTGATTCATGTGTCCCCCATAAACTTAGATGTTCTGAATGCTAGGTTCCCAGCTGATGGGAGATTTGGGAATTAATGCTTCCTAGAAGGAGTGTAATGTAGGGGGCAGGCTTATGGGTGTTATAGCCAGTTTCCCCATGCCAGTGTTTGGCATACTCTCCTGTTGCTATTGTCCACCTTATGTTGGCCAGGAGATGATGTCAACCTTCTGTTCATGCCATTGTTTTCCCCTGCTATCAGCGAGCTATCCCTTGAGCCTGTAAGCCAAAATAAATCTCTTTTTCCCACAAGCTGCTCTTGGTTGGGTGATTTCTACCTGCAATGTGAACCTGACTGCAACGTGGACAAAACCTGTTTCTCACAACTCACATTAATGAAGGTGTTTGAGAACCAGGTGCTGCATTTTCACACTAAGGTTAGTATTTATACACTAATATTTTTCTTTAATAATGTGCTGGTATTTCAATAATTACCCAACTTTTTTCCTTCTCATACTGACTACAAGACAATTGCACATATTATAAGTAGAGTTATTATGAACATTGAGTTTTAGGTTGTTGTTCAACCCACTTTGAGACTTGAAGTTTGAATATTTTTACCTTGTGTTTGACATATTTGACAGAGTGACAGTTTAAGTAGAGGAAGTATTTCCTGTTGAATGGAAAATCTGTGGCCTGTTTTCTACTGTGATTGGCTTCTCAGTGCTACCTTTGATGTCCTGGGATGTTGTTTCTTTACCAGAAGACCT
The DNA here is from genome assembly GCA_036346955.1 of Dipus sagitta. Lineage (NCBI taxonomy): Eukaryota > Metazoa > Chordata > Mammalia > Rodentia > Dipodidae > Dipus > Dipus sagitta. Next base: position 129,843,017 of record CM070771.1, on the reverse strand, counting down.
CCTTGGTTCCCCAAGAGCACACACACCCAGGACTGTTGTGCATAACACTGAAGGAGACAAAGATGGCCTCAAATTCATGACAATCCTCCTGCCTCAGCTTCCTGATAGTTACAGATCTGAGCCACCATGGTCAGTTGAGTTCCCTTATTATAAAATGATATGTAAATATCATGAATTCCACATTGCTTCGATCAGATGAATTCAGTTGGAATTTTCTGTTCCTTGTCAGAGACAACAGGTGGATTGCTTTCTGTTTCCTAGAAGTTCATTATTTATTTGCCTACATATTGTTAGAATTACTAGTAAATCCTACATAGCCTTGTGTTCTGCATGTCCATAAGAAGGTTTAAAATACAATGGTTAACAGCTTACAGAACAATTATTTCATCACTACCTTCTTTAACTGTCACAGCTATCTCGGCAGCTCCAGGATTGTGTTCATAACGCTGTATAATATACCAGCTAACAAGTATAAAGTGGAAATGGAAAGACATACAGTAAAGTCTCATTTCATATCCTTTTATCTTAGGAGTTTGATAGGTATATTACATATGATATTTAAGACTCTAAGTTAACAAGGTTACCACACTAAATAACACTCATTTCAAAGGAATTTATTACTGACAACAAAAGTGCATAGACAAGGTGGTTGGTTAACTCCAGGGCTCATTAACCAAATCTCAAAACCTCCTTCTATTGTTTTTGCTCTCCCCTGCTCTGCTGAATCATCTTTAGGTTAGGCACAGTTCAAAGTGCTCAGGATATGCTGGTAAAGTCAGCAGAAATGGAACTATCCCTGCAGCTAGGGAGAAAAAAAAATGTAAATTAGTATCATTACATAAGACAACATATAACAAAAGTACACTAGAATATAATAGCATATGGAAATGCATGTAACTATATGACAGGTATAAAAGGGAAAGGCAAAAATGTGCTAAAAATGATGAGTCAAATGGGAAGAAGAACAGGATGAGGAGCTGGAAGAATGGGTTGAAAAGAGCCTGTCTTGAGTGTTTCCTCTGCATGTCCATTCATGTTAGTGAAAAGTAGCTGATTGGAGATCCACATCTTATACCCAAAATGACACCCCAAATCTAGAAGACAATATTGCTTCTTTTTGTTTATTGCAAAAAGAACATTTTCCCACACATCATACAGTAGAAATACCCCTACTCATTCCTTCAGAGGTATGTGACCAACTCACTTATCACCAGTGGAATAGAAGAATGGAGCAGGAATAAAACACAGTCTCTGGATTTCAAGAAGGACCCATTTTCATAATGGACATAGATGTTCTCCTTCAAAGAATAAGATTACAAAGGCAAGATAAGAAGTGACAGTTGGCTATTTTACCCAAAGGACCCTCCAGAGAAAATTATCTGATCTGTTAAACACTTTCTTTCTCTCTTTTGCAAAAATAAAGATAATGACAGCATCAGGCTAATTATGTTGTTTAAAATAAAACTTAAGTGGGATAATGTATAAAAAATGCTTAGTAAAGGACAGCATATTGTGAGCATCCAATAAATAGTAGCTATCATCATGTTCCTTAGGAGTAGTACAAGTAACAGCCATCAACAACACTCAGCCAATATTCTGTGAGGTAGGTTTGTTACTGTTCATTAACATAAGAGGGAAAATCATTGAAAAAGCGACATGTTACATAAATATAATGGTCTTTTGTGATAGGAACTCAAATCTGTATGTTGACGTCACAGCTGTAACACTATTAATTAAATCTTGTCCTTCAACAGGCAGACCGATTTTTAATATAGTGCTGGTGGCAGATTCTCTTGTTCCTGACTACTCATACTAGGAGTCCTTTGGACATCTTTAGAAGTCTCCTGGACCATTTTTCATGTTATACTTTAACATCAGCAAGGGCACAATTAAGTTATTGTTGCTTCCTTGGAAACTGCATGTCTTGGAATCATTTTCTTTCCAAGTAATATAAGCAGCACATAAAGATGAACACTTGCCTCATCTTGCACATTTAAGATACCAAGAGACATATTAAAAACTCAATTCAAACTTTTCTTTTCCAATTCAGTTAGCCTGACTTACTCTGCCATCTTTGTGATGAGTAAATCTATAAGCTAATTTTCCTTATAATTTACCTTTTGAGATATGCGGGCCATTTTTTTTTTACCTGTGTGATTCCTGAATGTTTTCATTGTTTCAAATTCTCCAATCATTTGGCATATGTATTACAATACACAAACTTATACATAGAAATAACATAGGAAAATATGAAGAAATTAATAGTGATTAATTCTACATAAATCATGAGTTTCAATTCAAAGAATTCTAGGACTCTAATCTATTATATTACATGTATATTTTAATTTTTGTTCTTTTACTAGCAATCCTCTGTAGTAAACATCATTTTACTTATTCAAAGTTAGTATGTCAAGAAGGCACATGTGGTCAATGCAAAAGGTACATTTTATTCCCAGGTCTGAACTATAAGATTATTGAGTAATACCCATAGGGCCATCATTGAAGACTCTCCACAAATACTATATGTAAACAAATTTGGCTTTCTTTCTTTCTTTCTTTTTCTTTCTTTCCTTCCTTTTTTTTCTTTCTTTCTGTGTTTTCTTTCTGTTATTCACAGTATTTGTGATCTGATTTGCTGGTACTTTGATTTTTAAGAAAAAGAAACAGTTTTTAAGTAACCAACAATAGAGTCTTATATCTCATCTTTTGTGTGTGTGTGTGAGTGTAACTGTGTATGTACACATGACTGTGTTTCTGAGTGTGTAGAGATTGAATCCAGGGCTTTGCACATGGTTGGCAGGTGATTTAAAACTTATCTATATTGCCAGCCCTTATTTTGCTATTTTTATTGATGTGTTTGCCCATGAGAACTTATTTTCCAGTGAAATATTTGTGTCTCTATTTCAATTGAGGATCCAGGCAGGGCCAATGAAATAAGTCTTTTTTTTTTTTTTCCCACCAAGTCATTCTTATCATTGACTTTGAATTCTATAGAAGTGTTTTGCCTGAGAAGCTGGCTGTGCAGATCTCATGCCCTGAGAACGTAAAGGTAAATTTAAAAGTAATGTGTGTTTGGCAGAACACATAGCAGATGGATGTGAACGATATAAGGTGACAAAGAAAGAAATGAAAGTATTGAGCTAGAGACCTCAGCCTGTAACAGCTGCAATTGTTTGAGAGATTACCACTATTGAAATTCGACCAGCTGTGCCCAAGACAATAGAAAGAATGCTGAAAGCATTTTTTAGCTCTACAAGTCAGTTTTATTCTGCTCTCCCTCCCATTAACAAATTTAGTATCCCAACTGGACCTAAGGAGGTGTAACAAATGCATAAAAGAGAGGGTCATTGCATTTGCAGTCTGGATGGCTAATGGGTGATGACCAGAATTGACCTCAGGCAGTAGGAAGAGCAGAGATCACACTTGAGTCAGTTCTCCAGGGAAGTTCAGTGATCATACTTGATTCTGCTCTCCAGAGTGGAGGAGTAATCACCCTTGACTCTGCTCTACAGGAAAGTACAGTGATCACACTGGACTCTACTGTCCCGGGAGAGTGGAGTGGTCACACTTGACTCTGTTCTCAAGGGAAGTACAGTGATCACACTTGACTCAGCTCTCCAGGGAAGTGCAGTGATGACACTTGACTCTCTGCTGTCCCAGAAGGTGCAATGATCAAATCTGCCTCTCTGCTGTCTGAGAAGGTGCAGTGAACACATTTGTTTCTCTGCTGTGTTGTTAAGCTGATGATCTCCAAATTTGTCCAGTTTTTTCACATCCTTTGATACTAGCAGCATTTTTCTTAACAAATGTATTATACCTTAATAAACCTATTTTCCTAACAAATCTGTTCAAGTGAGAGTTAGTTAGTTTAGCAATTGGAAAAATTAAACTTAAGAATGAGGCACTGAAAGTAGTTTAGAGTTTCAGAGGAAGCAGTTTGAATACTTTCTTGAGAGATATGCTGCTGTGCTTTTTAACAGGAAATTCAAAACCACAGGTGGGATTCTTGGTGGGGTAAATTGAACATAAGGTCGTTCTAGAACAACAATGTGCAGAACAAATAGAACACTAGTAAATGCCATTAAGATTATGGATTCTCTTGCTGTGAAGTTAATTAGTATACTTAATGCATACAATCTCATGGTTGAGAAACTTCAATTAGAAGTAAAATTCAAGTGATAATTTAGGTTGTATTTGCAATGGTTCATTCATAACAGCCTGATACAGATTTATTAGCAGTTTGTCACTTTATTTTTCATAACAAAAATAACTATTTGTGGATAGTTTAATAAAAGAAAACAGTACTATAAAATTAAATGATAATGGATGAATACTTAGCTGAGTCACCATATAGGAACAGAAATCTATTTTTTTTGCTGTTGTTTTGTTTTTCTTTTTCTTTTATTTTTTATTTATTTACTATTAACAACTACCATGATTGTAAAAATATCCCATGGTAGTTCCCCCCTCCCCCACTTTCCCCTTTGAAACTCCACTTTCCAACATTTATCTTCCCTTCTCAATCAGTCTCTCTTTTATTTTGATGTCATCATCTTTTCCTCCTGTTTCGATGTGTAGGTAGTGTCAGGTGCTGTGAGGTCATGAATATACAGGCCATTTTGTGTTGGGAGGAGCATGTTGTAAGGAATCCTATCCGTCCTTTGGCTCTTACATTCTTTCCATAACTCAAATGAAGGCTTATTGTTAGTGCCTATCACATTCAAGGGCATTCCAAAGTATCTGTTGAGTCACTGCACTGTATCTTCTCTGCATGACTCAATCCGGTACAATGCAAACTGATAAAGTTTAATTCAGAACTTATGAACATGCAATTTGTGCAAGAATATACCAGTTAGTGTTCTTCTCACAAAATTTCCCCTATAATATGAACCATAAACAATTTAATATTAAATGAAAAGAAAACTCTTACATAGAGGCTTCTTTCAAGTTCAAAACATACAGAATGTAAGTGTGAAACATATTAAAATGACTAAAGTCTCTCTGATAAACAGTGAAAGGTTTACATGTTTTTGTATTTAAAAAGCAAGAGAATACAGTTTTTATATCTGATAGCTTACTTTTTTTTCCAAGGTAGGGTTTCACTCTAGTCTAGGCTGACCTGGAATTCACTCTGTATTCTGAGGGTGGCCTCGAACTCACAGCTATCCTCCTACCTCTGCCTCCCAAGTGCTGGGATTAAAGGCATGCGCCATCATGCCAGGCTTCTTGTTTTCTTTTTAATTGTGAGATTGATTCTCAATATATAACCAACTCACTCTGCAGACCAAATTCGCCTTGAACTTGTCATCTTTCTGTCAGCCTCCTGACCACTGAAATTGTGTGAACCGCTGCACTGAATATTTCATTTATTCAGATTTCATTCATCCTTGTTCAGTGTTTTTGCTTTCCTTTGTGAAAGTCATTTCTAAGGAATTGAAACTCCAAAGATAATGACAACATAAAAAAATATTCAGATTTTTAAATTTTTAAATTTTTTTTAAATTTTTTTTCGTTATTTTTATTTATTTATTTATTTGAGAGCGACAGACAGCGAGAGAAAGAGGCAGATAGAGAGAGGGAGAGAGAATGGGCGCGCCAGGGCCTCCAGCCACTGCAAACGAACTCCAGACGCGTGCGCCCCCTAGTGCATCTGGCTAACGTGGGTCCTGGGGAGTCCAGCCTCGAACCGGGGTCCTTAGGCTTCACAAGCAAGTGCTTAACCGCTAAGCCATCTCTCCAGCCCAATTCAGATTTTTAAATGAATCAAAAGCAGACATGAAGAGAGATAATATTTAGGAGACAGAAGATAGGAGATCCAGTCTCAGAAAGTGCATTCATTTCTTTTATCATGGTTGTTTGCACAATGCTTGACAAAAACAAGGACAAAGAAGGTTGGTTTGGGTTCCCAGCTTGAGGTTCCCCTTCATGGTGGAGGAAGCATGGTGGCAGGAGGGAGAGGCAGTCAGTTACCCCGGGTGAGCAGTCAAGAAGCAAAAAATGAATGCTGATGCTCCAATCAGAGTCTGCTTTTTATTCAGCCCTAGTCCACTGAATCATAACACCTACATTCAGCTTGGGTTTTGCCTGCTCAGGAAAACCTTTTTGAAAACATCTTCACAGACACAGCCAGATGTGTTTTTCTATGGTAATTCTAAATCCAGTCAAGAGGGCAATGAGTTTAACCATCACAGCTCTACCCATTGTCAACTTTACATATCACTTGAAATCATAACATTTAGCCCCTAATGTCTTGTATTTGTTACGTACTGAAAAACACCCTATCTCTAAAAAACATCATGATCTTTACCAATCCCAACACTATTCAAAAGTCCAAATGCATTTTTCAATCTCCAGGCAATAAATTAAATGGGAGCCCGATTAAAAAAATCTTCCAGTATACTTCCAATAACCAATCGCACAGATTCCCATTCCCAAATGGAGCAATTATGGCATATAGCAAGAAAAGATCAAAACAAAGCAAAGCAAGACTCATGCCCAGCAAGGCAAACCCCACACTCTGAATCACCATACCCAGCATTTGGGGCTTGTGATGAAATTATGTGCACTCTAGTGTCCTTGGGCAGCCCCATTCCTCCAGCTCAGAAACCTGGGTCATGCATAGGATGTTTTGGGGGCTGGTTGTACACTGCCTGCAGCTTTCTTTAGCAGAGATTCCATGGTCCCCATTCCTCCAGTATTCTAGAGTCTCAAACATACTTTCATCTTCACACTTTCATGCAATGGCCTTATTTCAGGGACTCTTAACTTGCCACTCAATGTCTGGCCTTCGCAACTTTCAGGAACCTTGATGAAAGCCTCCATGAGCCCTCATTCTGGGAAGTTTTATGCATATAACCAGTACCACAAGAATAATGCTTCTAAGTTCCATTGCCAGCTCAGGATGTTGCCTGGATCCCTTGGACCACAGTTAGTGGACTGGGTGCTTACACTGTGGAAACATTTCCCTAGGTGGTTGTCTTCCAGAGAGTAACTCTCGTTAGTGATGCTTTCAATTCAATTTTTTCACTTTTTAAAATTTTTTTTTCTTCATTAGTTAGTTTTGTATTCAGTGAACACAGTCAGTTTGGTACCATTATTAGGCTCATCCGTGACCTACCCCCTCCCCTTGGCCCCTCCTTGTTGAGGTATATGGGTCATGCATTGTGGAGTTAGCCCACAGTTATGGGTAAGCTAAATGTCTCTGCATATCATGACCCAACATGTGGCTCTGACATTCTTTCTGCCCCCTCTTCGGCAAAATTTCCCTGAGCCATGTTGGGTTCATTTTTGGTCTGCTTCAGTGATGAGGTGTTGGGGGCCTCTGAGGCTCTGGCTCTCTGATTTGGTAGGAGTTGATTTTAATCTGTCTTTTAGGGGAGAGAAATCTCCAATAGATTGCCAGTGGGAGGGCGCCGAGGGGGAACAACAGGGAATCACTGATTCCCTCTCGGGCTGGCGGGCTGGTAGCCCTCCCCTCCCTCCAAGCAGCCTCCATTCCCACAGTCCCAGCTTCAGGAAACTCCAGCACTTACTGTAGGAAAAGGGTCTCAGGCCAACATAGTTCCACTTCCCTCATTGCACGGGGGTGATCGCCCTGCTACCCCTGCCCATAAGTGACCTTGGCCAGGCTACACCTGCTGGCCCATTGGAGCTCAGGCTCCTTTGGCCAATTTGTGTGCCAAACGGCCACTGCGCCGATCAATCCCTGCCCGTGGAAGCTTAGACTGCTCTACCCACTTGCTCACTTACTGCTCCAGCTGCCACACATTCACGAGAGCCAAGGCCCAGTGCAACTGCTACGCTAGTACAGACTGTGTCTGTTGCTTGCCCCAGCTCAGTTGCCATCCCCTCCCTCTCTGCCACGCCAGCCGTCCGCCATTGTCCTGTTGCACTGGAGCGCAGACTGCTTCCGGGTCCCAGTGTTTCCTCGCCAGAGTTTGGGCTGCTTCAGTGCTTGGTGCCTCAGTGCCCCTCCTAGCGTGACCACAGGAAGCTTTGGCGCATTACCTTGTGAGAGCTCAGGCAACTTTGGTGCTCCAGCAAGGGAGGTGCTCAGGCAGCTTTGGCCAGTGAGAGCCAAAGCCCAGGCTGCTTGACTGCCTCAGGCTGCCTCAGATTCTCATTGTGCTTGAGCCCAGGCTGATACGCCCACCTACGTGCCCATACACTGTCATGGGCAGACCACAGCACAAAAGAAATAACATGAAAAATCAAATGCAAGAAAATCCAGTTAGATCACAAAGTCCTACAATGAACATTTCTAATCAAAACATAGAAGAGTCATTAGGATCAGAACACCAAAATGAAGCTATGAGCAATGCAACCCTGACCAAGTTACTGGTAGAACTTGCAGAAGAGCAACAAAGGACTGATAATCATGTGGATGCTGCCATCACTACACTAGACCTAATAGATAAGACAATGGAAGGAGTTGAAAGACAGCTAAGAGATTTGAGGGAGAGTGAAAAAAAAAGAAGACCTCAAAAATCAGCTGGCGATGCTAAACAAAGACATAAAGAAACACAAGGATGAATTCCAAGAAGCATCAAGAAAATCAGAAAATGATGTGAAAAGGGAGCTTGACAGAGGGATGGAAATTATACATAGAAAAGTAGTAGAAAATGCAAACCTAATTGAACAAGTCCAAAACTCACTAGAAGCTCTTAAGAACAGAGTCAGCCATGTGGAGGATAGAAAGTCTGATCTGGAAGACAAGATGGAAGAAACAGTTCGAGAGTTCAAAAATTTCAGTAAGTTCAAAAGTTTCTGTGAACAGAACATGAAAGAATTGTAGGATACACTTAAACATCCTAATATCAGGATCATTGGAATACCAGAAGGAGAAGAAATTCAGAACAAAGGCATGGAGAACTTATTTAACAAAATAATTGAAGAAAACTTCCCCAGTCTCTTAAAAGAAAGGCCCATCAAGATACAAGAAGCTAACAGAACTCCAAACAGACTGGACCAAAGGAGAAATACTTCAAGATATATTGTCATTAAGACTCTAAACATTGACACCAAAGAGAAAATCCTAAAAGCAGCTAAGGAAAAAAAGCATACCACTTTTAAAGGTAACCCCATCAGAATTACTCCAGACTTCTCAATGGAAAGCCCGAAAGCTAGAAGGGCCTGGAATGAAACACTGCAAAGTCTAAGAATCTATGACTTCCAACCCAAACTACTCTACCCAGCAAAAGTATCCCTCACAATAGATGGTGAAAGAAAAACTTTCCATGACAAAACTCAGCTTTACAATTATATGAACACAAAACCAAACCTACAGAGAGTATTTCAGGAAATTCTCCACAGAGAAGAAACAAATAATCAAACTCAAATGCCTACAAGAAGCAGATAACATTAACCAAACACAGAGTAGGCACAAAATCTTCAAAGTCCATAAAAACACCAACCCACATATACCATCACAATATGGCAGGAATCAAATCAAATCTCACAGTCATTACCCTAAATATTAATGGCCTTAATTCACCCATCAAGAGACATAAGCTAACAGGATGGATAAAAAAGCTAGATCCCTCAATCTGTTGTCTTCAAGAAACCCACTTCGCCACTAAAGACAGGCACCTCCTCAGGGTGAAAGAGTGGATAACAATATTCCAAGCAAACAGGAAAAAGAAAAAAGCAGGCATAACTATATTACTATCAGATAAACTAAAAATAATCAAAAAAGACAAAGAAGGCCACTTCCTACTTATCAAGGGAATGATCCATCAAGAGGATATTACAATCATAAATCTGTATGCACCAAACACAGGGCCACCACAGTTCATAAACCAAAACCTACTTGACAATAAAACAGAAATAAGCACCAACACTATCATAGTTGGGGACTTCAATACACCATTATCAGTAATAGACAGATCATCCAAACAGAAACTCAACAGGGAAGTAAGAGAACTCAACAAAACCATAGAACACCTAGACCTAACGGACATCTACAGAACTTTCCATCCCAAATCCACAGACTACACATTTTTCTCAGCAGCCCATGGAACATTCTCTAAAATAGACCATATACTGGGTCACAAAGGCTGCCTCCACATATTTATGAAGATTGACATAGTTCCCTGGATGATATCAGATCACAATTCTATATTGCTAGAAATTAAAAACAAAAGACCCACCAAGAATCCCAACGGCACCTGGAAACTGAACAGCACACTTTTAAACAATAAATGGATAGTGGATGAAATAAAAAATGGAATTGCAAAATTTCTAGAATTGAATGACAATGATAACACATCATACCAAACTTATGGGACACAATGAAGGCAGTCCTCAGGGGAAAATTCATAATTCATAGTACTCAATGCCTTCATATAAAAGACAGAGACATCCCAAACCAATAACCTAACCATCCACCTAAAGGCACTGGAAAAGCAAGAAAAATCCAACCCAAAAAGCTCCAGAAGGAAAGAAAAAACTAAATTCAGAGCAGAAATTAATGAATTAGAAACTAAGAAAACAATTAAGACAATTGACAAAACAAAGAGCTGGTTCTTTGAAAAAATAAACAAGATTGACAAACCCCTGGCCAATCTGATCTAGGGGAAAAAAAAAAAAAGAGATGCTTCAAATTAACAAAATTCAAAGTGAAAAAGGAGCAATCACAACAGACATAAGTGAACTTGGGACAATCATCAGGACTTATTTAAAAAACCTCTACTCCACAAAACTGGATAATGTGGAACAGATGGATAAATTCCTGGACACATACCATCTATCAAAGCTAAACTCAGAGAAAATTAATCTCCTCAATGAAGGTATCACACACATGGAGATTGAAATAATAATAAAAAAACCTCCCCAAAAAAAGAGTCCAGGACCAGATGGCTTCTCAGCTGAATTCTATCAAACCTTCATGGAAGAACTCAAACCAATCATCCTCAAACTGTGCCACACAATTGGAGAACAGGGAAAGCTACCCAACTCCTTTTATGAAGCTAGTATCACCCTAATTCCAAAACCAGGCAGAGATGCCACAAGAAAAGAAAACTACCGGCCTATTTCCCTGATGAACTTAGATGCAAAGATCCTGAACAATATCCTCACAAACCAAATCCAACATCACATCAAAAGCATTATCCACCTTGAACAAGTGGGATTCATCCCAGGAACACAGGGGTGGTTCAACATAAGGAAATCTGTCAATGTAATACGCCACATAAACAAGGTTAAACACAAAAACTACATGATCATTCCGATAGATGCAGAAAAGACCTTTGACAAGACACAACATCACTTCATGATCAAAACATTGGAGAGAATTGGCATGGTTGCTTCATATCGTAACATAATAAAGGCAATATACAAAGCTCCTAAGGCCCAAATAATACTTAATGGTGAGAGACTGGAGGAATTCCCATTAAGATCAGGAACAAGACAGGGTTGTCCACTCTCACCTCTGCTCTTCAATATAGTACTGGAAGTCCTAGTTCAAGCAATTAGACAGGAGAAGGAAATAAAAGGGATACAATTTTGAAAGGAAGAAGTTAAGTTAGCTCTATTGGCTGATGACATGATTATATATGTAAGAGACCCAAGAGACTACATCCCAAAACTCCTAAAGGTGATTAACTCCTATAGCAAAGTAGCAGGATACCAAATCAATGCACAAAATCACTAGCCTTTCTCTATGCCAATGACAAAGATACAGAGAAAGAAATAAGGGACATGGTCCCATTTTCAATAGCAACAAAAAATAAATAAAATACCTTGGAATAACGTTAATCAAGGAAGTGAAAGATCTATACAATGAGAACATAAAAACACTCAAATAAGAAATTGAGGAGGACTTGAGAAAATGGAAAGACCTCCCATGCTCCTGGATAGGCAGAATTAACATTGTGAAGATGGCAATCCTACCAAAGGCAATATACAGATTCAATGCAATTCCAATTAAAATCCCTACAGTGTTCCTCACAGAGATAGAAAAAATGATCTCAACTTTCATGTGGAAAGGCAGAAGGCCTCACATATACAAACATATCTTCAGCAAACACAATACCTCTGGAGGCATCACCATACCTGATCTAAAGTATATTACAAAGCCATAGTAATAAAAACAGCATGGTACTGGCATAAAAACAGGAGTATAGACCAATGGAATAGTCTTAAGGACCAGGACTTTGGGTCAAGCAACTATAGCTACTTGATATTTGACAAAGGCCCTAACAATATAGGCTGGAAAAAAGGCAGCATCTTCAACAAATGGTGCTGGACACACTGGATAACCATATGCAAGAAATTGAAACTTGATCCACACATTTCGCAATGCAGTACACCCAAGTCCAAATGGATCAAAGACCTCAATATAAGACCAGAAACTCTACTACTACTGGAAGAAAATATAGGAAGTACTTTCCATGATATAGGAATGGAAAAAGACTTCCTGAACAAAACCCCAGTAGCTCACGATCTTAAACAGTTACTCAACCAATGGGATCACATGAAGCTGAAGAGTTTCTTTACAGACAAGCATACAACAAGCAAAGCCAATAGATTACCCACAGAATGGGAGAAAATATTTGCTGGTTATCCAACTGACAGAGGCCTAATCTCTAGAATCTACGAAGAACTCAAAAATCTAAACAGTAAAAAGTCAAAAACCCCACTCACAAAATGGGGCAAAGAGCTGAACAGGCAGTTCACAGAGGAAGAAATACAAATGGCAAAAACACACTTAAGAAAATGTTCATCATCCCTAATCATCAGAGAAATGCAAATTAAAACAACTATGAGATTCCACCTTACCCCAATAAGGATAGCAAACATCAAAAAATCCAATGAAAATAAATGCTGGCAAGGATGTGGAGAAGAAGGAACACTCATCCACTGCTGGTGGGAATGTAAGATGGTACAACCACTGTGGAAAGCAATATGGAGACCCTGAAAAAGCTGAATACAGAGATACCAACAGACCCAGTTATTTCCTTATTGGGCATCTACCCTAAAACCTTCAAACCACAGGCCAGAGAGATTCGCTCAACCATGTTTGTAGCAGCTCAATTCGTAATAGCTAAGAGCTGGAATCAACCCAGATGTCCATCACTAGAAGAATGGATAACTAAGATATGGTATATCTACACAATGGAATTTTATACAGCAGTAAGGAAAAATGACAGCATGAAATTTGAGGAAAAATGGTTGAACCTGGAACAGATCATTCTCAGTGATCTTACCCAATAACAGAAAAAAAAAAAATTGCCACATAGTCTCACCCATCTCCAGAACCTAACCTGAATCTACCCAAGATGCCTTACATACCCAGCAAGAATCTCATGGACTAGTCAATAGGAGGTGTGGGTTGGGAGGGGAGGGCAAGGGAGGGGGTAGACCCAAAAGGCAATGGTACCATAAAATTCTACATCATAAAAGACAGACCAAATGGTTGAACCTTCACCAGGCCCTTAGAGGGAACACCTGAGCCACAAGGCCCTGGAGAGGGTACGATGAAGACTGACCTTAATCTTCTACTGCTTCTCTCTCTCTCCCTCTTCTCTCTAACTGTTTTATATTACTTAACTTTTTCTTCCTTCTCTTCCCAGTACCAGCAAGTGGCTATCATCCACAATGAGATTTTGATCAGAGAGACCTACAAAGTTTCCTAAATGAATGACAGATTTCTGCAAGAGTACTTGATGACCCACCAAATGTTAGTGGTAAGACCCTACTGCTGAAGACACCATATGCAGTTGACACTTAACATAGAGTGACCTGGTTGGAAGCTGAGAGAGAGTCAGTCTCCAGACAGTCAGTGCATGTAGTGCCAGAAAATGCTACATGGGCGACTGGGGAAAAATGACCAATATCTGTCCAAGCAACTCATGGTCTAACCTACTTAGCAGCAAATAACCTGTCGTGATGCTCACACATGTGCAGTAGTGGCGCACAGCTATAGTGGGAAACCAACTTCCCTCAATTCGGCTAACTGATCCCCTCAGTGGTATGGGACCCGTAGCTGGAGCTAGGAAACAAGTCAGAACCATATCCAAACATAAGCCCACTCTCCAATATCAAGCTACTATCAATCATGGGCTACAAGAGGGCCTACACCTATTAAATTCTCTATAAAAAAGTAAGGGCTATCTCATTTGTCTGGTGCTAACTTCCTCTCCTTTGGAGAATCTGCTTCTCTTTTTCAGATAGATGTAGATCCTAAGGAGAGAGCCACCCCATCATACCTCAAAAGGGCCCCAGCTGAAACTAAGTATAATTGGTGAAACAAGAAAGGATGCTATTCTCTTGGTGAACTGGGTACCAGCACAAGGGTGAAGGAGATCAACACAGAGAAAAATCAACTCCTACCATATCAGAGATCCAGAGACCCAGAGGCCCCCAACTCCTCATCAATGAAGCAGACCAAAAATGAACCCAACATGGCTCAGGGAAATTTGCAGAAGAGGGGGCAGAGAGAATGTCAGAGCCACATGTTGGGTCATGATACACAGACACATTTATCCTACCCATAACTGTGGGCTATCTCCACAATGCATGACCCATACACTTCAACTAGGAGGGGCCAAGGGGAGGGGGTAGGTCACGGGTGAGTCTAATAATGGTATCAAACTGACTGTATTTGCTGAGTACAAAACTAATTAATATAAAAAAGAGCAGTGAACAATATCTATGTGTGGTGGTTTGAATGTAAATGGCCTCCATAGCCTTGTGTGCTTTTAGTCAATCATCTAACTTGGTCCTGATCTGGTGGAGCCTTGTGGTTAGAAGTATATTACTGGGGATGACTTTGTGGTTGAGGAGTACAACCCTATAGTATGTTCATAGCAAGCTCATACTTGCTCTTCTCTCTCTTCTGTGGATGTGTGATGAAGTGAGCCACTTTCCTCCACCATGATGTAGCGTCCTCTCAAACCATACTCCTGAAATACACCTTTCCTGCCTTAAGCTGTTTATTTATGGTTAGGTCTTATTTTCCCTGCAATGAGAATCTAACTACAATATGATGATACTATCTGGGTGCTATCATATCTTTAAATTATCTCTGCCAAACAAATCGGTCCATTACATTTGAAGTCAATTTAGCCTCACTCAAGTTCTCAGAGCATGAACAGAAAGAAGTCAGATTCATTGCCAGAACATAACAAGAATTGGCCTCCAGCCCCGTACCCCATCGAGTCCTCCTTCCCTTCTGAAACCTCACGTTAGGACTGTGGTATGGATCTCAGCACGCTGATCTTCTGCACTCCATGTTTCATTGGCAGAAACCAGAGAAGTTATTTTCAGAGGCCTTCACTAGGGCAACCTAGATTCTTGCTATATCATGGGAATTTCAGACAAGCCTATATGAAGCAGAATTGGAATTTGTTTAAAATATATTATAGATTTTTAAGCATATGGATTAAGAAGAAGAGGTGTTTCAGAAAAGTTAAGACATATCCATGCATGAATATGGGCTTCTCAAAGGGGAGTTAACCTTAAGTGTCATAGCAATAAGTATTTATACCTTTTTTGTGTCCCTCAAATTATATCCCAAAAGGTTGCTAAGAAACTTTACCTTTTCCTTTTTTTCTTTCTCTCCTTTTTAAAAATTATTTTAATTTGCTTGAGATATAGGGAAAGAGGGAGAGAGAGAGAGAGAGAGTATACCAGAGTCTCTCACCACTGCAAACAAACTCCACAAACACCACCTTGTGCATCTGGCTTATGTGTGTCCTGTGGAAATGACTCTGCATCCTTAGACTTGACAGAAAAGTGGCTTAACTACTGAGCCATCTCTCCAGCCCCTTCCGTCCTTTTTTATAAATGAGATAATAAGATGACTCCAGAAGTTCCTTGGGTGAAATTATAATCTGATAAAACCAGGAGCCCCTAGGTTCTAGGAACAGTTTATTGTAAAGGGATTTCCAGTTAGAGTCCTAGAAAATTGAATGTGCATAGCTTGAAATGAAGAAAGGCCTTAAGTGAATGTTGTTAACAGCATTGGAATTCTTGATTTTTAGCTAGAGAGAGGCTTCAACCAGGCTCCGGGGTAATAGGCTTTTCTCTCCTACCTCATATTTTTCCTTGTCTTTCTATGCTGTCTGGGTCTTCCCTACTTAGTTAAATTTTTCTGCAAATACCCAGAAGTATATTTCCAAATATAATTTTTGGATAGTGCCAATCCAAGAGATATGGTATAAAACCTAATGACTTCTCAGGAAAGTCTTAGCAGCAACTGTAGGATGCCTGGTCAGTTTGGCTGCAGGACATGGTATATAACTCTGCAATGGCCAATCCAGAGCATCACTGACCAGAACATCCCAAAGCATATAAGCCAGCAATAGCCTCCCATCTGAATCCTGTGCTTCACTAGAGTTAACTGCACCTTCAGGTGGTAGCCACTAGCTTCCAGCCAATCACTGCACAGAGAGTTACTGCTGTCTGCTGATTCTAGCTAATATGTAATGCTGGTGGTCACTTGTGAGAACCATGCTTATGCTCAATCACAGGTGAAAGAATACACTATGACTACATTTAATCAGAGATTCATTTATCTTCAGCAATGAGTTTTTCCTTATTTATTCTCCTCCATCCGTTGCCCTTTTTCTAGACTCTTCTGCCTGACGTCTATTTTGGGGCACATTCATCATCATGGATGAGGTTATAGGATCAGGAAGTGATCTTTTTGAGAAATACTTTAAAAAGAGCCACTATGCTCCTATGTCAGACCAGAGCAATAGGTCTTACTCTTAGAATTCTTTTTGAACTGGCTGGGAGTCATTTTTCTCAGCAAATATTGACAAATGTGCTCCTCAAGTGTAAGAGTTCTTCATAGCATGAATGTATTATTTGTCTTAGAGCTTGTACTAACTAAAAAATATTTCAAGGAAGGGTAATGCATGGTCTTGTTTATAGAACAGTATGCAATAGTGCTGTTTCAAAAGTGCAACCTGATGTTTTCATTTGTACATATAGTTAATCATATTGTTCTCCTGTAATGATAGAAATAATAGAATAAAAAGTATGCTCCATAGTGCAAGTTATTAGAGAACACTGAAACTATTAATCTAAAGAAACAGCCTATCTGTCCTTAAGAGTAGCATTAGAGGACAGCAGAGCCAAGAAGTGAAGTGATCCATGCTCACCTTCCACTGAGATCCTGAAACAGGGGTGTAGTTATTTTTCTGGTTATAGTTTTAATTTTGCATTTGAATAGAATGAGAAGAATCAGGTGACAAATTTTACTTCAATATAAAAGACAGAATTGCAGGTCCCTGAAATCAATGGCTGTCAATCAAAGCTAAGACATTGGGTGATGTGCATGAATATTGAAGACTGACTTGTTAACTGCAGAAGTGAAGTTAGTCTTACAGATAGATGCATTGTCAATTGCCAGTAATTTACTATGTTTTTGAAAAACCACAGGCAGCAATTTACAGAAAAGATTATGCCAGTTACTGTATACATGTGACATTTTCTTGATTAAAGATGTCAATCTGGAATGCTGTAAACTGACAGCTGGATTTTAGAATGAGGTTTTAAAGTTTATGGAGAACTGCTTTTTCCTAAGAAACTCTGTATTTCTATGTGGGAGACCCCTGAGCACATACCTCCCTGGTGGGGCCAAATGTGTATATGCAAATGACACGGTTGTGGAAAGGTGACTACTTTCTCCTGGGACTGGTACACACCTTTGAATTACTCAGTGTACTAATGTACTTGGAGTTCATCAGAATATGGGAATAAATGTTCATTTTCTAGAGCTGCTGTTATTGAAGAGAAAGCACCATGACTACATTTAATCTTATCCTATATCACCCTAGTGAATATAGTTATTTGAACCCTATCCCAGAATTCTTATAATTTTTAGCAGTTTTTCAATTATAAATTAACCAAAATAGCACCATGGGAGACCACAGAAATAATTGCTACTGGGAAAAATCCATTGGTGAGTAAGCGAATTATTGAGTAAGTGATACAGAGAAACAGGTATTCTGCACGGTGTCAAAATATATTCCCTCAATATATTTACTAATTAGTCTATTGGTTTGAACATATCTACACATTCATTGGTACCTGCCTCCTAGAGGGTGAAATTTAATTTTACTTCTTTTCATTGTCACTGGACTTAGTGGTTTACTTCCAAAGAATAGAGTATGGAAAGGGACAAATGGTTACTTTACCATGTCAAAAACTAGCATTGCAAAGATTAAACTACACTACTACAGTATGACCCTGCTATGAAGTGATGAGGGGGCATTTCACTTCTGCAATATCTTTCCCAAAGTTTATAATCCCAGGCTGATAATGAGAAAATATCATAAAAAATCAAACTGAAGAAGTTCTACAAAATACTAATTTTTCAGAAGTTTCTATGCCATGTTTGTAGACACAAGAAATTTCAGAAAACCGTCATAGATTGGAGTTGTTACACAGCTGACTAAGTGAAGCAGGGTGTCTGGAATTGAATTCCAGAACAACAAAAGTAAACAAAGTATATAAAAATGGCATTAGTAGGGCAAAATAGTGATGTATGAATATTGTCTCTCTGGGCTGGAGAGATGGCTTAGCGGTTAAGGCATTTGCATGCAAAGCCAAAGGATCTCGATTCAATTCCCCAGGACCCACATAAGCCAGATGCACAAGGTGGTGCATGCATCTGGAGCTCGTTTGCAGTGGCTGGAGGTCCTGGCGCACCCATTCTCTGTCTCTTGCTGCCTCTTTGTCTGTCACTCTCTCAAATAAATAAATAAATAATTTTTTTTTAGGTGAGGAAGGTTTTCCTCGACCCTATTCTTAAATATTGTCTCTAGCTTAGTTAATAGAATTCTACCTGTGTTAACTTTTACTTTTAATCGATACAGAATGGCTATAGAAGTTGCTAAGATTAGGAGAAGCTGAGTGAAGGCTACATAGCAATCTCTATGCCTTTTGCAACCTTTGTACACATCCTTTAAAGGATTTCTTTTTACACAGAGAAAAATATAATTTCAGAAAGAAGAAAATCATCAGTGGATACCATGTTGTGTACCCCCCTCCAAAAACAAAGATATCTCAAAATTCTTATCACTTGTATTTCAGAATACAACCTTAGTTGGAAGTAAGGTCCTTCAGACAAAAAAAACCAGTTCATGTCAGGTTGTACTGGAGCCATAATTTATGTGGGAGGCTATATGAAAAATACACAAGGAAATCAAAGGAATATTGACTACTGTAGCCAAGAGCCGTGGAAGGCCACCTGCTACGGGATCCAAGAACAATTTCTCCCTTCCAGGCGAGGGAAATTAGTTCTGCTAGCACCTTGATTTTAACTTCTAATCTCCATAATCATGAGACATTCCCTGTAGTTTTAAACTACCCAATTTATAGTATTTTATTATATTATGAAATTAATAAGCTGAGAACTTCAGTAAATGTCTAGCCACACCTTTTCTTTTAAGGCAAGCCCAACAGACTGCCTTTCTGTTTGTTTATGTGTGTGAGAGAGAAAGAGTGAGAGACAGAATCAGTGTGCCAGGGCCTGCAGCCACTGCAATCAAACTCCAAACATGTGTGCCCCCTAGAGCACATGTATGACATTGTGCACTTGCATCACTGTCTGGCTTACCTGAGACCTGGAGTGTCAAACATGAGTTCTTAGGCTTCACAGGCAAGCGCCTTATCTGCTAAGCCATCTCTCCATCCCTTAGCCACATCTTTATTAGTATAAACTATTCAGCCTCTTTATTATATATTATATTATTCATCTTACTATATTAATGCTAGGAAAATGTTATCTGTTTTTGAATGAAAAAAACTACTAAAGCAACTACAAAAAGCAGGAAAAATTGTAAATCCCAGGATATGAAAATAGCTATTAGCTGAAAAGATTTCACTGGACAAAGATTCCATAATTCAAAAGCAATTCAGAGAGTCTATGGTTGATAGGAAGAAAGTAAACTGTATATATTTCTAGATTTATTCTTAGTATTTTCATTACTTTATTTCAATCAACAAGACTTTTCAAAGTTCAAACCTTGTATACAAGGGTTTTATGGTAATTCATACTCTGAAATTGGACATGATAATAGTGTCATTGAAATTTTAGGTTGAAGTTTTCTTCTCTGTATGAGGAACTAGGGAACATGTCCTTCTAGTTAGTAATAAAAAAAAAATCTGAAAAGCAAGACTTATAGCTTCTTCTCTCTTGTACAGCTTCATGTCAGATCCAATGGTTCT
This sequence comes from Dipus sagitta, assembly GCA_036346955.1. Lineage (NCBI taxonomy): Eukaryota > Metazoa > Chordata > Mammalia > Rodentia > Dipodidae > Dipus > Dipus sagitta. The sequence goes on along the minus strand of CM070771.1, from coordinate 129,822,836 downwards.
CTGCTTCTCTGTTTTCTGTTTTTTTTTTTTTTTTTTTTTTGCTCAAATAGGAGAAGAGTGAATATTTATTAATAAATTGGCTTCTTATCTTTGATCTCAGTTTTTAAGTATACAATGTAAAATGGCAGAATTTGGTGACAGAAATCAAACATAGAAGTGGTTTTTAACAGGAATTTTTAGACTACTACCCTCTTTCTGTTTAGGATATATATATATGTATTTTTGCTATAGTAAGAGATGACAATTCTTTGAAAAATACAATTCATCAGAGTAGAGATTACATGTATAACTGTACAAAATGGATTTTATGTCCAGATAAATAAACAGATGAAGCAAACATAGAAGATGGATATAAATGGATCAGAAATGTCTCATTTCTCTAAAACCATTGTTTTGAATATATTTAGCCCTAACTTGTTTTGGCAGTTCTTAATATTTTGCCAGACAGAGCTTAAAGTGGCAGACGTCCCAGGTGGTGAAAACTGGCATACTCATGCTACATCATGTAAAATCACCAGAATAGTTTTTGAATAGCAGCTGGAAACTGCACTGAATCTTTGTGAATAAATTTGTGGATACAATACAGTGGGTTCCTAGATCCTCAGGGCTGCGGTTCCCTGCATCCAGGCAACCATGGACACCAGGGTCTTGAGCAGCCATGAGCGTGAAGGCATGTACACCCAGGAGAGTACCTCAGAGAGCAGTTCCATTGATTCAATAGGGAAATGGGTTTATAAGCAGTTGAGAGCCAGAAGAGGGTCCTAATGGGGATTGGTGAATTCAAAGACTGGTAGCCAATGCCTACGGACATTCATTATAGCAGATAGAGAGAGTCAGGTGATCTACACAGTGGCGGGAAGAGGATCACAGAGGGATGGGCTGTGTGAAGGCTGCTGGCTGATAAGGAGTTTCCTAGGCAACTGGCCAAAGGTCACAGGGCTCCAGGTGTGCCAGGCTTGGAGAGGGAGTGGCCTGCTACTGTAGCCCTGGGGGTTCCTTAGCCATGCCTGGCAGCTCATGCCCATCTCCTGAAGGCTCTAGCCTGTGCCTGGCAGTGCCTGACACAATAATGCACATTTTCAATGACAGTTACTTACAAAAGGTGTTTATATAAACATGATTTAGTTCTAACTGCCTAACGAGTAGCCGAATTACTAGTCTTCCATGTACCTGTGGTTTCAGCCAGTGCCAAATCGAATAATCCCAAATACTGAAAAATCACAATTCCCCATGCAGAGAAGTGTTGGAAGATGAATTTTGAGAGAGGAGTTGGCCGTGCAATATAACAAGAAAATCTTGAATTGAAAGATGTTTCATTTCTCTGCCTTAACATTCCCTTTCAGGAAAAAAAAAAAAAAAAAAAAAAAAAAAAAAAAAAAAAAAAAAAAACAGGAGATTAAGTGAATTTGTTTTTGCCCAAAGAAGCTGGTGAAGTGGTCATGTGGCTCCAGGGTAGGATAGAAAGCTTCCTATGCTGCTGCTGCCCACAGTCTCTGCCAGACTCCAGGCCTGTGGAGGTGTGGGTAACAACTGACGATGTGTCATAGCAGCACAGAGGAGGCCACAGGGGCCGACACTAGACAGGAATGTTCATACACTGAACAGAACATCATGGAAGCTTTTCAAAACGAGTAGAACCCCATAGAGAAAACCAATATATAGTTTGGAGATCTCGCTCAGGGGAAGAGCACTTGCCTAGCAAGCACAAAGCCCTGGGTTCCTTCCTCACCATCAGGAAGAGAAGTCACAGAAAATGAGTGAAAATGAATGTTCTGAGGAGAACCATGCTCTAAAACATACCAAAAACTAAAAAGGCATTTATGACTACAGAAAACTTCAAGCTATAATTAATGATCCTGAAACCAGTCAGCTCGTATGGACTATCTCAGAGCGGTGGTCTCCAGCCTGTTCCTGCAATACAGTTTTTCATGCTTAAGTTTCTTTTTAGCTTTTTGGAGACTTTTTTTTGTCATTGTTTGGTTGTTAGATTGGGGGGGGAGGCTTGCCACTATTTTGAATTAAAGCATTATTTTGAAAAAAAATCTAAAGTATATATTGTACTTCTGCATCTTTTCCAATACTAGAAGTATAAATTGTGTGAAGGCTTCTAGTGAGTGCTAATTTATCTTATGTACTTTTTTGCAAATTTGATTTCACAAAAGTATACTCTCACAATGTTCACTATGTGTAAGCATTGCTTGTTTTGTGAAAATTTTGAATCTTCCTTACAAATGGCGAAGTGTTGTTTTTAAATATCTGCATCTGTGACTGAAATTTTCTCAAAATGTTGACCATAGAGCAATTGTATATGCAGTGGTAATTATGGATATTTTTAATTGATCACCTCAAGAACCTTAAGTTGTTCAACATGCCTTTTCACATAACCACAGCCATAATGCTGACTGCATCCAATCATCAACAGTAGTGATTTGTGTAAACATCATTTTTCACATTTGTAAAATATGTACATATATAAATAAATGGAATATATATATATTTTATACATAAAGTAAAGGGTTTCATAATGATGTTTCATTTTACTCAGGCATATAATGTAGTATGCCCAGATTCATCTACTCTACTCATAACTGTTAAATCCATGTGCATGTTAGTACTATACTTATTAGGTATGCTTAGAAAAATATATGTGCTATTAGTGCCTATTTGATTGTGTAAAATACCCTATGAACTATTCCATTGTGTTTCTGTATTTTATATCTTCTCATTTATTTTTATAATAACCCACTTTAAATGTAAATAAATATCCACCAAAGAATTTTTAAAATTATTCCTTTAAAATCATAGTCACAATTTTGGTCATTTGTGATTATGGTATTCAATATCATATGGGCACAATCCATTTCAGTTATTCCCTGTCATCCTTGGTTCAGAAATAATAAATGGAAAATTACAGAAATGAACAATTCCTACATTTTAGTTTACCTGGAATGTGCATGATCCCTTTGCTCAGCCTGTGCATTGGAACATGCCACCTGCCACTTACTCACTTAGCAGTCATCTTGGTTTTCAGGCTGCATCATAACTGCATCCTAATGGTAGTCTTCAACTAACCCTCATTTTACCTAATACTGTGAAGCACAAGGCTAGCGATAGAACAAAGACACAAGACCATGAAACATGGCAGGATTAAATCTAGTACTCTGTGACAGTGCTGCAGTGATTCAGGGAAAACCATGACAGTCTACAGGAACTTTGTCCCTGGAAGGCCTTGGAATGTGTACCCCACAGATAAGATACTATATGGTACATAAGAAATCATCACACAGAAATATTGGCTTATTTAAAAATCAGCTGTGCCTCTCTTGTGCCTAATTTATTAATCTACCAAATATTGTTCAAGCACCAGTCTTCCTAAAAAGGCCTATATCTCCTCTACTTGTGCCACCTGACTTCCTTAAGAACCATCTGCCTACATGCCTGTCAACATGTATGCTCTAAGATGGGCTAGCTACAGTGTATGTCTTACCAACTGGGGACTTCTGCAGGCAGAAACCATGTTCTAATGGCATTCATAATCTTGTGGCATATCAAGTGATTTACATGGAGAAAATATGTCAGTCATATCTTAAAATTATATAGCAAATCTATAACCCGGTTATATGATCATGGGTGCACGAATTCAAAAAATTAAAAAGTCAAGCACAGTGCCAGTCTTGGAATGTACTGGAAGGGCTGCATCACACCCAAGAAGCCTGAGCCATCAGCATTGGAGGCTTTTTCAGGGGTCATCCTGTCCAGTCATATGAATTTTTAAAACTAAAATATTGTTTTTAAAATTGTTTACTTATTTTCATGTTGCATACAAAGATGCTTGCACACATGTTTGTACATAATCTATTGCATTCTTACCATAATTTTTCCTAATGAAATTTCTATTACCTGTTAACTCAGGAAACAATAGGGTCCCCCAAAGATCCATTTGCAAAAGTGCTGAGCCTGGGTATAAAATGAAAATACCAATCTCCCTTTATCAACATAAATTATGAAGTGTTTTGCTGTTTTCAGTTCTATGGGTTTGAAAATACATTCTATTAGATTGCAAAGGAATTTGAAGAATAAAAATACTAAAAAGTTTTATTCAAAATCTTTATTTCACAGATAGAACTAAAATAGCCCCAAAGGAGTATGAAAGAGAAAATAAATTCACACCTCAATCATAGTACAAATTTTATTCACATTTAATGAGATGCACTGTCTTGCATTTTCCTCCCCAAGGGGAAATATTTCATCTGTCTCATTCTGCAGTTGGAGGCCCAGAGACTGAGGCAAAAAAAGAAAAAAGAAACAACAACAACAACAACAAAAAAAACCTCCTTAGCAATAGGAGCACAGCGGCTCCAAAAGGTTTCTCAGAGTATATGCACTTAGGGTGTAAGGAGTAAGGCAAGAGGCACAGTACCCTGACACCAACTTCAGAGCCTTGCTCTCTTGCTCAATAGCCAGGTAACTGAGCAACTAACTAACTCAACTGCAGCACGCCTCAATTTCGGTTTCTGTGAGAATTAGCCCAAGCTTCATGGAGCTGCTATAGGCATTACTTGAAGAATAAAATTTCTTACCTAATAAACTTTGTTCTTTTACAATATTTTTAACATTAAAAATAAAATCATTTCAACAGAGACACATTCTTCATATAAATATCTGTGATGATTTCTTCTGCATTTCTATTATGAATGAGTCACGTCTCTCACCATTTCAGAGAAGTGAGCTAGCTCTATGATAAAGTCCAGAGAGTTGTTGGTCACTTCCTATTTAGGGTGAAATTACACATTCAGAAATCCATACTTCTGGCTTTTCTCTGATGTCTCACAGTTCTTGCTAGAAAGCCTCAGGATCAGTGAGAGCTCAGTGGACACGTGTGCCCTGTCCAGCTTTGCTGTGATCCATCTTTCCTCTGCTGTTGGGCAGTGAATCAGCTCTGCCTCCCTCTCTGCCATCTGCATGCTTATCCCTAGGCCTGAGCACAGTGCATGCCATGTGATGGGTCATCACTGAACAGACGAATGAAGGAATTAATGAATGATGACAGGATGAAGAAGGTTTTATTCTCAAATTGGAAATGACAACCACCCGAACAAAGATCAAAGTCATCATTAATTGAGTGTCATGTCCTTGAACATAGTTTTAATCTGTCCAACAGCAGTACAGGGCAGTTGTCAGTGGCCTGCAGGAGATGGGAACCACAGATAACAGAAGGATGGCAAGCCAGGAAAGAGCCATCATCTGTCATTGTGGTAGTGCCCATGGCCCCTTGGGAACTAAGCTGCCAAAAGTGTGGCTTGTCTTTGAGCTGCCTAGTGTCTATCATGAAACCCCCACTTTCAGCCATATTACTACAGTCAGATGTGCTTGAACCAGAACAACAGCCAACCCAGGGGACACTGGCTGTATCTCTTCCCAGGCAGAAACACCTAATTAACCTGCATTTAGCCAGCCTGAAATTGAGAGGATACAGAGAGGGTTTGGGATTTTACAAAGGCACCTATATTAATGGCTCCCTTTCCACTTCTCTAACATCAAGTAAGTGTCACAAATGCAGCCAAAACAGGGTGGGTGTGCTTCATACTTACCTACAGCACTGGGACTCTTGCCATTCTTTTCAACAAATACAAAGAAAATAGTTCAATGGATTAAGTTTCCTCTGTTCAGCTTAAATAAAGTCATGAAGTAGAAACGTAATATTATAATCCTTTTCATTTTTCTTCTCTGAAGTAGGGAAAAGTGGTCCATCATAGGGTATATGCCAAAAACAGTTCAGGAGAAAAGGACAAAGGCAAGAAGGTCGTGTCAGCAGAAACTTGTTATATAGAATGTTTAAATTTTCCTCCAAGGAGGAATTGGAGATGGATACAGGGAGAGAGAGAAAGAAGAGGAAAACAGAAATTGATGAAGAAAAAGGAGAGCACAAGCAGGAACTGATAGGTCACTGTAATGATTGGCTACAAGAGCATAGTAAAGATGTTGGGACAAAGGAGATAGTAGGGAAAGAGAAAAGAGGAATCAATGTGAGGAAATAAGGAGGAGAGAAAGTACTCAAGATGGTACTCTGTATTGGAGCATTTGCTCCGGGGAACTAGAAGAGAGCACAGAATTCAGACTGGACTACTGACGCAATATCCTAGTCCTGATGCAATATCCTAGTTTCAGTTGATGGGAATTCACAGTAGCTCAAGAATGGTCTTGGATTAGAGAAATAATCCTTCTTATCCATGGACCTACATCTCAAAGTAAACAAATATGAGGAGATCACCTCGTAAAGGCATCTTGATACTTTAAACATATGTCCAACATGACACTATGTCATGTGTCAGCAGAGTTCTATCAGATTATGTTTTAAATTATAGTGTACAACTTACACAAGTTATACAGGGAAACATTCATTAATGCCTTTTAAGAAATTCTGAGGACTGGCATTGTAGATAAAAGTGAATGTTACAGTTACAAGGCCAGTCCAAGGTGGTGAAACCAGCAACTTGCCTATACCCGACGGTCCGAGTAGTTTTAGATTTGGGAGCTGTTTTCATCACATTCATATATTTTAATCTTGTATCATATGAACTGGAGAGAAAAAGTATACAAAACTCACATGGCAATTTAGATTACTAGATCAGAGGAACGAGTGGAAGTAAATATAAAAAAATGTAAAAATAGTTAAAACCTGAATGCTAATACAAAATAGACCTTCATGAGTGTGTCATATGTTCACAAATGTATGCTCTCTCTCCATCCCCAAGCTAGTATAATAAATTACCATAAGCTAAGCACCTTAAAACAATAAAAATATATTTTCCCATAGTTCTCAATGCCAAAATTCAGAAGCAATGTGTGAGCAGGTCCACAGCTCCAAAGGAAAATGTCTTGATTGCTTCTTTCAGTTTATGGTGCCTCAGAAGTTCCTTGGTCAATCTTTATTTCAATCTTCTTATGTCCCAAGTTCCCTCTGACTTTCTTCTATAAAGGCCTTTAACACTGGACTCAGGACCTATCTAGATATTCCAGGGTGATCTTATCACTAGACCCTTCTATTAATGCCTGAATATGTATCAAAATAAAGTGACATTTCCAGGTTCTGAGTGAACATATCTGTGAGAGGGGAAGAACACCATTCAATTCATTCAAGATAGAAATAATCTAATCTATGCAATAGATAAGGTAATATATAGTGAAAGATTCTAGACTGTATTTTCTTACTTTGTAATCCTCTTAAGCCAAAAAAAAGGTTGTAGAGTGGGAACTATGATTAGGAATGCCAAATTTTTATTCTGCCAATAATCAACCAATTGGTAGTATTCATTCTTATTTTGTGGCATTCCCCAATGATTCTATACTAATGTATCATTGGATCTCAGGAAAAATAAATACAGGATTTGCATATATTAGAGGTGCCATAGACTTGAATATTTTAACTTCTAAGGTGATAACAGGAACACACGTGCATACACACTGACCACATTATCCTCATACATGCATACCACCCTTTGTGATGTTCTTGTTGCCTACCCATATAGTGCTAGCATAAATAGCTCCCTGGACTCAGAAAATGTAATCACCCAGTTCAACCACTGAAATATAAGGCTCTCAGCAATTTATAAAAGATATGTCTTTAGTGACTTTAAAGCAATGTCTTATCCTGAATAAAAACACTCTCTCCGTGCCTAATCAGGCACTTGAACATGTGGAAATATTGCTGCCTATCCTTTCTCTCCATGTCTCTTCATATATGGTAGATTGTACTTATAAATGTGTGGTTAGCAAGTGCTACAGAAGTAAATTATTTAAATATTATTCAGTTCATTGATTTTTCTAAATAAGTGGAAACCATCTCCTGGCACAAATTCTGCTACAAAGGACTGTGTAACAAAACTATGTATTTGGCTTAATATTAAATTCATATGACAGTAAATCATTATCATTCCTCATAAATTGCATAACCATTCCCAAATCTAATTGCTATTTGATAAGTAATTGTAACACAACATTATGCTCTCCCAAATTTAATTTGTAATTATTTGTCTCTATAGTTTATTTAAAATATGAGGAATTTCCTATTTTCCTTCACACCAAAAAATCAATTTATTTTACAAATTAAATAAAATAGGTAGTATATCTGTCAGGGAGAGTATTACTAAAAGTTGAAGAGAATATTTTAAAGATAAAAATTAATAGCAGGAAAAGACAGACATCAAACAAACATTTCTCTCTTTGATAAGCTAGGTCTTTGAAGCACATCCCAGAGGTTGTATGAGATCTCTTAGTAATTGTACCTCTTTGGTATATGAGACCAGTTGAGTTCATAAACATGCCTGGCACTCTGTGCAGCAGGAGGTATGTTGATAATAGCTTCCATTCTCAGCCACCACTATGAGAACCTGGTGACTTCTGGCAATCTCCCACCCATAGAAAGACTTCAACAGGAGGACAATATCACTGTTCAGTGATGGAAATGAAGATTGGAGCTTCTTGCATAGAAAGTAAATAAAGAGATCCAACAATTAGTATATCCATTAGGAAGTATTCTTCACAACTACATTTGGTGATCTATGTACAGGGCCCCTCTCTGTCCACCTTACTGTCCTTTAGAGTCTTTTAGTAAGAATCTATTCAGTGATCCTTAATGTACTCCAGGTCTTCTTATTCCTATAAAGGAGTTCATAGTGAACTATGTCTAGACATCAAGATGCCTATTGACAATGCAAATAGTGGGCTAAGAAGAGGTCTCTTGGAGATTGAGCCTCAGGGGACCAGAGAGTCATCGGGTTGGACGTCTTTCATGCAACAAGCACTATAAGGTGAGGGAAGTAGAAGAAGACACAATGGAATCTAAGGGTCATTTTTTTTGAGTCCATGACACATTATAACTTTATTGTAGAACATCACAGAATTATGATTTGGGAAAGTTTTATTCCACCTAAAAGAAACTTCCAAGCACAGTATATAAACTACTGGTCATACCATAATATTTTTTAACTTTTAATTGTTATTTATTTATTTTAGAGAGAAAGAGGCAGAGAAAGATAGAGAAAGAATGGACATACCAGGGCCTCTAGCCACTGAAAACAGACTCCAGTTACATGCACCACCTTGTGTATCTGGATTACATGGGTCCTAGGGAATTGAACCTGGTTTATTTGGTGCAGGCAAGTACCTTAACTGCTAAGCCATCTCCCAGCACCATAAATTTTTAATTTTTTTCATTTTTATTTATTTGAGAGTGACAGGCAGAGAGAGAAAGAGGAAGATAAAGAGAGAGAGAGAATGGGCATGCCAGGGCACCTGGCCACTGCAAACAAACTCCAGATGTATGCGCCACTTTGTGTATCTGGCTTACATGGGTCCTGGGGAATTGACCCTCAAACCAGAGTCCTTAGGTTTCACAGGCAAGTGCTAAGCACTAAGCCACCCCTCCAGCCCCATATTTTTTTTTAAATAAGACAACCCAGGACTGAAGAGATTGCTCAGTGGTTAAGGTGCTTGCCTGAAGCCTAACTACCCAGGTTCAATTCTCTAGTATCCATGTAAAGCCAGATGTTTTAGCTGTCACTCTCTCTCCTCCCAGTCCCTCTCTGCTTGCAAATAAATAAGTAAGTAAATAATAAAATTAAAATAAAAGATAACCCACAGAATAACAAGTTCTACTTTGTTAAAATTATATAAATCTCAGAAATACACTTCTTTAGAGAAGTGATTTTAGAAAAGTTTTAGATGATTACCAATACTAAGAGGAGCTTAAATTTTAGAAAAGAGAAGAGTCACTTTATGCTTTTTAAAGTAATGATGAATGAGACAGAGTTGGAGTTTTATGAAAAGCAACAAACTAGAAAACATCTTAGGCAATATTTTCTCACCTTTATTAGTTCAAAACTTTTCCCTACATTCTTTTAATAAGTTCATGGTTATATTCTTGTCCTTTTCCCCCAGAGACTGGCCTTCACTCTAACAGCAGGGATGTAAGAAGTTGGGGCCTTGAAAAAGAAGTACAGGGAATCATAAAGAGGCTGAAATAAGCTCAAGATGGATTTCTATGTCAATTATAGTCCACCTAAAACTTTCCCTGGAGATGGAGAGATGGCTCACTGGTTAACAGTGCTTGCTTACAAAGCCTGGCAGCCCAAGTTCAATTTCCTAGTATCCATATAAAGCCAGATACACAAAGTAGTACATGCACATCTGGAATTCATTTGCAGTGGCAAGAAGCCCTGGCACACCCATCCCCCCCCCATCTCTCTCTATTCTCTCTCTATCTCTTTCTCTCTCTCTTTGTAAATAAATAATAAATAAAATATTTCTTTAATCTTTATCTGTGAAGAAGTCTCCTGAAAGCACCTTGGATCCGAAGATGTGAACCCCTGAACAAATCCCCAGGGCAGTAGGTTTCATTAGTAGTGTGCTGAATTTCACATTGCTAGGATGTATAACCAAACCAGGCACAGTTTATGGGAGGTGCGGATTTATTTCAAGCTTACAGATCCAGGGGCAGTTCCATCAAATCAAATGGTGGAAAAAGCTGGCTCCCATTTATAAATCGAAGCAGAGAGACACCACCAATTAGCCAGCACCCCAATCAAGCACAGTGAGGTCAAAACGTCTCTGTACACCTTTAGGCTGAAATTCAGACTTGCCCCCCAGTGACATGCACCCCTATAGTAGGAGTCTGCTACAGTGCTAGGAGTTGAAGCTACAAATTCAATTTTAATAAAACACCTGAGTCTATGGGGGTCACATTTTCAAACTACCACAATCAGTAAAGCCAATGTCTATGAATGTTTCTGACAGTTTTCTCAAATTTTCTCCAAGTTAATATTTATAACAAAACATACCCAATGTTAATGGCTGCAGACCAAGTTGCTCAATAAATTTTATTGTCTTCAAAATAGAGCCTCTTTTCTAAAATAAATAGTCAATCACCAAATTCCATATGATGGAGTCTGATTATTCTGATCATATAAATTCATATAAAGGAAGTTAGGTGCTCACTAGAGCTCTGTGTTCCCCTAATGTCAACATTCTTAATTCTCCTTTGATCTGCCTTGATTTTAAAGCACGTTCCAACTGTCTTGTTCACCATGAAAGAGTTTGGAAATTCTGTTCCTCTAACTCTGTCCTTCACTAAAGCTCCCCAGCTCTTTCTTTGGGTCATCAATCTCTCCTTTCAGACCTTAGAGTGGCAAACCTATCTCATGTTCCTGCATAAAATTATGTGCTTCCCAGCACCCTGCCCTAACTTTATCATCCTTTACTCTATCAGGGAGACATTGACAATATTTCCTCATTCCAGTGTGCCATCTATATCTACTTGGGGTTCTGGCTGAAATGAATATCAAATTTAAATAAATACTGAGGACTAGGGCTTCAGGTAGGGCATCCAAATATTTCACATTTGTTTCCTTATTTGAAGTGGTCAGTTGGATAGCTAAGTTCTTCAAAACAGCATTCCCAGACAAGCATCTGTCATCGCCTCAACTTCCTTCCAGTTCCTAGACATTGAGGTGGATGTCTCTGAGGGCCTTTTGAAAGAGTCAGTGGATCAGACACTTACCTAATAAAGTCAGAGGGCTGAGAAGAACTACAAAGGGGCAATGTCTGGTCATTACTAAAAGCAAAATAATGGCTACATATTGATTTTAAATATTGATCCAGCCTTTTTCTTTCTGAATGACTTTATGATGTTTATTTAAAATAGTTTCCCAGAAATCAATATGAATTTTAAAAGCCCTCATTCCTCCTTGTCCACAGCACCTAACCACAGTGTTGAACAAAAGGCAGAAGATTTACTTCCATCATTACCTATGAAGATGTCCACATCCTATGTGCAGTGGTATATGCCAACTACATTCACAGCTTTGTTATCATTTAAGATCTGATTTTGAAATTTTTCTCACTAAACAGATTCAATTAACACTTAGAGAGGAATTATGTAGCAGAATCCCTGGACAGATCTTTTAATTGACTTCTGCAAGTTAGCATATATTTTGCTTCCGTGATGTTCCTTGCGCTGTGTAAGGCCTATAGCTACAAAGGAAAGAAAAATATAATTCCATACCAAAACCACTCCATGTTTTCCCAGTTTAAAGTAGGGAGAGGAATGAGTGGATTTATAACAGGAGTGTCTCTAAAGAAAACTTTCAGGAGCTGGGTCAGACCACGTGGGAGATGACTTAGGGCCCATAGGGAACGGGAAGTGGGGGCAAATGTACATAGAGTCTAACCTTTTATAAAAATAAATAAATAAGGGAAGTGCAGGGACTGGGGAGAGGGCTCAATTGTGAAAGGTACATGCTCCATAAGTCTGCTTAACAGAGTTGAGTTCCCCAGTACTCCTGTAAAGCCAGAGGCAAGAGTGAATCACATGTCTGTAATTCCAATATGCTATAGGCAATAGCAGGCAAAGCCAGGAGGATGCCAAAACTGGGAAGGGGAGGGAAGGGAAGCTAGATTGTCCTTCCCAAAGAAAAAATACCAAGAGAGACTAAGGTGAGAGGAGACAGCCATCACCCCAAGGTTAACTTGTAAGCTTCACAGACCTACCCTGGCAAGTATGCCCATAGTCGCATATAATTTTTTCAAATAAGAAAAAAGAAATGTCCCAAGTGTAGGGGGGAATTTAAATAATGTTTAAAGGACTATTTCACAAAAGATGACTGGGGTTAACTATTTCTGTGAAGATCTTCCTTGGAACACCCTCGTTGGACAATACCACCTCTTTTTCCTTGGGGTTTTTGGCTTATCCAAATGTCAAATTTGCATACCAGAATGCTTAGAAAAGAATTGAAAGAGCACTACTCTGGCTAAAGATGTAGCCTGTGTGCCATTGCTTCTGTAATGTGTTCGTGCTCTCCTTATGGAAGCAGAGATACAGCAAAATTCTGAAAAATGGAAGCGACATAATCAAAAAAAGTCACCATTTACATTTTCCTGTTTACCCAAGTATTATTATCTGCTGTATCCCAAAGTCTCCAGAAAGTCAGTTTGTGATAATGTTAGGGCTATGTAGGATTGATCAGGCAGTAAAAGCTAAATCAGTCAAAAGGACAACCATAGAGGCTTTTTTGACTACAGTTAAACTAAGTAATGGCTACATTTTTATTTTAAATGACAATTTCCCTTTATTTTATTTACTTGTGTGTGTGTGTATGTGTGTGTGTATGTGAGAGAGAGAGAGAGAGGGAGGGAGAAAGAAAGAAAGAAAGAAAGAAAGAAAGAAAGAAAGAAAGAAAGAAAGAAAGAATTAGGCAGAGAGAGAGAGAGAATGGGCAGACCAGGGCCTCTAGCCATTGAAAATGAACTCCAGATTCATGTTCCACCTTGTGCATCTGGCTTATGTGAGTCCTGGAGTCTCAAACCTGGGTCCTTTGGCTTTATAGGCAAATGCCTTAACTGCTAAGCCATCTCTCTAGCCTAATTTCCTTTTTTCTCCAATAGACTTTGAAGGTTTCCTAAAAATTGTGCTTTAGAAATTGTTCTGTATCTGCAAGGCCTTTATCCTCCATCATCCTCACCACCTAGAACACAGGAGGTTACTGAGCAGCTGACTAAGATCTGCTGATTCAGCAGGGAAGTGCAATGGCAAACGTCCCTCAGATTCCATCAGGATGGCTAGCATCAAGAAAACTCAGGGTGCACATGAATATCCTGGTGGGTGCTCTCAAGAACATAAAAAATGCTGAAAACAGAGGCAAATGACAGGTCCATATTAGGCTGTGCTTCAAAGTCATCATTTGGTTTCTGACAGTGATGATGAAGCATGGTTACATTGGTGAGTTTTAAATCATTGATGATCACAGAGCTGAGAAAATTGTTGTGAATGTCACAGGCAGGTTAAACAAGTAAGGAGTAAACAGCTCAAGATTGGATGTATGGCTCAAACACTTAGGAAAATTGCAGAATAATTTGCTCCCATCCCATCAGTTTGGTTTCATTGTACTGACCACCCCTGCTGGCCTCATGGTCTGTGGTGAAGCAAGACGAGAACACAGGAGGGAAAATGGGAAAATCCTGAGCTCTTTTTTTCTAGGGGCCTAAAGAAAGCAGACAGGTAAGTAAGATGCATCAGAAAAAAAAAAAAGAAAGAAAGAAAGGAAGGAAGAAAGGAAGAAAGGAAGGAAGGAAGGAAGGAAGGAAGGAAGAAAGAAAGAAAGAAAGAAAGAAAGAAAGAAAGAAAGAAAGAAAGAAAGAAAGAAAATTAATCATAGCAAATGCTGGAGAGGCTGGTGGGAAAGATGAATCCCTATTCACCACTCAAGGACATATAAACCGTAGGTCTACTATGGAAATCACTGTGAAGGTTTCTCAAAAAACTGAAAAGAGAACTACAATATGATTTAGCTATACTACTGCTGTATGCACCCAAAGAACCCTGAGCCAACATACTACAGAGATACATACACATCCATGTTTATTGCTACACTATTCACAAAATCTAGGAAATGGAAGTAGCCTAAATGTCCCCAATAGATAATAAAGAAAAAGTGGTGCATATACACCATGAAGTTATAAGCAGCTGTGAAGAAACATAAAGTCATGGCATTCCGGAAGAATAGGTGGAACTGGAAATCATTATATTAAGTCAAATAAGCCAAACCTTAAAAAGCAAACATTGCATGCTTTCCCTCATAGGTGGAACATAAATTTAAGTACATGTGCATTTATATATGTGTTTTGCTAGGTCATGAAATTAGAGAAGGGATCATGAGAGGGAAAGAAGATATCTTAAGGGAAGTGGGAAATAGTGAATGACAAATTAAATAGATCCATAACAAATTCAGATACTAGGGAAAGACACAGAGGACTGGGGGGGGGGAGCTGGAGGGGGAAGGGAGAGAATGGGAACAAAGTATAAGGATACATATGCCTAGAGAGACATGATGAAGCTCATTTTGTAGGATAAACTAAAATCTCAAGTAAGGAAATCCTATGGTGTCGTTTCTTCTTTACACAGTGCTGACATTAGCACTTCTGTGGTGCTTAGAGGCAGCCATCTTCACCTGTACTTCCCTTGCTAAATATGAACATTTGCTTTGCCTCTTTAGATGGAAGAGAAGAACACCTAGGACAGGTGTGTGTGTGTGTGTGTGTGTGTGTGTGTGTGTAATACTACTTCTAAGAAAAGTCTTCAATTGTGCTAGCTTTCTCCCAACTCCATAACCAACTAAATTCACATATTGAAATAGCTTAAGACTTAAAAATGGTTTTCAGAGGGTTAATTCAACCCAAATACTATCACAAGCTAACCTGCTTCCATGCAGAAATGTCTTCATTAAGCCTTTAAGGGATCTTTTCTGAACATACAACTGAAGGTGAAAGTCAATTTGCAAATGTCTAATGTTTATTAAAAGTCATTGTAGGGCTGGAGAGATGGCTTAGCAGTTAAGCGCTTGCCTGTGAAGCCTAAGGACCTCGGTTCGAGGCTCAATTCCCCAGGACCCACGTAAGCCAGATGCACAAGGGGGCGCACGCGTCTGGAGTTCGTTTGCAGTGGCTGGCAGCCCTGGTGCGCCCATTCTCTCTCTTTCTCTACCTGCCTTTCTCGCTCTGTCTGTCACTCTCAAATAAATAAATAAATAATGAACAAAAAAATTTAAAAAAAATAAAAGTCATTGTAAGGCTGGGCGTGGTGGTACATGTCTTTAATCCCAGCACTTGGGAGGCAGAGGTAGGACAATCACCATAAGTTCTAGGCCACTCTGAGAATACAGAGTGAATTCCAGGTTACCCTGGGCTACTAGAGTGAGACCCTACCTCGAAAAGCAAAGTTTAAAAAAAAATTAAAAAGAAAGTCATTGTAGACTTCTGGGTAAGATGGCAGCATAGGAGCCATGCCAAACCAGCCTAGGGAGGGATTTAAGCACAACCACAGCAAAATACACTCCTCTGAAAAGTGAAGGCATATAGGTTATTCTTAGACACAGCAGAGAAGCAGGAGAGACCAAGATACACCAAAAAGGATAAAAGCAGCCAAAATCCCACTGAAGCACTTGTGGCCCAGTGATCCACACATCTGCCTGGCACTATCCACTGAGTATGCCAAGGGAAGGCAGCAGCAGAGACCAACCAAGGGGATTTTCCTACCTCATCAGCCTCCTTGAAAAGTCAAGAAATGTGAAGGAAAGACAGCTGATCTCAACTAAGGAGCTACTGAAAAGGGATACAGGCGAGAGTGTGTGAGCAACTCAGAGGTTTCTACACTCTTCCATCCGCCAACCATCACCATCAGAAACCCTAACCTCTGGCATTCAGCCTCCTGTGGAAGTGCATCCAGCATAGCTGATCAGAGCTCCAGCTCCACAGCACAACACAGAGGGATAGAGGTGTGCACTCAGCATTGGTGGGATTGGAAGCCATCGCAAAAGGTAATGAGGACAACTGACAAAAAAAAAAAAAAAAAGGTACATAGGCCTGCGTTTGAAGAGCTAATCTCTCTTTCCATGTCAGGGCAGGTTATGGGTTACGTATTCTTGGTTGATGTGGTAGTTTGAATAGATTGCCCCCAATATATTCAGTGTTTTATTAGCTTGTAGTTTGAACCTGCAGCCACCTGGCTGGAGGTGGTACCAGTGGGCAGATATTAAGGTATGGTGGTGGGTTTAAGATTTTGATCTAAAGATATACAAAATGTGACTGGAGTTTCTGAATTGTGCTGTGCTGTGCTGTGCTGTGTGAATTTTGGCTTTTGCTTCTCTCTCTGTGTTTGGTCCTATGAAAGCAAGCCAGCTTCTGCTGCCATTACAGAACTTCCTCTGGATCCATAACTTCAATAAATCCCTTCCTCCATAACTGTGCCTGGTCTGGAGCTTTACCTCAGTAAACCTGAAGCTATCTGCTAGAGAAGTTGGTACCAGGACTGGGGTGAGATGAACCTGACAATGTGGATGTTGGTCTTTTGGTTTTGGAGGAATTGGCTGGAGAATATACACTGTTCTCAGCAGCACATGAAACATTCTCTAAAATAGACCATATATTAGGACACAAAGCAAATACTGAAAATTGAAATAATCCCATGTACTCTATCTGACTACAATGGGATTAAACTGCAAATCAGCAACAAGAAAACCTACAGAGCATTCAGAAATTCATGGAGACTAAACAGTACAGTAGTGAATGATTAATGGGTAATTGAAGAAAACGAAAAGGAAATCAATCAATTCATGGAATCAAATGATCATGAGAATTCAATATACCAAAACCTTTAGGACACATTGAAGGCAACCCTAAGGGGAAATTTATAGCTCTAAGTGCCTATATTAAGAAATTAGAGAGTTTTCAAGTAAACAATTAAATGCTTCACCTTACATCCTTGGAAGAACAAGAACAAGATAAGCCAAAAATCAATAGATGGGAAGAAATAATAAAGATTAAGGCAGAAATTAATGAAGAAGAAACCAAAAAAAAAAAAAATCCAAAGAATCAATAAAACAAAGAGGTGGTTCTTTGAAAGGATAAACAAGATTGATAAGCTCCTACCAAATCTGACCAAAAAGAAAGAGAGAAGAGACAAAAATTAATAATTTTAGAGATGAAAAAGGGACCATTACCTCAGATAACAAAGTAATTCAGGAAATTATAAGGACATACTTTTAAGAATATATATGCCTTTTGAAAATCCGAAAGAAATGTATGATTTCCTTGATTCATATGACCTACTAAAATTAAATCAAGATGAGACAAAATGACCAATATCTGTCGAAGCAACGCATGGTCTAACCTACTTAGCAGCAAATAACTTGTTGTGATGCCCACACAAGTGCAGTGGTGGCACACAGCCATGGTGGGGAACCAACTGCTCTCAATTTGGCTAACTGATCCCCTCACTGGTATGGGACCCATAGCTGGAGCTGGGAAACAAGTCAGAACCATATCCAAACATGAGCCCACTCTCCAATATCAAGGTACCATCAATTGTGGGCTACAAGAGGGCCTACACCTATTAAATTCTGTATAAAAAACAAAGTAAGGGTTATCTCATTTGTCCTGATGCTAACTTACTCTCCGTTGGAGAATCTGCTTCTCTTTTTCAGATAGATGTAGATCCTAAGGAGAGAGCCACCCCATCATACCTCAAAAGGGCCCTGGCTAAAACTAAGAAAAATTGGAGAAACAAGCAAGGGCGCTGTTTTCCTGATGAACCAGATACCAGCACAAGGGGGAAGGAAATCAGCACAGAGAAAAATCAACTCCTACCAAATCAGAGAGCCAGAGCCTCAGAGCCCTCCAACACCTCATCACTGAAGCAGACCAAAAATGAACCCAACATGGCTCAGGGAAATTTTGCCGAAGAGGGGGCGGAAAGAATGTCAGAGCCACATGTTGGGTCATGATATGCAGAGACATTTAGCTTACCCATAACTGTGGGCTAACTCCACAATGCATGACCCGTATACCTCAACAAGGAGGGGCCAAGGGGAGGGTGTAGGTCATGGATGAGGCTAATAATGGTACCAAACTGACTGTATTTGCTGAATACAAAACTGACTAATAAAGAGAAAAAAAAAAAACAGAACAATAAGAAATCACACAACCCAATCAAACAATGGGCTATGGAACTAAATAGAGAGTTCTCACTGGAAGAAATGCGGATGGCATATAAACATGTAAAAAAGTGTTCTACATTGTTAGCCATCAGGGAAATGCAAATTAAAACTACCTTGAGATTCCATCTCTCTCCTGTCAGAATGGCTACCATCAAGAAAACAAATGACAGTAAATGTTGGTGATGTT
This sequence comes from Dipus sagitta, assembly GCA_036346955.1. Lineage (NCBI taxonomy): Eukaryota > Metazoa > Chordata > Mammalia > Rodentia > Dipodidae > Dipus > Dipus sagitta. The sequence continues at coordinate 129,804,104 of CM070771.1, read as the reverse complement.
GTGGTAAAAGGGGAACCCTTCTATACTGCTGGTGTGAATGTAAGCTGGCACTGCTATTGTGGAAATCAGTGTGCAGGTTCTTGAGACAGCTAAAAATAGATTTACCATATGCTCCATCTATAGCACTCCTAGGCATATATCCTAATGACTCTTCTCACTACCTTAGAGATACTTGCACAACCATGTTTATTGCTGTTCCATTCACAATAGCTAGGAAATGGAACCAGCCTAGATGTCCATCCACAGATGAATGGATAATAAAGATGTGGTACATTTACACAATGGAGTTCTAGTCAGCAGTAAAGAAAAATGGAATTTGCAGGGAAATGGATGGATCTGGAAAGGATTATAATAAGTGAAGTAACTGCAGCCCAGAGAACCAAACATCACATATTCTCTCTCATATGTGGATCCTAGCTACAAATGTATAGACTTATGTGTGAGCTGGAACCAAAGATCAGTAGCAGAGACTAGTAAGCTAGAAATAGGTATCAGCGAGGGAGGAGAGGGAAGGTATTAAGAGGATGGTATTGTATTTATGGAAGTAGAAGAACAGATTATAGGGAGGAAGATCAGGGGAAAAGATTGTGTAAAAGAAGGGCAGGGGGAGGGTCAATCAAAATTCAAGATATAAGGCATACCAAAACCTACGTTTTGAATAATGGCACATCCAGAAGCCATAGATTGTTACTAGAAAATTATCATGCCATGGACAGGATACATTCCTGTGAGTTGTTGGCCAGGGAGGTCCCTGTTGCCTCCAAAACATTATAGGCTATTGCCAAGGCCCTTGGATTCCCTTGAGAAACAGATGGTAAGACCGTATTGTGGAACAATTCACATGCCTGAGTGGCAAAGTCACTGAGAAGTCAAGCTGGTGCTGAGCAGAAAACTTTCTCTCTGTAGACCAGCCTACAGAAAGCTGGAAAAAGCTGTACTGTATGCATCCCTGTGGGAGACATAAGTCATCAGCCATGAATACAGTGGACACTGGAAGCCTCAAGTTTGGTCAGACAGGCTAAATGACTGAATAAGTGCAACAGTGGCATTTCTGCTCTGGGGGAAACCAACCACTCTCTAATTGGCCTGAAGGCCCACTCTATGGGAGGGAATACATGCCTGGTTAGTAATGAAAACATAATTAAATATAACAGGGGAGGTCATGGGCCTTAGGGGTATAAAGCCTGCTCTTGTCTGGATGAATACATATATTATTCTCACCAAATTGCCCTAAGAGCACTACACTTATTGTTCATATTCATATATTAATACTATTCTCACTTCTGGTTAGAGAAGTTTCTCTTTTCAGATGGTGATGACCACTGGGATGACCAAAAGGCAACATAGTGCTGAGAAGAAGGGACAAAGGAGTGTCCAGCACTGAAATATCTCACATCCTCCAAGGCTCAAGCTCCATTGTGGAAGAGATAGTGGAAAGAATATAAGAGCCAAAGGAAGGGCACCACTCCTTACAATGCAACTGTCCAGACAGAAATTGGCCTCAATATCTATGACCTCACAGTGCCTAGTAGTACTTACACAAGACCCTCATAATAGGAGAAATAGATGATGACATCAAAATAAAAGACAGACTAATGGAGGGGGTAGGAATATGATGGAGACCAGAGTTGTGAAGGTGAAAGTGGAGGACGGGAGGGAAATATCATGTTTTATTGTCTGTAAATACAGAAGTTGTCAAATATATATATACATATATATGTCATTGTTTTATTCATTTTTAACAGGAACCTTTTTTTTCAAGTTGATTCCTTTGGAAATCTCCACTTTTCAAATCCTCCTTTATGATCTGAGCCCACGATCCATTTAATAACTCCAAAGTTGCCATCAGTAACTCTCATTCAATAGATGATAGATGATAAACTTCATAGTTCTTACAGTTGGTCCGTTGCAACAAATGTAGTGGAATTAATGTGAAGGGTCTGGGGACTTAGGAAGCCACACTGAATCTCAAACTCAAGCACATAACGTAAGGATGGGGGCGGCGTGCAGGAGCCAGCAGCATTTAAGGCAACTGTGTCCCCAGCCCCACTGACAGCCAGTGTGCTCCAGTGTGCTCACCGTGCTCGCCGGCCTCACCAGTGGCTGCAGAAGCAGGGAGAATCACAGCCGCTGCGCCTTGCAGCCCCACAGACCAGAAACCCACAGCCACTGCTGACAGAAATCTCCTCCCAAATGGCTCCACAATCTTGTGGCCATTACTTAAATTCCCTCCTGGGTCTTCTATGTTCTCAACTACTTAGCATTTTGTTAGAACAGTCTCACCTTCTTAATCATCCCTTTGGTGACATTCAAGTGAAACTCAGAGAATGCAAATGTTAACCTGAGAAACACTTGAAAGAAGCCCAAGAAAGAAAAGAGGTAGAGGGACTAACCTAGCATGAGAAAAAGCACATCACATACCCTTTGAAGAGAACATATGGGGCCCAGAGAGCAATTCTCTTCTAAGTGAACATTCTGTTATGGAAAACTTTCATAGGAGTGTGTGTGTGTGTGTGTGTGTGTGTGTGTGTGTGTGTGTGTGTCTGAAAAAAAGAATGGTCATTTTTCTATTTGTACTAGCTATAGAGTACCATTCTCCACCACCTAAACTTATTCAAAGTACTAGTAACTGTCGATTAACATGGATTTAAAATTGTTTTCTTTCAAACATGCCCATTTTTAGCTATGAGCAGCTTATTAGTAAATTCAATGCTGGGTCTTACAGTAGTGACTTATGTTAGTGCTACTCTCAATTTCCTAGATGTTATTTTATTTGATCAATTATTTCTGCACAATTGCAATTATATGAATTATATAAATAGAATTATAATTCTCTTCTCATCATGTTGTGAGGTAGGAACTTATCTGTGTCTTTGTTGACTTGTTTAAAACCAATTTAAAATGTGTTCTTTTTAGTATCTATTAAAACCATTAGTTATACCAGAAAAGTACTTTGAATCCATGATTTTGACAAAAATTATTGAACATATTAATATTCTAGTTAAGCATAATAAAATAAATGACAAATATTTCAACAGCTGTGGAAAATGGATAGAAGTTTCTCAAAGAATTAAAGGTATAACAGCAATTCCTCTTTGGGGTATATGTCCAAAAAAGCTTAAAGTAGGGTTCTGAAGAGGCAATGACACATTTATGTTCAAAGCTGCACAGTTTCTAAAAGCCAAAATGTGGGAACACCCCTTGTGTCCACAACAGATAATAGGTTTAAACACACAATGTGATATTATTTAGCCTTAAAAACAAAGGAACTGTGACATATACTACAACATAAGAGGAATGTGGAGGCAATTACACTGAGTGAAAAAAGCTAGACACAATAAGATAATTACTGTACAATTCCAAACCAAATTCAAAAAGGAGAATTGTGGTTACCAGAAACTAAGGTAACAGGCAAAAATGGGGTTTTTGCTTAATGGTATATAATTTCAGATTTGCAGGAGGAAAAGTTCTGAAGAGCTTTTTGCATCACAATATAAGAATGCTGTACTGCTTCTTAAAAAATGGCCATGATGGGGAAAAAAGAGTGAGGGAAAGAGGAGAGAGAGAGAGAAGAGAGAGGCAAATTGAAATATAGCTATGGAAAGTTGGACAGATGACAGCATCCTCACCTGGAAAACTGGCAGCTGCTGGAAGTTGTAATGTCAGAAAGGACCTTCTGACTTAAATGCTTATTTTCTTCCATGCATGAAATGGTTCTACATACATTTCACCTTTTCAATAGTTAACATTAACTATTTTATTTTTGAATTACTCTTATAACTTTGTATACTTGTGGGATACATCATGATATTCAATCGTGCACACACTGTACTGATTAAATCAAGGCAATCCATCTTTCTACCTGATTTTCACAAAATATACAATTGGTTATTGTGACCTAATGTCATCCTACTTTGTTATAAAGTATGTGGTTATGAAATTTTTGCATACTGATTTTCAGTTTAATTCATGCTATGTCTTAGAAAAGATACAACTAAAATAACCATAAGCCTAAAATTAATATAAATGATAGGAATATGCTGATTTTGGAAGGAACATGTCAAGATTATGAAGATTTCATTGTTAAATTCTTTTCTTAGACATGTCAATACTAAGATTTCAGCTAACCATATGGGTTGTCTCTTTGAATACTTTTAGATAAAATTTCATTTTGACAAATCCAATAACAAGAAAGGCCAAATACTTAATTTTTGAATAATGGCCTAGAATTTATTGACTTTTACTATCTTCAAGTATTAAATTTATCTGTCCATAATTGTAGAAGAATGGAATACCATTCAAGATGGTCTTCTAAAATATACTCTAACATATCATTTTGATTTTAATGGTTCTCTATTTAAAACTTATAGAAAAGGTTAAAATTCCAGGTCAAACTGGATTTAGCAACAGTATTTCAAGCACATCATAACAAAATTACTAGCAGACTTTCTCTGTGACCACCTTTGGAGTTATAAGTGACAAATCTCTCATATCTTTGTCACATTATTAATTTAAAATGTCTGAATGAAGCATTTTTCCAAAACTGCAATGGAAGGGATGGCAATTTGAGAAAGGATGCTTATGTTGGTGATTATACTTGTCATTCTCACTCAATAAAATGAAAACTAGCATTTGCCTATAATGTTCGTTTTATTGTTTTGTGAAGATAACTGCTTCAAAGTTTGGAAGCATTTAGTTCAATTTCTGAACAGCTCTCTGCTTTCATGTGACACCAGTTTGTTTCTACTTTTTTATTCTCTCTATGTAAACACCCATAAGAGGGGGAAGCCTTATGTTAAGACGTTAGCTTGTGATCATCAGCTTTCCACAACCTGCTTGAGCCTCTTGAGCCCCCATAGCCTCTCCTGCAAGTTAGACATGAAAATGCTACAGTTCTCATAGGATGTGTATGAGGACTAAAGAAGCTAACTTACAGAAGGCCTATAGAACACTAGCTAGCCAAGTGTAGATAGACAATAATATACATTTTAATTATCATTATCTCACTCTAAGGTACAAGTATTGTGTTTAAAACCTACTTTGATCAAATCACACCCTAAAGAAAATAATTTCTTACATCACTTCTAATAATAACTAGTAGTATTTCCTAAGCGTCTACTGTATTCTGTATACAGTAGTCACTCATTAAACATTTGGGCACCATACCATTAAGCTTCTCATGTGGACATGAACTCATACTAGATGTGGAGGCTGAAGACAGCTGCATCTGGATGGCCTTCCCTGTGTCACACAGGTGGTAGGCAGCAGAATTAATTTCTACTTGAAACTTTGTGTCCTTTCAGCGCACCAGGTTGAGGGCTGATCACTGACATTATTTAAATTCCCACATGTCAGGAGTGAAACATCTGAGTCATTGTCCCGAGATGGCCAAATTAACCTGGTAGCTTGTTTCAGTGGTTCGCAGAATGTGATTTTTTTTTTTTTTTAACTGCAACCTGGGCTCTGGCTCATATAAAGATCTCAAGGCCTCAATTCCAGAAATTCTGGCTCTAGCTGAGGCCTTCCAGATATCCCCGTCTGCCTGTGGCTCTCAAAGTGAGTTTCCAACTAACAGCAGCAGCAGCAACAACGTTTAAGAATTATTTTGGCAGGCTGGCATGGAAATCCTAGAAACGAGTTCAGAAAGCAGATTTCAACAGCTCTCCAAGTGAGGCTTACTTGTGCTGAAGGCAGAGAGCCAGCGCCCTTGGCAGGTCAGATGCAAAAGATACTTGGACTACACTCAGGGTTACTGACAATAAGCTAGATGTTTGTCAAAGTTTGGTAAAGTGTTTTAAATCAGTATAGTCTGAGATTACACTATCATGTTAGGTTGAAAAGACTTCAGAGTAATTTCATTTAAAGGGCCAGAGAATACTCATTTTAGCAAAATTCGTCACTTTCTCATCACTTCCCCTACCCCGCCATGCTTTCATTTAGTAATTGATATTAATCAATACTGAGGTCTTACTTAAAATTTAATTCCACATGGGGACAGGGTGGATTTTTAAGTACTAATAACATATTAATTCATCAAAGAACACAAAATAAGTTTTATCCAAAAAACAAGTTTACCGTTTTTAGTGGAAAATTAAGCAAAAGGCTGGGGATAGAAGCCAGTAGCAGAGTGATTCCCCAGCATGTATGAGGCCCTAGGTTCTATGCACAGCACTGAAAAAGGAAAAATCAAACACAGATAGCTATGAAGACAATTTCAAAGTAAAATTAATAAAATTATCTTCTTCAAAATAAAGGAAAAGATGTATTTGCCTCCCTTCTCTTAGCATTCTTACTTTACAAAACGGTAACTGCAAGGGTTTAGGTTTGTTCTTTTTTCTGTCTTTGAAACAGATGTAAATGTTTTACAAATTCATCTGAGACAGAAATGTCTCTTTTAATAACCTGGGTCTATCTTGTAGAAATACCAATGGTGAGGGAGTCAGAGCCTCTGTGTCCCATTGTTTGCGAGAGGTCAGTGCCTGTGGATGGTTCAATTCTGTTGTCAACTTGATCTGTTTAGGAATCCTCAGACATTCCTCTTGGTTGGGTCTCTGAAGTTGCTTCCAGGGAGGAGGAAGTCCTTCTCCAAGAGTGGGTGGCCCAAGGAGGTGGGGGGGGGAGCAGGGGTTGGGGGTTAAGTATGGAAGCTCTGGGAGAAAAAAGCCCCTTCCTCCAACCTGACTGCTGGGAGTGCTGGTGGTGAGTGCCTTCACTTGCACGTGCATCCATCCTGTTCAGTTATTCTTCCTCAGCATTGGAGCCAAGTTTCCTCAACATTCCAGCATGGACTGAAGACCAGCAGCTCTCGAGGACTCCTTCAGAACTTCAGCGCTCAATTGGGACTGCTGAGGCATCCAGCCACATGGACTGAGCAGCTAGCTATCAGGTTCCTTGACTCTTTGGCCTGCAGACTATTGTTGGACTGCTGTAAGCTAAGCCAATAAATTTCCTTTTTAATTCAATTCACTTTGTTGGTTATAGGCCTCTAGAGAACCCTGAAAAATACAGTACCTGATATCCCCTGAGGCCTCACTTCCTCTCACACATATAGAAGTTGATTTTTATAAAACCAATTAACTAACACAGTGATCACCCCAATGACCAGTTGGATTTAGGATGAACTATGTTTGACCAGTGGTATAGCCAAGTCATCTTACTTATGGACTAATGACATTATCTTGCTAGGAGTCTTTCTGGGTCATGTCTGCTGGGCTACAAGAATGGCTGTCCTCTCTGTCCATGTATTCTCTAGCATATGGCCTGTGATGTACAAAGTGCTTCTAGATAACAATAGTTTTCTTTCCCAATTATCTTGGTGGGTTGGGAAAAGAGTTGGCTTTTTTTTTAATGTCTTTGTTTGTTTATTTATTTATTTAAGAGCGACAGAGAGGAGACAGAGAGACAGAGAGAGAGAATGGGCGTGCCAGAGCTTCCAGCCTCTGTAAAGGAGCTCCAGACGTGTTCGCCCCCTTGTGCATCTGGCTAACGTGGGTCCTGGGGAACTGAGCCTCAGACCAGGGTCCTTAGGCTTCACAGGCAAGCGCTTAACTGCTAAGCCATCTCTCCAGCCCAAGAGTTGGCTTTTAAATACAGTGCTCAAACAGCCCTGCAAAGCCTAAGGACCCTGGTTTTATTTTCCAGTCCGTTTACAGCAGCTAGAGGTCCTGGCACCCCCATACTCACTCTCTCTCTCTCTCTCTCTCTCTCTCTCTCTCTCTCTCTCTCTCCCTGCTTGCAAATAAAAAAAATAAAATTAAAAATCCTCTTTTATAATGTATAGACTTTTATGCTAATTTATATTGTAGTGAAATATTTCATCATTTTCAAGAATTAATTGACAGTCTGTAAAACCTAATAAAACAAAAGCATACCTGAACACGACAGGGCACAGCAGGCCAGACTTCCTGAAGGGGCTACTCTCTTTAGCATCTTTGGCATGAGGTCTTTCTCATTTGAATAAATTGTCTTTATTGCAGTATCTAGACAAAAATCTTTTGTGATCCAATGTTCTCTATTAATGATAAGCTTGCAAATTTAGTGCAAAGTACATAGATTACAAAGTAAGTTTTTCCCATTTAATTATTTATTATCAAATGCCCTAAATTTTCAAGGATATTTTATCACTGTAGTAGCATTCAAATATAAATCAATGGCCAAAATTTACTATTTAAAAAATATGATCATTGGAATTAACCACTGAATTATGTAAATGGTTATGTGATAATAACTTTAATAAGAGTCAGTAAACACTATTTGATAATAAATAGCATGTTTTTGTTCTATTTACTTGAGTTGTCCATCATGCTTTCTTCATCTCAAGGTCAGACCCTTATACGTGAAAGTATGCTAGCCTGACCTACAAGATTTCTTCCAATCTAGTGTTTCTTCTTCATTTATGGTTTCAGTTCATTAGGTAATTTCTTTCTTTGACAATCTAAATCTCTATTTACAGGCCTCATTTACTTCTACCATAATTCTTATTTTAAAACTACTTTTAACACTGCTTTCACAGTTCATTTGGATATTATTCAATTAGGATTACTTATCTTTTTTTACTATGAACTATAGTTTATACTTGAGTTTATAAGACTCAAAATAAAAGGATATGTTTGGAATAATGCCAGCCAATCATCAGGACACTTGCCCATCCTTAAGAACTTATGATCCAAAATTATTTTTAGATATATAACCACCAAAGTGGAGAGTTACGATAAAATTCTTTGGATTCACTGCATGTTTTATTTTCCTTCAAAACAAAAAACCAATTTACTTCATTTCTCTTCTTCTTTACAGTTACACCACTTACATCACTATGCTCAGTTATACCACTGATGAAATTTAGAGGGAAAGTTGTGGATTATTTATGCCAGATGTAGCCTCTACTAACATAAAAATTAGTTATATTTATACATCAAAGTTAAAATCTAAAATATATCACAGATTAGTATAAACTTAACACATTTTATTCTGGAAATTCAAATCTAAAGCTAATTTTAGAGTTGAATTATGCTCTTTCAACTTCTTACTCCTAAAATTTAATTTATATAATTGATACTTGATAACTTTTCTGCATCCTGTAAGTTAATAGTTTATATTAAATGATAGAAGGAAATTATTTCAATGATATACCTTGTTATATGATGCTATGAAACATTAAATACTTATGTATTGTCATTTTGTATGGATGAATGCATGTTTATGTGTACAGGTGCACGTTGGTGTGTGTGTGTGTGTGTATGGTGCATAGAACAGAGAACAAAGGCAAGAGAAGAACCTCTGCTGTCATTCCTCAGACACCATTCACTATCCCTTATTTTTAATTTTTTTTTATTTGAGAGGAAGAGGTAAAGAGGGGAGAGAGAGAGAGAGAGACAGAGAGAATGGGCATGTCTGGGCTTCCAGCCACTGCAAATGAACTCCAGATGTATGTGCCACATTGTACATCTTGGGGAATTTAACCTGGGTCCTTTGGCTTTGCATGAAAATGCCTTAACCACTAAGCCATCTCACCAGCTGAATTCTTTATTTTTTAGAACAAAACTCTCATTTTCCTAGAACTAATCTAGTTAGGCTAGACTGGATGGCCATTGAGTCCCTGGAATCTGGTTGTTTCTGCCTCCCCAACACTGAGGTTATAAACACTTGTCACCATGCTCAGATTTTTGTGGTTGTTGTGTGAGTTCTGAGGATCAAACTTAAGTCCTCATGCTTGCTAGGCAAGTACTTTACTGCCAGTTTTCTCCCCAACCTTGTTGCCCTTTTTAAATTGCTTAAGTCTGGTATGAAAAGTCTTATGAATTATTTTAAAAGAAAAGGCATTTTGGCTATTGTTAAGTAGCTAGCTTAAACTAATGTACAAAACATTTATCATGCTAAAAAATGTAATGTTGAATAAAAAAATAAGAATGTATTAGGAACTCTCTATTCAGTTTTATAGCCCATTTTTGATTGGGTTATTTGATTTCTTACTATGTTTTTTGAGTTCTTTGTATATTCTAGATATTAATCCTCTGTCAGATATATAGCTAGCAAGTATTCTTTTTTCCACGTGTAGGCTGCCTCTTTGCTCTATTCACAGTGCCCTTTGCTGTACAAAAGCTTTTAATTTCACGAGGTTCCCAATGGCTGATTACTGGTTTTGCTTCCTGAGTGACTGGGGTTATATTCAGGAAGTTGTTGCCTACGCCTATATGTTGAAGTGTTTCTCCTATTTTTTCTTCTAACAATTTCAGGATTTAAGGTCTGCTAAGAAGGTCTTTAATCCATTTGGATTTAATTTTTATGCCTTGTGGATGAACCAAGAAAAGGATCTATTTTCATACTTCTACATATAGATATCCAGTTTTCCCAGCATTATTTATTAAAGGGGACTATCTTTTATCCAATGGATACTTTTTGGAATTTTTTTTTAAAAACTAGATGGCTATAGCTGCCTGGGTTTCCATCTGGGTCTTCTATTATGTTCCATTGATCTACATGTCTATTTTTGTACCAGTACCATGCTGTTTTTGTTACTATGGCTCTGCAATATATCTTAACGTCAGGTATGGTGATACTGCCTGCCTTTTTTTGTTTGTTGTTGTTGCTCAAAATTGCTTTGGATATTCAAGGTTTATTTTCGTGTGTGTGTGTGTGTGTGTGTGTGTGTGTGTGTGTGTTTCCCAACTAATTTTATGTTTATGCCCAGATATTAATGTAATTCTCACTTTTGGTTAGAGAAGCCTTTCTTTTCAGTTGATGGTGACCAAAGGGGAGACTTAAAACTCACCATAGTGCTGAGAATAAGGGACAGTAGAGTGTTCAGCAACTAGTCAGTCATCTTCACCACTATCTCTATCCAAGGTTTAAGATCCATTGTGGAAAAAGGTAGCCAAAAGAAAGTAAGAGCCAAAGGAAGAGTAGGACTGCTAACAATGCAGTCTTCCAGACACAAAATAGCCTTAGTATTCACGACATCACAGTGCCTGACACTACATCTACAAGACCTTTATAATAGGAGGGAAAAAATGATGACATCGAAAGAGAAGACATTGTAATTAGAAAGAAGGGATTCAATGGAGGGTGGAGCTTAGAGGGGAAATGGCAGTGGTGGAAGAGAATTATCATGGTTAGTGTCTACATTTATGCAACTTGTCAATAAACTTTTAAAACACATACAGACACATATTGGGACTGACTGAGGCCTTCATGATTCCACATGAATTCCTTAACCCCACTGAGGAAGGCCCCAGAGAAAGGGAAGCAGGAGAGAGGGAATAAAAGAGTATAATCTGTTAAGAAAATAAATAAAATTTAATAGGTGTAGGCCCTCTTGTAGCCCATGACTGGTGGTAGCTTGATAATGGAGAGCAGGCTCATTTTTGGATCTCGTTCTGACTTGTTTAAAAGCTCCAGCTATGGGTCCCATTCCACTAAGGGGATCAGTTAGCCAAGTCAAGAGCAGTTGGTTTCCCACCATGGCTGTGTGCCACTACTGCACATGTGTGAGCATCACGACAGGTTATTTGCTGCTAAGTAGGTTAGACCATGAGTTGCTTGGACAGATATTGGTCATTTTCCCCCAGTCACCCATGTAGCATCTTCTGGCACTAGATGCGCTGACTGTCTGGAGACTGACTCTCTCTCAGCTTCCAACCAGGTCACTCCATATTAAGTGTCAACTGCATATGGTGTCTTCAGCAGTAGGGTCTTACCACTAACATTTGGTGGGTCATCAAGTACTCTGACAGAAATATGTCATTCTTTTAGGAAACTTTGTAGGTCTCTCTGATCAAAATCTCGTTGTGGATGATAGCCACTTGCTGGTACTGGGAAGAGAAGGAAGAAAAAGTTAAGTAATATAAAACAGTTAGAGAGAAGAGGGAGAGAGAGAGAAGCAGTAGAAGATTAAGGTCAGTCTTCATCGTACCCTCTCCAGGGCCTTGTGACTCAGGTGTTCCCTCTAAGGGCCTGGTGAAGGTTCAACCATTTGGTCTGTCTTTCAGGATGTAGAATTTTATGGTACTATTGCTATTTAGGTCCAGATTTTTGTGCCCTACTCCTTCCCTTTCCCTCCCCTACACCTATTTACTGGTTATTCCATTTATTTGATTCTATCTTTACTATCCATTGGAGAATCTGCTTCTCTTTTTCAGATAGACACAGATCCTAAGGAGAGAACCACCCCATCATGCCTGAAAAGGGCCCCAGCTGAAACTAAGAATAATTGGCAAAACAAGAAAGGGTGCTGTTTTCTTGGTCAACCTGGTACCAGCACAAGGGTGAAGGAGATCAACACGGAGAACAATCACCTCCTACCAAATCAGATATCCAAAGACACAGAGGCTCCCAAGACCTCATCACTGAAGCAGACCTAAAATGACCCCAACATGCCTCAGGGAAATTTGCAGAAGAGGGGGCAGAAAGAATGTCACAGCCACACGGTGGGTCATGATACACAGAGACATTTCCTCCTACCTGTAGCTGAGGGCTAACCCCATAATGCATGACCCATATACCCCAACAAGGAGGGGACAGGGCGGGGGGAGGACAGGGAGGAGGTTAACAGTGGTACCAACTTTACTGTATTCACTGAGTACAAAACTAATTTTAAAAAATAAATAAACTTGCATACTTAAAAAATAATGTATTATGGTTAGGCCAAACACAAGCAAAAAGACACCACTAAGAAAATAAAACCTATGTAAAAATGTCTTCACTGTAAAATGAGGATATAAAAACATGAAATGTATCCAGACTTTCTGTGTACAGGTAATGGGCCTTGGCAAACAGTAAAGATAAATGTTAATTTATTCACATGCAGTGAAATCAATTCTTACAGGCTCTCCCTTAGTTCTGTTTCATTAAAACAAGAAAGCAAGACAGAGAGCAAAAAACTGAAATATGCAATGATGATTTCATTCAGATCTATATGGTAATATTTCTTTGAAGTATCTGATAATAGAATCTAGCTAAAGTTTAGTGTCTTAAAACTCATTGTAATGTCTTTTAATTCTGGAAGGAAAGACACTGAAAAATCTGCAAAGACAAGATAGCATATGTCATTTTCTGAAGTTCTTGAGAGAGAAAACTAGATGCTCTGGACTTGACACAATGTGGGGCCAAGACTATATATAAATGTATTGATATATCAACCATATTTTAATGTAAGCTATATTGCCAGGTTCTAAGGAGGACAGTTTTGGTTGAATGTTTGTCCCAGCAATGACCAGCTAACTACAAGACAGCCCAAGTCCTGACTTAACAGATCACAACAGGTGACTAAAATCCAGGGACTTAAGGCTCAGGTCTTAACAGCGGTTAATACATTCATGGTTTTATAACTTCACAGGACATCTGACATGGCACTAAAGCAGAGGCACTAAATGACCACACTAACTACAGAACATGCGTACTTCTATTTAGAGCACTTATTATAACTGATCTTTACTGTTTTTAGTGTGGGCATTTGTGCTGACTGCATAAAGCCACAAGAGGGTTAAATGGAGACCAAGTTCAAGGAAAATTATGGGGCAGATATAAAGCTTAAAATTAGCTATTTCAAGTGTGGTCTGAAGACTGACATTGTCTTGTTTCTTATTTATTCTAACTTGACTAAGAAGGAATTAAGTATCAGTGCTGGTCCTATATATAAGTATATTTAGTAACAATGCAGTATAAAAATACAGTGACTACAGATAACAATAATTATTGATTGAAGCATTTTAATGTAAAATCATTTGCCATGTCTATTTCTTCTTGATACATTTGTTTCACTATTGAGACTTTATAGTCTTTTACAAACCCTGATAATATTCTCTAAAAGAAGAGAATATGTTGCCCAGAGGTTGGTATCCTCTAGGAAAAGTGAAATTTTTAGAATAACTTTAATCGTTTTGATTTGTCTTCATTTTATGACGTATGATTTAATTTTTTTAATTTTTTTCATTTACTTATTTATTCATTTGAGAGTGACAGACACAGAGAAAGAGGCAGATAGAGAGAGAGAGGGAATGGGCGCGCCAGGGCTTCCAGCCACTGCAAACGGAACTCCAGATGTGTGCGCCCCCTTGTGCATCTGGCTAATGTGGGTCCTGGGGAATCGAGCCTCGAACTGGGGCCCTTAGGCTTCACAGGCAAGCGCTTAACCACTAAGCCATCTCTCCAGCCCTTATGATTTCATTTTTATTTTCATTTTATCCTCATATTTGTGTAGAAAAGATGCTATGTCATTTTTAACACTTTTTTTTTTTTTTTTTTTTTTTTTTTTTGGTTTTTCAAGGTAGGGTTTCACTCTCGCCCAGGCTGACCTGGAATTCACTATGTAGTCTCAGGGTGGCCTCGAACTCATGGCGATCCTCCTACCTCTGCCTCCCGAGTGCTGGGATTAAAGGCGTGCGCCACCACGCCCGGCAACACTTCTTTATCATATGACTTACTGAGGAGAGAAAAGCTTAGGAAGCAAAAAGCATAAGGATTTTAAATCTCATCTTAGATTAAACTCTCCAGTCCTCCATTATTCTGCACTAATTAGCAAAGGCTGCTCTTCACTGTGCATGGTTTGGATTGAACATCATAATCTTCAGAGTTTCATCTCAGCACAATATGTCCCATCCTTTTTATTCTTCCTTACTCTGTTTCCTATGTTCCTTTATTCTTCCCATATTTCCTTCCTTTCTTTTCTGTAGACTTACCTTTTAATAGATATATGGAACTTTAATGTTAAGGGAAAAAAAATGCAATGTTCATGTTAAGAGGCAAGTATTTGGTTGTTTGACATGTGGCCCAAATGCTCTCTTCTCACTTTGAATCCAACAGCTTGTTTTAAGGCAATGCCAAACTATGCAAGGCCAATGCTATGGCTCAGGAGTAAGATTTTTAGAAGACAAATAAAATTTTTCATCTAAAAATTACAAGACAAAAATAAACTTAAGCCATATTTTTTTTTCATTTTAATTCATACTATTTGAAAAATGTATCTATTGTGGAATGGTTGAAACTTTGGATATGATGATTGGCTTGGCACATTCTGAAACCTTACTATGTTACTGTGCATAGCAGAGTGAAGGAACTGCAATTATGGTAGTATTTTTCTACCACCACCCCCCATTGTAGCTTTTCTTGTCTCTCAATAAAAGATAGACACCACCTTAGTGTGAAAGGATAGAAAACATTATTTCAAGCAAATGGGCCTAGGAAACAAGCAGGGATTGCTATTCTAATATCTGACAGGATAGACTTCAAACCAGCATTAGTGAGGAAAGATAAAGAAGGTCATTTTATACTGGTTAAAGGAACACTCCAACAGGAGAACATTACAATCCTAAACACATATGCACCTAACAAGGTGGGGTTTCCAGTTTCACCAAACAAACATTATTGAAATTAAGGTCACACATAACATCAAATGCAATTGTAGTGCGAGACTTCAATACCCTACTCTCATCAATTGACAGGTCATCCCGGCAAAAAATAAACAGAGAGACATCTGAATTAAATGGTGTCATGGAACAAATGGACCTATCAGATATCTACAGAACATTACATCCAAATGTTGCAGAATATACATTTTTCTCAACAGCACATGGAACATTCTCTAAAATAGACCATATATTAGGACCCAAAGCAAATCTCCACAATTATAGGAAAATTGAAATAATCCCTTGGACTCTATCTGACCACAATGGGATTAAACTGCAAATCAGCAATAAGAAAAGCTACAGAGCATACAGAAATTCATGGAGACTAAACAGTACACTACTAAATGATCAGTGGGTCATTAAAGAAATCCAAAAGGAAATTAATTAATTCATAGAACAAATGATGATGATAATACACCATACTAAACCTTTGGGACACAGTGAAGGCAGTCCTAGGAGGGAAATTTATAGCTCTAAGTGCCTATATTAAGAAATTAGAGAGTTCACAAATAAACAACTTAATGTTCCACCTTAAGGCCTTGAAAAAGAAGAACAAGGCAAACTGAAAAGCAGTAGGTGAGAAGAAGTCATAAAGATTAGGGCAGAAGTTAATGAAATAGAAACCAAAAAAAAACAATCCAAAGAATCAAGGAAACAAAGAGTTGGTTCTTTGAAAGGATAAACAAGATTGATAAACCCTTAGCAAATTTGGCCAGAAGAGAGAAGAGACAAAAATTAATAAAATTAAAGATGAAAAAGGCACCATTACAACAGATAACAAAGAAATTCAGACAATTATAATGAGATACTTTAAGAATATATATGCCTCTAAGTTTGAAAATCTGAAAGAAATGGATGATTTCCTTGATTCATATGACCTACCAAAATTAAATCAAGATGAGATAAACCATTTAAATAGACCTATAACAAGACAGAGATCCAAGCAGTTATAAAAAAAAGTCTCCCCGCTAAAAAAAGCCCAGGTCCAGATGGATTCACTGACAAATTTTACCAGACCTTCATGGAAGAACTAACACCAATGCTTCTCAAACTTTTCCATGAAATAGAAAAGGAAGGAATTCTACCCAACTCCTTCTATGAAGTCAGCATCACCCTCACACCAAAACCAGGCAAAGACAGAACAAAAATAGAAAATTACAGGCCAATCTCCCCCATGAACCAAGATGCAAAAATTCTGACCAAAATATTTACAAACAGAATACAAGAATATATCAAAAAGATTAGATACCCTGACCAAGTTGGATTTATCCCAGGGATGCAGGGATGGTTCAACATATGTAAATCAATAAATGTAATACATCATATAAATGGTCTGAAGGACAAAAATCACATGATCATCTCAATAGATGTCGAAAAGGCATTTGACAAAATCCACCATCCTTTCATGGTAAAAGTATTACAGAAACTGGGACTAGAAGGAACATATCTCAACATAATAAAAGCCATTTATGACACACCTACAGCCAACATAATACTAAATGGTGAAAACCTCGAAGCTTTTCCCCTAAATTCAGGAACAGAACAAGGGTGTTCACTGTCCCCACTCTTATTTAATATTGTACTGGAAGTCTTAGCTATAGCAATAAGGCAAGAGTCTCATAAAAGGGATACAAATTGGAAAGGAAGAGATCAAATTATCACTATTTGCAGATGATATGATTCTATACATAAAAGACCCTAAAAACTCTACCAGCAAACTGTTAGAGCTGATAAACACTTTTTAGCAATGTAGCAGTATACAAAATAAATACACAGAAATCAGCAGCTTTCCTATATACTAACAACAAACATGGGGAGAATGAAATCAGGGAATCTCTCCCATTCACAATTGCCTCAAAAAAAAAAAAAAAAGTACTTGGAATAAACTGAACTAAGGAAGTGAAGGAACTCTACAATGAGAACATTAAAACACTCAAGAGAGAAAATGCAGAAGACACAAGGAAATGGAAGGATATCCCATGTTCTTGGATTTGAAGAATAAATATTGTGAAAATGTCAATCTTACCAAAAGCAATCTACACATTTAATGCAATCCCCATTAAAATTCCAATGGCATTCTTCACAGGAATAGAAAAAACTCCAAAATTTCATTTGGAAGCACAAAAGTCTTTGAATAGCCAAAACAATTTTGAGCAACAACAATAAGGCTGATGGTATCACCATACCCAATTTTAAGCTATATTACAAAGCCATAGTAACAAAAACAGCATGGTATTGCCACAAAGACAGACATGTAGATCAATGGAATAGAATAGAGGACCCAGATGTTAATCCAGGCAGATACAGCCATCTGATTTTTGACAAAAAATGCCAAAAATATTCATTGGAGAAAAGACAGCCTTTTCAACAAGTGGTGCTGGGAAAACGGGATATCTATATGTAGAAAGATGAAAATGGATCCTTGTCTTTCCCCATGCACAAGAATCAAATCCAAGTGGATCAGGGGCCGTAATATCAGACCTGAAACTCTGAAATTGCTAGAGGAAATGGTAGGGCAAATGCTTCAACATATTGGCATAGGTAATGACTTTCTGAATATAATCCCAATTGCTCAGAAAATAAAATCAATAAAATCAATGACTGGGATCTCATGAAATTACAAAGCGTTTGTACAACAAAGAACACTGTGAATAGAACAAAGAGACAACCTACAGAATGGGAGAAAATCTTTGCCAGTTACACATCTTCCAGAAGATTAATATCCAGAATAAACAAAGAACTCAAAAGCAGAACAATACGAAATCAAACAACCCAATCAAAAAATGGGCTATGGAACTAGAGAGTTCTCACTGAAAGAAATACAGATGGCATATAAACATCTAAAAAAGTGTTCTACATGATTAGCCACAAGGGAAATGCAAATTAAAACTACCTTGAGATTCATCTCCCTCCCGTCAGAATGGCTACCATCAAGAAAACAAATGACAATAAATGTTGGCAAGGTTGTGGTAAAGGGGGAACCCTTCTGCATTGTTGGTGGGAATGTAATCTGGTACAGCCATTGTGGAAATCAGTGTGGAGGTTCTTGTGACAGCTAAAAATAGATTTGCCATATGATCCAGCTATAGCACTCCTAGGCATCTATCCTAATGACTAGTCTCACTACCTTAGAGATACTTGCACAACCATGTTTATTGCTGCTCTATTCACAATAGCTAGGAAATGGTACCAGCCTAGATGTCCATACACAGATGAATGGATAATAAAGACATGGTACATCTACACAATGGGGTTCTATTCAGCAGTAAATAAAAATGAAATTTTGAAATTTGTAGGGAAATGGATGGATCTGGAAAGGATTATACTAAGTGAGGTAACCCACGCCCAGAAAGCCAAACATCACATGCTTCTCTCTCATATGTGGATCCTAGCTACAAATGTATAGACTTGTGTGTGATCTGGAACCAAAAATCAGTAGCAGAGGCCCATAAGCTAGAACAAGGCTATAAGGGAGGGAGGAGAGTGAAGGTCTTAAGAGGATGGTATTGAATATAAGTAAGTAGAATAACAGATTACAGGGAGGGGAAAGGCCTAAGTGAGGTCAGGGGAAGAGATTGTATAAAAGAAAGATGGGGGGGGTCAATCAAAATTCAAGATATTCTGAGTAGGACATATGAAAATCTACTTTTTTAAATAACGGCACATCCAGAAGCCATAGATAGTTACTAGAAAATTTTCAGTGCCTGGGATGGGATACCTCCAAGTGAGTTGTTGGCCAGTGAGGTCTATGTTGCCTCCAAAACATTATAGCCTATTGCCAAGGCCCTTGGTTCCCCATGAGAAAGAGATAGTAAGACCCTATTGCTGAAGATATCACATGTCTGAGTGGCAAAGTTACTGAGAAATCAAGGTGGTAATGAGCAGAAAACCTTCTCCCTGGAGCCCAGCACTGAAAGCTGGAAAAAGCTGCACTGTATGCAGTCTTATGGTAGACAGAAGTCATCAGCAGTGAAAATACTGGACACTGGAAACCTCAAGGCCAAATGACTGAACAAGTGCAACAGTGGCATGTCTGCTCTGGGGAAACCAACTGCTCTCTAATTGGACTTAAGGCCCACTCTATGGGAGTGAATACATGCCTGGTACTGAAAACCTAATCAAAAGCCTATGGCAGGAGAAGTCAGGAACTTTAGGGATATAAAACCTGCTCTTGTCTGGATAAATGCATAGATTATTCTCACCAAATTGCCCTGAAAGCACTACACTTAATGTTCATACTCATATATTAATGTTACGCTCACTTCTGGTTAGAGAAGCTTCTCTTTTCAGATGGCGATGACCACTAGGATGACCCAAAAGGCAACATAGTGCTGAGAAGAGGGGACAGAGGAGTGTCCAGAACTGAAACATCTCACACCCTCCCAAGGTTCAGGGTCCATTGCGGAAGAAGTGGTGGAAAGAATGTAAGAACCAAAGGAAGGGTACCACTCCCTACATACAACTGTCCAGAGAGAATTTAGCCTCAATATCTAAGACCTTGCAGTGCCTAACAATACCCACACAAGACCCTCATAATAGGAGAAAAAGATGATGACATCAAATTAAAAGAGAGACTAATGAATGGAGAGAGGGAGGGGATATGATGGACTGCCGAGCTATGAAGGAGAAAGTGGGGGAGGGCAGGGGCGGGAAATACCATGGTTTGTTGTCTGTAAGTATAAACGTTGTCAATAAAAAAAATGAAAAAGAAAGACAGAAACTGAGTCACAGTCCCACAGCTTAAGAGAAATCCAGACCAAATTATAAAAGACCAAAATTGAGGATCTCTTCAGAATTTCTAATAGTTTCAGTGGAAGACGAGGTCCATGGAAGCATGTCTTAGGAATCTGTCAGCAAACTATCACAGGCTATGGTATAACAAAACAGTAATATGAAAAGAAAAAAGAATAAGAAATTTATAGGTTACAGGAAATGAAATGCCAAACAAAAGAGAAGGTCTTTTTATTCCCCTTTGAATTGATACTGGTTAGGATAGTTTTTGGAAATAAAATGTAACAGAAATAATGCAATCAAAACCTTCAAAGAGCTGGCATGTTTGATCTTCAAAATTACTGTTCTCGGGACCCCTGAAGCCATACTGTATGCAATGTCTGAGCTTTTTTGCCAATAATGGTAAGCGTATAGTTCAATCATGCTTTGTCAACCTGCCCAGTTGTGTGGCTGAGTCCAGAGTCCCTGTCCGTGTGGCATTGTTTTTGTTTGTTTGTTTGTTTGTTTGTTTGTTTGTTTGTTTGTTTTGAGGTAGGTTCTCACTAGTCCAGGCTGACCTGGAATTCACTATGCAGTCTCAGGGTGGCCTCGAACTCATGGCGATCCTCCTATCTCTGCATCCCGAGTGCTGGTATTAAAGGCATGCCCTACCACACCCAGCAACCACATGGCATTTTTGACAGAGAATTAGAAAGTACTTGGCTGAGCCACACATGGATGAAGAAGCTATTTCTGGCCAGGGGTGGTGTTGCCTGTAATCTTAGCCCATGGGAGGTTCAGGCAGGAAGATCTGGAGTTCAAGGTTATCAATGGCCAAATAATAAGTTTCAGGCCAGCCTGGGTTACATGAAACTCTGTCTTAGAAAAAGAAGAAAAAGGAAAAGAGAGAAAGAGCTAAAGCTATTTCTAGGGCAAAATGAAAAAAATGGAAAAAAAAAACTAAGTTCTAATTTTAAGGTCTGTCATCTGCCTATAGAGCACAGGATCTTGGAGGAGTTCAGACTTATCATGAATTAGCGATTGCTTTTTTGAGGTTCTTATTTAGAACATAGTATAACTCTATGGTAAAGCATTATAGGACAGTGGACATGTTGAGTCTCTGAAGTATTCACATGTGACACAGGCATATGCCTTGTCTTAGTTCTCTGGGTTTTTTGTGCTTAACAAGGACCCACATTTTAGGGAGGAGTGAGGTTTTGAGCTTCAAATATAATACCATAATCTTATGAGGCTTTTGAGGGATGTAAGATGAGGGGTATTTTTGTAAATGAGAATAATGTACGTTATGGTATCCAAAATGCAGTCTGTGGTAAATTGCTATAGTAGTTTGGATGTAAAATAACACCTGTAGCCCATGTGTTTAAGATTCAGCCTCTTACTCAATCCCCAGAGCCTTGCTAGAGGAGATGATTTTTTTTTTCTGGGGATGGGCTTTGGGGTGTTATAGCCCAGCCCCCAACCCACGCTCAGCCAGCTCACTCTTGCTGAAGAGCAGGATGTGATGCCAAGCCTTTGCCACGCCATGATGAAACTTCTCCTTGAGACTGTAAGCCAAAATTTTCCTTTCATACTTTGATCTGGTGTTTTGTCCCAGTATGAGAAAATAAATGCTACAGCTGCCTAAATATCTGTTTCTTCACAACTTCTCTCATCAGAGGTTGAACCTTCCTCCATTAGCATGAGGCTAGGCTAAGCGTGTGAATTATTCTGAACTAGAATAAACATGATGCCAGTAAAAGACTGAAAAATATAAGTGCTAAGGAGATTCCTCTCACTGAATTGGAGACTCTGGAAAAATGGTGAGCTGGCCTGTTGGATGTCCAGAGACATGATCTTGTCACCACCTTTGTCCAGTTGAAGAGCCAGATCCATGAATCTTACAAGCAAAAGCTCCTAGCTGATAGCTGTCTACTGAAAATGCTTACATTAACCAGCCCACCTGAGAGTGGAAGCGCTCAGCTGTGTCCAAACTAATCTGCTGACATGCACATTATGTACTACCACAGGGTTGTTTGCTTCACATATGCAGCTAGTAGAACCTCTCAGCTCACACTCAGCGAACTATCATATTTCAGAAAGTGACACATTTCCCACCCACTTCTCTTCCTTATCCCTACTGGCCACACATTAATTCCTACCTGCTCCACTTTTAACAGGCTTATTTTTAAAGGCCAGAATATTGTCTATTATGCTAAACTTCCTTGGAATAATAGCAGTTTGTCAATGACGTGGAAAAAAAGAAACTCTATTGTAGTCAGCTCCATGTCACTGGGATGAACTTCCAAAACAGGCAGTTTAGTTTAGGGGAGGAAGGGATTTATTTGAAGCTTACAAATCCAGGGGAAGTTCCATAATGGTGAAAGAGGCTGGCCGCCTTTCACAGATCCAAGCAGAGAAAAAAACCACAACCAGCACTACAAGCAAGCATGCATGCACAAAACCTGCAACAAATAGCAGGGTACCAGGCGGGACTCAGACTACTCTGAATACCTTTGGGCTGGACCTCAGGATCTGACCCCAGTGACGCCTCTTCCAGTCAGGTGGCCCCAAGTCCAAATTATAAGCTTTAATAAAACATCTGAGGGCTAGAGATATGACTTAGTGGTTAAGGTGCTTGCCTGCTAAGCAAAAGGACCCAGGTTCAATTCCCCAGGACCCATGTAAACCAGATACACAAGGTACATGCACCTGGATTTCATTTGCAATGGCTAGAGGCCCTGCTGTGCCCTATTCTCTCTCTCTCTCTCTCTCTCTCTCTCTCTCTCTCTCTCTCTGTGTGTGTGTGTGTGTCTCAAATAAATAAACAAAATAAAAATTTTAAATTAAAAAATGCAACTGAGTCTATTGGGGTACATAAAATTAAACTACCAAAAGTGCTAACTTCATAGATGGATCAAAATTGAAAAGCAACTAAAGATGAAACCATTAAAGAAAAATAGATAGAATGGGGAGATCATCATGTGCAACAAAATTAGCCAGACTCAGAAAGATAAATATTTCATGCTGTCTCTGCCATGTGGAATCTAGATATAAAGAAAGGCATGATAGTAGAAGGGACTTATTTGAGAATGGGAAGGGGACCAATAAGGGAGGGTATATGAGAGAAACGGAGACATGAATATCATCAAAATATATTTGTATATGTGTGGAAATGTCAAAATAAATCTATTATCTTGTACAATTAATATGCTCTAACAAAGCAAATTTGAAAATAAGAATTCTAAATGCTTTTGAAAGACATATTTCCATATAGTCTCTGTTCTCTCTATCCTCTCCTCTATGATATTTACTACATCCATAATGCATCTTTTTTGATTAAAAAAATATTTGTATCTCTAACACTGAGCTTGTCTATGCCAAGTTCACAAAGTTAGTTTAGTAACACAGCCAAGAAATACTCATTCTACCTCATCATCTTGACTACTGACTTACACAGGTGGCTTTCCTGTGCCCATGAGTACCAATGAACAGCTATGAAAGGCCCAGCATGCCTGCTGTAATCATAGGAACTTAAAGATACACTTGAATTTGAGCCCAGCTCTGACACTTACAAGTTCCCTGTCAGTATGATCATCAGACGTATCATAAGAATTTGACAGAGGGTATATGCTTTTCAGAACTTGTTTTTGTTAATATGTACTTTGATATATAGAACATTTTGCATGCAAAGAGTAAACTTGCATTATGGTTATTAAAGACATTATATATTGTTAGGGATCAGCCAGCAGTTTACTGCTGAAGTGACTAGTAAGTAGTACATACCATGAATAACTCTTTGCTTTTGTAATATATGAATAAAAATAGTACTTTCAAATGACCTTGTCTTTTTCTTTTTGGAAAACTAGGATCACATTTTTAAAGTAATTTTATGGTATATAAAAATGTTAATAAAAGTTTTTGTGTCTAAAAAAATAATAATTTGATAGAAGTGCAAGGTGTGATGGTGCATGCATTTAATCCCAGCACTTGGGAGGCAGAGGTAGGAAGATCATTGTGAATTTGAGGCCACCCTGAGAGTATTGCATAGTGTATTCCAGGTCTGCCTGGGCTAGAGAGAGACCCTACCTCAAAAATAAATAAACAAACAAAAACAGAATCAGACAGAAGCATAAGAAACACCGCAGGTCCGTAGGATCATTAAAATTTCTATTATAGTTCAGTTGTAAAATTCTCCTGAAAAACCATGTGCTAAAGGTTTAGCCCCAGTTTGGCAATATTGAGAAGTGTAAGAAAGTTTAAGAAGTGAGATCTATGGAGAGGTCTTGAAATCCACAGAAAGGCAAGACCTGGAATGGGGTCATGGCACCTCAACCCCTTCCTCTTCCTTTTGGTTTCATTCTGTTGCATCTACCATAAACTGAATTATTTTGACCACAACACACTCCTGTCATGATGTGCTCCCTAAACCAGAGACCTAAAAACTCTAAGTGTCCCTGATAATGGGCTGTAACTTCCAAAACTATGAGCTAAATAAGCCTGTTTTCTTTATAAATTATTATCCCAGGTATTTTTTAAAGTAATGGGAAGTTGATGAGCATGTGCTCTTATTTTTATTAAATTAATATGAGCAAAGGGAAGAAACATAGTAACTCTGCTGTGATTATTGCAATAACAAAGAGTTTGTAAGACTGAGAAATCCAAGTAGGGTCCATTGCACTAGATGATTGTACACAGCTATCCCTGGCTCATGAAATTCATTCAGTGTATTCTGTGTTGTGGTCCAAGGGTAAGAAAGTTTGGCCATACAGTGGGTTGCATCTTCTCAGGCTAGCTAAACTGAGGCTGAAGTCTGCTGGCTTGGTCAGAATGGAGCAACTCCTGAGGCACTGCTATGGCTAAGGAGGTGATAGGATATCCTAGATTAAGTTTAAGCTCAGGAACTGGGACCTATACCACTGGGTCACCAGGTACCAGTGAAAATTTGGTGAGTAAACTCAAGAAAACCACTGTCTTTGCTCTTGCTGCTGGAGGAACATGATTGATCTTGGGGTCACACCCCACAAAGACGTGGTGATAAGAACAATGGGAGCTGCTTCAGAGAAGAATGTCACAGACCACATAACAAGTGTGTGGGTACAGAGGATTCCACACAGGCATGCTACATTTAAAAATGTGACTTTCCTTTAAAAATATTCCTAAGGAACACTGGAAAGTGCAATGGGAGCTACTTCAGAAGAAAGCTTCACAGAACATATAGTAACGGTGTGGGTAGTTGAGGTCTCCACACAGGAATTCTATATTTTAAAACAAGATTCTCGGGCTGGAGAGATGGCTTAGTGGTTAAGGTGCTTACCTGCAAAGCCAAAAGATCCCGGTTCCATTCTCCAGGACCCACGTAAGCCAGGTGGACAAGGAAGCATATACATCTGGAGTTCGTTTGTAGTAGCTGGATGCCCTGGCACGCTCATTCTCTCCCCCTTCCCCTTTCTCTCTCAAATGAATGAATAAAATATATTTTGGGGGAAAAAAAGAAGATTTTCCTTTGTGAAGGTGTCTACACAGGAATTCCACATTTAAAAATGAGATTTTCACCAGGCATGGTGGCACACGCCTTTAATCCCAGCACTCGAGAGGCAGAGGTAGGAGGATCACCCTGAGTTCAAGGCTACCCTGAGACTACATAGTGAATTCCAGGTCAGCCTGGACTAGAATGAAACCCTACCTTGAAAAAGAGAGCGAGAGAGAGAGATTTTCCTTTAAAAGTTTTCATAAGCAGCACTGTGGGGTAACAGTTTCAGGACATTCGGTATTGAACAACCAGCCAGACAAGACGTACACACCTGTGCAATAGTAGCATCCAGCCTATATGGGTAACCGACCTTTCTAGGATTTTATATGAGTCCTGCTCTGTGAGGGAAAACTCATACCTGGTACTGGGAACCGAGGTGGAAGCCAATGAATAGGATACTCATACACTCCCGAGAGAATCTGCACGGCCCTTTGTCTAAGAAGTATAGGGCATACACATCAAAGGATCGCTCAAATAAGTATGCTTATCCTCTTTAATCCAAGCTGCTTTCATTTTTGGTTGAAGAATCTGTTTTATTTCACAGAGGGCAGAGAATACTGGGGAGTTCCAGGATACCTCAATACAACAAGGAAAGATAGCCAGCTGCCTACCATGAAATGGGTCACCTCTACCACAACTGCGGGGGCACAAGGGGTATTGCAGAGGAAGTGGCAATACGTGTACTGCTATCAATGCTGGCCTGAAAACCAGTCCCAGGGAGATGGCTACAGACAATATGGTCACTCAAATTTCATCAAAACAGAAATTCAGAGGTTACAGAGAATCGAATACTAAATCATATTTCTAGCAAGACCACCAAGGCTCAGAGAACTTTGCAGAAGAAGGGGCGGATTAGAAGGGTGGGATTAGCCTGAGGTACCAACACCCACAGCAGAGTTTGACTGAAGCATTCAGGACCACACAATGAATACCAATAACCCCACTGAGTAGGGCCTTCAGTGGAATGGGGATGAGGGAGAGGGTATATAAGAGTATAACTCTTTTAAGAAAACTAAAATTTAATTTTAAAATACCCATTACAAAAACAAAGAGCAGTTACTTCCTCACATTAGTAGAGAGGGCAATCTGAAAAATAAGGAAGATCAAAGCTAAAGGGAGACTTCATGCCTCCGGACTCTCTGGGGAGACAACAACGTACAGGTGGAGAAGACAACATGCATGTTACAAACATCAACCTGTGGTGGAATAGGCCTCTCCAGCTCTCTTCACCCACAGAAACATCAATTAAAACAGCTATCCAGGCAAGAAAATACCTTTAAATTACTTAAGGTAATTAGGTGATAGATGATAGCACCTGGTATAGCTCAGAAATAAGAAAAGGTTGAGAGGCGCTGTCCCTGAGGGGGAAGCAAGAAGTGAGCACCACTAACCGAATACTAGGATAGCCTCAGTAAAGCCAACCAGGTTTCCAAAGCCCTAGGCTGGCACCTGTATACCAACCCCAGACTACCCTCCACTGGCCTCCAAGGACAGGCTGGCCTCGGTGGCCCTGGGGCACTCTAGCAGTTCACTGGGGCTGGCTCTCTTAGCCACAAGATTTACACCAACACCAGTGTACCTCTATACCTCAAGTTAATAGAATGACACACATGAACCCAGAAAAAAAGACCAGCCCCTGAAGATATAGGATTTAGGCCCACACACCACTATTTAGGTCCTATGTCTGAAGCTTCAAGTCTATCCTACCTCTGGAGGGGTATTCCATCCTCAAACTACAGGTATGTACCTCTAGATACAGACTTTGTGCCTGTTCAGTGCCAGACCAGTCCCTAAATCACCACCATTCAAAATGGCCCATGACGGCTCATATTTCAACACACCCAGAGTCCAGTCCTCTTTTACTAGAACACAGTGACAGAACAACTACAAGAATGTGGGTCCAGAATTACTCCTATATATCCAAAGTCCCCCAGGATAGTCTCCAAAGCCCCATTACCTAAGCCAGTCCTTTAGAGGTGCACACCTTTACCCCGGACCCTAGACAATCATCAATAGAGACAAGCTACCGGCCATTTCCCATAGTTCCACTCTTCAGGCTAGCACCAGTGGCTCCAGGCACCAGGACAGTGCTGAAAATGCTAGGATCTAAAACAGCATCAACAGACATACTTCATGACAACCCCAGTAGCAGGCCAGCTCAGGATCTAGGAAGGTTCCTGGCCATCAGTACTCTAGAGGACACAAAGTCCAGGCTTGCTTCAGTAGACTCAGAATCTCACTCATCCATATTGGTGCCAGGCCAGACTTCATCAGCTGAGGTTGCAAAACACCCATATAAGATTTCTAATAGGTACACAACAGAGAAGGAGGAAAAGAAGTAAAAGCATACCAATAGAGAAAAAACAGAATGGGATACAAGAGGAGAAGATGGGAAGAAAAGAACTCTAAAGGACATGCAGCCCAGTTATAGCAGCACATTTTTACCCACTGGCCATTACTTTTAGTACAAGTGGATCAAATCGACCAAACAAGACAGAGAAAAAAGAGTAGTAGTTTGTAAGATTCCTTTCATCTTCAAGTGCACACTAGGCTGAATGTAGACATGGAAAACATATCACATGCAACTGCTACAAAGGAGAAGAAATGACTCTACTTAAAATAAACTCAAAGACTAGAAGACAATAAAGGCATTGACTATGACAATAAGTCAAGAGGATGTGACAGAGATAAATATGTGCACACTCAACACTGGGATACCTAGACATAAAAAGAAATGTTCCAGAACCGAAAGAAGAGGCAAACTGCTGTAGAGTAATTGCAGGGATTTTAATTTGAACACTTACTACTTCACTTTCAATAATGGACAACTCATCCAGACAGAACATTACTATGGAAACACTGAATTTGAATACACTTTAGACCCAATGGGCATAACATACAGATACAGGATATTTCTCCCAACAGTAATAATATACACATTCTTCTCAAGCACATAAATAACCTTCTCCAGGAGAAATCATGTTCTGGGTCACAGAACAAGCCTTTAAGAATTAAAATGATTAAAGAACACAATAGTGTGAAACTATATATCAATAACAAGAAGAAAATTGGAAAATTCACAAATACACCCAAAAATGAATAGTATACTTCAGATTTCCAAAGAAGAAATCAAAAGGATACATTTTTAAAAGCTCTATGCAAATGAGTAAGGGATCCTAACATCACAAAACCTGGGAAGCAGCAAAAGCAATTCTAAGAAGGAAGTTCATAGAACAGGAAAGAAAGAGCCCGAATAAATAAAGTACACTTCACATTGAGAAACTACATAGATACAAAGAAATGAAGGTCCATGTTAGCAAGACAAAGGAATCTATAAGGATTGGAAATAAATAAAAGAGAGGTTGATACAGATGTAAATAGGGAATGGGACTTGGCTCAGTGAATAAAGCATTGCCCGTGCAAGCCTGAGAACCTGTGTTCAGAACTCTGGGCCCCATGTAAAAGACGGAAGCCCTAACAGGCTTCTGTAACCCATGATGCCACGTGGAGAAATGGGAGGTAGAAAAATGAAAATCTACCAGTAGCTCACAGGGTAACTAGCCTGAAGAATATATGGTGAGCAACAAGATCAAGACGCACTGTCTCAAAATGAGGTGGAAGGCAAGGACCAACCCTGGACAGTGCTTCCCAATGTGCAGGTGGCCTGGCACACATGCACTCATACATGTGACCATGTATGCATACACACACTGAAATGTATATATATATATATATATATATATATATATATATATATATATATAATTTTAAAGGTTGAAATTAAAATTAATTTACAACTTAAATAGAATAATTTATGTTTCGCAATTTAGGTGTTAGCTAGCTCCTGAGCTGTGAATCTGAGATTTGAACAGGGCAATTACTTGCTCATTGGTATTATTTCTGTCTTACTACTGGAGCAATATTCCTCACTAACAGGTTAAACAAAAGCATGTCTATCAGATATCATATATATGTGTGTAATACTCCACAGTGACACAGCTGAATCAAAATTACATTATTAATTCAACACCTTATCATACTGCATTGGTATACACAGCATACTATACTTTAAAATAAATACAGTTGAATACAGAGAAAGTAAGGTGAAAGAAAGGGGAATTTCCTTTTGTTTGTTAGTTGCTTTTTCTCTTCTCTTTCTCCTCCTTCTTCCTTTTCCTTTTCCTCTTCCTCTTCTTCTTCTTCCTCTTCTTCTTCCCACACTCAATCTCTCCCTCTTTCTTGTGAGTGTACAAATCAGGATCTCTTGCTGCTAAAAATGAATGCCTGTCCACCTTTACATGGGTGGCTGTGAAATTGAACCCTCGGCTGGCAGACATTACAAGCAAGTGACTTTAACTGCTGAGCCATCTTCTCAGCCCTCTGTAGCCATTTCTTAATTCATACTGTTTCCACTTCAATTTTGCTGAACAAATTTATATGACAGGTGTAATAATGTTAGAATATAGTCACACATAAAAAGTGAGAGGAGAGAGAAAATTGTACACGATGAGTGATGATATTGAAGAAGAGAAAATGGTACACATTGAGGATTGATATTAAAGGGGAGGAAAGGGTACACATTGAGGATTGATACTGAAGGAGAGACAATGATACACACTTAGGATTGATATTGAAGGGCCTAAGGGACTTCATCTTGTGTTTTCCCTGGCTTCTTCGATTTG
The DNA here is from genome assembly GCA_036346955.1 of Dipus sagitta. Lineage (NCBI taxonomy): Eukaryota > Metazoa > Chordata > Mammalia > Rodentia > Dipodidae > Dipus > Dipus sagitta. The sequence goes on along the minus strand of CM070771.1, from coordinate 129,773,784 downwards.
TCTGGTTAAATGACTGCCATTGTGTATCCATTAGTCTGAGGCAGTGACATGGTGAGGACTTCATTGTGATGGATGAAACTGTCAGAACTTCCTGAGTACTTAGTGCACCTGTAAGTTACATTCACAAAGGGCTGCATTATGGGAAAGCGTGATTGCTTTTTTCTCTGACTATTCTTCCAGGTGTTAAGGAAATGGACTGGTAGTTAAGGAACAACAGTGCAATTCTCCTTACCCCATGCTATCATCAATTTTGTGTTGCTTAACTATAATTTTTTTTTATGAATCAAGTCCCAGAGCTTTTTGTCCATGACTTTTACATCTAAGAATGAACTCACTCCTTCAGTTAACTTCAAATAACCTAATACAGAGAATGAAAACCCTTGGAAATCAACTTCATCACACCAGATTTCGTAGATGGGGAAAAGTAAACCACTATTGTTGACTGGAGACCTAAAGGATCCAAGGCATCAAGGAAATATACTACCTTTTTCTTGCCTAGTGCAACGTTCCCAATAAAAGCATTTCCATGAATACCCTGACTTCATCGCTAGTCTCTTCCAAGGTCAACTCAAGAGGTCGGTACTTTGCTCTTGGATAGGTTATTCATTTTCATTCACATAAAGTTGAGGTAAGTCTCTCTATATGGCATACTTTATCATCCTGCTCCATTCCAAAGAGTTACTAGCATAATCTCAAATAGACTACTTAAGTAATTGCTTTCCCAAAATGTTAAATGAGTTGTGGCATTTTGTACTTCTATAAACATTCTAATATTATGGTCAACTTAAAAATGCAAAATGAAAACAAATAAATCTATTTATTTTTAATATTTTATTTGACAGAGAGAGAGAGAGAGAGAGAGAGAGAGAGAGAATAAGCAATCAGTGCCTCTAGCCATTGCAAACAAACTCCAGACATGTGTGCCACCTTGTGCATCTGGCTTACCTGGGTCCTGGGGGATCAAACCTGGGTTCTTAGGCTTTACAGGCAAGTGTCTTAACCACTAAGCGAACCCTCCTGCCCAAATTTATTTCTTTAATATCCTATGTCTATATGAAAAACCAAGAATTACTTTGGAATTGTTAGCTACAGTGGCTAAAAGTTGCCCATTGTGCCACTTTGTCAATGTAGAGTTTATGATTTTCTAAATAGCATGACAATTTCCTTTGAGAAGAATGACTCCATGTGTGTTTCTCTTTGTAGCAACATATCCAAAGGATGCCACCTCTTTCCTTGCTTTGTCCTCCCTGTCTCCATTTGCCAAAATGATCTGTGTCTCACCAAGAGCTCACATCTTGACCAAGGGAGTGACAGCAGTGGCTGAAGGTAGAAGGTTGGGACACCTGTGCAGGCTGACAATATCTGGTTATGGTTATTGAGTTTCCTGCTTCTGGACATAGACAAATATGACTCCTTTGCTCTCCTTTTCCAAACCCATGTAAGCTTCATACCAATTCTTTGAGACTCAGGCATGGGATCATATGCATATATGTCTAATGTTCCTTCTCTCAAATGAATCCTTTCTATTCATTGGAATGAATTTCTAATTTAATGTGACAAGAATCCTAATTAGGGGATGGAACCTACTGTTATGTTAAATGAACAAGTTGTCAAACTGCCTTCTAAATATGAATGTTTATGTCAGAGATTGGTGCTATTCTCATCTTCATTCACAGAAATTACATTTCTCAGAAGTTAAATCAGAGATTCTGGAAAATTGCCCAGAATAAATGACTATTGTGTCCTCAGCTCTAAACAGGGACAGCTATATCACCTTTTCCAAGGCTGAAGGAACATCATGGAAGAGAGGACAGAAAGAATGGCTTTGGTGGTTGGGGAGGAGAGCTGCGGAGTGCTACGTTATGGAAATAACATGGCTATTAGTCATGAATTCACAGAAGCTGTGATTCCTGCACAAGGTTAAGCTAGTCAATGTCCCATCAAGGTTGAGGGAGGTGACCATGAGACCCCTCCCAGAGTAGCTACTGGCAGGTAATGGTTGCTTGGGGATGGGAAGTCGAAGTCATATTCTTCAGTGGTATAACCATTGGTAAATAGCCCATAATGCAGTAAATAACACCCAATGTATGCTCGGGCTAGCAACCCTTATTTAATTCAGTGGATTACATACAGAGAGAGAGAGAGAGAGAGAGAGAGAGAGAGAGAGAGAGAGAAAGAAATTCATTGGGAAAAAAAGGAGGTCATGGGAAAGGGATAAGAAAATATAATATATAATACATGGTAAATAAGACAAAAAACACATTTTATACATGTGTGAAATTTTCAAAAATTAAATAACATGATGGTCTTACTCTTGAAGTGACTTCTTTTCTTTGTGGGGGGGGGGGGGTTGAGTTAGGGTCTCACTCTAGCCCAGGCTGATCTGGAACTCACTATGTAGTCTCAGGCTTGCCTCAAACTCACAGTGATCTTCCTACTGCTGTCTCCAGAGTACTGGGATCAAGGGCATGTACCACTATGTCCATCTTGAAGTGATTTTTAACTCAAAAGAAAACTTAAAGTAATACACATTATGAAGTGAACCATAGTACCAATATTTCCAAGTTAAGCTTGGGAAAAATCTGTATGCTTGGTACTAAACTAATTTAATCACCACAACTTGGTATAATTTTAAGATAAAAATTAAAAGAAAATTGAATTTTAAAAAACTGCATTTTGATTTTTATATTTTTTCTTTTAGTTATTATAACCTCTGTACTTTTATGAAATGTATTCATGTTAGGAGTATCCTGTTATTTTCTCCATTTGTTCTTCACATATGAAGATTAGTCTGTACAAAACTAAAATTTTAGTACAAAATTTTACTGATGTGGTGGTACAGATAAATAAGCATGTTTGACATTAGAAAGTTAGTCAAGCTCTTAGAATATTTTCTAAAAATATTTTTAGTGAAAATATTCTAAAATTTGATATTGGTTTAATATTTTCTATTCCTTTCTAAATGGTTAAATTCAAAATTAAAGAAAATATGTCAATTCATAATATATTCAGTAATAATAAAAGAACTATGTGTTTCTGCATCATCTTAGAAATCTTATATTACAAATAACCAAAACAACTTTACCTAATCTAAAAATGAATTTGAATGCACTAAGTTGTACAACTGAGATAAAAGGCAAGTCTGTCATTAGATCTGACTTGAATTTTAGCATGGTGTCACTGGAACTTTTTCCCTAAGAATTTCCTTCCTGTAGGTTTTCCTTTCTATTGATGTTGTTAAAAATGAATGCAACAAGCCGGGCATGGTGGTGCATGCCTTTAATTCCAGTTCTTGGGAGGCAGAGGTAGGAGGATTGCTGTGAGTTCAAGGCCACCCTGAGACTACATAGTGAGTTCCAGGTCAGCCTGGGCTAGAGTGAGACCCTATCTCAAAAGACCAAAATATAAAAATAAAAAAATCAATGCAACAGTCCCATCCCTCACATCTGTACCTCGTATCATCTGATTGAAGATAATGTCTAAACAAAATTTGGGGACACATTTCTAGTTGGATTAAGTCACATACCCAACTGAGTCAAATGCCTTAACCAGAGAACCAAGAGGTCGTATTTTTCAAATCCACTGTCAATTCAGCAAAAATGATAAGCAGGCATAGCACCCCAATGAATATGGTTCCCCAAAAGAAAATCAGGAGCTATGGAAAACAGAAAAGTGAATTTGAAAAGAGACTACCAATATCCAGTTATCTTTCACTTCTATCACTGTTACATAGTAACAAGAATGACATCTAAAACTCTAAAGTTAATCTTCACTACCCACCATTCTCTAAAAGTGTGTTTGGTAGGATGGTAGGTTAGCAAAAGTTCAATAATGAAGAAACCCAAATATTTTTAGTACTTATAAAAATATTTTGACAAATATTCTAAAACTTTAAATATGTTAGTCAATTTTATCCAATAGCGGGGCAAGCATATTCTGAGCTATGGACCATTCAACTCACGCCTTTCTTCTGTTTTCATCTTTAATAAATAACATTGGTAAACATATCTTCATGTGTTTGGAATATTCTGGTTTGTAAACTCTGAAATGCAAAATAAATCAATTTAGTCATCTGAGGGTACCGGCTATTAAAGTTACTTCATGATAAGAATTGTAATTTTAATCTATTGGCCTAAATTCTCATCCCTACTTCTCATAGTAATAATGGAAGGCTCTATCAGCATTTTGTACTTGATTTGCAGGGACATATTTATATTCTTCTAGTCATAGTCATAAAATTCTAACTAGAATAAATTATTCTCTCAAAAGCAGGGCATATCTGAAGATAGCTGACATGAAACTTGCATGTCCATTTGTTTTTTCATAATCTAATAATTTTCTACATGTCTAGAGCTGTTGAAACAAGATGTACTGATGCATGCTAGTTGGGTTCATATTCAAAAGTCCGATTTCTTTTTTAAATAATGAAGGTTATTGGACAAGCAGGCCAAGCGCTTTGACCCTCAAACCCACTCTCTCTTATAAACAGATCACAGGAAAAGCTCAGTTGCTGTCTAAATGTTGCTTCTTGAAGGTGGAACTAGAACAGGGTGACTAATTCAGTGATTTCAGTGTTTAGCGGAAGCAAGTGAAGACAGCGGTCTACACCTTCTCGGCTGAGCCACATTCTTCTAGAACATGGTGGACTCTCCTCAAGTGTTCCATAGGGACCCTCCTTCTCTCTCCTCTCTCTTTGATTTGTGGCTAATATTTTTTTTTTTTCGGTGCTGAGGACCGAACCCAGGGCCTTGCGCTTGCTAGGCAAGCGCTCATCCACTGAGCTAAATCCCCAACCCCAACTAATATTTTTTTTTCTGAATAAGTCATACTTTCTTTCAATAGATACCTTAAACTTTTTTTTACCCAATATAATGGAAAAAATGTTTTTATGCATTACCCTATAATGTACCAAAGCCATTATCACTGAGAAAAATTTTTTACTGTCTCTCCTATATGCCATATAGTCATACTTTACTGCTTGTATGTTATACCTAATTCTTTAAGGTACATGTAACTGGTTACATACCTATAGCTACTGCAGTGGTTGACATTTGACCTATATCATCTCACTTAGGCTTAAGTGGATCTCATTTTAAAGTAGAAGACACTTAAGATAAAACAGGTTTTGAACTTGTGCAAGGTAAAACATTCAATTAGTAATAGAAATAAGATTCAACACAATGTTGTGGGTATGAAAGTCTTAGTGGCTGAAGAAAGTTAAAATTCTTAATTGCTTTGATTTATTGGGAGCAATTAGTTTATCATAGTATATGCATCTTTTGTGCCCTGGGTTGGAGTTAAATACAAGACACATGATCTTAAAGGAAACAACAAAAAAAAAAGCTTTCAAAAAACACAGCACTTAACTGCTCAATAAATGATGAAAGAGAAACATTAGGAAAACACTCTGATTCCTCATATAAGTGAGATAAACACTGTGACTTTCCCAGAAAGCAGGACCCAGACCATAGTGCAGAGCTGTGGAACCAAACAGAGACCAGAACTCTCCAGGAAAAAATAGAGTTGAGAAGGATGAGGAGATTTCTCAGTGGTTAGAGGCACTTGCTTGCAAAGTCTGATAGCCAGGGTTCAGTTTCTAAACTGCCCACATAAGCAAAAAACTGCAAAAGGATGTGTCACAAGCATGTTTGCAGTGGCAAGAGACCCTGGCATGCACACATGTACACAAACCTGTGCAAATAAAATTTCAAAGTAATATTTTAAGTATTTACATATTTTTGATTTGTTGAGAGAAAGAAAGAGACAGAGACAGAGAGCGAGGGAAAGAATGGGCATGCCAGGGCCTCCAGCTGCTGCAAATGAACTCCAGACACATGTGCCACCTTGTGAATCTTGCTTACTGAGACCTGGAAATCGAACCGGGGTCCTTTGGCTTTACAGGAAGGTGCCTTAACCACTAAGAAATCTCTCTATCCCTCAAAATAATTTTTTTAAAAAGAAGAGTTGAGAAAGCCCAACTAAATATATCATGAAAAATAAGGGAGGAGAAGGGGGAAGTAAGAGAGAACTCTCTAGAGGTCGATAGCTCTGCAGCTGGTTTTGGCTCTATGAGGATGAGCAAAAGCTGTGGGCCGCAGAGGTCTAGTCAAGTCTCAGAGCTCACACAGGACAGTTTTTGATGAAGTCATGCTTTCTTTACTAAATAGTTGTTTTCCAGCCAGGCAGAGTACAAATCTTCCAAAGTTCAGTATGTTTGAACAAATGGTCAGAAACTATTGCATTAGGAGTGAGGCTTCATTATTTCAGAATAGCTCTGGATCTTCCTAACCAAACCCAATCACCAGCTTTCAGAAACTAAATGATCACAAATCATAAAAATGACAATAAAAATGAAATCCAGTGCTTTTAAGAAGACACAACTAAACCAGACATCAACAATGAAACATTCACAATGAACAAAATTCATGCAAAAGAGCATGAAATACAAGGAAGAAAAGCAATTTAAGCCTTAATCTTCAGCAATGGATTTACATACCACAATACACAGAGCATGGCATTGCAGTCAGGTTTGCATTGCTGGCAGAAATCATCCAACCAAGAGGAGCTTGTGGGAGAAAAGGGTATATTTTGTCTTACAAACTTGAGGGGAAGCTCCACGATGGCAGGGAAAACAATGACATGAGCAGAGGGTGGGCATCACCCCCTCGCCAATATCAGGTGGACAACAACAATAGGAGAGTGTACCAACACTGGCATGGGGAAACTGGCTATAATACCCATAAGCCCGCCCCCAACAATACACTGCCTCCAGGAGGCATTAATTCCCAAATCTCCATCAGATGGGAACCTAGCATTCAGAACACCTAAATTTATAGAGGACACTTGAATCAAACCATGACAATGGGGAAGGAGACATGGAGAAGAAAAGCTCAGTATGCATAAGAAATCTCTTTCCTGAACCTTCTTGAGTAATTTCACAGTGTTTCAGGGGCTGGGGCAGTTTTAACCTAGAGATTAATTCACAACATGGACAAAGTTAGCTGGGTCGTCACTGTGGTCCATTTGGCATCTGAGTGATTCTGTTCACAGATCCACAGAAGGGTGTGTGCTTCATCCACTAATGTGGGAGAGCATCATGAAATCTGAAGAAAATGCTCAGATTTGTACCTAATGCATTTCCTTCGTCTCTCAGGTCCTCAGGTACAGCCTTGGTGACACTAATGAGAGCTTTTTTCCCTCTTTCCCTACATGTGGGCTGTGGCACGGACAGGTGGTTATGTGAAGCACATTTGTTTCCCATTAGTAATATACAAACATCCATCTGGGCCCTGATATTTTGGTGTTGTTTTGAAATTAGAGAAGTGAGAAATTGCTTGACTTGTTTTTCCTTCTATAAAAGCTTCATTTGCTTTGAAGTATCCATATACAAAATGTCCCACCTCCTTAAAATCTGTGGAAAGCATGCCTGGAAGAGGCCTTCCAATCTAATGGAGTCTCTTTCCCTCTCCCTCTCCCTCTACCTTTTCCTCTCTCTCTCTCCCTCCCTCTCTCTCTTTCTCTCTCTCTCTCTCTCTCAAATAAAGTAAATAAATAAATAAATAAATAAATAATTTTTTTAAATTACTGAATCTAATTCCACACCCTAATTGGCGTGTCTTCCCTCTCCCCTCCCTCAATCCACCTAGCTTCAAGATACAGGCCAAATCCTACCATCCCATCCAGTCTTCTTACCTCCCAGTTATGTTTAAAGTTAACTGGTTTCAGAATTTTCATTCTAACACCTCAGCAGCACTCATCTTGCACTTGGATAAAATAACTCATGTTGTTGTTTGTGTTTTTCTTGATAATCCCATGACCTCAAATGCTTCTAAACTCAATGCTTTTAAAAACAAATTTCATATCATCTTGCATGTGCCTGGGTTCCTTTTTTATTCTCATGCATCAATATATCTAAAACCAGTATTCACTTTACAATCAATATTTTTTCAAGGTTCAAATTACAGTGAGTTCTTATTGAGAGGATGAGTTTGTATCAGAAACAGCCAATCTGAAATCACTTTGAACTGACAAAGACAAGTGAGTGCCAGCTTCATGTTCAGTCAGATTCTGTCATCTTTCCCCCACCCAGTGCAGAGATTGAAAAGCATGACTTCCTTGGTTCTTTTCTGCTCTCCCTGTTTACCTGCATACCCGTAGTGGGGGGACTTGTCTCAGCCAAGTGGCGCCTCCAAATTACCCCTCATATTGATCCTTCCTTCATCTATAAATAAAATAAAAATTTGTGTTGCCAGTGGTAATGTCTTACAAATAAAGATGATATAACTTGGAAATATTCAAGTACTTGAAATAATATTTTTAGTACATTAACATATTTGTACTAAATTAAATTACATTTACTCTAGATGCTCTATTACTTCTTATACCAAAGCCTGCCTCCATATAAAATTCCTCTGCTTTTACAATTTAACTACTTAGATATTCAATAAACACAGGTCAAGGCAGGATATTCTGCAGTCCCTGAGATCAGACCTGCTGAGCTTGTTCACAAGCTTTGGTTGCTTTCTAGCTCAAGATGTTTAGATACAATACTTCTTCAAATTTGAATGTTTTATTTGCAAAGTGAGGTGCAAAGACAATTTGGAGTAGAGGCAATGATGTTATGAATAAATTAGAAATCATGTAAGTTATAAACCCTAGTTCTAGGGACAATGCAATGTGTATTGATTCACATTATTACTAAAGTAACATATACCAGCACTCCATTTATACCAAGATCTTCTGTCTCAATCCATAAACTGCAGCTTAATTTTTCATCTGAGAATATGGATAATAACAGTGCTGATCTTCCCATAGCATTGTGAGCATTAGTAGGATAATGAGGTACATGTGTTATCACTGAGACCTCCTTGTGTTATCTTCTACCGTACTCACCACAGCCCTAGAAAAGTAATTCTCCTGCTACCCCCAAGCTTATAGACCAGCGTTAGAATACAAACTGCACACAGCTAGTGCTGCCTAAGCAAAGATTCCAATGCAGTTTTGTCTCAGATCATAGCCTGGGAGCTATTTCATTTACCACATGCCAGGGGCAGTTACTGAGAAAGGTGCCTCTCTATTTTAAAAGCTTTTTCCGTTCCACACAGATTTCAAAGTGTGTGTACTCTGTCAAATGTGAGCATAAAAGGAAGTATTGAAAGTGACATGAAGTTATTTTTTTCTGGTGGGAAATGGGCAATGTTAGAAATATGGCTGCAATTTAAGGTGAGAACATATGGATATGATTTAAATGTGAATTTAGCAAGTAAAGAAAATGAACAAGCAGTAAAGGGGAAATGCGAAGGAGAAGCTTCTGCTGCTGCTGAGCTTTTACACTAATGGCTGATGAGAAATCTTCTTTCTCTGTCATTTCTGCAGCTGTGTCAATCTGTGCAACAGCTACATTGTCCACTTAAGACGTCTTTTTATATTTTCAGTCATGATGAAGTTAGCAGACCTTTTTCAGTAAGTGGTGCTTTCCTTGTATGATTAAATGTATCTTTTATCTGCCTAGGACCTTCTACCCACACGAGAGAAGAATAATTGCCTAGAAATTCCTTGTCCATCAAGTCTTTCCTGACGAATAATGATGGAGCGAATTAGTAGTCATGCTTAGAATGGATCAGGAAGCAAGTATTAGTAGATAGCAAGTCATCTGATCTGAACTTCAACATCAATATAAAACTTTCAAAATTCCAATTATTTTGTAATAATAAATTTTTATATCTTCATATAGATAAAATGACACTTGTATTTGAAGAATGAATGGTTTTGAATTTGCATGTATTTTCCATGTCATCATCTAGGGACCTCTACTGCATGAATGCTAGTTCACAGGTAATTTGCATCTATTTCCCAAGTGATAATTTAGGAACCTCTACAACAGGAATGCAAGCTCACAGATAATTTTTGCATCTTGTTCATCAATGCTATTAGTGATGACAAAATGAAGTCATTTTAGTGTATTAACGAAATATTATCTCATGAAAATGTTACCATTCCATTTTGTACTTAATCTTTAATTCTCTTAGCACATTTTGATTGAGCACCCAGCAAGTACAAAAACACCAAGAGTCTTTGCTCCCATGTTTAACTTTCTGGAATTGGGACACAGCCCTTCAATGAAATCATCAATAAGAAAATACTCTGCAATAAACTATTCTACAGAGTTAAAATGGCATAGGACAAAGTGGCATCAGTCAGTTCTCATACTTCTATGGGCCACCCATTAAAAGTTATCCTGTGGAACTCTGAGAAATGTAAGTGTGGCCACCTAGAGCTTCTTCAAGTCTAGCAGTTTATGGTATATACACGGGAACAGTGTAGGAGTGTGTTTTCATGGTGGTATGTCAGATTCAGAGGTTGATAGTAAATGGCTTTTAAAAGACATCAAAGACATCCTGACATATTTGGCTCATTGTATATAACATTCCATCTCTCCACACAAGGTATTTCCTTTTCTTTAATTTTTTTTATTCCCTTTCAGCATCCAAGGTGGAATGTTGATGGGCCCAATATTGTGGAGATCTTGCACAGGTACTGAGGTCATGAGTGAAAAAGCCCTGTGATGTCTAGAAATCAGGAGTCCATGACACCTCTTCTTATCCTTGAGCTCTTTCATACTTTCCAACTTCGCTTTTGCAATGTTCCCTGGGCCTTAGAGGTATGATATCCACATTTCATCTTGTAGTAGTCACCTTCTCTATCTTTGTTAACATGTTGGCTTGAAGTAATTCTTTGTTAGATAAAAGAATGGTGATTTCTGTTTCGTGTTTCTCTTAGTTATCTAGTATTCCATTCTTGGACTTTTCATCTATGAATCTTTATCAATGGTTAGTGTGTTTTGTAGACAAAAAGCAGTTGAACCTTGTGTTTTGATCAATCAGCTACTCTGTATCATTTGTACTATGATTTTCTTCCTCTTCTGTGTGTAGAATTCCTTTAAAACTCTTTTGTAATGGTAACTAGTAGCTATTGATTTCTTTAGTTTGAACTTATCTCAGAATTTGCTTATGTCTCCATTAAGCTTAAAAGAGATATTTGCTTGTTATCATAATCTTGCAAATATATCTTTCAAGAATTGAAATATACTGTCTCCTGCTTTTGTAGTTTTCTTGTTATTATTTTGTTTTGAGTTTGCCTTTGTAAGTAAGTGGGCATTTTTCTCTTTCTGTGTTCAGTACAGTTTAATTTTTCTGTAATGTTCTTGTCTGATCATGTCTATTTGGTGATACATTTATTTCATTTTTAATTATTACTTATGTTGTTATAATTATTATTGTTGGCTCTTGTGATGGAATCCAGAGCCTTGCACTTGCTAGGCAAGTTAGGTTTTGTCTCTTTATCATGTCCCATAGTTCCTGGAAGTTGTGTTCATGCTTGATTCTTCATTTTTATTGATGTTTGAATGTTATAATTTTTTGACCCTGTCTTGTGTTTCATTACTGATACTTGAATTTTGGTCCCATATTGTCTGTTGACCATGGTTTTCACTAGGACTTTATTTGATTATGTCTTTCACTTCCAACATCAATTACAGTCTAGTTGCTGGGGGGGGTTGTTTGTTGTTTGTTGTTTGTTTGTTGTTTTTGTTTGTTTGTTTGTTTTTGAGGTAGGGTCTTACTCTAGTTCAGGCTGACCTGGAATTCACTATGTAGTCTCGGGGTGGCCTCGAACTCATGGTGATCTTCCTACCTCTGCTTCCTGCGTGCTGGGATTAAAGGCATGCATCACCACACCTGCCACAGTCTAGTTCTTTATTCAGAATTTTGATATCCTAATTGGCTTTATCCTTCATACTGTTGAATTTTCCATCTACTTTGCCAACTTCCTCATCTATATTTCTAACATTTTTATCTAGGTCCTAAATGGACTTCCTTCCTTAGTTTGTTTATTTGTTGTTTTAAATCCTCTCTGAAGTCACTGGGTATTTTGTACAGTGCTGGAGATTAGATCCAAGTGTTCCACCTCTGACCTACTTCTCGAACCCCACTGAGCACTTTTAATAGTACATTAAATTATTTTTCTAACATGTCAGGTATTTCGTTGTCTTTGGTTTCAGTTACTGAGGAGTAGTGGGATTTCACAAGTATCACTTTGCCTTTGTCTTGTGTGTGTTTGTGTTTCTGTGTTGCAATCTGTGCCTCTGTGAGGATGAATATGTCTCAGTTTTCACTTTTGTTCCTCACTCTGTTGATGTTTTATCACTTGGGCTTATGATCTGCACTAGTTCTTAGAGGGGAGAAGCAGATAGTAGTAACAGAAACAATTATTTAATAATAAGCCTGATCCGAAAGTGCAGTAAGGAATTGAGTACATCAACTCCATCTCCAATAAGGTTAGGAAACAAGAGCTAGGGTATTCAGGAGAAATGGAGCTTAAAAGTTAACAAGGCTAAAGAAAATAATAATAAGTTTTTTTAAAAAAAAAAAAAGATGGAAAGAGAAAAGGAAAAAGCAGAAGTAAAGTGGGAATGGGAGGGAAAGAATATGGATTAAGAGAAATAATAGAACACAATAGAATGATAAAACTAAACTGAACAAGATTAAAAGTAAACAAATAAGATACAAGTATACAGAGGCTAGGGAGTAAAATCAGAAAAAGCCTTGATTCATGCTAACTTACCAAAAAGTCAAGAGTGCAGATGCATCAGGAGGCCAGCTGACTCACATATACAAAGTGACCATCAGGCTAACAGGAGACCCCCCCACATACATGTCCTACTTGATGCCTAATTTACATCCCCAAGGCCATAATCCCACAACCCACCCCACATCAATGTCACTAGGTAAATATCTACTCTGGACCCTGTCACATTGAGAGCCTTTCTGCTTCACTTTCACTTTCTGCTTTTCTAACAGTCTTACATAACTTGCTTTTTTGCCATGTCTGCACTTGACATTCTTCACCAGTCATGAGACTGTGAGCTTCAGAGCCACAGGCTTGGGGAAATTTAGTGACCACTGAGTGTCTGGTATACTAACTCCATTTAAACGAAGGCCATCAAAGTACAGAATGGCTCTGTAGCTCTCAAAATCGACACCACTACCTATCAACATGGATTTCAATACCAGAGGCTCTGTGGCGACTACATTCCCACCTGCATTTACCCTTGTAGCCAGATGTCCTCATTTGATCAGGGCTCAGGCTAGCTTTCTATCCAGTGCCTCACAACCCTCACCTGACTGTGTTTGCTTCAGAGTTGGAGTTCAGGTCAGTGTCTATGGGATGTTCTCATGGCTCTCAGAGCTGTTGCTCCTAAATCAGTGTGGATGGCTTGGTGAGCTGGGGATGAAGTGGTGCTGAGTTTTCTCTTTTTTTAATATATTTTATTTATTTATTTGAGAGAGAGAGAAAGAGGTAGAGAGAGTAAGAAACAGCATGGGAGTGGCAGGGCCTCTAGCCACTGCAAATGAACTCCAGATGCATGCACCCCCTTGTGCATCTGGCTTATGTGGGTCCTGGGGAATCAAACCAGGGTCCTTTGGCTTTGCAGGCAAATGGCTTAACTGCTAAGCAATCTTCTCCTGCCCGGTGCTCAGTTTTCTGCTCTTCCCCCAAAAGAGGTTTGATTGCGCTTTCTGTCAGGATATGCTCCCTGTTGTCCCAACATCATTTAATTTTTTTTTGTTTATTTGGATTTATTTATTTATTTGAGAATGACAGAGAGAGAGAGAAAGAGGCAGAGAGAGAGAGAGAATTAGAATGAGAATGGGCATGCCAGGGCCTCCAGCCTCTGCAAACTAACTCCAGATGCATGCAGCCCCTTGTGTATCTGGATAACGTGGGTTCTGGGGAATAGAGCCTTGAACTGGGGTCCTTAGGCTTCACAGGCAAGTGTTTAACTGCTAAGCCATCTCTCCAGCCCCCAACATCATTTTAAAGTAGAAGTGGATGTTAGGGTTAAAACAGCAAGGTTGGGAACACTGGAGAAGAAATATGCACAAGCCATTGTTGGCCTTTCCTGTGTTTTTGTGTCTGATTACACCAACTAAATTGGAAATAAGAATGGTTTCTAACAAAGTCTTCACATATTCCAGGAAGGAGACCACCCCAAATTACCTCATAAAAAAGGAAGCATTTTGGTAATTGTCTGTTGATGATCAGACTGTCCCTTTGTGACTAAACATTCCTAAAGCCGTAGTGAGGTTGTTCCCATTACATCAAAACTAAGGCACTAGGGCATTCTCCCACACTTGCACACTAACAAGAGGGACTGCTCCCTCAAAAGACCTGATAGCATTATAATTTCTCTTGCATTGTAGTTTTGAAACCCCTCCCCTTTGTGGAGATAATGGGAGGAAATATGCTTAAAGGAAGGTCTGGTCCATCACAATCTGGGACTGGAAACTGGTCACCTGACTCTCATAAATATTCCACCCACCTCACAAATATTCAAAATAACTTCTTTAAAATGCACAATGCAGAACCCACTGTGCTGCTCTACCCCTTCTCTGGGCAGCCCACTGCTGTCTCTCTTTGGAGCACTTACCTTGCTTAATTTCGCTTCTGCTGCTTTGCTAAATTACTTCTGCTGAAACTGTCTTAGTCTCTGGACTAAAATCAGTCTTTCAAGAGACTGGAACTGAGAGAGCCCTGCAACATTCACAAGCATAGGTGACGTGACATGGCAGCACCAGGTCCTAGTTCCCCAGCCTATACTCAGCAAACAAACCAGCCACCTAAAATTTTGGTTTTGCTCTGCATTTTTGGAGAATTTCCTTTTCTCTTTTATTTGAAAACTTGTTGTGACCCCTCTTCCTTCCCTTGGTTTCCTAGATTAGGATCTGTTATTTTCTTTGTAAATCTAACACTCAATACGTTCAAATTTATCTAGTCTCTCACCATCTACTATTTACCATGGCCACCTCTTGCCTTTCCCTCCTTTTACCTCCGACATTCATGGATGACATGCTTGTTTATGTTGGACACATAGTGTGGTACTTTGAATAAACACCACGCCCCCAATCAATTCAGGAATTTATTAAAACTTCTTAGATATCCAGCCACCTAGCTGGAGGAGGTGTCACTGGGAAGTCCAGCCCTAAGGAGTGGTGGTGGATTTGACATTCCAATCTAAAGATATGCAAAGTGCCTGGAGTTTATGAAGTGTAGTTTTTTGTAGTGTGGCATTTGGCTTTTGGCTTATGGCTTTCTCTCTCTCTCTGCCTGGTCCTTCAAGAGGGGGCCAACTTCTTCTGCCATTATAGAACTTCCCCTGGACCTGTAAGCTTCAGTCAATCCCTTCCTTCCATAACTGTGCCTGGTCTGGAAGTTCATCTCAGAGAACCTGAAGCTGTCTGCTACACATGGGTTGACATTCCTTACAGGAAACAAAAACTGGTCCTGCCTTGACTGAGTATATTACTTTTCTTTTTTATTAAAATAAAAGTTTTATTGAAAATTTACATATCCCACCTCTCTTTGTTCCCCCATCATCCTCCACTAAACCCTTTCTTCTTTCGCACTCTTCTTTCTTCTATCTTAATGTCTTCTTTTTGTTCTCCTCCATCACCGACACAATCTGTTGATGGGCACATCTTTTGCAGATAATTACAGTTGCTCTAAGGTCATGATTGCAAAGACTACCTTGTATCTGGAAGACTGGGTTCCAAAGCACTTCTCCCCATCCTTTGGTTCTTATATTACTACATATGTCACCTCTTCCACTATAGTCCCTGTGCCACTGGAGGGTATGATACAAACGTCTTACGCAGTGCTGACATTCAAGAGTCACTTCTCTGCAGTTTGATGAGTTTTGAGTTTCCCTAGCAATCATTGCTATCAAAAATCAAAAAATCTCTAACTAAAAGTGAGAAATAGTATTAATCAATAGAAAAAAATATAAGCATTTAGAAGGTAACTTGCTAATAATAACTTGCCAATAATATACCTATATACTCAAACAACAGTAAGTTTCCTCCCATAAGGTTTACAATCTTCTGAGACATAGACTTTTAAGTAGGCTTTTAGTATCAGGCATAAATTCCCTCCCATGGGGCTGGCCTCAAATCCAACCAAAGAGCTGTTGGTTTTCCTATAACAGGCATGCCACTACTGTACTAGTGGGCACATCTTCCATAGCTGGCCACTTGTGTGGTTTGTAGGGTCCACCAGTAGTTAAGAACACTAATGAATCCCCCCACCACCACAGCAGGCTCCACAGCACTTAGTAGTATATGACCTCTGGTCAACAGGGAATAGGCTTCCAGCTCAGCTCCAGCTATAACCAAAGCATGTAGTATCTTCAGCAATAGGGTTTCACCATCAATTAAGGTGGGCCACCAAAAGTCCTAGCAATAGCCTGTATTGTTTTGAGGACATAAGTGTCCACTGAACAGTAACATATTGAGAGGTACGCCAATCCCTTGCACTGAATTTTTTTCTGTAACAACTTATGACTTCTGTATGGAGCATTACCCATCCACACAGGTATTTCTGCCAAAACTCCCTCCCAGAGGTGAGTGCCTTTTCCTGGCACTTCTTAAGTGGGTGTGGAACTTGCTGTCAGTTCATTTTTAAGCAAGCTTCACTCTTACTTTCTCCATGTGTTATTTCAGAATCTGATCTCAAAATTATAATAGAGTTCTGAGGCAAATGAATTGCAAGGAAAATTTTATTACATGGTCCTTGCTTCTTTCCATGCCATTATAATTAACTTTATTGACTGAATCTCTGAACACATTAATGACATTTTATTTTGGTTTGATTTGTTTGTTTGTCTTTGCAATGGATGATTCATTTTTAGGTACTTGCTGATTTCTGAACACCCAAATGTGATTTCTTTCTTACCCCCTGCATTGTGTTCCTGTCAGATGATACAGCTTTGTGCAGGCAGAGCTACAGTGTAGAAGCTTTGTACTGGGACAGAGGTGGAGAGGCCTCCATAGCTATGGTGGCCTTCCCTGGGAGTTGTGGTTGATGGGAAGGAGTGACCCGCCCAGACAGACACTGCAGACCATCACTGTGCTGAGCTTCAGAGCATGGCTCTATGGGATGAGTCAGCTAGTCTTGTTAATGACATTATAAAGGTTTCCTATAAACAAGTGAACTTATAAAGAGGTGAATATGTCATCGAATTGAAGTTGTCATAGGCACTTCCCAAGGTTTCTATAAGACTTGCACCTTGATTTGCTTTTATATTAAACACAAATTTAAAATTAGATTGACTTAATCGGATATAGACTTCCTGTGTTGAGCTACCTCTGGCCCATTTATCATTGTAGCACATTCCACTCATCTCCCTGGTTATAATAACCACTGACCCTTTTCCTGTAATCTTGCCCTCTTCTTTTTATAAATTCAAAAGGAGATGAAATTCAGATGCCTTAAAATCTACATTTGTAATTTTCATGCTAGCAAAGCCAGCACATCTCTTTAGAAAGTACATTATTATGACTATTGGATTGAGATTACTTGCAATCACAATTTTCCCCATTCAGCCCTCTTCTTGAAAGGGTGACATTTTATAGTTTTCCTTCATTTTTTAAATCTTTTTGACCTGTGTCCTAAGACTCATATTCTGTCACATATTTCATAATCTTATAAAAACATCTCATATTTAATTCCTGCCACATATCTACTAGAAAGCAACTCATTATAACTCTTGTAATAACTTGTGAAAGAAGAAGCATTTGGGCCACTCTTTATGTTTCAGTCTTGAATAGCAAGAGTGTGGAGTTAGGGGTGAATTGGGTGAGGGTAAGAAGAAGGTCTACTGTAGACGGCTTCACATTGCTGGGGTGAATAACCAATCCAGACATATTTCCAGGCAAAGCTCCATAATGGCAGAAGAGGCTGTCCTCTCACAAATGCAAGCAGAGAAATACCACCAAACAGCCAGCACCACAAGCAAGCACAGACAGAGCTCAAGGCCTCCCTATATACCATAGCCTAGAAATCAGCTCCATCCCCAAACACAACTTAAGACTGGACACCAGGATTTGACCACAGTAACACCTCTTCCAGCCAGGAGGTTAGAAATCCAAGTTACTAGCTTTAATAAAACATTGGGGGACATAAAGTTAAACTACTACAAGGTCATTCAAAACATTATTAGATTGAGATTTTTCATATATTCATGTTTGCAATGTGCTCACAGCACTAAGTTCCAAATAAATTGCTCTGTATTTTCACAAACTTAATTGATTAGAAAAAGATGTCAGTAAAAAAGAAACATTTACAAAATGAGGAAAACAGTGGGTATGAGAAAGGAACAGGGGTTTGTGCATATATGAAAGACGGAGAGAGTAAGACATGGACGAGATACCTATCCATGAAGGACAGTACAACACTCACATGATAGAAGGTGAACATATTTTCTCAGTCTCTCTAGCCAAACAGCAACTTCTTCTGTCACTCTTATGATATATTACTAACTCATGTCAAAGGGCTAGTATAATAAAGGATAAAAAATGAAACCATGTCATTATTTTTCAATATTTACCTTCACTTTTACTGTGCTAAACTTATCTTTTCCAACTTGGTTAGCAGACTTCCTTAATGTGATCCTAGCCAAAATCCATAATACCATAGTTCTATTATTTAAATTATCACTTTGGCTCTAAGGGAGGTATCTCTATCAGACTTTTCATGTCTCAGGAGCATTGCAGAAATGGTGGTAGAAAAAAAAGGTTAAGAGCTGAAGAAAGGGGAGTAGTGTTGACAACACTACTATCTTCCAGGCACAAAGTGGTTGTGGTATTCTTGACTTTACAGTGGGTGATGCTACATACACAAGACCTGAATGATGGGAGGGGAAAAGTAATGACATGAATCAGAAGAGAGGCTAGTTGGAAAGAAGAAGGGATTCATGGGAAGACAGCAGGAGACAGGAAAAAAAGGAGGGGAGAGAGAGAACTGTGATTGTTTGTAAAACCGTAACAAAAAATAGTCACATAGGGTTTTTAGACTCAGCTCTTTTTTGATGTTGAAATCTAATAAACGTTTTGAAAATCTTGTGTCCATCCTGCCTTTGCAAACAGGAGCAATGTGTGCTGTGGATCTGAGGCTGTGCCTGCCTCTTCCCTGCACCTCTCTTGGATTATATGGAGGAGAGATGGTATGACAAGTAATCTTAAAGGTCAGTTTGATCAGATCAGGAATCAAGGAAGAAACACACTTCCTGGGCATGTTTTTGAGGGCATTTCCAAAAAGAATTAACGGAGGCGGGAAGCCCCTCCCCAAGAGTGGACAGCCCTCTCCCTGGCAGCCTTTAAGAGGTTCCATTTTTGCCTGCCTTGCTCCTTGCTCTTTGCTGGCGAGTTCACACACCCTGCTATGCTTCATGAGCATGAAAACCCAAATTCCTCAGCCTTCCAACATGAAGTGAAAACAGCACCTGTCCAGGAGTCCTCCAGGCCTTTAACAGCAGATTGCAATGCTGAGGCACCTAACCTTCTAGACTGAGAAGCCACCAGCCTCTTCAGCGTGCAGCCAGCCATTGTTGGACTGAGAGCTCACATACTGTAAGCTAATCTGAGCAATCCTGTCGAATGAACTCTATTCATTTTGCTCCTCTAGAGAACCCTGACTAATACAGCTGAGAAGCAGAGGGCAAGCAGGACCATATCTCAGGAGTGACTATTCCTCCTTTAAATGGCTGTAACATGACATTACAATTCATTCTTAAGGGATTCACTCATAGTTACTTCTGGTAACCACTGATGAGACTTTGCCATATCTCTAATGACTCCAAGTAGAAAGTCTCAGAATATGCAACTTATAATGAAAGGTTTTACTTTTAAGATAATTTAACATTCACACACTGTTGTAAAAACAATACAGATAGTTCCTAAGCTTGCTGCTCCAGGGGTAGCAATGTGTAAAACTTCAGTAGAATATCACAACCAGGAAATATGACACTGATATAGTCAAGATGTGGAACATTTCTATCACCACCAAAATTCCTCTCATGTTGCTTTTCATAGCAATATTGATTTCCTTCCTGTTTCTAAACACCTCTGTCACTCCTAATAACTGATGATCTGTTCTCCATGACAGTAATTATGTCATTTCCCAAATGTTTGTCAAGAGAATGGCATAGCAACTCAGTGGGGGAGCAAATGGTCTTTCCGACAAAAGAGAGTGTAACAATTGAAGATCCACATGCAAAATGACAAATGTGTACACTTTCCTGGCGCCCAGCTGGCCTTGCGTGGTTATCTGAGCCAAGAAGTACAAGAAACTAAGAAAAAGTGTAGACTAGTTGGACTTCATCAAAGTTAACAACTTTGTACCCAAAATTACAGCATAGAAAAGGTAAAAATATAACGAAATATGCGAAGTTACTTACTAGTTATATAAGTGTTGATAGTGTTCTGCTTTTCAGACTGTATACAATCAGTAATAAAGAGGTAAATAATCCAGTAAAACTGTGCATAAATGTTAAGAAGATTTCCCTAAATAAGAATCCAAGTTACTAATATGCCATGCAAAAATGTTCAACATTCTTAGACATTAGTTAAATTCACAGTGAAATCACAGTAAGTTGCCACTTCCTGCACAGTAGGGAAGGTGACTATAAGAAAAAGAGAGATAATAACAAGTGGTGAGAGTGGGAAGAAATTGAATCCATATCACCTTTCTTGTGATTGTTTTCCAAGGTGTATAGCTACCTTGGAAAATAGCTTAACAGTTTATCAGAAGCAAAACAGTTACCACGTGACTAAGAAATCTCTCTCCTTATAGTATAACCAAAGGAAACCACTTAAACCAGTTGCACGTGGTGATGCATGGGTCTGGAGTGCGTTTGCAGTGACTAGAGGCCCTGGTGTACCTATTCTTTCTCTTCTCTCTCTGTCTTTCTCTCTCACTTGCTCATTCGTAAATAAATAAAAATATTTTAAAAAATCAAATAGACATATTTCAGTGTGTCTGTTTTGGGGTTCCATCCCAGTTCGAACCATATATGTATCTGTCCTTACATCAAGACCATACAGTCATAGCTATCACTCTATACAATGTCTTATACATAGGCTGTATTGAATATATAGCAATATAATAACTCCTGATGTTTGACTGATTCTGCCTACTATATTTTGTCAATAGTGTTTTGGCATATGATTCATAGTTTTCCATATGAGTTTCAGTACATTTATAGTGCTTGTGTGTATATGTGAGTGTGGTTTGTGTGGTGTATGCACACGTATGAAAGGGCCCCATGTACTCACCTCCAGAAGGATACACTTTCCTGGAGTGGCCAAAGAAGAATATCAGGAGCTTTCCCTCCTATTCGTAGTTGAGCAGGAATCTCTTACTGATCCCTCTGCTTGCTGCAGTTGTGGGTCTCTGCTCTCCTACAGAACCAGGGATACAGATGCATGTGCCATGCCCCGTTGTTCATTTGGGTCTTGAGGATTGAACTTGGCAGTCTCTTATGTTACCATGGGCCCTCACACTTACACAGGAAATGTTATCAACCACAGAACCCTCTCTCCAACCCTAAAATAATCTTATACATGTCTAAAATAATCTTGTTGAGAACTAGGGAGGTGAATCAGCAGTTAAAGGCACTTGCTTGCAAAGCCAGTAGGCCCTGGTTCAATTCCCAGGCAATCACATAAAGCCAGACTCAAAGTGATGCATGCATCTGTGATCCGAGCAAGACTAGGATGATGGGCAGCAGAGCTAGGAGAATACAAGCTCCTGGAGTAGACTTGTTTACAGCAGCAAGAGATCATATTTCAAAGAAGGTGGAGCAAAGACAACTCCTTTGAACTCCACATGCATGATGTACCATGGCCCATGCAAGTCTACACATGCACACACTCACTCACTCACACAAGCAAATAAAATAAATAAACGTATAAAACTTGCTGAAATTTTCATAGTAGTTGCACTACTCCTCCATAGCAATTAAAAAGATAACATCTTTTGAGCTTTTCAGTCAGTGAACATGTTTACTTAGACCTTTGATTTCCTTAATCAATACTTTGCACAACATAAAAAAAAAAACCTATGCATGGGATGCCTAATGTAACTTATATATTTCATTTTTGGTACAATTGGAAATGAAGTCTATGTTCCATTTAAGTTTCTAAGCTTTCATTGTTAGGAGATATTTCCAACCTGTCAAACAAAGGCATAAATGAACATGACACCAAGAATTCTGCTAAGCATGGAAATCAGTACGGATTTTTCACCTCTGAGACTCAGTATTCAGCTAACTGTAAGAGTAGACTCTGTGTAAACTAATTTTAAGAGAACCTCCCTTGAATCTTCTTGGTAACTTAAATTTAGCAAAAATAATTAAATAAATAAATAAGAACAATTAGCACTGACTTGCTATGTGCCACTTCCTCTCCAACATAGAACCAGAGGACACCAACCTAGATAAAAATGTCATGACAGAGATGGGCATGGTGGAACAAGCCTTTAATCCCAGCACTCAGGAGGCAGAGGTAGGAGGATTGCGATCAGTTTGAGGTCACCCTGAGACTACATAATGAATTCCAGGTCAGCCTAGACTAGAATGAAACCCTACCTTGAAAAACAAAACAAAGTCATGACAACAATGGGGACAGTTTTTAAAAAGCCACAGAATGAGTAATCAATGATACCTTTAAAATTTATAAAAATGTAAGGAAGGAAATTGTCAGAACAGAGATTCAATGACAACAGACATAACAGCACCTAAGGCCAAGTAATCATGAGTTCCAGTCCAGGATGTACTCCAAAGAGTCCAACAAAAATGGAATCATTTATACCATCCTTTCAAAAGCAGTTAAAGCTGAGAGGCTATAAAAAAAAAAAAAAGGTTCTCACCAGGCTTCATGACCACTCCTACTAGTATTCTGCTCCTGATGTTCCCTTCAGACATAGACATTGTTTCTTGAGCATTTATCACATAGGCATTCAATCAGCATTCAGACCAGTTCAACAATAGACAAAGTCAACATTATGGAATGTACGACATAGAGGAGAGAACCAGTAAACTCTCATTTAAGTCTATATATTTCTTAGCTTTTGTTTCCATCTTGTCTGCATGTTCTAACAATGTTACAGGAAAGGCAGAGAAATAGAAGTAAAAGTTGCTGTCCAGATTGACCAAACTATAAAAAACCTGGTTTTCTTTACCAATTTTGTTTTTCCATTTTTGCAGAGTAGGGGCGCTGATAACATGGGAATTTGCAATGTGTTGGAAAGCCTCACAGACTCATCTCAGCTCTTGGGTGGAAACAACTGAGGAGCTAGGGTTCCGGCAGCTCAGCAGTCACACCAAGCTTGCACTGAGTCTTCTGGGATCTTGTCTTATGAAGACCAAAGGATAACGTTCAGAAAGGTTTAATAAAACCTTTAGGGGGAGCTTACTGCTTAAGAGAAGAAATGCTTAAAGCTTAGGAGAAGGAAAGAATACAGAAATCCTGCCTAACTGGGCAAGAGCAATGTTCTGAGAAAACGGGAAGGATGACATACAGACCCACCTTGGGGTCTTTTAAGGGGGTCTCTGGTTAGGTGAGGGTATGGGGGTTAAGGCTGAACCGTCCAGTTGTCTGGAAAGGGAAATCTTCCTGGGAATCTTAATCTTCCAAGAAGGGTGTAGCTTTCTCTGAAGAGGAGATGATCTCTCCTAGGAAAGAGAACTCCTCTAGGGAAGAAGCGATAAGGAAAGGCCAGACCCTTCTGACATTTTTAAATATATATATATATATATATATATATATATATATATATATATATATATGTAACAAAAGAGAGAAATAACCAGGGCCTCTAGCTGCTGCAAACTCCAGAGGCAAGTGCCACCCTGTGCATCTAGCTTTAAATGGGTACTGGAGAATTGAACTTGGGTTGTTAAGCTTTGTAGGCAAGTGCCTTAACTGCTGAGCAACCTCTCCAGCCCCCTTTTGACATTTCTGACTTTCAGCAAAGTGGAATGACCAAGATTCTCCTGTTATAGGTTTAAAAACATTCTGCACTTTTACTTTCTGGAAGGAGGGCTTACCCCTAAGCTACCTCAGTGAGGTCTGCAACCAGAGCTCACTTGGCAGCATCGGCTCACAACAGTGATAGCACCAGGCCCCAAAGCCAGCAGACTTGTGACTAGACAGTGTGGGGCCACTGAGTGCCTTTGTTTTCAGAGTGAAATAGAAAGACAAGATAACGTTTGGCACTTGACCCCATCATACTAAAATCCAACTCTAAGACTGCATTACCAAGTGAAGTAGATATTTGTTTCTTAAAATACTGTTTTCTTCTCAAAGGAAGCCTAGGCCAACATTAGACAGACATGACAATGAATCAGGAAGGAAAGATTTTTCATATCTTCTCTATTTGAGAAATATAGGGTTTGAACTTACTAAAGTCCAAGGGAACAAACTGGACTCATTAAGACTGGTATGCATGCAAAAGCTTGATAGTCTTAATTTTTATGTCATTTAGGTTCCAAATATCATGTAAAAGCTATTAATATTAATGCCCTGTCATAGTGAACAGTGTCTCTATTTGTTCACTTTCATTAGCTTTCCACTCCTCACAATTGAGGTAAATGAACTTAAGGTATCATTCTTTCTTTTGCCCACTAGCTCATCCCTTTCTCCACTGCAATTAATATATAACAATCATTGTGGCTTTCCTTCTTTAAGGAAGGTAGAAAACATTATTATTCTCACAGTTTATGCTTTCAACTAATGGACTGGTTTTACTTTCTCTTAGTTTCATTGGAATTTATGGTCACTATACTGAAGAAATTTAATTGGGATGATAATAGAATATAAAAAAAACCCTCTAAAGCCTTACATAGGAATAAGAGTAAATCAAAATAACACTGTGACACTGTGATAGTTCATCATTACTCTCAAAGTAATTTACATATCAATTATATGATGCCATAGTCCTGCTTGTGTACACATGCAGTCTTCTTCTAATTTTCCTTTCTCAAAATATCTTTCATTAATCTTATCCATACTTAATCTTTAAGAGGGCTCAAGGAATTTTGTGGAAAAGGGGGAAAAATGATTGTAAGGGACCACAGGTTGGGATATCATTCCCAGAGGCATTCACTCCCTACAAAATAACTGAGTGCTGTTTCTGCAATGCATAACGCACAACCCCATGGGGAATACCACAACCCCACTGAGGAGTGTCCTCAGAGGAATGGGGCAGGGGCGAGGGAAAAGAAGGTACCAACACATGATGTATCCATACAAAATATGTTACTGTTAATAATATATATAAGAATATAATATATATTATAGTACTTAATATAATATAAAATAAATTATATCAAAGGAAAACAATGATGGTAGTCCTCATAGTCTAAAAAGAAAGTATGTATTTAAAGAAAAAATGTACTACTCATATATTTCGACAATATTACTTAAATAGAAAAGATAACTATGCCATTCAAATATAAACAGAGGTCTGGAGAGATGGCTTAGCAGTTAAGGCACTTGCCTGTAAAGCCAAAGGACCCAGGTTTGGTTCCCCAAGACCCACATAAGCCAGGTGCACAAAGTGGGACATGTGTCTGGAGTTCATTTGCAGTGGCAGGAAGCCCTGGTGCGCTCATTCTCTCTCTCTCTCTCTCTCTCTCTCTCTCTCTCTCTCTCTCTCTCTCTCTCTCTCTCGCCCTGTCTCTCTCTCTCTCTCTCTCTCTCTCCCCTTGCCATTTCCTCTCACTCTCTCTTATAAATAAAAAAAATTTTTAAAAAGGAATATAAACACAATAATTTGACAGATGATCCTGTGGACGCGCTGTAGTAGGCAGTTACTTAAACTAGGCAGGAACAGGACGGCCCTTAAAGGGAAGGATCCCAGGGCGTCACCCCCTCTCCATGCCTACCCCAGCTGGCCTCATCTACCTCTGCTCACCAAGCCTATGTCAGTCATGGGATTTAATGTTTGTCCATCCCATCTAACTTGATTGCTCAGCCTGCCCAGTTTTGGTGAATTCCTCCTCCAAGCCCAGGCGGATTGGTTAGGATACCTGGTGTAGGCGTGTCCAGGTGCAGTGGCACAAATTCTAAAGTATATGCCCCCCTGGACTCATGGAGAGAGTCAGATATTTTTCTCTCTCTCCATAACTGGCAGCAATGCTTTTCAGATCTTCCAATCGGGTAAGATATCTCCATGCCAGGGTGGGAAGAGACACTTTTTATCTTTTATTACTATCTTCACTTTGAATCCTTTTGGAGGCACACATTTTTAAAATTCCTCTTTATATATTTTTTTAAGATCCATATTTGTTTACATGCCTTTCTGGGCTACACGTGGTCTACATGAGGTTTTTGGTTCCATGTGGTATATCTCTCTTTTCCCCCCACTCTACCTTGCCTTCCTTACCTGCAAGGTTTATCCCTTCCCCACATGAATGTAAGATCTGAATAAAATGTGGTATTTTAAAAGTCATTTTCTTGAATCTGGAATTGTCAAGTCTTTGGTTACTTTGCAGATATGAACTCAGGGCTTGGGGTTCCAGGAAGAGCCCAAACTCCATCCTCCTCCCCTCACAATACCAAACCTAGGAATAATAATAAAGAATGAGTGCATAAAAAACTCCAAAAATTAAGGGATCACTCCAATAGTGTGTACATTTCTTCAAAATATTACATTAAGGTTATTCTGACTGGTCAATGTAGCCACTCTCGTTGAAGAAATGTTAGTTCAAATTAAGAGTCTATTTAGTATTGGGTTTTATTCAATCAGTAGGATATACAAGAACTGCATTCACTGTCTTAACAAAAAAGAAAGGTGGCAACTCAGTTTGAGTTGGTGATAGCATCCAGATATATAAACTAAATATTCAGCAAAGTAAAAATGTTGCAGGCTTTTAAAACCTTAGCGTTCTGGCTTCAGTTCCAATATGTAAAGAACTTAGAAGCATCACTCTTGGACTCTTGGAAGAACTGAGAGGAAAGGACAATCTGTCACCCTGAAAATCTGGGGAGAGAACTGCCAACAAGGAGGTATGGCGAACATCCACCTGCAAGGCCCAGAAGCCACTGGAGCCTAAGCTGGTAGGAACATATTTCTGGAGGCAGATTACAGACTACTGTGAGAGTGAGGCACTCTTCATGGTTATAGTCAAGGAGACTCCATTTTTCATGAACCTCTCCTCTAGGAATCTTACCAAGTTCCCAGGGTGAAGAGCCAAGAAAAATCTCCAAGTTTACATTAGGAAGGAGGGCATAAGCTACTTTAAAAATATTTCTGGAGCCAGGGGTGGTGGCACACACCTTTAAACCCAGCACTTAGGAGGCAGAAGTAGGAAGATCCCTGTGAGTTCGAGGATAATCTAAGGCTACATAGTGAATTCCAGGTCAGCCTGAGCTAGAGCAAAATCCTACCTCAAAAAAAAAAAAAAAAAAAAAAAAGGGCTTGAGGTATGGCTTAGTTGTTAAGGCATTTGCCTGCAAAAGCCAAAGGACTCAGGTTCAATTCCCCAGGACCCACGTTAGTACAAGGGGGCACATGCGTCTGAAGCTCGGTTGCAGTGGCTAGAAGCTCTGGTGCACCCCTTCTCTCTCTCTCTCTCTCTCTATCAAATAAATAAATAAATTTTTAAAAATTAAAAATTAAATAAAATAATTACTACTGGAGTTTTGTCTGTAACAAAAGCTAACTCTTATGAAGAAAGAAAAAACACCCAAGATTTATCTGACAAGGAGGACGAAAAATGGCCCGTTCTAGCATTTTCTAGCTTTCCTAACTCATAGAAAAACAAAGACATTCAGAAACATTTGTGCAGTTCTCAGACCAGGTCAAATGCTGTCTAAGGAACAGAACTTCCTTACAGAAGCATAGAACATATCCCTCACACATGCCTTACACACGAGGAAAGAAGCAATAATATCGGTGGATTTCAGCTACAAAGGTGCATGAGGAACTCTATTTAAAAAGATATGTTTAAGGAAAATGAAATCTTACAGAGATGAAAAACAGACACTAGAGAACACAAGTCTCCTGCACCAAGAGTGACAGCACGATAAAGGCAGCCTATCTCCTATCCAGACTGACCTGAGACCACGTTGGAAAGTCCTGCGCACCTGGGTGTCATTCATGTCTAGATTTCAAAGAAAATAGAAAAGGAAGTTTTCAAAAAGGCAAAAAAAAAAAAAAAATAGAGTCTTTGGGGAAACAAAAAAGAACAAGTCTGAAAAGATAGAGCAGGGATCAGAACCTCAGTCGGTTTGGAAATCAGGCTGTGCCATTCTCTGAGTTACTGCACATTGCATAGAGTAGTGACTTTCAGATGGTCCCTTGCTGACTGACTCCCTTTTACAGAGCAGTAGGTAGCTCCATCCTAGTGCAAACACTGAGGTGGAACGACTCAGTATTTTGTTTGCCCATCTAGACAGCACACCCCAATCTGTTCAGCTCAGATTAAGAGACAGAGACTGGGACTGCAGGGATGGCTTAGTGGATAAGGCACTCGCCTGCAAAGCCAAAGGACCCAGATTTGAGTCCCCAAGATCAACGTAAGCCAGATGCACAAGGTGGCTCATGTTTCTGGAGTTTGTTTGCAGCAGCTCAATGCCCTGGCACGTGCCCGTTCTCCTCTCTCTCTCTCTCTCTCTCTCTCTCTCTCTCTCTCTCTCTCTCAAATAAATAAAAATAATAATAATAAATAAAAAATAATAAATTTTTTTAAAAGAGAGACAGACTGATAACTTGCTCAGACATGCCAAAAAGAGTAGGGGCTGAAGAGATGGCTTAGTAGTTAAGGCATTTGCCTGCAAAGCCAAAGGATCCTGGTTCGATTCTCCAGGACCCATGTAAGCCAGATGCCCAAGGGGGTGCATGCATCTGGAGTTTGTTTGCAGTGGCTGGAGGCCCTGGCACACCCATTCATTCTCTCTCTCTCTCTCTCTCTCTCTCTCTCTCTCTGTCTCATTCTCCACCCCCCCTTTCTGTCTCTTTCTCAAATAAACAAAGTAAAAAAGAAGATTGTTATGAATTCAAGGCCAGCCTGAGACTACAGAGTGAGTTCCAGGTCAGCCTGGGCTACAATGAGACCCTACCTTGGAAAATAAAAAAGAGCCACCTAGGAACTTACTGAAGTAGATGAGGACCACATAGGTTGCCAGGCATATCCAAACAATACCCATGGCCCATGAACTCATTGCACACCCCAGACCAACAAATAATGCAAAGCCCTCATTTGGATCACATAAAAAGAAGGTCACCGGACTGAAGAGATGAGTTGGTGGTTAAGCGCTTGCCTGTGAAGCCTAAGGACCCCAGTTTGAGGCTCGATTCCTCAGGACCCACATTAGCCAGATGCACAAGATGGCGCATGTGTCTGGAGTTCATTTGCAGTGGCTGGGGGCCCTGGTGTGCCCATTCTCTATCTTCCTTTTTGCCTCTCTTTGTCTCTCTCTCTCTGTGTGTCTGACACTCTCAAATAAACAAATAAAAATGAAAAATTTAAAAAAGGACACTTAATATTGGGGTGCAGCTGCATCTTCAAGCTGCTATCCAGTGACTGCCATGGGACCACAGGCAGGGAACTCTCATGTTCCTGGAACTTCAGCTCTGCCTGGCCCCACTGCTCCGGATCTTGTCCTTCACCTGGCCTCAACTTGCCTTAAATAACAGCTGGTTTTCCAGCTGGGTTTGTTGGTAAGTAGCTCTTCACTTGCAGGGCCTCTTTTTGCAACTGTAACAGCTTTCTGTCTCAACCTTCCATAAGCTCTCATTCAGCTGTGTGGACTCTGTACTCCTTTTGTTGACATTCTGTAATACGCACAGACACACACATCATTATGTGAAATATAACATGTGATCTACGAGTTAATATCAGTAATTGAAGTAGAAATAAAAGAATTTGTGAAATTCAACAGCCATGCTCTCAAAGGGAAATGAGGATTACTTAGCAAAATGTAGCCAACAGAAACCACATGACCTGTGAATTTATTGATATTCAGTGAATTCTGACTTTCAGAAAGACTTAAGTGTGCCCATCTGTTCTGACATGTCACACTCACCATAGTCAGATAGTCACAGATTTTTGAATTCTCTGAAAGGAATGTAAAACTGATTAATATGCAAAGTGGTCTCATGGAAAAAGTAAAAAGAACTGAGTAATGAATAGGAAAAAAAAAGAGATAAAATCTCAGATATTAAAACAATGGCCTAGAGACAAAAAGACCAAAATATAAAAGCAAAATTCGCCATGCTTTAACTATCAGTCCCTAACTATTTAGAGTCTGACTCGGTGACTTATGATGCCTTCTACAAATAACAGAAGACTAGCTCCTAATGACGCTGGTGCCTCACACCCAGTGGCCAGTCTCATGGAGAGCAAATAGTGTTAAAAATTTACTAATAACAAGACAGTGAGATAGCCACTTCCTATCTATCTAGATAAAACTCCCACAAATGGTCCACCAGGTAAAATGATGTAACTACTTTACCAATTGTAATGGGGATTTGCGGGTTCAGCAAAAGTCCTTAAACTCCAAACCCTAAGTTTGTATCTGTATTTAACAAAGAATTGGAATAAAGAAGACTGAGAAGGATACTTTGTAAACTAACTTTTACATTTATTCAGGGAATCAGGGAAAGTCAAAGGAACAAGGAAAAAGGAATAGATACATGCACATGGTCTGAAAGCCCATGGGGGAATTCATGGGCCTGGGGAAAAAAAAGCGTGAAAAGGGATATTCTATTAAAAAAATAATAATAAGGCTTTAGTCAGTATTTCCCTGATAACTAGGGATGTAGAACATTTTTTAGATGTTTCTATGCCATCTGTATTTCTTCTGTTGAGGACTCTCTATTTAGTCCATGGCCCATTTTTTAGTTGGGTTCTTTGAGTTCTTTGTATATCCTAGATATTAATCCTCTGTCAGGTATATAGCTGTCAAAGATTTTCTCCTGTTCTGTAGGTTGTCTCTTTGCTCTATTCACAGTGTCTTTTGCCATACAAAACCTTTGTAATTTCATGAGGTCACAGTTGTTGATCTGTGGTTTTATTTCTGGAGCAATTGGTATTATAATCAGAAAGTCTTTGCCAATACCAATATGTTGAAGGGTTTCCCCTACTTTTTCCTTTAGCAGTTTCAGAGTTTTGTGCCTGATATTAAGGTCTTTAATCCATTTGGACTTAGTTCTTGTGCATGGAGAGAGATAACTATCTATTTTCATCCTTCTACAAATACATATCCAGTTTTCCCAGCACCATTTGGTAAAGAGGCTGTCTTTTCTCCATTGAGTAGTTTTGGCATTCATGTCGAAGATCATGTGGATATAGCTATCAGGGCTTACATCTGGGTCCTCTATTCTGTTCCATTGATCTACCTGTCTGTTTTTGTGCCAGTACCATACTGTTGTTGTCACTATGGCTCTGTAATGTAGGTTAAACTCACGAATGGTGATACCACCAGCCTTATTTTTGTTGCTCAAAATTGCCTTATGTATTCAAGGTTTTTTTGTGCTTCCAAATGAAATTTTGGATTTTTTTTCTATTTCCATGTAAAATGCCATTGGAATTTTAGTGGGGATTGCATTAAATGTGTAGATTGCTTTTGGTAAGATTGCAATTTTCACAATATTGATTCCTCCAATCCAAAAACAAGGGATGTCTTTCCATTTCCTAGTGTCTTCTACAATTTCTCTCTTGAATGTTTTAAAGTTTTCATTGTAGAGATCCTGAACTTATTTGGTTAGGTTTATTCCAAGGTACTTTATTTATTTTGATGCAATTGTGAATGGGAGTGATTCTCTGAGTTCATGCTCTGTATGTTTGTTTTTAGCATTTAGGAAGGCTACTGATTTCTGGGTGTTCATTTTGTACATTGAGATTTCATCTCACTCCTGTCAGATTGGCTTCTATCATGAAAACAAATGACCATAAATGCTGGTGAAGATGCACAAAGAGAGTAATCCTCAGCCATTGTGGAAATCAGTGTGGAGGTTCCTGAGACAGCTAAAAATAGATCTACCATATGACCCAGCTATAGCACTCCTAGGCATATATCCTAATGACTCTTCTGACTACCTTAGAGATACTTTCCCAACCATTTTGATTGCCACTCAATTCACAATAGCTAGGAAATGGAACTAGTCTAGATGTCCCTCAGCTGATGAGTGGATAATGAAGAGGTGGCACACTTACACAATGGAATTCTACTCAGTGGTAAAGAAAAATGAAGTTATAAAATTTTCAGGAAAATGGATGGATCTGGAAAGTATTGTATTTGTGAGGCCCAGAAAGCCAAACACATGTTTTCTTTCACATGCAGATCTTAGCTACAAATGATTGGATTTCTATGTGAGTAGGAATAAAACTCACTAGCAGAGGTCAATAAGCTAGAAAGGAAATATAAAGGGAATAGGAAGGAAGGGAGGGGGGTCTTAAGAGGATGAAATTGTATATATGTATATATGTAATTCGAAGACATATTAATGGAGGTGAAAAGAAATTGAGTAAAGCAAAGGTGGAGGGAGGGCTAATCAAAATCTAAGAAGATATAAATAAGTCATAAGGAAACCTACTTTTTTCACTCCAAAGGCAGCATAGGCATTTTCAACAAAATCATAGAAGAAAACTTCCCCCAAATTAGGAAAGAGGTGCCAATGCAGAGACAGGAATCCTTTAGAACAACAACCAGACAAAACCTGGAAAGATCCTCTCCTTGCCATATTATAATTAAATTACCAAACACACAAGCCAAAGAAAATATATTGAAAGCAGTTAGAGAGAAAAATCAAGTTACCTACAAAGGCAAGCCCATCAGGATCACAGCAGATTACTCAACACAAACTTTCAAAGCCAAAAGGGCTTGGAGAGATGTATTCCAAGTTCTGAAAGATAACAACTGTCAACTAAGGTTACTTTATCCTGCAAAGCTATCCATTCAAATAGATGGAGAAATAAGGACATTCCACAAAAAAGAAGGCTAAAGAATATTTGAAGACAAAACCAGCTCTACAGAAAATACTTGAAAGAATCCTCCATGCTGAAAATAAAGAAAAGCACACATAAAAGGAACCTGGAAAAAACAAACCATTCTCAAATACAAGTTACTACAAGAGAGCAAAGGTAAAACTGGAAGAACTATGAAAAACTGACAAAAAATAAACACACACCTTTCAATAATAAATCTTCATATCAATGGCCTCAATGCCTCACTCAACACATAGGTTTTCAGACTGGCTTAAACAGCAGGATCCTTGAATTTGTTGCTTCCAAGAAACTAACCTTTCTACAAAGGATGGACAGTATCTTAGGGTAAAAAGGTGGAAAATGATGTTTCAAGCAAATGGGCCAAGAAAACAAGCAGGGGTTGCTCTCCTAATATCTGACAAGGTAGTCTTCAGTCCAACATTAGTTAGGAAAGATAAGGAGGGTCACTTTTTATTGATTAAAGGCACACTCCAACAGGAGGGCATTACAATCCTAAACATATATGTACCTAACATTGGGGCTCACAACTTCATCAAGCAAATGCCATTAGAACTAAGGTCACAGATAACAACAAACACAGTGATAGTGGGTGAATTCAACACCCCGCTCTCATCAAGTGACAGGTCATCCTGGGAAAAAATAAACAGAGAGACATCTAGATTAAATGAGGTCATGGAACAAATAGACCTAACAGATATATACAGGACATTTCATCCAAATTTTGCACAATACACATTCTTTTCAGAGCACATGGAACATTCTCTAAAATAGACTATATATTAGGACATAAATAAAATCTTAACAAATGCAGGAAAATTGAAATAATTCCTTGCATTCTATCTGACCACAGTGGAATCACTAAAAATCAATAGCAAGAAAAGCTATAGAGCATACACAAAATCATGGTAACTAAACAATACACTACTAAATGATGAATGGGTCACTGAGGAAATCAAAAAATTCATGGAGTCAAATGATAATGAGAACACAACCTACCAAAACCTTTGGGACACAATGAAGGCAGTCCTAAGAGGGAAATTTATAGCTTTAAGTGCCTATATTAAGAAATTAGAAAGGTCTCAAGTAAAAGACCTAATGCTTCACCTTAAAGCCATGGAAAAAGAACATTCAAACTGAAAATCAGTAGACAGGAAGAAATAATAAAGATTAGGGCAGAAATTAATGAAATAGAAATCAGAAAAACAATCCAAAGAATCAATGAAAGAGTTGGTTCTTTGAAAGGATAAACAAGATTGATAAACCCTTAGCAAATCTGACTAAAAGAAAGACAGAAGAGACATTATATAAATGGACAGAAGGACAAAAATCACATGATCATCTCAGTAGATGCACAGAAAGCATTTGACAAAACCCAACATCCCTTCTTGATAAAAGTCCTACAGAGACTGGGAACAGAAGGAACATATCTCAACATAATAAAGGCTATTTGTGAGAAGCCTGCAGCCAACATATTACAAAATGGAGAAAAACTAGAAGCTTTTCCACTAAAATCAGGAACAAGAAAAGGGTTTCCACTGTCCCCACTTTTATTTAATATAGTAGTGGATGTCTTAGCCATAGCAATAAGGCAAGAGACAAACATAAAAGGGATACAAATTGGAAAGGAAGAGATCAAGTTATCATTATTTGCAGATGACATGATTCTATACATAAAGGAACCAAAAGACTCTACCAGAAAACTGTTAGAGTTGATAAACACCTATAGCCATGTAGCATCATACAAAATAAATACACAGAACTCAGTAGCCTTCCTATATGCTAACAACAAACACACAGAGGATGAAATCAGAGAATCAGTCCCATTCATGAATGCAGCAAAAAATAATAATAATAATAAAGTACCTTGAAAAAACCTAACCAAGGAAGTGAAGGATCTCTACAATGAAAACTTTAAAACACTTAAGCAACAAATTGCAGAAGACACTAGGAAATGGAAAAACATCCCTTGTTCTGGGATGGGAAGAATCAAAATTGTGAAAATAGCAATCTTATCAAAAGCAATCTACACAATTAAAGCAATCCTTATCAAAATCCCAACGGCATTCTTCATGGAAATAGAAAAAAACAATCCAAAAATTCATTTGGAATCACAAAATATCTCAAATATCTTAAACAATACTGAGCAACAAAAATAAGGCTGGTGGTATCACCATACCTGATTTTAACCTATACTACAGAGCCATAGTAACAAAAACAGCATGGTACTGGGAAAAAAGCAGACATGTAGATCAATGGAACAAACAGAGGACCCATATTTAAGTCCAGGTAGCTATAGCCACCTGATATTCAATAAAAATGCCAAAAATACTCATTGGAGAAAAGACAGCCTCTTCAGCAAATGGTGCTGGGAAAAATGAATATCTATCTGTAGAAGGAAAAAAAAATAGATCCTTCTCTCTCCCCATGCCCAAGGATTAAGTACAAATGGATTAAAGACCTTAACATCAGACCTGAAGCTCTGAAACTGCTAGAGGAAAAGTTAGGGGGAACATTTCAACATATTGATCTTGGCAAAGACTTTCTGAATATAACCCCAATTGCTCAGGCAATAAAAGCACATATTAACTGCTGGGACCTCATGAAATTACAAAGATTTTGTATGGCAAAGGACAGTGTGAATGAAGCAAAGAGGCAACCTACAGAATGGGAAAAAATCTTTGCCAGCTATACATCTGATAGAGGATTAATACCTAGGATATACAAAGAACTCAAAAAAAATAAATAAATAATAAGAAATCAAACAACCCAATTAAAAAATGGGCTATGGAACTAAATAGAGTTCACAAAAGAAAAAATACGGATGGCATATAAGCATCTAAAAGAAATGTTCTACATCTGTAGTCATCAGGGAAATGCAGATTAAAACTACAATGAGATTCCATCTCACTCCTGTCAGATTGGCTACCATCATGAAAACAAATGACCATAAATCCTGGTGAGGATGTGGAAAAAGAGGAACTCTTCTACACTGTAGGTGGGAATGCAATGTGGCCCAGCTATTGTGGAAAGCTGTCTGGATGTTCCTAACACAATTAAAAATAGATCTACCATATGACCCAGCTATAGCACTCCTAGGCATATATCCTAAGGACTCATCTCATTACCTTAGAAATACTTGCTCAACCATGTTTATTGCTGCTCAATTCACAATAGCTGCGAAATGGAACCAGCCTAGATGTCCCTCAACTGATGAGTAGATAATGAAGATATGGCACATTTATACAATGGAGTTATACTCAGCGGTAAATAAAAATGAAGTTATGAAATTTGCAGGAAAATGGATGGATCTGAAAGGGATTATACTAAGTGAGATATCCCAGGCCCAGAAAGCCAAACATCGTATGTTCTTTCTCATATGTGGATCCTAGCTACAAATGACTGGATTTCTGTGTGAATAGGAAAAAAACTCACTAGCAGAGGACAGGAGGCTAGAAAATAGATATAAAGGGAAGTGAAAGGTAGGGAGGGGTGTACTTAGTAGGATGGTACTGTATATATGTAAGTAGAAGAATAGATTAATGGGGGTGAAAAGGCCCAAGTGAGGTCAGGGGAAGAGACTGAGTAAAGGAACAGTGGAGGGAGAGCTAATCAAAATATAAGAGGATATAAATAAATCATATGGAAACCTACTTTTCTGGACAATGGAAGCCTCAGGAGCCATAGATTGTTGCTAGAAAATTTTCAGTGCCTGGGATGGGATACCTTCCTGTAGGTTGTTGGCCAGGGTGGTCCCTGATGCCCCCAAAACATTACAGCCTTTGCAGCTGCCCTTGGTTTTCAAGCAGGAATAGATGGTAAGATCCTTTTGCTGGACCTGAGCTGAATACATCTTCCGTGTAAATCAGTTGACAGAAAGCTGGAAAAAGCTACGCTGCATGCAGTTCAATGGGAAAGAAAGAAATCACGAGGGAAGATACTCAACCGTGGACACTACAAGCCTTAAATTTGGCCAGACCAAATGAGCCAACAGGTGCAATAGTGTCATATCTGTTATGTGGGAAACCAACCACTCTCTAATTGCACTGGAGGCCCATTGCACCAGAGGGGATACATGCCTGATACTGAAAACCTACAACAGGGGTAGTCATGAGGCCTAGGGGTCTAACATCTGCTGATATCTGGCTAAATGTACATACTGTGCTTACCGAACTGCCCAGTAAGCACTTCTCTTGATGTTCATACCCATATATTAATGCTACTCTCACTTTTGGTTAGATAACCTTCTCTTTTCAAATGGCAGTGACTTTAGGATGGCTCAAAAAGCACCATAGTGCTGAGAAGAAGTCACAGAGGAGTGCTCAGCACTGAAATATCTCTATCACACATTCCAAGGCTCAGGGTCCATTGAGGAAGAGGTGGCAGAAAGAATGTAAGAACCAAAGGAAGGATAGGACTCCTTACATGGTGCTCCTCCAGACACAAAATGGCCTGGATATCCATGACCTCACAGTTCCTGACACTACCTACACAAGACCATCAAATTAGGAGGAAAATATCATGCCATGAAAATAAAAGAGAAGCTAATGGAGAGAGGGAGGGGATATGATGGAGAATGGAGTTGTGAAGGGTAAGGGAAGGGAGGGAATTATCATAGTTTATTTTCTGAAGGTATAGAAGTTGTCAATAAAAATAATTAAAAAAGAACTCTGGTCTGCTCACACCCCCAAAGATCAAATTGTAGGATATAAGAGTTGATGATAAGGAATGAGGTTTATTCAAAATTGGCATTAGAGGAAAGAGAGAGGCTAGCTCCTCAAATCTCTATCTTGGAGGGACATGGAATATAAGAATTAGTGGCAGGGACAGCTGGCCTGCAGCCTGGGTGGGTCTTACAAAAATCTACGTAGAGCTTCTCTTTAGGCAAAGGATTATGAGGAAAGAAAAATGGATAGAGGGTGAAGGGCAGAGTAAAAGTTACTTTTGTTAAACCTGTACCTCTTTTAAGTACACAAAACGTAAGATACTGAAAGTATCACACCGCTAAGGATGTGGGACAACTAGAACTTCTGCTTGTTGTTGCCTTTAATGGTACAGCCACATAAGAAAACATTTCAACAGTGTCTTACCAAATAAAACATACACTTCCTATATGACTTGGCTACCATGCTCCCTGACCCACTCAAAGGAACTAAAACCACGCCCATGAGAAAATCTGCACACTGATGTTTATAGCAGCTTATTTAAAATTCCCATTACTTGAACAAAACCAAAATGCTCTTCAGTAAGTAAATGTATACCAAGTGTTAGATCAGGACAAAAATGAAGTCACAGTAGGAGGGCAACAGAGACATAAGGAAGCGGATCATCCACATTCCTCAAGGAACCATACAGCCATCATCCCTTCCTTGCCCAACAATGCTCTAGGTCTAGGCTTCCTGCCCCCTTATCTCTCAGGTCACCTGGCCACTGTTCTGGTCTCATACCCTAGCTATGTCTCTTCCTTACCTTCCCCTAACTGAAGAACTCTATATATCACATATATATATATTGCCTATATCTGTAATCTCAAAAGTTGACTGTGCTCCTCTGTTGTGAGCCAGTCCTGGAAGCTCGTGTTTTCCTGAATAAAAGCTTCCATCTTTGCCTCAGAGTGGTCTCTGTGGTCTTGGTCACTCTTGAACCTTACATCTGGTATCATGACTCGGATAGGAAGGCTTCATTGCCCTCTTGGGCAGCCAAACCTCCTTTCCCCTGACCAGACCACTGAGCTGCCATTTGACCCTCTGAAGGCTTTGGACCATCCCTGCCTGATAATTTGGCCTCACTCTTCTTCTTTCTCCATCTCCTCACTCCTTCTTGTTAAGTGTCACTCTCAGGTTGGCCTGCTTTTGGGTTTCATCCCTCCTTGTGGAAGCCATGCCAGCACACCAGGCTACAGCCCTCGGCCATTAGGCCCCAACCCCAGGCCTTGAGAAAGATGCACTTTCCCAACACCTCAAGTCTCGCTCTCTGGTCTACCGTACCCTAAGGGGCACCTTTTGGTTTGGTTACCATCTCAGGAAACTCCCTTTCCCTCTCTCCTTTCCCTCTCCCTGCTGAGCTCTCATCTTCCACTGTCAGCTGCTTTCAACATCCACAGCCAGCTGCTTTCATCATTGGGAGCACAGTCGCCCTCCTCACCCACTAACAGGCTAAAAAGCCAACAGTTGTGACCTGTACAGCCTCTGCCCATGTGGGAGGTACAGGCCTGGTTCACCCTATCAGGCCAGCGGGTCATATTGGTGGTTCTGTGTAAAGCCAGCTTAAGCTCTGGTTTATTTTTCTCTTCCCCCTTGTTTCTCTCTTTCTCTGTCTCCTTAAAGCCTCTAGGCTTAAACTTAAAGCCTCTAGGATTCTTGGATGACATCTTATCTTTCTTTCAACTCTTCCTAGCCACAATATTAGCTGGACAATGGGTCCAAATGGCCTGAGAATGGTACTTTTCATTTCCAAATTCTCACTGATTTAAAACACTTCTGCCAATGTAGAAGCAAATGGTTTGAAATACCCTATTGTTCACTCTGCATGCACGGCCTTCTCTCTGCTCAATCTCCTTTTCTCACCAGGTCCTTCTAGCCACGTCGCCCCAACAGCTCCTCCAGCTCCCTCAGCCTCTCCTGACACCCTGCCTGATAACAAGGTTTGATTTTAGTCTCAGGAGCTGCAAATAGAATGGAATTTAAAATGGGAATGCGTAACTTCTGAATAAATGAATGAATGTGTTAAGGGTAAATGGTTGTCTAGAGACTACATGAAAAGTGCACTTAAGCTGGACGTGGTGGCGCACGCCTTTAATCCCAGCACTTGGGAGGCAGAGGTAGGAGGATCGCCGTGAGTTCGAGGCCACCTTGAGACTACAGAGTGAATTCCAGGTCAGCCTGAACTAGTGTGAAACCCTACCTCAAAAAAAAAAAGTGCACTTAAAATGAATGTGTATTTATGAGTATGTACATGGCTCACAGCCCTAAAGTTGCAGAATGATTTCTATTCTGATCAGTGCCATTTCATTGTGGGGATGTTCTCCACCAAGCCCACTGTAGGAGACAGAATAGCTAATTTTTACTATTGAGTGTCCCCCAGAAGGAACACTAAAATAAATTAAG
This sequence comes from Dipus sagitta, assembly GCA_036346955.1. Taxonomy (NCBI): domain Eukaryota; kingdom Metazoa; phylum Chordata; class Mammalia; order Rodentia; family Dipodidae; genus Dipus; species Dipus sagitta. The sequence goes on along the minus strand of CM070771.1, from coordinate 129,733,833 downwards.
ATCATAGAAAATGTTATGAGGTCCTGTGTTGCACAAGTAAGGCCATCGACTCACGGAATGTGAGGCAAAGTTTTATCGGGTAAAAAGAAAAGAAGGTCTGGTATACCATGTCTGCCCGCAGAGGGAATCTCAGGGGGGCAGCCATGAACTGCTCAGACTGTCAGCTTGTATTGGAAATAACCACATGATGTTAGGAAGAAAGAAAAAAAAAAACAGGATGGGAGTTAAACCCTAAATCACAATTTACATGCAACAGTTACAACCATAAAAGTTAAAAAAAAAAAAAAAAGAAAGAAAGAAAAAGGAATTTGTAAACAGATCTGTTGGTCAGTTACAGGAAGCGCCACCTGGGGGCTATGAGGTAGGCCTTTGACCAGGAGTCCCACCTATCTTAAGGAGTTTTCTCAACAATACAGGCCCCAGGAAATGCTATTCATCCCAGCAGAGCCTCTTGCTTACCTGCTATTAGCAGAGCCTCCTGTTTGTCTGCCATCAGTAGAGCCTCCTGACTTATGTATTTCTCTAGGCTAGGTATACAGAAATGTAGAGAAATGTAACATTTTGCTCTCTTTACAGAAAAAAATGCAAGATTCTCCTACACCTAAAGGGCTATAAAATGACAGGATCCAAAGCAGCCTGTAGCCCTGAGGAAAGTCCAAAACTCCCTGGAATTTACAAAGAAAAAAAAAAAAACAGCTCTTTCTCAGCTTCCCTGCCTTCCAAAGCCAGGGGCTGCAAGCACAGGGAATCTCAGGATCCCGGCCCCAGCATGATGATGAATGAATGCCAAGTCGCTATAAACAGATGGGGACTTCCCACAAGAAATTTGTAACTATTTTACATTTACTTTATCTTTCCATGCTTCTATGGAACTACTAACAGACAACCTTAAGATTTATGTTGAAATTTAGAAGTACTCAATACTAAATTTGTAAAAGAATTTCAAAATTCAAATGATGTTCTGTTGAAGACTTGGGCAGAAACCTTGGTATGCGGAAACACCCTTCATGGAGACATTGTAACCTTAACTCACCTATACTTAATGGCAGAACACCTGGAACTGTAAGGAAACAACCTGGACACTTCTCTCGTGAATGCACCACTCCTAAACAGCTCTCTGCTTCTTTCACAAATGAATATGGTTCTTTGTAGCCCCAATAGTGTTGTCACTTCCCAAATGCTTAGTCAGGGTTTTATTCCAGGGAAAGGACTTGGAAAAAATTTACAAGGCATAACAGAGCCCATTTCTCCTCCCCAGAAACTCGATCGCTCTGGCCTTGGGTATGCCCCTGAGTCTTCTTTCCATCCCTGCACCCCATGCTGATAAAATTACTTGAAAAACCCAAAGCCCTGTATGGGTTGACCAATGGCTGCTTTCACATGAGAAAACAGAGGCTGCAATGTTGTTAGTGCAGGAGCAACTTGCCGCTGGCCACATCGAGCCTTCTACCTCCCCCTGGAACTCCCCTGTTTTTGTCATTCGGAAAAAATCTGGCAAATGGTGCTTGCTACAGGACCTGAGAGCTGTTAATAAAGCCATGGTCCCCATGGGGGCACTCCAACCAGGACTTCCTTCCCCAGTGGCCATTCCCTATGGTTCCTTCAAAATAGTTATTGATCTAAAGGATTGCTTTTTTACCATCCCTGTACACCCTGAGGATAGGCCCTGCTTTGCCTTCAGTGTCCCGCAAGTAAATTTTCGTGGCCCTATGCCTCGCTTTCAATGGAAGGTTTTACCCCAAGGTATGGCTAACAGCCCCACCCTCTGTCAAAAGTGTGTGGCCATGGCCATTGACCCCCTCAGGGAGACTTTTCCCTCTGTCTACATTCTTCATTACATGGATGGCATTCTTTTAGCTGCCTGTGACCAGAACCTGCTTTTCTCCTGCCTCCAGCACCTACTGTCCAATTTGCAATCATATGGGCCTCATTGGCTCCCAGAACGTCTAGTTCGTCAATGGACACCACCCTCACCCCTTAAAAATTCACCCTCTCCCAGGGAAGGCTCCTCGCCCCCCTGAGGTTTTGTCCTTTCCTTTTCAGGACTATGGCTGCCCCTGCCTTCGTTGGCCTCTTGCTCCTGGCATCTGGATTGATCACCACTGACCATCGACCCATGAATTTAACCTGGACCATGCTCAGTGAAGTCGGTGATGTGAACTGGGCCCACTCTATGGTTTCTCAGACATCCCCTGGCCGACTTTGGAAGTGGACGTCTGCAAATTAGCACTAGGAGCTGACCCTGATTGGGGAACACCTGATTCCTTCATCCCACAACTTAAAGCACTCGAGTTACAAGACTCTAGCACAGACCTGGGATGCAACACTACTGTAAGGAGGGCTGCCCTTGCCTTGTCTAAAGGATTCTATGTCTGCCCTGGGAATCATCGAAACCGTGCTCTTGCTAGGACATGTGGGTTTGACTCGGACTTCTTTTGTAAAGCCTGGGGTTGTGAGACCACCGGTGACACCTATTGGAAACCTTCCTCTTCATGAGACTTTATTGAGGTGGATTCCGCCCTTGCCAAGAATTCTGTCTCCGTCCACTACCATTGCTTGGAACTTCACGAAGAAGACTCTTGTGAACATCCCCTAGGTGCCCCTCAGGGCACTCCTAAATTAGATTTCTCAGTCCTGGCCACAGAGCATCGTTCCTCCTGGTTTGGCAAATTGCTCAAACGATAAAACAAAACAGTGTTCCCAAATCTTTGGGTGTTTTGGGCATTCTCCTTGCTCAGTTATCTGGTTCATGGGTCCTTTCCTTCCTTTACTCCTTAAACTCGCACATATGATTCCCTCCTACAAAGGAGCTGCTTAGGCGCCAGACCTATGCATACTGACTCACCCCAATGAGTACAGTATGGGCACTGACATGGGTGCAAGGCAAAGCACTGCAAGGGAAGGTCCCCGATCTGACCATTTCTGGATTCCCTGAGAGTAACACCTGACTTGCAAGGAGGTTGGTACCATAATATATGTCATCACAATGTCGGCCCTGCCTCCCCTCCCCAAAAGGTACCAAGGGCCCAAATTGTGGGTGGTTCAAAGCCCACGGGAGGAGTCAGGTCCCTGCTCCCCCAGTTGGTTATAAGCCCACCATGATATCATGGACTGCTGGAGTCAATAAAACTAAGAAGGGGGAGATGTTGAAGACTTGGGCAGAAACCTTGGTATGTGGAAACACTCTTCATGGAGACATTGTAACCTTAACTCACCTATACTTAATGGCAGAACACCTGGAACTGTAAGCTTCACTGGTCATTCCGAGAAATTACTGGTCATTCCAAGAAAAACCATAAAATGTTCTGGGAACTTACACGATACCTGGTCCCCCGCCCAATGTCCCCTCTTACTTCATCCTTTTTCGCTATGCTTAAAAACTGATGTTTGGAGACTAATAAAGAGACCTTGACAACTCTTTGCTTGGTCTCGTTCCTTCTTTCTCACCCATCTTTTCACAGGCCTGGTCCCCCTCGCGCTCCCTGAATAACTGAGTCCTGCTGGATGGGACAATGTTCAAATCTGCTTTCATATTTTTTTAAAACTGTGTTTCAGGAAAGCTATAAAAAACAAAGTTCCAAACTTTATATGTTTATTCTGGGTAAACAGTATAAGTCAAATTTGATCTACTCCTTTTTAAAAAAAACTTATTTCAAAAGGCCTTTTGAGGAAAAAAAAGTGGTCATATTAAAAGTGTTATGGGAAGGACAATAAGTTTTTGTTGGTAGTTATGAGATGAACTAACTAAGAAAAAGTAAACTGGAGAGAAAACTTTAAATGTTCAATGTTAAATGTTTAATGAGAAAGATTGTTACAGAGTGGTTACATAGATTGTAAAGTAAAAGTATGTAGATGAAGATATGAGTAAGCTTAAACAGAAGGTTGAAGACAAAGAACTTGATCAGATTACAGAATTCTTGAGATATAAAATGACTAGGGTTTACAGCAGACTAGCAAAGTATGGCCCTGGCTGGTAGCAGGTTGCTATGGTATTCAGGTTGTAAACTTAACCTTAACTCATTGATGTTAATCTGGTCATAATAATGGTCACAAAAGACTAAATTTAGAGTAACCAAGTTAACTAAGTTCCTTTGTTTGTCAACTTTTAACTAAATCTTAAGGTTAAAATTGACACATTAATATTTAATTCTCTCCTAAGGATGTTATATCTAAAACCCTTTGTCAAAAAGAAATCTCACAGAGAATTATTCACTCTTTTTTCCTATTTTATAAGGTAAATAGATACATTTGAAAGATTAAACAGTATTTATCTGTCACACACTTGAAAACTGTTTACTTCATGGTGAACAGTAAAAAGAAATTCTAAACAAAGTTATATTGTGATTTTCTTAGGATGTAATTCCTCAACTCCTCCAACAATCAGTCTTAATACTTCAGTTTTAACTTACATCATTACTGAACAAGTTTACCAAAGTATCACAGGCAGAATTATAGAGGTGGTTAAGGTTTGAATAGTTAAAGATTGTACCATAACATTTTGTATATGTTAAGATATTAAAATATTTCTTTTTGGCTCAGTAGTGAAAGGTGCTTATTTGCAAAGCCATATGCATATAGTGGAACATACACTTGGAAATTGTTTGCAGTGGCAAGTGGCCCTGACTTGCTCATTCCCTCTCTTTTCCATGAGATTTGTCTCCTTTTTTCATTAGATCATGGCCGTTTAATCCAGTTCCTCTATTCTTTGGGTATGGTAAATATAGCGAAATTAATTTCAGAAACTGATTTATAGATTGGATGGACATTTTAGTTAGCTTTTAAAATCACTAAATCTCCTCAATATATATATATAAAGGTAGCCCACCTCTGATAAGCATTAAAATTTATAAAATTTTTCATGTCTTCATATTTAAGCTAAAAATGTTATTACATAATATAGATTTCTTGCTTATTTTAAATTCTGTCAGCAGATCTTTTGTTCATAGTTTACTCTCTATAGCCTCATGGACCTTAAATATGTAAACTCCACTTTTTGTTAATATCAGACTTTTCCAGATATCAGAATATTGTGATCTGGTTTATACCAAGTCTATGATATTTAGGTATCAATAAGCATGCATCACCATGCCTGGCTAAAATTCTGTAATTTTAAGACGGTTCTTGTCTTGTTCATGCAGGTTTTGCTATCATTGAGGTTATAATCGAAATCTTATAAAAAGTGACTTATTGTGATTTTGTTCTTAGAAAAACTGAAAAAGCTCCCCATGTCTTATGAAAATCCACTGTATACAAACAATGTTAATATAGTTTGTCTAAGCTTCATGTAACAGTCATAAATGTTTCTTTAATAGAAGCCTTAACATTGTTAAATGGTAAAAGGTACTTATTTAAGAAACTGCTTTATGTCTACCATATTGTCTCTAGTGCATGTTAAAATCAGGCTTGCTTAACTCAACAATGACCAATTTTTATTTTTTTCTTGAGCTATGTATAAGTCCCATTAAGGTTTCACTTAATTAATTATTCCATTTCTGGTATCTTAAGTTCATTGCTTATAGAGATATTGATACTTATATAATGTTCTGCTTCCAGTTTGGGGGTCAATTGGTACTTTCATTGGTATACAGACTAGCCAAAGTTATTTTCAAACACATATGCTAAGTTTTTATACTGTCTTGTTTATTTTGTTGTTTTTGTTTGTTTTTTTCTGGCACACAATTTCTAGATTAAATCAATTGCCTTAAAGTTATTGATAAAATAATTAGCAAAATATTGTTTTGGGGGCTACTAAAATGTTCTGTCTATACTTATAACTGACAGATACTTAAAAGATAAGATGAGTATGCTTTCCATGTCCCAGATATGCCTTACACTATCACCTGACAACTAAACTTAAATATTAATCAGAATGATTTTAAACTATTGTGTCATTCTCTAACCATATCTGTTTTGCTAACCAGATATGTTCTGCACCCTTTTAACTAATCTGTTTTACTAATCAGATATGTACAGTCTCTCTGAGTGAGTAATAACCATATGTTGAAGCCAAAATCAATTGGAAACTTTGCAGTTAAAATGATAGCCAATATTTTGGTGCCTGCTCCCTGGTCAATGGGTCACAGGAGATGATGGAACACTTGAACTTCTAGCCTATGGTAAGTTACCTGTCTTCTTGATCAGAGAGGGTGGGGGGACCCAGAAATGAATTCCAAGTCAGTGTGTCTGCAACAGGAGAATCATATTGGAGGAAAATCAGTCCTCCAGGCTTCCCAAAAGAGGGAGGGCCACTTGTTCAGCATGGCCTTGACTTATCCTAGCAGATGACAATGCTGAGAATCATAGAACTTCTCACAGGTCTCTGAAAATCTCTCCTACAGTGCCATATTGACCTCCAAAATATCTAGTAAATTCTGGCAGCCTACATGGTCTTAATCACCCAGTAAGAAAAATATAAGTACAACATAAATAATAATTTGGACTAATAGGCTGCCCTGTCTGATGCTGACTTACAATATTAGACTCTAACATTAACTCAAGTCTTTTGCCTCTGCCTGTCCCTGATTAACTTCAGCAACCCTGACCCCAGCTCCTCCCACTTGCCTTTGCCAGAATCAGAGCTATCCCTTGGGCCTCTCCTTCCTTAGCCCTTACCTTCCTCATCCAGGGATAAGTACACTACCATCCCAATGGACACTCTCAAAATTTAAACTCTCTTGTGATCCCCAAATGCCCCTCTGCCTTCTCTTGCCCCAAGCCCTCTATCTCTCTCTGAATGTTCATCCTCCCTTTACACCTGACGTTTTGACAAGAGTAACAAGCTCCTTTATTCTCCCTTCTGTCTTCTCACAGGGTGCACAGAGCCCATCTCCCTCACCTTCTCTATAACAGGTGTCTGCCAGCGACTGCACTGAAGCCAGCTCAACATAGGATGGTATGAGAGAAGTCTCTGCTTCACTGAGGACCAAGTCACAACAACATGCTACACTGGCACTACTGATCTCACCACTCTGCCACCTCTAGCCACCATAAAACTGTCTCTTCATCACCTGCGCTGAAGAGAGACCCATTGACTGCATTATCCAGCCTCCTCCCATAAGAATTCATCACCCTTATGCTCAGCATAAAAATATTAACCTTCATTTCTTATCATTAACAAAAGGCTGGAATGTTAGGTCAGGACCAAAAAAAAAAAAAAAAAAAAAATGGACTCACAGCAGGAGGGCAACAGAGAAATAAGAAAGTGGGTCATCTACATTCCTCAAGGAACCACTCAGCCATCATCCCTTCCTTGCCTAACAATGCCCCAGGTCAAGGTTTCCTGCCCCCTTATCTCTCAGGTCACCTGGTCACTCTTCCATTCTCACACCCTAGCTATTTCCCTTTCTCAACTTCCCCCAACTGAAGAACACTATATAGCCCACTATCTGTAATTTCAAAAGTTGACTGTGATCCTCTCTTGACACTCAGTCCTGGCAGCTCATGTTTTCCTGAATAAAAGCTCAGAGTGGTCTCTGTGGTCTTTGTCACTCCTGAACCTTACATCAAGTACTTAGTGTTAGGGTTCAAAACAGAGGGTCTGAAACCACACCTTTTCTTGGGATAGTGAGTTTAGTGTAGTTTCACACATCACTGTTTTAGGAAGTGAGGGAGCAGGGATAGGGCCAGTGGAAATGGTGGCAGCTAGGCACCAGAAAAGCTGTACTGCAAGCTCTGGCTTGAACTGGGTCAGCTGCACAGCCAGGCAAGCGTATGGGGACTTCAGAAACCTGGGGCAGATTAGAGAAGGAAGGTGGAGAGGGAGCCAAGAAAAGCAGAACTCGGTCTGAATGAAGAAATGGGGGGAGAGAAAAAGCAAAAAGCAGGAGCAAGTGAGAAAAAAATAGGATAGATGAAAGGAAGAAGATGGTACATGTGGAGAATCAGTGAGAGGCTGAGACAGAGACAAAAAGAGAGACAGAGAGAGAAAAGAGGTCCAGGCACATGTCTTATTTCAGGAAAGAGAGGTGTCTGTAAAGGCTTTTAACTCCATCCCCTTGGGGAGGAAAAAGAGGAAACCTTGGTTGGTGTGGGCCGGTACTCAAGGAAGGAGCCAGGCTGGCTAGATCCTCATGGAGAGAGATCTTTGATCACCTCAGTTTTAGCTGGGTATGGGGAGGAGGCTCTTGAGACTCTAACACTTAGAAACTGCTTTTTCTGAAGAAATATTGACTTCTCACTTGAGCACATAGGGTGATTGAAGGCAAGGTAAAAGCCTTGAATCTGTGCCATATCTATTTCTATTCCCAGGGCTCTCTGTCTGCACTGGTTGTTTCCAGCTTCTTGGTGTCTTGTTCAAAGAACTGAAGAAGTGCAGAATAATAAATCTGTGAGAAGCTTTCTTAGCAAAGTGAAAGTAGAAGTTAGGTCCCCTTCCGGAGAGCAGCAGGTTCCTTGAGTCAGTGTGAAGCCTCAGTTTTGTATGGGGGTTCCTTATATGGAGTTCAGGAGGAAAAGGACTTGGTTGTTAAGAGGTGTAGTGTGGGTGGTTCTCTGTTGTAATTGACAGGCATTGGTTTATACAAGCATTTATCCATTGTGTGTGTACTTTCCCATGATGCATATGATTTTAATCATAGGTGTGCCCAGTTGTGCACAGGCATAAGATGACAAACAGGAGGTTTTCCCAAAAATTTAATTCAGAAGACACAGTTTACTTTACTGTGCATGGATCCAAAATGAGTTCAGGTTGGATCAGTCCCATCTCCTAAAGAAGATATTTTAGGATATGTTTCAGGAAGTGTATGGTCACAAAAGGGAAGCTGTGGTAGTTTGAATAGATGGCCACCAATATACTCAGTGTTTTATTAGTTTGTAGTTTGTATCTGTAGCCACCTGGCTGCAGCCACTATCACTGGCAGATCTTAAGGTGTGGTGGTGGGTTTCAGAATTCAATCTACAGATATGCAAAGTGTGCCTAGCTAGAGTTGCTGGAGTGTGCTGTGCTGTGTTTTGTAGCTTTTTGCTTTTAGGCTTGTGCTTCTCTCTGAGTGTTTGCTCCTGTGAAAGCAGGCAGCTTGTTCTACCATTATGGAACTTCCCCTGGATCTGTAAGCTTCAATAAATTCCTTCCTCCATAACTGTGCCTGGTCTGGAAGTTCATCTCAGCGAACCTGAAGCTGTTTGCTACAAAAATCCACTATGTGGATGTTGGTCTTCTGGAACCTTTGTTTTGAAGGAACAGGCATGGACCTGGTGCTTGCAAATTAAGATGCCTTCTGGGGTGGTAAGCCAAGTTTTATGGACTATTCTGATCAGAGTTTTAGCATGCTAAGTACAGAAAGTATTGAACTTCAAGGCTTGGCTTATGAGCTTTCTAAGAAGGAAAGACTGCAGAGGACTTCATTGGAACTGGGCTATTGGCATAAGGGCTGGCTGTGTCTTGCTGCCCAGGCCCAGAGAGTTTGATCAAGGTTAAATTTGTGATGGACTGATGTGCTTGGCTAAAGATATTTAACTGAGAGATTTCAGATTTTAAGTTGGAAAACCTCAAGCAAGTTAAAATTACAGGCACTGAAACTGGTTTTAGATTAGTAAAGCTGCTATTGTCAACACATTAGCAATCTTAAGGAAGATGGTCCAACTGCTTTACATTAAAACAATGGGGAGGGTGTCTGAGGAAAGACTATCATAGAAATGCAAACACTTTGGAAAGAGTTGACTGGAGAAGGAACCTGCTTTTCATGGTTATGATTTGAATTAAGAATATGGCTGTGTCCTGCACACCTGGTATTAGTTTTGCAAGCATGAAAACTACGAGGAGTGGTCACGATTTGCACTTGGTTCCAGGAGCTACTGCTGAGATGTGGCATGAAGTAGGGCCTGATGCTCTCATAGGCTGAAAGAGCCTTTGGAAGATGGCCCTGAAGACCTTTTGGGCATACCAGGACTATGCAAGGGCTACCATAGAGTGCACTGTTGGCCTGGGATAGAAGGAAGTGCTCCCTAGCTACTCTGCCTATCTTGAATGGCAGAACTGGAAAATCTGGAGACTGTCAGTCTCTGGCTATATTGAACTTGAACTGCTGAAGTTTGATGCTTGTTTGATAGTGGTTGAGTTTGTATTGTTTTAGTCTCTCTTTGCTATACCTTATAGTAGTTGAAAATGTTTACTCTGTCCCTTTATATGTTGGCAGTATTTAACTTGTTTCATTTTATAGGACTTACTATCTTAAATTGGTCAAAACTGTGGGGACCTTTGAAATTGAACTGAGTACAATTTACAATGCGTGATGATTATAAATCTACTGGGGGCCAGGGGCAGAATGTGGTAGTTTGAATAGATGGCCCCCAATATACTCAGTGTTTTATTAGTTTGTAGTTTGCATCTGTAGCCACCCGGCTGGAGGCAGTGTCACTGTAAAGATATGCAAAGTGTGACTTGTTTGATTTTACAAGACTCACAGTTAAAAGACAGTCAAATCTCAGATGAGACTTAGGACTTTAATCTTAAATTGGTAAACACTATAGGGACCATTAGAAACTATGAGGACTTTTGAAATTGAGCTGAATGTACTTTGAATATGAGATGGCCATGAGCCTATGGAGATAATCAGTGGAATGTTATAACTTAAATGTGATGTATTTGAGTGTCATATTAACAAGGAGCACATTCAGGATGCTTAATATTGGCAACTTAGCAGGATCTATAACCACTTAGGAGACAAACTTCTGGTCATGTCTTTTTAAAATTCTTTTTGAGGATAAAATCTCCTTTTATAGAATTTAGTATGTAACATATTCGAAAGCAAAATTTCTAGACTTCCAAATATAGCTTTCTTCAAGAGTGTGTCCAGTCTGTGTTAATTGAGGTGGGAAGACCCAATATAAATGAGTCCATTGGTTAAACAGAAAGGACAAAATGAACTGAGAACCAGCATTCATGTCTCCCTGATTCTTAACTGAAGATTCATTGTGACCAGATGTTTCATATTCCTGATGCCATGACTTCCCAGCCAGGATGGCTGGTATCCTCAGACTGTGAGTCAAACCCTTCCTACCTTTAGTTGCTTTTGTCAGGTGTTTTATCACAGCAATGAGAAAGGTAACTCATACATCATACAAAATAAACCTGTGTCTCCACTTTGCCGTCTTTCCTTGGAGTCATGTCTATAGTTCTGCATAAGAATCTTATCACTCAGGGAATGTTCATCTAAAAACCAATGTTACATAATCTATCTAATTTCATTCGTGGATGAATGTACAAAGAATATAATCAATGGATTGCAGGAACCACACAGCCTGATAGGACAGACCATGCCCCAAAAGAGGACAATTGTCAGTGATGGCGAGACTTCATACTAGAGCAGCAGTGAATGTCTTATGACAAATTGACTGAAAGCTTCAAGGAGCAAGGACTTCCTCAGAACATTTGCAGATCCAGAACAGAGACAATGACCATCCAGACCTCATGTTGACTAGGACTGGTTAATAAGCATACCTCTTCTTCTGGGCACCAAGAACCTAAACCTTATGTCAGCACCATCAGGCTGGCAAACCTGCCCAAAGAAGTCACTAGACCTTATTATGTTTTCCTTTTCTCAGTGTGTCACATTGGTTAAAGCTACTTTCTCTGCTCTTCAACGTAAAGTTTGGGAGAGACCAAGACCACCCTGAGGCAAAGATGGAAGCTTTTAGTCAGGAAGAGCCCGAGCTGCCATGATTGACTCTCAAGAGCAGAGCACAGTCAACTTTGAGATTACAGATAGCCGGCTATATAGAGTTCTTCAGTTGGGGGAAGGTGAGGAAGGCAATAGAACTCCTTTGTTCTTTACATTAGCCATTTCAAATAGCTAATGTGTGAAACCAGAGCAGTGACTGAGTGGGAGATAAGGAGGCAGGAAACCTAGACCTGTGGCATTGTTAGGCAAGGAAGGAATGATGGCTAGGTGGTTCCTGAGGAATGTGAATGACCCACTTCCTTACGTCTCTGTTGCCCTCCTGCTGACTCCCATTTTGTCCTGACCTAACCTTCACCATTCACCATTGCTTGTCTCTTTAGTGATTACAGTTGACAAGTGAGTAGGACTACTCTGTTTGGGATACTACAGTTGGGGCTTTTGCCTCCAAACTCTGTTAATTCTAGGGCATCTGATTGCATAGATCTTTTTTTTTTTCAACACAATGTGTATGATATTGAATTTACTGTCATAGTGTAACTACTCTATCAGAAGAGGAGATTATAAAAAGGCACTTATGCCCATTGCTTCTACTATCAGTTGATTGAAACAATGGACTTTGAAGAATTAAAATTTCTCATGAATTCCACGCTGAGGGATAGAAAAACTAAAGTCCTGTTGCCAACCAGAGGAGAAACTTCCCTCCTAGGAAGACAGTTCTGAGAACTTATTACACCACCTTCCAGGACAGACTGATGGATCGATGATGGGCCAATGATAAGTGGGTACACACTTAAACCAGTACTGCTTACTGCTTTCCTCCTACCTAAATCTGAACCTCACATCAGGACTATAAAGGAGACAGGTGAGGTCATTATATCCTTTTATTTATTTATTTTTCTTTTCCCAGTGTGGCCATATTGAATAAATCTCTTCTGCCTGCTTTTTACTATTACTTGTCTCTTTAATTGGCATACTGAGACTGAGTAACTGAGGCCAGCTTTTGTGAGATGCCAGGACTTGGGCATCTCTAAAATTCTGCTAACATAGATATCTTCATGCATAATATTTGAACAAGAGGAAAGAAAAAATATCATGGTGTGTCCCTGGCATTGTGTGTGACATATTATGACTCTAGGTAAGAAAAATGCTTTATGTAACCTAATAATTTAAAGTGGAAGTCTTGAAATACAGTCAGTGGTTATGTTTGAAGTTGAAACGTCTGCTAAAAGGATATACACATGTGGGGCCATTCATGAACCTGAAGACAGAAGCATGATGGAAAACAAATGTGTAATGATGGGAAGATAGAGAACAGAGATGACACTAAGAGGGCCTGCATCTTGTGCCATCTAGCCAAAAAAAGGAATGCTCACCTATGCAGGCAAGAAAGGCTGTACACCAGACAGCAGAGCATATGTTGAGCAATGCTGGTGTAAGGAAATACCTCTGTGTTTTAGAATCAGATCATAAAAGAATAAGGAATTCTGGGTACTTACCAGGAATTCTGGGTAGCTCATAAGAGTTATTATTTATGGCATATAGGGTAGAGTGGATTTAGTAATGTTAGTTGCCTGGTACTTCCAGCCTGCTGTATACGTGCAGGAAAACCAACCTGCAGAGACTCTTGAAAAACTCCACAGGCCCAGCAAAACAACATACCTATAGGAATGAGAGGATATGTGGCCTGAAGAATCTAGACATCTGTAACACAATTTCCTGCTAGTTTTGGAAATGCTCTGTGCTCATAAGCAAAGCAAGAGAGTTAATGACTCTGAAAGCAGAGGGACAGCTGGTAAATAGACACAAGGTTCTTATCGGTTCATTGACATAACAGGGAGGAATGTTCTCCACTGCCTCCCTTGGGTGTATGTGTCACATATCCACATCCTAATCTGTCATGACAAGGATTCAGGTTAAAGCCACACAATGTAAATAGCCAGTGAGCAAAATTTACCCAAGGGCATCACGTAAATCTTGCTACATGCTTTTACTATACACATGACTGAACAGGTTTAAGTTTGCAAGACAAGTACTAAAGCGATTTTTTCATTTCTTTTCAGGTAAACTTTTCTGCCATAAGCTCCCAAGATAACATATGATAACATCAAAGCCATTATCAAAATGGTTCACACTTGTGTTTTTATATTTAATGTATTTTGTTTGTTTAATATACTACTTGCACTTTCTACTGGCAACTACATTCCTTGTTATAACAAGATGTAAAAGAAAGACATTGTATTGCAAGGTAGTTTTCCTCCTAGTATGTAAATATCATCTAATGAATTTGCTTTGTTCTTGGCTTTTGGTACTTTCTAGAAGGTGTTGCTGCAGCTGCTCATAGCATCCTTGCTGAGTGCACTAAGTATATCCCTAGTGCTTACAGAAATTTAAGAACTGTCAGCTAGTTGAGCTATACCATTTCCAAAGCTTTATGTGATAAAAGTTAACATGACTTTGAGTTAGGAACTTTGACCTCTTTCACTATTGTAAGCAGTGAAGGCAGTATCAACATGCTAATTAAAAGATAATAATTTAACTCTCTTCCTCATTTTTTATGGTGTCTTTTCAAGTGAAAGCAACTTTCATGGCCTGAGTTCCTTAGAAACCAAAACCTAAACAAAGTTTCCTATGCCAAGATGTTTGAAAGGGCTCATAAAGCAAGGAAGGAGCACAACCAAAGGGAACAGAGCCAGAGAGCACATGGCTGCAGGGCACACTTTGGGGGCAAGGTGATTCTGCCTTTAAACTGTCATTCTGAAGAGAGATCTAAGAGGAATGCCTTCAGATCTTATCAGTAGAACTGTCCTTGGGAACAGTATCTTTTCAGTACCTTCTGTGTCAATCAGATCCCTCAGAGCTTCCCACATGTGCAGCATGTGGAGGTTTCAGAATAATGCTGAGTCTTATGGACAGGGCATTGCTGAGGCGTGAGGGGTCTGGAGCTCTGGCTTCTGGCTCAGCTCATCAGTGATGGCTGCTGGTGCGATGACAAAGTCTCTCATAGGGAGAGTTGCAGTCTGGGACCCTGGCCATAGAGATTCATTGTACTTAGCATGGGTTTATCCCATTGGTTGCATTCAGTGATTCATTTTCACAATTACCAAATCCATATATTAAGCACAGTGTATTGGTGTCATTTGATTCCTTATGTTTACATATTTAGAAACTAAGAAGAAATATTTGCACTGATTTATTTTTACTTTTATTTTTTGGCAATACTGGGAATTGAACCTAGGTTCAACTGGTCTTTTCACATGCTAGGCAAATGGTCTGCACTGCACTATAAAACCTAGCTCTCATTTTTAAACAATATTTTATTTATTTATTCGACAGACAGAGAGAGAGAAAGAGGGAGAGAGAGAATGGGTGAGCCAGAACCTCCAGCCATTGCAAATGATCTCCAAATGCATGTGCCACCCTGTGATTCTGGGTTACATGGGTCCTGAAGAATCAAACCAGAGTCCTTTGGCTTTGTAGGAATGCACCTAAACTTCTAAGCCTCTCTCTAGCCCTTAGTTCATTTTTTTTTTTCTTTTTCGAGGTAGGGTCTCACTCTAGCCCAGGCTGACCTGGAATTCACTATGTAGTCTCAGAGTGGCCTCGAATTCCTGGTGATCATCCTACCTCTGCCTCCCGAATGCTGGGATTAAAGGTGTGCGTCATCATGCCCAGCTACCTTAGTTCATTTTTTAATATAAGATATTATGTCACACATTGCTCAGGTAGGCCTTGAACTTGCACTTTCCTTTCATCTCCTGAATAGCTTGGATAATAGGCACAAGCAGTGCTGAGTTGTAGAACAAGGACTGGGGATCAAAAAGATTTCAACAATGGACAATAATGAATTAGTAAATGGTGATGCATCAACCTGAGAAGTATTATTATTTTTTAAATGGTTAATTTAAAATACATAATGAAATAGTTCTTAGTGGTATGACATGAGGTTAAACTCCAAAATAGAATTTAAACATTTTAAATTGTTATTCAAAATTGTATTGGTTAAAAGAGGCTAGGTGGCATGCAATAAGATACAACCTGAATGTCAGACCTAGGTTCATGCCTGTTACCTTGCACTGAGCAGAATGAGGCAAGAGGATCACCATGAGTTTAAGGCAAGCCTGGGATACATTATGAGATCAAGGCAAGCCTGGGTTGTATAGTGAGACCTTAGAAAGCAAGCAAGTCAGCAAGGACAGAAATAAAGAAAGAAGAAAAAAAGCAAAAGGGAATAAAAGAAAGAAAGAAAGAAGGAAAGGAAAGAAGAAAGGAAGGAAGAAAGGGGAAAGGAAGGAAAAAAAGTTGAGAGAGAAAGACATAGGAAGGAAGGGAGAAAGAAGGGAAGGAAGAACCTGAAAATTTTCTTAAGAGTGGCTTACAAAAATACAGCATTGTTAAGAAGTTGACCCCAGTTATTGTCCATCAGTGTTGCTGCTTTGTTGGAGTCTGAGAACAAAGGACATTTCATTTTCACCCTCATGCTATATAGTCCCTAGGTTTCTGTCTGCCCCTGCAAAACATGACTAATTATAACCAGAAATTACCAGGCATGTCAACATAGAAAAGGCAAAGCTGCACCAACAGGAGTCCCAGGTCAGCCTGACCATGTCTGCCTAGCATGCTCACTGAGATCCCCTGGCAATGCTTGAACTTGAGCATACCACTACCCTTGACAGCACCATTACAGTTTGTCATACTGTTTGTTGATCACTGTTCATCTTATGCTCTCAGTTCTAGCCCATGTGATGACGTTGCTTATGAGAGTTTAGAGTGTTGTAACCAAGACCATAGATGGCAATCTCCAATCTCACAGTGGCACAAATATTTTGCAGTGATGAATACTTGATTGGAAATCTCTCCTTCCAGTGTAGAGTGGTCATGTTTTCAGTTTATTTCAAAATCTTCAATGCTTCTTCAGATAGAAAAAGGTCATTAAGCAGTCACTGAGAAGTGAAACTCAAAGTCTATGCCACATTGGCAAATTAATATGGCTATAAGAAAAACTGTTGAGTTTCTTATGGGTTGCTAAATACTAAAATGTTCTTAGAAAGAAAACTGCAGGATATCCTTGTGCAAGTTCTTTGGTTCTCTATGGAGTCAGGAAGACATAACACTTGCTGTTTGTGATGCTTTTCAGACCTGAGCTTCTGTAATAGTGGTCATAAAATCAATACACTGAGTTGAGAAAAATTATATCTCAGCAGTCTGTGAAGAAAACAAACCTAAAATATTCTAGATAAGCATTTATCATGCATTAAACAAGTGATAGTGCCTGGTACAGACATTAACTCACTGTCATTGATCGCAAAGATTGCAAAAATGTAACAAACCTGATATATTTAAATATACAGAGCACTTAACACAGCATTTATTGGGGCAAAAACAGAGAAAACCTTTCTGTAGAGGATATCATGTCAAAGTCCAAGTATAACTCTAATGGGTCCTGGCTTAAATACAAAAATATTGTTTAAAATAGTGCTAAATTCATACTTTCAAAACTATGAGATAGAAGTAAGGTAGCAAATGCCACACTGGTTTCTAAGAGGCATATAATAATCTTTAAATTTTCTTTACATTCATACTTAAAATATTCATGGAAATTCCCACTTACAGGTGGGTTTGTCTTTGAAGTTTGTATGTAGCTTGGTGGCCTCAAAGTTAACTACATTTTTCCTTTAAAGTGGTATTTAAATAGCTAGAGAAGCTTACAGAAATTACTAACTCAAAATACTGTAGATAGTTCATTCACAGTGAAAGAAATTACTTAACTTCATTTTTAAACACAAAAATTAAATTATGCATTATAAAGGAATTCAATAATAAAGCAGGATGTCAAATTAGAATAGAAGAATTGGTATACTTTCATTTTAAAAAAATCCAAGAGGATATACTACTGATGGAGGCTACATTTTCTTTAGGAAAGCAAAGTATAAATTGTTAGAAATAAAATTAGCTGAATCTTTTAAAACCTATGCTAGGAAATTTTAAAATGCCTCTATAAAAGATAAACTTAAACAACAAATTGTCTTTGAGATAGGAAACAGAAGGATGTACTTGAGATAGGATGATTATTTAACACATGCTTAAAGTGTCAGCACTCTTGCAATCAATTCATAAATTTATGTTTCTAAGCCACTCTAAATAAGACAATTGTGGTATTGACACCTGAATCAACTGAAGGACCAATGGAAAAATGTATAGGCTCTAAACATTGACCTCTGAAATAATGGAAAATTGATATATGATAAAAAATGTAACCCTTGGAGTTGGAGATATTGCTCAGTGGTTAAGGCACTTGCCTACAAAGCCTAATAACCAGAGTTCAATTCCCTAGCATCCATATAAAGTTGGATGCACAAAGTGGTGCATGCATGTGGAGTTCATTTGAAGCCCCTGGAGGCCTTGGCACACCCAGTCTCTCTGTGTTTATCCTCTCTCTCTCTCTCTCTCTCTCTCTCTCTCTCTCTCCCTCTCTCTCTCTTTCTACTTGCAAATAAATAAATAAAATCTTTTTTAAAACAATTTATCTTGGAGCCGGAGAAATGTAAGGCATTTAAGGTGCTTGCCTACAAAGCCAAAGGACCCAGGTTCAATTCCCCAGGACCCGCATAAGCCAGATACACAAGGTGGAGCATACATCTGGAGTTTGTGTGCAATAGCTGGAGGCCCTGGTGTGCTCACACACTCTCACTCTCTCTCTCTCTCTCTCTCTTCTAATAAATTAATAAATAAAATTAAATATTTTTAAAAACTGTATCTCAATCAGTAGAATTTGATTTTCAAAACAGTCATTTGAAAAATAAAAATTATATCACTAACTCATACCATGCAGAATGATAAATGTCATCAGGTATAAGATGTAACTGCTAAAAATAAAGCCAAGTAATAAAAGAACACACAGAAGAACTCTCACAGAAGGTGAGAAAAGGTCCTATTTGCAAATCAAATCTTGATGTAATACAACACAAATATTAGTACATTGAGTAAGGAAATATCATAATTTAAATATGAAATATCCTCACTGACTCATGTTCTCCATTGAGAAGATGGCCATGAGTACCCAACCTAAGAGAATTAAAGTTCTACCTGACTGAGCTAATAACACATGAAAGACTTCACCAATATCATGAAGATGTCACTACCAAAATTTTCAATAGGAATGGCTCCTGTTGGGCTAGGATGACAGGGACCACTGAGATAGATAGAATTGTCTCATGAACTTAGATGGATGCTGCTGATTAAACCTGAGTTCCCACTTGTTTCCTTCCAGCCCTCTCCTCTTATATACCATGTATCACTGAGTTCAACTAAAGGACTCAGCAACCTGCCATTCTGCCTGCCCCATGCTCAGCTCTGCTCTAAATATGCAATCATGCACAAACTTCAGCCAAGTGCTAAGGCAGCTATGGTTGTCCATACCAGACATGGTCTCCAAGGTAGCATAAGAAAATCCTCTGGACCTTGGTATGGGATGTTAGCATGTTTCCCTTAAGAAGAGGTTAATTAAATTCATTCCTGCATTTTCTTTCTCCCTTTAATGTTGATGTGATACCTGATGCAGGGGCAGCAACTGTGCAAACATAAAAATTATAAACAACACACCGATGGCAGAGATAAAAGTAAATGAAAAACATCTGAGTATAAATGACATCTTTAACACCACAGACTGTGGACACAGGACATCACAGCTAGAACTGTGATGAAGCCAGCTCCTTGCTGGCTAGCTGTCATAGTGCTATAAAGTGCTATGCAAGCTTCTGAGGGATGATGACCACCAGAAGTGCAAAAAACCAGTGGATCCTGCAAGTTACAAATTCAACCATCCTACCCTTTCCAGTGTCCTGTGGCTCAGGTGTTCCCTCTAAGGGCCTGGTGAACGTTCAAACATTTGGTCTGCCAGGGTATGATGAAGACTGACGTTAATCTTCTACAGCTTCTCTCTCTCTCTCTCTCTCTCTCTCTCTCTCTCTCTCTCTCTCTCTCCTCTCTCTCTCTATCTCTTTTATATTAGTTATCTTTCTCTTCCTTCTCTTAGTGGGCACTGACCTGTAACTCCCAGTACCAGCATGTGGCTATCATCCACAATGAGATTTTCATCAGAGAGACCTACAAGGTTTCCTAAGAGAAAGGCATTTTTCTGTCAGAGTACTTGATGACCCACCAAATGTTAGTGGTAAGACCCTACCGCTGAAGACACCATATGTGGTTGACATGTAAACTGCAGTGATATGGCTAGAAGCTGGAAGAGAGTCAGTCCCCAGACAGTTAGCACGTCTAGTGCCAGAAGGTGCTACATGGGTGACTGGGGGAAAATGACCAATATCGGTCCAAGCAACTCATCGTCTAACTTACTTAGCAGCAAATAACATGTCGTGATGCTCACACAAGTGCAATAGTGGCACACAGCCATGGTGGGAAACCAACTGCTCTTGATTTGGCTAACTGGTCCCCTCAGTGGAATGGGACCCATAGCTGGAGCTGGGAAACAAGTCAGAACCATATCCAAACATGAGCCAGCTCTCCAATACCAAGCTACCACCAATTGAGGGCTACAAGAGGGCCTACAACTATTAAATTCTCTATTAAAAAAATAACGATTATCCCGTTTGTTTGGTGCTAACTTTACTCTCCGTTGGACAATCTGCTTCTCTTTTTCAGATAGATGCAGAACCTAAGGAGAGAACCAGCTCATCATACCTCAAAAGCGCCCCAGCTGAAACTGAGAACAATAGGCGAAACAAGCAAGGGTGCTGTTTGCTAGGTGAACCGGGTAGCAGCACAAGGATGAAGGAGATTGACAGAGAAAAATCAACTCCTACCAAATCAGAGATCCACAGACCCAGAGGCCCCCAACACCTCATCACTGCAACAGACCAAAAATGAACCCAACATGGCTCAGGGAAATTTTGCACAAGAGGGGGTGGAAAGAATGTCAGAGCCACACGTTGGGTCATGATATGCAAAGATATTTCTCATACCCATAACTGTGGGCTAACTCCACAATGTATGACCCATATACCTCAACAAGGAGGGGCCAGGAGGAGGGGGTGGGACATGGATGAGCCTAACAATGGTACCAACTTGACTGTATTCACTGAGTATAAAACTAATTAGCAAAAAAAAAAAAAAAATCAACCATCCAAGCAAGACCCTGGTGCAATAGTGGCACACAGGCTATGGGAGCAATCAACTGCTCCCTGACTAGACATGAGGCCCACTCAGTGGAATGAAATTTATACCTGGTACTGAGAACCAACACAAAAGCCTATGGCTTGGAAGGTTATAGACCCTTAAAGGAAACTTCCACTCTAGCCAAAAGGAGAGGTTACACTCATCAAAAATCTTCCAAATGTTGATGTTTGTCCCTTTGATCCATGCTGCTCTCAGTCATGGTTAGAGAATATGCTAATTACAGATAGCTCCAAATATCAGAAAGACCCTAGACCCATCAGTATAACAAGAAACTAAAGCTGATTGCCTAGCATGAAACAAGTCATCGATATCACACTTATTGGAGTCCAGCAAGCATTTGAGAGGAAATGGTTGATTGAATATGAGTTCTGCTCTCACTCCTAGCATGAGAACCTCTTCTAGGGAGATGGTGGTAGACACTGAGGAGACTCACAACTCATCAAAGCAGAAAATCAGAGCTTGCCAAGAGCTCAACACTAAAGGAGACTTAAAACATACCCTTCGAGGCTAACGGAACATTGCAGAAGAGGAGGCAGAAAGAATGTAAGAGCAACAGAGTGAGAAGGAGCATTCTGAGGCATTGTTTCCCCTCCAGAGACTGATAATCCTCCTTCAGTCAGGCTCTCAGTGGAAAAGGTGGGGAAGGGAGAACATACGAGTATAAACTGATGGGAATACAACTATTAGGTAATATGTGCATACAATAAAGTTCTCAATTCATAAAAGGTTATAAAATAATATAGATAATAAATAAGTTGTATCTTTCAGCCTCCAGGACATCTGTGATACCTCCCACAACAGAACTTCATGTTAAGGTCACAATAAATATCCTAAGCCTTGACTTCACAATTAAAGTGTCTACTACTTAGTGTAGGGAAATATCTTAAATTATAGAATCATTATTTGTCTCATCAAATGTAGAGGTGTTTATTCAAAGGTGTAACATTTTTTTCTGTGCCACTTAGAAGAAAGCAAGCTATGAGGTAACCAGCAGCACACGGCTTTGTTAGTTTGAAATTCTAATTACATTTATGGAAATATCTCTTTTAAACATAGGTATGAATTTTATCATGACTTACTTCTACACCAGGATTAAAAGAAAAATAAAAGTAAAATAAGTTGACTCCAGTATTTTGAAGACTATTTTTTATATTTCCCATTTAATGCTTCTGAGTTACATTTCAGCCCAGAATGATCAATGTCCCTGGTTTTCCGTAATATGCCATCATCAGTATCAGTGATATAGTATATAAAACACTTAATTAAAATTAAGTCATGGCTATCGGTACCTAGGGTCTGAAAACTGCTTCAGTTTTGCTTCCCAGTTCTCAAGCAGAACACTGTTAGCCATTCTGCAAGCTTTGACACAACTCTTCTGATCACTGCTGCCAGTGACAACTATGCACTGTTGCCACTTGTCCAAAGCTGATTTGAAAATATCATTTCAGAGATGTTAAATGGAAAAAAAGATGTGCAAGATGCTATACACCTGGCACTCTAAAAGACAGCCTACATCTTATATGGAACTTTCTTCAACTATGAATCATAAAACGTATGTCATACTTTCATAGATTGGGAAGCTAAGTCTTAAGGTCCCACATATTAACTCTGTTTAAACATTTAATTTTCTTAAAAACAAAATTGTGTGATATTTTACACAATTACTTAAATAAAAAGAATGTATGTAGTCACAACTGCTATTGAACTTTATAATACACTATCTCATATAAGAGATATTATTTATTAGGGAAAGCTACATTAAGTCTTTAGTGTCAGTTCCCTGAAACTTCATACAGCTTCTGTCTTAAAAACATTAAGCTGAACACTTCACCATTCCCTTCCTGATTTTAATTGTACGTATCTTTCCCTGCCCACTGTCCATGGAAGCCTTCCCTTTCTCATTTCCCAAGGGTCTCAATGCTGTGAAAGCAAAATCATTTATCTTGATCTCTCCTTGTCTCTGGGTATCTTTAATGCCATTAACAACAAGTCCTTCTGCAGAGTCATTTTAGCTCCTACTTTCATGTTTGTCTCAAACCTCTCCATTAGTTTTCTCCAATTTTCAATTGAAGAATCTCTCAGATTGAGCATTCCACTGATAACAGGTACCGTGCCCTTGGCCCGGTTCATGTAACTTTGAAAACTTATCTACACTACTCAGTACAGCTAGTCTCCTTTTGGTGCAGAGTATCTCAGTAGAGAGAAAAAAAAAAAAAGACATAAGGCTAGAAATGACCAATACCACAGTCTTGCACATCTTTTTCCATTTAACATCTCTGAAATATATTTTCAAATCAGCTTTGGACAAGTGGCAACAGTGCATAGTTGTCACTGGCAGCACTGATCAGAAGAGTTGTGTCAAAGCTTGCAGAATGGCTAACAGTGTCAGTGTGCAACAAATTGTCAGAACGTCATGGATCTGGCCCAGGGCAGCTATGAACGCAGCCTTACACAAAATCATAAGTTAATTAGAATATTATGAGATTTTTTTTTTGTAACTTGATTGCTTGATTTTCAAGCATGAACTTTGTAGATGAAGTTGTTGTATTGCAATGTCAGAAGATTGGACATGCCTGGCATAAAATAGCACACATTTGTGACCTCATAATCAGTGAGGTTCAAAATCCAGATATAGCTGTAGGTGGATGCTGTACAGACAACAAACTAGTCGTGGCCAGTATCACAATCTGAAGGGAAGGTCTAATTTCAAGTTCACTCGGGATGTGGGTAGAGCTCATTTCCTTGTAGGATTCCTGGCAGCTGCTCTTCAAAGCCAGCAAGGACTCTAGAGTAAGGATCAGACGTCTCACATAACACAGTGTAATTACAAGAGTAACTACTCATTATATTTGTCACATTGTATTAGTGAAATATAAATCACAGATCTCACCCATATGGAAATGGAAGGGATGGATCATACGGAAGTATGAAGAGCAGAGGCAGGGGTCATTTAGGTTATCGTGGGTCCACTTGCAACAATCACTATCCATGACAATGTCTCAGATTCCCGAACTTTTCGTCACTATTACCTGGGTTGGGAGAAGGATGGCTAGACATCATCCATGAGTTCAGGGACCAGAGTTTCAAAAAGCCTGTGATGGTCGGATTTACCTGTCAAATCAGACTAAACCTTTGGCTATCCACCCAAACACTGCTGTGGATGCTGTGTGAAGATACTCTGAAGTTGTAACAGCAGTCCATAATAGGATGCCCACAAGTAAGCAAACTTGTCTTACAAAACCTGGGAGTTCCTGACTCAGTTTGTAGAAAGGCCTTGAGAGCAGAGCTGAAGGCATTAGTAGAATCAGTTATCTGTTATGATTAAAGGAACTTATGGATCTATTTCCAAAAGTAAACACAGCCACAGCAGTTCATGACATAATATGACTGTAGGGATATAGTCAAATTGGAGACTTGAGTCACCATGTGTTTTCTAACTGAATATTTTAGAATGACTCAGGAGCATTATAATGCTGGTTGGCTGCTTATAACTTATGGCCCAGTGATAGCAGGGAAAGAATAAGGGTGAGCCAAGGGCTCCAAATTCTCACTTCATTCCACGAATAATCAGATTCATGCTGTCAGACTTTGATGAATCCCTCATCATCAAGAACCCTAAGGCCAAGATTTGTGAATATCTAATACAGAGCCTAATCCTGTCATGGCCAAATTATAATGCAGTTTTAATTTTCAGCATTGCAGGGTATCTTTTGTTAACTAGAGAACATTGAGTGGGAAGAGATGGACACAGACAGTTTGAAATGAGGCTTATAGATAGATCCCAGTGAAGCCTGGGATATTGAACTCTGAAGTTCTTATTCTTTCTTTGCTCCTGTGCTTGAGGAGTTAAGTTTATAAACCTGCAATGACCTTCTACAAAGCAGGTGTCTTAAAAGTCATTATTGAATCTCCTCAGGACCCACCATAAGCACTTTTCTTTGCTTCTAGGCTTATGAAAAACTCAAGCCCTGACAGGCCCAAAATAATGAGGAATATAGTGTGGCCTGTGAGGACACGCACTACATAGAAAAGAACTGCAATTGTAAAAGATATACAGTAGCAAGGGAGTAATATCACAGTGAAAGAAATATAAAATTTATTCAGGCCAAATTTCTTGATGTAGACCACTAAGCAAAGATTCTGGATTCATTGTTTTAGGTCATATGTCGGAAAGGGCTTGTTTTGTTCTGGCTGGTAGGTTGCTTAGCTGAACTAGGGATCAGAAGATGGTCTACATAAAATGACAATGTAATATTAAAATGGTTTACTATACAGTGAGGTATCCAAAAGCTGGAATAAATTGGAATATTAAAGTAGATTTATCATGTAAAATCTCCTCTACTACCCTGACAAAGTCTAGAAGACACATTTTTAATTCTAACTTTGAGAAATAAATCTGTGAGTTGTTCCAGCATTCTTAAGGAGCTCTGTGGTGTCGTGTCTCTCCAAAGGCCAGAATATACAGTAACTGATAATATCAAAGTGGATCCCTAAAAGCAAAAATGAAACAAAAATGGATCCCTAAATATAATGGGAGTAATGGAACCCCAAAGTAGCTGAGGACCATAGAGACAAGGGCACATAATGCATGGTCACTGTAGTAAACAGCAAAACCAAAGTGACAAACTGGCCAACCACTTAGACATATGGAACTGTCTAGTTGACCCTGGTATTCCTGTAAAATGAATAGACAGACAGGCTATTAAATTATTACTTGACCTATATAAGCAGAAGATATCTGGCTCTAATGAACAGAAGACTAATATGAATCATTAAATGGGCACCTAACCCCTTAACCAGGTTCCATGAGGACACCCAACTAAGAATGACAACCAGTATGTATACCTTTGCAGCATTGTTCCCTGAACAATTGTTTTATAGCAGGATTTTCATGTATGCAAACATTGTTCTGCTAGTATGTCTCATTTTTGATTTTTATTAAAATAACACCACACCAGACAGGACTGCACGTGCTTAGTCCTTTTACTCTGATAAACTCAGGGAAAATGTAATCTGTAGTTTACATGGATTGCAGGGGGGTCTCTCTATGTACTGAAGGCTGGCCTAGAACTCACTATACAGGTCTACTGGTCTTGAACTCACTATGTAAGCCTATGGGCCTTGAACGGGTTGTGCTTCTGGCCTGGACTCCTGACTGCTGGGATCATATGTGTGTACCACATCTCGCTCTTAAAGTGATTTTTTTAAAGTCTATATGTGCATATATTTACATGGTACTGTATTACTTTTGAAGCACAGAGAAAAATCATTATTTGGCTAGAAACTTTTAAAAATATAGCTTACAAAGCAGAGGTTTCCTTACGGACTTTTGTACAAACTTGGCTTCTTAGTTTTGACTGACTCTCTCCCCTCTCTTCCTCTCCCCCAGGTGTCTGATCTCCCTTCTCCTCCATCATTTAAACTCATGCATCCTCATCCTCATGCCTTCTTCCACCTTTATATCATATGTGTTCTATTATCTTCACCTCCTCTCCCATGAAACGTCTGCTTTCTATTCTCATAGGCCACCTTCTGGTTTCTAGCCTCTGCACACACTTATGCTCACATCACATATATAATAATTAGAAGCTAGGATCTGTATAAGAGAGAAATGAACATGTGGTGTTTGTATTTATGAGTCTGGGATACCTCACTTGATATACTTTCTATTCTATCCATTTTGTTTTAAATTTCATAATTTCTTTTTTCTTTATGGCTGAGTAAAATTCCTTTGTGTATATATGTACCCCATCTTCTTCATCCATTCATCAATTTATGGGCACATAGGAACGATTCATTTTCCTTACTATTGTGATTGGAGCAGTACTAAAAATGGAAAAGCAGGCTGGGCAGATTGCCTAGTGGTTAGGTCATTTGCTTGCAAAGCCTGAGGCCTCATGTTGGACTCTCCAGGTCCGGATGCACAAGGTGATGCAGGTGCGCAAGGTCACACATACACCCAAGATCATCCCTAAACATCAGGGAAATGCAAATTAAAACAACTATGAGAGTCCACCTTACCCCAGTAAGGATAGCAAACATCAAAAAATCAAATGAAAATAAATGCTGGTGAGGATGTAGAGAATTAGGAACCCTCATCCACTGTTGGTGGGAATGTAAGATGGTACAACCTCTTTGGAAAGCAATATGGAGACTCCTGAAAAAGCTGACTATAGAATTACCAACAGACCCAGTTATTCCCTTACTGGGCATGTACCCTAAAACCTTTAAACCACAGTCCAGAGAGATTTGCTCAACCATGTTTATAGCAGCTCAATTCGTAATAGCTAAGAGCTGGAATCAACCCAGATGTCCATCACTAGAAGAATGGATAATTAAAATGTGGTATATCTACACAATGGAATTCTACACAGCAGTAAGAAAGAAGGACACAATGAAATTTGAGGAAAAATGGGTGAACCTGGAACAGATCATTGTCAGTGAACTTACCCAAATACAGAAAGAAAATCGCCACATAGTCTCACTCATCTATACCACCTAACCTGAATCTACCCAAGATGCTGACATATCCAGCTAGCATCTCTAGGACTAGACAATAGGGTAGGTGGGGAGGGAGAGGAGGGAAAGGCAGGGGTGGGAGACACAAATCTAGACCCAAAAGGCAATGGTACCATAAAATTCTACATCCTAAAAGGCAGACCAAATGATTAAATCTTCACCAGGCCCTTAGAGAGAACACCTGAGTCACAAAGCACTGGAGAGGGTATGATGAAGACTGACATTAATGTTCTACAGCCTCTCTCTCTCTCTCTCTCTCTCTCTCTCTCTCTCTCTCTCTCTCTCTCTCTCTCTCTCCTCCCTAACTCTTTTATATAGTTATGTTTTTCCTCCTTTTCTTAGTGGGCACTGACCTGTAACTCCCAGTACCAGCATGTGGCTATCATCCACAATGAGCTTTTGATCAGAGAGACCTACAAGGTTTCCTAAAAGAAAAACAGATTTCTGTCAGAGTACTTGATGACCCACCAAAGGTTAGTGGTAGGACCCTACTGCTAAAGACACCATATGCGGTTGACACGTAAACTGCAATGACATGGCTAGAAGCTGGAAGAGAGTCAGTCCCCAGACAGTCAGCATGTCTAGTGCCACAAGCTGCTACATGGGTGACTGGGGGAAAATGACCAATATCTGTCCAAGCAACTCATCATCTAACTTACTTAGCAGTGAATAACCTGTTGTGATGCTCACACAAGTGCAATAGTGTGTCACACAGCCATGGTGGGAAACCAACTGCTCTTGATTTGGCTAACTGTCCCCTCAGTGGAATGGGACCCACAGCTGGAGCTGGGAAACAAGTCAGAACCATATCCAAACATGAGCCCGCTCTCCAATATCAAGCTACCACCAATCGTGGGCTACAAGAGGGCCTACACCTATTAAATTCTCTATAAAAAAAAATAAGGATTATCCCATTTGTCTGGTGCTAACTTTACTCTCCATTGGAGAATCTGCTTCTCTTTTTCAGATAGACACAGAGCCTAAGGAGAGAACCAGCCCATCGTACCTCAAAAGGGCCCCAGCTGAAACTAAGAACAATGGGCAAAACAAGCAAGGGTGCTGTTCTCTTGGTGAAATGGGTAGCAGCACAAGGGTGAAGGAGATTGACACAGAGAACAATCAACTCCTACCAAATCAGATATCCAGAGACCCAGAGGCCCCCATCACCTCATCACTGAAGCAGGCCAAAAATGAAACCAACATGGCTCAGGGAAATTTTGCAGAAGAGGGGGTGGAAAGAATTTCAGAGCCACATGTTGCATCATGATATGCAGAGACATTTCTCCTACCCATAACTGTGGGCTAACTCCACAATGCATGACCCATATACCTCAACAAGGAGGGGCCGCAGGGAGGGGGTAGTACGTGGATGAGTCTAACAATGGTACCAACTTGACTGTATTCACTGAGTACAAAACTAATTAGTAAAAAAAATTAATAAATTTAAAAAAAAGAAATGGAAAATCTCAGCAACCAATTGATTAAGCTTAATGAAGACTTGATCAAATGTAAGAATGAATTCCAGGAAGCCTCAAGAAAGTCAGAACTCAAACTGAAATTGTACGTCAAAAAAGAGATAAACATGATGCAAAATAACACAACAGAAATCAAAATTCAAATAGAACTTATAAAAACTTTTCAAGAACCCCTCACTAATGGAGTTACTCATGTGGGATATTGGAAGACAGAATATCTGATATGGAAGGTAAGACAGAAGAAATTTATTGGGAAGCCAAAAAAAATTCAAAGAAATCAAGTGAGGGGTGGGATAGATGGTTTTGTGGTTAAGGCACCTTCTTGCAAAGCCAAGAGACCCAGGTTCGAGTCCCCAGGACCCACATAAGCCAGATCCACAAGGTGTTGCATGATCTGGAGTTTGTTTGAAGCAGCTGGGGGCCCTGGTGCTCACTCTTTCTCTCTCACTCTCTGTCTCTCTCTGTGCCTCTTTCTCTCTCTCTCTCTCTCTCTCTCTCTCTCTCTCTCTCTCTCTCAAATAAATAATTACATAAAAATCAAGTAAAGAGAATATGAGGGAACTGTGGGATACCCTAAAATGGCCAATCATCCAGATCATGGGTATACCATAAGAAGAGGAAATCTAGGCCAGAGGCATAGAGAACATAATCAACCAAATTATTGAAGAAAACATTCTGAATCTCTCAAAAGAGAGGCCTATCCAGATACAAGAATCCCACAGAACACCAAATAGATTGACCAAAGAAGAAACTCTCCAAGGCACATCATAGTTAAAACTCTTAACAATGAAAACAGAGGGTGTTAAAAGCAGCAAGAGAGAAACATTCACAACATAAAAAGACAATCCCATCAGAACTACATCAGATTTCTCAATGGAAACCCTGAAAGCTAGAAGGGCCTGGAATGGAACATGTTAACGTCTAAAAAATGACACCTTCCAACCCAAGCTACTCAACGCAACAAAAGTACCCCTCAAAATAGATGGCAAAAGGAAAACTTTCCATGAAAAACATCAACTCTATGATTATATGAACACAAGGCCAAACCTACAGAGAATACTTGAGGGAATACTCCACACAAAACAGTCAAAAAACTAACCTCAAGAGCCACAAGAAGATCACAGTAACCAAAAACTAGACCAGGTTATACATAGTACAAAACACAAGAAAACACCAAACCCCATAAAACACCTCATGGCAGAGATTAATTCAAACCTCACAGTAATAACCCTAAATATTAATAGTCTTAACTCACCCATCAAAGGACACAAGTTATCAGGGTGGATCAAAAACTGTACACTTCTATCTGCTATCTTCAAGAAACGCACCTCACCACTTAAGATCTTCCTCAGGGTGAAAGGATGGAAATGATATTTTAAGCAAATGGAATTAAAAACAGGCAGTGTTGCTATAATAATATTTTATAAAATAGACTTCAAATCAAAATTAATCCAAATGGACAAACAAGGCCACTTCTTACTCATCAAGGAAATCATCCAGCATGAGCACACCACAAATAGATATATGCCAAACACAGGTGCACCACAGTTTGTTTTAAAAACATTTACTTGACAAGAAAACAGAAATAAACACCAACACCATCACAGTCAGGACTTCAACACTGCACTGTCATCAATAGACAGATGATCCAGGCAGAAAATCAACAGGAAAATACTAGAGTTCAACAATATCATATATCAACAAGATCTAATGGACATCTACAGAACTGTCCACCTCAACTCTACAGAATGCATATTATTCTCAGCAGCCCATGGAACCTTCTCCAAAATTGACCTACATTAGGCCATAAAGCATGCCTCCATAAAGTGAGGAAAATTGAAGTAACTTCCTGCATCATGTCAGATCCCAGTGCTTTCAAGCTAGAAATTAACAACAACAGACACATCAAGAACTTCACCAGGTCCTGGAGACTAAACAACACACTTTAAACAATGAATTGGTCATGGAAGAAATCAAAAAGATATAGTAAAATTCCTAGAACTGAATGATAAGGAAAACACCACCTACCAAAACTTAATGGGACACAATGAAGGCAGTCCTAAGGGGAAAGTTAATATTGCTAAATGCCTTCATTACAAAGAGAGAGATTCCAGATTAATAACCTAACTGTCCACCTAAAGGCAACGGAAAAAATAATAAGAATCTAACCCAAAGAGCTCAAGATGGAAACAAATAATCAAGATTTGAGCAAAAATTAATGAACTGGAAACTAGGAAAACAATTTCAAAAATCAATGACATGAAGAGCTAGTTCTCTGAAAATATTGAACAACATTGACAAACAAACCCCTTGCCAATCAGATCAGATCAGGCAAAAAAAAAAAGAAAGAGAGAGAGAGAGAGAGAAGTCTGAAATTAACAAAATCAGAAATGAAAAAGGGAGAATCACATCAGATATCAATAAAATTAGAAGAATCATAAGGGCATACTTCCATAACCTCTACTCTACAAAATTGAATAATCTGGAAAAAAAAATGGATGAATTTCTAGACACATATGACCTACCAAAACTAAACTCAGAGCAGATTAAGGTCTTAAACAACCCTATCACATGCATGGGGATTGAAAAGGTAATCAAAAACCTTCCCAAAAAGAAAAGTCTAGGACCAGATGGCTTATCAGCCAAATTCTATCAAACATTCACTGAATAACTGAAACCAATTTTTGTCAAACTGTTTCACATAGTCAGAGACGAGGGAGTCCTTCCCAACTCCTTTTATGAAGCCAACATCAACCTAACACCAAAACCAGACAGATGCAACAAGAAAATAAAACTATAGGCCTATATCTCTGATGAACTTAGATGCAAAGGTCCTGAACAAAATCCTTGCAAACCGAATTCAGCAACACATCAAAAGCATTATCCACCTTGACCAAGTAGGCTTCATCCCAAGGATGGTTCGACATATGGAAATAGGTCAATGTTATACACCACATAAATAAACTTAACCGTACAAACATGATCATCTCAATTGATGCACAGAAGGCCTCTGACAATATACAACACCACTTCATGATCAAAATACTGGAAAGAATAGGCATGGAGGGTCTATATCTCAATACAATAAAGGCCATATATAAAGCTCCTAAAGACCAAATAATACTTAATGGGGAAAAACTCAAGGAGTTCCCACTGAGACTAGGAATAAGACAGGTTGCCCACTCTCACCACTACTCTTCAACATAGTACTAGAAGTGCTAGCCCAAACAATAAGAAAGAAATAAAAGGGATTCAAATTAGAAAGGAAGAAATCAAGTTAGCCCTACTTCCAGATGACATGATCCTATACATAAGTGACCCAAAAGTCTCCATCTTAAAACTTCCAAAGGTGATCAATTTCTTCAGTAAAGTGGCAAGATACAGAATCAATGCACAAAATTACTATCTTTTCTATATGCAAAGGGCAAATATACATGGAAAGAAATCAGGGAGGCTGTCCCATTTTTCAATGGCAACAAAAAAATTAAATACCTTAGAATAACACTAACCAAGGATATGAAAGCCCTATATAATGAAAACATAAACACTGAAGAAAGAAACTGACGATGACTTGAGAAGATGGAAAGATCTTCCATGCTCCTGGATACGTAGAATTAATAGTGGCAATTCTACCAAAAGCAACATACAAATCTAATGTAATACCAGTAAAAATACCTGCATCATTCTTCACAGAAATTGAAAAATGATCTCAAAATTCATATGAAATGGCAGCAGGCCTCAAATTTCCAAACATATCCTCAACAACAACAACAAATAACTCTGGAGCTATCACCATACCCAATCAAAAGCTATATTACAAAGCCATAGTAACAAAACAGTATGGTCCTGGAATAAAAACAGAAACATAGACCAATGGAACAGAATGGAAAACCCAGACTTTAGGGAAAGCAACTACAGCTACTTGATTTTTGACAAAGGTGCCAATAATAGACTGTAGAAAAGACAGAATCTTCAACAAATGGTACTGGACAAATTGGATAACCATATGTAGAAAAATAAAATTAGGCCCTCTCATTTATCCACACAAACAACTCAAGTCCAAATGGATTAAAGACCTCAATATAAGACCTGAAACTCTTCAACCACTGGAAGAAAAAAAATAGGAGGCACTCTCCATGATATAGGACTGGGAAAAGCCTTCCTGAACAAAACTCACTCCAGTAGCCCAGGAAATTAAACAAGCACTCAACCAGTGGGATTTCATGAAGCTAAAAAGCTTTTGCACAGACAAACGTACCATAAACAGAGCCAATAGATTACCCACTGAATGGGAGGAAATCTTAGCTAGCTATACCACTGACAGAAGCCTAATATCTAGAATCTACAAAGAACTCAAAACACTTAACAATAAAAGATCAAACCACCCACTCCAAAAGTGGGGCAGAGAATTGAATAGGGAATTCTCAGAGGAAGAATTACAAATAGCACACATTTAAGAAAATGTTCATCATTTCTAACCATAAGGAAAAGGCAAATTAAAACAACTATGAGATTCCACCTTATACCACTAAGGACAGCAAACATTAAAAAATCAAATGAAGACAAATGTTCATTCACTGTTGGTTGGAATGTGAACTGGTACAACCACTATGGAAAGCAATATGGACACTCCTTAAAAGGTTGACTATAGAGTTACCAACAGACCTTGTTATTCCCTTATTGGGCATTTACCCTAAAAGTTCCACACCTCAATTCAAGATATGTGCTCAAACATGTTTATAGCTGCTCCATTCATAATAGCTAACAACTAGAATCAACCCAGGTGCCTATGATTGGACGAATGGATAACCAACATGTGGTATATCTACACAATGGAATTCTATTCAGTAGTAAGGAAAAATGGCACATTGAAATTCATAGAAAAACAGTTAAACTTGGAACAGATCATACTAAACGAACTCACACAATCATAGAAAGACAATCATTGCATGGTCTCACTCATCTGCGGTTCCTAACCTAGATCATCTTGAGTTGCTGACATACTTGAATGGTATCTGGAGGCTTGGACAATAGGAAGGGTAGGGCTTGGGGTAAAGGAAAGGTTGGGTGGACACAAAACTGAACCCAAATTGAACTGGGATCAAAGAAACCTATATCCTGGAAGTTATGCTAAAAGGTTGAACCCTCAATAAGACCTTAGGGGGAGCACTGGAATTGAAGGGTCCTGGAGAGGGTGAGATGAAGCCTAACCTTAAATTTCTCCTGTTTCTCTTTTTTTTTTTTTCTGTCTTTTTCTTTTTCCTTTTCCCTTGGCATTGGCCTGCAATTCTCTATACCAGGACATGGTTAATATCCATAATGAGCTGTTAATCAGAAAGACCTACTAAGTCTCCCAAAACAAACAAGACTTCTGTTAGCACACGCATGTGATTGCTCACCAGAGGTTAATGGTAAGACTCTGCTTCTGAAGACACTATATGCTGTTGGCTCGGACCATGGAGAGACCTGGTTGGAATCCAGAAGACAGCCAGTCCCAAGACAGCCCATCTAGGGCTGGAAGGTGCTAAATGAGTTAAATGTCCAAGCAACTTGAGGTCTAAGCTACTCAGAAGCAAACAACCTGATGTGAAGCTCACACAAGTGCAGTGGTGGCACACAGCCATGGTGGGTAAAAACTGCTCTTGGATTGGCTAACAGATCCACTCAGTGGAAAGGAAACCATACTTGGAACTAGAAAATAAGTCAGAATCATATCCAGATACATATTTTGCTTTCCAATATCGAGATCCCACTAATCTTGGGCTACAAGAGGGTCTACACCCTTTAAATTCTCTCTAAATTAATAATTGTTATCCCAGGGCTGGCGAGATGGCTTACCTGTTAAGTGCTTGCCTGTGAAGCCTAAGGACCCCGGTTTGAGGCTCAATTCCCCAGAACTCACGTTAGCCAGATGCACAAGGGGACAGAAGCATCTGGAGTTCGTTTACAGTGGCTGGAAGCCCTAGCCCGCCCACTCTCTGTCTTTCTCTCTCTCTCTCTCTCAGTCTCTCTCTGCTTCTTTCTCTCTGTGTCTATCACTCTCAAATAAATAAATAAAAATAAACAAATAATGGTTATCCCATTCACTCTCCATTGGAGATTCTTTTTAGATGGGATCAGGACCTGAGAAACTAACCCTCCACACTTCACCATGGCCCCAGCTGAAACCACAAAGGAGTTGGGGAAATGAGCAACAGTTATGCTTTCTAGGTGAACTTGATATTAGCACAAGGGTGAAGCAGACAGACACTGAGGACTCTCAACACCTACCAAACCAAAAATCCAGAGGCTCCTAATAGCCCATCACCGAAGTAGACTTAAAATGCATCCAACATGGCTCAGGGAATTTTGTGGAAGAGGGGTGGAAAGATTGTTAGAGCCCAAATTGTGACATTTTGCACAGAGATATTGCCTCTCCCCATAGCTGACTGCTGCCCCCACAACACATGACCCACAATCCCCATGGGGTTGACCTTCATCCCCCAATGAGGAGAGCCTCTTTGGAAAAGGGGCAGAGATGAGGGAAATGATGGTACAAATATGTGTTGTTTACATAATAAGTATGTCCATATCTAATAAAAATTAATTTTAAAAAAAGATTTTAAAAAATGGAAAAGCAGGTGTATATGGTAGGATAGAGAATCCTTCAAGTATACGTTCAGAAGTGACACATCATATGTGTTATGCCATCACAGAATGTAAACAGATAGTTTATCAAAAAGTTCTATACCAATTTCCTGTCCCACTAGCACTTACTGGAAGTATACCTCAATATTTTCTGCTGGTTTTCTTCAGACCAATTTCCATTACATCTCTTAAACTTCTTGCTCTTATATCCTGTCTTAGCTATGTTTTGATTGCTGTTAACAGCACACCTAATAAGACTTGGTACTTTATATTAAGAAGAATTTTTGTCTCACTCTTCTGTCCATAGTTGGGCGACTACATGTGTTGAGTCTCACAGTGTGTCATAACATGACAAATGGTAGCAGGACCATGGAGTGAGAATGAGGTTGCACAGCAAGACAGCAGAAAAAGCCTTGTACCAATGCACTCACACAGCCCATCCACTTCCATTGGAGTGTGAACTCCCTCCACAAGAAATTTGGGTGGGTCAAGCCGTAGGAAACTATTTACTTGCCATGCTAATTCTCCATCTCATGCATGGAAAGCCTTCCACTCTGTGTTTTACTATTTAAAAAAATATTTTTTATTTATATTTTAAGAGAGGAGGGCAGATAGAGAGAATGGGTGTGCCAAGACCTTTAGTCACTGCAAAGGAACTCCAGACACATGTGCCACCTTGTGCATCTGGCTTTATGTGTGCACTGGGAAATCAAACTGGGGCCCTTATGCTTTACAGGCAAATATCTTAACTGCTAAACCATCTCTCCAAACCAGCTTTTCTAGATTTCTTGGAATTTTACCCAGCATTAGTCACATGATCCAAGAAAACTGCACACCTTATTTTTAATGTTCTAAGATCACACTATCACATCATCTTTAACATTGATTACTGAATAGTGGTACTCACCCAGCTATTGTCTTATTTTTATTTTGAATGGACTATTTAATGGTTAACTTTCCCCATTAATTATTTAAAATGTTCATATTAAATACCACTCAATTCCACAGCACTATAAATTCAATACCAAAACAATATTTTTGTTGCCTTCTTAGTCTATGTGACCATTTTCAATATTTAAATACTTGCTAAAACTAGAGAATGCCTCCTTGACAGATAGGGATGCCCAAAAGTACAGTGTCTACATGGCCAAGAAGACTCCAGGTCTCCATAGTGAGAAGGTCTAGCATGATCTGAGGGGAGGTGACTTGGCCATACATGTCTATCCTGACGCAGGCAAGATCATATCTACGGTAGGCCCCCAGTTCCATTTCTGGAATAATTTAGTATTAGACTTCCAACCCAGTAGCCACCCAGAAATGGGAATCTAGTGAGTAGATGTTGTTGCTCCAGGACTCCAGACACAGAAGGCCAGATGCAGAATAGGGGAGGAGGCAAGGAGCATTCGGGAAGAAGAGGACAAGGAACTAAGGTGGGAGCTGAGTGTGTGGGAGCAAAACATGGGCCTTAAACCAGATCAGTGCCCTAAGCCTGGAGAGATGCCATGGAAGAAGATCCCCTTGTTAATTAATTAATTATTACAAATAATTATTAATTAATCTTATCTCTGATACCCATGGCCAACCACAATTCAAACTTCAGGTTACATCTCCACAAGAAATGAGAGCTAGCCGGGTGTGGTGGCACATGCCTTTAATCCCAGCACTTGAGAGGAAGAGGTAGGAGGATCGTCGTGAGTTCAAGGCCACCCTGAGACTACATAGTGAATTCCAGGTCAGCCTGTGCTAGAGGAAGACCCTACCTTGAAAAAACAAACAAAAAAAAAAGGGGGCTGGAGAGATGGCTTAGCGGTTAAGCGCTTGCCTGTGAAGCCTAAGGACCCCGGTTCGAGGCTCAATTCCCCAGGACCCACTTTAGCCAGATGCACAAGGGGGCGCACGCATCTGGAGTTCGTTTGCAGTGGCTGGAAGCCCTGGCGCATCCATTCTCTCTCTCTCTCTATCTGCCTCTTTCTCTCTCTGTCTGTTGCTCTCAAATAAATAAATAAACAACAAAATTTTAAAAAAAGAAAAGAAAAACAAAAAAAAAGAAAGGAGAAGAGAGTAGAATAAAATGTTGTAAATAGAGAGGGAGACTCAATTCTACAGCTATAATTATAGTACATTGTTGTAGTTTTTCTATTATTATTAGTCATTTCTCATCTCTTTCTAAGCCTAATTTATAAATTAAATTTTACCATATGTCTGTATATATATTAAAAAAAACAGTAATATAGTGTTTGGTACTATTCATGGTTTCAGACACCCCCTGAAGATCTTGGACTGTACCTCTTTCAGATAAAGGGACACTTGTACTACATATGTAGATCCTTGCAAGGATAAGGGTACTGAACTCAGGCCTACATTAATGAATGTCAATGCTCACCATTATATGACTCATGGAGAAGTCAACAAACCCATCTTTGGGATAAACTACTTCTCAATCAAGATTTTGATCTCAATTTCATTTGGAAGTTAGGAAGGCAAATGGTTCTAGAACAAAAAAAAAAAAAAAGGAAAGAGATAAAAGGTTCTCATTGTAGGCTCATACAAGTTAAGATGTGAAACCAGGCATGTGGCTAGACCCTGCACAGCCAGGGAGCAAGGGCAGGCTGGAGGAGACTCATCTTTGGACTTGGTTTCTGTCTTCCATTACAGTCCCCTGAGATAGGGGAGGTTACTAAAGACCTGCTTTCTCCCTTTCCCATTCTTGCTTCTTTGAAGCCATTAAGAGTATTCCCCTCCTTGTAGAACTGTAGTTGAGACTGGAGAAAGGCTGGCCACACGATAACTCATCCTGACTGAGGACTTGTTCTCTGAAAGGCATTATGGCAATTGCTGTAAGGGAGCTGCTCAATATAACTTCACAAAACTAAAACCTGTTCACACTGATAAGACACTAATAATATTGCTGATATCCCTCAGTATTGGGGCAATTGGTTTCAGGGCCCCCACAGATAAAAAATCCATAGATGCTCAAATAACTTGTATAAAGCCTAATAATATTTGCACATAGCCTACACACTACCTCCCCTATGCATTAACCCATCTCTAGGTTACTTGTAACCCAATGCAATGTAAAGTCTATGAATATGGTTCTTACGCTACATTGGTTAGGAAATAATGATTAGAAAAGGAGTACACTGGAGCTAGGCGTGGTGGTGCATACCTTTAATGCCCACACTCGGGAGGCAGAGGTAGGAGGATAGTCATGAGTTCAAGGCCACCCTAAGACTACATAGTTATTTTCAGGTCAGACTGGACTAAAGCAAGACCCTACCTCAAAAAACCAAAATAAGAAGCACATTTGATGGAGAAATGGCTCAGAAGCTAAGGCACTTGCTTGCAATGCCTGACAGCCCAGTTTCAATTCCCCAATAACCATTTAAAGCCAGATGCACAAAGTGGTGCATGCGTCTGGAGTTTTTTTGCAGCAGCAGCAGCAAAAGGTCCTGGCATGCCCATACTCTCTTATCCATCCACCCATCTATCTATCTATCTATCTATCTATCTATCTATCTATCTATCTATCTATCTATCTATCTGTCTGTCTGTCTGCCTATCTATCTGTCTATCTGTACCATCTTTCTGTGTTTGCAAATAAATAATTATTATTTTTTGAAAAAGAAGTACATTTACTTTTGAAATATTTTTCATCTGAGGTTTTTGAAATCTGTGTTTATAAAGTGTTGACCATACTTTACAATTCGTCAGTCTATAAAATTCTGTAAGTTTAAACTAAATTTATGAATTTGATCACATATGTGTTATGTAGAATCATACCAGTAACCTAAGAAGGGTGGTTCCAGAAAACACAATCCTTCCCATCAATACTGGCCATGGATAAGACATCAGTTTGTACATGACAGTCTTGGTACTCTTGACTCCAGGAAAAAAAATCTATTCATTTTCACCATATCTCTAGGGCAATAGAAAGTCCCCTCAATAACTGATATTAAGAAGTTATAACAAATGAGCATGATGATGCACGCCTTTAACCCCAGCACTTAGGAGACTGGGGTAGGATCACCATGAGTTCATGGCAGCCTGAGACTACATAGTGAATTCCAGGTCAGCCTGGGCTAGAAGAAGACTGTACCTCAGTGTTGCAATCAGGTTTGCATTGCTGGAAGAAATCACGCGACCAAGAGCAGCTTTGGAAAAAAGAGGGGGGGGGGGTTCATTTTGGCTTACAGACTCGAGGGGAAGCTTCATGATGGCAGGTTAAAACGATGGCATGAGCAGAAGATGGACATCACACCCTGGCCAACATAAGGTGGACAATAGCAACAGGGGCATATGCCAAACACTGGCAAGGGGAAATTGGCTATAATACCCATAAGCCCACCCCCAACAATACACTACCTCCAAGAGGCATTAATTCCCAAATCTCCATTAGCTGGGGACCTAGCGTTCACAACACCTAAGTTTATGGGGGACACTTGAATCAAACCAACACACTCAAAAAACAACAACAAAAAATGTTATAACAGTTTCCTAGGGTTGCCATGACAATTTATCACAAATTTGGTGGATTAAAATAACAGATTTATTCTGCCATAGATCTGGCAAGCAGAAGGTCAGTATCAGGCTTTAGAAAGGTAAGTTCACACTGGAAGCTCTACAGAAGACTGTCTGCCTTGCCTCTTACCTAGATCATGGTGGTTGCTGCCAATCCTTGAAATTGCTTATAGACCCAACACGCCAATCTCTGCCCTTGTCTTCACATAACCTTCTTCCTGTTTGTTTAATTTATCTTTCGCTTCTCTTAAGATACGTGTCATTGATGTTACAATCTTCTCTAAATCAAAGACAATGTATCTTGTGATTCTTAACCTAATCACATATACAAAGACTCAATAAGGCCACATACATATCACATGATACATCTTTTGGAAAGTTACTAGTCAGCCCACAACAATAGCAAAGCCCTTTATCTCTACTCTCCTCATACCAGGACAGAAATCTAAAGCTGTAGTGCAGTGCACGTCTCTTTCCTAGAATCTAGACATCTGGGAAGAAACATGGTTAGATTTAAGAATATTAGGATCTTTGCAACTAAACTTTGGACACCAAAGCTACACTCTGTCTGGGAGCAGGCTAGCTAATGAGCTAGAAAAGACCACTTGCTAAGTGCTGAATTATATAGTACAGGCTGATTGTTGCCAACACCCAACCTCACTTGTTCAATGAAGAGAAAAGTCCCAGACAAAATGCCCACCCCTGCACCCTGTAGTCAGAAGGAGGAAATGGTTAAGACAAAATACAGATCGCCCTTGGCAACCTGACCACATAGCTGCCTGCCATAGAACTGCATAACTAACTGCCATGTGTGATTTTGTAAAGACCCCCATTTGACTGCTCACCCCACCTTGCTGCTCTGGTACCCACCCTTCTGCTATAGTATTAGCCCTGCTGCTAGAATATAAAATGAAAGTGCAGGTTGAGCTCCAGGCCGGAGTTTTCTCCTTCTGAGTGATTCCAGCTCAGTCTCCTGGAAAATAAACTCCTCTCTTGCACTCTCCTTGGTGTTGGAGTAATCATTCCAGAGAAAATTCCACAACACTAAGTAGCAGTATCAGTCACTTGTTTTAGAAGGTCCTGGGAGGTATGAAACGCTATTGTTGCTTAAGAGATGCTGCTGTGATGGGAGCGGTGAAGTGGAAGAATGATGAGCCCTGTAGACTGGACGTTATTTGAGGTAATAACCTAAGTAAACAAGGGTTATGCACAGCCTCACTTTTGGCGAATAGCAAACTAACATTGATAAAACCTAAGGGTCTATAATAAATAAAGAAAGGTGAAATTGAGGGGAGGAAAAATTAATCTGAGAAACAGAAGAGAAACTTTGCTTAGTCAAAAGGAGAACATGAGAGAACAGGCCTATAGGAAGATATTTTCCCAAAAGGATATCCTCAAAAGGAAAGGAGTAAGATACAAAGTTTTCAATGTTTCTGAACTCAACACTGAGTGGTGCTTTGGATGACATTTGCTTTGTTTTACAACAACATAAAAAAGAAAGGAAGGAAAGAAGACAGAGGAGAAAGGAGCAAGGAGGAAGGAAGGGAAAAGTTCAGTCCTCCCTCAGAAGGATGTGATCTGTCCTTTGAGGAGCTGCGGCTTGCGATAAGGAATTGGACGAGCATTTATGGGACTTGCTACCCATTGTCATGTATTTGCTTATGTTAAATGAGATCAGTATTTCAACTTGGCATTTTTCAATGTTACTAAAGATTTGCTTCATAAAGTGTGATGGAGAAAATTTCTAAATGGCACTTTGTTCTAACTCCTGCTTCCCACAAGGCACAGTTGCCCCAAGTCCCAGAGATTTAAAGAAAAAAGTGAAGTAGTGAGGGGAAAAAAATGGAAGAAAAGATAAAATGCTGAAGGCTAATTTAAAAGACTGTAAATAACAACAATAATAAAAAAAAAAAACTTTCAAATGTCACTTGATGGAAACTGTCTGGCAGCTCAAGCCTACTGCCTTACTGCCCCAGAAGAGCTGGTGGGCAGTTACAGAACTGCAGAGTGTAGTCAGGGCTAAGATCCTGGAAAGAAAAACTTACCTTCCATGTAGTTACTTGACATTTGTTTCACAATGATTTCTCAGGTTAGCATGTTGTTCAAGGGAGATCAAACTAGAACACAGCTTTTTCAACCATTGCTCATGACCCCATATGTAGTTGTAAGACTAAATGTGGGAATCATGGAAATTGGCATCATAACAATATTTCTGAACACTCAGACAACCAAAACTTACTTCAACATCAAGTACCTAATGAACATGCTGTGTTTTTAGTCAGTTTCACCCATGGCATCGCATGATTTCACTGCAGTCTTCATCCTGTCCACACAGCATGCACACTTGTCACTGAGTATGCACCACTCTACAAAACTTTAACCAGGGCTGGACAGATGGCTTAATGATTAAGGCATTTGCCTGCAAAGCCAAAGGACCTCGTTTCAATTCCCCAGGACCCATGTAACCCAGATGCACAAAGTGGCATATATGTCTGGAGTTCGTTTGAAGTGGCTGGAGGTCCTGGCACGCCCATTCTCTCTCTCTCTCTCTCTCTCTCTCTCTCTCTCTCTCTCTCTCTCTTCTCTCAAATAAACAAATAAATAATAAAATATTTTTTAAAAATTTAATCAACATTGCCTCAAATTTGAGACTATTAGATTTTATAAATTGCAGTATATTTACCATACATAAAAAAGTTTTCTGCTCATACATAAACACAGTAGTTTCATTATGGAAAATAAAGACTTCATATTTCCTACAATCATTCCTCAGTGGGTAAATATCAAATGAGCCCATCTTTGGATTGTACTGTTAGTGTGATGGCTTGAATGTATAATGCCCACAATGGGCTCTTCTGTTTGAATACTTAATGCTGGAAGTATTTCACTGAGGAGGGCCTTGCTAGCTTTTCTTGCTCATCCTACTTCCTCCATGCTGAAGTGACAATGTAACACCTGCTTCCTGCTCCTGCCTTGCTTTCTGTACCATGATGGACTCTAACCTCTAGAACTGTGAGCTGAAACAAACCGTTTCCTTCTCCAAGCTGCTATTAGTCAGATATTTTGTCCCAGCCAGAAGAAAGTAACTGATATAGTTAGAATATTTGATTTTACAATCTGCTATTTGATTTGATAACATCAGTGTATATCTTCAGATTCATAAAATCTGCTCAATGAATATTGGCTTGGGACTACAACAGAATGTCCAACAGTTTCAGAAATGATCTAAACATACTTCAGCTGTTTTGTGCAATGCATTTATGCAAAGTGGCATTTTGAGCATTGATAATCACAGAATCCAAATAACTATCAACTCTTAAAACTGTTGAAGGTAAAAAAAAAAAAATACTGTTGAAGGTGCTATACATCCCACAGGTTCAAATATTTAGCCAAAATTTAATTCTTTATGTAAAAATAAACAAGCACATCCATCTTATTGATATGTGAATTTGCTTTCATCTTCAATAAGTGGAAAAATTACATATAGGAGAAAACTATTTTAAAATAAATTTCTTCATTGTCAGTAAACATTTGATTTATGTATGTGTTTTACATATATATCTGCATACCTGTGATTACATAAAAATGTTCTCAGTCATAAATGGGTCACATGTGAAAAACGTTAAAGAAACACTGGTCTTGTTCATTTAATGTAAAGAAGTTGTACATTTTATGTGTGGAGTCATTCCGTACTTGACTTTGACCCACGTTACCCTCACTGCTTCTAGCGGGTCCCAGAAA
The DNA here is from genome assembly GCA_036346955.1 of Dipus sagitta. NCBI lineage: Eukaryota > Metazoa > Chordata > Mammalia > Rodentia > Dipodidae > Dipus > Dipus sagitta. The sequence continues at coordinate 129,690,146 of CM070771.1, read as the reverse complement.
CATAAAACTTTTACTCTCAATCCTCTTTCCTTGCTGCTGTTTTGTATTAGCAATGCAACAAGAGAACAACTAAGCAGTATTTATTTATTCATGTGTGCATATGGCTTTGTTTGACTCACTGGGATAAGTAAGCAAGACTAACTTATTACTAAAATATAATAACTTGACAAAAATACACAACTTCCCACCTAGCTGGTAAAGCCAAAAATAAGTTAATTTTGAATGGTTACTTAGCTTCTCAAGAGTTTCCTCAGATGTAGGAAATTACAGTTGTGATTATATTTGAATTTGTGGTTTTATTATTAAATATTTTGAAAAGGACAAAAGAAAGGAATTAAGCAATTAGCATACCAAAAGGAGAAGTGCCTGTTTTGGTAAAGATAATGAAGATGGTCAATTATTTATTTGATTGTAAAGTTAATATTTAGACTTCACTCAAACAATTATTTGACAAAACATTATTAATAGCAATTTTTGCAACTTTAAGCCTTTAGCTTTGGAAAAGGACTTCTTATTATGAACAATGACAAATTTATATTAAATTAAAATGACTTTAAAAATCTAAGTATCTATGGTGCATATTGTATGACTTATTTCAGAATTTTTAAACAAAGTAAGGCAACAACTGAAATATGGGCTCTTTTGTAATACAACTATTCCTTGCCTGACCTCTAGTGTTCACAGAGAGTAAGTGGAGGGTGAAAATACTAAAACAAAAACAAAAACAAAAATGTTTTATAAGATATTTGTTTCATTCCAAATAAGAATGGAAAAACTAAAACAAAACAAAAAAATGTGTTTCAAAACAAAATAATTCACCCTCAACAAATCATCCAGGTAGCACAGAAATATAACTCTACAAGGAAACATATATTCAAATTCAGTCTGTGCTTCATGAAGAAGGAAGCCCCCAAGGAGAGTGTTTTCAGGACCAGCAAGCACTGCCTGATCTTCTTGTGAGCCCCACTTCATTCTCTCACATCACTGACTTAAAATCCTTTCTAAGTATGTTAGAAGAGAATCCTTATGTTCTTACATGCTTCTACAGCCATGCGCTGAACACCTTCCCTACCCTTACCAGAAGACACAGCTGTAAAGAGAGCAAAATGTTACATTTCTCTACATTTCTTATACCTAGCATAGAGAACATGGTGGCACATGCCTTTAATCCCAGCACTTGGGAGGCAGAGGTAGGAGGATCGCTGTGAGTTCGAGGCCACCCTGAGACTCCATAGTGAATTCCAGGTCAGCCTGAGCTAGATTGAGACCCTACCTCGGAAAACCAAAAAAAAAAAAAAAAAAAAAAAAGAGAGAAATATAGAAGTCAGGAGGCTCTGTTGATGGCAGACAGACAGGAGGCTCTGCTGGGATGAATAGCATTTCCTGGGGTCTGCATTGTTGAGCAAACTCCTTAAGATAAGCTGGACTCTTGGTCACAGGCCTACCTCACATCCCCCAGGTGGTGCTTCCTGTAACTGACCAACAGATCTGTTTACAAGTTCCTTATTTTTTTTATTTTATTTTATTTTTTTTTACTTTTATGGCTGCTACTATCACATGTAAATTGTGATTTAGGGTTTAACTCACATCCTTTTTTTGTGTTTGTTTTCTCTAACATCATGTGGTTATTTCCAATAGAAGCTGACAGAACAGTTCAGGGTTTCACTCAGAATCTGGAGTGGAGACCTGGTATACCAGACTTTTTTTTTTTTCTTTTCTTTCTTTTTTTAGCCAATAAAACTTTGCCTCACATTCTGTGAGTGGATGGTCTTACTTGTGTGACACAGGACCCCATGACAAAAGCCTTATTTACCATGGCCACCTGCTGAGACAAAGAACCATGGGTTTCCTTTCCCTGAGGAAATGAAGATAATAGCTGTTACACTAGTCAGCTTTCCAGTGCTGTAACCAAATACCGGAGTCAATAAGTTTAAGAAGAACAAAGGTTAATTTGGCTCATAGTTTTAGAGATTTCCATCCATGGTCATTTGAGTCTGTTGTTTCAGAACCTGTGTTAAGGAACCATCATGGCCAGAGCATGTGACAGAGAAAACTGCTTACTTCTTGTCAGCTAGCAAGCAGAAATGGGGAGGACCAGGCCAGGGTCCCAGTATTCTCTTCAAGTGCCTACTACAATAACCTCACTTCCTTTTATTAGGCCCCAACTCCTAGACATTCACTATCTTTCATTAGCACCACAGGATGACATGAGCTTCAAAACATGAGCTTTAGATGGACCCTCCAGATGCGAGGAAGCCCTGGAGCAGTGTGCAAGCTGGGAGCAGAGACATAGCATAGATTTCCATCCTTGGCCCGACCAGAGATTGCACTTTCTGCTTTCCTGTCAGGGAACAGAAGTAAGTAATGGCTCTGTGATTGCTGCTCCTAGCACAGTTGACAGCTTTACTCCATGAGATAGAGCAGCTCACAGTCAGCCAATTAAGTATAGCTCAGAATTTTCACTGTGGATAATTTCCTGTTATAGTTACAAGCCCTCTGAAAGTAGGAATGGAGTGTCATGCTGGTGAAATGATCAGCCACTGGTTTATATTTTGCTCCATGACTTCAAAGAAGGAGATAAAATGGACTTTGTTGCTTTTGTGTGTTTGTTCAGGGATTTTTGTTGTTTTTCCCAATAAGGAGAATCTATTCATTTTAATCTTCATGCTCCCTAAACTTCATTCTTTCTGCAAGAGGATTTTAATAAATCCTTCTTCTGCTAAGTGATTATTTCTGTAATTATATAAAATAATTCCAACTGATACAGAAATTACTTCACTTAACTTCAGCTCCTAAACCTGACTTTTTAAATTATTCTTTATGCAAATCACTGTATACCAAACTCAGGCAGTTCATAGATGTTTTACTACAAAGTGTTTGCCTAGTTTTATATTTTCAACTAATTTAATTTTGTTTCCGAATGAATAAGAACATTCATCCTAATTATTTTCTCTAATTGTAAACCAGAGAATTGTTCTTCAGATATGATATGAACTTTCAAGGTGATTGTTTGTCAGATGTCTAGATATCTAGTATCCCAATTAGTCTCATTTGCTCATTGGGAATGGATGGCTCAAAGAAGTTCATGCTTAGAAATATGATAATTATGAGTGGCTTTGTTCTCTTGTGCTTCTACCTGGTAGACTGAATCCTTTGAGTATAAAAATTGCTTTTAGAGACAAGAAAAATAACTTCTAATAAAACTCTCCATATACTTTTGTAGAAATATGTAAATTTAAGTATGTTTACTTAGAAGTCTGTTCATGTTTAGAAGTCTGACAGTAATAAAAGAAGGAAAATGTTAAGAACAATCACTCAATAGTAGACCATCTTCTCAAACTAAAGACCATAGTGGATTCTGACCATCTTTTTGGGCCCTGTGGGCTTCCTGATCCAAGCCCATTTTCTACCTCCTCCCAACCACAAATTTAGTGAGTACTTACAATAGCATTCTGATGAATTTCTCCATTTGCTGAAATTATTTCTATCAGTTGATTCTAAAAGAGGGCCTACACATATTAAATTCTCTATTAAAAAAAAAAAAGTAAGGGTTATCTCATTTGTCCTGGTGCTAACTTACTCTCCGTTGGAGAATCTGCTTCTCTTTTTCAGATAGATGTAGATCCTAAGGAGAGAGCCACCCCATCATACCTCAAAAGGGCTCTGGCTGAAACTAAGAAAAATCGGAGAAACAAGCAAGGGGGCTGTTTTCCTGATGAACCGGATACCAGCACAAGGGGGAAGGAGATCAGCACAGAGAAAAATCAAGTCCTACCAAATCAAAGAGCCAGAGTCTCAGAGGCCCCCAACACCTCATCACTGAAGCAGACCAAAAATGAACCCAACATGGCTCAGGGACATTTTGCGGAAGAGGGGGCGGAAAGAATGTCAGAGTCACATGTTGGGTCATGATATGCAGAGTCATTTAGCTTACCCATAACTGTGGGCTAACTCCACAATGCATGACCCGTATACCTCAACAAGGAGGGGCCAAGGGGAGGGGGTAGGTCACGGATGAGCCTAATAATGGTACCAAACTGACTGTATTTGCTGAATACAGAACTGACTAATAAAGAAAAAAAAAAAGAAAAGAAAATTAAAAAAATAAATAAATAAATAAAAGTCAACCTGATCTGATACAGATATAACTTCTAAAAAGTAAATTGTAAATAACCTGATTTCAAGAAAACAAGGGACTTTGTAAGTAGTCATCTATCTAAGTAAAATTATCAATAATAAAAACAGATAGAGTATAAGAGTTTCATAGAGCAGATATAAAGCTAATTAAAATATCACCTATTATTACCCAAAAGTGTTGGTGTGCATGTGTGTATGTGCATACATGTGTATGTACATGCATGTATTTGCATATGGGAGTCAAAACCTTCTGTTTTGTTCCTTAGGCACCATCCACCATTTTTGAGACAGGGTCTCTCATTGAACTGGAAGTCACCAAGTAGGCTAGATTTACTGGCCAGTGAACCCCAGGGATCCTACTGTCTTCACCTCCTCAACACTGAGATCATAAGCACTTGCTACTACGCTGAGTATTTTTCACATGGATACTGGGGATAAAACTAAGGTCTTATACTTGTACAAGGAGTTTACTAACCTGACTGAGATGACTCCCCAGCCTTAAGAAAATTCTTTTTAAAATTTTGGGTAGCAAGATCACTGGTGACATGCAGAATATGATGAATTCAAAGACCTCAAGGTATCCAAAGTAAATGTGTATTGCCAAAGTAAAAGAAGTGGGTGAGTATCATTATCTCACTAAGCACCAGGAAGATACAAGGTCATATGGTCTGAGTGCAATAAAATGTAATTCTTAATTGAACAGGGCTGTGAAGGGAGGATAGGAAACAGATCCAAGAAACAGGAACCTCTCTTCAGCTCCAATAGAGAATCATTTCTTAAATAAAGAACAGATTAGTCATTCTTCAGGAAGTACTCTATAGTCAATAGATTTAGAGTTTTCCCCCACACCCCTTCTGACAAGGCTAGCACCAACTTCTGAAAAATAGCAAACACCTTCTACACAATTGTGGGCCTGGGTACAGCACTGTTTCTAAGTGTTTCTCTTTACAACAAAAGAAATGAGGTGGTGTATAATGTCTGAGGAATTCACATGGATCCTCATTATCCAGAGGTATCTGGCTGATAGAAGTCTACCATAATTGTGGCTTCTCAGTAACAGTTAACTGCTGTCGTTTTCAGTCCTGGGTTCTTTATTATACGGTACAGAGAAATGTCTGGACTAGCAAGTATTGGATGGCATTATAATGCTTCCCTCAACATCCTAAATGTCCTAATCCAGGAGCCAAAGGGTTGAAAGGGAGTGTGTGTCATTCATAATCACATATAATCATCTGGCCACAAAATGTTTGCCTTCCATCCCAGAGGCTCTGGGTTTTGCTGGTTTAGAGATTATAGTGCTTATTCTGTTGATCTATATATCTGTGAAAAACCTCCTTCAATACTTCAGGGCTTTCTAAAATGTTAAGAACATTTTTTTTCTGATGAATATGCAATTTGAACAGGATTTGACAGGAATAGCATTAGCCAAAGGGGCTCAAAGGCCAAGGGTAGAATCTGATGAAATCTCACTCACTCACATCTGAAATCATGAACCTGAAATCTCAAGCTGGGTCTCTGGTGCATCTGTATTTCTCGATGGTCTCTACACAGGTCAGTACTACTTGGTGGCATCAGATTAGCTGAGCCTCTTGGGTGTCAGCTCAGAGCTTCCAAACACAAGGCTCAAGAAAGAGGAAGAACCACATAGCAGCAGGACTTCCTCTTGTGACCAGAAATCATATTGCATCACTTTCCTCAGAGCCACATCCCCCACCAAGCAAATTAAGTAATAGAAAACATAGACTCTCTCACCTTTGGATAGAAGAATATCAAAGTCACAAAATAACAACCACAAATAGGAGGGTTTTTTAATGTAGACATTTTTGGAAGTCCGCTTTGCAAACATACCCAATAGAGGCAAACTCCTTACCAAAGACACACATGGTTCCACGAAACAGGAGTCTGAAGTTGACATTGTCACTTGCCATTTTTAGATGCTCACGTCACTGAAAAAGCAAGCATGAAATAGATCAGTACTCAACTTGACTAATATCCTGTATATAAAGGAGAACTAGGGTAATAACTACTTCATACCAAGGGCAGGGAGAGTAGAAAGGAAACCCTTAGGATATGTCATTGTACTATATCAGGAGACACTGGGACACTTACAAAGCAGGATCTCTGTGAACTAAGGTACCTTAGGAATGAAAGTTTAGATCCCTCTACTGGAGACAGATGATTGATAGGTAGCTAGATAGTAGATAGATGAATGGATGGATAGATTACAGATAAATAATAGATAGATGATAGATAAAGAGGTGATAAATAAGGTTGAAGTACAAACTAGAGGAAAAACCTTGGATATCAGAGAAAGATGGCAATAGTCTTCTTTTTGACCTCATTCCTTTTTACTTAACAAGTAGGTCTTTAAAAATAATTTCACACCTTAATTCTCAGCTTTTCAAAATCCAGTGCATTGCAGAAAGTTAAACATGAAATTTTTCCCATCAGCACAGATAACTTCCTGGGATCACTCACTTTGGCCTGAAGGATCTGACCAGACATTCTGAGGTCACCTGCCTTGTTGCATGACAATTTTGAGGAGATATAAAATTAACACCTGTCCCCAAACTGGGGCAGCACCAGTAGCCCAAAGAAGGACTCATCCAAGTACATCATGATAAGTAAAATGAGTTTAGGAGGAATTGCTCACAGAGCCATAGGAGACTATATGCAGCAGCATTTTCCTGAAGTGTTTAGTCTACACCACACACACATACACGCACACACACACACTTTTCCCAAGATCCTACTTTACAAAGCTCTACATCTCATACAGAAGTCGTGCAAACCTGGGTTTACAGCACTTTGTTGTGCTAAGGCATTAGAGGTGACTACAGGCTCAGGAAAACCAGACTTTGGGAAAGGAATATGATCATTAGCCTTCATTGATTCTGCCAGTGTTTGCATGCACTGTCTAGCTTTGGGAAGGATGGCTTGTTTGCTGCGGTCTGGCACGTGGAACAGCTTAATGGTGGTTTGCTGTAAGCTTGAATAGCTGGCTGGCATTCAGAGGACTAGTTTCACTAGTTGTGTGAGAATGACAACCTCACCTCCATTAGGTAGAAGTGGGGTTTAATTTTTGACAAGAGAGTGTACAAAAGTTATGCAGACAGTTCCTTTTATAATTTTACTTTTACTTTAGAGAGATAAAGAGAGAGAACAGGAGCACTCCAGGGCCTCCTGCAACTGCAAAGCAAATCCAGAAACATGTGTCACTTTGTGAACCTGGCTTTTCCCCTCATGATATGCTCTACTAGGGGAGTCTGGGGAAAATACAGTTACCCCCACATAGAGGCCAACATTGAAAATTCTCTTCCTCCATGAATTGTAGCAAATTGTATCCTATGGGTATAATTGAAGTGTCAGAAGGAAGAAGCAATGGCTAGGACCCCAAGCCCAGTCTGTTAGCGTCTGCTGTATGTAGTTGGCTAAAGAGTATCCTGGAGTTGACTCCAGGGCTCATTAGTGCTCTGCCCTTTGTCTGCCTTTGACATCACCATCAGCCTGAGCCTTAGCTTAGGAAGGACAGGGATCATGTTTCCTATTTTCAGCAAAGAACACTCACTAATGCATAATTATTATATTCATCATTTTTATAGTTGCCTTCATTTAAAAAATATTTTTATTTTTATTTATTTACTTGAGAGAAAGATTGAGGAGATAGAGAGAAAATGTGTGTACCAGAGCCTCCAGCTACGGCAAATGAACTTCAGATGCATGCACCAACTGGCGCAGCTGGTTTACCTGGGAACTAGGGAATCAAAATCTGGGTCTTTGGCTTTGCAGGCAAGCACCTTAACCACTAAGCCATCTCTTCAGCCCATAGATTTGCCTACACTTTTATCTCTTGTCTGGTCTTAATCCTTTCTTAAATCTAAAACTTTCATCAGGAATCATTTTTATTGGGTGCAAGTTTGTAAAGAAAACTTTGTAAGACTTTTTGCTAGAAATTTTAAACATAGATTTCACCAACTTTTTTACTATTTATTAACATTGGCCTGACATATGTGCTAGCTTTCTCATTCTGACAACTGCAGCCCTCTATAAACAACTTATAAGAAAGAGACTGTCTTGAGTTACAGTTTCAAAGATTCCAGTCTATATTCAATTAATCCTGTTGCTTTGAGCTTGGGCTAAGCCAACTTATCATTGTGGAAGCATAGAGTAGAACAAACCTCCTAAGTTCGTGGCCTTGTTGTGAAGAAAATAAAAGGGGAAGAAGCGGAACAATCCCATAATGCCTTTCATGGGCATACACCCAGTGAGCGAAGACCTTCATTTAGGCCCCATGATTCAATATTCTACCATTCTGAGGACCAAGACCACTACACAGGCCTTTGAGAACATTTAAGATCCTAACTATAGTGATATAGAACTTTTTTATTTATTCTAAGATTTTATGTTTTTTTCTATTCATTTATTCTTGATTCTAGCATAAAATGACACTATTGTTTTTAAATATTACTTCTCCTTTTTAATCAGTTGTATGTCAGGACTCACATTTAAACATTCTCAATCTCTTATCTGAGTCTTTTACCCTCTTTTCTATATTTCATTTGATATTACATGCTTATATATTTCATAGAGTATAATTTCTTTTGAGCTATCTTCCAGATTATTAATTCTCACTTCAGCCCTATTTAATCTATTCTTCTAATTTGAGAGACACAGAGAAAGAGACAGAGAGAGAGAAAGACAGAGAGAGAGAGTTGGTGCACAAGGTCCTCAGCCACTACAATCAAATTCCAAATGCTTGCGCCACGTAGTGGGCATGTGCGACCTTGCACTTGCCTCACCTTTGTGCATCTGGATAGGTGGGATCTGGAGAGTAGTAGAACATGAGTCCTTAGGCTTCACAGGCAAGCGTCTTAACTGCTGAGCCATCTCTTCAGCCCTATTTAATCTATTCTTTTTTTTTTAACATGGGCACATATTTTTTCTCAATTTTTATTAACATTTTCCATGATTATAAAAAATATCCCATGGTAATACCCTCACTCCCCCCCACTTTCTCCTTTGAAATTCCAATCTTCATCATATCCCCTCCCTCTCTCAATCAGTCTCTCTTTTATTTTGAAGTCATGATCTTTTCCTCCTCTTATGATGGTCTTGTGTAGGTAGTGTCAGGCACTCTGAGGTCATGGATATCCAGGCTATTTTATGTCTGGAGGGAGCACATTGTAAGGAGTCCTACCCTTCCTTTGGCTCTTACATTCTTTCTGCCACCTCTAATCAAAATACAAGAGGACATAAATAAATCATATGGAATCCTCCAGTTTTGGACAATAGAACACTCAGGAGCCGTAGATCGTTGCTAGAAAATTTTCAGTGCCAGAGATGGGATACCTTCCAGTGAGTTGTTGGCCAGGGAGGTCCCTGATGCCCCCAAAACATTATAGGCCATTGCCGAGGCCCTTGGTTTCCCACCAGGAATATATGGTAAGACCCTATTGCTGAAGACTCCACATACTTGGGCTGCAAAGCCACTGAGAAATCCTGCTGGAACTGAGCTGATAACCTCCTCCATGTAGACCAGCTGACATAAAGATGGAAGAAGCCATTCTACATGTAGTTCAATAGGAGAAAGAGATACCACCAAGTGAAGATACTCAGCAGTGGACACTGCAAGCCTTATAATTGGCCAGCCAGGCCAAATGAGCCAACAGGTGCAATAGTGGCACATCTATCATGGTGGAAACCAACTGCCCTCCAATTGGACTGGAGGCCCATTCCATGGGAGGGAATACATCCTTGATACTGAAAACTTAAAACAGGGGTAGTCATGAGCCCTAGGGGTGCAACATTTGCTGATGTCTGGATAACTGTATATACTATGCTTATCAAACTGCCCAGTAAGCACTTCTCTTAATATTCATACCCTTCTATTAATGCTACTCTCACTTTGGGTAGAGAATCTTCTCTTTTCAGATGGCAGTGACCTTGGGACGACTCAGAAGGTATCATAGTGCTGGAAAGAAGTGACTGGAGTACTGAGTAACATCTCGATCACACCTTCCAAGGCTCAGGGTCTAATCTATTCTTAATCTGCCCACTGAGCTCTTGGTTCAGTCTATGACTCTGCTATAACATTCTTTATAGTTTCCTATTCTCTGAAGATATTGTCAAGCTTTATTTTTATAAACCTAAAATAGAGAGCATTATAGTGTTATAATATGTGTATAAATCCCTAATATAGCATTATAATATATGTAAAAAATCCCTATCATTGAAATTCAGAGGTTCATAACATTGGTTTTTGTTTTGGTTTTGGTTTTGGTTTGGTTTGGTGTTTCAAGGTAGGGTCTTGCTCTTGCCCAGGCTGACCTGGAATTCACTGTATAGTCTCAGGGTAGCCTCGAACTCATGGCAATCCTCCTTCCTCTGCCTTCCAAGTGCTGGGATTAAAGGCATGTGCCACCATGCCTGGCTTAATGCTGTTATTTCTACAGACAAATATTTATTGTTTTTGATTCCCTGTAAAGATAACTGTCAGTGTTCTTACTATTACAATTTTCATTTTATATTTAGAAACAACTTGAAGTCTAGGATGTTGTCTTCTATATTTTTTTCTTGGTAGCAAAAAAATAATACTACAATCAAGAATAACTTAGTTTACCCTGAAGAATAAAAGGATTTTATAAGGAAAATAAGAATTCCAAATTTGAATGAAAGCTATTTAACTTCCAGTCCAATTTTCCCTTGTACATATAACCCTTCAGAATCCTAGCTTAATTATACTAGACAAAGAAAAGTAGATTATCAGATTCCTTATTGTTTATGCTCTTAAATTTATTTCCATTCTCCTTTCTGTCAAAATTATAGCTCTGTAATGTCTTTACTGTTGGTAAATGACTTTTGAACTTGTCTTTGCTTCTAACTTTCTCCAGTACATTCTCCCTATCTGACTAGCTGTTACAATACCATAAGTAAATTCTCTTCATACCTTTTTACTGCTTTAGGGGCTACACTGTGTGGGTTATTCCAAAGAACCAATTAATTCTTCTCTCCTTTTTATTTCATTTTACTTATTTGGTACTGAGGATTCAACTTACAGTCTCATTCATTTCAAAGCATGTGGTCTGCCACTGAGTCTCCACCTTTACTTGTTATTTTGAGATCTCACTTGCCCAGGCTTGTCTTGAACTTGTAATCTTCCTGTCATATATAGCCTCATGAGTATCTGAGATTTTAGACCTACAATACCACAAGCCCAGCTCTTCTCTATCCTTTGACTTATTTTTGCACATTGTAAATAGTTCATCATTCTATAACTTTATCTTATTTAATATTTAATCATTTATGTTTTACTTTAAAGTCCTTTATGAGACGAACAGAACTTTATGTTTACTATGTTTAAAAATCAGGTCAAATAAAACAAGTAGTAGAATAAACAATTCATTTTCAGTAATATGACACTGTGTATTTGGGAACAACAATACAATAATTCAAGCCAATCTCATCAGAGCCTAAGAAGCATTAAAGCATTGCTTATCTACTTTATACAGGTATGCCTGTTCAGTGGGGGAAATTGAAAAGATACATAGTATAATATCAATAGAAGTCCCTCTGTATTATATGCTAAAAGTAAAATTATTTTTTCTTTCACTTTTCTATACAATAAACATTATCAGAATGAAAATAAATTCCATTTGAATATGAAACTCAACTATTAAAATTACTGTAATAAGCCCTAAATGTAAGAAACTAATTCTATTGTTTCTAGAGAGATGACAGGACAATAGGAATGTAATTAGATACATAGAGAGAAACAGAAAGAAAATTTTAACAACTTCACATATTCACTCACGTAAGTCATTTGGAAGAAAAGTGACTTTCTGATTTAGTCTGAGAATTTGGGGAATACATAGTATCTTTGTTTGTTAAAAGTCTTACTGCTCATTCAGTGCATGACATAGTTTGTAATTATGATAGAATTTTATTTCAGATGCTTTGTAGTTATCCTTCTCTGAGTAATCAATCAATATTATCGACTTGTACACAATTGTATTGATAGTAGTGGGATTAACAGTAAGCCTACACTATGAATACCATGGATGAACTTTGTTTTTGTTGTGATTTTCTGATGTAGGTCAGTTTGAAGGATCCATGTTTTCATGCATGGTTACTTCTTCACCAAAAATATCTATATGTTGCATAACTTGCTGAAACTTTCTTTGGATACTTAATTTTTTAATTTTAATTTATTTATTTGTGTGCCTGTGGGGGAGGGGGGAGAAAATAGGTATGTCAGGGCCTCTATCCCCTGCAAATAAACTCCAAACACATGTGTGACTTTGTGCATCTGGGCTTGATGTGGATACTGGGGAGTCAAACTCAGACCGGTAAGCTTTGTATGCAAGTGATTTTAACTATTTATCCACCTTCCCAGAACATTGAATACTCATTTTTTAATTGAAATTATTTTAAGGAGAAATTTAATCTCTGAACAATAATAACATAAATCAAAACAGAATCCAAATTTTCTTTTGACAGAACTTAGGACCTTATTTTATAAAGAGACTTCTGTGAAAAAGCAAAGGGCATGATTTTGTACAGGGGGAACTTATACCCCATTTAGCAGTTTCTGACTCCACAAAGCTCTTGCCATCAAGCAGTACAAATGGCTGCCTGGTGAGTGATGGATGTGTAACCACCATGCTCACCTTGAAAGGTGGAGGTAACAGGTCAATCACCCAGTTTTTTTCCCCACTCCTCTCAAAGTAAGTTACATGCTTTCTAAAACTCTATATTTTTTAAACCAATTTTATGGAGATGCAATTTATATCCAACAAAATAAATGCATTTTATTCCTATAAGTCAAAGACTTTAAACAATGTTCATATCAATGACACCACTAGTAAACAAGGCACAGAACATTGCAGCACTCCAAATAGTTTCTCATGACCCATTGCTGTCAGTGCCCCACCTCTCAGGCTACAGCAAATATTGAACTATTTCTACTATGACATATTATATTTTAAACAAGATTTTAGACACTGAATGAGACATAAAAGTATATAGGGACAGTTTGGGGAAGAATCATAGAAATTTGTTACCATTCTGATGTCTCATAAGTATGATGTGTCAGTACTACTCAGGTGCCAGACCCCAGAGCATCTGTCACCAGCTCTTTTAAGATATGCATCAGGTGGGCAAGGAGGACCTTACAAACTTTTTGAGATAATTTATCAATCCTATATTGCTATACCTCACAACTGCTTAGAAATTTAGTTTTCCTATATTTTACAGCAGTATAGGTCATCAATGGGAAGCAAACAAAAGAAAAAGAAAACCAAGGAAGTTCATCATCACAATCAGGAAAAGGGCATGTGTATTTGCCTCCACCCCAGCTTTCATCTGCTCTTTACAGGAGGATTTAAGGAAAAAAAAATTTATTTATTTGCAAGCAGAAAGGAGTGTGGAGAAAGAGAGAGTGAGAATGAGAGAGAGAAAATGGGCATGTCGGGACATCTTTCCACTACAAACAAACTCCAGATGCATGCACCACTTTGTACATCTGGCTTACATGGGTACTGGGGAATCAAACCCAGGCTGCCAGGCACCCGTAACCACTGACCCATCCCTCCAACCCCTACTGAGGATTTTTAAACAAGAAACTTTAACCTCTGCGCTATCTTCCCAATCCTATGTGGGGGTTTTGAAAATATGTGCACTGAATCTAGAGCAGGAAACATACGTGGAGACTTTTTATAATATAAAAGAAAAATGAGTCCTTCATGACTCATCTGGACTTACCCCAAAACAAGAGTGCAAGCAGGAAAAAAAAAAAGTGATATATGAAAAAAATGACTGAGAATTCTGTTTCTGCTCATTGGTTGACTTAAGCTAATGATGCAAGCAGCCATTAGTTTGACTGAGGGTAATAGAGCTTCTGCTGATGGATGTGATGCAAATACCCCAGATGATGTTACTATACAAAAGGCTCTGAAGAATAAAAATCATTCTTGTTTTTTTTAAAATTGTTAACCAAATTATTAAAATAAAAATAAAGATAAAGATATTTTAAAATGATAGCAAATGAGTTATTTTCAATATTTATAATAGTCTATCTTATGAAATTTACTAATAGTAATACTGGTGAACAATTTAGCATTTTTTATAGTTAACACACCACCCAAAGCATTTGTCACAGATTATTGCACTTAACCATCATATAAATACTATGAGGCAGAAATTGTATCCTGATTTTAATGCAGAATCTGAGAATGAAAGAGATGAAGAGCATGCCTAAATTCATTTACCTAGTTAGTACTCAAGCTAGGTTTTAACCCAAGGTATTGTGGCTCCCATGCCTTTGCGTAATTTTTATATCTATTGTCTGTTTTACTTGCTTTAAATTTTAAATGTTTTCATTTGTAATATTTTCATGTATGTATAGGATGCATTTTGATCTTATTCATCCCAATTATCCTCCCATTCCCCACCCTCCCACTCATACCCTTCTTCCCTCTTAATCCCCATCATATTGTCATGTTTTTGTTTTTTGAATCATTGACTTAAATTAGAGTTGATTGCGTGGTCATCGGTAGCAGGTTATTTACTGACACTGGGGCAACTTTCCATTGGCTATACCACTAATGACCCTGGCTCTCCCTCTCCCAGAAGCCATTAGCTGCCATTAGCTACTCTGGGAGGTGGAGGGGTCTCATGGATCACTCTCGTATCCATGGTGGAAAAATTGACAGGCTCAATGCCTTACTGGAAACCACAGCTGCTGTGAATTCATGAGTGTACAGCCATATTGTTTCCAGAGGACAACATTTTATAGCCCTCTGCCCCATCTTACTGCTCTTACATTCTTTCCACCACCTCTTCTTCAAGGTTCCCTGAACCTCCAAGTGAGTAGTTTAGAGCTCTTTGAAGCTGAGCACACAGCAGTCACTATGTATCTCTGCATTTTATTTTTACTCTTTTGTAAATTTCACATTTACTACAAAAGCAATCAGACTAAGGGAGTTCACTAGTAAAAAGTCAGTAAAAACATCACCTCTCACTAGGGCATTTTCCTATGAATTTATCATATTGTTTATAAAGTTAAAACATCAAACAAAAAATTCTTTTTTTCCCCCAGGATATTTTCCAGTGTATTTGTTAATCGCCCTAGAATTATATAATATTATAAGAATCAATAGAAAACTAAAGAAAAAATTACTCTTCAAACAACTGGCTTATTAAATAAGGTCAAATGCCAATCTTTCCTGTGCAGATAGCTATCGTTTTTGAGTGCTGTTGTATTTTACTTTGGTAGTGACATGACTCAGACTGCAGATATTGTGCTTATTTCTGTTGGGACAAAGTCCCATTCCTCTGATAAACACTTCTCTTATTTTACAACTCCTTGGGCTCCAAGCATCTTACATTCTCTATACATTTGAAGGACATTATGTTTTATGTTACACAAGGTAAACATAAGACTACTATTAATTTTACAAGCTACAGAAATTCTAAAACATGAACTCTTGGGTCAGACAAATCTTAAGGGGTTGGAGAAATTTTAGGGAAATCACAGGTTGTCATGGTATTTTCACTAAGTAGAACTGACTAGTTCTGCAACGAATGTGTTATAGTTTAAATATAAAATGTTCCCCACAGGTTCATGTGTCTGAACACTTGATCCAAACTGGTGTCATTGTTTTGGGGAAGTTGAGACATGTGTGGTCTACCTAACAGAAGTAGGACATTGGGGTGGACCTCAAGGAATGTTCCCACCTCTAGCTCATAGCCTAGCTCTCTATTTCCTGATCTACCAAGATGTGGAAAGAAGAGCCACATGTTGCTACAACCTCTACTATGCTTTCCTTGCTGTGACGAGAATATTTTTTTTGAGCCATTGTATGTTGGAAGTATAACTTTCTTTTTGATTTTACTGAGGATTATAACCAAAAGATTGCCTTTCGTAGAGACTTTGAAATATAGACTTCTAAGCAATGTTGAAACTGATATGACCATGGGGACTCTTGATGTTGGAGTGAACACATTTTGCAATATGATATGGTCAAAAGCCTATGGGGGCCATAGAGGAATGTTATAATTTGAATGTAAAATTTCCCCTACACATGTATCATGACACTAAAACCCCAGCTGGTGGTGCTGTTTCGGGGAGTTATAGAACCTTTGAGATATGTGGCCTACATAGCAGAAGTTGGTTTCTGGTAATGGCCCTGAATATTATATTTCCCCCTAGTTTTTGCTGGTGCTTTCTGTTTATGGATTTACCACAAGGTAAGAATCAATGGCCTCACTCCTATGCAGTCTACTATGCCTTCCCGGCTGAGATGAACTGAGACCATGAGCCAAAATAAATCCTTTCTCTTTAAGTTGTATTTATCAAGTATTCTGTCACAATATTGAAAAAGTAACTAAGACAGAATGCAAATGAGATTTTAGCTTCCTTCTATTATATGTATGCATGCATTCATTTTTCCACTAACTCATAAAACGAATATGAAAATACCATTCAAACGAAGCAGGAGCAAGGAAAGTATATCTACCTCATATTTTCCGTGTGTGTGTGTGTGTGTGTGTGTGTGTTGTAGACAGCTTCACATTGTAGGGATGAATATCCAACCAAGCACAGTTTGATGGGAAGAAGACATATATTTTAAGTTTACAGATCCAAGGGAAGTTTCATCAATGGCAAAGGAAGCTGGCTTCCACTCATAAATCCAAGCAGAGAAAGAGATAAACCACCAGCAGCCAGCAAACACCAAAAAGCAGCTAGCACAAACCAGCAGCAAGCCGGAGCCCACCAGAGCTCTAACCTCTGTGCATACCTTTGGGCTAGAATTCAGATCCATCTCCGCTGATGCCTTAGGGCTGGACTCCAATCCGTCTCCAGTAACACCCCCTCTAGCCAGGTGGCTGGAAATCCAAGTTACAAGTTTAACATCTGACTCAACGGGGTGCATACATTCCAACTATCACAATATGTACTCCAGATATACTCACATATGTGGAACTTTGAGTCCCACTTTTTTTGTTTTGTTTTGTTTTTCAAGGTAGGGTCTCACTCTAGCCCAGGCTGACCTGGAATTCACTATGGAGTCTCAGGGTGGTCTTGAACTCATGGCAATCCTCCTACCTCTGCCTCCCGAGTGCTGGGATTAAGGTGTGTGCCACCACACCTGGGTTTAAGTCCCATTTTTATTAGGCCAATTCACAAGGCAATGGGCAAATTCTTTTCCATCTACAATGAAAATAACCCAAACGCAGATTCTGACTTAGAGGAAAAAGAAAAAGATAATCTTAAATGTCTGATTTCACTTGAAAACTCACTCTATATTCACTAAAAACACTCATAATAGGTATATTAATATTTTCCTTATAACTACTTTCCATTTAAATGACTGTGAAACAGATAGAAAATTTCTAAACCTTTCTGCCTGGATGCATCATACCCCTTCTTGGCAAAGGCATCAGGGAAATCTTTGTACAACATGTTAGTGAAAGACTAGTCTTGTCAACATCTACTTCCTATGACAGGTAAAATAACCAGTTATCAGCTGAGCTGCATCATGTTTCCTAGGCAGCAATTTCTTTGATAGTACACAGAACTGTCTCATGGAAATATGGGCCCTAAAATGTGAGAACTGATATGGGCCATGTCAGAAGCACTCTGCAACAGCTCATGCACTACTGTATATTTTAGCTCAAATGGTTTCTATGACAAAAGCATCTTATGACTTACTTTCTTTGCAATTTCCAGCAAGCCTAAGTGTTAAGATGCGTGGGCATTTTTTTTTAAAGAAAAATCAATCTTAACATTTCTTTAAATAAATTCCCCATATCTGCCTCTGTGTATCTCTTGACTGAATACTATGTGTGAACCACTGCAACTTACTACATATAGGACAGCACACAAGATGTGTTCATTGCCTCCAAACACCAATCAGTAGACATAGACAAATCAAATGCTAATGTAAGAGGTTCGCCATGAGTTCGAGACTACCCTGAGACTACACAGTGAATTCCAGGTCAGCTTGGGCTAGAGCAAAACCCTACCTCAAAGAAAACAAAACAAAACAAAAAGAAAATCAAAAATGTGTTTGTGATAGCTAACTAAGATTTTAAATAATCAGGTGGGAAAAGTTGTGAGTACTACAGTTTGAATAAAAGTTTTACACATAACTCACTTCCTATAACATTTACTCATTTTAAATGTAAAATGTTTGGGTTTTTGTGTTGTAAAGTGGTACAACGATCACTGTACTCAATATTAAAACATTCTCATCACCACAAAAGGAACACATTATTTAGAAGTCAATGTCCATATGCTCCCCCTTTCAACCATTGACAATCTGAAAATAGTTTTCTTCTTTTTTGAAGGTATGTATCCATTTTTAATTTTTTAAATATTTTAATTTTATTTATTTATTTGAGAGAGACAGAAACAAACAGACAGAAAGAGGGAGAATGGGTGCACCATGGCCTACAGCCACTGCAAAAGAACTCCAGATGCATGCACCACTTTGTGCATCTGGCTTACATGGGTCCTGGGGAACCGAACTGAGGTCCTTTGGCTTTGCCGGCAAGTACCTTAACTGCTAAGCCATCTCTCCAGTCCCATTCTTTATTATTATTTTTTTTTAGTGGAGAATATTTTTAAGCCTTCTTTGCCAGCATCTACACATATATACAATATACTGTGATCAAAGTCCCTCCCACCACTTCCCTTTTTCTCTTTTGTACACCCCTTCCACTGAGTCCTTTCTTTCCAATTAGCCCCTGTTCTATTTTTTTTCTATTCTTTTTAAATTTTTATTTATTTATTTATTTGAGAGTGACAGAGAGAGGAAGAAGCAATAGAGAGAGAGACAGAGAGAGAGAATGGGCGTGCCAGGGCTTCCAGCCTCTGCAAACAAACTCCAGACGCGTGCGCCCCCTTGTGCATCTGGCTAACGTGGGTCCTGGAGAATCGAGCCTCGAACCGGGGTCCTTAGGCTTCACAGGCAAGCGCTTACCCACTAAGCCATCTCTCCAGCCCAACCCTGTTCTATTTTTTGACAATTTTTTCCAAGGCAGGGTCTTTCTCTGGCCTAGGCTGACCTAGAACTCACTATGTAGTCTTAGGGTGACCATGAACTCACAGAAATTCTCCTACTTCTGCTTCCCAAGTGCTGGGATCAAAGGCATATGCCTTTCTCTGTCTGTCTGTCTGTCACTCTTAAATAAATAAATAATAAAATTTTTTAAAAAAAGAATCCAGGAACCCATAGGTCTGTTGGTAATTCTGTATTCATCTTTTTCAGGAATCTCCATAATGATTTCCATAGTTGCTTTACAAGTTTGCATTCCCACCAACAGTAAATGAGGGTTCCTCTTTTTGCACAAAGTCACCAACATTTGCTGTCATTTCCTTTTAATGATTGTCATTTTTACTGGAGTAAGGTGGAATCTCATAATTGTTTTAATTTGCATTTCCCTGATGGTTAGGGATGTTGAACATTTTCTTAAGTGTGTGTTACACATTTGTATTTCTTCCACTGAGAACTCCCCATTTAGTACTCTATCCTATTTTTTCAGTGGGTTGTTTGATTTTTTATTGTTTAGTCTTGAATTCTTTGTGGATTCTAGATATTAGGCCTTTGTCAGTGGTACAGCTGGTGAAAATTTTCTCCCATTCTGTGGACAATCTATTGGCTCTGCTTATGGTATATTTGTCTGTGCAAAAGCTTTTTAGCTTCAAGAGATCCTATTGTTTAATTTCCTGGGCTACTGGAGTTATGTTGAGGAATCCTTCCCTACTCCTATGTCATGAAGAGTTCCTCCTATATTTTTTTTTTACCTTTTTACTGTTTTTTCCCCTTTATCATTATTATTAACAACAACAACAACAGCAAAAACATATTTTTCATGGACACATCATGTGTTAGTATCCTCTTTTCCCTCATTCCTGCCCCCATTCCACTGGGGACCCTCCTCAGTAGGGTTTTAGGTGTTCCCTATTGGGTTGTGGATTATGTGTTGTGGGAGCAGCAGTCAGTTATTTTTTCAGGGAAGGGGATGCCTCTGGGCATGATGTCTCAACCTGTGGCTCTTAAAAGCATTATATATAGATTAGATAGGTAGATTAGATAGATAGATTAGATAGATAGATAGATAGATAGATAGATAGATAGATAGACAGATAGACAGATATAGAGATAAATATAATTGACAACTTCTATACTTACAGATAACAAACCATGGTATTTCCCTCCCCTCCCCCACTTTCCCCTTCATAACTCTGTTCTCCATCATATACGCTCACTCTCTCCATTAGTCTCTCTTAATTTGATGTCATCAGCTTTTTCTCCTATTATGAGGGTCTTGTTTAGGTATTGCTAGGCACTGCGAGGTCTTGAATATAGAAGCCAATTCTGTCCGGACTGTTAAATATAAGGAGTGGTACCCTTCCTTTGGCTCTTTCATTCTTTCCACCACCTCTTCCATAATGAACCCTGAGCCTTGGTGGGTGTGAGATTTTTCAGTGCTAGACATTCCTCCGTCCCTTCTCAGTACTGTGTTGCCTTTTGGGTCATCCCAGTGGTCATCGCCATCTGAAAAGAGAAGCTTCTCTAACCAGAAGTGAGATTAGCATTAATATATGAATATGAACGTTAAGTGTAGTGCTTTCAGGGCAATTTGGTGAGAGGAATATATGCATTTATCCAGACCAGAGCAGACTTTATACCCCTAAGGCTAATGACCTCCCCCGCCATAGGCTTTTGATCAGGTTTCCAGTACCAGGCATGTATTCCCTCCCATAGAGTGGGCCTTCAGTCCAATTAGAGAGCAATTGGTTTCTCCCAGAGCAGACATGCCACTATTGCACTCATCCAGTGTTCATTGTTTTCACTACTGATGACTTCTGTCTCCCATTAGGCTGCATATAGTGCAGCTTTTTCCAGCTTTGAGTTGGCTGGGCTACAGGGAGAAGGTTTTCTGCTCAGCACCAGCTTGATTTCTCAGTGACTTTGCCACTCAGGCATATGAAGTCTTCATCAATAGGATCTTACCATCTCTTTCTCACAGGAAACCAAGGACCTTGGCAATAGCTTATAATGTTTTGGAGGTACAAGGGACCTCCCTGGCCAACAACTCACTGTAAGGTATCCCATCCCTGGCACTGAAAATTTTCTAGTAACAATCTATGGCTTCTGAATGTGCCATAATTCAAGAAAGTAGATTTTCATATGTCTTATTCAGAATATCTTGAAATTTTATTGACCCTCCCCCCTTCTTTTATACAATCTGTTCCCCTGACCTAGCTTAGGCCTTTCGCCTCCCTGTAATCTGTTCTTCCACTTGCATATATACAATACTATCCCCTATTTATTCTTCCAGTAGTAGCAGAGTTTCCAGTCTCATACTGAGGTCCTTAATCCATTTGGATTTGATCTTTCTTTATGGTGAGATGAATGGGTCCAGTTTTATTTTGCTACATGGGATTATCCAATTTGTCCAGCACTATTTGTTGAAGATGCTGTCTTTTCTCCAGTCTACATTATTGACAGCTTTGTCAAAGATCAAGAAGCTGTAGTTACTTCACCTAAGGGCCCAGTTTTCAATTCTGTTCCATTGGTTTCTACGTCTGTTTTTATGCCAGCACCATGCTGTTTTTGTTACTATGACTTTGTAGTATAGCTTTAGATGAGGTATGAAGATACCACCAGAGGTTTATTTGGCTGAGGATATGTTTGGATATCCAAAACCTGCTGCTATTTCATATGGATTTGAGATCTTTTTTTTTCTATAGTTATGAAAAATTATGCTGGAACTTTTATGTGTATTGCATTATATCTGTATATTGCTTTTGGTAGTATTGTCATTTTCACAATATTAATTATGCATATCCAAGAGCATGGGAGGTCTTTCCATCTTCTCAAGTCCTCCTCAATTTCTTTCTTAAGTGTGTGACCTCCCAGTTCCCTGGTCCCAGAACCCCTGCTGCTGGCTTGGGGTTGCCTGGACCCCACAAATGTGATCCAGAATCAGGCCTTTTGTTCCCAGGGGCTGGTCAATCAGGAAGCCGGAACAAAAGTTCTGGCCTACTCACTCATGTGCACACCCTCCAGAGCAGGAGTTCTGGGAGTTGAGGACCCAGGGACAGGTTAAACAGGAAGGTGAAGCAAAAATGTCTGCTTCTGTATCATACACGCAAGGTCCAGGCTGCACCAAACCAAGAGCAGGGGTGTCAGGACCAGGGAACCTAGAGGTGGGGAATGAACTGAAAGCTCTGGCATGCTTACTCTGTACTCGCACCCTCGGGAGTTGGGGACCCAGGGCTAGTCAATAAGGAAGGTGGAGCAAATGACCTGCTTCTGTAGCACACACACAGGATCCTGGCCACCCCAAGCCAGTGGCAGGGATACTGAGAGGTGGGGAAAGGGAGCTCTGGCCTACTCACTCTGTGCACATACCCTTGAGATCCAGTGTTTTAATCATGAAGGGATGTTATATTTTGTCAAAGGCCCACCTAAAGATCATTATCCAGTCCTTTTTACACTACTTATCACATCATTCACTTAAAATAAAATAAGTGGCCTGTCTACTCTCAACTAGTACATTTCAATAAATTAACAAATATAAAGACATAAATAAATACCCCAAGATCAGCAGAGACCCCAGTGTGAAAAGAAAAGCAACATGGCAACTTACCCAGTAAAGTCAACTCTACTATACTCCAATTTTGATTTTACTTTCTGTAAACCATCTATGGAGAATGACTTCATTCATTACTCTGAGGTCTATATTTTTGTTTCTAGCTTTTTTTTTTTTCAAGGTAAGGTCTCACTCTAGCCCCGGCTGACCTGGAATTCACTATATAGAATCAGGGTAGCCTCCTACTTCTGCCTCCCTCCTGAGTGCTGGGATTAAAGGCATGCACCACCACACCCAGCAACCTTTGTTTAGCTATAGTTTTGAATGCATTCCATCATCAAAATGTAAGGGATTTAGTTTACCCAGCCAAAGAACACTATTTCCTAATTAAAGGTTTAATGTTAACTGAGGTTCCCATTTCTCTGCAGTAATCATTTGAGAAGCCATATCTCTTCAGCATTTATGTTAAGATTCCCTGAGGACACCAGGATTCATTTGCATAATACTGGAAGGTGCGCTAAAGGGCTCTGGAAAGGGTAGTCATTATAGAAGATGGACACCCACTCAGGGTAGTTCTAGCATTGGTGCAGGATACCACAGAGCTCATGTAGGTCAAAGTACATGGTAGGGGAGGGCTGGCATCTCAGTGTACTTCCCTCCAATAGGTGATATGTAAAGCTGCAAGGATGCCATTTTTTCACGGTGGACCTCGGGAAATCATTGCAAAGGTTCACAAAGGAAAACTTAACGGTTCTATAATTAGGTGTCATGGAAACATAAAGTTTTTTTATATTATCTTAATCAGTATTCTTATCTTCCATAAAAAGTAATAAACTTGCTTAAGTCTCCATTGTACCAGCTGAAAGTACATTTTCTAAGACTTTTTACATGACACACAGCATAAGATTTGAGAAATGATGATATTCTGCAGGTTGTAAGCCCTGGTGGTTCTTAGTTGAGTGGCAGCCTGCCAGCCATTTCTGCTTAACCAAGGTGGGAACTGAATGGAGCTCTGCCTTCGGTACTTGGTCCCACACTGGTATCCTTGAAGGGATAACTGTAGGCCAGATGAGTGACAGATGGAATGTTTGCACCAATCAGACTTGCCAGCGCAGGAGATTCCCACTTACGGATATACCCAATAAATGTGTTAGTGCTTCATGTCCTTGTTGGATTGCCCAGGGCACAGGCAAAGGTGCAGGGCACAGGTGTCAGGGTTAAATGGTTTGCTTTACCTCTGCATTTGAGGAATGCCATGGGTGATTCATATCTGGCTTATCACAGTTCTGATTCACCACTGGACGTTTCCTGTCTCTAAAGTACAGCCGTGAGCACTAGCATTACTCCCCGTATGAGAAGCTCCTGAGGCAGCACTGTAACTGAGCTCTAGCCCGGCAGCTGAAGCCCGTCTTCTTGGGAAACTATGCCCTTAGTGTTTGCGCTCTATACACCTTGGCCTTGGCTGTGGAGCCATCGCAGGGCTATCTGTTCAGGCACTAATTTAGTAACCCAGTATAAGTTCACCCAGGCCCCTGGAGGAAACTCACCTATCCATAACCCTGACAACAAGCCTGGCATCTGTGGACCCTGAAGCATACCCTTAAGGTAGCATCACTTCGACTGACAGAGTTCCTGGGAACAATTCAATCTACCCAGAGACAAGACAGGACCCATGCCTGCCTAAGCCCACCTACTGGCTTCTTACAGTAGACTCAGGAACAATCACATGACCTGGCTCTAACTGCCCAACTGAATTCTATCCCATCAGCCCAGGGGCTCAACAGGAGAAACTCTTTATGTGATTGCAAAGACTGGAAGAGGTGTTTGCTACAGACAAAAACATAGAAGTCAATCCAAGGCTCCACAGACAATGAGGGATGAGGCAAACATGTTACCATGCAAAGAAGCTAATAACACTGTCATAACCAAACCCAAAGAAATAGAGATCAACAGTCTGCCTGAAAAAGAAAATCAAAATTACAGGCTAGGGAGATAGTTCAGTTTGATGCCAGCCTAGACTAGATAGTAAAACCTTATCTCTAATAGAAGTAAAAAGAGGAACAAAGATACAGCTTTAATGGTAAACACTTTCCTAGCATGCCTGAGGTGCTGGGTTTAGTCTCCAGTATTAAAAAGAAAAATGGAAAGTAGGAAGAAAGGGAGGAAGGGAAGAAAAGAAGGAAGGAAAGAAGGCAGGAGAGAAGGAAGGAAGGAGGGAGGGAAGAAAAAGAAAATGGGTGAAGGAAGGTAAAACAAAACAACCAGGGCATAATCAAAAAAGCAAATATGTAAATTAGGAGCAGTAGAAAAGGAATAGAGACTGACATTTAAGAATAATTAAGAATATATTTAAGAATAATTTTTAGAACTGCTAGGTCTGGGCACCAAGCTCAGTGGTAGAGCACTTGCTTGCATATGTAAGACTTACCCCCAAAGAGCAAGCAACAGAACAAAAAAAAAAAAAAAAAAAAAAAATAGAAAGATTGCTTCACAGAAAAGTTTTTCCACAACAAAGAAAACAAACAGCTGAGAGTAGAGATGCCCTCCAGAAGAGAAGAAAAATACAAGCCAACTTCTGATCTGACCCGGCATATAGCATCCAAGATAGGCACGGGTTTCATGCCCATCAGGAATAGCAACAGCAGGAAACAGCGAAACATAAAGACTGCATAGTTAGCCTCCCAAGCAGCCAACAGGTGCATTTTTAATGCCCAATACCTGAGTCTTTATACATTTTGCCAATCAAATAAAAAATAACATTTGACTAGAACAAAGAACTTCCAGTATTAGTCTGTCCCTTCTTTGAAGTCAGATTATTCCTAAAATATACTATATCTGGAGGTATAAGATCTTAATCATGCCCTGCTGGCAGCTTTTGGAAAAAATTGCACTGTAACCCTACTCTTGTTCCAGTCTCTTTTGCCATGTTACTAGCTTTCTCTGAGACGCTGCCCACCATGCTCTAGCCTCTTGCTCACTGCCCTCCTGTATATGTACCCACAGTTTTCCCCTGAATTTATACCTTTTGAAAACAGTGCAAGAGCTTAGCCACCATCAAATGTCTATTATCCACCACAATACCAAGAATATAATAGGTGTCTAATATATGGTTGGTGAATAAATTATACAACTATTTTCTAATAGACTGCATACTCTCAAAACAAATGAACCATGCTCAAAAAAAAAAAAAAACTCTATATGTTAGATGGTTACAAAGATGACTACCAAGCAACCATGCCTCCCTGTGTCCACAGTCCTCTACAATGTGTCATTCATGCTTCCCAGCAAAAGGTTGAATGGGGCTGGGGAGATGACTCAGCAGTTAAAGGCATTTGCTTGCAAAGCCTGATGACCTGTATTTGCTTCTTACATAAAGCAAGATGCACAGAGTAGTGCATACACCTGGAATTGGTTTGTGGTGGCAGAAGGTCCTGGCATGCCCATTCTCTCTCTCTCTCTCTCTCTCTCTCGATCTCCCTCCCTTTCCCTCTTTCTTTCTCTCCTTCCATCTCAAATAAATAATTTTTTAAAAAATATTAACTATATTTCTAGTTCCTATAATCTGTAGTAACTTCATGGACTCTTTAAGGGATAAGAACTGGCTGGCAGAAGCAGATCACTAAGCAGTAGACTTTGAAGGTTATTCCTAATCTTTCTCTCTCTTTCCCTTTTTCTCTCTTCCCTCTCTCCCTCCCACCTCCTGATTTTCCATGATATGAAATCATGACCCAATCTTTCCTCCCTGAAGTTGTGTCTGAAAAGCATTCATTCTGTCACAGTGATAACAAAAGTACCTAGTAGATACACTGTGGTGGTTAATTTTATGTGTTGACTTGACAAGACTATAGATTATTGGTACAAGATTACTCCTGTGAGCCTGAGAATGTTTCTGGAAGAGGATAGTATTTATACTTGTGGAGAACACAGATGGTCCTCTCTGATGTAGGAAGAAGCTATTACTCACTCACCTGTGGGACTGAATAAAACAAAGGCAAAGGAAACTTAGAGTCTCTGTACCTAAGGGCTTATGCTGAGACATCAAAACTTCCTCCAGGATTTCTGGTTCTCAGGCCTGAAGATGGAGACAGGCATATGATATGTACACATGCATGCCTACATAGAGCCCCTCCAGTGCTGAACCCAATTGGATTAGCATCTAGGGAACAGATCTATGTACCAATCTGTGCCCTGGACTGAAAAGTTTCTGATACCTTCCAGTGGCACTGAACTTACCCTGATTTTACTCAACCAGCTCTTTACTGAGACAAATAATCCCTGTTTCTCAGGGTCTGATTCAACCTGTTTCCAATTTTATTGTTGTTCTCAACTTGAGCATATCTGCCATTTGATGCCAGAAATGGTTTATCTCACAAGCTGGCATTTATAGATAACTTACCAATTAGTTTGGTGAAAAATATCTCAGAGCTTTCAGATGGGTCTAAGAGAAGTGACTTTTGCTTATTTGGGAAGCATATTAAAGGGACCTTCTCCCTGGTTTGCAAATTGGGTGGGCTTGGGCGACTGCCTTTGAGTGGTCTCTTAACATTCACAGCCCTCAGGTTAGGAAAGCTGCTGACTCTCCACCCCCTTTCTGAATGACAGGCTCACACAGGTAATGATAAAACTGTATTATAAGACCTAATTAATTATGTGCATCCTTTTGTATAGATTTCTGTCAGGCATTCATTAGGGTGCCACAAATAAATCAGAAGAAAAAGTATATAGCTGAGAAAAAAAATAGCATGTATTCACAATTACATCCTATGTTAACTGAACACCGTAACATCTTTCTCTGACCTAAGTTACACCAAAACTGCCCAAACCAGTAAACAGGCAAATGGGAGAAATCACATTTTCCACAGCTGGGATATACTGAAGCAGGAAAGTAAGAGATGCAGATGAATTTTGAAATCATACGTTGAGATCAGTTGAGTGTACTTCCAGGACAGACCATGGTTTCAGCAAACTTGCTGCTGCTGTAACAGGAGATCAGTGCTGGCTGATTTATAATAAATGGCAGTGTTTGCAACTCACAGTTCCAGAGGCAAGGAAGTCCAAGAACATGTTGCTGGCATCTTCCATGGGTCTTTGTTCTGTGTCATCCCATGGTGAAAGGAAGAAGACATGAGAAGAGAGTGAGCAAGCAAGAGAAGGTCAAATGCATTTTTATAACAACTATCCTCACTCAGCAACTAACACACTGCCATAGCAAATAAACAATTATCCCAGCATGAATAGGAGCCCTTATAACACATCTTAGGAAGCTCCACGTCCCAGCACAGTTGCATTGAGGGTTGTTTTCAACATGCAAGCCTTGGGGGACACATTCAACCCATTATAAACACATATCAGCTCATTACTACATTGCTTCTTAATTTTTAAGCAATCTCTCTTGGGAAATGTCAGGACTTGTTTAGAAATCATTTTTATGACTTCTGTCTGGGAATCATTCCAAACTGTTCTTTTATACTTACCTCTACGTGACATGTGCTCTGTGAACATCCACAACTGCTTGCATGAAGCACACATGCTGACTTGGATTCTCCAGTGATCAGGGGATGTGGTGGCTTGATTCAGGTGTCCCTCATAAACTTAGGTGTTATGAATGATAGGTTCCCAGCTGAAGGAGATTTGAGAATTAATGTGTTCTGGAGGCAGTGTATTGTTGGGGGAAGGCTAATGGGTGTTATAGCCAGTTTCTCCTTGCCAGTGTTTGGCACAGTCTTCTGTTGCTGTTGTCCAGGAAATGATGTCCACCCTCTACTCATGCTATCATTTTTCTGTGCCATCATAAGAGCTTCCCCTGGAGCCTGTAAGCCAAAGTAAACCATGTTTCCAACAAGTTGCTCTTGCTCAGGAGATTTCTGACAGTAATGCAAACCTGACTGCAAAAGTAAAGTTAGTACCAAGAGTGGGGTCATTACTGCTTGAAACTTGACTGTATGACTTTGGCCTTGGCCTTTTGGAGATGATTTTCAAGAGGAATGTGGAATAATTTGAAACCTTGGCCTAAGAGACACCTTGCAGCACTGTAACTACAGCTTGATGAACTATTCTCGTCAGAGTTGAAAGACTTGAATGCAGTAACAACTAAGGACTGTGAGGTTTGGCTTATGAGGGTGAGAAAGAGCTTTGTTTGAACTGGACTAGAAGCAGTTTGTGTGAGAGGCTTGCTGTTATGCCGATGTCCTAAGAACTTGCACAGGGTTGTATTGCGTAGAAATGGACTGGTGTGAGCAGAGGGATATGGCACAGAAAAATTGAAACCTTCAGGCCAAAACGGCTATCTGTTGAGCTGCAATTGTATGAGAGATTACAACCATTAAGATTGGGCCCACTGACCTGCATTTGGGACAACAAAAAGAATGCATTCTTTTGAGAGGGTCTGAATACTAAAGGAATGTCCTGTTCTTCAAAGTCTCTTTTATTCCCTCATAGATCAACAAATTGGCTCCCCACATGATATTGTGGAGCATGAGAAATGCAGGGAAGAGAGGAATTTTTTGAATTTGCAACATGATCTTATGTTTTGGAAATGGCCATTGGCAGTGTAAATTAGGATTGCCTGCATGGAGACCTAACGGAACCATGAGGATGGATCATGGGTTGCAGTGGAGACCCAGTGGAGATGCTAAGACCTCAAGATAGCTGCTAAGGAGCACTGCCAGCCTTGGATGAAGTTTTCCAGGACTGTGAGGAGCCTAGCTGGAGGGGTGGAACTGGAACTCCAAAGACTCGTTGCTGGTTAGAATTATCAAACTTGAAGATTTGTCACTGACTAGAGTTGTTGGACTTGGAGCTACAAAGTTTAATGTTTTCCCTGGTTATTTTAAATTGGTTGAATATTTCTTTGCCATACCCAATGACATCTTAGTAGTGTGAATGTTTATTTTGTGTCATTATGGATTTTGGGGGATTTTTTTGGTATTATGGTTCTGTTAAAAGACTTTGGATTATGGGGATATTTGAACATCATTGGGATTGATAAAAATTATGGGGACTTTTAAAATTGGATGAATGCTTTGTAATATCATGTATGGTTATCAGTTTATGGGGGGCAGCGGTTGATTTTGGTGGTTTGATTCAGGTGTTCCTGATAAACTTAGGTATTCTGAATGCTAGGTTCCCAGCTGATAGAGATTTGGGAATTAATGGCTCCTGGAGGCAGTGTATTATTGGGGGCAGGCTTATGGGTGTTACAGCCAGTTTCCCCATGCCAGTGTTTGGCATACTATCCTGTTGCTGTTGCCCATCTGATGTTGGCCAGAAGGTGACCCTCTCTCATGCCATCATTTTCCCCTGCTATCATGGAGCTTCCCTCATGTCTGTAAGCCAAAATAAACCCTTTTCCCACAAGCTGCTCTTGGTCAGGTGATTTCTGCCAGCAATGTGAACCGGACTACAACAGGAGACTGCCTCATCATCAAGAAACAAAATGAGAAGGAAGCTGTATCATGCTTGATAAGAATTAATAGATCTTTAAAACTATTATTTAACTTATTAAAAGGAAAGAAGACCGACTTTAGGTGAAGATAATTATTTTAGCAAAATCAGTATATCCACTTAAACCTGCTGACTAGAACACTTATTTCTAATGTAAGAATTCATAGGGAATTAGTCTCATCAAAAAATTACATTTCACTTAAGACTTCTATTATAATTTAGTGGATGGTTCTCTTTATATTAAATATGTAACTTAAAATAAAACACAATTGGCATCTCAAAAGAACAGATCTAATTTGGTGAAATTAGCAATTGCCTGCACTAGGACATGGCAGTAAAAGATAACTGAGGTGGGACAAACAGAACTTTTGGGGGTAATAAAAATATGGTATTCACCAGGGTGATGGCACATTCCTTTAATCCCAGCATTTGGGAGGCAGATGTAGGAGGATCACCCATGAGTTCAAGGCCACCCTGAGACTACATAGTGAATTCCAGAATAGCCTGGACTACAGTGAGACCCACCTTGGAAAAAAACAAACAAACAAAAGTATATATATGGTTTTCATGGTGTATACGTTTATCAAAACTCTCTTATTTCATCATATACAAGATGTACTTATTATTAAATATAAATTATGCTTCTTTAAAGATGACTAAAAATGCAAAGTTCAAAAACTTATTTACAATTTAACAAGTTATATCTCTAAGTTGATCTTGAAAAATCATACATAAGAGGCTCAGAGCATTCCTACATGCTTCACTGTCTTCGCTCTTTCCTGTTCTCTGCTGTGCTCCACTACTGACCTCTACTGAGCATTAAGAAGATGTGACAAGAAAATGTGGATGCTTTTAAATGGTTTCTTTCCGCCTTACCTCTGTTTCTGCATGATATAATTTGTCAAAACTCTGCCATCAATCCCTGTACTTCTATTAGACCTTAAAATTCTTTTTAAGAACATTAAAATTATTATTACATTTTAAATATATCCCCTATCTTCAAATATTTTGGTGTTTTTCTATTGCTACTATAAAAATTGCCACAAGCTTCATAGCTCAAAACAATGTTAATTTATAATCTTACAGTTCTGGGTATCAGCACTCAGAAATGAGTACTGAGGAGCTAAAATCCACATGTTTGTAGAGCTGCACTGTTTTGTGGAAGCTTCCATAGGACTACTGACTTATGGATCCTTCTTACATTATCAGATCACATTTGTCCACCTCTGCTCACATTGTTTCAACTCCTCCTCTGTGACACCCCTACTTCCATTCATAAAGATCTGGGTGCTTGCACTGGGCCCATAAAGGTAATCCAAGATGGTCCTCCCATCTCAAGATCCCTCTCTATTTAATCACACCAAAAACCCCTTCTTATTGATCAAGGGACACATCTACAGCTTTTAGAGATAAGGATATGAATAGTTGGAGGACCAATAAATTCATCAAATTATCCAAAAAAATTCATATTGTTTTGGCTATATCTTTTGTAGTAATTTGCTGCATAATAGCAATAAAACTCTATTTTTTAAAAATAAAATTTTAAAAAATAAGTGAAGGCAATAACAACAGGCAAAGAACT
This sequence comes from Dipus sagitta, assembly GCA_036346955.1. NCBI lineage: Eukaryota > Metazoa > Chordata > Mammalia > Rodentia > Dipodidae > Dipus > Dipus sagitta. Next base: position 129,658,378 of record CM070771.1, on the reverse strand, counting down.
CAACTAAGAAAAGTGGCACATGAATCTAGTGTTCATTTGGAATGGCAAGAGACCTTGATATGCCCAATCTCTCTCACATCCCTTCTCCTCCTCCTCTCTCTCAAATATATGAATGAATATTCTCTTTTTTTTTCTTTTTTTGTATTTCTTTTTTTTTCTTTTGTTCTTTATTAGTTAGTTTTGTATTCAGCAAATACAGTCAGTTTGGTACCATTATTAGGCTCATCTGTGACCTACCCCCTCCCCTTGGCCCCTCCTTGTTGAGGTATACGGGTCATGCTTTGTGGAGTTAGCCCACAGTTATGGGTAAGATAAATGTCTCTGCATATCATGACCCCACATGTGGCTCTGACCTTCTTTCCGTCCCCTCTTCCGCAAAATTTCCCGAATGAATATTTTAAAAGAGGTGAAAGTGACCAACAGTACATAAAAAGTTGCCCAGCACCACAATAAATAGAGGCATGAAAAGCAAAACTAAAATGACACACAGTTTCATGCCTGTTGGGATGGTTATTACAAAAAAATATATAGAAAATAGCTGGGCGTGGTGGCGCACGCCTTTAATCCCAGCACTTGGGAGGCAGAGGTAGGAGGATCGCTGTGAGTTCAAGGCCACCCTGAGACTACATAGTGAATTCCAGGTCAGCCTGGGCTACAGTGAGACCCTACCTTGAAAAACTAAAAAAGAAAAGAAAAGAAAAGAACTCGTACTAACAAGGATGTGGAGAAATTGGAACCCTCATTTTTGTTGATGCAAAATAGAGCATTTGTTGATGTAAAATAGAGCAACAGTGTACAACAGTTTATTGGCTCCTCAAACAAAAAGATAAATATCAAATAGCATATGGCTGGTAATTCTACTTCAAGGTATGTACCCAAAATAACTGAGAACAGTTCATAACACCACTACTCACAAGAGCAGAAGAGTGGAAAGAACAGCTATGTCCATAAATGGATGAAGTAGACAAAATGTGGTGCAAAAGGAGGCAATGGTATATTGCCCATTTGTCATAAGGAAGGCAGTACAGATATACATACAACAAGATGACCCTTGGAAACTATGCCAAGTAAGAGAAGCCATATTCAAAATGTCAGGTGTTATATATTCCTACTTATTTGAAATATCCAGAATAAAAAAAAAATTAAGATGACAAAAGGCAGATTACCAGAAATGGTTATCAGAAGAAGGAGAAAATCAAAAGTGACTTATTTGAGTGCTGTAGATAAAGCTCAATGGACAAAGAACTTGCTATGCAAGCATGAGGATTCATGTTCAAATCCTCAGAGCCCATGATGGGGATGGAAGCCTGCCTGCAATCCCAGCATTCAGGAAGAGAGCCAAGGGATCCCCAGGGCAAGCTATCCAGCTAGACTAGTCAATTGGTGGATTCTCAGTTCAACTGATATCCAGTCTCAGTAAATAAGGCAGCAAAAGATCAGGGAAGATACCTAACATCAGCTTAAAATATTGGTTCAAATAATGCCCTTAAGAGCTGGAAGATAGTTCAGTCAGTAAAGTGCCTGCTTCACCGGTATGAGGACTCAAGTTCAGACCCACAGCACCTACATAAAAGCCAGATGTGGAAACACATGTGTTGTGTTCAGCTTCACATTGCTGGATAAACACCCAACCAAAAGCAGATTAAAGAAGGTGAAGGGTTTATTTCAGGCTTACAAATCCCAGGGGAATAACATCAATGGCAGAAGAAGCTGACTATTTTCCACAGATCCAAGCAGAGAGACATGACCAACAGCCAAACCACAAAACTTCCGGAGCTCCAACTGCTCTCCACACACCTTAGGGATAAACTACTAAACCTGCCCCCAGTAACATACCTCTTCCTCAGTACAGCTCTATGCAGTGGAGATTCAAGCAGCAAGCCTGAGTCTATAGTCTATACATTAAAACCACCACAATGGGCCTATAATCCCAGTGCTGAGAACACACCGACAGCAGGATTTCTGAGGCTTTCTGTCTAGGTAGTGTGTTTTCTGTTGCATGTTTTGCGTTGCTGCAAAAGGCACCAGATGGTTAGCCCATTTAGTGCTGTAAAGCAATACATGAGCTTCTGGGGGAAAGTGTCCAACAATGTTGTGAGCAAGCAGGGATTACAGCTACTCAAAAGCAACCAGCCTGACAAGAAATACACATCTGTGAAATGGTGGCTCACAGCTTTAGTGTGTAACCACTGGCCTTCTGATTGGCTAAGACAGCCACTCAGTAGAAAGGAACCCATAGCTGGAACTGGGAACCAGGACAGAATCCCATGGAGACAAAGATTATGGTCTCCAGTGACAAGTTCCCACTAGTCTTTGGTCAAAAGAGGGGTATACCCATCAAAATCTCTTTAAAATTAGCAATGCTTATCCCACTTAACTATGCTGATTTCATTCTCTGTTGGAGAATCTGTTCTTCTTTTATAGAAGGTAGCAAGACCCAAGGAGAAAAACCACTCCTCACACATCAGGCAAGGACCACATGAAACCACAGAAGATTTGGTGAAATGAGCAAGAGTGCTACTTTCATGGCAAGCCAGACAATCAGTGCCAGGGAGACGGAGACAGATGCTGAGGACTGTCAACACATACCAAAGCAGAATTCCAGAAGCTCTTGAGAGCTTAGCACTGATGTAAACTTAAAACATACCCAACCACAACTCAGGGAATTTTGTGGAAGAAGGGTCAGGAAGATTTTAAGAGCCACAGGTAGGGAGGGCACACCCAGAGACATCCCATGCCTCCCCCAACAAATGACTGATTTCAGCTCTCAAAACATAACCCACAAACCCATAGGGAACACCAGCAACCCCACTGAGGAGGAACCTAAGCAGATGTGGGACAGGGAGGAGGGAAATGTTGGTACCAACACATGATGTGTCCATACAAAATTTATTAGTAATAAAAAAAAATTTAAAGCCATTACGATGTCAGCCATTGAGGTATGAGCAGCTCCTTGTCACAGTGGAAACTGTATTCCCAGTCTGCAGTTCTCCAGTGGTATAGGAGCAAGATGTCCACACTCCAGAAAATAGTCCCCCACCTATGATCATGTAAGCAATTTAATTTAACTTACTGGATCCCACAACAAAAGACATGAAAGTAAGAAGGAAACTAGTTGGGGAAATGGGTTTCAGCAAGAGCAAGAGAGATTTAAGAGAGTTTAATAGGGATAGGGTGAATATGATGAAATCTGAAGGTATGAAATTCTTAAAGAGAAAATAAAATGGGGGGAAAAAAAGGATAAGCCAGGTGTGGTGGCACACCCCTTTAATCCCAACACTCAGGAGGCAGAGGTAGGAGGATCTCCATGAGTCCAAGGCTAGCCTGAGACTACATAGTGAGTTCCAGGTCAGCCTGAGCTAGAATGAGACCCTACCTCAAGAAACAAACAACAAAAATAAGAATCAAAGGATTCCCCACCATACCAAAAAATAAAAGCAACCTTACGCTATGGTAAAGTTAAGGAAAAGGACAGAAAGAACATTATTAAAAATTATAGCTGTGCACACATATGGCTTCAGTAGTCACCTGAGGGGTGGGCTGACGTTGGAGACAGAAGACAGCCATTTCCCACATGCCTAGGCTGAGGCTAGAGTGGTTCCTGAAGTCTCAGCTCAGAGCCCCAGATCCAGTCCAGATATAGCCGGGTCAAGGCTCCACTACTACTACGATCAGTGCTCCCCTCAAGTGTGGAAAATAGATTGCTGTGGACACCTACAGAGAATGAGCTAGCCCTGGGGGTGAAAAAAGTATCCTATTGTAAAGACTGTGTGCCTATTCACATGCATTTTAAATAAACACCCAACTTTAGACACAGAACTTTGCATTATTTCGAGCAGGCAACCTGCACAGGTGAGTTTTGTGGCTGTCTGTCACGCATACCGCTCTGACCACGGGCTGCTCAGAGCCACTGGGGGGATAAGTGAGAACTTAGAGAGGTCAGGGTTGCAAATATAAGAAACACTGTTCATGACAATTCCCCAAGAAACTAACCCTCACTTTTTACACACTTTGTAGGGCCTTGTTACACAAATTCTTAACACACCATGCCTAATTCTGTTTGGATGCTGGTGCATGTGGGCCAGAGGGCATTTATCTGGAAACTGAAGTAAGTAAGGGGAAGGTTCTGTGTATAAACAAGTCCAGGCTGGAGTCTGCAATGCAAATGGAGACCACCTTCTATAGGTGTACATATTGAGTTCTGCATATGTTTTTATTTTAAAAAATATTTCATTTATTTATTTACTTATTTATTTGTTTAAGAGAGAGAGAAAAAGAGGCAGATATAGAGAAAGAGAGAATGGGCACACCAGGACCTCTAGCCAATGTAAATGAACCCCAGATACATGCTCCACCTTGTGCATCTGGCTTATGCGGGTCCTGGGGAATTGAGTCTGGGTCCTTAGACTTTGCAGGCAAGTGCCTTAACCACTAAGCCATCTCTCATGCCCAAGTTCTATATATTTAAATATCAAATATATCAAGAATTAAAGTTAAAAATTTCTTATTCAAGAATTGTATCAACTTTTGGACTGGAGAGATTGCTCAGTGGTTAAGGTACTTGCTTACAAAGCCCAATTCCCCAATTCTCCAACCCCCACATAAAATGAGATGAACCAAGTGGAAGTAAACAAACTGCTTGTACACTCATTATCTCTATCTATCTGTCTCTCCTTGCATATAGATAAAGAACTAATATTTTTGAAAAAGAATTATATGAGTTTTGCCTAATCTTTCTACCACAAATAAGAATTTACATTTATTATTACATTTATTAGAACAAGTTTGTCATTCTAAAGGAACAATATAATAATGAAATCAAAGATGCACAATATTACTACAATTTTCTTCCCTTGAGCCACAATCTTCAAAAATAACTATAAAGAGCCAGGCATGGCGGCACACACCCTTAGTCCCAGCACTCAGGAGGCAGAGGTAGGAGGATCGTCACAGGTTTGAGGCCACCCTGAGACTCCATAGTGAATTCCAGGTCACACTGAGCTAGAGTGAGACCCTACCTCGAAAAATAAACAAACAAAAAAACTATAAAACCATAGCTTCTTGTGTTTTTGTTCTTCCACTGGTTTCCTGCAATTTCCAGAGAATTTCATGTTTTCTGTGGTATAATCCAGTTATACCCTCCTCTGAGAAATAGATGATTAAGGACTATTTTCTGGTAAATGCTCTGGATTTATTCCAGCTTATTTTGTCTTAAAAGAAAGCTATTCTAAAAAAGAAAAAGAAAATGCTCTGGAATATATTAATTGGTAGAAGTTAGGCAGGGTGGTCAGAACAAGTTTAACTAGATCCTATGCTACATACAGAAGATGGGGAATGCCACTGAGGAAAGAGGAAACTGAGCCTTGTGAATTATTGAAAAGCTGTGTGTTCATGTAGAAAAGAGATAGTCTTACATAGCTTTTTAAATATGGTTTTTCATTTTATCTTAAAAAGCAATATTGATTCAAGTATTTTCATTTGCTTTTGGTTTTCCCTCAAAAGGAAACAGTATAATAGATAATTTGTTCATACCATAAGTTACTATTAAATCCATAAATCACAAATAAACCCATGTTCCCATGGGCACAAGTGTGGCATGTTAAACACAAAGAAATCATCATAGTATCCCTAACTCCAAATCAAAAACATGTGGGCATTCAAGGCAGCTGTTCTCTTAAGTGTTTGAACACTAATTGGAGGATTCACTCACCCAGAGAGCTTGTGGATCAATGAAAGTCGTGAAGCATAACAAACACCATTAAGGCCAGTGTGGAGAATTCTCATGAGACATGCCTAGAGACAATCAAAACACCGTGTTGAGAGTGCTTCGTTCTAAAATAAGGTGATAAGCAACAGCTTGGGGGAACGGAGCAGAGATCAGTGAAGGGCAATCAGGATGGATTCATGGAGAAGGTAACATTAGACTTAAATACTGAGGATAAATTTGAATCGAATAAAAGGACAAAGAATAAAACAAAGTTCTAGACAGAGAAGCCAAAAATAAGAAAAGAAACAAGATGAAAGTCCTAGGATGGATGGCACTCAGGGAGTAGTGAGAGCAGCTTAGAAAGGCGACGGGACCACAGGGAGCGGATATGGGCAGAGAGTCCTTACACACAGGAGGGTCTATTTAATCTCAGGTAGGAAGGGGCAAGGCTGGTGTTTAAAGTCAGGAAAGGTGACCTCTAGGCCCTCCTCACTGGCTATACATCTTTTGCTGGATCTCCTATTTCAGCCAGCAGTATACCAACCACTCAGGGGCTTCTATCAGAAATTGATTCCTTCATTGATTGTTTCCTTCTCTGTGGGAATGAAATAAGGAATGAATTGTGGGACTTTTCTGAGCATATTTCTATGAAATACATTTTCTGCTAAGTTCCTGTCTTATAACTTGCCCTACAGGATAGTACTTAGCTTGCATAAAATAATGTGATCGTTTTCCTCTGCCTTAGTTTACATTTTCCTTGACCAGCAGAGATGACCAATATTGACAAGGATGTTAAGAGCTGCTCAAGATGTTATGCTATGCTCTATGTCCTGCTTCCTCAGTCATGGTTGCTCTCCTGACTCAGAAAAATGTGTGCCTTCATGAGATATATTAACTACCATTAAAAACAACAGACATTAGAAGTAATAAATTGGCTGGGCGTGGTGGCTCATGCCTTTAATCCCAGCACTTGGGAGGCAGAGGTAGGAGGATCGCCATGAGTTCAAGGCCACTCTGAGACTACATAGTGAGTTCCAGGTCCACCTGGGCTAGAGTGAGACTCTACCTCGAAAAACAAACAAAGAAAAAGTAATAAATTGCCCACAGAAATGTTGAAAGCATCAGATGGGTTTATTGTGATTACGTTTGTGAATGGTATGTTCTGAATCAGCAGAGTCTACCAGTCATGCTCCTAAATCCTTTCCTTTAGCTAATGCTTAAAGAATTCCTTAGAATCTGTTGCAGTCAGGTTCACATTGCTGGCAGAAATCACCCAACCAAGAGAAACTTGTGGGGGGAAAAAAAGGTTTATTTTGGCTTACAGAGTTAATGGGGAAGCTCCATGATGGCAGGGGGAAAAGATGGCATGAGCAGAGGGTGGACATCACCCCCTGGCCAACATAAGGTAGACAATAGCAACAGTGGGGTATGCCAAACACTGGCAAGGGGACACTGGCTATAATACACATACGCCTGCCCCCAACAATACACTGCATCCAGGAGGCATAAACTTCCAAATTGCTATCAGCTGGGGACATAGCATTCAGAACACCTAAGTTTGTGGGGGACACCTGAATCAAACCACCACATTCCTCCCCTGGCCCCCATAAACTGATAACCATGCATGATATAAAAATGTAATGTATTCAGTCCATCTTTCAAAGTCCCCATAATGTTTATCAATCCTAATAAACTGATAACCAACCATGATGTAAAATGCAATGTACTCAGTCCATCTTTCAAAGTCCCCATAGTTTTTATCAATCCTAATGGTGTGTAAACATTCCAATAATCCAAGGTCTTTTAACTAGCCATAATACAAAAAAATACCCCCCCCCCAAAAACAATAATGACATAGAATAAACATTCATACTGCAAAAGATGGCATTGGGCATAGCAAAGAAATACTCAAGCAATACATGATTTAAACAGGGCTAATACCAAATTCTGTAGCTCCAAGTCCAACAACTCTAGCCAGTGACAAGTCTCCAAGACCAATAATTCTAACCAGCAACAAGTCTCTGGAGTTCCAATTCTGCCCTTTCAGATAGCCAACTCACAGTCCTGGAAAACATCTGGGGCTGGCACCTCACTTTAGTGGCCATCTCATGATCCCGGCATCCCCAGTGGGTCTCCCCTGCAACCCAGAGTTCATCCTCACAGCTCCGTTGGGTCTCCATACAGGCATCCAGCAAACCTGCTTCACACTACCCATGGCCATTTCCAAAACATAAGACTGCATTGCAAACTCAATGACCCTCTCTTTCCTGCATTTCTTATACTCCACAATACCAGGTAGGGTGGCAGTTTGTTAATCCAGGGTGGGGGGAATAAAGCAGACTTTGAAGAACAAGACATTCCTTGAGGACTCAGGCCCTTTCCTATTGTCCCAATGAAGGTCACCTGACTCAATCTCAAAGGTTGTAGTCTCTCGGGCTGGAGAGATGGCTTAGCGGTTAAGCGCTTGCCTGTGAAGCCTAAGGACCCCGGTTCGAGGCTCAATTCCCCAGGACCCACATTAGCCAGATGCACAAGGGGGCGCACGCATCTGGAGTTCGTTTGCAGTGGCTGGAGGCCATGGCGCCCCCATTCTCTCTCTCTATCTGCCTCTTTCTCTCTGTCTGTCGCTCTCAAATAAATAAATAAAAATATTTAAAAAAAAAGGTTGTAATCTCTCATATAATTGCAGTTGAACAGGCAGCAGTTTCAGCCCAAATATTTCTTTCTGTGCCATAACCCTGTGCACACACCAGTCTGTTTCTAGGCAATGCAACCCTACATAACTTCTGAGGACATGGGTAGATCAGCAAGCCTCTCACACAAACTGCTTCTAGTCCCATTCAGAAAAAGCTCCTTTTCACCCTCATAAGCCAAACCTCACAGTTCATAGCTATTACTGCATTCAGGTCTTTCAACTCTCTACAAGACAGCAATGGTAAAAATGGAAGAACTACAAAAAAATTGGCAAAAATATATACACACTTCTTAATAATATCTCTTAATATCAACAGCCTCAATGCCCCAGCCAAAAGACATAGGTTTGAAGACTGGGTTAAACAGCAGGATCCTTCAATTTGTTGCCTCCAAGAAACTCACCTTTCTACAAAGAATGGACACTATCTTAGGGTGAAAAGGTGGAAAATGGTGTTTCAAGCAAATGGGCCTAGAAAACAAGCAGGGGTTGCTATCCTATTATCTGACAAGGTAGACTTCAGTCCAACATTAGGTAGAGAAGATAAGGAAGGTCACTTTATATTGATTAAAGGCACACACCAACAGGAGGACATTACAATCCTAAACATATATGCACCTAACACAGGGGCTCCCAACTTCACAAAGAAATGCTATTAGGACTAAGGTCATAGATAACACACAAACACAGTTGTATTGAGTGATTACAACACCCCACTCTCATCAACTGACAGGTCATACTGACAAAAAATAAACAGAGAGGCATCTGGATTAAATGAGGTCATAGAAGACATGGACCTAACAGAAACATATAGGACATTTCATCCAAATGCTGCTGAATATACATTCTTTTCAGAAGCACATGGAACATTCTCTAAAATAGACCACATATTAGGACACAAGGCAAATCTTAACGAGTACAAGAAAACTGAAAAATTTCCTTGTATTCTATCTGACCACAGTGGAATAAAACTACAAATCAAGAGCAAGAAAAGTTATAGAGCATACACAAAATCATGGAAACTAAACAATACTCTACTAAATGATGAATGGGTCAATGAAGAAATGAAGAAGGAAATCAAAAAATTCATAGAGTCAAATGATAGTGAGAACACAACAAACCCAAACCTTTGGGACACAATAAAGACAGTCCTAGGAGGGAAATTTATAGTTTTAAGTGCCTATATTAAGAAATTAGAAAGGTCTCAAGTAAATGACCTGATGCTTCACCTTAAAGTCTTGGAGAAAGAAGGAACAAGGCAAACTGAAAATCAATAGACAGGAAGAAATAATAAAGATTAGGGCAGAAATTAATGAAATAGCAATCAAAAAAACAATCCAAAGAATCAATGAAACAAAGAGTTAGTTCATTGAAAGGATAAACAAGATTGATAAACCCTTAACAACTCTGACCAAAGGAAAGAGAGAAGACACACAAATTAATAAAATTAGAGATGAATTAGGCAGCATCACAACAGATACCAGATAAATTCAAAAAGTCATAGGGACATACTATAAAAACATGTACTCCACTAAATATGAAAATCTGAAAGAAATGGATGATTTCCTTGATTAATATGACCTACCTAAATTAAATCAAGATGATATTAGTCACTTAAATAGACAAGCAGTTATCAAAAATCTCACAACTAAAAAAAGTCCAGGCCCAGATGGATTCATTGGTAAATTTTACCAGACCTTCACAGAAGAACTAACACCATTGCTTCTTAAGCATTTCAATAAAATAAAAAAAGAAGGAATCCTACCAAACTCCTTCTATGAAACCAGCATCAACCTGATACCAAAACCAGGCAAAGATAGAACAAAAAAGAAAATTACAGACCAATCTCTCTCATGAACATAGATGCAAAAGTTCTCAACAAAATATTGGCAAACAGAATATAAGAATATATCAGAAAGATCATTCACACCAACCAAGTAGGCTTTATCCCAGAGATGCAGGGATGGGTCAATGTATGCAAATCAATAAATGTAATACATTATATAAATGGTCTGAAGGAAAAAAATCACATGATCATCTCATTGGATGCAGAGAAAGCATTTGACAAAATCCAACATCCTTTCATGATAAAAGTCCTACAGAGACTGGAAATAGAAGGAACATTTCTCAACATAATAAAGGCTATTTATAACAAGCCTACAGCCAACATATTACTAAATGAAGAAAAATTGGAAGCTTTTCCACTAAAATCAGGAACAAGAGAAGGGTTTCCACTGTCCCCACTTTTATTTAATATAGTACTGGAATTCTAAGCCATAGCAATAAGGCAAGAAACACACATAAAAGGGATACAAATTGGAAAGGAAGAGATCAAGTTATCATTATTTGCATATCACTTGATTATATACATAAAGGACCTTAAAGACTTTACCAGCAAACTGTTAGAGCTGAAAAACACCTATAGCCATGTAGCAGGATACAAAATAAATACACAGAAATCAGTAGCCTTCCTATATGCCAGCAACAAACACACAGAGAATGAAATCAGAGAATCACTCCCATTCACAATTGCATCAAAAAAATAAAGTACCTTGGAATACACCTAACAAAGGAAGTGAAGGATATCTATAATGAAAACTTTAAAACACTTAAGTGAGAAATTGCAGAAGACACTAGGAAATGAAAAAACATCCCTTGTTTTTGGATCGGGAGAATCAATATTGCGAAAATTGCAATCTTACCAAAAGCAATCTACACATTTAATGCAATCCTCATCAAAATTCCATTGGCATTCTCACAGAAATAAAAAAAATCCAAAAATTTATTTGGAATCACAAAAAAATCTTGAATATCTTAAACAATACTGAGCAACAAAAATAAGGCTGGTGGTATCACCATAACTGATTTTAACCTATACTACAGAGCCATAGTAACAGAAACAGCATGGTACTGGCACAAAAGCAGACATGTAGATCAATGGAACAAATAGAGGACCCAGATGTAAGTCTGGGTAGCTATAGCCACCTGATATTCAATAAAAATGTCAAAAATACTCATTGGACAAAAGACAGCCTCTTCAGCAAATGGTGCTGGAAAAACTGGCTATCTATCTGCAAAAGGATAAAAATAAATTCTTCTCTCTCTCCATTCACAAGAATTAAGTCCAAATGGATTAAAGACCTTAACATCAGACACAACGCTCTAAAACTGCTAGAGAAAAAAGTAGGGGAAACCCTTCAACATATTGGCCTTGGCAAAGACTTTCTGACTATAACCCCAATTGCTTACAGACTAACAGCTGGGACCTCATGAAATTACAAAGATTTTGTACGGCAAATGACATTGTGAATAAAGCAAAAAGGCAACCTATGGAACGGGAAAAGATCTTTACCAGCTATACATCTGATAGAGCATTAATACCTAGGATATACAAAGAACACAAACAATTAAATAATACGAAATCAAACAAGCCAATTAAAAAATAGGCTATGGAACTAAATAAAGAGTTCTCAAAAGAAGAAATACAGATGGTGTATAAGCATCTAAAATAATGTTCTACATCCCTAGTCATCAGGGAAATGCAGATTAAAACTACATTGAGATTCCATGTCACTCCTGTCAGATTGGTTACCATCATGAAAACAAATGACCATAAATGCTGGTGAGGATGTGGAAAAAGAGGAACCCTTCTACACTGTTGGTGGGAGTGCAATCTGGTCCAGCCATTGTGGAAATCAGTGTGGAGGTTCCTAAGACAACTAAAAATAGATATACCATATGACCCAGCTGTACCACTCCTAGGCATATATCCTAAGGACTCTTCTCATTACCTTAGAGATACTTGCTCAACCATATTTATTGCCATTCAATTCATAATAGCTGGGAAATGGAACCAGCCTAGATGTCCCTCAACTGATGAGTAGATAATGAAGATATGGCACATTTATACAATGGAGTTCTACTCAGTGGTACAGGAAAATGAAGCTATGAAATTTGCAGGAAAATGGATGGATCTGGAAAGGATTATACTAAGTGAGGTAACCCAAGCCCAGGAAGCCAAATATTGCATGTTCTCTCTCATGTGTGGATCCTAGCTACAGATAACTGGACTTCTGTGTGAGTAGGAAGAAAACTCAGTAGCAGAGGCCAGTAAGCTAGAAACAAGATATAAAGGGAAGAGAAAGGAAGGGAGGGGGTACTTAATAGGATGGTATTGTATATATGTAAGTAGAGGAATATATTAATGGGGGTGAAAAGGCCCAAGTGAGGTCAGGGGTAGAGATTGAGTAAGGAAAAGTAGGGGGGGGGCTAATCAAAATCTAAGAGGATATAAATAAATCATATGGAAACCTACTTTTCTGGACAATGGAACACTCAGGAGCCATAGCTTGCTGCTAGAAAATTTTCAGTGCCAGGGATGGAATGCCTTCCAGTGAGTTGTTGGCCAGGGAGGTCCCTGATGCCTCCAAAGCATTATAGCCATTGCTGAGGCTCTTGGTTTCCCACCAGGAATAGAAGTTAAGACCCCTTTGCTGAAGACTCCACATACTTGGGCTGCAAGGCCACTGAGAAATCCTGCTGGAACTGAGCTGATAACCTCCTCCATGTAGACCAGCTGACAGAAACCTGGAAGAAGCCATTCTGCAAGCAGTTCAATGGGAGAGAGAGAAATCACCAGTGAAGATACTCGACAGTGGACACTGCAAGCCATATATTTTGCCAGCCAGGACAAATAAGCCAACGGGTGCAATAGTGGCATGCCTGTCATGATGGAAACCAACTGCCCTCTAATTGGACTGGAGGCCTGCTCCATGGAAGGAATACATCCCTGATACTGAAAACCTAAAACAGAGGTAGTCATGATCCCTAGGGGTGTAACGTCTGCTGTCGTTTGGCTAAATGTATATACTATGCTCATCAAAATGCCCAGTAAGCACTTCTCTTAATGTTCATACCCAGATATTAATGCTACCCTCACTTTTGGTAGAGAACTTTCTCTTTTCAGATGGCAGTGACCTTGGCATTACTCAGAAAGCATCATGGTGCTGGAAAGAAGTGACAGAGGAGTGCTCAGCATTGCAATATCTCTATCATACCTAGTGAATTCTAGGTCAGCCTTGTCGCCTTCTCCTGGTTGTCATGTTAGTGTCTCTTGTTATGGCATTGGGCATTGGTGAATGCTTTGTGGGTCCTTGGGCTCTTTGCTTCTAAGAGAGCATCAGTAAGGGACTCACAACACAGTTTTTAAACATTTGACTAAACATTTCATTCATTTTTCTATGTCACTACTAATAGATTGTCATTGAGAATGAATCTTAAAGCCAATGTCTAAATAACTTAGCAAAGAAAAAGTGAATATTTATCATGCTTACATAGGACAATGAGAATGTTTTGATCTTGATTATATAAAACTACTTATTGATAATTTTCCTCAATAGTCTTTTTTTTAAACATGACAATTTTCTCAATATCCATTTGAGAAAGTAGGAACTGCCATTTCACAGAAACAAAAATTGAGGCTGATAGATATTGAATGGCATATGTAAAGATACAAAGCTGGAGAGAGGTGGCACAGATTTGCATGCCTTGAGCCATCTGCTTTCCCAACAGCCAATTCTCAGGAAAAAAAAAAGATTGGTTTTTTAACTATCAGTATTTGATTTTTAAACCAGAACAAGTATTCCTAATCTTTTACTAGGTTAAAAAAGATAATTACTATGTTGGAATGGATTCAGTTCTCACAGGAAAATTTCCCAGATATGCTGAACCACATAACGTACACTTCCTATCAGCTCATCCTGTAAGGGGTTATTTACAGGTGTTTCAGAGCACACAGGGATTGAATTGCCCCATTTATATATTTGCTTTATTTGTTCACTTTCCCACTAAAAAAAAAACTCTCAATGATCTTCCAATCTGGTATTGCCTTAAAAGACCTAGAAAAACAGTCTGTTCAGTGTGTGAATCTGCAACACCAGGATAGTCCCCAGTGTCCAGCCCAGTAAGGTCTCTAGATTGTTACCACTGGACTAAGTCCCATTGTCAGCATGGCTTAGTCACATATGTATGAATGACTGAAAGAGTTTTGAATGACAGAGAGATGCTGTGTCTTTGGTAGTCACAGATGATATGACTTTCCAGGTGTACAATGTATCCAGCCAGTGGGTTCTGTCTTGCGTCCAGAACTCATACTCAGTTACTATGGCAATGCAACCAGATGTTTGACACACAGTAATGAGGAAGAGGCAGCCTCTTCTGCACCAATGTCACTTTGTAAGGCATTCATTTTTTGCGATTTCATTTTATTGTATTAAAGCCTACTCAGATTATATAAGGACATATGGAATAAAATGGTTTAATTTGGGGACTCTGATATAATGGTCATAGGGCCAGATAAAAGGACTAGCATGCTTCCTCCATTTATACACTGATAATTACTGATGTTCTTGCATTCTATCTTTTGGGTCCTCATGAAATTACTAGTATGCTTTTCAGTTCCAGTGTCTCATAAATGTATTTATTTAAGTATTGAAAAATGAAATAATTTCCATAAAAGCATGACAAGCTGCTAAAAATGTTCATATATGATCACCTTAAAAATAATCAGTATGGGGCTGGAGACATGGCTTAGCAGTTAAGGCCCATGCCTGCGAAACCTAAGGATCCAGGTTCAATTCTCCAGGCCTCATATAAGCCAGATACATATGGTAGCACATGTGTCTACAGTTCGTTTGCAGTTGCTAGAGGCCCTGGCATGCCCATTCTCACTCACTCTCTACCTCTGTCTCTCCCTATGTCTCTAATAAATAAATTAATTAAAATTAGTCGGGCACGGTGGTGCATGCCTTTAATCCCAGTATTCGGGAGGTAGAGGTGGGGGATTGCCATGAGTTTGAGGCTACCCTGAGACTACATAGTGAATTCCAGGTCAGGTTGGGCTAGAGTGAAATCCTTCCTCAAAAAAAATAATAATCAGTATGATAATCAGTATGGTAGTCTCAAAAATGAACATTTTTACATTGAATTTTCTCTTCATTTTGAAAGTAACACTGAAAATTAATGGGATTATCCAGATGATATTTCCTGTAAGAATTTCAAATATAGTAAAGAAAATACAATTAATTTTTAATAAATACTATCCTCCATTGTTGATTTATTTTATTAGGTTCATAAAAGCTGAAGATAGGAAGGCTTCTGAGGGATAGAGAATAGAAGTTCAATGTAGCTACATAATAACTGACAACTACTTCTAAATTTTTTTCTTCTAAAATTTTTATCACCTAAGAAGCCTGTTTAGTTCTACAAAACAGCATCACAGACATGATTTAGGCCATGTTCTCTCAAAATCATTACTTCTCATATCCACCAAGACCCTGATTCTCTTTGTATATATAATTCAAAGTTCCTCTTCTCCAAATCAAGGGAACTCAGTGGGGAAGGGGCAACATCCTATATATGTATTTTAGGGTTAATTTGTCATTAAATGGCTTTGTGACCTCAAGCAAATCATTTACGATCTGTCAGTTTTCATGTCCTAATTTTCTGACAATGAGGCACTTCGGAGGTTAACCAACGTCAGAGGCCCAAATAAGCTATCCCAATAATCCTTAGTATTCTTCCTCCCAATTTAGGATGGGGGGGGTGGATGTTGTCTCTTTTTGTTTTTTTAATATACACAACTATAGAGATTACAGGTGCGGAAGCTGGAGGTTGCCATAGTGTGAATCTGAAACATCTCCCAAAGGACTACCTAGCAAAGGTTTAGTCCCTAGCATGGCCCTGTTGGGAGGTTGTGGAAGCTTTGGGAAACTTACTTATAAGAAGTCCTAGGCTCATTGGGGATATGTCCTTGAAGGCAGTAGTGGAACCAATTCATCTCCTGTACTTCTCCTTTACTTCCCAACTCCATGAGGAGAACAGCCTTTTCCTGCCAGCTGCTCTCACTATGATGTTCTGTGCCACCATGGGATGGTACCAATAGGGACGATTGGTCATGACCTGAAATCTTTACAGGTGAGAGTAAAGTAATTTTTTTTTTTTTTTTTTTTTTTTTTTTTTGGTTTTCTGAGGTAGGGTCTCACTCTAGCTCCGGCTGACCTGGAATTCACTATGTAGTCTCAGGGTGGCCTCAAACTGACAGCAATCTTCCTACCTCTGCCTCTCAAGTGCTGGGATTAAAGTTGTGCACCACTACCCCCAGCTACCTCTTTTCTTTTCATAAGATGACTAAAAATTGATTAACACAGTGGTATACTTCTATGGTCAAATCCTAGATCCTTGGTTTAATATCTGGATGACCTAACCTGAACTTCTTTCTAGTCCATTTTTTTTTAAATTGTTTAATTACAACATATGTTAATTGACTAGTTCCAAATGCTATTCTAAATTTTTATTTAAATTGCTACCACACCAGGGCTCTTTTGCTAGGTAAGGAAACAGAGGGTTAAGTAGCTTTTCCATCATGACACAACAAGTAGAGGAACAGCGATTTAGAGGTGTCAGGGTAACTGCTGTGCCTCCTAGAGGGTAATGGAGAAAACAAAATGAGAAACTGCTCACACTCAGTCCCTTACACATGGCAAGTAAACAAATTGAGCCACTAATATCAAATATAAGATGCAAACCCACTGAAAGAGCAGAGTTGAGAAAGTAGGATGCAGAGATTCTTTTCTGATTTTGAGATTTGAGGTTCAAAATGGCAAAAGCCTATATCGTAAAAGGAAAGAAAAGGGGCTGGAGAAATGGCTTAGCAGTTAAGTGCTTGCCTGTGAAACCTAAGGACCCCAGTTCAAGGCTCGATTCCCCAGGACCCACGTTAGCCAGATGCACAAGGGGGCGCACACATCTGGAGTTCGTTTGTAGTGGCTAGAAGCCCTGGCGCACCCCTTCTCTCTCTCTCTCTCTCTCTCCCTCTCTCTCTCTCTCTCTCACTGTCAAATAAATAAATAAAAATAAAACAGAAAAAGGAAAGAAAAAAACTTCTCTATAGAATAAAAATAGGTGGCATTTTGGAGCTGAAGCAATGGCTCAGCAGTAAAGGCACTTGCCTGTGAAGTGTTAGGACCCAGGTTTGATTCCCCAGTACACACTTAAGCCAGATGCACAAGATGGCACATGTGTCTGGAGTTTGCTTGCAGTGGCTGGAGGCCCTGGCAACCTATTCTCTTTCTCTCTCTTAAATAAATGAAAATACTTATAAAAAAATAAAAATTTAAAAATAGGTGGCATCATATATATCGAGGTTTTCAGTGCACACAATGGTCAGAGATTAATCATAACACTTGCAAAAACTCAACAAGTCACACCTCTTTGCTACTCCTCTTGAGAAACTGGAGGCACCCCTCTTCTAAGTAGTGGTGACAGACAAGATCCATGGGAGGCAGCAGCATTTGCTTCCCATGCTTAGTTCTGAACTACCTTTCCCAAGTACTCTAAAAAATACCAGCTGGAGGAGAGAGCCAGTGCCTTCTTCACTGACAGGGACAAGAGTCCCAGACAAAACTTGGACCATACAGTGCTGTGGAGAGTGTCTGCCATGGCCGGAATAAAATAGCATTAGCAAAGAAACACTGAGTGCCTATACAGGGCTTGCTCTGCAGAGATATGTGTCTGCCAACTCCATTGGTATTCAGTCATTCAAGAAAGGTGTTATCATTGTATCCACCACTGTGAAAAAGAATAAATGGAGGTACTGCAAAGTTAAGGTACTTGCCCTGAGCCACATTGCTAAGAAAACCAGAATATGTGCTATGACACTTTCAGGATGCTGCTGTCAGAACCAGAGACAGCTCAGCTACCCTGCAGCCAATGTGGTTCTGTATGCTGCTCAGGAAGCTGACTTCCTGCCAGCCGACTGTCCCCTGTCAGCAGAAAGAACAGGAAGAGGATGGTAGCCAGTCGATTCTGTTTGTTCTGAGGATAGGGCAGTCACTCTCGAGAGCATTCTGCAAGAGCTCAGATGCACTTTGGTTCACAGCCCTCCTAAGACCAGAAGCAGAAGTGTGGGACCTGGACGGACAGGGGAATTGGTGCACCAGAGTCAGGGATGAATGTCCTCTCATGGAAATTCCTGGAGGCACTCTGTATACCTCACAGAAGCCCTGGGCAACACAGCTTGCATCAGCATAACAAGCCATCAGATTTTTCCTCCTTTTGTGACTCACACTCCCTCCCACACCCTAGCTTCTGAGAGATCACCTTGCATATGAAATCTCCTCCTC
Organism: Dipus sagitta; assembly: GCA_036346955.1. NCBI lineage: Eukaryota > Metazoa > Chordata > Mammalia > Rodentia > Dipodidae > Dipus > Dipus sagitta. The sequence goes on along the minus strand of CM070771.1, from coordinate 129,639,798 downwards.
CCTCAATTCTTGTCACAGTTTGCTTTGAGGAGGTATCAAAAGTAAGACCCACTTGGGCTGGAGAGATGGCTTAGCAGTTAAGGCATTTGCCTGCAAAACCAAAGTACCACGGTTCAATCCCCCAGGACCCACGTAAGCCACAGACACAAGGTGGCACATATGTCTAGAGTTCGTTTGCACTGGCTGGAGGCTTTGGTGCACCCATTCTCTTTCCTCTCTCTCTCTCTCTCTCTCTCTCTCTCTCTTTCTCTCTCAAATAAATAAATAAAATATTTAAAAAGTAAGACCCTCACCATTGTGTTTATGTGACTGAGTCTTCCCTTCATGAGCACAAGGCCTAAGAAACAAACTGCCTGTGTGAATACACATCCTCATGGACAAGAGGGTACTGATATCCAGGAGATGGTGATCTTGCTGTCAAAGATCCCTGTTTCTGTGCTAAGGTACAGCTCAATGGTAGAGCGATGTTTAGTATGTGGTTTGATGTCTAGCATTAAAATAGATCTGCAGGGCTGGAAAGATGGCCTAGTGGTTAAGGTGCTTGCCTGTGAAGCCTAAGGACCCATGTTCAATTCTCCAGATCCCACATAAGTCAGAAGCACAAGGCAACAAGCAGACAAGGTCACACATATCCACAAAGTGGTGCATGCAACTAGAGTCTGATTGCAGTGACTAGAAACCCTGGTGCACCAGTTCTCCCTCTCTCCCTCTCTCTCTCTCTTCGCCACTATCACTCACTCTCAAAACAAATATAGTGGGAATAGAAAGGAAGGGAGGGGGTACTTAATAGGATGGTATTGTATATATGTAAATAGAAGAATAGATTAATGGGGGTGAAAAGGCCTAAGTGAGGTCAGGGGAAGAGATTGAGTAAAGGAAAGGTGGAGGGAGGGGTAATCAAAATCTAAGAGGATATAAATAAATCATATGGAATCCTACTTTTTTGGGCAATGGAACGCTCAAAATTTTTCAGCCACGTGTGGTGTTGCATGCCTTTAATCCCAGCACTCGGGAGGCCAAGGTAGGAGGAGCATCATGAGTTCAAGGCCACCCTGAAACTACATAGTTATTTCCAGGTTAGCCTGGGCTACAGTGAAACCCTACCTCCAAAAAAAAAAAAAAGAAAGAAAGAAAGAAAAAAGAAAAGAGAAAAATTTCACTGCCAGCGTTGGGATACCTTCCAGTGAGTTGTTTGCCAGGGAGGTCCCTAACACTCCCAAAACATTACAGGCCATTGCCAAGGCCCTTGGTTTCCCACCAGGAATAGATGGTAAGACCCTATTGCTGAAGACTCCTCAAACTTGGGCTGAAAGGCCACTGAGAAATCCTGCTGGAACTGAGCTGATAACCTCCTCCATGTAGACCAGCTGACAGAAACCTGGAAGAAGCCATTCTGCATGCAATTCAATGGGAGAGAGAGATACCACCAGTGAAGATACTCTACAGTGTACACTGCAAGCCATATATTTTGCCAGCCAGGACAAATGAGCCAATGGGTGCAATAGTGGCATGCCTCTCATGATGGAAACCAACTGCCCTCTAATTGGACTGGAGGCCTGCTCCATGGGAGGGAATACATCCCTGATACTGAAAACCTAAAACAGAGGTAGTCATGAGCCCTAGGTGTGTAACATCTGCTGCTGTCTGGCTAAACGTATATACTATGCTCATCAAACTTCCCAGTAAGCACTTCTCTTAATGCTCATACCCAGATATTAATGCTACCCTCACTTTTGGTAGAGAACCTTCTCTTTTCAGATGGCAGTGACCTTGGCATGACTCAGAAAGCATCATGGTGCTGGAAAGAAGTGACAGGAGTGCTCAGCATTGCAATGTCTCTATCGTACCTTCCAAGACTCAGGGTCTATTGTGGAAGAGGTGATGGAAAGAATGTAAGAGCCAAAGGAAGGGTAGGACTTACAATGTGCTCCTCCAGACACAAAATGGCCTGGATATCCATGACCTCACAGTGCCTGACACTACCTACACAAGACCATCATAATAGGAGGAAAAGATCATGACATCAAAATAAAAGAGAGGCTAATTGAGAGGAGAGGGGATATGATGGAGAATGGAGTTTCAAAGGGGAAAGTGGGGGAAGGGAGGGCATTACCATGGGATATTGTTTACAATCATGAAGTTGTTAATAAAAAAATAAAAATAATTTTACATTAAAAAATAGATCTGTAGTTTGTGTCTTCTGATCCTTCATTCTCCTTTTCTTTCTCTCATTCCTTCACAGCAACTGACTATGTTTTTCCCCTATTTTTTGCTATTAATGATACTAATAGCACCAGCAGACCAGTTAAAAATGGACAAAATATTTAAACCAACACTTCGCAAAAGAAAACATAGAAATAGGCAACAAGCATATTAAAGTAAGATTCCAATATCAGCAGTCATAAAGAAAATAGAAATTGATACCACACAGAGAGACCAGAACACCAACAGACATGGAAAATAAATGAAAACATCTTTTAGAATATTGTACATGAATGCTCATAGCAGCATTTTGGGTAATTAGGATTCAAACTCAGGTCTTTCTGACTCCAGCATTTATCCTTTTAAATTGCCATCAAATGCTCTTTTTATTTTGAAGAGACATAATCTTTGCCTTTGAAACATCTCTCCCACAGGTGGCTATAGGATTGTACTTATGAAAGAACATGTCTTTCTCTGCCTTTCTTGCCTCTGTCTCAAATGGTGCTAGGACTCCAGGCTCATGGGGAAGAATCAGAGCCAAGAAGATGAGATGCTGTCCAGGAACCACAAAATGCGATAGGGGCCAGTAGGCAGGCTTGCATGGTTAAGGGGAGAAAGGCTTGTGAGTGGGCCCTAGAAATTCTGGCAACAGAAAGGCCTGGCGTTCTTACATAGGGGCCAACAGAGTAATGGGGCTTCAAATTCGAAACAAACACACCTAAGATAACACTTGGTCCAGGACATTTTCGTTAGTCAATCTAAAGTTCAAAGCATGAAACTGGGATAAAATAACTTCTACCATGGGGTCTCACTTCTATCACTTGTTCATGTTGTTTTGAGTAGACTTTAGGTTTTAGAGCAGTTTTCACAACAAAGTCACGTAGAAAGTGCTGAGACTTCTCTTGACCCCATGTGAAGACATCCTCCCTTGTTACCAACATACAAGCCAACATGGTATCTTTGTCACAGTTGAGAACTAGTGTGACACAAAGTCCAGAGTTCCTATTAGGAATCCTCTTTGAGGGTGACTGTTGTGATCTGATGAATTTATAATGGTATGCACACCCTAAAGAAGGACCATACATACTACTTCCCATTCACTGCTCTCAATATCCCTGGTGCTCTCATATTGTAGTTATCCATCCTGTCTACCAAATGTCTGGCCACAGCTGACCTTTTTACTGTCTGTATAGCTTGCTTTTTCCTCAATGTCATATAGCTATGATTATAATCTTTTCACATTGACATCTTTCCCATGGTAGTGTATATTTTAAGTTTCCTTTGTGGTTTTTCATTGTTTGATAGCTCATCTCTTTGAGTGTTAAGTAATAGTCCATTATCTAGACATACCACAGTTTATCCATTCACATACTGAAGAACATTTTGCTTGAGGCAATTATGAATAAAGTTACTATAATATCTGGGAGCTGATTTTGTGTAGATATTAAAATTTTAAATAATTTGGGCAAATGCCAAGGCGAGTAATTTCTGAATGTAATGGTCGGAGTATCAAAGTACATTTAATTTTATATGGAACTTTCAAACTGTCTTCTAAAATAGAGGCACCATTTTCCATTCCCACCAGCAATGAATGAAAATTCCCATTGCACAACATCCTTCCTAGTGTTTGGTTTTGGATTTCTGTCATTATACTAAATGACTCATTGTCACCTTAATTTGCAATTTCCTAGTGACACATGTTGAGTTTCTTTTAATTTTTACTTGACATCTGTATATCTTATCTAGCCAAGAATTTGTTCAGGTCTTTTATCTACATTTTAACCTGGAATGTTTATTTTATTATTGAAGTTTAATAGTTTTCTGTGTGTTTTGATCACAGAAATTCATTAGATACATATTTACAAATATATTCTGTCATTCTGTAGCTTGTCTTTTCACTCTTTTGACACTGTCCTTCACAAAACAAAAGTTTTAACTTTCATAAAGTCTAGCTCATCCATTATTTTTCTCATGAACCATGTCTTGGATGTTATAATTAGAAAGTCATCAATGTACTCAAGGCCATTCAGTTTTCTCTAGAGGACCTAGCTTGAGGACCAGTTCTCCAATGTACTAATGGCTGAACCCCGCTGCAGAGTTCCCATGAGTAAGAAGTTGTCCATGAATTCTTTCAGGGGGACTCTGAAGTGCAAGACCCTCAATATGTTAAAAAATTTAAGGTTCACTAGTCTTAAAGTCACTAAGAATATTATCATATCACCGAACTAAAAGCAGGAATCAACTCTAAAGAGATCCAACTCTGAAACTGGCCACTGCTCCATTCTCTGTGTGCCATAAGAAAAATTCTAGCTGAAGCTAATTTGGGACTTATAAACAGGGACACCTGTGCTACCAGCTGTGAAGTCTTGCGTTTTGGTTTGAATTCAAATATGCCCCACAGGCTCATAGATTTGGAGCTCAACTCCAACTAAAAGCTTTTAGAAATTGATTGGATCCTGGGGATTCTGAACAAATCAGTGCATTAATCCTTGATTGATTCATAAAATGATGACAACTAAGAGGTGATGGAATCTAGGAAGTAGATCTAGTTGGAGGAAGCAGGTTACCAGGAGGGTCATTGGAGAATAAGTCACTGGGAGTTATATCTTTCCCTGGTCCCATCCTGTATTTCTTTCTCTTGTCCAGCAGGAGGTGAAGGACCCCTTTGCCAAACACTCCCACCACTATGATGTTCTTCCCACACACATAGGGCCAAACAACCATGGGCTGACCCTTCAGTAGCTGAAATAAAATGTCCTACTTTTAAATTGTTGTCTTGGGCTGGACAGATGGGTTAATGGTTAAGGCACTTACCTATGAAGCATAAGGACCCAGGTTCAATTCTCCAGGATCCACATAAGCCAAATGCACAAGGTGGCACACAGGTCTGGAGTTAGTATGCAGTGGCTAGAGGCCCTGGCATGCCTATTCTCCATGTGCATCTTTCTCTCTCACTCTCTCAAATAAGGAAATAAAAATAAAATGTAAAACTTTTGTCTTTGGCATTTTGATCACAGCAACAAAAATCTAATACATATTGAACAGATTAATCTCTCCTGCCTCAGTTTCCTCTTCTGCAAGGAGGCGATGATTGTTTGTAGCTCTGGTAATTGTATGAAATGATTTAATACATAGAATAAATCCTGGCTTAAGGCAAGGGGCCTTGAAGCCTCAGGGATGTTAGTGATGTTGTTGCTGTGGTTGCTGCTGTTGTCACCAGAACAGAGCTCATTTGTGCTGGCAGGACATGGGCTTGTCAGACATGTCTGTCACTCTCTTGTCAGCCTATTCGGCTCCGTGTCTGGGTCAACTAAGTCATGAGGACAATATGGAGCTGAGCTTTGGTTGTTCATAATTTGCAACTTATTGGACAAGTGATATCTCCTTGTTCTTTATTTTTGCAATGAATTTTAAGCTTCTGTTTCTTGACCTACTTATTTTCCTCTTCTCCAAAGTCAAGCAAACTGAAATTAGCTCTCATGGCTTTTTATTTGAATTGACTGTGGTATGGTAATAGCCTTCTAACACACACACACACATACACACACACACACATTTTTCCAACTCCGAAACCTCTTTCTTTTGCCCCTAGATCCATTACATTTCTTTGTTTTATTTTTAGAGAGAATGTGAGAGACAGAGAGAGAGAATTGGTGCACCAGGGCCTCAGCCACTGAAATCAAACTACAGATGTTTGCAACACCTAGTGGGCATGTGCAACCTTGCACTTGCCTCATCTTTGTGCAACTGGCTTACGTGTGCTCTGGAGAGTTGAACATGAGCCCTTAGGCTTCACCATCTCTCCAGCCCAACCCCTTGCATTTCTAAGAAAACAATCTAATTGTATGATTTAAACTGTTACATTGTTGATATGGAAAGTGAAAATATGGAGTGGTAAGGGAAGAGAAAGGAAAAGGAAAATAGGGAGAAATAAAGACAGGAAGGATGAAGGGAGGGAGGGAGAGAGAGATGAAAGGGGGAAGAATGGGAGAAGAGGAAGGAAGGAGGGGAAGGGAGGGAAGGGAGGGAGGGAGGGAGAGAAAGAAGAAGCAGCAGACTCCTATCTCTGGGAAGTAGCTGGTGAGCAGCACCACAGCATCTTGCATAGGATATGCAACTTCTGGAAAGGACTTTCTGGGTCAATTGTACTTCTATAATGAGTTTAAGTATTTAAGTATTACATGGGTTCTGAGTTGGTCAAGTGAAGGAGAAACAATTTGAGTAATACTTTTGGTAGTATCATGAGCTTGGACAAGTTGTCCTCAAGGCCCATCAGAGGGAGGACACAGTCATGCTTTCATCTGACAATGCTTTTGAATGTCCTTAGGGAACATAGCAGAAAAAATATTGTGTTGGTTTTACTTGGTACTTGATTTTTAGGGTGTGGTGTGTGTATTATTTTTTAATCATTTTTTTTAAGAAAGGTCTTGCTCAGTTGCCCGGGTTAGCCTTAAACTTGTTCTGTAATCTAGGTTGGCCTCAAACTCTTGATGATATTCCTTCTTCAGTCTCCTGAGGAATTTATATTATAGGTGTGTATAACCATACCTGTCTCTTGCTTGTAGTTTTCAGAATGCAAATTACTAAGGATAATTAAACTTTTATAAAACAATATATAAAACAATCTCCTACCCAACCTTCATCCAATCATTGGTGTTAAACTCAAGGTCATAACTATTATTTTATTTATGTTTAATGCTTCTGACAATTAAATTTCTGTTGTCAACTTGATCCAGATCAGGAACCAAATAAGAGACAGGCTCGTTGGACAGGTCTGGAGTTTCCAGGAAAGATTAACTGTAAGAGGAGGACCTTCTCCCAGAATAAGGAGCCCTTCCAGATGCAACCTATATATGAAGAGGTTCCAAGAAGAAAACAATCCTTTTTACCTCATTGTCCCTGATACTTGCTAGTGAATGCATCTTCCCTATTGTTGAATTCTTTCCAGACATCAGAATCTAACTCCTTCAGCCTTCCTACATGTACTAAAGACTGCTTTCCAGATATCTTCCAGTTCTTCAGTCCCAGATTGGTACAGCTGAGCCATCCAGCCTCATGAACTGAGAAGCTAACAGGTTCTCAGATTTTTCCAGCCTGTAGACAGCCATTGTTGGACTACCCAGCTATATAGTATAGCCTGACCTAATAAAACCCCTTCTAATATATATCCAGTTTATCAGTTCCATTCCTCTAGAGTACCCACAATAACGCAATATTGCATATAGTATGGGATTAAGCTTGATTGAAGTTGAAGGGTTGTTTGTTTGTTTGTTTGTTTGTTTGTTTTGGCTTTTAGAAGTACGGTATTACTGCCAGGCTGACCTGGAATTCACTATGTAGTCTCAGGGTGGGCTCAAACTCATGGTGATCTTCTTATCTCTGCCTCCCAAGTGCTGGGATTAAAGACATGTGTAAACGTACCTGACTATTATTGAAATTTTTGCACAATTAAACTGTAGACACTACCTGAAAATTTCCAAAAGCCAGTTATTATATCTTCTTAGAAGAGCAGAGCTGTAAAACAGCAAATGAAAATACAGGAATCATAGATTTTGAGACTCAAATTTATCAAGAGATTCTGTATCTTATTTAATAGCTATATTAAAGAACAACTGAAATGAGCAGAAATGATAAAACTTTAAAATGCTAATAACCACACAAAAGTAGGCTGGGCATTGCCTCAGATTCATTGATACCAGGAGAACTCTGTGTGGGAGGCAGACACAGCATATTGGACCCTGATCCTACAAATCAAAAAAAAAAAAAAATTCAGATAGAAAAAGAGAACTTAGTTTTAATGCAGAAAACACATATAAGCTGAATACCTACAACTGACACAAAGTATTTAAAACTTATACAGAATTACAAGCAACCTATTATTAATATAGAGAGGAGCAGAAACATAGACTCTAAGCAGCTAAAAAATAGGGAAAATGGAAGAATACAAAAGAGTAATTGAGATATTATACCTGACAGGATGACACTGTAATGTGCACAGCTAGAAAGTGATAGCATTTTATTTTACTTAAAGTGGCTTTCCATGTATTAGTGAATGCACAGTCACCTGAGCATATTTGTGGAAAGGATTAGCTGAGAAAACACGAGCACCATCTATTTCTGTGCTAACTGCCATGTTGCACTTCAGTTCTGGCACTGACCTCAAGATAAAGGCTTGCCCCTCCACCTGATGGTCACTGCATACTCTTGCTACAAGTTCATGGGTTCTCAAGCCATTTACCCTTCCTGCTGACTAACGATAGATTTAGAGATGAGCAAAAATCTAGGCTGATTTGACACTTTGGTAGGGTGACCTACAGAGCTCAAGGCTATGCTATGTTTATGATCCAAGCTTTATTCAGAGAATACAATTTATTTATTTAAGAGAGAGAGAGAGGCAGATATATAGAGAAAATGGGCAAACCAGGGCACCTAGCCACTGCAAATAAACTCCAGTTGTGTGCACCACTTTATGGATCTGGCTTACAAGGGTACTGGGGAATCAAAACTGCATCTTTAGTTTTTACAGACAAGCAACTTAACCACTAACCCATCTCTGTAGCCCCAAGAAAACAAACAAAAACAAACGAAAAGGCATTTAGGGAGTCAGGAAGAGTCCCCAGTACCAAATTTCTATATCATTTCCTCCTCAAGCCAGGGGCCATCACCTACTACACAGTGATATGTTCATCTCCAAGGAAATTTACTGAGCCTCAGTGTCCAGTGCTCTTTTTAAGTCTGCATAAAATAAGCAAAATTGATCAATCACAGCTTACTTGACCAAGGTCAATCTCTGGTCCTCTATCCTGCCTTTGAGTTTGGGAAACTGGATATCCCAATCCTAAATTCATGCTTATTCTTTCTGATGACCAGTCCCATTTTTGAAGCTATCTGGGGATTTTCCATTTTCCTCATTAGCATAAAACCAGGCGTGATCCAAGGGGTTTATGATGAACAAACACAATTCTCTCTCAGAAAATTCCAGGGATGGTAGAAGTTCTATGACCAAGAACATGGAATAAAGGCGAAGTGAATTATTTTAGAAAAAAGATTGAAGGAAGAAAGAGGAAAGTAGCAAACGTGAGAAAATAAGATACTACAGACTTGTGTTTAACAAATATTTACCATGACTCATTCATGAGAAAAAATTGTGTAGTTCATTGGAGAAGGAAATTACTAGGATACAATAGGATCTATAGATCAATAATATCATATATTATAAAGATAAGATAGATAGATAGATAGATAGATAGATAGATAGATAGATAATAGGTAGATAGATGATGATGATGATAGATAGATAGATAGATAGATAGATAGATAGATAGATAGATAGATAGATAATGCAGTTACTTTTCATTACTAGGGGCAAGCACCAAACCAGAAACAGCTTATGGGAGGGAAGGCTTTATTTTAGGTTTACAGAATCCAGGGGAAGCAACATCAATCACCAATCACAGGAAGCTGGCTCACTTTCATTAATTATAGCATAAAGATAATAACAAACAGTCAGGAAGCTCAAATAGCCAAGAGCTCCAACTGTCCTGAGATACGCCCTAGGCCTGGACTTAAGATCTGCCTCCAGTAAGACACTGTCCAGCAGGCTGCTGGAGACCTAACTTGCAAGCTTAATCAAAAATACCTCAGGCTATGGGGGGGACATACATTCACATTCAAAGCACCACATTCCGCCCGTAGCTCCCATATGTTCTATCAACTTTAACACTCTTCAAAAGTCCAAAATCTCATCAGAGATTTGAGACTTTCTCTTGACTGTGAGGCCTGTATAAATCAAACACAAGTTACATATTTCCAGCACACTGTAAAAAGGCATAACAAGGAGACACTGAACCAAGGCAAATAATAACCAGCAGGCAATCATCAAACATTTGTAGTTCAAGTCCAACATCTGTAACCAGTGATAAGAGTCTATGGATTCCAGTTCTGCCCCTCCAGCCGGGCTAAGCAGCCCAGAGAACATTCTTTCCTGAACCAGAAGCTCTTCATGGTAGTTGTTCCATAGTCCTGGTACATCCAAAGCATCTTCAGATCTACACTGAAAGCCATGGTTCATCTTCATTGCTCCATCACAATGGCCTTACTGGGCTCCATAGAGAGATTTAAGCCCTGCTTCACTTTGCTCAGGGCTATTTCCAAAAAAAAAAAAAAAAAAAAAAAAAAACCGTGTTGGACTTCATAACCTGCTTTCCTGCATTTTTCATGCTTCTAAAACCAATAGCAGGTAAGCAGCATAGCCAAATTAGTAAATCCAGGATGGGGGATAAACCATTGACCTTGAAAAGTAGTTACTTTTTTTTTTTTTTTTTTTTTTTTTTTAGAATTCTTCCTTAAAGACTTCTTGCAAAAAAAAAAAAAAAAAAAAAAAAAGTATTCTTACTCATTTGAGCCTTTGGTGGGTGGATTTTACCTTCAAGCATCTTTTCCATTGTCCCAACACAAAGAAGTTGGCCCAACCTTGATGGTGTTAAGCACAATTGCAACTTCAGTAACCTAAAACCAGTCTGTATGTCAGTAACTTCAAACTTATTGATTTTTTTCCTGTGATAAACCATATATCTTACATACCTTCCTTTTCTATATCTTCTGCCAAGCATATCAGCCCACTGATTTATATTAAGCCTTGATAAAACTCTCTGGGCATGGGTAGAAGAACACAGTCAACCTTTCTGCCAGGAGCCCAGTTCCAACAAAGTTCTCTCTCTACCCTTTAACATATCATAATCCAAGCCTTTATAGTCCACAATACTCTCTGCATTTAGCATTCTCATATTCCCACGAAGATAGTCCATCAAGCTCTGCTAACAACACTGCAAGGCTTCTCCCATCCAAAGTATCAAATCCTTCCACATTCCTCGAACCCATAAGTTCCAAATGACTAAAACTGACATGGTCAGATTCACTGAGACAATAGCCTTACTTCTCAGTGCCAATTTTGTTCTTGCAGTTACTTTTCATTGCTGAGAAAAATACCTGGCCAGAAACAGCTTATGAGAGAAAAGGGTTGATTTTAACCTTACAGAACCTAGGGAAATCACCATCAATGGCATATGTACATATATGCAAAGGCATTACATCACTCAAGTATGGCTTTTCCTCTGCAAAACTCATACTAAGATTTAATCCCCATTAGAAGACAACAAAGGGTAGGAATTTAAGGGGTGATTCTTAAAGGCTTTCTTCTCATAAATGAATTTTTCAGTCATTCTCTTAAGTGGATTAATGAGTTGAGGGTTTCCCAAGAGTGGATCTGCTGCAAATGCTATCTTGGTCAAGTCTCTCTGAGCCTCCTAACTCTTTGCTGTGCTACTTCAGGATTCTATCTACAGGAAAGTTATCAGGGCTAAAGGTTCAAGATAGAGGCTTTTGAGACCAGTAAGTGTTTGAAATCAAGAATACTTTCTTATCAGCTCTTGGTAGTGTGTGTGGCATATGACTTAAAGAGAGGAAGGAGGAAGTTCAGAGAGATTGAGACAAAGAGCGTGTGGCTATTTACAAGTGTCCAATGTCTGCTCACAGCTGCAGGTGACATGCTGGCTAAAAGTTGCTGGAATGCAGACTCTGGACTTATGGAGAATGGAGGGAGAGGCAGAGAATGAAACAGAGAGAATAAAAAGAGAGAGGGGGGGGGCTGGAGAGATAGCGTAGCACTTAAGGCACTTGCTTTCAAAGCCTAGGGACTCATGTCTAACTATCCATGTCCCACATAAGCCAGATGCACAGGGACACAAGTACACAAGGTTACACATGCACACAAGGGGGCACACACATCTGGAGTTTCATTGCAGTATCTGAAGACCCTGGCACACAAATTCTCTCTCTCTCTCTCACTCTGTTTTTTGTGTGTGTGTGTGTGTGGTTTTCCGAGGTAGGGTCTCGTTCTAGCTCAGGCTGACCTGGAATTTACTATGTAGTCTCAGGGTGGCCTCAAACTTATGGCAATCCTCCTACCTCTGCCTCCTGAGTGCTGGGATTAAAGACGTGTGCCACCACACCTGGCTCTCTCTCTCCCTCTTTATCTTTCACTCTTGCATTAAAAAGAAAGAGGACTGGAGCTATGGCTTAGCAGTTAAGGCACTTGCCTGCGAAGACTAAGAACACACATTCGAATGTCTAGGGCACATGCGTCTGGAGTCCATTCACAGCAGCTGAAAGGCCCTGCCATGTCTTCTCTCTCTCTCTCTCTCTCTCTCTCTCTCTCTCTTGCTGTCTCTCTCTCTCGATCTCTCTTTCTGCCTATTTCTCTCTCAGTGTTTCTGTCTCTCAAAAATTAAAATTAAAAGTTTAAAAAAGCGAAAAGATGCAAACATCAGCAAAATGAGCAATTATGGAGCACAGACAGGAAGATATAATGAAATATATGCACCTGAGGATCAGAATCAAGGAGGAGCAGAGAGAAGGGAACGGGTGAGGAATTTTATGTCCATGCCCTTGGAGCATGGCAGACTGGCCAGCGGGAGGGGGCTTGTGGGAGTGTGAGCTCAAGAGAACAGCCACATTGTCTGGGTCCCCCATGGAGCAGGTCCTTTGAAGGAAAACTTTATTTGGGATGGTAAGGGAGCTCTGATATAGACAAATGTCAGCACCTGATGTGGGCCCTCATCCTTGGATCACACAAATATTGTGAGCCAAAATATACTTATTTTCTTTATATCGTATCCAGTCTGTGGTAGCATGTCACTTGAAACAGAAAAAGAACCAAGACAGATAGGTACTCTTATATACAGGTTTGCATCATAAAATGGATTCTTATTTATTTTCATTTTGTGTGTGTGTGTGTGTATGCATGTATGTTTGTGTAGGAATACAGGTACAAGCATGCCATAGCAGGTGTGTGGAGGTGAAATGATATGTTTTGGGTCAGGCTTTGGCTTCCACTCAGTTTGAGGTACTGTGAAACTTTCATAAGTTTTATCACTGCTGTTGTGGTTAACTGCTGCTTCCTTGGTAGCTGTGATCACAGGTTTCTGGCTGAAATAGCTATTTTTCTAGCAGCTTCATGGGGCAAGATGTAGAATTCTGAGGATTGTCATTAACCTGTTGTTGAGGTTTTCATATATGAGCATTCATGAAGTGTAGTGGAAGGTAGTCAAGCCGACCCTCGGAAGTCAGTGCTCTGGAGGAAGAATTGAGAGCACCAGGGAGACAGATGCTTTGAGGATGCTTGTAGAATGATTGGACATTTTAGAACATTCAAGTTTGGATGGGAACAAAGAAGAAACTTACTATATTTCGAAAGCTACAGCAGTGGCCTCTCTGCTTCATAATCTTATGCTTATCTTTTCAGTCGCTGTCTGTAAAATATATACCCTAAAACTTAGCTCTATTTTCCATTTTAGTACAATATTATATTTAACACATGGCTGGTCCTACTAATCGAGGCTGAGGAAACACAAATTTAAAATGTCCCTGTTCACATCTGTTTTGCTTCAGCTATCATCATAATAGTATTTTTTAAAGACCAATATGTGAAACTAAATCATTTCTTAACACTACAAAAATAGAATCTAGTACTTAGAGGCAAGAATAGTAGGCTTCTACACTTTATTCAAAATTAAACCCTAGTTTAAAATTCTAAAAGACTAATTTACATTTTTGCTGCCTTGAATAGTTTTTTGCTAAGTTTTAAGATTTAGAACAGACTTCCAGTTCTGTTGCTGAGCATTTAATTATATATGTCATTCATAGTCATTCCTTTCCACTTCTAAAATAACATCTTATTTCATATTGCCTTTAATTCAACAGCTAGAAGTAATTATACACCTAGAGAAATTCTGACTTAAAACATTATGCCCTAGTCCATTACTGAATTATTTGGAAATCCTGATTGCAAATGATATGAAGCCAGTTCATGTTCGCAAATGAAAAAAGGGGTTGTTTTGCTCACATGCCTAAACCATGTGGCTTTAGAGACGGTAATCTAGAGACCAGTAATCTTTCCAGGAGTTTCAACACCTCTTATTTCTGTTACTCTTGGCAAATGACACCCCTCCTCACAGCTGAAGAGTGATTTCTTCACACAGAAAGGGGACACAGATGTACACTCCTCAAAGCATGAACCCTAGGAGCTCTGCACCAAGAAGGAAAGAGAACCTTAACCTGGATCTTGTAAAATCTCTTCAAGGAAGAAGTCTCAGTTACATGACAATCTCAAAGTGGCATATCATGATTGGTGGCTGCCACAACAACCATATAAACTAAGGAATGCTTTGAAGGAAGTAGAAAGGAGTTATAAGCAGGGGTGTGGAGAGGGAGATAACTTCAACTATTAATAAGAAATGTGAGAATAGATGTACTTTGAGGAAAAAAATCATTGCTTTAAATTAATGTGTCTTTCTCCCTCAAAAACTCCCTTTAATATATCCCGCCATGTTGGCATCACCTTCTGATGCTTGTCTCTTCTGCTGAAAAGCAGAATGGCAAACTCCATAAGGAACTAATTATAATGGTTTGCACTTGTATTGCTAGGGCTTAATATTGTACCCAGCAAACAACAGATAGATGCCAAAGGAGTTGTTGAATAGAGCAGATACATAGATAAAAGAAGCACTTACAGACAATGAGAAAAAGCTAGATAGCATAGGACTGCTCAACAGCCACAACACTACACACCCCCAACACACACACACACACACACACACACACACACACACACACTTCTTACTAGTGTTCAGGATTTGTTTTACATGAATAATAAAGAGTAGCTATGGAAAAACCTTTGATTTTCAATAAATCTATCTTTTATTCCTTCTTCCTGCACACATAGTTAGGCCTGATGTCTCAGACTCCCTTGAGTTTTAAAGTGTAGCCATGAGGGTTTGATCCTACAAACTGAATACTTGTCATTTGTGAGAATAGGTTTTGACCACCCTCCTTGATATTAACTCCCTCTGTGTACTGGGATTCAGTCTAACAAAACCTTAATCATGCAGGTGATGACAATACATCAGGAAACTGTAAAGCCATGCCACGAGAAACCCTGAGTAGTGTATGAACACATGGAGTAGAACTGAAACTTCAAGGCAGAACACCCACCTTGGAGTTTATAACACAAGAAAAAGAAAACAAGATAACTGTGCTCTTCAGTCCCTGAATGGTTAGTTCTGTTTGTCTTAAAATTTAGCATTGTGGGGATTACCCACTTGGGCCCTCTGTCTTCTCTCCTTCTCTTAAGCTCTATAGAACTCTGTAATAGAATCTTTATAAACTTAAAGGGAGAAAAGTTAGCACTGTGAACTACAGTCTCTGAAAAGTTACATCTGTGTAGATTGTACAATTTGTTTAGAATTTTGTGATTGTTGAGAGTTGGAATGTTGCAGACAAAGGCAGAGCTGCTTGGGCTATCTTTAGTCCCTTCCGTGGACACTTACCAGCTACCTCTGTACTAACAACCTTTCAACATCAAGCAGAAATTTTGAAATGTATTAACATAGTAAACCACTAATTTCTACCAACCCAACAGCTAAGAATATCATCAGGTAACACCTGAAAATTCAGCAGAGATTTCCTTACTCTGGTACAGCCCAGATGTACCCATCAGTGTACTTGGTAAATGCCTTGATACAAGCCTGTCTTTGCCCTTTGAATATAAAAGTCTGTGTGGATGCTTCCAAAGTGAAGTATGTTATTCAGAGCAACTGCTCCCTGGCCGTGGTCACTCATATGTCACTCAGAATAAACATCTCTTATCTACATGGAGCCAGAGATATGGTTTCCACCAATAGCATCTTATCCTAACTTTAAAAAGTAAAAGAAAATGCAAAACTGGAGCAAGTCAGAAAGTATGAGCTGTGATTTACATAGAAAAAAAATAAAGCAGAGGAAGTAAAAGGCAGTTTCCAAACTGGTAAGAAAGGAGCCTACATCAGAGCTGAGCACAGACAAGTATGAAGGCTAGGGAAGGTTGGGCAGCTGTGGGTGTGAAGGACAGAGACAGACAATGAGCAAGAGCCATTAATCTCCAACTTTTCTGATAAGGGTAGATAGATAAAAGATTTCAAATTTGTCCTTGGTTGCAAACTGACATTGCCTTTATGTGATGCTGAGTAAACATACTGGCCCTAGAATCGTTTAGGTGACATAATCTTTCATGCATTTTCATAAGAATTGAATGGATATTGTTTCTTACTGGGCCTTATACCATTCAGTTGCCTTTGATGTTTAGTTTTTCTTCTCATGAGACTTGTAAGTTAGATATTGACAAAAATAAGTCATTCTGTTGTTGAACAAACATGTGTACGAATATCTCCAGATGTGAATCAGGCTGGAAGTAAGTTTGGAAAATCAGAATACTTCTACTTGATTTTAATAGTATCTGATATGTATACTTTTGTTTACTTCAATTTTTTTTTAAGGTTCAAACCTAATGTGATGATTTGAATGAAAGGCTCATGTGTTTGGAATACCTACCTGGTCCCCTGCTGATGGCAATTTGGGAAAGTTGTTGGGCCTTTGGGAGGTGAAGCCTTACTGTAGGAGGTGTGTCAGTGGAAGTTGGAGTCCAGGCCTACTGGGTGCACAGTACTCAGCTCACTCTTGCTGCTACCTTCCAGCTGATATGTGACAGTGTGAGCTAACATTCTGCTTGGACCATCCTTTCTCCACCATAATGAAACTTCTCCCCTAGAGTTTCAGCCAAAATAAACCCTTTCTTCAATACAATGCTTTTGGTTGGGTGTTTTGTCTCAGGAACAAGAAAGTAACTGCATATGGTGGTTTGATTCAGGTGTCCCCCATAAACTTAGGTGTTCTGAATGCTAGGTTCCCAGCTGATGGAGATTTGGGAATTAACGCCTCCTGGAATCAGTGTATTGTTGGGCGTGGGCTTATTGGCATTATATCCAGTTTCCCCAAGCCAGTGTTTGGCACACTCACCTGTTGTTACTGTCCACCTGATGTTGGCCAGGAGGTGATGTCCACCCTCTGCTCATGCCATCATTTTTCCCTGCGATCATGAAGCTTCCCCCTGGAGCCTATAAGCCAGAATAAACCTCTTTTTTCCCCACAAGGTGCAATGCGAACTTGACTGCAACACTGCATCATCTAAAAGAAAAAAAAAACTTGAAAATAGTACAAAAACACAAATATATTCTTTATCTGGATTTTTCTCTGTGTGTCTCTTCCCTTCCTTCCTTCCATTTCTCCCTGAAGGGGAAACAGGAATAAGATAGTGTGGTAGTTTGATTCAGGTGTCCCCCATAAACTTAAGTGTTCTGAATGCTAGGTCCACAGCTGATGGATATTTGGGAATTAACACCTCCTGGAGGGAGTGTATTGTTGGGGGCAGGCTTATGGGTGTTATAGCCAGGTTCCCCATGCCAGTGTTTGGCACACTCTCCTGTTGCTATGGTCCACCTTATGTTGGCCAGGGGGTGATGTCCACCCTCTGCTCATGCCATCATTTTCCCTGCCATCGTGCAGCTTCCCCTTGAGCCTATAAGCCAAAATAAACCTCTTTTTCCCAGAAGCTGCTCTTAGTTGGGTGACTTCTACCAGCAATGTGAACTGGACTGCAACAGATAGCTTTTGATAAGCAGTCTGACATGGACAGAGACCAAAGAGAACAGGGAGATGCCAGCTAACCTGCCATGGCAGAACCAGAACCCGCATCTGAGCCAGTCTCATCCAAGAAGGCTACAAGCAATTCCTTAGCAACAGCACCTTCAACTTCTTCCTCAACCCTACATACCTTAAGAGATTCAGTCAGCATCTTGATTCCACAAACTGCTCATGTCTCTAGAACACTTACACATGAGTCTAGTGACAAATCCATTCTAACATGTGTAATCTGTTTCTTGGCTATATTTTCCTGACACTGGACTCTCCTGATTCCTACTGTGGTAAGCTCTTCCCCCTGGGGTAAGGGAATTTCTCCTCATTTGGGATATCTTCTCACTTGCCTTGGTTTGGGATGTTTTCTCACTGTGTTACATGTACGATTTTCTTCTAAGCTCAGAGACCTCTGCAATCTAAAGGTAAAGGGCCTGTTCTTTCGTGCTTTACTTCCATGTGTGTTTCTGCAGTCTTTTGGCCAAGGCCCTCATAGTTAGCCTTCTGTGTTTATATCCCTGTCCATGGGCTTCTCTCCTGAACATTTCCCCATCTGTCCATCCTCCCATCTCCCTTTCCAGCTGGGCAAGGAGGGGAATTCCCTTCTGGCTTAAGCCTTTCTAGCCTCTTCTTGGATACTAATTCTTCCTAAGTAAACCACATAATTCATAATTTATCTGTCTCAGAGTCTGTTTGCTCAATTCTTTGTTGAAATGGATAAGAATCTAAAGGTTTGGGTTCAAATGCCTGAGGTCCACTTTGAACCCCTAAGTCCTGCATAAACCATTTCTCCTGTATTATCTATATTTTATTCTATAGGGTTTATGTATCACCTTTCATAACTACTTGGCATACATGGTTGTGTATAAAGTTCAGGAAGTCAATATTTATTTATTAATTTTCATATTTTTTTAGGGTAAAGAGCAGGGCTGAAAATCCATCCTTTCATGCCCTGCTTTGTGACATCAGGGTGAGAAAGAAGAAAATGCCATGTCCCTTGTACTAACTTTTACCTATTATGTCCACCAGCAGGGAATCACAGAGAAGTTTTAGAAGTTTGAGCTGGAGAAGGTACACACTCCATCTCCTTGCAACAAGAGTGCCAGCACTAGAGCCAGGTCCTTCAGCGTGGTCTTGTTTGCAGTTGTGATTGTTCCAGCTTCCACTTGATTTCCACACTCCCAGAACATGTCTCTTTATCCCTCTCTAGGATAAAGGTGCTTTTTTAGCTATTATAAGTAATCAGGAAACAATTTAAATCACATTGGATGGTTGAGAAAGTCATGTGTAAATATTAAAGCAATTTCACACAAGCATGTGCCACCACGCCCGGCTTCATTGTCAGCATTTGATTCTTTCTGGTGAAATAATGGTTTGTTTCTCTTTCCCTCTTTAGACCTTGACTGAGACACTATCCAATTGCCCAACATTATTTATTTTATTTTGTTTTTTGGTTTTTCAAAGTAGGGTCTCACTCTAGCTCAGGCTGACCTGGAATTCACTATGTAGTCTCAGGGTGGCCTTGAACTCACGGTGATCCTCCTACTTCCTGAGTGCTGGGATTAAAGGCACGCGCCACCATGCCCGGCTATCCAATTGCCCAACATTATTTATTAAATGATCCTTTTTTTTCTTGAAAAGTTGTTTGTTCAAATCAAATGACACAGATGAGAAGCTTTCTTCTGCACTCTTTTGAGATCCATTGTAATATTTGATCCCTTTTGCAGCAATAACTTAGAGTCTTTCTAGTTGTATCTTAATAACAAAACCTGATGTCTGGTATTGTGAACCTTCTCATCTTGTTCATCTTCTTTAATTGTGAGTGTGTCAGGCTGTCTGTATTTTAGGATATCTTTCAGCTATGGGGAACCATACTTTCTAAGATCACACCAGCCCTTAATCAGTCTGCACCAATGACTGAGAGATGTTGACACAGCCATTTTGGCCAGTGCCCATCATATTGATGGGATGGAGTGGGCAATCAGTCCAAAGCTCCCTTCCAGTTATCTAAGCCTTTGCCAGTCCTGTGTGGCAGTTTTCAGATCTCCATCTGTCCATTTTTCACAAGTATTGACCCCTCTGGCACACCTTGCTTCCCAACTGCTATTTCAGCATCCACTTCAGGACACCAAAATACAATGAAACATTATCTGAACCTTGGCTCTGTCCTGGTTTTGGTGATAAGAGCTAAAACTACATCATTGACTACCATTGGCTCTGCTTATGTACTGGGGTAAAGGGAAGTGAATCACGCTGTGTCCACAGTCTCAAAACCTAAGATATGATTTTGTTACTAATAGGGATACAGAAGAAAGAAAGGTAAGTATTCAGGAACTAGCAACTGTAATTCTCTCCCAAGGAACTCTTCACTTGGTCACTGCTTTTACCTATTTGTATTGTTTTCTGCAGAGATCAATCAAATCAAACCTGGGTCTTTTGGCTTTGCAGGCAAATGCCTTAACCACTAAGCCATCTCTCCAGCCCTTACTTATCTTTAACTTTCTGATTTACATTGTTCATAGAGATCATAGTCCACATAATATCTACATGTTGACATTTTGAAGACTTTCTTGACTGTCAAGTTATCCCTTTTCTAAATATTTCACATTTACTGAAGTGTGTAATTTATCTACGCTTGTCACATGATTTGAAATATACTGGGTCAAATTTATTACATTTGTTGTTAAGTCTCATTTTTAACTGCTTAACCATTGTAGCAGACAGCTTCAGGTTCACTGAGATGAACTTCTAGACCAGGCACAGTTATGGAGGAAGGGATTTATTGAAGTTTACAGATCCAAGGGAATTTCCTTTATGGCAGAAGAAGCTGGCCTGCCTTCACAGGTCCAAGCAGAGAGAGAGAAAAGCACAAGCCAAAAGCCACACAGCTCAACACACTTCAGACCTCCAGCTAGGCACACTTTGCATATCTTTAGATTGCAATTTCAAACCCACAAACCCACAAATCCACCACCACACCTTAAGATCTGCCCAGTGACCCTGCCTCCAGCCAGATGACTGCAGATGCAAACTACAAACTAATAAAACACTGATATATTGGGGGCCATCTATTCAAACTACTGACAACCATTAATTGTTATGAGACTTGAAACTACCTGCATTAGTAGTTTTCTTGTTGCTCTGAACAACTGTCTGCCCAGAATAATTTATGAAAGAGAAGAGTTTATTTTGGCTGACATTTCCAGAGGGCAGAGTCCTTCATGGCAGGTCACAGTGGGAGCGGAGCTGGCCACATGTGTTCACAATTAGGAGGCAAAAAGAGTAACAGTACTTGGGGCTGGGTTACAAAACCTCATGGCCCACCCTCAGGGACCCACTTTGGATAGCAAGGCTCTGTCTCCTAAAGGCTCCACAACCTTGCCGAACAGTGCCAACAGTGGGGACCAAGTGTGCAAACAGAATTTTCTATCCAAACCACAATATCTGCTTTTATGATGGTGGATTTGTCGGTTTCTTGCCACTGCTGTATCTGATTTCCCTTCACCTATCTTTACTGGGTGTTCAACATTATGCAACTCTGGCTGTCATCACTCCACCTCTGTTCACAGAAACACACCAGCTCTCTTTGGATTAGTACCTTCCTGACACATTCCTGACCTCCTTTTACTTTCAACCTTTGTATCTAGTATGTTTAGGTGTGTCTTTTGTAAATAGCATGTATCTGTCAATATTTGCATTTTGACAGGCACATTTGTAGAGACTGATACATGCTTCTGTTTCCACCTTCTGCTTGTATTATTCCAGTTGGTTGTCACTTCCTCCATGCAGACAGCAAGGAACTTACTGTACACTCTCACTGCCTGGCCTTAGTCTAACCCCTTCCCCAGTACTATTCTAATATGCTGCAAACTTTTGGTGGCCATAGCAATCTGTGAAAACAATAAACAGCATGTTTATTGTTTATCAAATGTTTGGTCATGTTTTCTTCACAGTATTTCTGCAACATTGCCTAGGTTAATCTGTCTTATTTATATTTTAATTTATTAATGCTTTAAATAAAACCATTTCGGGGCTGGAGAGATGGTTTAGCAGTTAAGGTGCTTGCCTGTGAAGCCTAAGGACCCATGTTTGACTCTCCAGGTAAGCCAGACACACAAGGTGATGCAAGCACACAGGTTGCACATGCACACAAGGTGGCACACCCATCTGGAATTCAATTACAGTGGCTGCCAGCCCTTGCATGCTAATTCTCTCTCTCTCTCTCTCTCTCTCTCTCTCTCTCTCATTAAAAAAACAAAAAGCACAAAACTTTCCCCAGTCCAAAGTTCTGCATGGCAAGACAGCCAAAGCTTCAGGTGCACAGGACTATTCTGTTCCAGTTTTCATAGCTAAATAATCATCTCTTTTCACATAAAATTCATTGTTGTTTTCTTCAACATCTTTAAAACACAATTCTATGTAGCAGTGTTTTTATTCTCTCCATATGTATATATTTTTCAGAATTCTCTCTTTTTATTGCACTATAAAATGTGGATGTTTTGAAAACTTTCCTTATTAGTAGTCTGTGTTTTCAATGTAAGGCCTTCATTTTCTGGCCCTCTTCTTGAGGAGGTTTGCTTCCCTATGAATGCTGGAACACAGGACATTATGATTGCCTGTTCCCCCCACCCACCCACCAGGGAATCCAAACTTTAAATCCTTGTCAATTTTAACAAAGAATTGAGGAAACAGACTTTGATGGTTAAATGATTAATTGTAAAGTTTATTTGGGAAAATTGATATCTGGGGAAAGGTTGGAATGGGTATACACACATGGAAATTTAAAGAGGATACATAGAACTGTGATAAGTGGGGCATGAGAGTTTAAGCTGGGCACCTGAACATGTGGAAGAGCCCATGTCAAATGATTTAAAGGTACACACGCACACACACACACACACACACACACGTGCGCGCAGAAGCAGTATATCATGGGGGTGTACAGGAACACATGAACACTCACGTGGGAAGTGGAGCAGGAGAGTGTATAAGGCTTTCACTTTCACATTAGAAAAAAAGAAGCTAAGAGATCAGTTAGTAAAGATCCCATAGCTTTGTAATGGGGTGCTAAGGTTTCAGGAAAGTTCTTGAACCCCAAACCCTAGTTTCATGCCTAATTTCAAACAAAGAATTGAATAAAATAAGACTGAAAAGGATAATTATTAAATTATTGTATTTATTGAGTGAAGTACAGATCCAAGAAAAGGTGAACCAATACACCTACATGGCTGGGGAGTCAACATGGTGTGGCTGGAAAAATCATGAGAAGAACAGAAAATAGAGTTCAAAGAGATCCTGCCTTGTGGAGAAAGAGCCCATGTGGAAAGTAAGGGCTAGGGCCTCTTTCCTTAGCTGTGTCTAGCTGTGTCTGGGCAGGGCTGAGGGGACACTCACCAATAGCTGGAGAGCTGGAGGTTCCCAAGTAGTCAGGTAGCTCAGAGAACTTGCTCTCCCCCAGAAAACATATTTATAACTGTATGGTGGTGGGCCCTACCTTCCGACTCAGGTGAGCTGAGGAGGGACAGCTGATTGGTTAGGGCTATGGGCTGTCTCAGAAAGAGGCCAGCCATGATGCCAAGTTCTAGGGTCTAAGCCTGACCAACCATAATGTTAGGTTTAGATTTCAATCTTAGAAGAGACTTCCCTCCCAGGAGGGGCCCAGGTTGTTTGTGGAAAACCAGATCTAGGTAAGAGATAAGAAGTAAGATTATCCTTTGATCTGTAACAAAGTAGAGACTGGATAGGTTCAGAGACATTCCTTAGTTTTACTTTTAGGGACCCAGTCACCCTAACTGCCTGAAAGAGCTGCCTGACTCCCTCTCAGGTTAGAAGAGGGTAACAAAAATGAGAAGGAAAAAGCAAGAAATTTTCCTTTCCCCATTCCAGCCAGGCTTTCTTGATTTTCATGGGATTTAGTGAGTGTTTTGTGTTTCCTTCTACCATTCATCAATAGTAGGTCTCCTGCAGGGACATACCTGAATCAGTATTGTGGGGAAACTGATCCCTCTGTTTACTCAGCATACCCAAGAACCACCTAACACTAACTTTGTGAATGACTGGTGTGAGCAAGACAGTGGGATGGGCAAGCCCTTGGCTTCTTTGCAGGAGTTCTTGGGGATAGAGTAATATTTTAATTATGATCACACATTTCAAGGAGTTACTTAAAGTATTGAGAACACAGCTTTAAAAATGATCAGTTTTGGCTCACTAAAACTTTAATAGCTTATCTTTATGTTGATATATTTAACTTTCTTCCCTTAAATGTTTACCTGATCCACTCCCTTATTTCAAAAGGACACCTTCTTTTTTTTCACTTTTTTAAAATATGGATGTTAAGAAAGGGACTTGGCAGCTTTGGATACACTTGGTTGTCACCAGGTTCAGAAGGGCAATGGTAGACCATGAAGTAAGAAAGAAGCTGACAGAAAAGCAGAAAAGGCAATAAATACAGTGTGCAGAGAGGGATGGAAGCAAACTAGTGCTGGAGCATTAGGGAAACAGGTCATCTTTCATGAGACAAAGACCTTCCACAGGGATCTATGCATACAGTAAGGTGAAGGATAGTCAGAAATAAAGTGTTCTTGATTTTAGGAACAAGGCAATTTAGAATTCAGAGCATCAGAAAAGGCAAAACTGAGTTAGAGGTGAGGTGGTAGTAAGAGAGGCAGGGTGTATGGACAACTGTACAGGGAAATTTAATTAGAAGGTGGAGGAGTCAGGGAGAAAGTGTATACTACAGTGTGAGGCACATAAGGCCAAGTTCTTTGCCATGGCCACAAAGTAGTGTCCCCAGGGAAGCATCAAAAAACCAAATGTGATCACCTCCTCACTTAATCAGACTTTTAGATATGAAGAGTCGACCCAGGAGAGGGGGAGACAAGGAAAATACAAAGGGAATATTTTACTCAGAGTAAAGGACTCAGGGCAGGTTGGAGGACTTAGTTTTGACAGGAAAGGCATTTCTTTTTTGTTTTAAATCTTAATTACTGAATTTATTTATTCTCAAGCAGAGAGAGAGAGAGAGAATATGAGTGCTCCAGGGCCTCCAGCCAGTGCAAACAAACTCCAGGTACATGTGCCTCTGTGCAGATGGCTTTATGTGGGTACTGAGGAATCAAACCCAAGTTGTTAGGCTGTGCAGGCAAGTGCCTTAACTGCTGAGTCATCTCTCCAGCCCATGGATTTCTTCTATAGGGGAAGAAAACAGGGAGAAAAGTGTGGGTTTATGAGTAGGTGAGTTTATGAGTTTGATATGGATGAAAATGGAGAGGTTCTTGTCCAACAGCCTGTGAAGTAGGAAAAAAAAAAAATACATTGAGGACATGAGGTGAAGTTAAGGGAATATATTTGGGTTGGAATTGTTGCTGTAGTAGGAACCTAAAACACTTTCCCACATTGATGAAGACCTAGTGAGACTGTATGGGACCTGTTTTATGAGATGAGACCCAAGTCTGAGAAGATTGGCCATGGATACCCTTGTAGGTTTGGAGGCTCAGGATTGGGAGCCTAGGGGCATTATGGATGTGGATTGCATGGTGTGACCCAACAGAGAAGGAAGTGAGTGGAACACCAGGGCTGGTAGGAAGAACAAGGAAAATTCCAGAGGATATAAGGTCAATATAGTGGAGAAGTGCTGCAGTGGGAGAAACTGAGTGAGGAAAGGAAAGATCAGAATGCCCTAGTAGTTCAGAGATTTGAGTCTTCAGAATTTACCTGGTGTCACAATCAATCTCATGTTGCTGGGATGAACTTCCAAACCAGGCATAGCTTATAGGAGGAATGGAATTTATTTGAAGCTTACAGATGCAGGGGAAGTTCCATAATGGCAGAAAAAAGTTGGTCCCTGTTGCAGTCAAGTTCGCATTACTGGAAGAAAACACCCAACCCAGAGCAGGTTGTGGGAATAAAAGTTCATATGGCTTACAGACTTGAGGGGAATCTCCATGATGGCAAGGGAAAATGATGGCATGAGCAGAGGATGGACATCACCTTCTCGCCAACATCAGGTGGGCAGCAGCAACAGGAAGACTGTGCCAGCAAAACACTGGCAAGGGGAAACTGGCTATAAGACCCACAAGCCCACCCCAAACAATACACTGCCTCCAAGAGGTGTTAATGCCCAAATCTTCATCAGCTGTGAACCTAGAATTCAGAAAACCTAAGTTTATGGGGACATCTGAATCAAACTACCACATTACGCCCCTCGCCTCCATAAACTGATAGCCATCCATGGTATAAAATGCAATGTATTCAGTCCAACTTTAAAAGTCCCCATAGTTTTTTTTATCACTCCTAATAATGTTCAAATATTCCCATAGTCCAAGATCTTTTAACTGAGCCATAATACTCCCCCCCCCAAAAAAAAGACTCACAAAAACCTATAATGGCACAGAATAAACACTCACACTGCAAAGGTGGCATTGGGAACAGCAAAGAAATATTCAACCAATACAAGATTTAAAACAACCAGGGTAAACATCAAACTCTGTAGTTCCAAGTCCAACAACTCTAGTCAGTGACAAATCTCCACATTCCAGAATTCTAACTAGCAGAAAGTCTTTGGAGTTCCAATTCCGCCCCTCCAGCTAGGCTACTTACAGTTCTGGGGAACTTCATCCAGTACTGGCAGCTCTCCTTAGCAGCCAACCTTGGTCCTGGCATCTCCACTGGGTCCCCACTGCAACCCATGGTTGATCCTCACGGCTCCATCAGATCTCCACGCAGGCAATCCAGCAAACCTGCTTCACACTGTCCACGGCTGTTTCCAAAACACAAGTGCATGCTGCAAATCCAATGACCCCCCCCCCCCTTTCCCACATTTCTCATACTCCATAATACCAGGTGGGGTGCCAATTTGTTAATCCTGGGGGAATAAAATAGGCTTTGAAGAACAGAGCACTCCTTGAGCATTCAGGCTCATTCAAAAGACTCTGCGTTCTTTCTGTTGTCCCAGTGCTGGTCAGCTGTCCCAGTCTCAGTGGTTATAATCTCTCATCCAATTGCAGCTGAAAGGGCAGCAGTTTTAACCCAAAGATTTCATTTCTTCTATGCCATATCCCTCTGCTCACACCAGTCTGCTTCTATGCAAAGCAACCTGCACAAGTTTTCAGGACACAGGCCTAATAGCAAGCCTCTCGCGCAAACAGTTCCTAGCCCAGTCCAGACAAAGCTCTTTCTTACCCTCATAAGCCAAATCTCACAGTCTATAGGTTTTACTGCATCCATGTCTTTCAACTCTGACCAGAATAGTCCACTGAGCTATATTTGCAGTGCTGGAAGGCCTCTCTTAGGCCATGATTTCAAATTCATCCACATCCTCCTGAAAAGCAGTTCCAAAAAGGCCAAAGCTACAATGTCAGGTTCGTAGCAGCAACAATCCCACTCCTCTAGTACCAACTTTACTGGTGCAATCAGGTTCACATTGCTGGAAGAAAACATCTGACCAAGAGCAGCTTATGGGAAGAAAGGGTTATTCTGGCTTACAGACTCTAGGGGAAGCTCCATGATGGCAGGGGAACGTGATGACATGAGTAGAGGGTGGACATTACCTCCTCATCAACATCAGGTGGACAACAGCAACAAGAGACTGTGCCAAACACTGGCATTGAGAAACTGACTATAAGACCCATAAGCCCACCCCCAACAATACAATGCCTTCAGGAGGCATTAAGTCCCAAATCTCCATCAGCTGGGAACCTAGCATTCAGAGCACCTAAGTTTATGGGAGACACTGGAATCAAACCATCACAGTCCCCTTTCACAGGTCCATGCAGAGAGAGATAGAAGCAACCACCACCGAAAGCAAGCACACTTCCAGAACTACATAACGGCAGAAATCCAGCACTCTGCCTGTCTTTGTTCGGGAAACAGATCCATCCCCAAACACACCTTGGGGCTGAACACTAGATTTCTCCCACAGGGACACCTCTAGCCAAGCACCTGGAAATCCCAGTTACAAGCTTGAATCAAGCTCCTATATCTATTGTGTGTCATCCATTCAAACTACTATACCTGGGCTCTGACAAAATCTGGGGGATAGCCAAGGTTATGCATGACTGAGATGAACAAACAAACAAAACAGAAAAGAAGCACTAGAATGTTAATCTATTTTTTCAAATATTTTAATCAATTTTCCTTATAATTATATAAACAGTATAATTATCATAGATTGCATATTTATGGTACTAAAGCTATTGAAGGAATATTATATATTTGATGTTTCTAGCTTATATTAGTTTAGATGGAATGTAATCAATGTATCTATAAGAAATGTAAGTGTACCTAGGACTTCTCTCCTGTGAAACTGCAGTGGGGGAGTTCCTATGATGGTAGCTAATAAGAATTCTGTGACTCTGACCCTGACCCCTTTGGACAATATATAACTACCTTATCTCAGGAGACAGCTGCCTATACTTAATCTTATTTGACAGAATCCTGCACTTATGGATGTAAATCTCTCCCCTCTCTAAGTGTGTGAGAATTCAGACAAAGGATTGGAAAAGGTATATAAGTCCAGCACAATCTGAGTTCAGGGCCTCTGTCAGGTTTTTGGCACTAGCCAATAGAGGTCCACATGTGAATAAAAGCTCTCTCCCTCTCTCTGAAGTGGATTTTGCCTGATTATTCTCATTGACTCATTAATTCCTATAGCAATACAAATAATGTGTATGTATAACATATAGCAGCATCTATTTATAATTTACCTCTTCTTTCCAGCATGCTTTTGAAGACAAAAGGGAGGAAACAAAGCAAAACTCCACCTGTGACTACATGGATCAAGAGAATTACATGAAGTAAACCAAAATGTTCACAGTGTGATCATGATTACATTTTTCTTTTCTAAATATTGTACAAAGATCACACAGTATCTCTATAATAACACAGAACAATATAATTTACCTATGAAAAGAACATGCTTTAGCCAAAATGAACTTTGTTCTTTTGGAATATTTTAGTCTTTAAGGAAGTAATACTGCCAATAAACTGCTGAACATATTGCAGTATGGTAGTGCAGAGTCCCTAATGCAAACAGTGATTCTAATGAGTCACATTCTTTCCGGCTCATTTTGACTATGAGATATCAATCAGACCTAATTATTTAGAACTTATAAATATTTACTTTCAAGACAAGTTCCTGATGCTGATAATACTGACTTACTAAATGCAAGCTGACAGTGATATATTACAATATTTCCTTGTGTGAGGGTTATATACTGTATTGAGATGAGTTCATAAAGCAGAAAAAGGAAATAGGCAAAGAAAGCCTGTGATGAAACAGTTTTAACTTGAAATTTGTCCAAACAATAAATACATATGTAGCAGATAGCTTCAGGTTGCTGGGATGAATCAGGTACAGTTATGGAAGAAGAGATATTTATTTGGTGCTTATAGAACTGGGGAAGTTCCATAATGGCAGGAGAAGCTGGCCTGTTTTTACAGGTCCAAGGAGAGAGAGAGAGAGAAAATAACCATAAGCTCAAACCCAACAGGCACACCACCCAGCCCACCAAGAACTCCAGACAAATCTCGGGCACTTTGCATATCCTTAGAACGGAAGGCCAAATCAACCTCCATACCTTAGGGCTGGAACCTGGCATCTGGCCAGTGACACCTCCTTCAGCTAGATGGCTGCAGATCTAAACTACAAACTTTAATAAAATCCTGAATATGTTGGGGGTCATCTTTTTAAACTACCACAGCATATATTTCCTATCCCTTTCAAACATGTTTTCCTCATAGTGTTTCTAAGCATTATGTGTACCACTATGCATAACCTGACGTGTGCATATAGTTCTGAATGTATACAAATACCCATGTCTATTAAATCAGAAATTCTGATTTCTCAGGTCTTTGGTAAGGTATAAATAAATATTGCTATTCTCCAACAATCACAAGAAAATTCTTGTGAGTAGCTAACATTCAATGAAATAAACGCAATTTAGTCAACATGTTGTTTTTGCAGCCTTGTTCCTTCGTTTATTGTCAGTAGGGCATTCTCTAGGCTGCTGTCATCGCTGTGCTTTGATGTCCCATCTTCCTGTGCTCATGGTCACTCAAGCCCCTGTCAGTCACCACCTGGTGAACCCAGAAGCCCCTCCCTCGGTATCTTCCAGTTGCTCTCTTTTTTGAGAAGTTTAGCTAGGAAAATAACAAAAGATGAGGACCACAAACACTTAATTACGCACAGGGAACACCATTTCACTTAGGTTCTTCGAAAGGCAACGTGGAAGAAGCAGCTGTCATGCAACCCGACCCCTGCAACAGCTAACAGGGCTGGCAGTTTTACCAGGCTTAACTCAACCTGTGGCCACGGCTGGCAAGGCCTATAGGCCATGGTGCAATTCACCAGCAACAGCTGGCCAGGCTTCAGAAAGCTCTTTAAAGAGGCAGCAGCTGGTGGGGCTGCCTCAGACAAAATCAACTCAGATGACATAATCCTTGTAATATGCACTTTGCTAGCCAGCAATATTTTTTTCTTTGCAAGATTTTCTTTTGAGATAATCATAGACTTACAGAAAACTGCAAAGATGATATAAAGAGATCCCCCAAACCTTCCATTATTCTCTGTTCATTGCATCCTATGGAACTATAGTCCAGTGTCAGAAACAGGAAACTGTCTAGTATAATATGCGTCTATAGTGCTGGGCCATCATTATCACGGGAGTACATGACCTCTTCAGTGTAACTGGGGTTCAAAATTGTTTCATCAACTTTTTGGTCTGAGAGAAGTACACAGAAGTACAGAGGTAAGAGGATTGCTGTGAGTTCGAGGCCAGTCTGAGATTACATAGTGAGTTCCAGGTTAGCTTGGGCTAGAGTGAGACCCTACCTCAAAAAAAATGAAATGAAGAAGTACTTAAACAGAAAGATATAGAATACAAAGCAACAGTAATACACACCCTAGAGAAAAGTAAATTGGAATAAGAAATGAGAAACTGACAGGATGGCAAGGCCATAAATGTGTCAGAGATCTGTGTATGTGAGTGAACTCCTCTAAAGAACAGGGGAGAGAAGTCTTATGGATATGTGGGAAAACAGAGCTTCAAAAAAGTACACAGGCCCTCCTGAAGTAAGAATGTGTTTGTCATGTTCAGGTAGTATAGTGAACAAGCTTCAGAGGAGATGAAGTCAGAAGGGAAGCCAGGGGCTAGGCCATGTGTGGGTTTAGAGGCCATGAATAGCATTTTTTAAAACACTTTCTTAGATATGACTTTGAATTGAGTCCCCCTTTTTATTTCGAGGTAGGGTCTCACTCTAGCTCAGGCTGACCTGAAATTTACTATGTCGTCTCAGGGTGGCCTTGAACACATGTCGATCCTCCTGAACCTCTGCCTCCTGAGTGCTGGGATTAAAGGTGTGCACCACCATGTCCGGCTTTGAATTGGCCGTTCTAATAAGCCTCCTTATTCATTTCCCCATTACGTTATTTTGATTTTCTTCATCATTTTTACCAACTAGGTGGATTGTTATATTATGATATTGGATTTCCCATCAATCAGGTGAAAATCTGTTGAGGGCTCTGTGTTGTTTCCATAGATATCTTTGCTTCCTGAAAGTCACCTGGGACACTGTATGGGATGCTGCATTCCATGTATCCCACATCTTTCCTTTCTCCAACCCCAACAGTCAGACAGTCTGTATTGCACACTGAAGGCTCACACCCGTTCCTCTTCACCCTGCGAAGCCCTGGGCACTAAAGATCATGCAAAACAGGCTCTCTGGGGAGGAGGAGTCATTTTAGGAAGGAGTCGTGGCGGATGTGGAGAATAACTGTGACTGAGCACGTATTTTCAAGTTAGATTCAAAAGCATTGGCTGGTAAATTAAGTGAATCAAGGTGGGGCAGAAAAAAATGCATCAAGGGAAATACAAAGATGAGGATGGGGGCTGAGCAGTGGTACCATTTCTGAAATCAGATGTCTGACAAAAACAAGATCTGTAGGGAGAAAGCAGATATCCCAAGACTATATGAACTTGGCTTTGACATGTTTTTGAGATAAGCCTAGAATCTTCAAGGATTTCTCAAATTCATGAATTGCATCATAGGCTGCAATATTTTCATAAAATACTCCTTTTAGTTCCTTTGTTTCTCCCTTGCTTGGGGAGCAATTTTAGTGATGGCCTGGGCACTCTCATTTTTATTTCATTTGTGTGTGTGTGTGTGTGTGTGTGTGTCCCCATGCAGGCACCTCATACTACTGTAAATGAGCAGCAGAGGCTGGTGCTACTTTTTGCATCTGGCTTATGTAGGTGGCTTGGGAATTGAACCCAGGCCAGTAGGCTTTACTCGCAAGCATTTGCATCCACTTATCCATCTTCCTAGCCCCTAGGACATGCTCTTAAAATGTTGTCACAAGCCGGGCATGGTGCTGCATGCCTTTAATCCCAGCACTCAAGAGGCAGAGGTAGGAGGATCACCGTGAGTTCGAGGCCACCCTGAGACTACATACTGAATTCCAGGTCAGCCTGAGCTACAGTGAGACCATACCTCGAAAAAACAAAATAAAGGAAGAAAGAAATAGAGAAAAAGAAAAATGTTGTCGCAAATAACTTCTCCTTGTTGTTCTGGAAGTTCTTATGGTGCACCCAGTAGGGGTGTGACTCTACCCACAGATCATCTGGTAGCTCAACTCAAGTTCAGTGAGAACTTTTCATGCTTAAAGATTCTTTTAGGCATTTTACATCCATCATGAGCAGTAGCAGTTTCTTTCTTGGTCATTTTTTTCACAAGGAAATAGAATGTGTTTTACATTATGAACATTTCTGAGTTGGGCACAATGACTCAGTCTAAGAAAGCTTAGTGGAGCTAAGTAATGTGGCTGAGTGAGCTTTGGGGAGTTCTCTGACCAGCTACACTGATCTTTTACAGACATGAGCTTGCCAGCTACTGAAATATTCAACTCTATAGATGAGTGCAATTGGAAACTCCAAAGCTTGAACCAGGAAGTCTCACCAATAGCTAAAACCATGACTTTAAATTATGGATGTCAGTGGCACGCCCTGAACTATCACACCTGGTTACATCATGGATGTCAGTGGCACGCCCTGAACTGTCACATCTGGTTTCTACCTGTTATCATGATGTGATATGCTTTACGCCACCTCTGAAGCTGGACTGTGATTATGCCCCATGGCACGTAAGTTTCCTTTGCCCAAAACTGAGGACTGCTTCAGAAATGCAGCGAAGTCTTGGATATCTTAGAGCAGATGTCCAAAGAGAGGAAGGAAGCCCTTGTTTTCTTATCTCTGCCATTTACAAGCTGTGTGAGTGAAACATTGCTTTCCTTCTCTGTACATGTTTTGCCACATGGAGTGAGGGTAACGGTACTTTGAGAGCTGTTTGAAAACATCCCAGACTAAGTGCCTCTGGTAGTCATGGAGTTGCATTCCTCAGTTCACCCTTCATAGATACTGTTACAAGATGCTCATCTGGGTAATAACTCTGCTGCCCACCTCTGCTGTGGTCTTGACACCAGTGGCTGTTGCTCCTTGGCACATGACTGCTTGTGGCAGGAGAATAAGAGATGATCTAGCTCAGCCTGACAGGGCTGAGCTGCCCTGCATGTTCCCATTGACCATGCTGCAGGTTCTTAGGGGTGTTCTAAGCAGCCTGCCACTCCTTCTTCTCCTTCTGCATTCATCTCTCCTTTCCTCTCTCCATCTCCAAGAGCCACACTTGTGTAATGAGTGGGAGCCTTCCTACCCTACTCCTGCTTAGTGTCTAGGACCCCAAGATATCTGAATCCTATGGGTCTTGGAATCTGCTTCTTTGGAACCGTAACTGGCATGCTCTCATAAATAGATAGCAGCAGGACATTGGGCAGCTTCAGCCCTCCAGAGCCTGGATCTTTAGCAAGCCCTCACTCCTCTGCCGAACACAGGACACATGCCCTCTGCAAGAAGTGACCTGGGAGTGGCCAGTTCCAATCAAGACATGCTTGAAGGATAAGAGAGCGCTGAACAACAGTAGGGAGGAGGCTTACATCTCTCCTACTGCCCCACTTGTGACCACTGAAAGTACATCCTAGCACCTTTCTAATTAGAGGGATGTGTGGGGGAGAAAGAGAGAGAGAGAGAGAGAGATTGACAGAGGCTTTTATGAGTTTTATTTTAAAATAAGAATTTCTTTTTTTTTTTCCTTTCTTTCTTCTCCTCCCCACCCCCTCAAAAATAAAACTAAATGTGGAATTCCTACTCAGATCAGAGTGTTATAAGTAGTCTACTAAAAGCAAATGGCTGGTTAGAAGAATAAATAAATAAAGGGAAAGAAGAAAAAAGGGAAAGGAAGGAGAAAATCCAGACAATAAATCACACTCCATGCTGGGCCTTTGTGTGAGAAGGAGGTATCTCCACATTGGGAAGAGGGATCCAGCTGTGAGGCCATGTTTCTCAGGCTTAGAAAACATTTACTACTCCTCATCTCCCCTGGAAGTCTATTTAACTGTTTTACTCAAGATTATCCCTTTTACCCATGATTATTGATATATTGTGGCTCTTGAGAGGTGCTATAGTATGCTCAAAGTTCGCAGAAGAGAGGGTGGAAAGAATATAAAAGCCACAGGGTGGGAGGGAATATCCCAGGCATTGCCTGCCCCCTTCCCCCAACCCTCACAATGACTGACTGCTTCTCTGACAACTCATAACCTACAACTCCCTGGTGAATACCAGCAATCCTACTATGGAGGACCCTCAGTGGGCTGGGGGCAGGGAGGAAGGAAATGATAACACCACCATATGATGTGTCCATACAAAGTTTCTACTTAAAAAAAAAATGTGTTGAAACTTCTCTGCCAATGTGACAGTTTTAAAAAGTAGAGACTTTAGAAAGTGATTAAGTTGTGGTGCAGAGCCCTCATCATTTTAAAGGGATTGAGGGCCTAGGTTCCCTTTCTCTCACTCTTCTGCCTGGTGAGGACATTCCATCCCCAGGCACCAGGAGTCAACAAGAACAGCCCTCACCAGACGTCCAGCCCACCAGGGCTTTGACTTTGGATTCCTCAGTCTCCAGAAGTATGAGAAACCAGTCAGTCTATGGTGTTTCCTTACAATATTACAAAAAGTCTAACACTGCAGGTACCTGTTATAATTTCTGAAATCCTTTCACTCCAAGAGCAAATTTATACTCTCTTAGAGGTAATCACACCCCTGATGGGGGATACATGCTGTAGGACAACTTAGGTTCAAGTCTTGCCTCAACTAACCATCCATCCTTTGTCAAATCAGCCCGGCTCCTTGTGTTCACTTGCCCTCGTTTGTAAAATGAAAAGGTGGGGCTACATGCTCCTTGAGCTTCATTTACAGCCCTGGACTCCACTGTCAGACATGGAGTGGGTGGACCCAGGATGGCTGACTCCTGCCTTTTTCCTGGCCAGGTCTGCAGGCAGACGCAGACGGTAGCACGCATCCTGGGTTGTGCCGGTGAGCTTGTATGCTCGTCTCCTTCCCAAACAACACGCACTACCTAAGCACAAAGTACAGTACCCAGCAGAAAGTGATGCTCTGCTGATGTTTGCAGAGTGGAGCGAGCAATATAAAAATTGAACTAGTGAAATTGCCAATATTAGACCTTTTTGGCAGCAATTTTATAATTTAACTCATGTACCATGGCATTAAGTGGCACCTGCCTCATACTGTAATTCATAGGGCAGTGTCTGGGGTGTCAAGAGATCAAGACATGTTTAAGGTATGATTTGACTATGTAGGGATATTGCCATTTAAAATTTAGACACTTTCTTACATTTGGACAGCACTTTATTTTCCAAGGGATTTTCTTAACCAGTCTCTTACCATAGTTGACAGAAAAACTTTCAGAAAATAGCACTTTTGAAAAAATGGTCAAATTAAGCAGAAAGTTTGATCTAGTTCTAGGATCATTGCTTTAGTAACCACACTTTTGTCTTATGCAGTGACCTCAAACACAGCAGTCAAGAGTACTCAAAGCTGCTTGAATGCAAGAAACTCTTTTGTTACTTTTATTCATCCATTTCCATTGCTTTAACAAAATACATTAGTGAGAATGAAAGTTCAAAGAAAATGGTTTTGACTCTGGAGAAGCCTCTTTTCCTGACCCCAGCAGCATCACAGCGTATGGAAGCAGGAGCAAGATTGAGAGATCCAACGTCAGAAAGAGCGAAGAGGCCAGTTGAACTCTTTCTCATAACAACCCACCTTGTGGTGAGCCATGAGAACTGCATTAATCTCTTCTGAGAACAGTGCCCTGTGCCCTAATTACCTTGCACTAAGACCCACATCTTAAAGCTTCTGCTACTCCACCCATTATCTACTGGTATCCCCACTTGGAGGACCAAGCTTCCAATACATGAAGCCTTAGGGGACACACTGAAACTGTATCCAATGCTACACACACACACACACCCCACATACTTATATATCATATGCACATACATTCATTCAGACTCCAGCTACCAGTCCTGGAAACAGATGAGGAAAATGCAAAATGTGCTCTTAGTAGCATCTATGAAGACTTACTATCTTTGGAATCCACGAGGAAGAAGGCATGCTATGTTTGAGGTAGATAGTCTTAAACCTGAATCTCTCCAGAATCATCCAGATAATGTCATGGCCAATGAGATCACTTCTTACAGTGGTCTACAGCCTCAGGGAGATCATCAAATACTAGGGACTCCATGGTGACAGTCAATCACATACACATGAAATAACTACATTAGGAGAGTCCAAGGGAGTTTCTTGTGGTCCTATAGCATAGCTGATTAGAGGCAGAATCTGGTTTGTGATAATTCTAGTTAAATACCATTTTCTTCTGTTCCTTAAGTACATTCAAGAGCCACAATCATTTTTTAAACTCTAATCAGGGAATAGTTATACCCATGCATAAGTTAGACTATAAAAACTTACTTATAATTACCCTCCAAACTTATCCTGAGCACATGCATTTAATTGGATGAGCTAACCTTCAATTGATCACAACGTTTTGTCAGTAAATACAGAAAATGAGTCATTTTCACACAGAGAAAATTCGGTGTGCATTGTAATTTGAATAGAGCTGGTAATACTACATGATTATGCATAAATACATATTCTCTTTCCTTGGAAATAGCTGGGCAGAAGATATCACTTAAGAATTAAGAAATTAGCTGGGCGTGGTGGTGCACGCCTTTAATCCCAGCACTCGGGAGGCAGAGGTAGGAGGATTGCCATGAGTTCGAGGCCACCCTGAGACTACATAGTTAATTCCAGGTCAATCTGGGCCAGAGTGAGACCCTACCTTGAAAAAAAAAACAAAAAAAAAAGAATTAATAAATTGAGAACAACTCTAACTTATAATTTGAAACTGCCTTAGTTCACATGGAGAAATCTATGGACAAGACACTTACAAAGCTTATCAACCCTCATCTTCAAACCATGGAGACAATTTAAAATTTTTCTTTTATACATAACATGTTATGTTTTTTTATTCCCTTGCTCCTGCTTCTGGTTACCCTGAGGGACCTCCTCAGTGGGGTTATGGTTCTCACTGTGGGGTCATGAATGCCTCAGTCAGTCCCTATAGGGCAGCAGGGGAACCATGCTTCAGGGTATTCCTACCCACTCTGGCTCTTACTGTCTTTTCACTCCCTCTTTTGCAAAGTCCTCTGAGCCATGGCAGACCTGGCAGTAGTCTGATTTAGTGTCAAGTTCTTTGTAGCCTCTGGTTTTCTGCTTTGATTGCTTGTACTTGATTACCATGTCTGCCTCCATCACACTGGAGCTGGCTGTCAGGCTAGCAGTAAGAGAAGAATTTATGTTACAGCTTCCTCTGCAAGTTCTATGGAGACAAGTTTTAAAGGTACCAAGGCTAAAATTATAAGCAGATATGTAATAAATATTGAAATGATTTAAAATAAAATTTCCACATTTGTGTATGTAAGAATTTTCCAAAAAGTTTTTAAATGTTCTCTTTTTACTGATAGTTATCTAAAGACTGTGACCTATGAGTAAGCAATTAATTAAATGTCTAACTCATGTTAAAAGAGGGAAACATGTGTAGCTGGTTAAAAAATAGCACTTATGGGCTGGAGAGATGGCTTAGCAGCTAAGCGCTTGTCTGTGAAACCTAAGGACCCCGGTTCGAGGCTCGATTCCCCAGGACCCACGTTAGCCAGATGCACAAGGGGGCGCACGCATCTGGAGTTCATTTGCAGTGGCTGGAGGCCCTGGTGTGCCCATTCTCTCTCTCCCTGTCTGCCTCTTTCTCTCTCTGTCTGTCGTTCTCAAATAAATAAATAAAATAAACAAAAAAATTAAAAAAAATAGCACTTACCTTCTTCATTCTAGTTCCTGTCTCCACTCAAATTTTCAGGTGCAAGTCAGCTGGAGGAGAAAAGACCTAGGGTGCTTCCCTTAACCATGTGACAATCTGCTTTCTTCCTATAGATCATAGCCACCCTGCAAAGGAGTCTTCTCTGGCCCTGCTATAATAGCGGAGAGAAGGAAAACTCAGGGTGGCATGAAGGCTTCAGAGATGGTGGCTGAATTGGCATTGGGCAGAGCATGGGCTTCAAAGAGAAGGGATCACAATAGTATTGCTTCGCTTGCAGGCCTCCTCTGTGGTCTATTGGCACATTCTTTGCACTGCACTGCAATTGTCAGTGTTTTTGGCCATAGTTTCTGTATGGCACGGTGCTTTATTTACTGCAGAGTTTCTGGTCTCTAGGATCAGAGCCAGGCACTGGAAGAATTTCGGCCAGTCATGCTGGACCTGCCATCCCTCCCAAGTTGAGAGCTACCTGCAAAATGTCTGTCAAAAAGACAGTGATTTTAGGCTTCTTCTGTGTCATTGTCAAATATAAGTGCGTACACGCAGTCTCCCAATGTTTTAATGACAACTATCTCAGTGTCTGCATAGTGCTCAGCAAGGGTATTTCAGCTTCTAATGTAGGGCTTGGAGCTGAACAGAAAGGTGACAAGTACTCTGTAGCCTGGGACATAATCTGGAGAGTTCTCAAACAGAGAAAGGATAAATGCAAAGAGCCCAAGACAGGTCCCTGCTCTGCTCAAATATCGTCTTCAGGGGCTGTAGGCTGTGCACACTATCCTAAATATTGTTTGTAACTTAGATTATTTTCTGCAAGCCTAAGCACCACATCAAACTACTAATGTTTAACTTCTCAAATTTAGGAAAGGCAATGCTTTTTCAAGCAATCTCTCATGGTACATCTAATCCTCAAACTTCTGCCCTTGGACCTTCACAGTGTTGTTTCTATATGCATACTTTGTTGGTAGGTGCATGCCTCAATTCTTTTGTTGAAAGCTAGAAAACTTTGGAGACATGTGAATACTTAAAGGAAGCAGAAGAAAACAGCGTCTTAAATGGTTAGTGAAACAGCTGCTTAGAAACAAATTTCACCACATTTTACTACACTAATATGCTCTTTTGCTGCTGGGAGAAGTAGATTTAGGGTATTTTAAAGTATCAGTGGCTGTTCCTAAATCAAAGGGATCTGCCAAGAGGAATGAGTTTATCATTTGATGAGGTCATCATTGGAGCGGGTCCATGAAAGACTGCAAAATGTTCAGGACTACTAGTTTATAGTCACAAAAAGTAATAAATATTGTAATTCTGAAAGTACAGAACAAGTGTAGTGTTTCAACTACTTAGGCAGGGGTTTTAGGCTAATAAAATCTTGTTACAGTGATTCAGGGAGACAGACCCTTGCCAGTATTTTCATGCCAGCAGGGCCTTTGGCAAAGTCCCTTCAGATTTTGTTTTGGTGCAGGCTGAATAATGGTTTTCACATGCTTATGACATTGCAGAGTAGACTCAAGTCAGGATGACAGCAGGGCAAAAAGAGTGGAACTGATACTGATTTTATGTCACATATTCATGATCTCCCACTCACTGTCAAGGATTACTAATAACACTATTCATTACATGAAAAACTCACCTGCATTATATATCTAGACTTCATGAAGTTGGGGGATGGTAGAAGCTAGTTTCAGGATACTTTCCTTGAGATCAGAGACTAGTTTCATAGAAAATGGCTGTTTTCATGAAAAACAGATAGATAATTACAGACAGATGCACATGAACACACACACTTATTAGATATTAAATAAGAATTTTTAAGTAATATTATCATGCAAACAAATTAAATTACCTTTTTAGTAATCTAATCAACAAATATTTTCTTTTATGAATCTCAGAAATGTGAAGCGGTAATTAATTGTTATTTTTTACTTTTGTCTTTCTCCCACTGTATAAGATTATTACTGGCATAAAATT
Organism: Dipus sagitta; assembly: GCA_036346955.1. Classification (NCBI taxonomy): domain Eukaryota; kingdom Metazoa; phylum Chordata; class Mammalia; order Rodentia; family Dipodidae; genus Dipus; species Dipus sagitta. The sequence goes on along the minus strand of CM070771.1, from coordinate 129,599,790 downwards.
TGAGATGTAAAAACTTTCTGTTAATTCTAACAGTTCCTTAGTGTAAGGAACTTAAGACCTAGCTATTGCTTAAATGCTATTTATTAGGAAGTAACTTTGACACTAGAATTATCTACTGATCCTGGTAGAAAATGCAAAGAATTGAAATGTCAAAGCAAATGCTATTTTTGCAGAGTAAATATGTTTTCACATCATATTCCCATATCACAACAGCATATTCCTGATTCTAATCTATTTTTGATGAGATGAGAAATTATTTCTGCTCATATAAATTCATTCTATGATGAGTTGATGATGGAGATACCATTCAGGCTTATCTTGTTTGTGGTAATGTAAGTCAAGCTATTTGTGCAAATGAGAGTTCATTTACTTCCTGAGCTATAACTCATATGGGAATAATTAGTTTGGAAACACTTTGAGTAGAGAAAGATTTAAAAGTACTCTTGTCCTCACCAGCATGGCTGTCATTGCAACACACCCCACTCGTGTGACATGAATGCACACAAATGAAACTTGAGTAGTTGAAATTTGTTTTCGCTATGGCCCATTATTGATTAAATACAGATGAGAGACTATTCATTTTCAGTTTTTAATAATATTTGCCATTAGGAAACAAATTAGAGGTACTTTCTAGGAAACACATTAGTGAGGAACATCACAGCAATTTTGAGTAAGCAATGGTGGTGAAATACTTTATTTTGAAAGGGTGTGACTGAAAGTTGTGAAGGGTCAGTAGGAAGCAAAAAGAAATAAAAAGAAGAAACAAATCTAGGGCAAACGGTGTCCTCCAGCTCACACTTGCAAATCCCACAGAAGCCCATGGGAGGCAACAGAAAGATCTCAAAGACACATCTGGCCTAGTTCTAAAGCTTCATTAAATTAGTATCTTAATACACTGCCCTAGTTAAGTGCTGACTTCATGATCCTTTTTGACATTATTTCACCCAGCATTCATTTGTGTCCTCCCTGAAAAATCCCAGAAAAGAGGATAGGCTAGCATGGGATGTTTTTCCCTTTAAAGTTATTTCAGAGATATGTGGATTCCATAACTTCCTCCACATTATGCTATGGTAAGAGAATTCTCAGGTCCAAGGAGTGTGATTGATATATGTGTGTATATATATATACATGTTTGTTTTTGTTTTTCGAGGTAGGGTCTCACTCTAGTTCAGGCTGACCTGGAATTCACTATGCCGTCTCAGAGTGGCCTTGAACTCATGGCGATCCTCCTACCTCTGCTTCCCAAGTGCTGGGATTAAAGGTGTGTGCCACCATGCCCGGCTGTTTTATTTTTTTAATGCTCATAAAGTGGGATATAGCAACAGATGTAAAATGCATCATTCTAATACTTGGTTTGGGGAATGTTAATTCCTGAAACAAAACCATGTACATATCTGACAATATCTGGCATTCTAAAATTGTTATAAGTTTATCTTTACAACATTTGGTGTATAAATGTCAATGTAGTTGTTTCTTTGTAGTTCAAAGGGGGGGGGGTTAGCCTCTCATTTCCCAAGATCTGTATTTACAAAGTCTATTGTGGCCTGATACTGTTTAAGGAAATGTGTGATGAGACCTCTTTGGAAAATAAAGCTGTGTCAAGGAAGAATGATTTGGACCATAGTTGTGGAGTTAGGCTGGACTCACATCCCTGCTCCATCACTCACCAGCTTTGTGACCTTACTGCATCCATTACTTTTGCTTTTCCATGATCAAAATACTGGGCAGAGAAGGAGCTTAAGGAAGTAGAGGTTTATTTCCAATTACTGGTGCAGAGATTTTAGCTCATCATAGTGGGAAGAGCATGGTGAGTACACCTCCCATTGCTGGCAGCAGTGGAAGTCTGTGGCAGTGGTTGCTCATGGGTGTCCACTGTTTGATGGACCAAGAAGCAGAAAATTAGCAGGAAGTATGACTGGACTAATACCTTTTAAAGCTAGTCCCTACTGGCCTACTAGGGCAGTCATGGCCCACGTCCTAAAGGTGGCACATCTCCCCCCACCAGAGCTGCTTGGCAGGGATTAAGTGTTTAACAGCCAAGCTTACAAGGAACAATTTACATTCAAACCATGACATTGTATTTAATATATCTGAGTATCAGTTACTTCATGCCAAACAAACAAACAATAAAAAACATGAACACTGTAACTATGTTTAGTGAGAATTTAAACACTGTAACAGTGTTTAGTGAGAAGTTGAGTTTTGTCCTGGGCTGCAAGAGTTTAGTTTTCATTATTTTAAATTAAGTGAATTAAGTGACATTACTCAGATTTGTCTCTTAGTCCTCTTCCCATTTCCTAGTGTCTGGGCTTCAAGGAGGCAGGAAGGATATATGGAGGCAGAAGGAGATGCCTTGAGATAAAAGTTGAAAGAGGGGGCTGTAGAGATAGCTCAGGGGTAACACCAGATGTACAAGATGGCACATGCATCTGGAGTTCACTTGCAGTGGTTAGAAACCCTGGTGTGCCCGTTCCCTCCCTCCCTCCCTCCCTCCCTTCCTTCCTTCCTTCCTTCCTTCATTCATTCATTCTTTCCCCCTCTTCCTCCCCCCTCTCTCTTTCTTTCTCCTCTCCTTCTTTCTATCTCTCTAATAAAAAAAAAGCTGAAATAATTACTTCAATGAAGTGACCTAGACCCACCTGCCCACATCTTGATCATAGGAAGGAAAGGGTGGTCTTCTCAGTGTTCTGCAACACCACCCTTGGTGGGCTTTAGGATCTCACTTGCTGAGGCCCATCACTCACCAACCATTCATGGAATAACAGGCTGAGGCAGGTAGCCCAGGCAACTGCAATGGTGGTGAGAAACTGCAGCTTGCATTAGAGGAATATAGCCACATGCTCCACAGCAATGGCTCTCTCTGGTTCCCGAGGCTACTTGATTCACTCTTAGGGACTGCTCCCAAACCTGATTTTAGAATTGGGAAATCTCTAAAGTTGACAAAAATGTATTGAATCGCCAAATATTTCTTTGTTATTACATACTGATGTAATGTGGACAATCGGTGACACAGATCTCAGGCATCAAGTCTTTGGTTCATCCACTGGTGGCCGTTTTTTTACTTTGTTATTGTTATTTTTTTCAAGTTAAGCAAGGTTTGTTTTAGGAAAAAAGTAAAGCAGAAAGCTCCCTACTTGGGAGGGGTCCCCAGCAGATATTCCCATCATCTTTACTTTCCATACCAGTCCCATATCTCAGTAAGCACCGACACCAGCACTCTGGGCGTACTCAGGAGGGGACCCATGGACATCAAGTTTACTCTAAGTATTAGTCTGGCAGAGGAAGAATTCAGTTAGAGGGTGTCATCTGCAGTAAGAAAATAGACTTTTTGTGGCACACTCACGTTTTTATGTCTCAACCCAAAATACTGATGGCACAAACGAACCAAATTTCTGCTTTGACACCTAAAGGATCAGTGCATGTTGTAAGCACTGAGATGGTCCCAGATCACCACTCTGGCAAGATAGGAGTGAATCTCTTCCGCAGGAGGGTGTCTGTGCTTAGCAAGAGGGTCAGGAAGACAATCCCCACAGGGAAAGACCTCGCGGAGGCGCGCTCCCTCTGGGATCCGCCCACACGTCCACAGGCTCCGCCCCATCGCCTCCCCATCTCCTCCTCCCCCCTCTCCCCCCCATGGAGCTCCGCCGGCAACACTCGCGAGAGCCCTGTCGGCATCCACGTTTGCCACGTTCCAAAGGACCGAAGACTCACTGGAAAGCAGAAAGCAGCCCGCCTCGCTCACCAGCCGCTGCGTCGATCCAAAACCAGCCGCAGCCCGCAGTGGGCGGAGAGCCCGGCCAGGTACCGCCCCTCTCACTGTGGTTCTTGCGATTGGCTCACTGTCCCCGTCACTCAGCCGTCGTGGGCGGGGCGGGGCTGCTGGGGGCGGGGCCTGGGCCTGGGTCCCAGGAGCAGCGCGCTCTCGCCGGCCTAGGGAGTCACAGGTTCGGTGCGGCGAAGCGCAGCGCAGCGCGGGCGAGGGCTGGGCACGCGCGGCCGGCACGCGGGTGGAAGTCCTCGGAAGCGCGGTCCAGGCTCAGCCTTGCTGCGGGAGCCGCGGCCCGTCTCCGCTCCAGCGCCCGCGGTCTGTGGGCCCCCTGGGTGCAACGCGATCAGAGAACGACCCCGGCCTTTCCAGCCCCCACGCCGCGCGCCATGGCCCCGCGCAAGAACGCCAAGGGTGGCGGCGGCCACAACAGCAGCAGCGGCGGCAGCACGAGCTCGGGCAGCAGCGGCGGCAGCAGCAGCAGCCCCGGGGCTCGCAGAGGTCAGAGTCCCCGCAGGCCCGGGCCGGCGGGTGGGAGCCGGGGTGCAGCAGGACACTGTGGCCGAGTCTTCCCGCGTCTCCATCCTCCGCGTCGCTGGTCCTGGGGGCGCGCGGGGCGGAGGCCACCTCCCCAGGCAGGAGTCTCAGGCTGGTCCCTTCGGGGATCCTCTGTTTGGCAGCCCCCTCCCCTCCTCCGGGGTGGAGGTTCCTGGTCGCCTGTCTCCTGTCTTTCTGTAGAGTCGGAGATGGGCATTCTGCCTTGTAGACTTCGGGGAGCTTGCAAATGAGCCCAAGTCTGGGAAAGTAAGTTCCGCCCGCCCGCAGCGTGAGGGGCAGCTCCGAAGAATACGGAGGGGAGAGGGGTTTGATCGCTCGTGGAAATTATTTTGAAGAGTTTTCTTAAAGTGCTTTGTGGTTGCCTTGTAAAATATCAAGGAATGCCATAAAATACTGTACGATCTTTTGTATGCCTTACAGGTTTTCTTAAAACGACGACTGACTAGTCACCTTTCTCCTTGTGCTCAGTCGAGAGAGAGAGAGAGAGAGAGAGAGAGGCGAGCGAGAGCGAGAGAACGAGCAGATGTTTTAAATCTGCGTCGTGTCATATTTCAGTAGTTCTCGGTTTCTTTAATATTTCCTTTGACTCATATGTAAGATATTGAGTCTGGAATACACATGTGTATTGTATGTGAGCTGTAAACTTCATTTGAAATGATTTAGGTTCTGTGCAGGGAATCTACTTGCAGTCCATTCATATATGTCAAGAAAAGCCAGTTAACTATAGTTTTATTTATTTATTTATTTATTGGGGGCGGGGCAGATAGGGAGAATGGGCAAACCACAGCCTTCAGCCACTGCAAACGCACTCCAGACACATGCGCCTCCTTGTGCATTTGGCTTATGTGAGTCCTGGGGAATTGAACCTAGGTCCTTTGGCTTTGCAGGCAAGCACTTTAACTATAGTTTTATTTCACAAAACTTTCCTCCATGGCGTTTACTGTCTAATTACTTTAGCGTGTATTGGCTTTGTTTTACACCCTCCCTATGTTTGTTCCTTACCCTCAACTCCGATGATAGTACTGTTCCATGATAAGGGCTCAATAAATATTTGCTTAGGGAATGAAGGAATACATTTAAGTGGTGAAAGAAGTGCAGTTAAATCCATTGCACTCATTATGTTCTGTGATCAAATATTTGTATTCTAAATGGAAAGAGCATGCACAGTGTTTGAAGTTCAAGGTCATTGTAGTTTTCATTCATCTTTGATCTCAAATGAGTAAAAAGTGTGCTCTGGTTCACTTTCCTTAAAGTCAGCTAGACATACAGACGGGTGCGTCTGGTAGCATGGTAGATTAGTGCCTTTGGTCGCGTGCTAGTGATGGTTCAATCAGTTCTAAATATGTAGAGCCTATTGTACTTTCAGGTACCAAAACAGATAAGCTGATGAAAAAGATCTTAATGTCGTTTTCTGTAGCTGTTCACTGGAAATATGTCTGTGTCCTTGCTGTTGTTCTGGGGGTAGACTTTGAAGCTTTGTGCCTGCTAGGAAAGTGCTTTCCCACTGAGCCCCTTTGCTGTTCACCCTTGAGTAGAGGTCTGATCACATCTCAGGAAGTCACTTGATAAGGCTTGTTACTGGTAAGAATCAGTACTGGAAAATATGCTTCATTTTCCTACCCCTATCTAATCAATAAGCCATTCTAACAGTTGATAAGTTGAGGGACTGTTAGAATCTTTATAGGGCATTTTAGAGGAACCTTTGGCAATGTTTCAGCCTTTTAATCATTTATTCATTGATTCCCTAATTGTCATGAAGCATTGTATGTAAAAGAAAGACCCATGTCCCTCCCCATTCGAGTTGGTGTTAAAGTCCCACACATTGCATAATATGTGTTCTTCTGCAGCCATGAGTCTATGTTAATACTGAGTGCTGACTATGTGAGGTGGAAGGCACCACAGGTGGCAGCTAGAATCCCTTCCACGCTGCAGTGTCAAGAGTGTGATTCCTTATCCGTGTTACTTTCTCAGTGGAAAGAGAAGGTTTCCCTTCCGAGGCTGTGTGGATCTGCTCACTTAGCTTCTGGGGACTCAGAAGCTGCAGAATTTTTAGCAGCAACATTACTGTGAGACCCACTAGTGCTCTGTATAATCAGGTAGGCGAGAAAATCAGTTCCCAAAAGGGTCAATAAAATGCTGTTTGTATGGAAACCCAGCTAATAGCTCTAAGAGCCAAGGCTACAAACCAGGTTTTTCATACTCTTTATACCACACTGCTTGAACTTTAGGTTCTCAAAAATAATCTGCAATATCTCATGGAAATTTGGGGTTGAGCTACTTCCTGCTGGTACTTTCTTTGTCATAGTATACTTATTGCAGAATGTTTTTGCTTTTGTTACGCCATTAGTTAAATGCCCTTTGATTGAAATTGTGTTTTGAAAAGAGTACATGGGCACACATACTATAATTTTTGTTTTCTTGAGATTTTTTTTTTCTTTTTTTGCATTGAGAGAAGTCTCTGGTGCTATTAGTCACACTACACATTATTCTTAGATTTTTATGTAACTGTATGGGGGAATATGCCCAGTCCTTTGATGTGTACAGTTTCCCTGTTTTTTTTGAAAACAGCTACCAGCTTTCTACATTTTCTTTAACTTAGTTGAGAAATGCTAATGTAGAGCCCAATTTCATATTTTTTTAGTTTTATACTCTTTTGTAATACAAAAGAAATAGGAGTAAATTGGACATTTTAACCTTTATCCTGAATATAAAATGTGACTTGCATGGTCAGTTGGGGCCTGAGGCAGTCTCTTTGAGATTTGTTGGTGAGAAAACTTTGATGAAGAAAGATGATGGTTATCCTTGGTTTAGATGTAGTTAGTATACAGGTGTTGATGCGAGCCCTGTCTTGGTTAGGTTAGATACCTGGTAGGTATCTTGCACTCCTCTGTGGCTTCTAATCTGTTACCAGCTGCCGGTTAATTTTGCATGTGGCCTGCTCCTGCAGTTCCCTTTACCAGTAGGTGTCTCTGTAGAACACTTTCCCAACCTTCCCAATTTCAGTTTCAGGTTACATAACAGCAACTGGGGTTTAAAAATTATTATTTAATCATTTTGTACCTACTTAGAACTCTTAATTACTAGTGCTTAATTTTCTGACCAATGTTTGCAGTACACTGTCAAGTGCTTTCCAGCTCCTTTGAATGAGAAGGCCCGTAGTGAAATTCTTTTTATTTAGCCACAGCCTATCAGTTTGGGCTACTTGGTTAATTCTCTCTGCTAGTCATTTGAAGATGAAAAGGTAGCAATCAATACTTTACCCACTACAAGAATTTTATGCGTTTTTTTTTTGTTGTTGTTGTTGTTGTTGTTCAGTTAACAGCATTTGTCAAGCTTGATCAAATCATGTGAAACCAAGTACTAAAAAATGTTCCGAGGGAATGCTTAAGCAGGGTTTTTTGTTGTTGTTGTTGTTGTTGTTGTTTTGTTTTGTTTTGTTTTGTTTTTCGAGGTAGGGTTTCACTCTGGCTCAGGCTGACCTGGAATTAACTATGTAGTCTCAGGGTGGCCTTGAACTCACGGTGATCCTCCTACCTCTGCCACCCAAGTGCTGGGATTAAAGGCGTGCGCCACCACACCTGGCTAGTTTTTTTTTTTTTTTTAAAGACTAATCATACTAATCTGTCGGCTGGGAAATAAAAGATCTGTATTTCAGTTTTGCATAATAGCTCTCTCATAGAGATTCTTAGAAAATAAGTTTGAGTTTTTTATTTTCAGCTAATTATCAACAGAGTAATATGGATAAAAAGCTCGTGTAATCTAGCTACCTATTTTTAGTCAATATTTGATATTTTACTGTTATGTTGTCTGGTCCCAATAGGACATAAAACACAACCAAAACCGCCTTTCCCCTGCAAAGCAGTGCAGTTTAGGGGAAAGAACCTGATGACCTGGATCTCTATTTAAGAACCATGTCACATGTAACTCAACACATCCAGCCTTTTCTTTAAAACTTTTGTACTAATGACATTTTGGTCATAAACCCCTCCCATTATCATATTTTATCCCCCTTCCATGGAACCTTTCTTTCCAACTTCCTTCTTTGATGGCTTTTTCTGTTTTCCTCCATTATACATGACAATGTTGATAGGCCCAATATTGTACACATCTTGTATAGGTAATGACAGTTGCTATGAGGTCATGAATATCAATGGCCACTTCATACTGGATTCCATAGCACACTTCCCCATCCTCTGGCTCTTACGGCCTTTTTGCTTCTTCTCCAGGTACCCCTAGCCTTTGAAGGGCATGGTAGAGGTGTCTTATTTAGCCCTGATCCCTCAACAGTCATTTAATCTCTGTACTTTGATGAGTTTTGAATCTCCTCAGTAGTCATTGCCAATTGCAAAAAAAGAGTTTCTTTGACCAAAGGTGAGAACAGCACCAGTGTATAGGCATAATAAACATACATATCTAGAGGACACTTTGATGGGTACAACATATCCTTTTAGCTAAACAACAGTAGTAGCTTTCTGCCTAGGGCCTATGATCTACCCAACTGTAGGCTTTTGACTAGGTTTTCAGTACCAGGTGTAAATTTCTTCCTGTGAAGTAGAGTTCACATCCAATCAGAGAGTAGTTGGTTACCCCCCCCCCCCCATAACAGTCATGCTACTATTGTACCTGTGGGTATACCTTGCCTGGCTGGTCGATTGTGTAGCTTGCAACATCCCAAGATCCACTGCTCGTTAATGGTTGATGAATTTTCTCCCCCAGGAGGCTGTGCAGTACTTTCTAGAACAAAGACACCTAGTCAGTAGGGAGGAAGCTTCCAGCTCAGTTCCAGCTTGATTTCTCCTTGTCCTGCAACTGAAGCATAACACATTGTTGTAAAAGCTTCATGTTGCTAGGGTGAACATCCAAACCAGATAACAGCTTATTGGAGGAAAGGGTTTATTTCAAGCTTACAGATCCAGGGGGAAGACCCATCATGGTGGAAGAGGCTGCTTCCACACATCCAAGCAGAGAGAGACAACCAGACAGCCTGTGAAAACCCAAAGCAGCAGCAGTAATGGGCAGCAAGCGGCAAGGACCCAGGCAGCTCAGACTGCTCTGCATACCTTTGGGCTGGATGTCAGATCTGCCCCAAACACACCTTAGGGCTGCAGCCCACCATCAGACCCCAGTGTGACACTTCCTTTAACCAGGGAACTGGAGTCCCAAATTACAAGCTTAATAAAACTCCTGATTCTGTGGGAGACATAATATTCAAATTACCACACACATGGAGTCTTAATTGTCTCATTTGTGTTTTCCCCCTGGGTTGTAACCTAAGTCCAGTTTTATATGCCTGTGTACATTTCAGCTATGTTTCCATTTTGATGGTTGGACAGGAGGCACAATTTTAGAGAATACAAAATGTAGTTCATTCTTGAAAGTCTGTAAGTTATATATTCTGTAATAGGTTTGTTTCATATCCAGTGGCTGCTTCTGAGGAAGTGTGTATACTGTGGCTTTCAGAAGCACCAGGTACTTTCCTGTCAAGTATCCCATTTGGCATTAGCCTGCACATTGCTGATTTCCTGGCTAATCTCGGAGCTTGGAACTAATCATGTCTTATTAGAGTTTAGATACAATTTAGTCTTTTGATGCTGTTGCAGCTACTGTTTTTATAGGATGCAAATATGCAACTTGGTTTCCATCTTGGATATATTGCATGTGTGTCTCAGTATGGGCAAAGTGCAATGTGCTTTTAACTTAACCCCCTTTAATAAGGCCTGTCTGGGTATTTTGAAGAAGTGACAGGTTTTGATGTGGCATTACACAGCTGGGTGACTAGAGATGACAGTAAGTAAGGAAGTACACTGCAAAATAAGAAAGTGTTTTGAAAGTTTTCATCAAGAAGAGATAATATATATTTGAAGAAATGAATGTGTTTTACCTGATTTAAATATTACACATTGTATATATGAATTGAAACATTGCAAGATACTCCATTAGTATGTATGGTTTATGTTTACTTATTTATTTATTTGAAAGAAAGGAAAAGAGGCAGATAGAGCTAGTGAGAGAATGGGCATACTAGGACTTCTAGCCACTGTAAATGAACTCCAGATGCCTGTGCTGCCTTGTTCATCTGGCTGTATGTGGGTCCTGGGGAATCGAACCTAGGTTCTTTGGCTTTGCTGGTAAGTGCCTTAACTACTGTTTCTTATGTACCATTTACAAGATAAACTTAATTTAAATCAAAATTTATATGTTAATAGAATCCATTTACACCTTATCCAGATCACTTCAGGAAAACCTCAGCTGTCTGTTAGAGACCTGGGCATGCCTGGCTTCTCCCCTGGTTCCCAGCCCGATCGATGTGCCACTGTACAGGAATGTACTTTTGGGAGGGTCACATCACTCTGGGTGAACACTGGGTCCTGAAAGCTCTGGTCATTTTGATTAGACTAGAGACTCCAGATACTTGCTTTTCTTCCCTGTGTCCCACTGCAGTGTGTATTTTGGAATTCAATGTGTTGTAACCCTGGGGCCCAGGATAACATTTTTGTGTCAGTCATTATACTTGTTTTTATTATTTATTAATAATATACTAATATTAATAATTATTATTAATTATTTATGTGAAAGAGAATGGGCATGTCAAGGCCTTTAGCCACTGCAAATGAACTCCATGTGCGTTTGGCTTACGTGGGTTCTAGGAAATCGGACCTGGGTCCTTAGGCTTTGCAGGCTAATATCTTAACTGCTATGCCATCTCTCCAGCTCCATATAATTGTTCTTAATTTTAACTTTTATTCCTCTAATATGACAGTATGGCAGGCATTTGTTCCGAATTTTTGGTATTTGCTTTTCTAAATATGCTTGTACCTGCCTGCCCCATTGTGTGTGTGAATTTTTTTTTAATTTTTTTTTTCTGGTGTATGAAATTGGATAGAGTTGACAAATCTTTACTTTGAGCAAGTAGGAAAGAATGGAAACAATGGGTTGGAACTGTTGGGTCATAGTAAATAACTACATGTGGTAACTCTATTAGAATTGCCCCCTTGGTTCAAGCCCCAGAGTGGTCCTCTCAGTTTACACTCCTTCTTATAGTGTATGTGCAATCCTTTTTTGTGTGTGCACCAGCCCTGGGGTAGGGTTTCATGTGTACCAGTGTTCTGGTTTTTAAGTGCTTTTGGTACTTAAAATTTGCATTTTCTCCATAGACTTTTGAGGAAGACTTGGCATTTATTTTTTTTTTTTCTTTGAATTTCCTGTTCATCTATATTGACTAGTTTTCTGGTTTTTTTTTTTTTTTTTGGTTGCTTTTGAAACACTTTCTACAAAATGTAAGTGGATGTATCTGTAGTTGGCATTCTTTTCTTCAGAGTCAGTGCTTGTGTATAGGAAAGCACACTGATGTCTGTTCCAGAGTGCATGACACATGGAGGGGGAACTGTGCCACTGACCTGCTCTCTATAGCTTTGTGGTAGGTTCCCATATCTGGTGGAGTGTGTCCCTCTGCAGTCTCTGTGGTAGATTACCATATCTGGTGGAGTGTGTCCTTCTGCCCAGACTCTGCGGTAGGTTCCCATATCTGGTGGAGTGTGCCTTCTGCACAGTCTCTGTGGTAGGTTCCCATATCTGGTGGAGTGTGCCTTCTGCACAGTCTCTGTGGTAGGTTCCCATATCTGGTAGAGTGTGTCCTTCTGCAGTCTCTATGGTAGGTTCCCATCTATGTTGGGGTGTGTCCTTCGGCACCGTCTCTGTGGTAGATTACCATATCTGGTGGAGTGTGTCCTTCTGCAGTCTCTGTGGTAGGTTCCCATATATGTTGGGGTGTGTCCTTCGGCACCGTCTCTGTGGTAGGACCCCTTTTTGGTGGAGTGTGTCCTGCACAGTCTCTGTGGTAGGTTCCCATACCTGGTGGAGTGTGTCCTTCTGCACAGTTTCTGTGGTAGGTTCCCATATGTGGTGGAGTGTGTCCTTCTGCACAGACTCTGTGGTAGGTTCCCATATGTGGTGGGGTGTGTCCTTCTGCCCAGACTCTGCGGTAGGTTCCCATATCTGGTGGAGTGTGTCCCTCTGCAGTCTCTGTGGTAGATTACCATATCTGGTGGAGTGTGTTCTGCACAGTCTGCGTGGTAGGTTCCTATATCTGGTGGACTGTGTCCTTCTGCACAGTCTCTGTGGTAGGATTCCATATCTGGTAGAGTGTGTCCTTCTGCAGTCTCTGTGGTAGTGATATAGGATTTTTGGGTCCAGGGAGGGATTATGCAGGAGATTTGTGGCCTGGGAACCCCAATATTTAGGTCCTTAATCAATTTAGCAAATAATTGAAAAAAGTGGACACCAAAAGTGTAAATTATCAATTAATATGTTTATTTTAGGGCGAATTAAGATCCAAGGGAAGGCTAGCTGAAAATAGTCAGAAGGCATTTATCCTCCTTGCCCAGGTGGAAAGAGAAAAGGAAGATGGAGATCTTCTCCTTCACTGAAAAATCTCCTGGAATAAAGCCTGCATGCACTTGTGAATATGCATACACATGCACACACACACACACACACACACACACACACAGAAGTATCAAAGGTGAAAGCACAAGCCCTTCCCCTTTATGCCCACATAGGGTGCAAAAAAGACTAAGAAACAGAATAGTGAAGCACTCAAGGCTTAAAGAAAGATCACACATGTAGCAAAGTGAGAAAGCACTGAATGTTATTTTGGGAACAGGATCTCTCACTGAACCCAGAGCTAGACTCAGCTAGACGAATTAGCCAGCAGCCCCCAGGCTTCTCTGGTTTCTGCCTGCACAGTGCTGTAATTTTACGTGAATTCTGGGAATGTGAAAACAGCTCCTCAAGCTTGTGTGTTAAGCACTTTATTGACTAAGCCCTCTCCCCATCCACTATAATTGGTTTTATGTTTAGGTTCATAATCTTTCTCAAATTAGTTTGAGTAGGTTAGTATTTTTTGTTATGATTATCTAATTTTGTCTCAGTTTATTGAAAGAAAAAATTTGCTTTTATCATTAGCTTTTGGTGCATTTGACAAAAAGTAAATGACAGTATAAGCATCAGTATATTTCTGTATTTTCTGTTAGCTACTTAAAAAAAAAAGTATCTATTTGTACTTAAGCTTGTACCGCAGTCTTGAATACTGTAGATACATAGTAGCTACTAATAGTAGGTAGTAGTTGTCCAAATGTGTTCTTTTTAGGATGGTTTTGAATAGTTACTTTCTTTGTCCTTGTGAACTTGAGAATTGGTTTCTCAGTTTCTGGAGAGTGAAGTGTGTTTAGTTATGAAAATTGCCTGAATCTGTAGAATAGGTCAAGAGGATTAACATTGCTCCAGTACTGTCTTCTATTCCATATTATTAAGGACTTCATTTTTTCCCCCGTGCCATCTTCTGTATATTTTGGTGTGGAGACTTCACATATTTTTTAAGTGCTTTCCTAAGAACTTTTATGTTTTTTAAAGCTTTAGTCAGTGGTATTTTAAAATATTTTGTTTATTTATTTGAGAGAGAAAGGGGGGAGAGGGGGAGAGAGAGAGAGAGAGAGAGAGAGAGAGAGAAGAAATGAGAATGGGCACACCAGGGCCTTTAGCCACTGCAGACGCATTCCAGATACATGAGACACTTTGTGTATCCAGCTTTACGTGGGTCCTAGGGAATTGAACCTGGGTCCTTTGGCTTTCCAGGCAAGTACCTAGACTGCTAAGCCATGTCTCCAGCCCACATCAATGGTATTTTTAAAAATTTCATTTTGCTGGTGTCTGACACTGTGGTCACTCAAGCCTCATAAAATCCATAATTTCCAGAGAAAACAACACTAAATAAGATCCCTGTGTTGCTTGCCAAGGCTCAGGGAACATCACTGAAGAGGGGGTGCAAAGATTAGAAGAACCTCAGGGCCATTGAGAATAGCCTGAGACACCATGTTTCCCTCATCCCTGCAGACACTGAGGTCTCTTGGTTCCCCAAATTAATACCAGTAACCCCACTGAAGACCCTCAGCAGAATTGGGGTGGGGGAAGGGGGTCTATATGTGCAACCAGTTTAATAAGAAATCAATAAATTAAAAATCAATTTTGTGTCTGTCCATGGTGGTGCACACCTATAACACTAGCACTCAGGAGGTAGAGGCAGGGAGATAGTGAGTTTTTAGGTTACCCTTCCTCAGTGAAACAAGGGTTGCAGATGTGTCTTGCTGGTAGAGGGCTTTCCTATACCATATAGGCAAAGGCCATAGGTTTGGTCCCTAGCATTTTAGGAAAAGTTAAAAAAAAATGGCCATGTATGCTACTAGCATGTAGACATGGGATTCTTGTGTCTTAGATCATGTGGCTTTGTAAATACATTTTAAAAATTTTAATTGTTATAACATTAGATTTCTTGGAATTTTCCTGTGTAAATATCTCAACAATAAATAGTCACATTCTTAATCTGTTTTCAGGCTTAGATGAGCCCTTCTAATATAGTGTTGACCAAAATGGTGAGAGTATATATTTTAACTTTGTTGTAGCAGGTCAAATATTAACTGCAGATGTTGCATAGGGTGTATCAGATTGTGGGAATTTATTTGTGTTTCCAATTAAAGAAAATTTTCAGGTACTTTTTCTTCATTGCTGTCCCATTTGATCAGGATGGATTATTCCTTCTGCACATGGCTTTATTTGCTAATATTTTATCAACACTTTGCATGGCTCATACTGGAAGTAGGCCTGAAATTTTCTTTCTTTGTTCATTCTTTTCACTCCCCCACCCCTATTTTTCCTCTTCCTCTCTCATCGTATTAGTAATTATGATTAGTACTTAGTATTTTCTCTATATTTTGAGGTTATTATATTTGGTTTTTCTTAGTCTTTGTTTTAACAACAATCTGTTCTAATTTAAATCTACTTTTAGATTTCTGAGGAAAATACAGCTTGGTAAATTGATATATTTTACTTTTTTTTAAAATCTTTTTTCTTATAACTTCCATAATTATAGACAATAAACCATGATAATTCCCTCCCCTTCCCACTTCCCCCATCACAAATCCACACTCTATCCATTCTCACCCTCTCTCAATTAGTCTTTCTTTGATTTTGATGTCATTATCTTTTCCTCCTATTATGAATGTCTTGTATATTTAGTACCAGGCACTGTGAGGTCATGGATATCCAGGCCATTTTGTGTCTGGAAGGTTGTACTGTAAGCAGTCCTACATTTTCTTGGGCTCTTAGATTCTTTCCACCACTTCTTTTGCAATGGACCCTGAGCCTTGGAAGGTGTGATAGAGATGTCTTATTGCTGAAAACTCCACTGTCACTTCTTCTCAGCACTATGGTGTCTTTTGAGTTATCCCAGAGGTCACCATCATCTGAAAAGAGAAGCTTCTCTAACCAAAAGTATGTTTGCTTATAGGGCAGTTTGGTGAACATAATATATGTATTTAGTCAGAAAACAGCAGGTGTTACTCCGCTAGGGCTCATGTCCTCCCCACCATAGGCCTTTGAGTAGGTTTTCAGTACCAGGCATGTATTCCTTCCCATAGAGCAGGCCTCCACCCCAGTTAGAAAGTGATTTGTTTCCCCTGTAACAGACATGCCATTATTGCACCCTTTGGCTCATTTGGTCTGGCTGGCCCAACTTAAGACTTGCAGTGTCCACTGTTGTTTATCTCCACCGATGACTTCTCTCTCCCATAGGGGTGCATGCAGCATAGCTTTTCCCACCTTTCTGTCAGCTGGTCCATAGGGAGGAGGTTTTCAGCTCATCTCCAGCTTGATTTCCTCAGTGACCTTGCAGCCCAAGCATGTCTTTCATTGGGTCTTACCATCTATTTCTGATGGGAAACCAAGAGCCTTGGCAATGGACTATAATGTTTGGGCATCAGCGACCTCCCTGGCCAACAACTGACTGGAAGGCATCCCATTAATGGCACTGAAAGTTATTATTCTAATAACAATCAATGGCATCTGGGTGTGCCATTATCCAAAATCGTTTTCCATATGTCTTATTCATAATAATATCTTAGATTTTGATTAACCCTCCTTCTACCCTTCCTTCACTCAATCCCTTCCCCTGACCTCACTCAGTTAGTTAGTTGGTATAACTCTTTTTAACTTTCTTATATTTTCAGCCTGTACAGAGCTCTGTGGGTAGGCACAAGGGGGGAGGGCTTTGCTTTTTACATGCTTGTATCACTGCTTACATTTTTTTTTCTGGCTGTGTTATGCTTTCTCTTTATTTTTAGGCATCATTGATTGAAGTTATTCTCTAAAATGTTTTCTTTACTTCTTATAAACAAAATATAACTATCCTATACCTAGTACTTTGAATTAAAATTATTTTTTATATTTATTTATTTGTTTTCATTTATTTATTTGAGAGGGAGGTAGAGAGGGAGAGAGGGACAGAGAGAAAGGAAGGTCACACCAGGGCCTCTAGCTGCTGAAAATGAATTCTAGATGCATGTGCCACCTTGTGCATCTGGCTTACATGGATCGGAGGGAATCAAACCAAAGTCCTTTGGCTTTGCAGGCAAGCACCTTAATCATTAAGTCATCTCTCCAGGCCTAAAATTATTTTTAAGTCATTACATGTTACGATCCTTTAAATTATAGCTGTTTTAGATCCTAGGGGTTGTATTAATGAGTTTATCAAGTTAAAAAAAATTTGTTGTTATTTATTTATTTGTAAAATAAGATCTAGAAAAATCTGCGAGAAGTGAAGATGCTAATACTGATCATTTTGTTGAATTGACTTGTGGTGGTCTGTGTGTTCTTTCCTTTGTATGGAAATGACCTGTGCTAGATATATCGCTTTGTTCAAAATTGAACTTACTTCTTTTTGAGCAAAACATAGCATTTAATTTCTTGAACTTGAAGATTTGTTTATTTTGTGTGCTTTGGTTTGTCATTTTGTTTGTAATTAGTCAAGGGTGACTGGCAGAGCTCCATGACACATCTATCTCCAGTGCCCATGGATGTATTGATAAAGTCAGGTGTCAGTGACCCCTAGCTTGTGTGGAGGTATTAGTAGATTCAAGTGTCAATGACCCCTAGCTTCTGTGGAGGTATTGATAGTATCAAGTATCCCAGGTAGCAGTGTTACAAGTATTTATTTGAGATGTACAAGGTCATGGAGGTAGAGTTTTTTTTTAAATTAATTTTTATTTATTTAAGAGAGAGAAAAAAGGAGAGAGAGAGAGAGAGAGAGAGAGAGAGAGAGAGAGATGCAAACAGATAGAGAGGCAGATAGAGAATGGGCATGCCAGGGCCTCCAGCCACTGCAAATGAACTCTAGACACATGCGCTACCTTGTGCATCTGGCTTACATGGGTCCTGCGGAATTGAACCTAGGCCTTTGGCTTTACAGGCAAATGCCTTAACCACTAAGCAATCTCTCCAGTCCAAATTTCTGTTTTTTTTTTTTTTTTTTTTTTTTGAGACTGTCTCACTCTGAAGTGCAGGCTGTCTTAAATTCACTATGTAGACCAGGCTGGCCTTAAATGCATGGTGATCTACCTGTCTCAGCCTCCCAAGTGCTGAGATTATGAGTGTGAGCTACCTGCCTGGCAAGTTCAAACATTTTAAAAATGAAATTATTATATGTGAAAGTCTGAGTTACTCTTCAGCAGATTGTATTTATTTTATTGTTCTCATCCAGAACTAGTGTATTATTTGTGATAAATCCCCAAGCATAATTTAAGCTTTCTTTTGTGATTAGTTGTTTGGTTCTCACCCACCTAAGAGCAAGCACCGGCTGGGGTGTGAGTCCTTGGCCTCTCTCTACTGGAGCACTTGCGGACTGTTGCAGTCAGGTTCGCATTGCTGGCAGAAATCACGTGACCAAGAGCAGCTTGTGGGAAAAATGGTTTATTTTAGCTTATGGACTCAAGGGAGAAACTCCATAATGGCAGGGGATGGCCAACATAAGGTGGACAATAGCAACCGGAGAGTGTGCCATACACTGGCAAGGGGACACTGGCTATAACAACCATAAGCATGCCCCCAACAATACACTGCCTCCAGGAGGTGTTAAACCCAAATCTAAAGCAGCCGGGAACCTAGCATTCAGAACACATAAGTTTATGAGGGGCACTTGAATCAAGCCACCACGTTCTGCCCCTGGCCCCCATGAGCTGATAACCATACATGATGTTAAATACAATGTATTCAGTTCAACTTTAAAAGTCCCCATAGTATTTATCAATCTTAATAATGGTTAAACATCTCCATAATCCAAGGTCCTTACACTGAGCCAGAATACCAAAAATATACCAAAAAGAAAAAAAAATATATAATGGCACAGAATAAACATTCACACTGCAAAAGATGATATTGGGCAGAGCAAAGACATATTCAACCAATACAATATTTAAAATAACCAGGGAAAACATCAAACTTTGTAGCTCCAAATCCTACAACCCTAGATAGTAACAAATCTCCAAGTCCAATAATTCTAACCAGCAACAAATCTCTGGAGTTCCAATTCCACCCCTCCAGCTAGGCTACTCACACTTCTGGAAAACTTCATCGGGCCAGCAGCTCTTCTTTGCAGCTGTCTTGTGGTCCCAGCATCTCCACTGGGTCTCCACTGCAGCACATGGCCTGGTCCATCCTCACGGCTCCATGGGGTCTCTATGCAGGCATCCAGCAAATCTACTTCACACTGCCCATGGTCATTTCCAAAACATAAGACCGTGTTGCAAATTCAATGACCCTTTTTCTCCTGCATTTCTTAAAATACCAGGTAGGGTGCTGTTGCAGTCAGGTTCGCATTGCTGGTAGAAATCACCCAACTAAGAGCAGCTTGTGGGAAAAAGAGGTTTATTTTGACTTACAGGCTCGAGGGGGAAGCTCCACGATGGCAGGGGAAAACGATAGCTTGAGCAGAGGGTGGCCATCACCCCTTCACCAACAAAAGGTGGACAATAGCAACAGGACAGAGTGCCAAACACTGGCATGGGGAAACTAGCTGTAACATCCATTAGCCTGCCCCAACAATACACTGCCTCCAGCAGGCTTTAATTGCGAAATATCCTTCAGCTGGAAACCTGGCATTCAGAACACCTAAATTTATGGGGGACACCTGAATCAAACCAGCAGGTGCCAATTTGTTAATCCAGGAGGGAATAAGGCAGACTTTGAAGAACTGAACACTCCTTTAGCACTCAGTCCCCTTCAAAAGAGTCTACATTCTTCCTGTTGTCCCAGTGCAGATCAGCTGGCCCAATCTCAAAGGTTGTAAGCTCTCAATTGCAGCTGAATGCGCAGCCGTTTGCCCAAAGATTTCCCTCCGCTCACACCAGTCTGTTTCTACACAAAGCAACCCCATACAAGTTCTCAGAACACGGGCATAATAGCAAGCCTCTCACACAAACTGCTTCTTGCCCAGTCCAGACAAAGCTCTTTCTCACCCTCATAAGCCAAACCTCACAGTCCATAGTTCTTACTGCATTAAGGTTTTGCAACTCTCACCAGAATAGTCCATCAAGCTGTACTTACAGCACTGCAAGGCTTCTCTTAGGCTGAAGTTTCAAATCCTTTTACATTCTTCTTGAAAATCATTCCAAACAGCCAAAGGCACACAGTGAGGTGTCTAGCAGCAAATGACCCCACTCTAGGCACCACCTTTACTGTTGCAGTCAGGTTTGAATTGCTGGAAGAAATCACCTGGCCAAGAGCAGCTTCTGGGAAAAAGTGGTTTATTTTGGGTTACAAACTTGTGGGGAAGCTCCATAATGGCAGGGGAAAATGATGGCATAAGCAGAGGGTAGACATCACCCCCTGACCAACATCAGGTGGACTGTAGCAACAGGAGAGTATGCCAAACCCTAGCAAGGAGAAACTGGCTATAACACCCATAAGCCCACCCCCAACAATACACTGCCTCCCGGAGGTGTTAAATCCCAAATCTCCATCAGCTGGGAACCTAGCGTTCAGAACACTTAAGTTTATGAGGGACATCTGAATCAAACCCCCACATGGACTATGGCACCATTTTCTCATGGACCTGTAGCCATTACTTACCTTTCTCCCTGACACTCTTCTCAGTCTGTTCCTACAGCTTGTATTGCTTGTTTAGTCTTTCTGATTTAGCAAAACAGAAAATGAAACACACTGGAAACTCCTTTTTCTCTGCCTACTCAACCATGCAAAATATTACAAATGAAGGCAGTAAGTTCCTTTTTGTCTCTTCAGGTCTTTCTGCCAAAGTTAGAAGACTGCCTATGTCCTATATCTTGAAACTCATTTTGTTCCTTCAGTTCTTAAAGGACAGTCTTGTCAGGATTCTTTGCTTGAATACCTTCCAATTCCATGATGTTCATTCACTCTGCAGCTTTAACTGCTATTAGTTGATTGCTTCTACTTCTGTAGTGATCCTGGGCTTTTAAGTAATACTGATAATGATAGAGAAAATAATAGCTACCACTTGCTGAGGGCAAAGAATACTTCAGGTATTGAATGCTTGTCTTTCCTTTAGCTTTTGATTCTCATAGTAGTTCTTGAAATTCTCCTTTTGTAGATGAGGAAGTAGATGGCAAGAGGAACTTTCAGAGAAAATGTTAGTAAAATATGAACCTAGAATCTAGAGTGTAAGTTTCAGTGCTAACTCGTCAGCTACTGTAGCTGAACATAGATTATGATTGTTTGTTACTTAGGTTATTCACAGTGAGTCCATTTTCAGATATCTCATAGCTGTCCTTGTTAAGTAGAACTTAGATCATGCCCATTTCCCTCAGGTTCTCAACATGTGATTCAAATTCCTTAGCAAATCTGTCTTCTCCTATCCTATCTAGCTGTTTCCAGTCCTGTCAGTTTCTTTACATTGAGACTTTCCACAGGTTCAGTGTTTGTAAATCTTGTTTATTTTTTAAAACTATTTATTTATTTATTTGCAATAAAAAGATACTGATGGGGAGATGAGAGTGCCAGGGCCTCTAGCCACTGCAAGCGAACTCTAGACACATACACCATTTTGTGCATCTGGCTCTGCATGGGGACTGGGGAGTTGAACCCAGGTCATTGGGCTTGGCAGGCAAGTGCCTTAACCAGTGAGCAATCTCTCTAGCCCCATGGTATTTCTTCTAGAGCAGTTCTTCTCTTTGCCTTTCCCTGTCTGACTTCTGTGTGGCCTTCAGCATTGAGTTCCCCCCTCAGGTCTTCCCTGACCTTCCTTATCATCATACAGACCAGCTTTGCTAACCTCCATCCTCTGTCCTGCCACATTCTTCTACAGAACATGTAGTTTCTTCAACAGATGAAAGTGCAAGTCAGTCATGATTTTAAACAACAAAATAATCTCCACTTGAGCCAGACCCAAGTGTGAGCTCTTGCACTTACTATTGACCTTCAGCAGATCACCAAACTTCCTTAAATTTCTCCCCATCTTTTTGTTCATTTTTCATTTTTTAAAGTTTTTTCAACAACTCCCATAATTATAGACAATAAGCCATGGTAATTCCCTCCCCCCCCCCACTTTCCCCTGTGCAACTCCACTCTCCATCATACCCCTTCCCCTCTCAATCAGTCTCTCTTATTTTCATGTCATCATCTTTGCCTCCAATTATGATGGTCTTGTGTAGGTAGTGTCAGTCACTATGAGGTCGTGGATATCAAGGCCATTTTGTATCTGAAAGAGTGTGTTATAAGGAGTCCTACCCTTCCTTTAGCTCTTCCATTATTTCTGCCACCCTTTTGACAATGGACCCTGAGCGTTAGAAGGTGTGATAGGGATATTTCAGTGCTGAGCACTCCTCTGTCACTTCTTCTCAGTACTATGGTGCCTTCTGAGTTATCCCAAGGTCATTGCCATCTGAAAAGAGAAGCTTCTCTAACCAAAAGTGAGAGTAGAATTAATATTTTGTTAGGAATATTAAGAGAAGTGCTTGCTGGGCAATTTGGTTAGCATGGGTATATACTTTCAGCCAGACACCAGCAGACATTACACCCCTAGGGTTTATGACTTCCCCTGCCATAAGTGTTTAGTATCAGGCATGAATTCCCTCCTGTGGCGTGGGCCTCCAGTCCAATTAGAGAGTGGTTGTTTTCCCCCATGACAGACATGCCACAATTGCACCCATTGGCTCATTTGGCCGCTGGCCAAATTTAAGGCTTGCAGTATGCACTGTTGTTTATCTCCACTGATGACTTCTCTCTCTCCCATGGAACTGCATGCAGAGTAGGTATTTTGAGCTTTCTATCAGCTGGTCTACATGGAGGAGATTTTAAGCTCATCTCCAGCAGGTCTTCTCAGTGAACTCGCAGCCCAGTATGTAGAGTCTTCAGCAACAGAGTCTTACCATCTATTCCTGGTGTTATGATGATGGTGATAGTACTTACTTTATGGTTATGAAGATTGACTATCTGTCATTCAGTTTCATACATACACTTATTTATGTGGTGATGATGAGATTACCATTAACAAATTCTTGTCCTGCTTGATTAGAAGGGCATCATCTATGTTAGTGGTAGAAACCAGACTCAAACTCATGGAAACATGGAAATTTATTTAAAAGAAAAGCAGAAGTAGAACTGACTCTAGAAGTGGGAGGGTTTGTAGCTTAGAATGTCACGGTCATCTTTTCTGTCTGTAGGGGTCATCTCTAGGGCTGGTTCCTTGCAGGACCGAGAATGCAGCCAGGGTTAGTGGGGAACCAAAGAAAAGGGCTGTCTTTGCTTTGCTGTTAGAGTAGACTCCTTGCTTATGGTTGCTTTAGCAGGTTACTGGGTTAGATCTGCCTGTGTGAAACATGCTGAAGAGTAAGCACTGTGATGGACTGGGTTCTACCAGGGATTGGAACCCCCGCCCTTGCAGCCCTCATCTCTGCTGCTGCATCCTGGGCCAGCAGATGAATGGAAATTTTCAAGCCAAACTTCGTTTATGGGCATTGTAAATTGAATTGCATATAAACTTCTCACATTATGAAATTTCTTTGATTTCTTATCAACTGTTCTAAAAGTGAAATCATGCACAGCCCCTGGCTCATGGAAAAACAACAATAAAACACAGAACAACCCACAGAACAGGAGCTTGGCTGTGGCTTACTCTCCCTGGTTCACAGTTACTACTGAGGTTGTGAGATAGTGCAATGCAGATAAACACTGTGTGGCCTTTTTCTGTCTGATGCTCAAATGGTTCTGCCTGGCTAGTTCTGTACTCAGTACTCAATGGCATGCCAGCACTGAGTGTCCACACAAAAAGATACTCAATTGATGGAGTGGACAAATACTCATACACATTTCTCTGCTAGCCCAAAAGGACTTTGAGGAAAGGAGTAGCTGCTCATTTTTCTTTTTTACATTGTGCTCAAAATTGACAATGTTACATGAGTGGATTTTTTAGTTGTATGTAATGGGCAAGATAGGAGTCTTTTGATACGTGTTAGAGCTAAACAGCAGGATTCTAAGAACATGCATTGTTCACTGATACAGAAAAGTATTGAGATGGCTGGATAGCTCAAGTCTATCAGGATGGCATACAGCTTAGACAGGATGACACAGGTGTCCAGTCAGCTTTTGGGATTATACCCATAGGAAGCTGTTTCATAGCTGTGAGAGGCATCCCCAGTATTCTTCCATCTACAGGCTGTTCATTCTGTTTGGAACAAAGTTGGGCAGAAACAGACATTTTGTTTTTTCTGTATTTTTGTGATATTAGAAAAGCTTTGCTGATTTTGCAAGATTTCAATTTTTCTCTCACGTTATTTTTAAACATGACTCAAAAATGGGCTAAAATTATTCATGTGAATACTAAAGTATGGAGTCATCTGCTTTTCTTTTTTCCTTATTTTTTTCGCACCTAAAAATTTCTTTGCAAGAATTACAAATGCTTCTTTTTTGATTTAAGATTAAGATTTACCAGTTTTCAGTAATATATACCAAATTATGAAGTAAGCAATTAAAAAATATTCTTTTTTTTGGATAGAGGGTCTCCTGCAGACCAGCGTCAAACTCACTGTGTTGCTGGGGAGTGTCTTGAACTTGTGATCCTTCTGCCTCCACCTCCCACGGAATATGATTATAGGTGTTTGCCTGGTTTTTGTCGTACTGGGATCTAACCCTGGCTTCATGCATGCTAGGTAAGCATTCTGAAAACTGAGTTACATTCCCAACCGTGAAGTAATCATTTTTAATATTAGTAAGGAATAGCCTGGAGCAACTAGTGCCTGTAAATGCTACACATTTAAACTTCAAGATTGTGATTTCTTCAAATGATTATTTGCATCCTGTTCTCCCATATGCCTTATAGCTTGGTCCAGTGCTTGCCACAGTAAGGTTTACTTCCCTTTTTCTTTCTTTTCCAGCATTTTGTAAGCTAAGTGTATCTTCTTTCATTAACTGATGTAGGACAGACAGGGATTATTTGCTGAATGAATGCTATTCCTGTGTGGAAATAACTGAAATACGTTAAAATTTTACCATCCTTAGAGTTTTATTCATGTTTTAAAATCCTTGTTAACCTACAGCAGTACCTTGCTTTGCTCATCTGATTTTACTATGTCCAGAAACTTTCTATATAAAAACAATATTTTTATCCAGTGTAGTATTATATACCTTAACCACTGAGACCATGCTGCAAAGGGGTACCCATGCTTTCTCCTTGAGCATTAATGTGTCTGAGCTTGCACACAGCCTACAGACTTCAGCTATGCAGCTAGCCAGGTCGTTTAGAGGTCACATTCCTGTAGGGGAGTATGTGAGAGAGCAGTATTCGGGGCCATCTCCTGAGTCTGATGATGTCATGGCTTATAACTTTTATTTATTTATTTTTTTGGAATTGGGCTACAAAATCGTGGTATGTAGTGTCAAAATTATGTGTGTGTTTTGTTCTTAAAAGATTCCATCTATTCTGGATTGATTTATCACTGAATTGAGGACCAAAGAAATTTGTATGTATGGTGTGGTAATTTGAATGGATGTTCCACAATAGATTCAGGAGTTTATTAAACTTGCAGCTTAGATCTCCAGCCTGGCTGGACAAAGTGTCAGTGTAGATGGATCTTAGGTCCAGGCCTAAGGTGCATTTGCAGATAGGTCTGGAATTCTAGTCTAAGGTATGTGGAGTGCTGGAGCTCTGTCTGGGGTTCCTGGAATATACTTGTTTATGGTACTGGTGGTGGTATTTCTCTGTGCATGGACCTTTGAAAGGGAGCCAGCTTCTGCCACTATGGAACTTCCCCTGGATCCATAAACTTCAGGTAAACCCTTCTTCCTATAAACTGTGTCTGGTTTGGAAGTTCATCCCAACAACATAAGCTGACTGTGACAACACTGGTACCAGAAGTGGGGTGTTGCTGCACAGTAAATCTGACTATGTGGGTTTTGGTCTTTTGGAACTTTTACTTTGAAGGAATGGACATAAGCTTGGTACTTACACTGAACGTGCCTGCCTGAGTGGTTAGCCAAGTTTTGTGAACCTTTCAGAATTTAAAAATGCTAAACACAGAAAAAAATGGTCTTTAAAGACTTTATTTATAAACTTTCTAAGGGAAAGAAAAAAAAACTACAAAAAACTTTGTTGGAACTGGGCTGCTGACATAGGGCTAGGTACATTCTGCTGCCAATGCCCAAACAATTTGATCAATGTTAAATTTGTAATGGACTGATATGCTTGCCTAAAGACACAAAGCTAAGGGGCTGGAGAGATGGCTTAGCAGTTAAGGTGCTTGCTTGCAAAGCCAACGGACCTCAGTTCGATTCCTCAGAGCCCATGTAAGCCATATGCACAAGGGGGCACATGCATTTGGAGTTCGTTTACAGGGCTGGAGGCCCTGGTGTGCCCATTCTCTCTCTCTCTCTCTCTCTCTCTCTCTCTCTCTCCCTGCCTATTTCTGTATCTGTCTATCTCTCTCTCAAAAAAATAAAAATAAAAAATTAAGAAAGATGCAAAGCTAAAAAAAGGTTTATAAAATTCAAACAAATTTAAAATTTACAGGCACAGTGACTAATTTTAAGTTATCAAAACTGCTATTGTCAAATATATTAACATTTAAAAGGAAGATGGCTCAACTACCTTACATTAAAACAAGAAAAAGGATGCCTAAGAAAAGACTAAATAATAAAAATGCAAACTCTTTTAAAAAGAGTCAACTGAAAAAAAGAAGACTATTCTTCAAAGTCATGATTTATTTTGTCCCTAAAAATTAACATGGCTGTGTCCTACACTCCTGGTATTGATTTCCAAAACATAAAAAAAAAGGGCTGGAGAGATGGCTTAGTGGTTAAGGCACTTGTATGCAAAGCCTAAGGACCCAGGTTCAGTTCTCCAGGTTCCATGTAAGCCAGATGCACATGGTGGCACATGCATCTGGAGTTCGTTTGCAGTCGTCAGAGGTCTTGCCACACCTATGCTCACTTTCTCTCTCTCTCTTTCTCTCTCTTTCCCTCTCTCTGTCTCAAATAAATAAAAACAAAAAATATGTGAAGTAGATAATAAAATATACATGGTTCCAAGAGCCTCTGCTGACATAAGACATGGGAAACAGGATATTCCTGTTTTGAAGGCTAAAAATGTCAATATATAGAGTTAAAGATAGGCTGTGGTTTACAGTGGAGACTCAAAGATGTTTTAAATATACCAGGACTGTACAAAGGCTAGCATGGAGTGCTGTTGGCTCAGGATAAAAATTTCTCTGGCCAAGTAGCCTGGCTGTGGGGGGGGGGCACAAAATTAAAAAAATAAAAACTTGCCAGGCACACTTTTAATCCCAGCACTCGGGAGGCAGAGGTAGGAGGATCGCTGTGAGTTTGAGGCCACCCTGAAACTACATAGTGAATTCCAGGTCAGCCTTGGCTACAGCGAGACCCTACCTCGAAGAAATAACAGCAGCAACAAAAAAACCCAAAAAAAACCTTGTCACTGGTTGCAGGATATTGATATCAGGCTTGAACTACAGATATTTGATGTTTACTTGATAGTAATTGAGTTTACACTGGTCCAGTCTCACCTTGTTATGCCTTATAACAATAAAAATGCTTACTCTGTTAAAAGTATGTAACTTGTTTGATTTCACAGACTCACAGTTAAGAGACAATTTTAAGTCTCAGGTAAGACTTGTTATTTTAAAACTATCTTACGTTTGTAAAGACTATTAGGACCTTTAAATTGGACTAAATACAATTTACTGTATAAAATGGTCATAAGTGTATTGGGAGCCAGGGGCAAAATGTGGTAGTTTGAATGTATGTCCCAAAATAGATTCAGGAGTATATGAAAGCTTGTAACTTTGATCTGCAGCCTGCCTGGCAGGAGGATGTGTCACTGTGGTTGGATCCCAGCGTCCAGCTCTAAGGCGGGTTTGCGGGAGGATCTGGAATTCCAGCCTAAGGTATGCAGAGATCTTGAGCTTTGCCTGGGGCACATGGACCTGTGTAAGAGGGCAGCTGCTTCTGCCATTATGGACTTCCCCTGGATCTGTAAGCTTCAAATAAACCCTTGTTCCTGTAAACTGTGTCTGGTTTGGAAGTTCATCTCAACAACGTAAGCTGGCAATGACAGAATGGTTTAGATTTTTGTGGTACCTGACGAAAACTGCACTGAGGTTAGTGAGATCATGCTCAGCATGGACTGAGGCTTGTCAAGTTTCACTCCTGTAACAGTGTGTCCTGCAGTTCACCTTTGGGGATCTGTGAAAATGAGGAGAGATTGGATACTCACTCAAGGGACAGGTTTCCTCCTTTTGTTAAAGGAAAGAAAGGGAGAGTCAGAGTGCCTTAGACCAATGACTCATAGCACTCCTAAGCAAATCCCAGAAGTGAGTGCTGTTCTGTAATGCTCGGAAAAGAAATCTGTGAATGTTGGCAGACATCAGATGTTTGAGTATAGGCTGCTTAAAAGACACCTTCTGCATTTGTTAAGGTTTGTAGATTGGTCAGGGGCTGTCTTGTTTTTCCCAACTTCACCAAGATGTTCAACAATACCTTGGAAATTCCCCTGGGTCAGATGTAGTCACAATCATGTGTATAGTTTAAATAACAGGTGACTGTAGATTGTCCCCAAAGAATGCTGACTTAACAGTTGATGTCAACCTCAAGTGAAACCAGTTCAGTTAATGGTTATTAAGTCCATGTATGGCACACATAGTTTAGTAAATCCAGTACCTGGAGTGATATTGGATGCAAAAGAATCAAAAACTTGCCCAGGGTGATGAATAGAATATAGATTTGAACAAGTTTAACAGAGTTTTGCAGGTCAAATTCATTTCAGAGAAAGGCTGAAAAAGGGTTTGAAGCATATGTAGTTCTATTTCTTTGAAGGTCATTTTCTTTTTGATTGCTTAGTCTTGGGAAGTCTGTATGGTATGGTTGAACCTCGAAGGACCAGAGTGAGTAAACAGGAGTGGAAATTCCATTTGGAGCGGTGTTTTTTTTAATATTTAATTTAATATATTTATTTGAGAGAAAGATAGAGAATGGGCACAGCAGGGCCACTAGCCACTGTAAATGAACTACAGATGCATGCGCCACCTTGTGCATCTGGCTTTATGTGGATATTGGGGAATTGAACCTGTATCCATTGGCTTTGCAGGCAAGCACTTTAACCACTAAGCCATCTTTCCAGCCTCCAGAATGGTGGTTTAGAATCCAGGGGTAGTGTATTAGGAGGTGGTAGTTGGAATCTGCTCCTGTGAGGGCGTTGGGGAAGGTGTGTCGGCTCTGCTGTTTGGTAGGGTCATACCCTTTTGTGGTTTGCCTGGAAAGAAGATCCCACCTAGGATCATGACCTCCTCCAAGTGTCTGAATGGTCTCCATGTGTTTGGAGAGGACTTGGGAGTTATTTATCTGGTTGACTTTGAAGATGCAGTCTACTGCGTACCTAGCAAGCAGTCTGAGGCCTGGGAACTGAAAGTGTGGGAGGGAGAAGACAGGAAACTGTGGGGTTCCTTGGTTATTTTTTTTTTAATTGCTTGAAAACAGGCAGAATTGATGTAGTTTCAGATCATTACTTGTGCTCGTGAGCTATCTCAGTGGTTAAGAGTGCTTGCTTGGTTGTTTACTACAAGTGTAGGTCTAACTGCATTGTCAATTTGCAGTTAGTTGACTCTTTGGATATAGAATCCATAAGAATGAAGAGCTGATTGCACTTACAGGAGTTATGTCAAAGAGTATTTCTAGGGGGCTGGAGAGATGGCTCAGTGGTTAAGGCGATTGCCTGGAAAGCCTAACAACCCAAGTTCAATTCCCTAGTACCCATGTAAAGCCAGATGCATAAGGAGGTGTGTGCGTCTGAAGTTCGTTTGTAGTGGCTAGAGGCCCTGGTGCACCCATTTTCACTCTTTCTCTATCTCTCTCTGCTCTTTTCTTTCTCAAATAAATAAAACAGACTTCGTTTTTCCTTCCTTCCTTCCTTCCTTTTTTTTCTTTCTTTCTTTTCTTTTCTTTTTTTTTTTTTTTTTTTTGAGGTAGAGTCTCATTCTAGTCCAGGCTGACCTGGAATCCGCTATGTAGTCTCAGACTCATGGCGATCTTCCTACCTCTGCCTCCCGAGTATTGGGATTAAAGGTGTGAGCCACATCACCCAACCTAGATTTTTTTTTTTTTTGTAATGATTTTTATGAGAGAGTGTGAGAGAGAGAATTGGCAGGCCAGGGCCTCCAGCCATTTCTGTCAAACTCGAGACGTGCCCACCTTGTGCGCATGTGCGACCCTGTGTGCTTGCATCACCTTGCGCCTGCTTGGGACCTGGAGATTCAAATATGGGTCCTTAGGCTTCACAGGCAAGCACTCTAACCGTTAAGCCATCTCTCCAGCCCTAAAACAGAAATTTTAAAGAGTATTTCTAGTTGTGTTATTTATCATAGTTCAGTCTGGAAAATGGCTGCGTTGCTACCATTAGCAGCAGGACACTCCTTATATCACATTAATATACATATGTAGTGGTGTATTACCTCTTAGAGAACTTGTATGATGGTAGCATTAAACAGACACAAAAAAGACATGTATGATGTAATTTTTATAAGACTTCAAGTATAGGCAAAATCACCTACAGTAAAAAAAGAAAAGAAAAGGAAGGAAAGAAAGAAAGAAAGAAAGATATTCTACAGCAAGACAATGGGACTGTCTGTGAGGGTGACACTGGGTAAATCTGGAATGGGAATGGCCAGAGGGAAGGATCTTGACAGAATTTAGATAACACTGTGTGTGCATTTGTTAAGACTCAGTGAATGTACACTTAAGAGTCATATATTTCATTTCCTGTGAGTTATGCATTAAAAGCTATAAAGCAATATTGATGTGTAGTTTATGGCATGTCTAAAATTTACCTTAAAATGCATAAGCACTTCATAGCATAAGCAATCCAATTAATAATATTATAATCTAAGTGATAATCGTAGTCATTAACTGTAAAATTCTTAAAGTTTTGTAGTATTCTTGGAGATTATCATAATTTAAAAATTAAGAGTATGTTCATATTTAAGTCATGTTCATAGGTCAAAAAAGTGATTAGACAGTGGTTGAGCCTACTACCCCAAAGCATGTCATCCAGCCATTTTATTTGACTGCCTCTATCTGCCAGGTACTAACACAGAACTCCTGCATTCTGCAGTCAGTTTGCTTAGCCAGGCATGATTAATCTCCCATTTCCTTTTGTCCATCTCGTGGGTGGGTAGATTTCTTAGTGGCCCAGTCACCCTCCTCTTCACTCTGCCTGGTTTGGCACTACTGATCTCACTTTTCGGGCATTAGTTCTGTGCCTCTGGAGGCCACAGCAGTGCCTTCAGGCAGTGTGACTGCACTGCCCCTCCCCTGCTCTGCTCCGGGCCCTGCCTCCTTGCTTTTCCTAGGACAGGGTGAGCTGGAGACTGAAAGGCCTTGGAGCTCACCAGGACCTGGCAGAGTCTCCTCTGCCAGTAGGCTGGCATGTTCCCTGCCAAGTGCTGTGTCAGTTCTTTGGAAGGCCACGTGGGCCCCTTGTCCATCACTTACAGCTTCTTCAGACCCTGTGAGACATGGGCATTCCTGGCAGAATGTTCTACAGCCCTTTGTTGGCAGTGGGCACTGCAGCGTGGAACAAACACAGGTCGCCCCTTTGCTTCTCACTTTGATGCATGGGAAACTAACTTCCAGCCAGAAGTTTAGGTTACACTGTCCCTGCAGGCTCAGGGTGGCCCAGTACCCACTGCTCCAGGGCATGATCACTGGGATGAGAAGTTAGTCCCCTGCAGGCACTTTTGGCCTACACCTGGACTACTGTCCTAGTCTCCCACTCTGATTAGGCATAATTAAGTAGGGGATGTTTTTGAATTCCTAAACAAATGTGCTTATATTGCTAAGCTAGTTGAAAATACAGATTTACTGTTCTGCAGAGTTTGGTTCTTAGTTTTAGCTGTCACATTTCTATCAAAGATAGGTATGTAAGAGTGTGCGGTTGGTATAGTTTGAGGGAAGGACAGCAGGAGTTAGCAGTCTGTAGAGTTGAAAGGAAGGTCCCTGTAAGGTTGCTCCCACTGCAGACACCGGCCATAATTTGGTGGCCTCCAGGATCACCATGACTTCAGACTAACTAGCCTCAAGTGCGAGGGCCCCTATGGCCACCCTCAAGTTCACAAATTCAGGGGAATGAATCACAAAACTCAAGAAAGTGCTGTACTTACCACTGTACTTTCATTACGGTGGAAGACTGCAAATTAGAAGTATTGATTGTCAGTGATATACAGGCAGCCTGGAAGTTTCCAGACGGGAAGCTGGTTATCCTGTCATCTTTGTGTCATGATACTTCCGAATGGAGCATTGCTACCCATGGGAGCCGATCCCAGCCTTTGATGTCCAGGGTTTATTGGAGTCAGTCGCATACTGCACACAGGGCTTACTGTTGATCTCCACCCAGATCTTCCAGAGACCTGAATTGATACAACGTGTCCCCATAGCTCACCCTGGGACCTGTCCAGTCCAGTGGCCAAGACTCTCAGATGTTGCTATCAGGCAGGACATTCCTGGGTTACAGTAATACCTCTCTTTTGTTTTCAGTTATCACTGTTACCTTCATTGTTATTAGTTTATGTAATTGTGTTGATTGCCAAATATTTTGTGCATAATTGCATCTGGTATCCCCCCACCCCTTCCAGGCAGACTCCCGCTCTAGCCCACACTGACCTGGAACTCACCAGGTAGTCTAGGGGTGGCCTTGAACTCATGGCAATCCTCCTACCTCTGCCTCCCCAGTGCTGGGATTAAAGACCTGTGTCACCACACCCCGTGCATCTGGTATTTTTTTGTCTTTACTTTGCTCACAACTCTTAAGACGTATGATTTATAACCTACATTGTGCCATTGCTTTTATCTAATCCCTTCCTTTTCTTCCCATTTGTGTCTGTGAGACAATTATAAATGCTGATTATTTATTGCCCTTGAAGGTGGGGGGGTGGTAATGAGCTGGGTTGTGGATCTTTTGTTCTCTAAATGAATTAAGGGTGAGATGCCTTCAGGAACAGCGCGTTGGCTTCATGGTCTCTTTTATCATTTGGAGTCAGAGTTAAATGAATAGAGCTGTGCTGTTTTGTTACTGATTTCAGTTTTGCGGTTTAGTTTTTTTTTTTTTTAACTTTGTTCTAATATTTTTTTCCTATTACCACGTTGGAGTTTCTGAATAGACATCATTATGTCATTTTTCCTCACACCTTTGCTTTTCCTGAGACCATCTTACTTTGAATATCTTATTGTCAACTGTTACTCACATGGATGACTAGCCTGGGGGAGTCGTTATTCTTTCCAGAAGTCTTCTTCTCTATTGATTGCTCCTTGGGGAGAATTCATTAGCTTTAAATCACTGACTCATTAGGCCTGCTTGAAGAACTAGTCAGTCAAGTTTTCTGCCATTTATATCTTACCAAGGCAGTTTTGACAGCTCACAGATTATTAGAGAAGGGGTGAGTGGAGCCGTGCTCTGACTGATTTAGTCTCCTCTGCAGTGAGTCAGCAACAGTGCAAACACAGCTGTGGGAAAAATGAGTCTGTGAATGAATGAATGTAACTGAAAGTTGATATGGATGCATATTGCTATACTTTTACTTACACTGATGAAACTGCAAACCATTAGCTCGTAAATTCTAGCACATCATGGCCCCTTGTCCAACCATTGTGTCTTTTCTACACTGTGTCAGTCAGGAGAGTATATTCATTTTTGTTGTTGTTGTTGCTACTGAAATCTGTGGAGGGGGCTACACAGCCCCTCCTAACCGTTCCAACATTCTGTTCAACAGGAATGTGAACCACCCAGTATGAATCACTGAGGAACTTGTGGGCGAAAGAACTATGGAAACTTGGTAGTACAACTATGGAGTTCCTAACCTGTGTGCAGGAATCTCTGGGCTCCCTTTTTGTAGTGGAACTATGGGGTTCCCAACCAGTGAACAGGAATCTCTGCGCTCCCTTCCTATCTTTCTTAATGTGAGTTAACTTGAGGATCATTAGGTTGATAAAGAAACCCAAAATAACTTGGCAGTTGTTGGACTATACTTTGTTCCCTTCTTTCTGAATGTATGCAGGAAAGGGTTTGATTATCCTATAATATCAAGAATATATGGAGGAATTAAATCAGGGCTTTGTTGCTGTTGTTTTCTCAAGTGTGGTTCCTACAAGGTGCAAGGAAAATTTGTAGTCAGGAATGTACTTGGCTCCATGGAACTTACTACATTCTAAAGGTAGAAAAACACACCCTCCAAGGGTTTAGGGAACGTTGTTTACGAGGGGGCAGAAAGACTGTAAGAGCCACAGGGAGGGTAGGAATATTCTGGGGCATTGCCCCACCTCCCTCAACACGCAGAGACAGACTGATGCCTTCATGATCCCACAGAGAGCGCCAGTGACCCCACCCAGGAGGGCGCTCGGTGGATTGGGGGTGGGGAAGAGAGGATATAAGAAGCTAACCTGATTTGACTATGACAAGTACCCAATAGGGTAATTCAGTAACATTCATAATTAATTTAAAAGTAGTAGAGGTACTAGTTGGAGGGAGGAAGGGGGCAGAGGAAAGTAGTAAGAGGTAGGGAAAAGACAGAGGGAGGCAAGGCGACTGATCAAAATGCATTAAAAATACATTTAAAAAGCCTAATTGTATAGCTAATTCACAGTGAAGAACAGACTGTTGTCAGAATGTTTTTAGAAAGCCTGGAGTGCTTCCTGGTAGAGTACATGAGCAGAGTGAAGAAGAGATAGTGTTGAGAGCATGTGGTCCTGGAATCCTGGTGGTCTTCTAGAAGGGGAGTCAGAGCAGAACACTTGAGCAGGAAAGCGCATAGAAAGCGCTGGAGCGGACAGCTCAGGGGAAGTGTTATGATAGTGATTGTTGTGGAGAGCTCAGGGGAAGTGTTATGATAGTCACTGGAGTGAAAGGCTCAAGGGAAGTGTTATGATAGTGACTGTTGTAGACAGGTCTGGGGAAGTATTATAATAGTGACAAGGGTGGACAGCTCAGGGGAAGTGATACAATAAATATTGGAGCTGGAGCCCTGACAACTGAAGCCCCGTAGGCCATTGAAGGTTTTATATTTTATATTTATATTTATATTTTTTATATTATATTTTATATTTTATATTTTATTTTGGCAATAGTGTGAAGCCAGTTGAAGGTTTTATATTTTATTTTGGCAATAGGATTTCAATAGGCAGTAGGAAATCAGGGATTGCAATAGGCAATAGGAAATCAGGGATTTCAATAGGCAATAGGAAATCAGGGATTTCTTCTAACAAGGTAGTGATAAAATCAGATGAAAACACTATTCTGGGCCTGAGGACATAGCTCTGATTGTCATGTACTCGCCTTGTAAGCATTAGGACCTCAGTTCAATTCCCAGAAATCACATAAAAAAGCTGAGCATGATTGTTCCTAGGCTTGTCATCCCAGCTGGGGAGGAGAGACAGGCTCATCTGTGGGGCTCGCTGGCCAGCCATTGTAGCCTACATGTTGAGCTCCAGGCCAGTGATACACTTTGTCTCAAAGAGATGTGGATAGCACCAGAGGAACAGTACCTCTACGTACACGCACATCGTGTGCACCTGCACAAGTATATATGCACACTGAAAAAACGCATTCCGGCTGCATTGTGGACCAGTAAAGGTTGTATTAAGGATTTGAATCTAGGAAATAGGAACTTACACTTGGATGTTAGATCATGCTCAAAAGGGAGAAACTGGTAATTTGAGATAAGGTTTCTCACCTTTTCATGCGATGCTTTAAAAAAGTTATTAAAAAATTGTTGACAAAGCCAGTTGTGGTGGCACACATCTTTAATCCCAGCACTCAAGAGGCAGAGGTAGGAGGATCACTATGAGTTTGAGGCCACCCTGAGACTATATAGTGAATTTCAGGTCAGTCTGGACTAGAGTGAGAGGGTACCTCAAAAACAACAAGGAAAAAAAAAAAAAAAAAAACAATTGACAAGAATGACCAGGTGTTAAGGGAGTTGCCATCTTGGCATAGCTGTAGTCTTTTTGCAGTAGCTGGGTGGAGAAGCAGCCAGAGTTGAGTGCTCAGGAAAGGTTCAATGAATGAATCCTAGGTTAACATCTGGCTTCATGGAAGTGCTTGTATTACTTAGAAGCTTAGAGAGGAAAGGGAAGGCTGTAGACATGTGAGTTGGAGGTTTCTGTTAGTCATGTAGGATATTTCTGTTAGTCATTCATACAGAATATTCCGGAGCGCAAGAAGTATTTCAGCCCTGAAGATGGTATCTGAAGTGAACTGTGAAGGTAGGGGGTATGGCATAGGTTCAGGCTTGGATTCCCACACTTCAAAGTCAAGTAGAGGAGAATGACCCATCAAAATAAGTGGAAAATTAGAAAGTCCAGGAGGTGATAAAGTGCCAGAAGATTCTGAAGTCATAGAAGACAGGGAAGAGAATGTGCATAAAAGGAGAATTTTACTAAGAGGTCAAGTAAGATCGGGACAGAAAACTTTCCATTGAGTTTAGTGACGTGGAAGTCATTGGCGTGACATTGGATGGCAGGCTACAGTTGTAAGGGCGTGAGCGGGAAGTCAGCCAGGAAGCAAGAGCTCTGTTCAGAATCTTAGCTGTGAGGAGAGGGAGAACCCCATAATCGATGCTGGTCACTAGGAGAGGAAGCTAGAATGAAGACAGTGAGGCAGGAAAAGCAGGTGAAAGCCATCAAGGGTGCAGGCAGGTGGGTACAGGTGGCAGTAGGCAGTCGAGAGAGCCTCCTGATGGTGGTTCTGTTTCCCCCTGCTCCCTTATGGAGAAATGTAAGACTCTGGGAGAGCAGTTGAGGCAGAGAGAGAGAGTTTTGTGAAACAGTTTCTGTGGACCCTGGAAAGAGTGTGCTGTACAGGAATGCACTGAGTTAAGAGGCAGCCTTTACCCCATTGAGACCGGTCTACTGTGCCTCCTTTCTGGTTTTCCTTGTCATGTCCAGCTGCCTTTGATGTCATGGGGAGGATAAAGAGTGCCATCCAAGGTGGCTGTCATGGCAGACCCATGTTTTTACAGAGAGGAGCAGCTGTGTTAAGGTGGGGCTTAGGTGAAGTATGTGTATTCTAGGACTGATATGGAGAGGTGTAAAGGCAATTGATGAGGGTATGATTAATTATCTTCTTGGTACTTTATGGAAATAACAGAACCAGTTAACTCATGAAGAGGAAAGTTTTGTTTTAGCTCATGATTCCAGAGGTTTCATTCAAAGGTCATCCCCATGACTGAGCCTTTGCAAAGCATAGCTCATTATGGTGGAAGTCATGGTGGAGCTCCCTGGGAGGACAGGTGAGTTCTCACAGTGCCTTTGTGAGGGTGCCCTTCAATCACCTAAGGACCTCCCATGAGACCACTCTACCTGATGGTTCCGCATTTCAGCACCACACTGGGAACCGACCTCATAACACATGGACCATTGGGGTGTGTCACCCAGATTCATGCTATGCATAGGATGGGGAGAGAAGGAAGGAGAAGTAAGAGAGCCTCAGAATCTGCTGAGCTTGACAAATAAACAAGCTGGAGAAACAGGCTGCGATTGAACAGTGAACATTTTCATTCTGAAAACTTGGCATGTAGAAGTTTTTTCCCTAACTGAGGAATAAGAGTGCATTGTGTTTATAAAGGTTTTTCTGACTGTCTACAGAATTTGCCTTTGGCATTTCAGGTAATCTTGGTTACTTAATCTTAGGTTTAGAGTGACACCAGTTCATGTATATTTGAGGTAGTGTAGGTAGGTGAAAAGGTTGATGTTTTTGTTAATTTGTTTTAAATTACCATATTTTCCATATTCTGTGACATCCTACAGGCTCCATTGTGGAGCCATTCTAGCAGGACTCTGAGGAGAGCTGTCTGGAGAGCTGCAGGACTGTTTTAGCAGGTATGAGGATGTGTTTAGGGAGATGATTAGATTGGGTTTAAGACTCGCGTAAGAAGAGTGCTGGTATAGGATGGAGGGGAGCAGGGGCTCTGGGAGTGAGGGAAACTCTTGTCATGTCGCCTGAGGGCCGGGCCCCACGGCCATGTGGGTCTGGGTGGAGTCCAGGTTACTGGGAAGGGTGTGGTTGATGATGGTGTTGGGGCTCAAGTATAATTGGATGGTGGGAGCCTCAGGAGATGGGCTTTGTTGTTGCTTCTCATCCTTTATGACAAGGAAATGATGATTGTGAGGTTAGTAAAACTGAGCTGCTTCCTCCTTCCTTTGTAACATTCTTTTTGTTTGTTCACATGTTAACTGTACACATGTTCACGATGATATTTTAATACACTAAAACAGTGTGTGCTGACAAAATGCAGCCTTCAGCCCTCCCATCCCTACCCCAGCCACTTCTGCATTCAGGCTCTCCGCAGTGTTCTTTACACATGGGCTCTTGATCAGGTCACTTGGGACTTAGACATACATGTTCTTAGGTCCTACTCCAGACCTCTGGAGCTGGAGCTTTGGCGGGGGTGTGTATCGGTTACTTTCTCATCGCGGGGACGAAATACCCAACCAGAAGCAACTTGGGACAAGAAGAGTTTATTTTAGTGTATAGCTCCACAGAGTAGAGTCCATCATGTTGGAGAAAGCAAGACAGAAGCAGGAAGCTGGTGTCACCCCAGTGGGAAGTAGAGAGTGAATAGCAAAGCAGAGCTGAACATGACACCTCAAGGCCAGGCCACAGCAAAAAGGTTCTGTAACCTTCTCAAGTAGCTGGGGAGTGTTTAATGGTATTAGCCAATGGGGAGCATTTGACATTCAAACATCCCAACGGGAGAGATAACATCTGAGATATTTTATTTTTTTTTAATTATTTGTAAGCAGAGAAAGACAGAATGGGTGTGCAAGGGCCTCCAGCCATTGCAAACATTGTCCAGATGCATGTGCCACCTTGTGCATCTGGCTTTACATGGTTACTGTGGAATTGAACCTAGGCCTTTAGGCTTTATAGGGCAAGCGCCTTATCCACTGAGCCATCTCTCCAGCCTCAACATCTGAGTTTTAAGAAGTCTCTCTGTGCGGGAGCTGCTGCTGTGGATGGTGAATGACCAAAGGTGAGGGGAGGAAGGGGCCAGTGCTGAGAGAGCTCAGTGGATTGTCACTAGCAGGTATTTGTGGGCAGGTGGAGTCTTTGACTAAGTGGTCATGGGTCTTGGGATGTCAAGTCACATCAGGCTGATATTAATAGTCTCAGAATTCATGCAACAGGTTTACTCTCCCAGGAAATGATTTCTGTTAGTCCCAGCATCTGCATCTGGGAATGGTAAATGTTAGCGGAGATGTCTTTGCTGTGGAGGGATTTACTCTGTATAAATTAAATTTTCTTTGTAAAAAAAGTTCCTAAGTGTTATTCATTATGAAATGAGTTATTGTTGCAAAGGGTATGCTTTTAGAATCCAGAATTTATTTTTCCCATGATAAATGGTATGAGAGATTAAATGGCACAGAGGTACACAGTCACCATTGTGAAACTGCTCGTTCAGCTGCTGAAGAAGACCAAAGAAGAGGGGCTGTGAACTGTAGGGCCTGTGAAGGTATGTGACAAGGACTTGGCCATGAGGAATCCTCAGAACTATGTTGAAGAAGTCCCAGGGCTGACATTGCCCCCAGCATAATAGCTGGGAAACTTGTCTCAGTTCAGCTGTTGTCTAGGGTTTAGAGTGTGGCTGGCCTATCACAGGCTAGGAAAGGAGGCAAATGGACCCTAGCAGCCCGAGCTCTTTGGGAGGGTATCTGGAATTAGGAAGGGAGCTAGGAATTAGGAGTGAGTGAGGAGACTTGTATACTAGTCCAGAGTGATTTAAAAAAGTATTGCATGAATGATTTTAACAAATGTGTGCATGTCTAGTTTATATCAGGGCACATTCTATAAGCAGAAGTCTTGTGGCTTTCCCCAAGTTGATGGAGGATCTAAGAAACAAATCGTGATCTCACAAGTTTCAGAATGGTGGCTTGGCTTCTGTGTGGTTTCGTGAAATGTGGTTCTCATTTCCACTCCCCCTTCAGCCGGGAAAGCTGCCAGCAGAGTGGATGGAGTCTTTGGGTAATGCATCCGTCTGAAGACACCATGACACTTGTCAGTTTTGTTCACTTGTCCCTGGTGCTTTATTCTCCCTTTCCCACATCCAGGCCATCAAATACCAGTAACTTAAGTTACTCGCACTTCTTTAGAACATTTAAATGTTTAATTTGCCTGTGAACACTTAAATTGGAGTGAAAAAAATCAAAAACTTAAAAGCAATTTTAAAGGGTTTTCA
Source organism: Dipus sagitta (assembly GCA_036346955.1). Lineage (NCBI taxonomy): Eukaryota > Metazoa > Chordata > Mammalia > Rodentia > Dipodidae > Dipus > Dipus sagitta. The sequence continues at coordinate 129,559,881 of CM070771.1, read as the reverse complement.
CTTGCTCTAGATACTATTTGTTCTAAATAAATTACACGTACTAATTAGAGCTCGAAGTCTGGGAACTACTAATCTTAGAGCAGTGAAAAAAAAAATACCACTAAAATTGGGCCAATTTTATTTCCCAGAAGAGAGTACTTGGACATGGATTGGGAAAAGTAGGGGGAAAAAAGTCAGAATGTGGTTGTATAATCCCTTTTTGAGGTTTCCCAGGTCACATTATTCCTGCTGCTCAAGACTTTGATTTCTTTCTCTCCTCTGAGCCTTCCCATCCTTCCTTCCTGAGTTCTTTCCCTTCCTCCTAGCCTTCCCTCACAGCCCGCTCTATTCCTTCTCCAGTGAAGTGTCTTTGTACCAGTGAAATGTTTTTGTTGGTGAAAGAACTCTTCCAGGGATGGTAACACTATAGAGCTGAATTCTAGAGCATTTGTTAATTTCTTCCCATTTATGGTTCGGTTTTATTCAAACAAATTAGCTAATAGTCTTGCAGGCATTTGTTGAAGAGTCTGAAGGGCCAAATGGAGCTGTTTCTGGGCATGGGGCCACATGTGGATGCCTCAGTTTTGAATGATTGGTACTTATGCTGAGACCCTTATAGCCTACTCCCTAGAATACAAAATCGATGGCACAGCTCCTTCCCTTCATGCTGTCCAGTGGCTTGGTTTTGCAGGGGTGGGAACTGAAGAGGTAGAAATCAACTGAGAAAGGAATTCAACCCCCTAAGTGACGAAGGGTTGTGGGATGGTCAGGAGTCAGTCAGCCCAAGTGATTAGCCACATGTGGCCATGGAGAAGGGACCTCTAAAAATAACCAGTGAGCAGTCTACAGTCAGGTCCAATTTCAGGTTTGGAGCCTAAGAAGGGGCAGGATTGGCCAGCAATAGCTCCAGCAGGGAAGGCCATGTCGGGTATCTGATACCTGTTGGGAGCACTTTGTTTTTTTCCTTTTTCAATATATAATATTCATGGACTGAAGAAATCAGAATGGCTGAAGGTAAAGGTATATTCCTGTTGTTTGGGTTAAAAGTGGTTTTGGATCAAACTTCACTTTCAGTTGGGCTCAATTCAAGTATGTTTGGTTGAGTGCTTTGACGGCACACACTGTTTTCTAGTTTGAATTCCTGCAGATAATTGACTTTTCACAAGTGGAGGAACTTTCATGGAGTGATTTGTGTCTCTAATTTGAATATGTTTAATGTCTTGACTTCGACTTTTAATACAGTCACACCTATCTGAGACCACATTTTACAAACATCTGTAGCCTGATACATGAACCATAATGAATTTAAGTATTGTCTGCATTTAAATTTTATATAAAATGGTAGCAAACTTTGGGGATATGTGAGTCCAGTCTTGTATTAGTGAGCACATTTGGTTCAAGCAGATTTACCTTATATGGAACTTGACCTACTTACATGTGAAGCAGATACAAGACACTAGAGTTTTGTTCTTGCTTAAATTGAATCTTTTACTTTCATCTGTTCCTTAAAGAGTTTAATTTACTTTTTTTGTGTGTATATGTGTTTTTGTTTTACTTTGTAGTGAAGATTGCCTTCTGCTAATTCAATGTAGACCACATTAGCAGTTATGTTGAAACTTTATATAAGAATGTTTCTTTCTAAATTTTTGAATGTTTCATCTATGTTTATATGTGGAAGACTTAGCATATAATAGTAAGTAAAACTTACTGATAAGTGATTTGAAGTGAAGTGAAGTGAAGTGATTATGAAGCTGATTAGTAATTCAGTTAAGGATAGGTCAGTTCAGAAACTTGACTACCCTTCAGATGCTGAGGCACTTCTGTTTTCCCTATCTTCAACCAAATAAGCAACGACCTCTTGTACCTAGCCAGCCTGCACTTTGGAGTGATTCTCTTTGGGTCATTGGGACTGTTGCGCACCATGGTAACCTTCAGTGTTCATAGTATGTGAGAGCATTTCTAATGTAGAGCTCGCTTTCGGTGAGGCAGCATGGCTAATATGAATCTCAAGGTCCCTGCTGTGTTCTTAGTACCTGTAAAAGTTCTTCCTGAGCAGTGCCTGGGACTACACTGTGAATGTGGAGCCAGAAATAAAGTGAAGACTTTAAGATCTATTCTGATCTAAGACATTAGTGACAATCGCCGATGTTCTTCCCGAGTGTCCCTGACACCATCCTGGTTTCAGTTTGAACCCCTCGGGAAGGGTTTGCTTAACCACACTCCCTTCATTTCAGTTGCTGAGAAACTGATCTGCCCTTGGGGACTAGGCACATTGTTTACGAAGGGACACACCAAGCACATGGCATATCTTGTGGGTTAAAAGAAAACTTCTGTAGAAAGCTCTTTACTGACTCTTGTAGATCCTGTATTTTGCATGTACTTTTTCCTTGTAAACATGCTCAAAGTAAAGACCTGAAGTGCTGAGAAGAGTCTCATCTCTGATTTGTTGTTTAGTTCCTTTTTGGAATTAGCAAATATTAACAGTAATACAATGATAATAATGCTAAGAGTAATAGATCATTTGACATTGTAAAGTATTTCCAAACAGTTTAGTTATATAACATTTAGCTTTTAAAATGATAAATGTATTTAATATCATTTTGAATGATAGTCTTTCTGAAATTGATAGTATATGTTCCTAAAACAGATTAAAATGACATTTTAATGACAGATTTGAGATCATTCTACTAAATATATTTTAAGAATCTTTAGGAGGGGCCCTGTAGGCCCCATTGAGTAAGGCTCTTCCACCCTGCTTTCTAGTCCTGGCCTCTGTTCCTGCTGCTGGTGTGCACGCCCTCTCTTGGCTTTCCTACTTTCAGGGAGGTTAGCCCTGTTTAGACTGCTGTTTTGTGCCGTAAGTTAGGAGACTTGATTGTCAAGTTGTTAGGGTCATGTGTAAAATAAATGTAAACAGATTCTTAGCAGTGATGCATTCTTTATTGTGACTTTGGCTGTCTTCTAGTCTCCTTCCCAACTCTGTGCCCAGTTCAGTGACTGTTACTAACTTGAGTGAATGATATTTTACTTTTAAGAATCTCAGACATGTTCCTCTGCTTTCCAGCTTTACCAAAGAGATTGAAATGGGGACTTGGACTTAGAGTTTAGGTATCTATTTTGCTTTATTAGCTATTATATTTTAGATTTGTTTCAAACAGTATATTGCTGGGAGTGTTTTTAATGACATACACATCTTGGAAACAGTTATTGGGGAACATCTGGCCCACGCATAGTGAGTAAATTGTTAAAAAATGGGGAAAAGATGAGCTTGTGTTCCTTCCTGTGTTATAGTTTAGGAGAAATACAAGAGGCTGTCAGTCACAGGAGTGCAAGAGAAAGACAAGAAACTAGTTTTATCATACCTTGGCCATTCATTTTTAAATAAGTTAAATCTCAAATATATCTTGCTTTTAATAGTTTAACTCTGTAAATATTTTTTAGAAGCAATGAATAGCCAAGGAAGAGCATTCTTAATCATTAGTTGTTATAGTTCCATATTTGGAAGTGCGTGGATATTTACAGGAGCATTGTATACTTAGTATTATATATTAATGGACGTGTGCACTTATCTGTATTGTTATATAGGAATAAGGTAGGTTTTGTGCATCTAGTCTTAAAAAGAATGCCTTCTGTATGTAACAGTAAACACAAGACACTACTACTGACTCTTTGGAATTCCCCTCTTCCATAGAAACACATCCATTTTTTTCTGGTGATTTTGAAAATTAGGAGCTAAAAAAATGGCTTCAGGGTATAAGGCACTTGTCATGAAATCAGAGATGCCTGAGTTTGGACCCCCCAGCACCCATGTAAAGCAGGACATATAACACTAGCATGGGTAATCCCAGCATGCCTAGGAGAAAGGGGGATGGGGACAGGAGAATCACCTGGAAGCTCTCAGGCCTGCAGCTTGGTGAAAAACTAGTGCGTGAGATACCCTGCCTCAAGTGAGGTGAAAGGTGGGGACCAAAGCTGCGAGTTGCCCGCCGGTCTGCACACGTGCACTGTCGACAGTGCATACCTGCACTCACACCCATGAACACTTGCGCATGCATGCACACACACACGATCTGCCAGATACTACATTTAGTTTGTATTGTTTCTTTTATAATTTATATGCTTACAACACATAAAAAGATTGGAAATAACTTTCTCTTATGAGCACTATAGAAAATTTCATCCATTCATTCCCTCTGATATCTGTGTTCAGTTAATAATATAGTGAAACCTATTCTTAAAATTTACTTACTTATTTATTTGCAAGCAGAGCAAGACAGAAGAGAGAAGCAGAGGAATGTGAATGCCAGGGCTTGTAGCTGCTGCAAACAAACTCCAGATGCATGTCTGGCTTTACGTGAAAACTGGGCAATATAACCCCCGTCATTATGCTTTATAGTAAAGTGTCTTAACTGCTGAGCCATCTCTCCAGCCCAGTAAAACCAGTTTTTAAGTAGCTTTAACATGCAACCATGTGATCTATATTCAGCAAAGCATTTTTAATGTGTAAACTACATACAGCTGCTCTTACATAGATGGTTTAAAACGAAGTTAGTGGTCCTGTGTTACTTGGCAAATGTGCTTTTTGTTGCCATGCAGCTATTCATGAGTTCAAAGAACATCAGAAAATAAATTACTTCACTTTTACTTAACAATGAAATACTTCTTTAGCTATACTTTTATATATTTTGATTTAAGCATATTATGTGTTTCAGTATACATACATACTTAGATAGCCTTAGTTTTCATGACCTCTCTTGAAAATTTGATCTAGTGGTAGATTTTAGAAATATTAATATCCCTTTTTAGAAGAATTTCATCATTTTTTTTTCTTCAGAACAATATGCTTTCTTTTAGAAGTATAGTCTTAACCAAAACCAGTGGTGTTCTTTCATTAGATGGGGGTGTGGAGGTTGAAGTTCTGGGTCATGTAGGTTGGTGTGCTGGTTAGAATCACAGTGCTCAGGCCTCTGTAGAAGTCAGACCTTTTCCTAGTTCTGTCCCACTGGTGTTGCCAACATGGGTGAATGCCTGAGTTGTCCTTGTCCTTTTTCCCAGTGGCTCTCGGCCAGACACTGCCCCATGTAAAGACACATGGAGATGTTTGGGAAAGTTTTGCTTGTCATAATCTCTGTGACTTAACTGCCTTTGGGTTCTGGGGAAGCCATGTTAGATACCTTAGCATAAGGAAGTCACACAAGCTGAGCAGCATCCTGATCAAGCTTCCAGAAACATGCTGTGCAGAAACGTGCTCGTGAAATTCTAGTCCAGAGAAGCCATGTTCTCCGTGATACCAGAGAAAGTCCTGAGTTGACTGGTGGATAAACTTTATTCTTTTCTCAGATCGCATTTGAGGATGTGATAAAACCTTTGTATATATGTTTATATCGGGATATATATATACACACACTATATATATCTTTGTGTTTGTAGATGTGCATGCTCTGTGCTTGTGTGAGGAGGGCCCTGTCCTCTGTCATTTTTATTTCCTTAAGATAGCCTTTGCCACTAAACCTAGAGCTCACACCTGTTATTTTGTTTCATTTCATTTTGACCTTTTGGTTTTTCGAGGTAGGGTCTCATTCTGACCCACACTGACCTGGAATTACCTATGTGTTCTCAGGGTGGCCTTGAACTCATGGCGATCCTCCTACCTCTCCCTCCTGAGTGCTGGGATTAAAGGCCCAGCTTATTTTCTCTTGTTTTTCTTTAACCGATTGAACATCAATCCTGTCTGCTCTGCATGAACACTGGGTACAAGTATGCACAGCCACACATGCCTCTCTACATGGGTACTGGGATTGAACTTGGGTCCTGATGCTTACACAGCAGTCACTGTCACTCACTGAGCTCTCTCTGCAGCCCCTGTATATTTATTAATATAACCTTCTTTTTAAAGAGAAATGTGAGTATGGTGTTCTTTTAAAACAGTTTTGACTCTTTATAATCATAATATAATTGACTTTCGTGATTTATGTTTATCTTTGATGTCAGAAGAGTATTTCCAAAATAATTTAAGGTACACACCAAAATGATAAATGGCACTTGGTGAATAGCAGTTCACAGTGCTGTTTCCTGCATTGCGGCCAGTTGGGAAGGCATATTTTCCTGCCTCCTCTCAGACTCCAGCATATCCTGTAAAGGGTGGGAACTGCATTGTTCCTTCTTGCACTTGATTTGGGTTTCTATGATCTCTATCTCTATCTCTGCCTTCCTCCCTCCCTCCCTCCCTTTCCTTCTCCCCAAAGAAATAGATCCAGCTACATTTCTTTATGATTTTATTAAGAGGTTGATATTCTCAGAACTTGAAATGAAATTATATTTTCTTGTTTGACAGCTCCATATGAGAAAGTAGATAGCCACAAGCATCAGGAAAGGCAGCATCAAGTAAATAAACTGGCAGAGCTGGAGGACACTGGAGCTCAGCCCAGTCCTTCACAGCATTTGGGAGCCCCCACACCAAAAATGTCACAGGTGGATGGAAACGGGAATGTCTAGTGTCCATGACATCCAGGACTTGGGATGTTATTATTCCCATGAGGGTACTTTTGACAAGTAACTTGGAAAGTATGTGTTTTTCATCATCTTATTAAAAAAAAATATCATTAGTTAGTGAGGGCTAGAGAGATGGTTCAGCAATGAAGGCGCTTATCTACAAAGCCCAATGATCCAAGTTAGATTCCCCAGTACCCATGTAAAAGCCAGATGAACAAAGTGGCACATACATCTGGAGTTGTGTTTGCAGTAGCTGAAAGCCCTGGCATACCCTGTCTCTTTTACTATCTCTCTGCTTGAAAATAAATATATTTTAAAAAATAGTAATCAGTACCTTACATTTTCCATTATTTCAAAATTAAAGCTATTTGAACATGGTGTTGAACATAAGAAGTATTTCTGTTTTCGAAGTCTTTAATTTTATGTAACATGCTTTGAGAATTTAAGTGAGATCTGTTTCTGAAGTGATCTGTTTTGCTAAAGAAACTAGTACTTGAGTACTGTTGTTAATGCAACAAATTAGTGTGAAAAGAGGCACTCAGCCAAGTGTTTGTCTTCTCTTCTTCTCCTTCCCCATCCCTTTCCTTTCTTCTCCTCTTCCTCTTACCCTTCACCCTTCTTCCCATTTCTTATTCCCTCTTCTTCCCCTTCCTTCCTCTTTCTCTTTCTTTTCAAGGTAGGGACATACCCTAGCCCCGGTGACCCAGAATTCACTCTGTAGTTCAGAGTGGCCTCGGACTCTCTGTGATCCTTAGTTTTCCAAGTGCTGGAATGAAAGGCATGTCTGGCTCATTTTCATTTTCTGTAATTATATTTTACATTTCTCTTACTCCACACAGACACAAAGCACGGAGGACACAAGAACGGAAGGAAAGGAGGGATTTCTGGAAGCTCCTTTTTCACGTGGTTCATGGTCATTGCCTTGCTGGGAGTTTGGACATCTGTAGCTGTGGTGTGGTTTGACCTTGTTGATTATGAGGAAGTTCTAGGTAAGTTGTGTTGTGAAGTTTCTTCAGTGATTTTGTAAGAGGATGACATTCCTAAGTCATCTCAAAGACTTCCTGTCAACTTTCTGGTAATATGACTTGCCATATGTCTTCAGTAATTGTCAGTCGACTAAAAACGGGATTTTATTAGGATTACCCCCAAGTAGTGGATTGTGAAGTTTGAATATGTTGACTTTATATTGTATTGTTGCACAGAGAAGCTTTATCAAATGATTTCCATCACACTCATTTTCACTATTTGCTCTAATCTATAATTTCTATTCATTTTGTTGTGAATTTTTACAATTCTGGATGATGACCTACTGATTTTACTTAAGAACCCTGTAATATAACATAACCTTTCCTTTTAGTAGTTGGGGTTTGAGATAGTCTCACTTGGTATCCCAGCCTGACTTGAAACTCGTGGTGATTCTGCTGGGTCAGCCTTGGTTGTTCCGATTACAGGTCTGAGCCACAGTGTCTGCCTTATAAAACCTTTCTTCAGAGAAGGTTTCCACACCACACCTTTTTGTCTATTGAGATAGACATGTATGTGTGTATGTATATGGGAACTCAAGTATTAAAAGGAGTGCATGGCTAGCTCATGTGTAAGGCTGCATGCTTTTCTGAGGATGTTCCTCTGGTCCTCTGATAGTATCTTCCTGTGCCCCCTTTTGCCTTTTGCTTCTCATCATCACTAATTTTTTTTTTATGATTTGTTTTTCTTTTTGTTGGGGGTGTATGTGTTCTAGATAGAGTTTTGCTTCAGCCCAGGCTGACCTGGAATTCACTGTGTAGTCTCAGGGTGGGCTCAAACTCACAGCCATCCTACATCTGCCTCCTGGGTGCTGGGATTAAAGGTATGCCAGCACACCTGGCTTGATTTGCTTTTTTATGTTAGCCATTTATTTAATCTTTTTTTAATGGGAGAGAAAATATACATAATATAAAATTGAATATTTTAAAGATTTGAGGGTATACAATATTTTAGTTTCTAATAAATCCATCATTTTGCACAAACATCGTCAGTGTCTTGCTCCTGAATATTTTCTGTACCCCTTCTTCCTCAGACATTCACATTGTTCTACTTTGTGTGACTGTAGTGTGACCTGTGCTAAGCATGGTACATGAATGCAGTCATATAGCACGTGACCTTCTGTGTTTGTCCCTTACCACTTAGCATAATCATATTTATAATCTTCAGTCACCACTCAAGCGTATAGCTGCATAATATCCCATCATAGGGTACACCACACTTCACATTCTGCTTCCCCATTCATCAGCAGTGGGCAGTGGACTTGTTTCCATGTTTGGCAGTTGTAAAGAATGACTTTCCTCTGTAGTCATCCAGCAAAGCATCTGGAGCTGTGTGGGGGAAAGGCACACTTGTTCTTGTTGCACTGCAGACCCACTCCCTTCCTATGGGGCTGCTATGCTAGCCGTTTTTCGATTAATGCCATCTTTCTGGGGGGAAAAAGAGGAAAATAAAACGTGCTTACATGTGCTGTGTCACTCATGATGTTTTTCATTTTACTACTTTAAGTAACATGTCTCCAAATAGCTGAGTGGACTAAAAGAATTTTTAAAAGTTCAGTGTTAGGCTTCTAAATAGAGTTGTGATCTCACTGATGAACAGGTGCTGTGATGACAAGTAATGCATGTTAAACAAAAGGAATCAAAATATTGGTGCCTTTGATCAAGAGTAACAATGTTCATGTTTTCACATGCATGCAGCCAAAGCAAAGGACTTCCGTTATAACTTGTCAGAGGTACTTCAAGGTAGGCTATGGAAATGTGCTTTTAGTGGACTTGCATCTACCTCTAACACCTCATCCTTATTCTGCTAATTTAGTTATCATGTGCATCCAAGAATGTAAGTGGGAGGACCAGTTGTCCCTTATGAGCTTCTCAGGAAGGGTAGTTTTCTGTCTTGGACATGGAATTCGAGTTCTCTTCTGTGTATTACTACTTTCCATTTTCTTAGCAATAAAAATGACATCTCCATTCTTGCATTAGCATTGTAATGTATGTGTACTAAGTCAGACTTTTATATAGTACAAGTAGAACCAGGGTTCTGAGAGGATAGATTAGTCATAGCTGCTCTGTCAAAATTCCTGTCTCCTTTAAGGCAGGCTTAATGGACTTTATTAAAAGAGTGGAAACTGTATAGGCAGTTTTTTTTTTTTTTTTTGCTACTAATGCTTTATTTGTGAATGTTTTTTAAATATTGCTGTATATTACAGTTTTTTCATAGTCCTTATTCAGTGATAAATTATAAACCACATTGATTTTAGAATGCTTTTAAGGTATTGAATGTTAGGCTCATTTGAATGCTAAACATGACAAAGTGGTCCTGATGAGAGAGCACTCTCACAGTTTTAGAAGTCCACGGTTGCTGCTCTTGAGGAATAAAGGCCACAGTCATTTTGTCTTCTCACTATATCTGTTTTAAGCCTTACAGTATTTTTCATAAGTAATAGATGGTCAGTTGCTAATGAAATTTTTAGGCATGATAGCCATAAGTTTTCATTGGAACTTCTGATGACCTCTGCTTTTCTTTCCATAGTCAAGTCTTTTTTCTTTAAGTAGACACATGATATTTCTGTTAGAGTTTATTATTGTTAAATGTAAAATCATTTTTAATTATAATTTTTTTTCAAGGACCTCACACTTTGTGGTATAGTTTGAGGCTTGGTTGGTGGTTCTTTTTGCTTGAGGTGTTGATAATGTGATGAGACTCCACACTTCGCAAACACTGCATTTGAGCAACTGTTAGAAATACTTTTGTTATACATGTTAAAATTTTTCCCTGACGTATTTATGAATTTAATAGATATTTTGAAGTGATTGGATCAGAATATGACTTAACCTTTAAAGAACTTATTTTCTCAGTCATACATCATAGAATTTATTAAGTGAGTATGTCCTGAATCCCTAAGTGAATTTCCTGTGACTCTTGGGAAAACTCTGGCAGTGGTTTGCAGGATTCAGAATATGAGTCAGTAACATATATGGCTAATGTACAGGAAATACCTTATTAATTTTTTTCTTTTTATTCCTGTGTTCGTCATTTTCTCTCCTATTGTAGGAAAACTGGGAGTCTATGATGCAGATGGTGATGGGGATTTTGATGTGGAAGATGCCAAAGTTCTATTAGGCAAGTATCCTTTCTTCTTCTGTGTTTGTTTAAAGTATTAAATACGGAAAAAAATAATGTTTTCTCTTTAACAATGTCCATGTCAATTGTAATCATTTTATGCAAGATATTTTGCTACTTAATATTTCTTGTTGAGATAGTGACCCTTTTGCCATAAACCTCGCGTATATCAAACTTTCATTAATAAGTGGGTATATTGCTCTGTCACCTACATTTTTAGTGACTGCATTTTTCTTTTTGCCCTTTTAGTTAAAGCACTTTATATTCTGAGTGTATTCTTTGAATATATAGATAATTCTTATCTATTTTCAAATATGATAGTCAAAACTTTTTTAATACTTCATTTTCCATAGTTTACTTTTACTTGGAAAAGCTTACATAAATTAATTCTGAAATGAAATTTTGGTAGTAGATACCTAAAAGTGTCCGATGTGTATTTTAAAATAACGTTAAAATAAAAACTAGTTAAGTAGTGCTTCTTCACTCACATTTCCTTGTTGTGGAAATCTTGGACTCCTCTTTCTGCCTTTGGAATTGCTCCTGTCTTAATTTACCATTGGGATGTTTCTTGTAATAAATAAAAATATATTTGTTCATTTGTTTTAAAATGCTGTCTTCCAGGAAAGGATCATGCTAATTTTAATGTGCAAATTGTATATACTCTGGCAGGTGAGGTAACGACTACTGGTTTTAGACAGCATTGTATTTCCTCCCTTAATATGAATCAAAGATGTATGAAAACTTCAGGTCTCATTATTTAGAAAAAACACTGGCTGTGGTCTGTTACTTTATGCTTAACAGAAAAACAATGTAAAGTCTTCCTAGACACTATCTGTAGTATTTATGAACATGAAAAATGGAAAGATACCATATCTGTTACCAATTAAGTTGCTTTCCATTGATACTTCTCACCTACTTCTAGAACAAAAAATTCTAAATATGAAACAGAGTTTCAGGTATCATCCTACCTAGTGGTGTCTTGGTTTGTTTCCTCATTACTTCCAAGTGGGAGTTTGTATTTGTTGTTTTCAGTGGAAACTTGCAATGCTATTCTCTCAAAACTTCTTGCTTTAATGGAATTTTCTATGCAGTTCTATCATTTTATATATAAATTAGAGTCTCTATACATAACTTATAATTAAATACTCAGAAGACTTTAGTTTTAGGCATGAGAAATAAATAAAATATACAACTTAACAGATTAAATTGTGGTAATTACTTATCGTATGGTTTAATGCCCCACAGCATTACTTGAAGTGATAGATTCAAATAGTGAAGCTTTCTAGTTTAAAAATCATTTCATTGTGGGCCAAGATCTTTTGATTTTAGAAATAAATTTACTTAGATGTATTTCATATCTAATGTATTTTACTTTTTTATGTTAATACCTTGATTTTTTTGTGTATTTCAGATTCAAGTAGTATTCTCTGTAGAATTTTTAACGAAATATTAGAGGATTAGTTAATTGCACTGTTGAGGATTGTTATTAGCAGATGGACACATACAGCATGAGCAAATCAGAATTTGCTCCTTTCACTAGGATCGTATGCCAGGAAGTATAGCCAAATGTGGTTGGCCTCAATGCTCATGTTTAGAAGTTGGTTAATAAAGTCAAAAAGAGAATTAAGAGAAGGCAAAGATATCAAAGCCTGGTTCCTCCCTATGGCCCATTTGGAGCCAGCTTGTGGCCTTTGAAAAACGGAGGAAGGTGAGCTGCAGGTCCGCTGTCAACTCTGTTCTACTCAGCAGCTTTAATTCTTGGCAATCAGAACAACCTTAACTTGAATGGGATGGGATGACGGAAGTTCTTTTCCTATTCATCTTGGATACTGACAGGTGTCTGGAAAGGCAAAATATGGCAGAATTTTGGGGTTCAGAGAATTTAATCAACACTGAATAATCAGAACTTAAGGAGCGTGGATCCTAATGAAGGCAGCTCCCTGGGCAACTTCTCATTGGTTAGCACTGTAATCCTTACAAACATGCAGACTAGGTGGAGACAGTTAGCCAGGGGAGGGTGAGAGACATTCCATAGATTTGACATTCATTTTGTAAATATTCTTTTTCTTCGTTCTTATCAGTTTCACAGTCACTCCAGTTTGGGGAATATATTCACGCATGTTTTGTATTCCTTTCATATTTTAAGGTTTGTCTCTTTCTATGAAGTAGAAAGAATTAAGTAAATGTGAGTAAATCAAGACCAATAACCATTATTGATTTTAATGTTTCTGGCCAAGGCTTTGCTGACAGACTTGTACGTATACTAACCTTCCTCTTGGATGTAGAGCTTCCTCTTGTTTTTGAGAACCACTTGTCAAAAATAAAAGTTTCTTTGATGAGTTCATGTGTTATTTCAAGCTATATTGCTTGGAAATGTGTTCTTTAAAACCTTGCTTTCCACACACAGCCAGCAGGAAACAACTTGAGGATTCAATGTTGGGCGTGGTATAGTCCTTCAGTAATATCCTCCAAGGAGTGTATGGTGTCGTTTTATCCTAGCACCACGCTGACACCATATCACATATGGCCATAGCACGAAAGAAAAGCATGTCCACAGTTCCTGTGCCTACCATAAATGCTGGGTGGACGTGTACATGTCCCTAAGGGATGAGAGAGACTGCAAGTCACCCGTCTTTTTTTTTTTTTAATTATTTATTTATTGGTGTGATATCAGCAGACACACACACACACACACACACACACACACAGAGAGAGAGAGAGAGAGAGAGAGAGAGAGAGAGAGAGAATATGAGAATGGGCGCGCCAGGGCCTCCCGCCATTGGAAATGAGTGGCAGACGCGTGCACCCCCTTGTGCATCTGGCTAACGTGGGTCCTGGGGAATCAAGATTCCAGCCAGGGTCCTTAGGCTTCATAGGCAAGTGCTTAACCGCTAAGCCATCTCTCCAGCCCAAGTCACCCGTCTTTTAAGGCATAGGCGTGCTCTTTGATTTGGGACCTGCTTTGAGATGCTCCAAGGAAGTAATTATTACTCAGAATATTTTTTTCTCCTTAGACTCTCCCTCCTGTCTTACAAACCACAGTCAGTTTGTGTGATTGGACAGTTTTGTTCAAATACTTTTGTGAATTTGTTACTTTCATCTGTTGTATTTTATGTCTAATAGTAAGCAGTACTTATATTGAAAAATGCATAAAGGTAAAAGCATTTTCTTCTAAATATGCAGCTTTAGTGTTTTAAGTAAGGGAGAAGAAACAAGATTATTATCATGATGACTTAGATGGAAATGTGAATGTCTTCTGTTCACAGAATTTGGCAACTCTTAAACTCTTATATCAGTGAAAAATATCTTGGGTATGTCAAAAAGTAATGAAGCACCAACTGCAGGTTGTGTTTCTGCACTTCCTCTGAGATGTGAAAACTTGTATGATATAGTTCTTTTGTTGACAACTGCAGAGAAGCCTCACTGTCATCTTTGCTGGTACTTGAGTTGTATGGAGAGAATGCATGTTGCCAAAGCCTTACGTGACTGGTGTGCCTGGTCACAAGTGCAAAAGCTCCCAGGTTGTGATGCTCATGTTTCCTCTAGTCACAACCCCCTACCCCCATTATTCTTTGTGGGGCATTGCAGTGGGCAGCTGGGTAGCATGGGCTGATGGGGGACGTCTAGAATCAAGGTCTTTCCCTACCCCAGGCCAGTTGGCCTTACAGGAGAAACAACAAATGATAATTAATACTTTGATTTGATTTCATTTCATGGCTGATGGGGAAACAAATTGCTCCCCACATGCCTTGTTAAGACCTTGGTCACATTTCTTTTCAACAGACAGAGAGTAGTGTTAAGAGTGGACTTTAAGTATTGATCAGATTACAGGGCTGTGGATCAGTTGCTGGAGTATTATGGTACTAACCAATTTAAATATTTGGTTTCAGTTACATAATTTCAGTGCTTAGGTGCCCCTCTGTGATGAAGGTAGTAATCTCAGTAGGCTTGCAAGTTAGTTCTACCTCTGTTCACTCTTGCCATCACTGTCTACTGACTTTAGCTGATAGATATTTTTATTGGTTTTCCATCTTAAGACATTGATGGAAAGAGGCACACCTGGTCCAGAGCCAGTAGAAATGACAAGGATTGGTGAGGTTGATTGAGGCTTGACTGTTAGGTATACAAACTGGTTTCCTTGTTTTCCACAATACCTTTCTGTAAGCCTCTGTGACCACGATGCACAGCCTTTTTGAGATCACACTGCTTAAGCTTGTTTTTTCTACCTAACTGCTCTCCTTATTTTCTCTTTCTCTTTTCCTTTATTCTTATGTAGGCCTGACCAAAGATGGCAGTAATGAAAATATTGATTCTCTTGAGGAAGTCCTTAATATTTTAGCCGAGGAAAGTTCAGATTGGTTTTATGGTTTCCTCTCATTTCTCTATGATATAATGACTCCTTTTGAAATGCTAGAAGAGGAGGAAGAAGAAAGCGAAACCACAGATGGTGTTGATGGTACGTCACAGAATGAAGGGGTTCAGGGAAAGACCTGTGTCATTTTGGATTTACATAACCAGTAACTCTGACTCAGGACTGAAGTCACTGGCTTATGAAAACCGGGAGCAGTCTCTCTATATCATTTTTGTTTTGCTTATGCAGGTCTTAATGTACAGTGGGCAGTTGTGACCTTACAGTAAACATCGGCCACGTGCTCTTGCCCAGTACAGCTACTAGCTAGTCATTTGCTTGGCTTCTTCCACTTGTAATAAAGAAAGTGGCATTCCTCTTTCATGTAGTTGTCCACAAAGTGAAGATGATGTTCTTGGTAGTATAATTGGTTTCTGTATCATTTTATTTCAATTTTTGTATTCACTGAGCTAAATCTGGAAACATTAACAGTAGTGAATTGTGTTGTGGTTAACCCTGATGCTTGTCTTTCTAACATACTACTAATGATGGTGATACTAATGGACTTGATGATAAAAACATTTCTGGCATGAGTAATAAGTTATATGCTTCTCTGTTGATCTTTAACTTGTTAGCCATGTACAATGATGGTTGGTTAAAAAGCTGATATTTTTTAATCTGTAATTTCTGTAGATTAACTGACTTGTCAGGTTCCTAAAAATTCCAATGTAAACTTCTGTATTAATGGTGCTTTGAAAATAATTTAAAAAATAATCCCATGGTTTGCCTTAGGGTAGTTCGTTTACTGAATTCATATACTAGTAGGCCTGAACATATATGTTTTTGAAAGCGGTAATTATTTTAAATTTAATTTCTAAATATACATCTAGAGAAGGTTCTTTGTGTATTTTTAAGTAGGCATATAAAAGAGGGAAATGTGAATATGTGTCTTGAATAATGTTGTAATCTATTAAAATTATTCACCCTCAATTAGTCTTTTTCCATTTTTTCCTTCATTAGCTTATTTATTAACTATTGATTTGGACTTAGGTATAATAAGATTTTTTTAGGTTTATAAATTAAACTTACTTAGATGGTCATTCAGTTTTAGGAGTGTAATTTTTTCCATTTAGGAGACCTCGTCAGCTTTTATAAATGAGTGCTTCGGGAATAGCCAAAGCAGTTGCATTAGTCATGCTTAACATGCATTTGTTAAAGAGAGATGTCACTTTTCCTGTAAGAATGGGGCAGCCCTTTCTACTGGAAAGGGGCAAGTCCTAAGACTGGCTTCTGTTACTTTGGAAGGAGTGGCTCGTCATGCGTTCAAATCCCTTTCAGTGTCTCTAAAATTTTGGTCAACTTTGCTTCTAAATAGAGCCAGACTTAAACCTGAACACATTTGCATTTGAAACAATCTTATTTGACCATAAGTTTCATTTTTCAAACTTTCTTTGTTTTTACACATTTAATCAAACCACCAGCAAGTAAGTAGACTGTTCATGCATTCGTTCTGGGATGTGTGTGGCGCATTTTGTGTCTGTATCACAAAATGCTAGTCTGAGCTGGAAGTCTGGACTAAGTAAGCACCCAGGGATCTGCCCTCCTTCCAAGATGGCCCAACCTACTCGTCTTGATAAAATATACTTGCTGCTCTGTAGTCATGTCTCCGTGTATCTTCTCATTGGACAGTGACTTCCTAAAGCTTAGATGGTAGTCAAACTCCACTCCATCTTGCCCTCATGCTCAGGCAGAAGGTTTTACTGTGTTACTATTTCCTTTAGTCACAAGCTTCTGATTTTCAAATATATAAACACTTGAGTGAAGCCATCAGCTAAGTAGTAAAATGAGTATTCTTTAATAATGTTCTTTCTGAAGGTTAGTTTACAGCTATATCATGTCGTCTTCTCTGAATTTAAATACTGTGGAATAATCAATTGTTGCTTAAATGCACATTCGTAGACTCTAAGTTCAATAAAATTCATTTAACCAGATATTTCAGAATATTTTTCAGAGCAGTCTTACTTATTAATGCATCATGGCTACTAACTATAGAAGGTATTTTAGTGAGATGTGATAAAATGTAATTAATTTCTTGTCAGGCTTTCTTATTATGATACTAATGCACATTTATGTACAGAAATTAATTATGCCTTATTTTTCCAAGAATAAAACAAAGATGTGAGATAATTTCTCATATATTTGATACTGCCTCTGATCAGCCCATTTGAGAAGCCTTTGGCAAAGGTAAAATATGGGTCGCTGATGAACCTCTGACTTCTGTAACCTCCATCAACTTGTACCTAAGACTTTTTCATGTACTAGGAAGAATAAAATCATTGGCAAAGTTGTGGTATAAAGAAAGCATGACTTTTAAGTTTCATATATGTGCATGATTTGTAATTTTATAAGGTTTTATTTTGTAACGTTATTTCATAATGTATTTTCCTAGCTCATGTATCTTAACCATAAGCTTAGTTAAAAAGGCAACATTGTATTCTGTACATTTTAGTATTTGTTTACAGTTAAGGAATTTTAAGTTGTACTAGCTCTGCCTTTTCAGTTGTGAACAACCCAAGAAACTGGACTGCGCTGTGTGCCCGACTTAGCGCTGGCTCCCCGTGGCTTGCTGCTTCCTGTGGGGCTCTGCCCTTTGGCTGAAAGGCCCGTGGTCTTGACTTGACAGCACACTTGAGGCACAAGCACTGCTTTGCTCTTTGACTTCTTGCAGCCCTGCTTTCCATGGGTACGTGAGTGGCAAGGTGAGAACCAGCTGCAGCAGTGTCTTCCTGGAGCTGACCTTACTAACTTCGAGGCCTGGCTCAGCGGTTTGCTGCCTGCGGGGACCCTGACGAGATTGAGAACAGGATGGTTGCTGGCAGGCCATGCTTGCTCGTCTCGCACTTCCATTCATTTCTCTACAAACTGCCTCTCTGTAACACAGAGCGGCGTCCAGACATGTAAGGAAAATCTCCTTTCTACTTGAAATCTGGTCAGTTTGTATTTGCACTTTGCTTTGCTACATACAGTGTTTCCTCATTTCTCAGGGTATTTGCAACTGTGGATGATTGTGGAAAGCAGATGTAGACACAGCCAGTGATGCTCCGTAGTTACGTCTTAGGGGGAGTGGTACTTGTACCTTGGTCCTTTCTGAGTAAGCCCTGGTCTAGCTGCTGAAGTCTTCAAAATCCACAACAAATTCTATGTGGTTTGGGCTGTGGAATCTTTATTTCTCATGAAATACGTTTGGAGCGCTTTCACCTTGGTGACTCAGGCTGCTTTCCTAAGTTGATGGATGGGCCAAGTATGCCTGATTTTGTGCTCATATTTGCTAAGATCACCATGTTCTACTCAGATTGAGGACTGCATGAAGCTCAGAGCTGGCTCTCTGACTATTTAAGTCTTCAGAGCTGAGCAGTACATGACATTCGTTAGTGTTTGAATAATGTATGCTGGCATTAGTGCCCCTGAAAGAGAGGGGACTCAGGAGTTCCTCACTGCATTCTCAAATACTGAAGTGTTTTTCTTTTCTAAAGCTAGCTTAATAACAACTTTTGTTCTTTCAAAAGAAATGGCATTTTGAAGTTCATTCAGCAAATGGACTGATACTAACAGAGATCCTCAGGTGGTCTCTCCATTCCAGGACAGGCATTTGGATCTGCAGTTTACATGCATGCATACTCAGTCTGTAGATGAGATCCCTGTTTAGATACTGCTTCTGTGTTCAGATTCTCCACCCTCTTCCACTCAGAGCGTTGGTGAGTTGTAGCTTTTCTCTTGCCAGATGTCTCTGTTAGTAACATTATAGTTTTGTTAAAGGAAATCGATACATTTTTCTGTCATTGGTTTTACTAAGATCAGACAGGATCCCTGGATCCACAGCTGCTGATCCCGCAGGACTATTCCTTAAGTGAACAGCACATGTTTTGCTGTGTGCAGCCAGTGTTAGGATGGGTGTGATGTTCTGGCTCAGGAAAGAGTACAGTGAGCAACTGAGGCTCATAGTGACTCAAAAGTCTACAGGGTCTGTGGAAGTGACCCAAGTTGCCTCAGTGTGAAGGACAACAGCCAACCAATCCTAGAGGAGAAGTGAGAAGCCTGGGAGAGCTTCTCAGATGTCATAATGTCCCCTGTCTGTTGCATGTGATGGAACTGTGGGTCTGACCACTGGCTTAATCATTTACACACTTTAATTTCATATAGGACATTTTATTTGGAATACGTGTAATGATAATGCCTTACTGAAAGTTGTCAGAATAAGACTGTGGACAACCTCTTCAAAGGAGTTTTAAGAATTCAGTCACCAGACCTGTTCACAGTAATCACCTTAAAAGTCACCAGAATCCAGAGTGGCTGGGCAAGGTGCTGCACATCTTTAATTCCCTATGCTTTTGAGGCTGAGGAAGGAGGATTGCTGTGAGTTTGAGGCCAATCTGAGACTACATAGTGAATTCCAACTCAGCCTGGGCTAGAGTGAGACCCTACCTTGAAAATCAATCCAAAAGCAAAAACAATCACCAGAGCAAGCAGTCAGTGATGGGAGAAAGCAAACAGACTCTTTGCTTTGGTGCATTCTTATTGACTTTACATTGCAATGTGTCCATGGTCATGGCTCTCAATTGAGATGTCTCTAGCAATAAAAACGACTTCCATCCAAAAGTATGGCAAGTTACAAAGAGGCTTCTTTTTCTTTTCTTCTCCTTCTTTATTTTTTTTTTTTTTAAGGTAGGGTTTCACTCTAGCTCAGGCTGACCTGGAATTCACTATGTGAAAGCCAATCAGGGTGGCCTTGAACTCATGGTGATCCTCCTACCTCTGCTTCCCAAGTGGTGGGATTAAAGGCGTGCACCACCACATCAGGCCCTTTTTCTGTTTTAATTGGTGGGATTTTTCTCAGCACAACTTGTAAACTGCTATAAAGAGCATTGTTCAATCAGTCTCTCTTTTATTTTGATGTCATGATCTTTTCCTCCTATTATGATGGTCTTGTGTTAGGTAATGTCAGGCAATGTGAGGGCATTACCATGGAATGCATTTTATAATCATGGAAGTTGTTAATAAAAAAAAATTGAAAATACAAAAAAAGAGCATTGTTTTGTCATGAGTTTTATTAGTTGACAGAATTGTTCCCTTTGCCTCCTGGACATTGGACTTGGTAGTATATAGAGGGGAGGAGACAAATAAGGTACAGATGACCACACACATAGCAATAATTTAATCCTGCTCAGGGTGAAGAGCTTGCTGCTCTGACTCTTGCAAGTTGGTGGTGAAAAGCTCTTCCATGTTCTTACAACTCCCAAAGTCATTTTATTCCTCTGCAGAGATGATTTTTCCCTTTTTTTCTAGTCAATTCTACTCTGTTCTCTCTTTATAACACGTCCTGACTCCCGTAGAGTTTCTTTTGAGCCGAGGATTCCTCTTTCCTTCACTCACACTTTTCTCAGAGGTGGTGCACAGTAATACCAATCCAGCCCTTCCCTTACGTTTGCACTTCCCTGTCTCCTCCATCATTTCTCCTCTCATCACCTCAGCCGCTTTTCCCACAGACACTCTTCTTTGTTCTGTAGCATTCAAAATGCATCAAATCCTGCCTCTTCCTCCTTCAAATAGTGGGAATTTCCTGGTTCTATCCATTTTCTTCTAACAGGGAGATGCTCAAGAGTACCTGGGGCTTGTGTCACCTTTCTCAGTATCGATGCTTCTTCAGGGAAAGCCAATCTCAAGATTGCCTGGGAATAGTTAGGACCAGGAGACAGACGCCAGTGGCGTGCACTTTCCTTCCCTACACTGACCTGGCTTCTGGAAGCCTGTCTTTTGATACTGCTGTTGTTCTGTCGCTTAGGGCTTAGGGCTTTCCAAAGGCTGTGGATTCTTCCTGCCTGTACTCTTTGGTTTAGAGTCTGAATATATGATAATTATTACTTGAATTATTGGCCCAGGGTTTTAATGTTAAAAACTACTGAAAAGATAATGGTCTGCTTTTTAATCTCATGAAAGGTACCTAAAGTGGGTATTTTGGAGTATTGAATGCTGTGTTGCTGTTGAGTAAATTGTCACTTTAACACCTTCTGTCAGAGGTGGGAGCATTAAGTACTCTCCTAACAGTTTCCCTGCTGATACCAGTCTAGCTTGGCTTGCTGGTGACCAGTGCCTTAGCATTTTAAAATCATTATAGCCCTGCATGGTTCATGTGAGTGAGTATGAGGCATAGATAGTTTTATTTTTCCATCCTACATTTCAATAGAAAAGTCTGGGCCTGCCATGGGAGAGACATTAACAATGCTGAGTATATTTTGATGTTGCATATTAATTTATTTTTCATCTTTTTTGTGTGTGTGTTTGTGTAAAATGTGTGGTGTGATTTGTGTCTGGTGTATGCATATGTGTGTGCTGATGCGCACATTCATGTACATGCGTGCATAAGAGGCTAGAGGAAAATGTTGCGTGTCCTACTCTATTGCTCTGGTTTGTGAGATGGCATCTCTCATTGCACCTGGAGTTGTTGGTATTGGGTCAGGCTGTGTGATTAGTGAGCCCTAGTGATGCTTCACTCACTTCCCGCCCCCCCAGCACTGGGGTTATGGGTGCTGAGAAATTGAATGCAGGCCTTCTTGGGCACTCGTGTTTATGTGACAAGGGCTCTTCCTCACTGAGCCGTCTCTAAGCTCTCTTAATTTTGTTTACACATTAATACTTCCCATATACTTAAAGGATAGGTATTTTATTCTGAAGTAAACACATTAAGTATTGATCTTTGACAGCATCTGTGTTATGTAGTCAGTTTTGTCTTCAAAAAAAGTTGTTATACAGAAGCATTGGTTAGGCCTGCTTAACTGGGCACTTGGACAGGTAGAGTCACTGGTGCTTGTGAGTTAATCACAGCCCTTCCTTCCCTTTTTATCTGTCATGCAGTTGGTGGTATGACTTTTTTTACATTTGTTTTTTTCAGAAT
The DNA here is from genome assembly GCA_036346955.1 of Dipus sagitta. Lineage (NCBI taxonomy): Eukaryota > Metazoa > Chordata > Mammalia > Rodentia > Dipodidae > Dipus > Dipus sagitta. Next base: position 129,537,970 of record CM070771.1, on the reverse strand, counting down.
GATGATGATGAGATTTCAACTACAATGAATTACCATTCTGAAACAGGTTATCTCATTTTATGTGAACAGTTGTCTACAAGTAGAGAAAGGACAGGGAATTTAGGAGTGGAGGATAGTATGGTAAATAATAAAGCAAACATGAGAACATCTTTTTTTTCAAATTGACATTAAAACGTTTATTATTATTAACATATTTTGTATGGATACATCATGTGTTGGTATCCTTTTCCCCCCTCATTCCTGCCCCCATTACTTGTAGAATTAGAATGCAGTTGAGGTTATGGGAAAGAATGAATTCTATAGTTTACAAAAGGGTAAGTATCATAGCTTAGGAGCTTTCTGTTGACACCGCACAAACCTTAGATCTTGAGTGACCTCTTGTGAGGCTTATACTCATAACAACTACACCTCTCACCCAACATACCTGTGACATGGATTAAGAGCATGGCATGTCACTTTATAGAAAGTTGGCCAACATATGAATACAAAATTTATGTGAGTGGGAATTAGAAAAAGGAAATTGACTGAGTGAGATTCTAAGCATATCCTCCTAAAAGAGGAGTTATATTGATGCTTATTACAGGGTCAGAAAGAAACGCATTATCAGAACTGATTTGCCATGAGGGGAAGTAGGGATAGTGCAAAGCTTTCAGGGTGAGGAGTTGGAGAGTACTGATATAATGCAATGTTACTTGCTTATTAGACTTTGTTAAAGAAAGCGGTAGTAAAAGCACTGCTTGTTCAAAGGATGAACTATGAGAATAGGCTGCCCTTTGGTGGATGGCATTGGTGACTGGCCCAGGGAATAATGGTCTAGGGCTTCACCTCATCATCTGTGCCCTGAGCATAAGTCCATGCCTACAGAGAAAGGCCACTCCAGTGGTAAAGACAGCGCTTCCTAAAGGTCTGATGCAAACTGTGATTTTTGACTGAGCATAGGTTGATAATGATGTGTTTGTCTGATAAACAAAGTATGGCTTTCAGTGACACATAAATGACACTTGTGTTCTGAAATGTTTTTCTACTGATGGATTTTAAATTTAAGGACCTTAACATGTTCATGGAGGAATCAACTCCAATTAATTTGTAGGTACTTGTTTTTGAATTTCCTCAATATTTTGCATTCATAACCTATTTTCATCTTGTAACTACCAACAGAAGGACCTGGTGGGGTAGCCAAGAGGAAAACTAAGGCTAAAGGTATTTTCTGTTTTTCAAATTAGCCTTGAATGAATCAAGCTTGGGCTTGTCTGTGCATGATGTTTTCTGGGTGTGTGTGTAAATACAGCTACCAGTGTTCAATAATAATTGCTTTTTGGTTTTGGGTGTACCTGTCATGAGTAGTTTGTCAAGTCTAAATTTTCTTCCTCAAGCATTATCATTTTAATTGATTTCCTTTCCATGTTATCAAAATTCTGTAATAATCTTTTGAGCAGAAAATTATAACATACTGTTTTACACTTGTTGGAAAATTAATATTAAATTTACATAAAACCTTAATGGTCTGACCTTTTAAATTAACATAAAAAGGATAAATCCAGAGCTGAAGAGATGGCTTAGCAGTTAAGGTGCTTGCCTGCGAAGCCTGAGGACCCAGATTAGATTCCCCAGTACCAGCATAAGCCAGATGTACAAGTTGGCATATGTGGTTGGAGTTCATTTGCAGTGTCTAAAGGCCCTGGCATGCCTATTCTCTTTCTCTTTCAAACAAATGTAATATTTTAAACATGACTGCATCAGTGATTAATTTCATTTCTCCCAAAGCTCAGATGATACTGACTTAGAGCACAATCAAAGCTCCTGGGATCAAACATGTAGTACCATCCAACAAATGAAAATTTAGGTTTATAATCCAAACAGTATATTATGTTGGTTCACTAATTTACTGTGTTTGCTATTTTAATTCATTCACAATTGCTACATTATCAACCATTATAAGTAGACTAACATTGCAATATGATGCTTTTATATCTTTTCATGTCAACATTGATGTTGTGTAGGGACAGGGACATGCATGGTTTTATTTTTTAAAAACCTGGTAATCTTTTGTATTTAAATGCTGAGATATTGTTTGTAGATGCTTTGTTTTTTGGCAAGTCTAAACATGTAAGACATTTAGTATGTGATGTGCATAGTTTTGTGATTGTATTCATTTTTAGAGTGAGGAAAATTTAATGTTTTAACTTTGTATCTCACTGGAATAATTCCCAAGAGAGAATCAATTTTTTTTATGATTTCTTCTTGTAAGCAATGATAAAATAAATAGCCAATAAATGATAGTTCTACCTTCTGATCTTTAAAGGAAAGTTAAACATTAAATGTTTAATTAAAATAATAAGATATAGAATAAGGTCCAATAACATTGTGCAAGCTCTTTACTCCTCTGTATTGCCATTCTTAAATTTATTTTGCTAATGGCGTTATTTCATGAAGTTGTGGAGGTGTTTCTGTCTGAATATTATTCTGTATTTTTACAAGATTTTGATGTAGATTTTTAGTAAGAATTGAAGAATCTCCTGGGAAATTCAATTAATAGAGAAAGCATATGTGATTTTTTTTTTTTTTTTTTTTGAGGTCGGGTCTCACTCTAGCCTAGGCTGACCTGGAATTCACTATGTAGTCTCAGGGTGGCCTCGAACTCACGGCAATCTTCCTTCCTCTGCCTCCTGAGTGCTGGGATTAAAGGCATGTGCTACCATGCCCAGCTGAGCATATGTGATATTTTACTTTGGTTAATCATCTGTCTAGAAGAGACACAATATAGATGTGTCTCTTGTGAGCACTGCAAATCTCAAGTTCATTTTGAATACCTTTTGTACTATGTGAATTTTAAATGTATTTGATTGGATAAAAACAACTTTCACATTTTCGAGAGAGAGATAATTTTCTTTGTTACTGCTTAAATGCAACACTGTATAGCAGATAATTTTTATAACTTCCCGATGAAAGCAAGAAGTTAAATTTCAAGCTTTTGTTCACTGCTAAATTTCTGTAAAGCAAGTTGCAAGCAGAGTTTCCTGTGAGATTGGAGTTAATTCATTTCATTGCTCCCTCTTGCCCCTTGCAATGTGAAATACATGTACTTTGGCTTGAGTTGCTCTCCATAAATTAGCAGGAAAACATGCTTAAAGGAATGCGAGTTTCATAATGTTGTCTCTAAGCAGAAAAATTCTATTTGTCATAATACATAAATGCTACTGATAACATTTAAAAAACATTTGTATGCATGGATATTGTTTTTTTTTTTTTTTTTTGTATGTGTGTGCCTTTCTTCCTAGCTCAAAAAAGTGGTGTTCAACTTGTTCCTGCACATTTTTTTTTTTCTCAAAGACTTTAAACACAACTGTTTTAAGGACATGATGCCTTTATCCAAGCTAAAAATATTTTATTGCCTTAGCACAAAAACAAGTTCTGGGAAGTTGATATTTCCTTGCCTGTATTCTTTACTTCTGTGAAGGTTATGAAGTGTGAGTTAACACCTTGTGTGGAATACTGCTCCTGGGGATGGACTCGCTTCAGTAATAATAATGCATGCTAGCCTGTGTTAACACATGCCAAACCATATTTCAAGCTGCAAAATAAGATGCAAAGCCTCCAGAATTTCTTTTACAGCTAATGTTTTACAAAGTTTTGTGTCTCATTTTAGGCAGCTTACAACTAACTTTCTGAGTGAGCACTCCAGTGGGTGGGGTAGGGCGATGGGTCACAAGACCATATTCTTTTCACTAAGTTGCTCTTCTGTGAGTTACGAGGTAACATTAGTAAACCTTTCTTTCCTTTGATTGGAAAACCTGAAAGTTAAAGAGTCCACTAAAGAAGAGCTCAAGCAGGACAGAGAGAAATCTGTGTCAAGGAAGGAAAGTAAAACTGGAGAGAGAAAAGGGAAGAAGGAAAAGGAGGATGAGAGGAAGGATAAGAAGATCGCTGAGTCAGAGGCATCACGGAAAGCATCTCCTAAGGGTAGAAAAGACAGAGAAAAGGAGAAAGCAGCCACGGATAAAAGTGCTAAATCCATGGGAAATCAGAAAAAATCGAATGAGAAGGATATTTCTAGTAAAGCGTCTCCCAGAGACAAAGATGGCAGGAAGGAAAGAAGCTCTTCCAGGCACGCAAAGGAAAGTAGCCAGAAGAGAAAGAACTGAACCCCTGACACCACAGTCCAGGAAGGGGTGACATTCTTGAACCCAGGTTGCTGCTAAAGGGCAAAGGAAGTGTATGGTTGCTCTGTTGGGAAGACATTGCACATTAGCCATGTAATGTGTTTACTGGTGCTCAATAAGTAAATCCTTGACATTTCTATATATTCTGTCATGCTTCTAAGTTTAAAAAGATGAAGCTCTTAAAATCTTATAGAATGTAATAACTTCTAGCATTATTAACTTATTGATTATATTCAGATAAATACGTGTATAATATGAATTGTAATGGTTTCAGTAATGTATGAAATATTTTTATTGGAATTAAATATTCAGATTCTTAAGATATTAAATAGTATTTCTGTACAGTGACAGAACTCAAGTATACTAAGCTCTCAGTTGGGTAGGAAGCTATCTTCTTTCTCTACTCCTTTATTTTTTTTTCTTTCTTCTTTCTTCGTGCTTACCTGTTTTCCTTTCTACTCCCCCCCACCCCAACTTCTCCCAGCTCTCCTATTAGAGCCGGAGCCTCAAGTGCCTCTACTCTCCCAGTCCCTCCCTCACCAGTCTCCCAATATACTCCTTGCTCAGTATCCCTCCTCCTCCCCCTCCTCCCTCATTTTCATCTAGACTACTGCCCTAACCTTAGATCCTGTGTCTCTTACTTTCCTGTCTCCTCTTTTGGCCTCCTTAGCCATTCCTCCCTTTTTTTCACCTGTTCCTTCCCTCTCTCTTCTGGTGACATCCTACCAACACTGTTAACCTCATGCCAAATGCTGTTCCTTCAACTCTGTATATAGTCATGAATAAAAGTGAGAATTTTATTTAGAAGACCAATTTCAAAATATTTTATTTATGATAGTCTTACAAATTCGGTCATTTTGAAAAAGCTTTAATTATTTAACTTTGAGCTGCACTTTGGCAGCACAGTTTTCAGTTATTTTGGTTGAGTGTCATATATCTTTCATATTTGATTTTATCATAATGTTTACCATTTCTAAAGAATCACAGATTTGAGATCAGTATTGAGCCCACTATGATACATTTAATAAAGTGAAAAATCTAATAAGAAATACATTTCTAGAAATGGTGTGTGCTACTTTGTGCATGAGGTTTTAATTCTTTCACTTTGGCTATTGGCTAACGTATGTACACTGAGCCAGGACTGATGGCACAAGCCTGTTATCTCAGTACTTGGGAGGTGATTGTAAGAAAACCAGGATCTCAAGGTCATGCTTGAGTACCTAGGGAGGCCAGCTTGGCTACATGAGACTCAGTCACAACAAATAAAGTGAATAAAAAACTTAAAGTGACCTTGTAACAATCAAAAGTGCTATCCAGAAGAATTTATTTTTTAAATAATTCTTTACATTTCTGTGAAAAGATGAAAACATAGAGATGTTTAGACTAAAGAAATATGTTTCAAATCCAGTATGTATAAACTTAAGTGTAAATATTTTAGAAGTATGATACACCTTTTTGTTAAAAGCCACCAGCTTTTACCACTTACAAACACATAAACCTTTAGTTGTCCCAAATTCTAACTCTCATAAGCAAAAACATCAAAAGCAAATTATTGTGGTATGTGGTAGAACATATCACAATATTTCTTGATTTCTTGGTTAATAAAAACTAAGACCCACATAGAGCCTGTGTTCTCTGTCAGGGTCTCACTATTTTTATACAGTACCTTAGCATAGTAATTCTGAAAGGGAGTTTGGTGGCTCCCTCGGTTGGCAAATGAAGGACCCTGCCTTCAGGTGAATAGATCGCCTGTCCATGTCTGTGACAGAGATCTATTTCTTCCTGCTTCTGTTTCCAGATCATTGCCCTTCTGTTTCTGCTCAAGTTTATTCTGTTTAGAGAGCCAATCACACAGTATAAAAAAAGGCCTCAGCAGGCCCAGATGCATCTTTTAGTTTTCTGGGTTGGTTCTGGGGGAGAGTCTCACAGCCTGGTTAAGTGTGATGACCATTCCTACAGTGATTAATTTTCTGCTCCATCTGCCTTTCCACCTTCTTCCTCTCATAAATAAAGACAAAATGAATTTTACTGGAATGTGCCACACACTTTCATGAAAAATATTAAAAATGCAAGTTTTAAAAAAAATCCCTAGCATTACTTTTATTTAAATTATTCAGATAATACTTTGTTTGTTTTTAATCATTAGAATAATTTTATCTAAACTTTGATCATATTCACAAAGCTTTGGGGAGGAAAGAAGAAAAAAAGAATGAATGAATCAAATTGCAGTTCATGAGCATTCATGAAATATTAAAATATTTCTTAGATGTATTTTTGAAGGGTAATAGCATTTGAAGACACTATTTCTGTGAATATCTGCTGCTAGCAAGAACTATTTCAGTTCTTGAGCTGATGTTCAAAGGAAATGGTAGTACTGAAATTTAATCAAATCCTAAGACAGTGTTTACATGTTTGCATTGATCATATTTTCTTGAACTCTCACTCATATGCCTAGTACTTAGCATAAAGTGCCTTTTGTCTACCTATACATTTAAATTCAGAAACCAGGGTAAAATTACCAAATACCCTCACCAAATGTAATAATTTTCTGCCATTCTATGTGGAGGAAAAACAAAATCCTGTAGAGAAAGTATCCTTAAATTTTTGCATAGAATTCAAAAAGAAAAAAAACTAAACCATTTATCTTAGTAGAAAGAACTGGCATTGGGATGTATTTGGTGGTATTATAATTGTACTATGTGGTGGGTTTGTTTCAGTCTTATTCTGTCCCCCTGACTGAGGGAAATATGTCAAATATTTTGGCTGGCATCCCCTCAACTCCAAAGCTCACAATAGCACAAATATATATATATATATATATATATATATATATATATATATATATATATATTTTAAGTAGGGTCCCTATCCCAGGCTGATCTGGTTTTCTCTATAGTTCCAGCCTGGCTTCGAACTCACAGTGATCCTCCTACCTGTGCCTCCCAATTGCTGGTAGTAAAGGCATGCACTACCCTGCCTGGCTATATTGGTTTTATTTAGATGTGTTCCCCAGGATCCATGTGTCACATACGTTAAGTCATTCAAGTTGGCTTACAGAGACCAAAATATTGAAGGTTTACCCCATTGTGAGGTTTAGAGGTACTTCTGGGGAATTTGGGTTATGCTGGATTGAAGTTCTGAAACCGTGCTCTGGGCTCCTGTCTGTGTCTGGACCCTCCAAGAATGTCAGCTTCCTTCTCAAGCAGTCGTGGATGTTCCTGAGCAGCGGGATCTTCATGGGATGAGGAGCCCGTGACTGGTGATACCTGCCCATTGCTATACACACTGATTGACTCTGGGAGAAGGAAAGCTGGTTCTCTGAAAGAAAGTTCCCTTTAAAAGGGCAAGCCAACAACCGTGTTTTCACACTGCTCTTCATATGTACTGAAAGTTGGAAGGATCTAGGATTTATCTTCTTTTTCCCTGCCCCAGTACAAAATGTTACATGGTCAGAGTGGATATTGCAGAGTATGAAGCCATGGGAAAGAGATTCCATCCTAACCCTTGGTCTATAATAATTTTAGACAAAGAGTCTAGGAGAATATTGGCATAATGATAAATACTATTATTTTGTTACTAGGAAAATTAAGTTTGCGTTGTTCTTAAGCTTTTTCCATTTCCTCCTGCACCAGTGAGGAAGGTTTTATTCTTAGGAAAATGAAGGGTCAGTATTAACTGGGCTGTTTTTATGAACATATTTTATTTTCTCATGGTTTTTGGAATTGAACTAAGAACCACACACATACTTTATTAGTTTATCCCATGTCCATTTTATTATTTTTCATTTGAGATGGGGGGGGGTCAATAAATTTCCCAGGCTGTCCTTGAACTCATTCTTTAACCCACACTGGTGTAGATCTTGTACATATCAAATTTGGCCTCAGTCTTCTGAGATTATAGACATGTTACCACCATGTTGGGCCTCAAGAAAATCTTAAATTAATCTTAGAGCTTGTTTGGAAGTTCTAGTAGGAGAGGACCAGTCCTCTGTTGGAGGAGGGTCATTCTCTTTTCCTGAGAGGGACACACATGGAGTGGTGATGGAGGAAGGGGACACTTTCCTAGCCAGCCAGATCAACTACACAAACCCTGGTTATCAGTGGGGTGACATGTCACAACTAGATTGTTCTCATAGCCAGGTGTGAAAATTATCTGTCTGGAATTCTTCGTCTTCTATTTGTCCAAGGACATAACCACATGACTAGATTTTTATTACTAGTTTGGCTCAAATTTTCACACAGAAGTCAACCTCTCTAAAAGCTGTAATTTTGTAAGCTGTTCTTAGAAGGTTGTCTTCTGTTTGTGATATTTTGTAAACCCCAACATGTCAATCTCTCCCACACATTCACTCACTCAACACCACCTTCCTGAGACTTCTCAGTATTCTAGTGGCCAGGTAAAGTCTTGGGGATACAGGTGGCTGCAGTCCCCATGATGAAATGCTGTGATACATTGAGGGGTTGGGGAAAGAAAGAAAGAAGTAGAGCTGTTGCCACTAAGGCCAGCTATTCCCTCTGCCTAGCATGTGCCCCCCTTGTGAGGCCCAGGCAGACTGTCGTATCTGTACCAGGTGTTCTCCCACCCCCTTGGTGGCTGGACCCTATGCTGCAGTCCCTATACTCAGCATCTGCTCCTTCCCTGGGCTTTGTGGCCTGCTGTGACTCCCCTGGAAGTGGTCAGTGTGTGCTTCCTGGGTCAGGAAGTATTTTTGGTCTGTTGACACCATTGAAGACTAATAGAAGAAATACTTTTTTTTTTTATAAACCCAGAAGATTCTTCAGTAACTGCAGTAAGTTGAATGACCTGTGATGGTTTTCCTTGGTGTTTATATGTGCAAGGGAATGGGAGATTTTATTTCTGTCAAAAAACATGGTATGAAAATGAAATTTTACTAGATTTAAGTGATCTCAGTTTTTAAAACTCTCCTATGGTAAAATGTTTTATGTATTGGAAGTGAAAGTTCTTACACTATAATGGCCATTCACTCGAGGTCGGATCCAAATGCAGCAGGTTGGTTCAGGTTCCAGAGCTCATCCACATGGGGCTGTGTCACATGTCCTTCAAGTGTATGATGATGATGTGAGTTTTTCACTTTTTTGCAGTCCTTGAGGAGTCTCTGTTGATCCTGTATCTAGGTTGTTATGAAAATGTTTTTTATATATTTTTATTTATTTATTTGAGAGAGAAAGAGGTGGCAAGGAGAGACAGAGAGCGAGAATGGGTGCACCAGGGCCTCCAGCTACTGCAAACAAACTCCAGACATATGTGCCCCCTGTGCATCTGGATTACGTGTGTCCTGGGGAATTGAACCGTGGCCCTTTGGCTTTACAGTCAAGCACCTTAACTACTAAGCCATCCCTCCAGCCCATGAAAAATTTTTATTTGTGATTAACATCGTCATCTTTTTGAAATTTCTCTGTCCATCTTGGATCATGTAAAAATCCTTTGAATAAGAGGCCATTTATGTTCTTGGACTGTTTGTAGTTCCTGGTAGCCTCAGAATTTCCCTTTGTTCTGAGACTGCTATTCATACACTTGAGATCTGCATTCACCGGTTATACAAGCCAGGAACAAGATGAGTGTGGTCATGTGGGATGTGCGTCTTTCCGGAGCGTTATTTCCCAGAATGTCAGGTTTCATGTGCTTATCAGCCTTTTTCTTGGGATGTATTGGTGCTGTTAGGCTATATGCATATAAAACAGTTGTTCTGCACACCCATACTTGGAAAATTACAGTAGCTGGAGGGTCTTCAGTGGGTAAGATCAAAATTTTCATCACTCTGTACACCATAGGATTAGTAAACTGAAGACTGGTGAATTTAAAAGAAAAACTAGCTTTTCATGAGCTAGGTTTAGGAAATGTGCAATGACATAGTACTTATAATTACCAGAGTTTGGATGAGGCAGTTTGCATATGCAGTTAAACTTCTGGGTCAACAATTCTGCATCCTCATGTTTTATTTCCACAGACTGAGCCAAGCCCAACTGTGGATTGAAAATATTTGAAAAAAAGAATTTGCATTGGAACTGAACGTATATAGACTTTGTAATCATCATTCCTAAAGCAATACAGTGTGACAGCCCTTTAAATAATGTTTACATTATGTTAGATACTGCAGGTAACCTAGACCTGGCATGAAATATAGCAGAGGAAGTACATGGGTAACTGTGGGTAATTTGCCATTTTACATAAGGGACTTGAGAATCTGCATTTTTGTATTCATGGGGGTCCTGGATCTAATCCCCCATGAATACTGAGGGACAGTGTGTAATTCCTCAGAATAATGAAACCTTCATATTTGTCCTGAGTGACCTGGTATCTCAAAGAGTTTCTGGTGCTCACGCCCTGCCTCACTGCTGCCCTTCAGCTCACACTTGCTGATTCCTGTCGTGGAGTTTAGTCCTTGCACCTTCCCTAGAGGCTTGACTCCAGCCCTGGTATCTATTGTTGCCCTCAGAAATCTGTTGAAATGTATTAGGTACGTCCTTCAAAGGGAATCAATGAGCCCTTTCCTCATTGATGTAGTGCGTCTCTCCCCTTTTTCTCATACCTGCCTCTCCAGCCAACATACTCCCGATGCCATAACTTTATCCCACAAACTGCCTAGCACCTGGTTTCTCTTTTAGATTTTCCCTTTACTGGAAAGTACATGTCCTGTAAGTTTGTCTACTATCACTGCTAAATATTTAACGGATGAATAAATGCAATAGGCAATTTAGTAAATGCACAACTATCACATTCATGGGAAGATATACATGATTTCTTCCTCATTCTGGTCAGATGTTGGGTAGCAGTGAGTCTAAACTATGCCAATAATGGGCCTGTGGTGGTTGTGTCCAGAAGTCAATACTGCTATGAATGATTTACGTACAGACTACATTCACTTTTTATGTCGTCTTGCATTTTTAATTGAAGTCAGAGAAACAATCATTATTAAGTCCATGGTTTAAAAATTTCCTGTCTTGTCAGAAGAACCTGAAAAACTAAAAACAAGGTATGTTGTTAGGCTGTGGGTACATTTTTCAATCACATCTGGCCGTAGTGCACTGGCTATTCAGCACCACAGATAGGACTGTGTGGCAGCTGCAGACGTCCCACTCCTCTTGCCACGAGAAGTGAGCCCTAGTTTGACTGTCAGAGCTGAACATCTCTGGAATGTGTCTTCAAGTCTTAGCAAGACATAGAGTGGGAGGTGGTGCTTTTGCTTCTGGACATCTTCATGTCTTCAGGAAGCTTGCAACTGGGCTTCAGGATCGTAGCCTAAGAGTGAGGCAGGGGCTGTGAGCAAGCCCCCTTCCTGTGCTCTTGTTAAACTGGGTAATCTTTTTACTCAAGCCAGTGTGAGTTGGAACCCAGGGAACTGAAAACTGACACACTTCATTCACAATGTTATTTTGAATATTACCCCTTGTCATTTGCACTTCTAATAAACTCATCCAGTGAAAAACCTCTCCTTTGACTCTGAATTCATCTCACATGTTGCTGCTGTTTCTCACTTAATTTGTGTTTATTTCTTACCATCAATCTTATAAATGAGGAGTCATCTGGGTGGCAGGCAGTTTGGGGGACAAAGAACATGGAAGCTTGTGAGGCCAGTTCTTCCAGATAAGTTTAACGTTATTGTAGTTTAGAACATGTTTTTGTTAAATTTTACAAGTGTAGAGGAGTCTAGAAAAGGAGATGTATTTATGTTATCTTTAGCTTCTTTGAGCTTTACAGTATTGTTTATTTTTGTGCTGGAAAGTAACTGACCAGCTATTAGTGAGTTTACAGTTCAGTGATCACTTTGGATAGAAAAACCTGCACAGTATTTTCTCTTGTTTTGTGCTTTTCTTTGTTTTTCATGTCTTGCCCTTTCAGTTTTAAAGACAACACCAGGTTGAGTAAAAGGAAGCTCTTTGTGACATTGTTTGACTGAATATTGTTATACTAACCAACTTATAACATGTTGCGCTTGAAATTTCTTTTTCATATACAACAGACTTCTTCAATACAGGTGGGATTTTTAGGCAGTTGACTATTATTATCCACTGGGAAATATTCTCCCTTAGTGCACCCATGAAACTATGAAAGCCAGCTAGTTCCACGTGTGGTTAGAGAAGGATCACATTGTGACTTTTCATCCATATAAGAGATACTTTGGGGATAAAACTAAGACACCAGACATAAATGGGATTGTCCTAGGTAGACGAGGTCCAGGATGCTGAATGTTGGGCGCTGAAGCAGAGGGAGAAATCTCTGATAAATAGTAGAAGCTCGGTGTCAGCACAGTGCAGCTGAGAAACACTAGCCCTGGCAGGGGCCTCTGCACACTGGAGTACAGCAAGGATACCGTTTTGTCCTCCTGCAGCTGGGTCACTGAAAACACAGGGACCAGTTGCCCGAGTGTTTGAATTCTTAAGCTTTTCTTCACTCACACAAGCAGTAACTATGCACTTACAAACACACAAGGAGGATGGACCCACACTGAACATTTGGCAAGTTTAGACAGGACTATATGTTGTGAAAATTCAGGAATGCCTAAATTCTTCTACTATTTTGAAATTAAAGACTTAGACATGCTGAAGACCAATGTAAAGTGAAAGACCAAAGTTTTTAAGCACACAGTGCCAGAAATCATGAGTTGGTTACGTCATTGATCAAATGTTCAGAGTGTTTTTTTCCTGCTTTAATATATACAAATGGTGAAAACTCTGAGGTTAACACTGTGAATGAAAAATGCAGGACTCACAGAAAGATCTGCTTCAGAACGGACATTCCTGCCTGAGGAGGCTGAGCCACATACTGAGCCGGAGGAGCAGGCTCCCGAGGGGACAGGTAAGTGTCCAGGAGGCTGTAGGATCTATGTGGCCTGACAAGTAGCTTCATTTGCAATTTACAGAGTCTTATTCCACCCACAATTTGTTTGTAGAATAAAGAGCTACCATTCCTTTCTGAAATTTTACAATAAACTTTTTTTTTTTTTCCTAGTTAAAATTTGCACAGACTAGTTGTAATTGTGGTCAAGATTTTGTGGCCCAGCATTAAATCCAGGAGCAGCAGAAATCAGTGTTGTCCCATGACTCCAGTTCCAGCAACTGTTGTACCACATCACACTGAAAGTAACATGAGACACCTTTTGCCAGCATTAATTATCACCACCTACCACATGGAGTAACACAGTAGAATTATTGGGCTCCCTGCCTTTTATTTTTTATATTAGGGCCTCCTGTGTAGACTTCCCAGACCGCTTTGTCATTCTGTTTTCTATTGCTATGGATTCATAAATCAATTCACATTATTTCCATAGTCATCAAGGGATGACCCCTGGTTTGGGAATCTTGAAATATTTTCTACATATGCTTTTCTTAGGCAGATCATCTTAATGAAAATTGGTTTGGCTATGCCACCTACTGGAAGTGTTAGCTATGACATGTATTTACTGGCAGCATAAGTACTGGAGTCCAAATTGTATTGATGAATACTATTTTATTTTATTTTAAGATCAATAAGTAGTTATATTTGTTCATTTAATAATTCTAGGGGAATTAATATTCTCCTTCCCACACCTATAGAATTGCTATAACTGTACCATGGCTCCAGAATTAGTTGTGATTTTTTTAAACAGTGTTAGAATGTCACACCTCAAATTTTACTCTGTACAGAATAAATCTGTACTTTTAAAATTCTTATTTTTAAACTTAGCACTGGATCTGAAATATGCCATGTCCCTTTTTGGCTAACATTATTCATTCAAATTATTGGTAATTACTAGTACACATTGGTTTCTTATTGGTTTCTGGCCTTCTCAATTGCTTAGCAATAACTCTTGGTTTCAGTGCTGCAATCTCAGTCTTCCTCTTTTTGAATCTTAGTTTTTTTTTCCTCCTCTGACTCCATCCACCTATTTTACAAGTATATTCACACAAGTCTGAAAATATAGTAAAATAAACTTTTAATACCCTCCTAACCTCTTATCTGCAATCTAATCCCTCTTCACTGTAATATTTAGACATTTGAAAGAACATTATAATTGTCTTTCACTTTATTTTCTGTTCATTCTTTAATCCATTGCAGTCTGGCTTCTACCTGTTTTAACCCTCTCCAAGGGAGAAGATAGACATTTGCAGAAATATGAAGAAATGAAACACTTCACGAAGTTCAAAGCCAGTACTAATAGCTCATGGCTCTGGAAGAGTATAGGAGATCCCATTTGTGTAGTTCTTGCTTCATGGGAGCTTAGATTTTCACTTCTAGAGTCCAGGAAGCCAGTAAAGGTCTAAGAAAAGGAGCCGAGTAACACCCCACTGCCAGCTAGAAACTCCATATGTTCTCTGGCTTCTGCTCCCAGTGAGAAGGCTGTTAAATATGGGGGGTTGATAAGAGACATGCAGAGAGATACTTTCTATCACTATCAGAACATATGTATATGAATGGCTTAAGAAACATCCAGAAATAGATCAAATGCTTTAGAAGTAGTTTGTTGAGTGATAATTGTAGTCTTTTCTGCCTGAAGTTAAAGTTAATTTATTACATCTTTTGTCAATGGTTAACCCTTAGACATAACTTATGTCATTGGTAATATTTCATAGAGAGCATTGATGACATCAAAATATATCACCACGGTGACTGAGCTCAGATTTTGTTCATTAGGAAACCCATATTTGTGTGATGCTGCCATATATTTGCTAATACAGTAAGCACAGCTGTGTTGTAAGAATGTCATGTCATCATTAATGTACTTGAGCCACATTTGTATGAATCTAGGGCTCTGTCTGTCAGGCCCCACTCTTTGATGGGACAGAGATTGTTAGTTATGAGGTGAGTTCTTGCACTCATGCTTCCAGACTTCAGGAATGCTCCACTAGCCATGATGGCTCACTCCAGTAAGGCTGCACTTTTTTTAAAAAAAATTTGTTCATTTTTATTTATTTATTTGAGAGCAACAGAGAGAGAAAGAGGAGAGAGAGAGAGAGGGAGAGAATTGGCGCACCAGAGCCCCCAGCCACTGCAAACGAACTCCAGACGCATGTGCCCCCTTGTGCATTTGGCTAATGTGGGTCCTGGGGAATTGAGCCTCAAACCGGGGTCCTTAGGTTTCACAGGCAAGCGCTTATTAGCTAAGCCAACTCTCCAGCCCTTTAATCTTTTTTAAAATTAATTTTTATTGTTCATTTTTATTTATTTACTTGAGAGTGACAGAGAGAAGCAGAGGGGGGGGGCTGCACTTTTTCTTGATGGCTTTGTCTTTCTCTGTCATTCTCTTTAAGAAAACTTTGTCCTCACTTTATTCTATCATTAATTGGAATTCTATTAGAAATTAAAAAGCCTTTGCTTTTAAAGAGGCCTTAAAAAAAACCTGTACCTAAATTGTTTTCTTTCTTTAAAAGTTTGATTCAAAGTCTCAATATTTACATCTGCTGATCAAGTAAACCAAATTTAAATATCTACCATAACTGGCAGCATAGAGGAAAAAGTTATATAGCTAAATTAAATATATATGCAAAAATGCCATATTTGAGTAGTACAGTTCCTCATTAATGTTTGAGCACTTTTTACTTAGTTATGTTTTATAATTATTTTAGAACCCCAGAATATTGAAGATGAAGTAAAAGAACAAATTCAGGCTTTTGTCCATGAAACGGTACACACAGAACATGGTATGCATTCAAATCTCCTGTTTTGTCATGAGTTATTAGAATCATGTTTACCTAAAGTTATTTGGCTGTTACTTTTCAATTCAAGCATTCAGATTTTGGGGCTGGGATCTACAGTGTACACTTAAGTTATTAGAGTACAAACATTAATTCTGAATAATGATCGGACGTACTTTTAAAAATCCCATCTCACTTTGGAAACCCTTAATTTAAAAATAGTAAGAATAAATAAGAATAAACAATTTAGAAGCAGTGGTCAACCAAGAACAGATGTGAGGGTGAGAGTGTAGTGATAAGCCAGGCCAGTGACCTGTGGTGGCTTATCTAGGAAGACTGCCCTCCAGGAAATGTCCTCCACCCTTAGGTGCTGTGCTCCACCCCAAGAGTGATCCTCCTCTACCCCTAGGAGTAATGCTCTTACCTCAGATGCTGTCCTCCACTGCAAAGTGTGAGCCTTTTCTGCTCTCACAAGTGCTCCTCTTACCTCAGAAGCTATCCTCTTCCCTCAAGAGCTATCCTACACACTCAACAATGGTCCTCAGTACAGAAACGATCCTGTTCTCTCTCTGAAGTGGGTCTCCAGCCTCAGGAATAATTATTAACCCACAGGAGTACTCCCCAGCCTCATGGGCAGCTGTTAACCCTTATGGGTGATCACACCCCCCCCTCAGGAAAGATGAAACAGGTGCTTGGAAGGTGGGTGGTCAGCTAGCTAGGAGAGGGAAGAATCCAGGCAAGCACCCAGTTCCCTCCCTCGCCCACCATAGTCCGTCCTTTGTAGAGACTTCTTAGACAGTTGCCCCAGTCCATAGCTCCAAACATCTTCCTGGGTGGCTACTGCTCTGCATGTTGCCATGACCCCAGTGACTTATCTGAAATGCAGCCCGATGCTCCGCACACTGCACAGCGCCACTTGGGCACGCTGTGGGTGGCTTGGATCACAGCTACGCAGCACAGATTGCTTGCTTCCTCCTTAGTTCACATTTCCCTTCCAGTGCCAATTCTGTTGCTCCTACTCAAGGCTTTTATACAATGATAAATGACTTGCTACTACTATATTTGTCCGAGCTAAAAATTAAAGGGGTTTTCCATGATTTTTCTCTCCTCCATCATCAAATCCAGGTTGCCATTCATACATGTGCCTCAGCCAGGACCATTATTTCTTACCATGACTGCAGTGGCATCCAGTTGGGTACTTGTTCTTGTGCCTCTGAGAGCTGTGTTTGATGTGGCCTTGTCAGCTGAACCTTGATTGGTCCCAATCTCTTTCTGTCCAGTATTCTCTATAGTCTAGTTGGCCTTCACTCTTTCTCTTAAAAGTGCCAGCCTGGCCCTGCCTCAGAGCCTTTATGCTTATAATCTGCTAAAGCATGCCTGCCACCCCTCTCCCTGCCGTCCTCAGATCTCATCAGACTCAGTATGGGCTCCTCCACTGTCACAAACTTTATTGCTGGATTCACATCCCATACCCATATACCAGCTGTGTGACTTTAGCCAAGTATCTCCAGTCCCTGGTGGTGGCTGAACAATAGAGGCTTCATAATAGCAGAAAAAGCTTGGTTTCCAAATTGGAACTGAGGACACTGTTAATGAGCAGTGATGGATGACTGCTAGTGCTGCTGTTGTACAAATTGTGAAACTTTATGAGAGGTAAGGGAAGAGGCGCTCCTTAAGAAGAGAGTCATACAAGTTCCCAACAGAAATTAGATTTCATAGGAGTTTTGCAAAATAGTAGAAAATCTAAAATGAAAACAGTTATTAAAACAGGTGTGATGGGAAGACAGAAATGTAGTAGAGTGCATTCTCCTTCATGGGGGATGCTCCAAGAGCCCCTTTGGGTTATTGACAACTTCAGATAGTGATAAATTCTCCCATATATATGACACCATGTTTTTCCTCATACGTAATAGTATGAGGTGCAGCAGAAAAATTCCTTTTCTTTGATAGTTTCACAAAGATTTGGTTCTACTTTCGACTGCGCACACCTTAGTATGTCAATTATTTTTCTTACGAACATTCACCTTTTTACTTTAAAAAAGTTATTTTTGGGGGGGGCCTTCACGTTGGCATAGATGAAACACCAGCATCACTATTCTTGTGCTTTGGAGCCATTAGTAAGTAAGGAGGGTCACTGGATTACAAACAGTATGAAAATGTGACAGTCTGTTTACCACACATGTTGCTAGGTGACTAATGGGCAAGTTTCATGTATAGTGTGGCTATGCAGGACCAAAGGGTGGTTCACATCCCATTTCGATGGAGAGGGTTGATTGGGAATTTCATTGTATTATTGAGAACTTCACACATTTTAAAACTCATGAACTATTTCTTTCTGGAATTCTAAATTTTTTGTACTGTGGATTACTATAGGCAACTGAAACTACAGAGAGCAAAACCCCAGATAAGAGGGAGACTACTGTGAGTAGTACTTACACAAGTACATGATTCGGTAACACCCGAAAGCATCACTGTTCCACACTAGAGACAAAGTAACTACGGGCTTCCTGTAATTTTGTAGGGAAATTCAGTAGCAACAAAACTGGGAATACTTTTACTGCTTTTATAGTGATAATGGGTAGCAATGACAGGTGATACTCTGGGCCAAGCATTTTCTAAGTGCTTATATTCTTACCACAGCAGAACGAATGGATACTTACCAACCCCATTTTAGGGAAGAGGAACAATCGGTACAGAGTGGGTAATTTGCCCACAGTCACACCATAGGTGTAGAAGAGTCTAGGTACAGAGCCAGCCATCCCTCCCCAGGCCCTGCACTGCTAACCGTGATGCTGAGCTGTTCAGCCAGTACCTCCTCAGGTTCTGAAGTATGACTTCCAGAAAGCACTGTGCTGGAAGTCATGCCAAGGAACTAGGGGGCAAGTTAGGACACAGTAACAGTCTAAACCTGCAGTGCGATAAGGCAGCCTGTCATTGTCTGCACAAAGCAGAACTGCTTAGTATGCCAGGGAAATTCAGCAAAGAACTTTGCATCTTGACTTATCTAAAAGGCTGGAGCTAGGGTTAAGGATGCACAGGGTAAGACAGGTATATCTGCAGCACACTGTATGATTTTTAGATGAGATATTTGAGTTGTTTGCTACACTCGTTACTTGGAATTTGATGTTAATGCTCAGGAAAATGTCTTGGTGTCACCTAGTCTCTGAATGAGATCATTGAAGAGACAGATGTATTAATAATTGTGTATTCATTGACTCAGTCATCAAATACTTACTGAGCACCTCCTGCAGCCAAGCCTGGCCCTCAGTGCTAGGTGTGCATAATGGACAGTCTTATGAGTGCCTGTCTTCAGTGAGTTCATGCTCTGATGAGATGTGGCCTGTTGTTGCCCTCAGGTGGGCTAGCACTGCATGATGGGACAGTGACATCTGATGGGCACTTGCAAACTTGAGAGAGGCTCTGCTTGCCTGAGGGTCCTCATGGTCATCCTTCTTGTTGAAGGAGAAGACCTGCAGCTGGAAGCGGATGAACCTGCAGGAGAACCGCAGCCCGGGGACGGCGACTTCCTCACGGTGCCTGAGCCAGGGGATAGGTTTGAGGCCCCGGAACCAGGAGTATTTCATGAAGGTGCAGCACGTTGTTTCGTTTTCATTCTCAAACACAGCTCACACTTTATAATAGCATTGAACCTCCTTTAAAGCCAATGTTTAACTTTTATCTAACGGTTATGATGATAAAACTTAATGCTTCAAATGAAGTCATTTTTTCTTGACAATAGTTGTTCGCCTGTTTTGATTCAAGGTCTGAGGAACATGCAGAGCATACAGATTTCTTACAATGCTAAGTGAAGTGCTTCAGTAAGCTCCTTCCTGCATCCTGCCTAGGGTGCCACGTGTCATATGAAGTTCAGCTGCCACTTGCTGTCTGAAATTGGCACTTGTTCTGACACTCCCCTTTTCTGCTCGGGGAAGAGAACAGCTCATAGTTTCTGTCTCAGCAAGCTTTTTCTGTCAGCAACCAGACAGCAAACAATTTAGACTTTGCAGATCCCTGAGCCATTGCCGGAACACGTGCTGCTGTCACAGTACAAACAGCCCCAGCAGCATCTACGGGTAAAAAGTTGCTGTCTTCCTGTGAACCTGTTGTGTACAAAATTTGCCCAGCATAGCTAGTAAACAGTGTCAAAGCTTTTTTTAAAGTGTGAAAGTCATGAGTGAGTAAAGTTTGTTTCCATTTTACTGTATGTATATATATACCTATTTTGGTAAATTGCTTTAGAAGCAAGGAGCTCCAAATTTTGTGCATAGATAGCTCTCCAAAAGCTTCTATGCAAGTCTGTTCAGAGCAATAGAGGTGCTTTCCCTAAAACAAAGGGATATCTGTGATGGCTTGGTACCCATGCCAACTGCCAGCAGTGTGTGTATGGAAAAATGAAAACCATAGTAGTTTGAACATTTCAGCTACATTGTACACTGCAGACAGGTGTTTTATGGATGAGCTTTAGAGCCTGAGGATTTTACTTATCATTTATTTCATGATCTATGTGGTAAAATGTTATTAATTCCTGAGAATGGATGCTGAAACATTAATTTCCCCATATTTATGATATCACTCTCTCCTTTCTGTCTTTGGCTACGATGGCTCAGCATGGTTAATGGTGACTTGGCTCAAAATTTTTGCATCCAAGAGCTCCTTATACAACAAATGTCAGTTACCATGCACACAGCAGATGCAAGAAGGAGTTGGTATCATTAACGTCAGAAAGGACAGTTTAGGGTAGGAAGAAATACAAGAAATTTGCAAGTAAAGAAACATTATATTCTGATGTGACCTTAAATACAAAGAGATTCAGTTTGAACTTAAATATTTCAATTTTGTTGAAAAGCCTTAGAAATTAAAAAGAATGCATCTATACCTGTTATATAAAAAATACAGAGGTCACAATTATGGTGGGGGTAAATGTTGTCAACATTTGTGTTATCTGAGGTATCTGGGCTAAGTTATCAAGATATTATATGGCCAGGTGTAGTGGCACATGCACGCACTTCCAGCCATTAGGGGACTGAGGCAGGAGGATTGTAAATTCCAAGTCGGGATGGGCTATATGTTGAGACTTTGTCTCAAAAGCATATAGAGATACAGATACATCCCTTTTTAGCTTTACAAATGATTAAATTCTGTGCAGATTTTCCTTTGCATTCCCAACTGTGGACATGTGATTTTGTTCTAGACAATAGTGGAACAATGCTATAACATGGAGGACCATAGTGGAATGTGACATGGATTAGGAATTAGTACCTGCGGTTAGGGAGATGAGTCAGAGGGTAAGAACACTTACTGTGCAACTGTGAGAGTCAGTGTTGAATCCTCAGCAACCACACAAAAAATGGAGTGCTGCCATGCATACCTGTAACTCAGGGGCTAGTCAGGGCAGAGGCAGGAGGATTGCTAGGGCTGGTTGATCTGCCAGTCCATGCAAAACATGGTGCAACCTCTGGAATCAGTGAGACTCTTTCAATGACATAAGGTGACAGAATAGAAGAGGACACTGTAAGTCCTCCTCTGACCTCTCATGTGCGTGCATGGGGCACATGCATCTGCACACACACATATATATTCACCACATGTGCGCAAACACTCCTCAAAACAAGTTTGAAAATAAGCACAGTAACACTTTTTCTGGGTCTGGCCTGTGTCCCCATGCATCACTGTAAAAATCACTTTCTGTCTTTAACCCAGCATTTGGTGTTGGGCAGTTTGTGGAGTTGTTCAGTAGATAGAGAATGTGTTTCAGTGCATAGTTTATTAGCAAAGTAATAACTAGACAATTGACATTTCCATACTTTATTTTGAAAGTTATTTCATTTTATTATAAAATTAATGATCAGCATTGGAATTATTGGAATTATGGTTCAAAATAGTCATACATAACATACTTAACCACATATGCATCCCATTTATGACAGTAATAATATCAATCTAATGTTTTGCAGAGATTGAAGATAACTACCATGTGGAAGATATAGGTGAGGTTTGAATTCTTAAAAGTATTTATTTATTATTTATTTGAGAGAGAGAATATGAGAGAGAAAGCAGATAGAATGATGAGGTTTCGATTTAATATTCTTTCTGTTTTTGTGTTTTTTTTTTCTTTTTTTCGAGGTAGGGTCTCACTCTAGCCCAGGCTGACCTGGAATTCACTATGTAGTCTCAGGGTGGCCTCAAACTCACGGTGATCCTCCTACCTCTGCCTCCCGAGTGCTGGGATTAAAGGCGTGTGCTACCACGCCCAGTAATATTCTTTCTGAATGAGAATGAGTCTTTAAGAGGGGCATCATGATATACCCTAAAATATGTTACTAATGTTTTATTATTTAATATAAAATAATTTTTATACTGTGTTTCATATATATGTCTATGTTTATAAACAAAGTTGTGTTGAGGCCCATTTCTTGAGACAAAATCCACAGTGTAATTACGATCTTGTAAGATAATGGTGGTGCAGACTGTAACTCTACACTAAAGAGGTGAATGCAGCTGGACTGGGAGCTCAAGGCCCACATAGACTATATAGTAAGATTTTTTGTCTCAAAAAATGTAACACAAAATAAGAACAAGGGCCAGGTATAGTGGTAGTGGTGCATGTCTTTAATTCTAGCACTTGAGAGGCTTAGGTAGGAGGATTGCTGTGAGTTTGAGGCCAGCCTGAGAATACATAGTGAATTCCAGGTCAGCCTGGGCTAGAGCGAGACGCTGCCTTGCAAAACAACAACAACAACAAAATCAAAGGTCAAAGGTAGTGGCTCAAACTTGCAATCCCAGTACTTGGAAGGCTGAGGCAAGAAGGTTGCTGTGAGTTCAAGGCCAGCCTGGCCCACAGAGTAAGACCTGTCTCAAAAACCCAAAAACAAAATAGAAGAAAAAAATCACCAAGAAATGATAAGCAAAAATTAAAGACTGGGATTGCATGGCTTCAACACTGGGTTTTTAAATACTAGAACGTTTGGACTTGTGTCCAGTTCAGTAGAATCACCATGTAGAATAATCAGTGAGCATTGAGTCCAGGTAAGGGCTGGCAAGCCTGCAGTCTTCTCTCACAGGGGCCCTACACGGCAGGAGCAAGGCTCACCACTTGTTCTTTGGTCCTCTGCCTCTGTTTTGTTTTTGTTTTGTTTTCAAGATAGGGTCTTACTGTAGCCCAGGCTGACCTGGAACTCACTCTATAGTCCCAGGCTGGCCTCAATCTCATAGCAATCCTCCTACCTGTACCTCCCAAGTGCTGGAATTAAAGGCAGTTTCCACCACCACTGGCTGTCTTCATTTTTATTTGTTGACTGTAAGTGAATCTGCTTATGGCAAAAGGAAATGTGTCTCTGTTCTTTTGTGCTTAAATTATGAATGCACTGATGATGGGATCTGTGTTACTCATCTACTCAGTGAATGTCATTAAGCACATTTCATATTTATTGATACTGTGAGTAAGCATAGTAGCTCATCACTGCAATTTGATTTCATATTTTTACAATTGTTAGTATTTGTGCGTTTCTGATTTCAGTTATGTATAATACTTATTTGAGACATTTTTAATTTCCTATTCCCACTTTATAGTGCCACAGGACCATCATGACAATATAGAAGAGGTGACATATGACCAGGAAGACTCAGGTTTGTAAATATGAAAGCCATTGATCTGTTTTTCATTTTGAGTCCATGGTCAAAGAGCTTTCAAGTCAGGGGTACATGATTCACCAAGTCACACAGAGATCTCCTCATAATAGTCACACTTTTTTTTTTTTTTTTTGGTTTATGTTGTTTTGATTTTTGAGTCAGGCTCTCACTCTAGCTCAGGATGACCTGGAACTTACTCTATAGCCCAGGCTGACCTTGAACTCAGAGCTATTGTACCTTAGCCTCACAAGTGCTGGAATCATAGTCGTGTGCCACTTTACCTGGCTCCTTTGTTGTCATTTTATTCCTTATATGTTTATAGAAATTTCTGAATATTGTTTAACATTGTAAGGGAAAATGAGGGGAAGTGGATGCCTCCTTCAAACCACCACTGAAGTTCTAGTCTTTGTTGGTGGGGTACTGGAAACAAAGGAGACTGGAATCATAGAGTCAGACTAGGGGTAAATCCTAGTTCAGCTCTTTGCCATCTTTCTAAGCAGATGGCTGCTTTTTTGTTTGTTTGTTTTAGAGGTAGGATCTTACTGTAGCCCAGACTGACCTGGCACTCATTGTGTGTAGTCCAAGGTTGGTTTCAAACTCACAGTGATCCTCCTACCTCTGCCTCCCAAGTGCTTGGATTAAAGGCATGCACTACCACATCCGGTTTCACCTTAATTTTTAAAAGTATTTTGTTTTTATTTAGTTATTTATTTGACAGAGAGAAGGGGGGAGAGAGAGAGAGACAGAAAGAGAGAGAGAGAGAGTGAGAGTGTGCACGCCAGGGCCTCCAGCCACTGCAAACGAACTCCAGACTCATGTTCCACCTTGTGCATCTGGCTAACGTAGGTCCTGGGGAATTGAACCTGGGTCCTTTGGCTTTGCAGGCATATGCCTTAACTGCTAAGTCATCTGTCCAGCCCCACCTTAAGTTTTATTAGATAATAATAGCATCTTATTAAATGATAATAGTTCATTTTAAAAAACATTTTATTTATTTATTTATGAGAGAGAAAGAGACAGATAGAGAGAAAGAGAGTATGGGCCTGCCAGGGCCTCTAGCCACTGCGTACTAACTCCTTACACATGTGCGCCCTTGTGCATCTGGCTTACGTGGGTCCTGTGGAATCGAACCTGGGTCCTTAGGATTCACAGGCAAATGCTGTAACTGCTAAGCCATTTCTCCAGTCCCCAATAATGGTTCAATTTTATTAATGTAACAAAATACCTGACAGAAACAATTTTTAAAGAAATAAAAAAGACATTTTTAGTTTTATTAGCGTATATTATTTGTACAAAATAATTGGTTTCATATGATATATATTTATACAACTTAATCATATTTATCCCACCTCACTATCCTTTCTTTCCTCCCCTCTCCCATTATTCCAGTTCCTATTATATTCCCAAATAATCCACCCTCCGTTTTCAAATCTTTTTAAAAATATATTTTTTTAAAAAATATATTTGATTATTTATTTATTTGAGAGAGAGAGAAAGACAAGGGAGAGAGAGAGAGAGAGAGAGAGAATGGGCACGCCAGGGCCTTCAGCCACTGCAAAGGAACTCCAGACTCATGCACCACCTTGTGCATCTAGTTTACGTGGGTCCTGGAGATTCAAACCGAGGTCCTTTGGCTTTGCAGGCAAATACCTTAACTGCTAAGCCATCTCTCCAGCCCCCAAAAAGCATAATTTCTATATGTGGGAGAAAATGTGGTATTTCTCTTACTGACTCTGACTTATTTCACTTAACATAATTATTACCAATTCCATCCATTCTGAAAATGATATAATTTGTGCTTTATAGCCGAATAAAATACCATTGTGTATATATGCCACATTTTATGTATCTAATCATTTGTTGATAGTCAACGAGACTGATTCCATGCCTTGGTTATTCTGAGCCATGCTGCAGTAAACATGGGTGTAAAGAACTTTGATGGTAACTGGTCAGATTCCCTCAGGTAGATACCCAGACATGATATAGCAGGAACACATCATAATTCTGTGCTTAGTTTTTTTTTTAGAAAGCGAGGAGGAAAGATTTACCTTGGCTCATAGATTCATATGATTTGGTTTGGGGCCATCTGTCTCCATTGCTGTGGGTCTGAGGTGACCAGAATATCATGGCAGCTGGAGGAAGCTGCTCAGGTCACAGTGGCCAGAAGGCAAGAAGGTTTATGTGTGGTGGGGATGGGAGACAAACCCTACCCTTAAAAGACATCACAGTGACTCAACTGCCTGTTTTGTCCAACTAGGCTCCAAATTATGGCAGATGTTTTGGCAGTGAACTCATCAGTGGACTAGCCCGTTGGTGAGGTTAGGACCCTCATGATCCAATTACCTCTCAATGGTTCTGGGAACCAAGCATCCAACATACGAGCCTTTGGGGAAATTTTATGTTTAAACCATAACAGAACAGGAGATGCCTAACATAAGGTTATGCTGGTTAGAATCAATCTATGAATCTTTCAGAATGGTGTCTGGTAATTTTTTTTTTAAATTTTTTAGATCCCAGTGAGCCTGTAGCAGATGCTGACAGATTGTACCAGGATACAGGTATTAGATGAGTATTATAGTAATTTTTCTTTAAAATATTTTTAACCTTTTGTAACAAAATTATTAAATCATTCAGAAAATATGTAACATGTGACTCTCCCCATAGTCAACCTCTCTAAGGTAAAAACTTTTCTTCCCTTCCTTTCATTGTTTTTGGGCAGTGACACTAAGTATTGACTGTGGCAGTAAGTAGAAATCTGTGTTTAAGATTAAGTGAGTTTGATTTTTAGCTAAGCAGCTTTCATGCTTTTAATGACCTACTTTCATTTAATGTCTCTCTCTTGCAGATGAAGTAACATACCAAGATGATGATGAACCAGGTTTGGAAATATTTATTTATTTAGTGTGTAATGTGTCTTTGCATGTGTATACATGCGGTATGTGTGTGTGGTATATGTATGTATGTATGTGTGCATGTGTGGAGGTATCTTTAACAGTGCCACCCACCTCCTTTTAAGATAGGGTAACTCATTGGCCTGTATCTTACCAGTTAGGCTAGAATGGCAAACAAACAAGTTCCAGATAACAAGTGTACACTAGCATGCCTTCCATTTTATGTGGATACTGGGGATCACACTCAGGTTCCCATGCTTGTGAGGCAAATACTTTAGTGACTGGGTGCTGCGGTTACCTTTTCATTGCTGGTAGAAGTCTCCTAGCCGAATGGATGTGAAAGGGTTTATATGCTTACAGACTTGAGGGGAAGCCATGATGGCAGGGGAAATGACATGAGCAGAAGCTGGACATCACCTCCTGGCTGACATCAGATGGACAACAACAATAGGAGAGTGTGCCCAACACTGGCAAGGGGGAGCTCATTATGACACCCGCAAGCCTACCTCCAACAACAAACCTTCTCTAGTAAGACTCCAATTCTCAAATTGTCATTGACTGGCAATCAAACATTCAGAACACATGAGTTTATGGAAGGTGCCTAATTCAAATCACCACATTCCACCCCTGGCCTCCATAAGCTTATGACCATCCATAATGTAAGATGCAATGCATTCCAGCCAACTTTAATAGTCTCCCTAGTTTTTATCAATCCCAACACTAGTCAAACATCTCCATAGTCCAAGGTCCATTAACTGTTAGCTACAAAGCTAAAAAACATATGTTTCTTATCCCTAAGCCCACTTGCTTGTTTTAAAACCTACTCATAGTTTGACTAGAAGGTATGGAGAACTATGTTTTAAGCTATGAATTTCCTAACTTAAACACTTAGGTGAATAATCATTTTGAAAGAATTCACTTGGAGAGATTATTACCTGTTTCAGTTTTTATTGCATAGATAATTCCTTAAATTTTTTACAAGTTGCAATTGCAAATTGTTTAAAACATAGTTTTCATTATCTTGCAGTTGTGTCTCTTTTGATTCAAAATGCATGAATATTTCTTTAGTCAGATGGTGCACTAATAATTTCCTCAAATTAATCCCACTCTCGGAGATGACTTGTTGTGGTGACTTGTCAGATTGGAGAGGGTCAAGAATGAATCCCAACTGAAAGACAATGTGGGGAAAACAGCCCTGGCAAATTTGTGATGGGGGAGTGGCTAATCTGAGAACTACCTAGAAGATGAAGCTGTCAAGGATGGCTGTGTGTGAAGACAGGAAGAGAATGGTGCCAGGAAGTGTGTCCCCTCCCCTCCTCCGCTTTCATGGCTAGGTGTAGCTTTTCCCTAAGAAAAGGGAGTTTGGGAGACAGGTAGGGGGCCTAAAAGTCCAGTTCCATGCACACCAGTGTTAAGGGTGCTTTGAGGCATCTAAGAGGAGAGGCAAGAAGCCATGTGATGGTGTTCAGTGCACAGTGGAGATGTGTAGTGCTCATGGGAATCCCCAGTATCTGACTAATGGCAGAGAGGTTGAGATGAAATGGACTTTGAAAAGAGCACACATCCAATGCCTCCCAAAGACAGGGTGAGGGCATAAGGAAGGCCAAGAAAGGGAAAGAAGGGCTGGAGGGATGGCTTAGTGGTTAAGACATTTGCCTGCAAAGCCAAAGGACCCAGGTTAGCTCTCCCTCCCTTCCTCCCTGTCAAATAAATAAAAATAAATATATATTTAAAAAAAAGAAAGAGAAAGGAAATCCTTTTGTTAAGAGAACTAACAGGGCAGGGCTGGGAAGTGTTCCTCAGATTTAATGATGATTCTCTGCCTGTCTCAGCAAGATCCTTTTCAGGAACTTGCCATGTCAGAAAACAGATGGAAGTGAGTTGAGGAACTGAAGAGAGGAGAGGAGATATTCAATATAAATGACTTTGAAGCAATCACACTGTGAAATGGAGGAATTTCAGGGCACAGGGTAGCTGGTCGTAGAAAGAGCTGGCTTTACTCCTGAGCTCTGTAGAGGTGTGCCAAGTGTTGAAATGCTGGCTTTTCTGCATAACAAAGCACATATTCGTTGTCCCCAGGACACAGTGATTATACTCTAGTATGAAGAAACTGTCTAAGGGATAGTAAGTACTTAAAAATTGTTCTTTGTTAAATGGATAAAAATGAATAGACACGACCATTTTGGGAAAATAGAAAGTTTGCTTTTACTGTACCACAACATTGGAGGGATTTTGAAAGGTCAGGGTTTCTGAGGAAGCTGCCCACTGGGCATGAGGGAGGTCTGCAGGGACACAAGTCGTCTTTGCCACAGAGCACAGAAGCTCCCACGCCAAGGATGGCAGCAGGGATGGGCAGAGGGCCCTTGTTTCCATGGTGAACTAGAGTCTGTCAGCCAACCATTGCTAAGAGGGCAGCTGCAGGGGTGGTTGTCCCAAGGTTATCATCTGAGAATTAGGTCCTCGTACAGTAGAGGATGTGCCTGTAAGAACTGAAATCCAGGAGAATTAGTGGAGTAGAATTATGTCTCAGTACCCTCCTCCCACCATCAAGACATGAAGAACACTGGAGAGAGGAGAATCAGGGTCACAAGTATTGAATCCTGCTAACAAGTGATGTGGGAAGAACTTCTGCTTGACCCTCTGCATGGAAAGGAGCAGATGAATTGACATTTCTCATGGCTATTCAGATACTGAAATTAGAACTTAGTCCTATTTCATTCCAGTTGACCAAATTCCTCCCTCCCTGCTCTGAAAACTATATTTTTAAGTGAGTTTTTTTTTTTTCAAGGTAGGGTCTCACTCTGGTCCAGGCTGACCTGGAATTCACTATGTAGTATCAGGGTGGCCTCGAACTCATGGTGATCCTCCTACCTCTGCCTCCCAAGTGCTGGGATTAAAGGTGTGCATTTCAGTGAGTAAACCTGGAGGTTTAGATATTTATAATTGAGACAAAGATAGACCCCTTGTATCACCATTTTTGTTACAATGCAAGTTATACAGTACAAATGATTGTGGTTTTGTTGGTTTTTTATAGTGCATGAACCTTCAGAAAATGAAGGGCTAGAAATATCAGGTGAGTTTTTTTCTAAAAGCATTTGTTTCCTATAGAATGTCCCTCATATAACATATGGAACAAAAGAAAGATAAAATTAGAAATATAACAATGTTTTCAAGTCACTAGGAAAATAATTGGGTATTATCAAATATGTGTCTAGTGGTTTAATTCTAAGATACAGATGTCAGAAACTGAGGAAACTCAAATTTCTTGTATAAGATAGCATAATGTTGGTATGCATTGTGCTTATCCTCCTAAGTCCTAAGAACTTTACATAATGCCATTGGAATGCTATACCAATATTTGTTATATGTGAATAGAATAATGACAAAAATAATGTTTGTACATGTCCCATTTTATTACTCTTTCCCCTGTCTAGGGTACATATAGAAGACCAACTGTGTGTTTATTCCACATTTATGCTGCAAATTTTATACCAGATACCATTAGTACATATGATTAAAACTTAAATGCTGTTTAGAACTAAAGTTGGTATTAGAGTTTAAATACTCATGAGTCTCTTTATAAGATGATCCAGTATAGAAAAAAATCAAAATTTAGATATTTGAATATCCACTCAGATATGTTAGGTATTTTAGGGATGTGAGTGAAAGTGAGTTAATGGAATGTTTTGTTTTATTATTATTATTTTATTTTAGATAATACCATAGAAGACTCCAGCATAATTTTAGAAGGTAAATTAACTTTATAATTATATTTTTATATATAATTTTACATTCTATATAGGAGTGGATGAATTTATTCTCAATGTTGTGTTGAGCACTGTCTGGTTGCTCTTTGTCCGGTGTTCAGGGCTAGCAATGCAAAGGTGAGTGAAGCACACAGAAGCAGATGGAATTCCTCCTTCTGTTGAGGTGGGCACTCTAGTGGCCAAATATGAGAAATGAGCCAGTTAAAAACAAAAGCATAGCCTGGCATGGTAGCAAACACCTTTAATCCTAGCACTTGGGAGGCAGAGGTAGGAGTGCCATGAGTTCGAGGCCACCCTGATACTTCATAGTGAATTCCAGGTCAGCCTAGGCTAGAGCTACCTCAAAAAAAATAAAAATAAAAAAAATAAAAAGCATAATGATGGTGAGAAAAACAAGATACCATGAGAATCACAGATGCAGGCATTGGGGCTACTAAATAGAAGTGACCACTCAAAGGAAGTGATCTAGTGAGAGAAAGGGTTAGCCTGGGCACAGATGGGCTGAAAGCTCTTATTATTCAGATGTGAAAGGGAAAAATGCACCTTTTTGTTTGCTGATTTTCTTGGAAATGAAAGGATGCTTTCTGAAAAATGAAAGCAGTTGAATATACTAAATTAAATAGTGGCAGTACATTATAAGATAAGATTGTATTGTTCTCAGTAGTTTATAAAATTGTTTTACATGTATTATTTCAGTCAGTCCTCATGGTAGACACTAGGGGAAGATGGAGGATGATCTTTAAATTTTTTCTTCTTAAACAAATGAGCTGCAACTGGAACAAGGTCTGGTGAGATGAGAGTGGCTCTGGTGTAAGTGGCTGAGCCTTGTTCTACCGAGGTCCTGAAGTCTATCATGCGGACATACATGCTTTCAACAGCAGAGGGCTGCCCAGTCTATCACGTTATGTATATCTGCTACAGGTTAGTGCTTTGAATGTGCTGTAGCAAACAGGACAATGGAACTGTGGAGGAAGAGAGGAGACTAAATTTGTCCACCTTGTGTACAGAGCTGTGGGGGAGGAGCCTGCCTGGCTGCTGTTGAGTCTTCTGCTCGCTTTGTTCCATAGTCTGAACAGACTCCTTCAGTGCTTTTCCAGTGCGTTATGATCTCCATAGGTCTTGAACCATCTGCTGTAGTCCTGTTTTCCTACATAAAGGCAGATTGTGTTCTTGACTCTACTTGCCCTCTTCAGATATTTGGATGACATGTACAAAAACCAGATCTCAATGTGTCAGTCCTGCGCTCAGTTAAAACTTTCTGTTATCTTCCATTCTGCCAATAAGGTTGGCTTTAGTTGCAGATAGTAGAAACAAAACTTAGATTGGCTTGAGTTGATCTGCGTTAGAGTAATTGGTGGGGTGACAGCCATATTCAATGAAGTGTGTTCAGAAAGTCTTGAGTAAGAAAAAGTAAGCCCTGTAAATCAAATGGATAACTCATACTGTGTTGCTATAACTATTAGCTATTCTATGTTTAAAATCACATACCAAAATAAATCATTTCAATAAAATTTTCAGATGAGCTTGTCTAATTTTTTCAGAAGAAAATTAAATGAAAATTTAATTTAACTTCTAAGTAATAATGAGGCTTTCTTAATACATCAGTGATTAAATAAAAAAGGAAGGAGGTATCACATTAACTGTGGCTAGTTAGAGTATGTGTGATTACTTTGTTGGATTTTTTTTAATATTATATTTATTTATTTATGAGAGAGACCGAGAGGGGGGGAGAATGGGCATGCCAAGGCCTCCAGCCACTGCAAAGGAACTCCAGATGCAAGCGCCACCATGTGCATTTGACTTACATGGGTTCTGGGGGATTAACGAGTCCTTAGGCTTCTCAGGCAAGCACTTTAACTGCTAAGCCATCTCTCCAGCTCGTTGTTTTCTTTCTTTCTTTCTTTCTTTCTTTCTTTTTTTTTTGTTGCTGTTTTGTTTTTAGAAACAGATTTTCTAGGCTGGCCTGGAGCTCACTGTGATCCTTTTGCTGGGAGACTAGGAGTACAGGCTATGCCACAATGCTTGTTTTTCTATGAAATATTTCCAGTATTTGGTGTTGATCCTATATTATTTTTGTAATTAGAAGCAAATTAAGCTAATTAGAGAAATGATCAACATAGCTACTTAAATATGTTGTTTATTAGTAATTAATTAAAATAGCCTCTTTTGACTAAAGCCTATTATAGTTTGTAAGAAACAGAAAGATAGTTAGCACAATCTCATCTCTAAGGTAGTATTCAATAGGTTATTTGGCTTGATGAAATTAACATGGAATATAATTTTTAGAGCAAATCTGACCAATACATCTTTCATTTTCTACAACTGAGTGATAATGCCTACAGAGACCACAGTTGAAGTGAGTTGAAGAAATGAAGGGAAGAGACAAGGCTAAAGGTTCACACATCCATCTTTGAGTAGTCTTAGGGTATGATTTGGGGTGGTGGAGGGGTAGATCAGTGGAAGAAGATGTGGCTTACAAGGCCTGAAAGAGAGGGAAAAAGCTTTTGAGTGACATGTCTGTAAAGAAAAAGCAAGATGCTCTATGTGTCTTTCCTTGGCTGTTTTATTAAGTGTAGCAGACAGCTTCAGGTGCACTGAGATGAACTGCCAGACCAGGCACAGTTATGGAGGAAGGAATATTTATTGAAGCTCACAGATCCAGGGGAAGTTTCATAATGGCAGAAGAGAGTGGCCTGCCTTCACAGGATCAAGCAGACAGAGAGAAGTACAAGCCTAAAACCAAAAGCCACAGCACACTTCAGGAACTCCAGCTAAGCACACTTTGCATATCTTTAGATTGAAATCTGAAACCCACCACCACACCTTAAGATCTGCCCAGTGACACTGCCTCCAGCCAGGTGGCTGCAAATGCAAACTACAAACAAACAACTGAATATATTGGGGGCCATCTATTCTATTCAAACCACCACATTAAGTCTGCAAAAACTGTGGTGAAAACCTCAGGTAGTCCCTGTTTTCTGTGCAGCAGAGTAGTGAGGTTAGTCAGCCAGTTATGTGGCCACTTGAACAATATATAACATTTT
The DNA here is from genome assembly GCA_036346955.1 of Dipus sagitta. Lineage (NCBI taxonomy): Eukaryota > Metazoa > Chordata > Mammalia > Rodentia > Dipodidae > Dipus > Dipus sagitta. Next base: position 129,504,846 of record CM070771.1, on the reverse strand, counting down.
GCTTAGTTGTATCTATTTTCTTTGTTGTTATGGATTAAGAACCTAATGTTTTTATGATAATCAGATAAATTGTCTAAAAAGAATCATCAAAATTTAAGTCCTGTAATCGGTATTTGTACTCTGATTAGCAGCATGTAATGGATTTTGACCTTATTGTTTCTTTTAGAAATAAATATTCCCCCCATGGAAGAGCAGCAGGATACACCTCCAGGTATGTTTAACTTTAACATACTTTGGATATTGAACTGGCCTTATGAAATGAATAATGGATTCGAAATCCCAAGAGAGAGGATTGACTGCACCTAGATTTAAAATATGCATATATATATATATATATATATATATATATATATATATATATATATATATAATTTGTTTTGATTACTTTAGCTAAAGCAATAAAAAACACATCCAATTCTGTCTAGTACCTTTGTGTTGGGCTGGACTTGGGAATGTTTAGCAAAGTACCGTACAAGTCGGCCATTGCAGAGGTGGAAGTAGTAGAAGTTACAGTTTTGTGGATTTTACTTTATTTTTTCCATTTTGATTGTCAGGACATTGGATGATAGAAATAGCATCTGAATTGCCTTAGGATGAAAGCTGAATAGTGTATGAGTTACAGCATTGCTCCCCTCCTCCCTCCTCCCATCGCCTTCCTGTCTTGGTAGCATCACCAGTGCCCTGCGGCAGCCTGGCTTGCCTAGGGCAGGTTAGTGCCCCTGGTCTTCCCATTAGCCCACTACAGGAAGCCCATTTGTCTTATTCTCTCTGTGTCCCTGTCCTCTCCTGACACTAGTGAATATAGAGGGTGAGAACAGCCTTTAGCCAAGGTCTGTGCTTTGGGATGAATGTCAGAAACATTATACACCATACCTGTGGCCAGACATTGGAAAGACTTCTATTAGAAGGAGATATTCTCACTTCTGTGTCTTTTCTTTTTATACCATATATGTTGGTTCAGTTTTTACTCATTTTTCACAGAATGTATAACGTGAAATTTTATACCAATCATTTGTATTACCATTATTTACTTTGGTGGAAGTAATTGTACCTGCCAAAATGAACTGAATGCTGAATTTCAAAATGAAAAGCAACCAAAGAATAAAATAAAGAAGATTTTTAGTTTTGCCTCAAGGTACCTTCACTTACTTGATGAGGTTTGATATCATGTACATGTATATTAATATGCAGAAACAAATATTGAATTAAGAGACCTGAATTATATAACGAACGGGAAAGAAATTCCTGGAGAAGCTGTTATGACTATGGAACAATATGTACTTGGCATATAGAAATGGTGGACAGGACAAGCAGAGTTGACAATTAAGACTTGTTACTTTTCTCTCTTATTGTTGAAAGATGCTAGACAGAGGCAGAGCAGGATTTATAAGTATCATTTTGATTACCATATATCTTTAAAGAAAAACATTTCATAAATACTCTTAGAAATAAAGAATTTGAGCCAGGCGTGGTGGCATGCCTTTAATCCCAGCTCTCAGGAGGCAGAGGTAGGAGGATCACTGTGAGTTTGAGGCTAACCTGAGACGACATAGTAAGTTCCAGGTCAGCCTGAGCTAAAGTGAGACCCTACCTTGACAAACCAACAAAAAAAGAGAGAGAGAGAGAGAATTTGTACAACATTAATATTTGTTTAGTTGTAGATCATATTCATTTAATTCCTGTGAGGATATGAGGAATAATACTTGATGACCATAAATATCCGTATTTTTATTTCAATATCTTACAAACTCTTAAACATAAAAATAAAATGCCAAGTAGTAACCAGAGTGATGGAGTCAGGTGCTGTACAAGGCGAGTGTTTAAGAACTGCAACCGAAAGCATAGAGATGAGGACTTGACTGATGTGCTCACTTCTCGACACATGGTGAGATCCTATTAGATGTCACTCTTACTGGGTAGTAAGTAATTAGCTTGACCTGTAGGTGGTTTCGAGAAGCTGAACTCTGAAAAACCAGGTCAAGAATTGCAACCTGTAACTTGATTTTGTAAAAGCTTCATTGACCTATAGTTCTAATTTGACTTTACCCAAAGATAGTGCTAGGCTCAGAGTCAGCAGTAGTTGCATTTTAGAAGTTGCAGCAGTAGCATTATACATGGTCTATTTATTTCCTATATGTTTGACTTATACTTACTTGATGTTACCAGGTGTGTGTGTGTGTGTGGGGTGTGTGTGTGTGTGTGTTGCATGTTTGTAAGCATCTTTGTATGCATGTGGACACACAAGTGTGAGGTAGATGTGTAGATGTCAGGAGTCTTCCTCAATGACTTATTTCCTTAATTTTTAGAATATTTATTTATCTGTGAATAAGTGAGAGATAGAGTATGGGTACACAAGGGCCTCTTGCCACTGCAAACGAACATCAGACATGTAGTCATTTTGTGCATTTGTGGATTTATGTGGGTGCTGGAGAATTGGACCTGGACTGTCCGACTTTTCAACAATCACCTTTAACCCTTGAGCAGTCTCTCCGGCTCCATGACCTTATTTCTGGGAAGAGTCTCTTCCTGGACCTACAGTATACCAATTGGGCTAGATTAGCTAGCCAGCAGGCCCTGGGATCCCGTGTCTTTGCCTCCCAGCACTGGAATTACAGATGTGTACTGCCATTTGGGGCTTTGATGTGGGTACTGGGGACCTGAAGGCAGATAGGTCCCTGTGCTTGCGTGGCAAGTGCTTTTTGAACTGAGTCAGCTCCCGAGGAAAGGCTGGTGAGACTTTCACTTTTCTTACTAAAATCTTTAATATATGAACATACTCTAATTTGATCATATTCCCATCCTGTTAGCCTCTTTTGTTCCCTGTTCTCCACCCCCATTACACTGAGGACCCTTCTCTTTCTGGGTAGTCTTTCCTCTGTTTTCTTATCTTATTCACTCTATCCTCCTGCATCCTCCATGTCCATATGCTGATGGGTTCAGAACAGTGCAGGTCTTACAGGGTACCAGCAATCATTGTGGGGCCATGAATGCACCCGTCAGACCATGTCAGGAGGACAATCCCCCAAAGTACTTTTTTCTATCCTGTTGCTCTTGTACTCTTTGGCTCCCTCATTCAAAGTGTTTCCTGAGACTTGGAGGGCCTGATAGAAAATCTTGTTTAGTGTTGAGTTTTGAGGCTGTGTTGGTGTGATAAAATTAGACACCTCATCTTCTTTCATGTCTCTCTGCCAATCTATATTAGTTCATCACTTAGGTCTCAGGAATGGTAGAGGCTACTTGTGATTTATACTATAAAGCAAGTCATCCAGTAGTTTAGTTTTCACTTCTTTCTTTATAAATTTTTAAGTGCTGTGTAGTTATACTCTCAGTGAAGGTGTAAACAGTGCTCTTAAGACATGCTCATTCTGAAATCAGAAGTTAATCATTTTGAATATAAGATTTCTAAAATTTGAAAGTTTTATTATTTTCACAAGTATTTACCTTTCTTCTTAAGCTCATATTTTGACTTGAATTTATATAACATGTTTCTAGAAACATGACAACATAGATCTACATAACACCAATTGCATAATTTATGAAATTCACCAGAGTAAAATCTTCTTGTAAACAATGCATAGTGTATACCAGGTCAGCCTGAGCTAGAGTTAGACCCTACCTCTAAAAACAAAAAGAGAGAGAGAGAGAGAGAGAGAGAGAGAAACCAAAATATTAATTCTTATCTGGGCATGGTGTCACACGCCTTTAATCCCAGCACTCGAGGTGGGGAGGGGGGCAGATGTAGGAGGATTGCCATGAGTTCAAGGCCACCCTGAGACTACATAGTGAATTCCAGGTCAGTCTGGGTTAGAGCGAGACACTACCTTGAAAAACCAAAAAGAAAAAAAAAAAAAAAAAAAGGCAAACAAACAAAATACTTTTAAGGTCATGCATCTTAAATTCCCTATCTTACATTGTTAGGAAAAAACATGAATTTTATGTATTGAGGGTCATTTTGCTCAGAATGGAGGCATGTGAGCATTATGTTCCTAAGGGATGCCTCTACTCCTGACCATTTAAGTTAGTGATCTCACCCTTATCTCAGCCTTCTATGGAACATTCTAGCAGTGTTCATGGTTTTACTCCATTGCATTCATCCAGAACTCCCAGTCACAAACACTTTGGACAGTGGAATCCCTGGAAGGCTGAGGTAATAGCAAAGATTGGGGCAGTATGTTATTAGTGGCTGATGTTTAATAGGTGTTTTATTTGCATATTAATAATTCATTCAGAACCATACATTGTACACATATGCTTTGTGATGGTCAAGGCCAACAATAACATTTTCCTGCCTTGGCCTATTCACAGTGAAGTAAAACAGTGTGATAGTGTTAACTTTTGAGAGTGACATGCAGGACAACTCACAGGAGGGGTGACTCACCTGACCTCCAAAGGCCATACAGAGTGAGCAAGGGCCTCTCGTGTGTCACTGTAGAAGCTGTAGTCTGCGGCCGCTGGAGGACAGTGCTGCCTGACAAAGACCAAGACAGCTTCAGGCTCCTGGAGTGAACTTCCAGGCCAGGCACTGATAGGGCAGAAGGGATTTATTGAAGCAGAGGAAATTCCTGTAATGACAGAAGAAGCTGGCTTGCTTTCACAGGTCTATGCCAAGAGAAAAAAGCCACCACCCCAAAGCACACTAGCATCATAACAAGCACACTTAGGGACTCAGGCAAAGCTCAGGCACTTTGCATATCTTTAGACTGGAGTTCTAAATCTACCCTGACTCCTTAGGTCTAGACTCTTGGATTCATCCACAGCGACACCTCCTCCAGCTAGGTGACTGCAGATCTAATTACAAACTTTAATAAAATCCTGAATGTATTGGGGTCATCCATTCAAACTACCACAGCCAACTTGGGATATAAGAAGATGTGGTAGAAAGGAAAAGTAGGCAGGCATCTCACAGTGTCTCTAATAAAGTGTTTGACAATTTGAGTCAGTGCTTAAAAGTAACATACAAGGAGCCACTAGAAAACTCCAAATTGAGGAATCACAGGATCAGTCCACATTTGAAAAGAGTAGTCCAGCAAAGAGATAGAGATGAGTAGGAGGCAACTTGCTCCATCTACTTCTGAGCTTGACTGTGATGGAAGGAATGGAACAGAAGCACAATTTTATGAAAATTGGAGGGGAAATAATCTGATGGCATTGGTGGGGGCTGGTGTTTCAGATCTGTTGCCTTGTACATGAGTGGTGGGACTTGGTGGAAATGTAGCAGGGAGGGAGCAATGTGCAGTGAAAGAAAAGGTTTTAAGATGGTGTGTGTGTGCCTTAGATAACTGCTTCAGGGGGACATCTTTAATATTTACAAACATAACATTTTGTTGTTATGATTGTATGTAGACTTTTGGCTTATTTTTCATTTTTTGAGTAGTTACTCTTCTACTTTGAATGATTTTTAGTGTCTCAAGATAATTTTTAAAAATTCATTTTCTGTAGCTAGTTGGTAAATTCTTAGAGCTTAAAGTCAAATTCATTTTCTAAAACTTTTTCTCTTGAGGTATAATTTACATACTGCACAGTGCTTAAATGTTGAGTTTTTACACACATTTTCACCCTTGTAACTGTTCAGGCTGAGCTATCAAAAAATGTCTGGCACACAAAAGCCTTTTCTCTTTCTCCCTCTCAGTAACCACTGTTCTGACCTTCAAAACAGAATCTAGACTGATTTTGTCTGCATTTGAATTTACTATAACTGGATCCCTGAACACATGCATGCATAGACACACATTTTTATGACTGGTTTCTACTGCTCAGCATCACCTCTATGAGTTCCACCCACTTTGTGGGTTAAGTACAGTGACTTTGATGCTTTTTCATACATGTGTTTATGCAAGTATGGAGAAAAGTGTGTGTGGCTGCACATGCATGTTGAGTTCAGAGGATAAGCTTGGGGTGTCATCCTCAGGACTGCCATCCACTTCCTTTGTGACAAGGTCTCTCATTGGCCTGCGGTGTACCAGTAAGACATATAGCTGGCCAGTGAGCTACACAGATATTCCTGTCTCTGCCTTCCCAGAACTGGGACTTCACACACATGTAGGTGCATGCCCATTATTTTATATTGGTATTGAAGATCAATTCAGGTCCTCATTCTTGACAGGCATGCATTTACCAACTGAGCTATCTCCTCAGTCCCCAGATTAGCTTCATTTATTACTGATTTTCTATAAGTGTGCTATAATGTTCTATCCTTCTGTGATTGATGGATATAGCAGTTGTTTCTCTATTTTAATTTTTGACTGCTATGAAGAAAGCTGCTATGGATATTCTCTCTCTCTCTCTTTCTCTCTCTCTCTCTCTCTCTCTCTCTCTCTCTCTCTCTGTGTGTGTGTGTGTGTGTGTGTGTGTGTGCGTGCATACATATATGGCATATGGAGACCATAGTTCAATATCAGACGTCCCCCTTTATTGTTGTCCAGTGATTTCTTGAGATAAGGTCTCATAGGACTCAGAGCTCATGGATTCAGCTAGTCTACTTACCAACTTTCCTTGGGATCCCCTTGTCTGTAACTCATAAGTGCAGGATTATAGGCACACACTGCTTTGCCTGGCATTTATATGGGTGTTGGGAATTGAGCTAGTTCCTTCCATTCGCATAGCAAGCACTTTACCAACTAAGTTATCTCTCCAATCCTGTGGATATTCTTGTATATTTCTTTTGGAAGATACCAGCCTTTATTTCTGTTGGGTGTACAAATAATCTCTTGTTGTTCCACATTAGCACCAATCCTTAATTATTGTTTTGCTACACATTCATGGATGGATGCATGGATGGATAGATGGATGAGTGGATGGCTAGATATGGAGATAGATAGATATTAAGATAAATTGATATGAATAGAGGAAAAAATGGAATAGTCTAAAAACATCTGAGACTGATCTATGAAGAACAGGCTAATTTATGAAGAGCTCACAGTTCTGGAGGCTGGGAAGTACCAGCACAGGGCACTGGCCTCTGCTTGGCATCTGGAGAGGGCCTTCCTGCTGCATCATACTAGGTGTAGGTGGTGAGGCACGGCCTGCTTCTATCTTTCTTCCTCTTCTCAAAAACCCACCAGTACCATCAAGGTGTCCTCATGACCTTACCTTATCCTCAGAGTGGCCCAAGAGACCTCCCTTCAGAAACTAGTATGACTTTGTATTACATGTCTAATACACAAATTCATGGGGAACCATAACTACTATAGCTTTAGAAATTGTATCAGAATGTGGCTGGGCCTCTATGTGCATCAGCTCCTTGTCTTACCCTGTACTATAACATAATTTCAACACTGCAATAACAAAGCCAATCAGATACTAAAATTTGGTGTGATGATATATATAAAAATTTGGTTAAGAATAGATTTTCCTTCTTTTTAAAATACTTATAAAAAGCATTAAACATTGAATTATTTTGTGCAGCATATGACACCATTTAAAATCCTTCTTGTATTTAGTTTTGATATACCAGGCTAGATTTCTGTTTATTTCTATAAGACATACTGAAAACATTGGAAGGAGAAAGAAATTCAATGCTTGTGTTTCTCAAAAAAAAAAAAAAAAATTCAAGTTTCTTCAATTCAGTTGTGATTCTCAAGAGCTGTAAGACAGCTCAGGTTTCCATCAACAACTGTGCCAAGTAATGACCAGGGACTTTTAGATTATTAGTTATTATTCTGTTATGAAATTATCCTTTAAAACAAGGAGAGAGGGTTGGAGGGATGGCTTGGTAGTTAAAGTAGCTTGCTTGCCAAGCCTGACAGCCTGGGTTCAAATCCCTAGCGTCCGTGAAAAGCCAGATGCACAAAGTGGTGTCATACATCTGAAGTTCGTTTGCAGTGGCAAGAGGCCCTAGCATATCCATTTTCATTCTCTCTCTGTGCTTGCAAATAAGTACTATTTTTAAAAGCAACAAACAAGCATACCCCAAAAAGCATGTATTGAAGTTGGTGGGTTTTTAAAAAGTAGCTTGACAATGCAGCAGTCTCACAGTCTGTGTCTGGTTGGTCCTTTAATTTAGATTTCCCCTTATTTTTGCAGATACGTAAAGCTTCAGAAAGACTGCCCCCACTACCACAGGAGGACCAGACTAACCATACGCTCCAAAAGATGGCTGTGATAGATCTTGTGAAGTAGTTATGACAGATCAAGATCTTTGTGAATGAACACTAACGATGTTTTGAGTGAATTATAGTCCACTGGCATTTTAGTGTATTCTTTTTGTATTTTCCTTTAGAAGCAAAGCCATGTAATGTTACATTCCTGCATGTCCTTACTTGATAGCATTCATTGGATTTCTTTTGTCTTTTTCTGCGAGAAATAGCTTTATTCTCACCTGTATTTATGTGTGTTTTCAGACAAGAGCTAATAATTATATTGATGATGTAGCAACAAGTGTCCTGACAGGGTTGCAATATATTATTAATAATTAGCATCAACTATGCTGTACTGAGCTGTGCAAATGCTGCATTGAACAGGAATTAAAAGCCATTAAGAGCACCTTGCATAGGCACTCTGAAAAACTGTAATAGATGTCTTAATGAGCTGTGAGGTTTAGTGTGTATATCTGCACTGGTACTCTATTAAACATTTCTACACTAGTTTCAGGTATTCAGATTACAGCACTGATTTTCAGTTTTTATAGCTCTTAGCTGGATTATTGGGAAATTTTAATATTTCAGTGGAAGTTGCAAGCGACCATTAATTTGCTTTTCACCACAAAGGGAAGAAGCTAAGGCTTCTTTGGGGACAAAAGGAACAAAACCTCTGAGGAGTATCCCTTACAAAAGCAATTTTGAGCACCTCAGATTGATCGTAAATCAGCTGTAGTTCACTCAGTATTTATTTACCGTCTACAAAATCTACATGAATTACAGGTGTATGACGTAAAGATCATTGTGCATTTGTCTGACTCAGCAGTGCCCTTGCAGCCCTGACCCCTGCCCGGGTGCTCACAGGGAGCAGTCAATGATGCCTGGTTGGTGAATTGGAATGCATGAGAAACATTGACCTGGCCCTTTGCCTGCTGCTGAGTCACAAGGGAGAAGCCTCTTCTTTCTACACAGACTATTTTCTTTTTAATATGGCTTGTTTTGGGTTAATAAAGAGTAACTGACGAGAATATTTCTTTTTCAAAAGAAAGTACCACACCATCATTTAAAGAGACATAGAGACATAAGCCTTTTTTTTAATAGGCCAAGAAAAAGTGATTCCATTTATGGGTCAAGGATAGCTCTTGATTGTATTAAGATGAGTGACATTTTCTGCTTCTGCGTAAAATCAGATTAAATTTGGTCATTGCAGATTTCATTATAATGTACAGTGTTCTGCATGCTGACACATGTAGTTAAACCTGAAATTAGTCAATAAGAAAAGCAATAATTTTCTAAAGCTGTGATATGGGCATATAGAGTTGATACTCAAATTACAATAAAGCTCTTCATATTGTGAATTATAGAACACTAGTTTTTATAAAGCCATTTTTTTTTTAGGGAAACTCAGGAATGACATAGAACTGGTGAATGACTAAAATATGTTTTTCTGGATTTTTGTATAGCTCTATCTCTAGAACTCAGGACACTGAGAATTCATTATTCTGTGGTCAACTTCAAATACTTTTAGAATCCAAATATCTGAACTAATGAGCCTTGTCTTTCCAAGTCTAAGCCATGTTGGGCAACTTTAATGTATTTTCTAAGAATAATGTGTCTTCTGTTCAATGTTATTTGAGGGTAATAAAATACAGAAAGATTTACTCTATTTTGTCATTATTTCGAAGTATTTTTAATTTTGTTATATAACAAAATTGGTTCTTTTTATACCTGATGGTACTTTAGACAATTATACCAAACTTACTATCCAAATTCACAATGAAATGCATACTTTAGCCCCATTTTTAGAATTCTTTCTCTTCCTTTCCCTTTCTCTCCTTTCCTTTTTCCCTTCCTCCTTCCCTCTCTTCTTCCTTCCCTCCATCCCTCCCTCCCTTTCTTTATTGGGATTGTGTCTAGAGCCTCATACATGCTACTTATATTACTTACTTTCTCATTGCTAGGACAACATACCTGACCAGAAGCAACTTAAGGAAGGAATGGGTTCATTTTAACTTATGTTTTAAGGGGTTATAGTCTCTTTTGGAGGGGAAGTCTTGGAAGTTTGGCTCATCATAGTGAAGAGTGAACAGGAAGTGGGGCCAGGCTATAAAATCTGAAGGCCTGACCCCAGTGACCTACTTCTTCCAGGAAGGATCCAATCACTAAGGGTCTACAACCTTCTCAAGCAGTGCTACCAGCTGGGAACCAAGTGTTCAAATACATGAGTCTGTGGGGGTCAGTTCACATTCAAACCATGACACTAGACCAGTGTTCTACTCCTTAACTGTATTCCCAGTACTTAAAAAAAATTTTTTTTTTTTGCATGTGACTGTTTGTGTGACACAGGTGTGTGGTCTGTGTGTTTTTATGCACATGGGTGCACATGTTTGTGCAGGTGTGTATGCATGGGTGTTGAGACCAGAGGTAAACATCAGGTGTCTTCCTATACTGCTTCTCTGCCTTAGTTTTGGGCTCACTGAGCTCGGAACTCACCAGCTGGGCTTCACAAGGTGGTAGTGATTAAGGTAGGAGTATTAAGAACATGTTCTCTGGAATCTATCCTTTCTCGCTCTGTCACCTTGGGCACAATTCCTTAGCTAGTTGATGCCTCAGCTTCCTCATCTGTGAAATTATAATGACCTTCCATGGTTGATGAGATGTCAAATGGGATGATCTGTATTACATGCATAAGACAGTGCGTAGTATATACTTAAGTGTCATAATTAGTCATTTAGTCAATAAGTCATTTTCTTCTTTGTCATAGTGAGATCCCCTGACAAGTAGAGGAATAGAAGGCTATGAGGTTAACTGAGTCTTGAGAAAACATCTTTAGTAAGCCAAAGTTAAGCACCAACAATGAAAATGGCTGAAATGCCTACTCTATATTGTCTCTGTATCCAAACAGGAGTCTCAGAACTCAGCTTGTTGATGTAATCTGAGAGATGAAGGGAACACAAGAAAGGGAACAGGAGAGGGCCTTTGAGACAGGGCCTGGAATGGTCTGGGGTGTGGCTCATCACCTAACCCCTAAGCATTGCATGAGAGGAGGGAGATGGTGGCTTTTGTTTCTGGGAGTATGTCCAATCATATTCACTGTTCAAGTAAGGCAGGGTCTTGGTCCAAAGGACATAAGGAGATCTGATTAAGTCCCAGGGCCTTCTCACATGGCCTTGTTCAATTTGTATTTGTATTTGCAATGTGATCATGTCCAACTGCTCATTCCTTATTTGTCCCCTAACGGTAGGAAGATCTCTGAACCCGCTTTATGACCTCTGTCCACCTGTTGTATCTAGTCTTATTCCCTGTGTAAGGCTTTTTAGGTCATTTTAGGCCACTGTGAGGGGACAGTATGGAGTGCTGGAGGCTTCCTGCAGGTATGGGTCATGAAGACTCCTTCAGACAGGTTTTTGACACTTTTTTTTTGCTGTATCCCTGTTTTCTATGGGAGTATGCAGTAGACATTAAATGCAGTTAATATGAACTGAATGCAGGGCTGGAGAGATGGCTTAGCGGTTAAGAGCTTGCCTGTGAAGCCTAAGGACCCTGGTTCAAGGCTCTATCCCCCAGGACCCACGTTAGCCAGATGCACAAGGGGGCACACGCGTCTGGAGTTCGTTTGCAGTGGCTGGAGGCCCTGGCGCGTCCATTCTCTCTCTCTCTCTCTCTCTCTCTCTCTATCTGCCTCATTCTCTCTCTGTCTGTCACCCTCAAATAAATAAATAAAACAGAAAAATTTAAAAAAATAAATAAAAGAAAAAGAAAAACCTTTAAAAAAATATGAACTGAATGCATAGTGTAGTGTAGCTACCTGATATTATAAGGAAGTTACAGATAAGGTCAGAAGTTCAACAGAAATCTTCAAGACTTCACCACATTTTGTTTTTCATATCTTATGCCTACCTCTTGGCACACTGCCCAGGCGATATGTGCAATGAGTCAATTTTATAAAACCTGAGCTTTGCAAATGAAAAGTTAGCCTTTCAAGCCCTCATTTCTTTCAGGAAAGGTTGATTGGTACACTGGGCAGACATAATGCCCTGAGGTCATGTAATGGCTTTGACAGCATTGGGGATTCTGTAATTGCTCAGCCGCTACTTCTTCCTTCATACATAGAGATCGTCTTACGATCTTAGGATTCAGTAGGCAAGTATGTATGAACCCCATGTGCTTCGTGCCAAACTGGATACCCTACATTTGAACATTATTTTTCTTTATTTCATTTTATCTGAGGTGTCAAGGGAGCAAAAGCATTTGACCTATAAAAATCCTTTCTTGCCTCAAAGCTGGCCTCAGATTTATTTTTCACCTTTCCAAATGGAAATATCTCTTGTGAAAGAATGTGAGATACTAGGGTCAACAAATCAAGTAATCAGTGTTAGTGGGCCCTGGATCACATCCTTGATTGCACCCACACTGTCCTCTATCTAGAATGGCAAGAGGACACAGTGTAAGAATTGATATCAGTTTTCCAAACTGCCTCATCCCTGGGCTAAAACAGGCATACTCATAACCCAAGACACAATGGGTGCCTATGGAATTATAATCAATTGTCCTACTTGAGAATTAGCTGGATCCTTTCTTCACTAGACAGATAACCCCAATATAAGGTTATTGATGTGGAAGAGAGATTGCGATGCTAGTTGGTTCATTTCCTGTTGTCCACATGAAAGGTGGACTTACTTTGTCAAGCCCAGGCTGCTGGTGGATTTCACTGTTTTCTTTAATTCTGGGAGAAACTTAGTGTGAGACTGATACAGCTGAGCTCCTGCTTTGTCTTCAGCTTCTCAGCAATGGAGCTGGTGATGCACCTCTAAGTTCCAGCACAGGTTCCTCCACTGAGTCATGTATGCATGCATGAACTCCTTGGTGTAGAGAGACTCCAATCCCAAGTAGTATATGGTATGTGGTCTTCTGTTAAAGCATAGAGTGACTATTTTAAAAGTTGTCTTCTGGCTTTAGGGAGTAATACAAGTTTTGAACAAATTCTACTGCTATTTTTCTCTCCACCTTAGTTTCTCTTCCAACTTAGTGCCCCTCAATCATAGAGCACATAGGAGTCGGTGAACATTGCCCCCTCTGAGGCTGTTACTTATGAGGGACAGTTTGAAGTCTGAAGCTTGAAGCCTGATACCTACTCAAGATCACTGACTTAAGTAATTCACATGATCCCAAGTTTTGATAGTTTGTAATGGTGTTCAGAAAAAATCCAGGATTGAGGAAAATTGAATTGAGTGCCTGGAATTATTTTTCTTGAGTTGTTTGCATTGGAATTGATTTAAATATTGCATATTTTGAAGTATTGAATAGTGATGTGCACAGGACTTATTTTGTTTTATCTTTCATTTTCAGAATCAAATAGAAAAGCAGATGTTCCAGAGCAAAAAGAAAAAGGTGAGGTTCCTTAATAGACAGATTTGAAGGAAAAATTACATCATTCAAGAGTAATCTGACACTTCTCATTTGTAACACTAGTTAAAAGAAATTGCTGGGCTGGGGAGATGGTTCAGCAATTAAAGGTGCTTGCTTGCAAAACCTGTGGCACAGGATCAATTCCCAAGTCACCCTTGTAAGCTAAACACCAAAAGCTGGACTAGTGTCTGGCCTTTGTCTGCACTGGCAAGAGGCCCTGGTGTGTACACACACATACACACACACACACACACACACATTAATTAAAAAATAGAGATGACCACTGCTTCTTATTTCAATAATTTTATCAACAAATATTTATTTATGTTCTATATGAACTTAAAGGTTTAGGTAGAGCTCAAGCTCAGGTGCCAGGGTTAAGCCAAGCCTGAGGACCTGATGGTTAACAGGGTGGAGGGCCAGGGTCCGGGCACTGGTTGGTGAGTTTTGGGGAGAGTGGTTGGATATTGGTAAGGCACAGCCTGCCATGCCCAGGCAGAGGACTATGAAGTGCTCCACAGCATTGAACTGGCTCCTGTGGTCACTGCTAGAAGAGCCACAGCAAGGTGGCTCTTTGGAGAAAACTAAGAAACATGCTTTTTTCTAAGTGAATTAGCTTCATAAACTGAAACATCGTCCATACTTCATCCAGTTACCAGTGAAACCACCACAACCCTGCCCATTGTAATGGACTATCATGAAGGAGGACTCCTAATAGTGTCATTACAAAGGGGACCAAGGACAGAGAACGCTTAGATGAAGGTTTTGTTCTTTGAGCGATGGATGATTCACTGAGTTGAGATTTGGTCATCCCTGCTGCATTGTGATCTGAAACCAGCTCATGGCTTCCTGATGACAAGTAAAACTTCAATATTGGAGTGTGAGCTCACTCAAATATTAAACTATAATATGAGTTTTTGCAAAAGAATTTGTTGACACACTGCACATGGCTCCTAAAGAAATGAACCATGTATTCTGTGATGAGGATTCATGTATCTGGCCTTTGGGCTATTTGCTGTATGATTTGTGTTCAGTAATGCCTCCATTTATAGCTTTTAACCAAAAAGAATGAGCAGGGAGAATTGGAGATGACAAGGCTGTATTACATAATGTTATTCTCATGTATTGAGTTTTAACCTGTAAATCTGAGAGACACAGGTTGAGGGGCTGTTTGCCTTGGCACTGAATGCCTCAGGTCATGGCCTATACCTGTTTCTTCAAATGTTGTGTTCATGGTGATATGTGTGTTGGTAATCATGCTTATTGCTATGGACATTGCAGTGGGTACATGACCACACACTCTGTGTGGAATTCAATATGCCAGAGATAACAACTGAGTGGATTCAGATAAAACTCCAGACATATAATACTTCAGGGCAGGATTTTTTCCCTTGTATCCAAGGTCACTTTTCAGAAGTACAGCAGGGCTTAACTAGTGTAAGATTGCCAGAAGAGATACACATTCAGCCACTTGACAGCCAGGGTACACCAGCATTCTAGCTCCAGCATGGTCATTATGGTTGTTGGGCAGGTAATCGATTTAGTTTAATCATCAGAACTGGACAAAGAAATGTGATTCAGAAGCTAGGAGAGAAGTAAAACCAGAAGTAAAGCTTTTACACAAGAACAAGGACTTCGCTTCAGAGAAATGTCATGTCTGTCAAGATTGCTTCCAGTATAGAAGACACATTAACATGGCAGAATAAATTCATGAAAAAAAAATCCAAGAAGGAGTCTGACATTAATAATGAGGTGAATGGCATTAAAATGGGCCCTCAGCATGCTGCTACTAGTGCAACCCATGCAGGTAACCAGGGGGGACAGCATTCATGTCCAGCTGGCGAGTGAAGCTGCTCACCCTGTCCCCTCTCCTGCTCAGCTGAGACCAGAAACTATTACAGATGCTCTATGTCACAGAGGACTTTCGTCCTTCAGATTCCTGTATAATGTTTACTTAAAAAGACAGATTTGGAGGCTAGAGAGATGGCTTAGCAGTTAAGGTGCTTGCCTGCAAAGCCTAAGGACCCATGTTTGACTCTCCAGATCCCATGTTAGCCACTGGCATAAAGGTGAGGCTTGTGCAAGGCTGCACATGTTCACTAAGTGGAACAAGCGTCTGGAGTTTGATTGCAGTGTCTGAGGCCCTGGTGCACCAATTCTCTCTCTCTTTCTCTTGCTGTCTCTAAAATAAAATAAAAAAGACAGGTTTTAGAGATTGTATTCATATCTATTTGCATTTGATTATAGGTCAGCTGATCCGATTATTTTTATTAAATGTTGTCTTGTGCCCCTAATTATGATCTGAACTGTATTAAACTCTGCAAAGTCATCTGGAGATTTCAAATCATACCTGTGATTACCTACAGTTCAATCTTATAGAACTGTCCTGGAAAGATTTGCTAATTTTCAAGTTTATGAGGAAAACCAGGAAGGCTTATTTGCTGTCACTTTCTTTCTGTATATATCATTTGATAGCTAGATGGTAATATCTTTTCTCAGGAACTGAATTATTGACAAGAGACACAGTTACAGTGAAATAGAAATTGTCTCTAATCTGTTGCTAAGGCAATAATCCAATAGTACCATAGTTCAGTTTTCACAGAAGTTCTGAAACCTACTCAGATTCAGGGACTATATTTAATGTTAAAAGCTGTAATATATTTAAAAATAATGATTATACAGATGAGTGACCAAATCTTTAATAAACATAATTAATGTTTTAGAAATGTCTTCATAAAGACGAGCCCAGAATCTACATGTAAGTATAACATGTATAATGGACAACCTTAGAGTATGAGAAATACTATGACAAGTATTTGATGAATAGTGTCCACTGGATCCCACTTGATAGCTTAGAGGTTGACAATGAATCAGTTAACCCATGCTTTTTTTTTTATTCTGATGAGATGTTTAAATTCTTTTTCAAAGTAAGTGACTATTTCTTTCTAGTACTTTCCTTGTGTTTCTCCATGACGCCCCAGCATGGAGACTGCAGTTATAGGTGACTGTGATTAGCTTCGTCTTCATATTCAAACAAGCTCTCTGCTTGCTCTCCACCTCCGACTTTGAACATTCATAACCCAACTGGAACAGCCCATGGAACCTGCTAGGGGGAACAACGCAGACAGGAAGGGCACATTGGCAACAGGAGGGTTCATTGCCTCCTCTTCCTAGTTCCCCTGGGTTTTATTCATCTCTCTCCTGTTGGCTCCTCCACAGGCGTAGTGATTATGTGTTCTTTATTTCCTGGGTCTTAACACTGCAGATTCCAGGATTCAGTCCTCCTAGCATTTCTCTGTCTATATGCCTCTTCTTCCCCCCTTCACAATCTATCTAATTGCATGGCCTTTCACATGATGCTTCTTACTTAAGCCTCTAGCTGGCAGAGCCCTACTGGAAGAGGTGTGTTAATGGAGGCGGATCTTGAGTCTGGCACTAAGTTCAGTGTCAGCTCATGCTTGCTTGTGCTGGCTATTGTCTCTCTACCGTGGGTGTATGAGGAAGAGAACCAGCTTCTACCATGATGAAATTTCTTTAAGCCTAAAATAAACCCTTTCCTCCCATTAAGCTGCTTCTGGTTGGATATTTGTCCCAGGAACACAAAGATAACTGCAGTAGTTACTAGGCTTCCTGCTACTATCGTGCCACTCTGGTCGTTGTCAACATAGCAACCGTGGGGATGTTCTTAGAACCTAAGTCATAATTTGCTGCCTGACTCCTTCAGCATTTTCTTTTATTCCTCAGAGCAAACCAGAGTCCTCTGCAGTGCATCACAGTCTGTTTTCCCCTCTTTTTCTTCTACAGGTTTCCTCTCCAACCTCATGCTCTGTCCCCTACTTTGCTCACATGACTATAGGCACGTTGGCTTTTGCGCCAACCACACACAGGCCTCAGCCTTGCACCACCTGCACCTTTCAAGCTAAACCCACTTTCCTAGATACAAACATGTCTGGCTTTCTGTCATCTGCTGTTTCCCTCTCAGGAAGCGTCTCTGGACTCTGATCTAATTGAGGATTGCAGCTTGTTTACTCTCCCTGTCCTCCTGTACCCGTGCTTTGTTTTCTCCAGCACACTGTCAGTATGTAATATGTCGGATAATTTAATGTTTAGTATCCAAACCTCCCATGGGAATAGAATTATGAGAGGACACATTTTTTCTTGTTTTGCTCACTATGGCATTCCCTGACCTCAACAGCACCATGTTCCCCACACCTTAGACACTCAGTAAATGCCTGTTAAAAGACCTATTAGTTTTTAAAATTATTAAGCATTAATATCAAAATGCATCAAAGGCTTTGGAAGAAGCAAACTGTAGCAAATTGTAGGAACATGAATCAGAACTCAACTGTCACTCCTAGGGTGTGAATCTGTGGAGACACCACTGGGTGATGTTAGGATAAAACGATTACTGTTGCCGAGTGTGATGGTATACACCTGTAATTCCAGCACTTGAGAAACTGACACAGGGGGATTAGGAACTTAAGGCTAGCTTGGAATATATGGGAGATTACCTTGAAAGAAAGAAGAAAAGAAAGAAAGGAAAAAAGGAAGGAAGGAAGGAGAGAAGACAGAGGAGAAGGAAGATGAGACAACTATGCTATTATCCCCAAAGACACAAGTCCAATTTCATGGTCTCCTGTGACTTCATGTATCCAACCTCAGGGCACATGTGTGTCATAGCCCTTAGATGTTTGAAATTTTACTCACAACATTTGGAGCATAGAATAACCACAAGAAGAAAATCCTTATTTAAACAATTTATTGATTGATTTGTGGTGCATTCTTGTTGCTTGGGATGCAAATTAAGCCCTTACTGTATGCTAGAGAAATACCCCACCACTGAGCTCCATCCCCATCCCTTGTAACTAACGGGTCCTGGTCCTCACAGGGCATATGCCTTAGCAGAAGGATGAGGTGAAAATAACATCTGTAGAAAGTGTAACTGCTATTATTATCTACATTCAGCCAGCCACCATTACTATCCAAAGATCTGGACTTGGAGTAACTCCAGTTAGTAATTTATTTCATTGACTTGGTGCTCTAACTTAGCTTTGCCAACATTCTAATTTCGTTAAGACAAGACTTAAAAAAAAATCCACACTTACCATAATTACAAAAGCAAAGGTATTTTAGCTCACAAAGTAAGTCTCATATAATTTCTGAATAAGGGGGAATGTTTTAATCAAATGTGTTTAGATATATGAGGCAGTCACTGGTCCAGTCCACATTGCCCAGTGTGTCTGGGTCCACTGAGTACTTTGTCATGTGACTCCAAGCCAGAGACTACTGACATAGTGGACTGGGGTGAGTCTATCTATGTATCTTGTCAATCAAGTCTCTCAAGAGCCCAGATTCCATACAGAATGGAAATGGGATGGAATCCTTGTCGTCTTTTATTCATGGCCTACATTGTTCAGGATATATGGTCCTTTTAAGAAATCCTGGAGCCGGGCGTGGTGGCGCACGCCTTTAATCCCAGCACTCGGGAGGCAGAGGTAGGAGGATTGCCGTGAGTTCTAGGCCAACCTTAGACTACATAGTTAATTCCAGGTATGCCTGGGCCAGAGTGAGACCCTACCTTGAAAAAAAAAAAAAGAAATCCTGGTTTTCTTATGTGCCCCCACTTGCACATTCCCCATTTCAAGAGCTGGGTTGTGTATCATCACATTCAGATCCATCTGAAAAATCACCACATTCCCATTGCTGTTATGTTCATTTACATGCATCTTAAAAATTTCAAATTTCAGTGGCTTAAAAAGACAAGAGTTTATTTCTTTTTTATATATCTTTTTGTTGTTTTTTTTTAATTTATTTATTTGAGAGTGACAACAGAGAGAAAGAGGCAGATAGAGAGAGAGAGAGAGAGAATGGGCACGCCAGGGCCTCCAGCCACTGAAGACGAATTCCAGACGCATGCACCCCCTTGTGCATCTGGCTAACGTGGGTCCTGGGGAAATGAGCCTCGAACCAGGGTCCTCAGGCTTCACAGGCAAGCACTTAACTGCTAAGCCATCTCTCCAGCCCAAGAGTTTATTTCTTATACACATTAATAGCCTACATAGGGCTCTTTTATTGGCTCACAAAGACCAAGCTCCTCTCTATCCATTCTGTTATCATTAGTCCATAACCTTATCTTCCAAAAGAGCTGCTGAAGCCCCAGACATTAGGACTGAACTTAGGCAAGAAGAAGGAGTGTTGGAGAAGGAACGGCCTTCTTAGAAGAACTGTATTTAACAAATGGAATTGTGTTAATGATTTATGGTTATACTCCACTCATCACTCACAGAAACTATTCAGATGCTTTTATTACCTTAAATATGTGTGTCTGCCATGTGCCAGGCACTGTTCTCTTGAGAAGGTAAACTGACAGCATGAACGCCTCATCCCTCCTGGGCTGTCACAGGGAGCAGAAACTGATCTGTGCTCTGAGATTATTGCCTGTGACGCTAGTCAGGGATCGGCTGGTATGGGTCCTGAAAAGGGAAAGAAGGCCCGAGAAGGTGAACACCACAGCAAGTTAAGAGTTCAAGACAGCTATACAGTCACACGGCAGCAGGAAGGAACAACCTGAATGTATGGGACACCATGCCCAACCCAGACACTGCTGTCAGAGCCCTCTCTCATTCCCACGTGCAGTCTTACAAAGACAGGAGAGGAGAGGAGGAGCTGTGGGTGTGGTTTATTATCAATACATGCAAGAACCCTTCTAGACCTGGCCCATACTTCCTACTTAGTGTGGTGCTGAGCCTTATTGTGGACCCTCAGACCCTAGCTTTATTTTTAGCTACCTGGTTCTCCACCCACATGGCCCTCTGTACACTGCAGTGTCAAATCTTCTGGGGCTCAGGTCCTAATGGGACTTCCCAGGGGAGCATGGGCATTAGCATGTCAGGCCTGCAGAGGGAATAGGACAGTTCCCTCATACCTGATCTGGCATCCTGCCATCATTTCACATGTGCAATGGCAGCCCAGTCTTGTGGCAAAATCTGTACTACTACACAGCCACTTGAGAGACAGGGGCAGGTTGATGGTAAATTCATGGACAGTCTAGACTACAGACTGAGACCCTGTCTCAAAAAAATCTGAATGAAATTTTTAGACGGCTGAGGTCAGTACCATCCCCCAAATCTAAAAATCTAACTGCAGTATTTCATTAAGGATGGAATGCTGGTCTAGTCAGAATGAAAAGAAATAGGACTGGAGAGAGGGCTTAGTGGTTAAGGCACTTGTCTGTGAAGCCTAAGGACCCAAGTTCAGCTCCCCAGTACCTACATAAGCCAGATGCACAAGGTGGC
Organism: Dipus sagitta; assembly: GCA_036346955.1. Taxonomy (NCBI): domain Eukaryota; kingdom Metazoa; phylum Chordata; class Mammalia; order Rodentia; family Dipodidae; genus Dipus; species Dipus sagitta. The sequence continues at coordinate 129,484,067 of CM070771.1, read as the reverse complement.
ATATATGTCTGGAGCTAAAGACCCTGGTGTGCCCTTGTCTCTCTTTGTCTTCTTCTCTCTTTCTCTTTTAAATAAATAAAGAAAAGCATTAAAAGAAATAGTGAATCTGTGTCACTACAGATTACTCAACGTCTTGTTTGAACAAAATATCAGCTGAGAATCCTGTGTATTTTTTTTTTTTTTTTGCTTATATAGATTCAGCACATGTTATCTGGAAAAGAAGACAGGGCCTTCTATTTTGAGAGTGTAGTACAAAAGCAAACAGCATGAATTGGCCCAATATTTAGAGTTTACTTTCCTAATAACAAAGCAAATTTTATTTATTTATTTATTTATTTATTTATTTATTTATTGGTTTTTCGAGGCCAGGTCTTACTCTGGCCAAGGCTGACCTGGAATTCACTATGTAGTCTCAGGGTGGCCTTGACCTCATGGTAATCCTCCTACCTCTGCCTCCTGATTTCTGGGATTAAAGTCGTGTGCCACCATGCCTGGCCAAAGCAAAATTTTAAAGTGACGATAATAAATTTACTTCAGAATGGAATATCAGATTTGCTAATTTTCTACCTATCGTATTTCTTTCCACCATGTTCATGATAGCCTGATGTGGTAGCATACACCTGTAGTTCCATCACTCAGGAAGCTGAGAGAGAAAATCATGAGTTCAGGACTAGCCTAGACTATATAGCATGATTCCATCTCAAAGCAGAAATATATTAAAAATAATGAGGCATTATTATTTAGAGAGGGAAGACATGAATTTTACTTAGAATTAATAGAATATCTCTTGAAGAATCAGATGTATTTAGTTTGGTAGAGTAGGTTCTCATTTGGAAATGTCTGCTTCCTAAATGGAATCAGATAACTTAATATCTGTTTTAGATAAAATTGCTATATCAGTTTCTCCCCACTGGATGTCATCTTTTCCCATGTATTCTGTATTCTACAGCCACAAAACATGGAGCTGTAGACAGTTTCTTAGATGTCACACTTGGGACACCTATAGTGCTAGAAATCAAGTGCTATTTAGGAACCAGGGCTAAAATAGTAATGAAATCCTTATTCTTCTCACACTGGTTGGGTAATCCCTGTTCAAAATGCTTAAGGCTAAAAGTGTTTTGGATTTTGGACTTTTGTTCAAATTTTAGAATATTTGCCATATACATAATGAAATGTCTTTGGGATGCTACCCACATCTCAACACAAGATTCCTTTATGTTTTATATATGCCTTATCAATATGAATTGCATGAGGTATTTTATAAAATACTTTTTGTGTTCTTCCACCTGCATATGGTATCATGGTGATTTCCAGTGTACAGATTAGGGATGCCTAATCTATGTTACCTATGTGTGTGTGTGTGTGTGTGTGTGTGTGTGTGTGTGTGTGTGTGTATACACATTTGTTTATGAGGGAGGGGGTATGTGTATGCATATGTGTATGTTTGTGTGTTAGGGAGGGTGTGTGTGTGTCTCCATGTTTGTGTATGGGGGAGGATGTGTATGTGTTTGTGGAGGCCAGAGTACAACTTTGGTTGTTGTTTTTCAGTTATATCTTCTGTCTTTTCCTGAAACAGGGTCAATCTGATTAGGTAAGAATGGCAAGCCAGCTGATCCTCCTGTCTACACCACTCAGGAAGGGGCTGGGACTACAGATGTGTACTGCTGTGCCCACCTTTTTACATGGCTACTGGGGTTCACACGAAAGTCCTCATGCCTGTGAGGCAAGCATTTTCCATACTGAGTGAGCCCTTTAGCCTGTACTTATGATTTGAATGTGTTTGGAGAATTAGATATGTAATTGGTAAATATGAGAGTATGGCAGCAGTGAGAAGTGTGAAAAGTAATATGAAACAGGGAAAGAACAGAATGCCAGTGGGCAGAAGGCATTCTTCTACACATAGTCCTCTTGGTGGCATTTGTTCTGTGTTGTGACATTTTGTTCTTCCACTGTGTGGAGGAGTCCAGAGCTTACAGAGAATGTTCTCTATCCCTGAGACCAGTGGACTCTGTGCTCCATGTGTGTGAGTATTGGTGAACAGGTACTTGCTAATGAAGAATGTGAGAGTGAGGGCTGGAGAGATAATTCAGTTGGTAAAGTACTTGTCACTTAAATGTGGGGTTCCTGGCTCCTCAGGAGGCCATTGCGCACCAGCTCCCTGAAGGCATCCAGGCGACTGTGGAACAGGGTCTTGAGCGGAAGTGAGTGCAATGGGAAGAAGCACCCAGGAGACAGCTTGAGAGAACAGCTTGCTTATTTGTCAGGGGACTGAGCTTTTTTAAGCAGTAGAGAGAGAGAGCGGGAAGAGGGTACTAAGGGGATTGGTGGGCTCAAAGGTTGCTTGCCAATGCCTTGAGACATTCATTCCAGCACATAGGGAGAGAGTCAGGTGATCTGTGTAGTGGTGGGAAGAGGTATGGGTTGCAGTGGGATGGCCTGTGAGAAGGCTGCTGGCTGATACCATATAAAGAGTTTCCTAGGCAACTGGCCAAATGTCACAGGGCTATGAAGCCTAAATCTTACCAGGACTTCCAGGTGTCCAGGGCTTGGAGAGGGAGTGACTCTACTTCCTGCTGATCTTATGGCCTGAGATTTTTGTCTGGGGGTCCAGGCTCACTGCGACCCCTAGAAATGGTACCCCTGCCAGTCTGGTACCCAAGATGTGTCTGGCAGATCAAGCTGCTGCAACCTCTCTGTAGCCTGGGGACCTTAGTCATGTCTGACAGTTTAGGCTGTTTTAACCCAGGGCCCTGCCTGTGCCTGACAGCTCCCCTTTCATTTTTATAATGAGGCAGTGTCATCATACTGAGTGAGATCTTTATAGTTCATCATAGGTTCAGATAGAGCTAGATGGTGAATGAGAACCTGATTAATAGCAACCTTAACAATATTAGTTATTTGTTGTCTGAGAAATTTAATGAGGCAAGGGGCTACAAGTAATAGGGTTCCTATAGCAAGGAGTAGGCTAAGGAGGGGGAGAAGCCAAGTAACTAAAGCATTAGAGAACCAGGTAGTGGGATCCTCAGGCTTGAAGTGCTCAAGCAGCTCCTTGTAGAGTTTTTTGAGAGTTTTAACATTTTGTTCAACAACATTTGGTTCATTAACAAAAACAACAGCATTCTTCTCCCAAGACCACATATGCCCCCCATATTCAGCAGTAATGAGGTCTAAGGCTCTGTGGTTTTGAAGTACCACACCCACAAGAGAGTTCAATTGCCTCTGGAGAGATTTGAGGCTGTTGGTGGTAGATAACATGGCCTGGTCAGGTCTGGACAAAAAGCTCCTGCAGGTCCAGCAGCACCCATGGTCAGCATCATGCCAAGGCCCACCAGCAGAGGGATGAAAATTTCTCTCAGGTGATGTGCGCGGAGTTTGTAGGCCGCTTCTTCTTCCTCGCAGAGATATACCTGTGGAACAATCAAGGCTGGAGAACAGTAAGTGGGAGAGGTAACATTTATGTTTCGGGTGATTACCCCATTACACCAAAGGAGAGTGGGTGTCTTGACACAAGTGGTTCTAGTTATGGAAATATTGAGAAGGCGTTCAGCTCTGGTCAGTTAAGAGCTGGGCAGCCAGAGAGGCACACCCTGTCCGGAATCAAAGAGGGGAATATCAGTAATTCAGGGTTGGGCATAGCTTGTTATAGATGTAGGGTATTCAAGGGTGGCATTAATAGGGACTGCAGTTAGCAGGGGA